>BMAU01003676.1:0-1283069 GCA_019973935.1 Trichonephila clavipes | reverse complement strand
TTTCCTTCGGACACTCTCGCCGTTAACACTGTAGATGTAGATCAGTTTGATCTTCTATGAGCAGGACGCTCCCTTTCTCCGAAGCTGAATTTACTTGCAGCACGGCTTCCGAAAATCGCTTCTCCTTCGACACTCTCGCCGTTAACACTATAGATCAGTTTGATCTTTGAGCAGGACGCTCTTTTTCTCCGAAGCTGAATTTACTTGCAGCACGGCTTCCGAAAATCGCTTTCCTTCGACACTCTCGCCGTTAACACTATAGATCAGTTTGATCTTTGAGCAGGACGCTCTTTTCTCCGAAGCTGAATTTACTTGCAGCACGGCTTCCGAAAATCGCTTTCCTTCGACACTCTCGCCGTTAACACTATAGATCAGTTTTGATCTTTGAGCAGGACGCTCTTTTTCTCCGAAGCTGAATTTACTTGCAGCAAGGCTTCCGAAAATCGCTTTCCCTTCGACACTAGCCGTTAACACTATAGATCAGTTTGATCTTTTATGAGCAGGACGCTCTCTTCTCCGAAGCTGAATTTACTTGCAGCACGGCTTCCGAAGATCTCTTTTTTCCCTGCGTTGCGGTCCGTCCGTAAAAATCCAAAATTTTCCTCCTCTCACGGGTCCTGAATGCTAACTTTTTATCCCAAAGCGCTGCCACCAAAACTCTAAGCTGTAACGTTTGAAAGAATAACGGTAGCGTATTCTTGGTGAATTAAAATATGGAATTTATTACGTCACAACTATTGAAAATTATTTACAAAATGATACATTAAAGTTATTAAAATTAATTAGATTGTTAGAGTCCACTATTTCGTGAGAGGAGGTTTCGTTGGTTACCGCTCCCGTGCAAGTTCAAAGCATCTCTCCTCTCATCTTCCGGTCGGGTCGCTAGATTCCTCGGGGGGTCAAACAGGGGTTGCGCTGGATCGGAAATTGCACGTGTGGGCGTCGAATCTACAAAGAAACCGACACCAGATGTTGTTGTTGTTTTCGAAACGTGACGTTACACTGTAATAAACAAATAATATGACTTATTTTTTAAAGAAAAGATTGATCACAGAGGAAAATTTTAAACTGTTTATTTTCTCTTCAACAAGCATAAAATCAAACCGATGGCGAAACTAGTCTCCAACTTTTTAATGGAATTTTTTACTTGTACCCCAGAGAAAAAAAATTATCAAAATCCTATACCAGATGAGGGATTTCTGCGGTTCGACCTTAGCAGAGTTCCTTAATTTCTTTACGTCGGATAATATTTTTTACTGGCTTATTTCGGATTTATAAATGATCAATCTAACATGGTAAAGCGCATTTAATATAACTTCTCTTGTTTTTTTTAAAATCCAAATTTATTTACTATATACACTTTTATTTTGCTTCTCATTTTTTCATAAGAATTCAAGCAACAATAACAGATACGTGTCATTTTCTTTCATCGAAACTTTTGGAATGAGAATGATTTTCTCCAAATCCAAAGCGGTAAATTCAATATATTATTTAACAAAATTACACTGCTGACCATTCAAAATGGTACACCAAGAAGAACAAGCGATGTCAAAGCCAAATTTATTATGAGATGACACACTACAAAGGTGGAATTATTGAAAACACAGCCTTGTGCCAGATAAGGAAAGCGATTAAATCAGATTTGAGAGTTGCCACCATGTTTAGCTATAACTGCAACAATATGCACTGAATGAGATTTTGGATTCCTTATCAGAAAATAGCTGCCCCTGCTGCCTCCACATGCTGCCGAAGAAGACCTGGCGCAGCAGTGTATAATGTAAGCAGAATCAGTCGTTCTTCAACAATGGATAAGCCTTATTCGATTGTCAATACCTGGAATAAATAATGATAAAGACCTGGTCGATAAGCGTCCAGCCTCTTCTACAGTACGAAAGCAAAGTTCACTGCCAGAAGTCAAAAGGTGAAACCAATTTAAACAAATGATTAAGCATCATCCGGAAAGGCAATAGCTGTTATGGTAATTAAGGGGAAGATGGAGAGAACGCTTCAGACGCGACGAAAAAGCAGTTTATTAAGGCTGGTCAATAGGTTGGGTGAACAGGCAGGTCAGAGTTGGAGGAGGACGGAGAGATGAAGAAATCTTGAGCATTGCGTGCCACGTGTGTCCATGCATTGTCTTGTTGGAATATGATCATAAGCGAATTCTGTAGATAAAAGGTGACAACAGACTCCAAATCGTCAGAAATATAACGCTGGCTGGTCTTTATATAAATAATGACAATAAAAAAATTGCCTAATTTTTAAAAATACATTCCAGAAAGTTAAATTTCTAAATAAAAATAGTTGTTTTTAAGTTACTTATGGTTGTTGAAGTATGAATTAAGATTATTATTCTGACACGATTTTAGAAAACTGATTTGAGAATCAATAAGCAATTAACTGTAAGGCAATTGATTTCATTGAATCCGTTCTTAATTTTTCTTTCATGTTACTCGAGTATGCGTTGATTTTCCTTCGAAAAACTGTGAAGAGAATTTAGAGGACAGAGCAATGAAAAGTTACCAATTGCTTTATTATATAATTCCGAACACAAAAAGTAACGTAACTTTGAAAATGTAAAAACAATATTAATTTAAATTTAATGCTATAAAACAAAATTAATGCAAATTTATTGATGTAAAACATAATCATGTACTTTATTAGTACAATAAACATTAAGATAATTTTAATTAATCAAACAATATGCATCTACACGCTTCCTGTAACTATTCATTGCTTCTGCAGAGGAGAAAAAAGGGAGCATATATAGTGGATTTACAAGTGCAAAATAGATATAAGCTATGTATAGATATTCATATTATAAAAATATTGCTTTGTATTTTCCTGATGTTAATGATGTTTCTTTGATTAACTTTCAAAGGAGTATTCAGAGATTAAAATCAGACTCTAATAAAAAATGCAACTAAATTCTGTAGTGAATGGCTCATTTTTCAACCAGCAAACATGTTTACAATACTTTTAACTTAGGCAAAACTAAGTCTTTAGCCCCAGAAAACAAAATAACAGCAAGAAAAGTATTGAAATTACATCTAAATCCGAACTATTGATTTAAACTAAAAATTAATTGCCGTATATAAAATGAAGTGCAATATATGTACCTCTTACTACATAAATTTAATTATTTGCTAAGATTTCCTTTCTCTCCTAACCACTACTTCTTTAATCTTGATAGAAATCTTATTACAAAACTCCCTTTATAGTATTAGTCTTATAGTACTATTCCCTTTTTATTCCCTCTATTCTCTTTATAGTACTTGGCATATTTTCCTAAAGACTGTCTTCGGCTAATGTTAAAGAATAGGTTCAAAAAATTCGGAATATTTTTTCAGGTATAAAAGTATTCGAACTTTAAAATTATACTCTAGGTTTCACTATCTTGTAGAGAATCACTCTGATTTTATCATATAACTCATTTTTATCGGAGTTGACACATATCTTCGTTTATAAAATGTGCTTCGCATTTTTTCTCCTATAACCGTAATGCTAAATGAGTTATCCCATAACATTTTAAAAGAAAAAAATTAATTATTTATATGAAATATTTTGAAATTTTAAAAACACTGTATTATAAACAAATGCATGTGTTGCAACGTCACAAATTTTTATAAAAAAATTGAATCATTTTTTTCTATCTGAAAATGTGCTTCGCGTTAAGTTCACGCTCTCGTACATACGGCGAAAACAGCCGTAACTTATTCGTGAAATAAATGTGGGCTTTTTGTAAAAGTAGACAAACACTCTAAAAAAATTACAATAAATGACGTGATAAATATCACAATAAATTTCCAAGCTTCATGCTATCAAATGAATTTTTTAACAGTATATATATTTTTTACGCAGCAGGTATAATTTCTGAAATAACTTGGTTTATTCACAGGTATATTGGTGTATTTATAGTTAATAACAGAACAATTATTTCTTAAATAAGGCACCCGTGTCAAAAAAATACTATTTCTGTGAATCATAAACTCAGTTTACGACGTATAAAGAAATTACTAGGAAAAGAAATAAAAATGTATCTTGTTTGCTGTGCATTTTGAGAGAAAAGAAGACCCATTTAAAAATTTTATAGCATTCCTAATAATCATATTTATGTATTTATTGGTATGGGTAGGGGCTTATCTAATAATTGCATCTAGTATTTTATGGGTCTTCTATTTTGTATTAATTCAAAAGCGTTTCTTTTATGCTTTTGTGCTTTTAAGGAAGAGAAAACACAATTACTTTACAGCGCAATATTACTCCAATAACTTAAAAAGAAGCATAAAATATCATTTTATGACAGATTCTCAACGCTCGATGGTTTAAGAGAAACTGATTTTCCAGCTGCAAGTAAAATTAAAACTCTCCGACAAGTTATAAGAACAAGCAATAAAATTCTTTGAGCAAACTGACTTCTAGACAAATTTGTCTAACAATAAAATTGATAAATACAGCCCATATTATATTTGCATAGAACTCGACACATTTTATTTGACCCTGAATTCTTATGAACTACCGATTTTTTATTTCGGCAAATTCACTGTGTACTATATTTTTAGACTCAATTTTTTTCTCTCCCTTTCAAATTTTTTCGCTCTTCGACAATATTTTAAAAGTATTTTTTGTTTCTGCAATGACATCCAATCAGGATCGTTCTTATCAGCATACGTATTTTTAACATCTTTTAACCTTTTTCAATTATAGGAATTTTTTGTTGTATTCGGATTGGCTAAGCTTTCTTCCGTCCATTGTCCTGATCAATTTGTAACATCTTGGAGTATCAAAATTCGTTTCATTTCAGCATCTTTTAAAATGAATAAATAATGCTAATAAATAACTTTATACGACTAAGAAAACAAAAAAATTTTTTTTTTATAAAAATATGTATATTTTAATGTATGTGATATTTTAAAAAGGATGGCTAGATTGGGTTCATTAACGTAGAAGTCTTAAATGATAAAATTGACATATTTGAAAATTGCAATATGTAAACAAAGTTTGGTAATAGACTTTTTTCAACTTTTACGTGATCTTTTTGAGAAAAGAATTTATGTAAATTTATGAAATCCATATTTATAGCATTTATTGATGTATATAGTATATGGTTGAAATGAAAGTGTCTCGTCACCTGTGATATCGTCTGCACAAGCAGTTCGCATTGGCGTGTTTGCTCATATTTTGTGCAGAAAATGTTTGCTCATTTTTGCATATTTTGTTTGTTCATTTTTGTAATAGCAGAAAATGATGTTTCGGGTTTTAGTTTTTGGTGTAGTGTACAAGTTTCGGGACCAAGGTTAAAAATTACGAGGTTCGTCATCAACAGCTCTCATGTAGTTTCAGAATACTACGCGAATCAAAAAGCAATCCAAAATCGGGGTTTCACTTGTGCAATAAATCGTTTAAAATTTTTTCAAATGTATTTTAGATCTTTATAAAGGAGCTCCATTACATATTGCTTAGCATAAGTACCTTTTCTGATTTCAAAAGTATAGTTATTGTTGTCCTTTTTGTAAAATAATTTCCTCGCAGCTTTCTAGACAACACATTTTATTGACTAACGGTTACGGAAATGGCACACAGCAAAAATAAAGTCTGACCATTGTACACAGCATATGATCAGGGTGTGGTCCCCGTAGAAGGAATGCGTGGGAGGAAGTGTGGGGGGGGAAACGCTCGGACGAATCACACAGTTAACCTTCCTCCAGAAAAAATAGTTCACTCGCTTCTCTCTCAACCCAACAGTTATCATTCATTATTCCCTCCGTACAAAAACGCATCGAGAGTCACACTCCAAGTGGAATTGGGATTTTGTGAACAAAACCAAAATCCAATACCATTGCATTCATTATTGATATTCAACAGCCCACTTTTTTAGGTCGCATAGTGTCTTGAGGTCAAGGGAATGTGCACCATTGGCCCTCGTGTAGAAATACCACCCTCTGATAAAGCTTACTTTAGGCTGTTTGACTTGACAACCCCCGTCTTGTTGCCATAAACAGCTGTTTTTGCAGATGAGCAGCATTACCTATTTTATCTCGACGATCTGGGAAGAGAAGCTACAAGTCATCAATTACTGTATTAGAACGTGGATGACCTTAGTCTGGAAGACATCTAACATTCCTATTTCTTGAAATTGGTCCCACTACTGTGGAATGGCATTTCTTTAACATAGTCTGCTACACTTCTTTGTGTTCGCCCAATTTTAGGCCTCAGAATAATTCGCCAAGAAATGGATTCCGGCATTGTGTTGGAACATTTTCAAAAAAATTACCCTTACTCGAAACAAAACCTACACAACTGTGTGTTACGACTAAAAATGTGTCAAAAAGAATTTTTTAAAAAACATGATTTTTGCTCGTGTTGTTTGGGTATTTTTTCGGGGGCTGACCTTATCAACATTGATTTGCATATGAAACTTTCTTTTCATGCTTTCTGTTACAGCTCCGACCAAGGGTGTAGCTACTGCGGTATCAGGCGTATCAATGACACGGGGCCCCACCATGTGTAACTACAATGCCACTAACAGGGTTTCCATACCTAAAAAAGGGTCCTGAAGGAATTTTGATACAGGGCCCACTTAGAACTAACTATGCCAGTGATTCAGACATGAATATTTTGTATTACGTTTGTAATCAGTGGAATATTTCTATAGTTTAGTTAAAAACCATGTACTTCCCCATTTTTTGGCAGTGTAGTTTCATAAAACAAAGTAGAAAAAATAAATGACATCACGAAATCACTCATTTCGCGACGAATCATATGCAATATATGATATTTTCGGAAGCTCAATGTATAGTAAAAAAGTCGTGTTTTACTATGCATTGTAATTGTATTTGTTTGTTTTCTGCTCCCACAAACGTACACAAAAAATACAGATGAGCGTTAAATCAACTGGAAGTAATTAGGTGGTTTCTCGGGATAGACAGCTGTATAAGACAAAGCGCATTTTCAGAAATGAAAACAAAAGATGAATCATTGTTTTGTTCTTCTCTCCCCTTCTCGAAAATTCTTTTTACTGGTTTTTTTATGTATGTATATCAGTCGACATGAACTCTTGCTATATGCATATATGGGTGATTTACTTTCTCATCTATTTTTAGTATATGTATTTGACAAGAGCAATTTGATTACGATACCCCAAAACACGATTTAAGCAGGTAAAAACACAAACGATGAAATGAGTTTTTCTATGGCATAACAACAACACAACACAACATAACATAATTTCTGCAACTGTGTAACTACTACAGGAGTCTGCTTGAATGCAACAAACGTTCGCGCTGAAATAGGCTTCCCAATATGAGTATCACACACACACAAAAAGGAATATTTTCTATTTTATAAATGAAAAGAGAATGATAAAAAATTATTTTTTGCAATTCCTGAAAAATAAAAATAAAAATTAATTCATTATTTAAAAAAAACGAAAAACAAATTTATAGAATAATAAAAAATATTCTAAACTGGAAAGAATATATATCAAATCTCGTAACAAAATTTCCGATTAAAATTTTTACAGTCAATGAATCTGAGGAGTTAAAATTGCACAACAGCACTATTTAATATCCGGAAAGCAAGTAAAAGGAATTTGATTTGATTTTAATTTACTCTTTGCGCTCTGAAGCAACACGATGAACTATTTGTGAGGGACCTCGGGATTCTGAGCCTTGGTTAAGTGATGAGTACGACACCAGAGCACAGGCAACTCCTCTCCAAACTTCCAATCCGTGACAACGGAGAACTTTGGTCCTAGACAAATTTATAAGGCAATTTTTCAGTGGCAAGGGGCACTCTAAATAGTTATCTAGCCGAAAGTCCTCTTGAGAGGCTGGTGGAAGGCACCTGACCACTCACCTGACCTCCCTAAAAATTGGAGTGGAAACGAGCTAAATCTTACTGCCACTTGCATGGTGCTCAAGACATCGGCTAACGACAGGCGTACAATCTAGACCAGAGATTCTCAAACATTTTGTCTCATAGACCTCTTGCCATGTTTTTCGGTTTCGGATAGACCCTCGCTTACCTAATATTGAATTTTTGCAAATTTATCTACTTAAATGTCGTTTTGACTGCTCTGGTACTACAACTTACTTTAAGGGAATTAAATTTCTAACTGTATTGAAGTATAGAGTTTAAAACTAAAGAAACGCATGGTAATGAATAAAATTAAGATAAAAATAAATTAATTTAACACACAAAACAACTGTTACATAAAATAACTGAAAAACTAACAAATTCTTTTACCAAGAGGGATGAATCTGGTGCTTCAATAACAAATTTTCAATATTTAATATCTATCTAGTCAGGTTAACTCTAAATCTCCTTTGTTAGTAAATGTCTAGTCCCCCCTTTTTTTGTTTGTTTTTGAGATTGGCAAACTCACTGAAACTCCCTCTCATTAGGGAAAGCAATTAAAAATTTTCTGACGATATTCCATAATACTCGACAAATAACTGGAATGTCTTCTTAAAGCCAAAATTACTGACATCCGTTTCTAAACTTTAAGATTTTCCTTAGGACCTGTTCTGATCAGTTCCTATTGTAATAGGACTTTTTTTGAATGTGACTATATGAATTCATTGTCTATTGTGGTATTACTATAAAAAAAGCAATCTCAAACCTAGTTTCAAAATCTGAATAAAGGGCATTTAAATACTGAACGTAGATTAAAATGTCCTGACAGATTGTCTGTGACAAATTGAGAAAATTCGTGACATCCAATATTATACTTCTTTAATTTAATTCTGGAAATAAATGCTGAAATGGTTCTTGTCTTAATAAAATTTATGCTGTAACCTAGTAAAACCAGGACTGATCCTAGGGTGTCGACCACCTTCGTGCAAAGACCTAATGTGCCACCCCTATAGAGATTTTTTCATATTTTGACTAATAACGTTGAAACTATAGACTCGTCTACCTGTATTAAAGTAAAACATTATTTATTTTGGCCAGCTTATAGGTCATAATAGCGACAAAATACTTTAATTATATAATAAACAAACAAAAATACGCCTTTGAAATAAACATAGACATTTTATAATTAGAAATATAAAATATCTGTACTTACTCAGAAAATATAATTTAATACAAAAAAAGTACTAAACCATAAATCTCGTGTAACGGGTGAGGGAGTGAATATTAACGTCGCACTGTACAACTACACGAGGGTTTTTGGTGACGCACCACGTAATTTTGAACCATGGTCAAGTGACGTGGACGATACCTGAGCTGCCCCCTGTTCTAACTACCACACCACACCAACGGGAGGATGTTTCAGCTCTCGACCGCTCTAACGTGCATCACTGCCCTACACGGCCTCGTGTAACGGAAAATATGTGTAAGTCAGTTCTTCTACAAAGAGGTGACTGGTCTATCCGCGCGCGTGTTCTCAAAATACTAATCCTCTTGGGAAATATTGGGTCTTTAAAAATTATTATATTTTATAAAGCTTTCTCCCCGAAGAAGAAGTGACCATGCAAATTAAGACTTGTATATAAAGTTGAAACTTTCAGGTTAGAAAAGAGAGATAGGGTAGACTGCTAATAAGAGTAGTGATTAATTAAATTTGAAGTAGATATTTATTTCCTTGATATTTTAATATCTAAGTTGACGATCTGTCACTTTAGAATTAAGCTAGATTAGGTACCTAGGAGGTAAAAGCTATCGAATAGACGTAAGTGTTCTAATTATTTAAAGTCTTCTCGTATCTCGCGTACCTCGTTAATTGCTCTCCATACTTGATAATTGGGTGCAGCTCTTAACTTTGGTTAATTTAATTTGTGTTGTTGTTGGTACTGTGAATAAATTGAGTTATTGAAGTTAACTTCTTATGGCTCGGTAGGGAAAAATTTTCGTTACGCGTTACCAGTTACGGTTACGCGATAAACGTAAGGTAGAAATGAAAAAAGTTCCGAATTTTTTCCCCGCGTTTTTAAAAATGCCATCTAATTCATACTATCTATCTCACACAAAAATAATTACAGAATCGGAAAGACCATTTTTTTTCACCACGATATGGCATTTTTTTTTTTTTTTTTTTTTTTTTTTTTTACAAAATAATGATACTTTCTACTTCTGAAATTTTTTTTTTTGAAAATGAGTCAAAATGGAGTAACTTTTTGGACACTGACGCCAGTAAGTAATCACGTGATTCCAACGTCAATAACTGCACATGTGAATTCATAGCGTTGGTTTTCCTATATGTTTGTTGACGTCATTCTTGTCTCTTAATTTTATCTAATTAAAAACATATGATATCATTGTATTTTTTGTATTATTTTAGAATATATATTTGTTAGGAAATAATCTTAACAACTCTTTTATATAATTTTTGTTTTATTAAATTTAATTGCCTTTGTATAAAGTGCTTATAACATGTTGAACAATTTGTTCTAAATAATTGTATAATATTAAAATATTTCATCAGAAAAAATGCTATAATTTTCACAAATTCAATTTAATTTCTTATTGAATTGCATACTTCTTTAAGCTATTGCTTATCTCATATTAGATAATTAATATTAAAGTTTTTGATTAATAATAAATATTTATCCTTTGATGAAAATGAATCTGATTTTTATAACACAATGAATCGCAAGTAAGATATAAACAATTTAATGCAATATAATACAATAATATGGAAATAAATAGTTGCATAAAATTTCCATTCACAATTTCTACTAGTTATGTCTCTTGACCAGATATTTATGTTTAGTGTTAAACACTTGAGTTCCATTTCATGCAAACTTAAAACTTACTTGGAGAAATGCATTGGCATTTTATTTTTTTATTTCTAATATGTATCTAAAGTATCCTTTTAAATATAATTATAGTTTTAAAAAAAGAAATTTATTATTATAATACACAAGAGCCCAAAATTTGTCTTCGAAACATATGTCACACAAAAATATCAGTGATTTTGGCCAATTAACCTCTTAACAATAATTTTGAAAAAAGAGATTCTCTGTAATTCTCCTCGATAAATATCATAAAATTGATCAAAGTACTTACTCTTCTTAGATGAATATTTGCAACAAATTTATTCAGGACTTATATCATGAGATTTATTTTTGCAAAAGAGTATAAAATAAATCTAATCTCTATAATTATAAATCTACAAATTTTGCAAAAACCAATAAATGCATATTTGCTATACATATGTAGTAAAAAAAATTGTATATGTGTGAGACAGGTTTTTATACAATACAGTCAAGCTCTGAAAAGCATGTGTTAATTGATACCACGCAAATATATTACAATTTTTATTTTTTTCGAAAAGGATTATGAATTCAAAAATGACTTTTTTTTATTTTGGTCATGTAGGAGTGTGTGAGCAGGACTTTTATATTTAATATATGGACACAAATTTATATTCTACTATATACACATTCGAATTTAAAAATTTTAATGCCTTAATTTATTACCATATTTGGAATTCAATTCTCGATAAATCATATATTTTACCTTAAGTAGTGCAGCGAATAAAGACTTCTTTTTGATATATGTATGGTTACATATCAGATTCTTGTGTTCTAATTTTAGATAATTAAATTCTGAAGTACCTCTGTTAACTACTCTGAAGATGTGTAAAATAAGTAAGCATAATACGTTCTTAATATTACTTGATATAAAATAAACAAATATTTGCTTTTAAATATTTACATTCTTGTAGAAGTAAGTCTACATCTATCCAAAATCCTTTTTGAAGAAGTTTCATTTGTCTTACGGTGTTGAAAACATTATTCAAAGAGTAGTCAAAGACATAAACACTGGGAAGATGGTATATAATCCTCACGCTTCATCATGCTATCAAAGCACTTAGACTTGTTATCATGATATATTAAAAAATGATTTTTCTTTCTAATTATCTTTTCTATAACTGATCGAGCAACCATTTCAGAAAAATAAGACGTTTTAGAAAGTAAAATGTAAATCTTTAAGAACAAAATATTCGTACGCAATAGTAGTAAACAAATGACGCCATATTCACTGGTTGACGGAATCACGTGATCGTGACGTCGCATGAATTTAGTCCATTGATACACTTTTATGAAAATGGTTTCTAAATCATTCCCTTTTAGTTTCCTTTCGCATTAAAGAATTGATATTTTATCCTAAACAAGTTCATGATTTTCTCTTTTAAAATAAGTCATTAAAAAATACCCAAACCTTTTTTTTTTACGATTTTTCAAAAAATACTTAAAATTTTAATTAAATATTTAATAACTTCATTATATTTATAAAAATAATCTAACGAAACTTTTTTTTCTATTTGTAGAATAGTATTATCCGTAATCTGTTCAAAGATTGAAAAAATGAATTAAAAATTACGGCTTTTAAAAATTTTTTTGTGTTTTTCATCTATTAGCCATTTTAAGAGAATTTTTTACTAAAGTATTATTCTTACATCTTTTGATCGATATAGAGCCATGATTACTAACTTTTTCATTCCTGAATTGAACAATCATGATGTCCAGGAGCTGTGGTTCCAACAAGACGGCGCAACATGTCACACAACTCGTGCCACAATCGATTTATTGAAAGACACGTTTGGTGACCGCCTAATTTCACGTTTTGGACCTGTGAATTGGCCTCCAAGATCTTGGGATTTAACACCGCTAGACTATTTTTTGTGGAGCTATGTAAAGTCATTGTTCTATGCGGATAAGTCACAAACGCTTGACCATTTGGAAGACAACATTCGCCGTGTTATTGCCGATATACGGCCACAAATGTTGGAAAAAGTCATCGAAAACTGGACGTCCAGATTGGACTACATCCGAGCCAGCCGTGGCAGACATATGCCAGAAATCATATTTAAAATGTAATGCCACAAGATTGTCTTTCGAATAAAAAAAATTCATGTCAATCGAATAATACATCGTTGTTTTATGGTAATTTAAAGTTCTATACCTCTAAAAAAACACCCTTTATATATGTAATATATAAAGGGTATACAGACATTGTCCTGTACACACGTCTTAAATCGGAAAATTTCACACTTTTTTGAATAAAATGTACTAATCTGGACCGTTTTCATGAAAATTTTTATAAAAAAAAAGAAGTTATTACAACACTTGACGTCATCACATGCATAGTTACCACAATTCTATCTATCGATTGCGTGTGAGTACGTGTATACTACGAACTATGTTGAAAACAGTAAAAGCTATACAATGGCAGAATCTACTAAGAATGTTATTCCAAATAAAAAAAACTAATCAGAAAAACATTGTAAACGTTCCAATCCATGTTCACCATCATGATACTCAAGTCAGTCAGATTTTTGATACAGACATTGCATCAGATGTCACAAGCGAAGCAAAAGAACCTCGAAGGTAAAAAAAAAAAAAACGCCAGCTCAGCGTATGCGAGAGTACAGAGCACGGAAAAAAATTTACCTTCAATCGACTAGTGATTCTCCTTCAGTTGTTCATCATGAAGATGATGAAATTTTACAAGTTGACGATAATTTAAATAAATCGCTTGAATTTGTTAGATTACCTAGTCAAGATATCAAAGCAACACGTAAAAAAAAACGCCAGCTGAGTGTATGCGAGATTATAGAACCCGGAAAAAAGCTCGCATTCAATCAACTAGTGATTCTCCTTCAGTTGTTCACCATCAAGAAGATGAAATACAATAAAATCTTTTTTTAGTATTATGTATTGAAAATGAAAATTTTGTTTATATACTTATACCTTTTCCATCCTAATTATTTTTTAATACAGTTTGAAATAATAATGATAATAAACTTGTTAATTATATATAAGATTACTTTAAAAAATAAAACTTAACTATACAATTCAATACATACAAACCAAAGAAGTTAACTTCTACCACGTGTTCACACTGATACACGCAAATTTTTTTGAATATAGTTAGTCTTCCTTTCATTTCTCCCATACCTTTAGATGCGTCGGGTAGAACTTTACAAAGACTGCCTAATAATTGACTGTAAAATAACTTTTCTGGCTTTCTGAGAAGACTGAATGTACTCGTAATTTTCGGGGGTATAAACGTGTACTTCATGCGGATCCTTTTTTCTTAGTCTTAAATTTCTCAGAATACGATACTCCATCATTCTGGAGAATATAGGCAGCGTTCCGTATAGCAGTTCATAAAATAAATAAAAAAAAGGAAATCTATTGTATGTAGGAAAGAAAAAGCAGTTTTTTTAATGTGAACATTATTACGATCACTGAAAAAGAGGATTTCATAGTAATTCATCACTGTCAAAGATCGGTTGAACTAAGTAAACAAATCTGGTTCTCTCGCATCTTTTTCTCACAAAATCGTGGTCAAAATTTAAAACAAACACTACAAGAGTTCATACATCAGAAAAAGAAAACGGCATTGTTTACAAAAATTATTCAAGCGTAAACCTGTAATTTTGCAAGCGGTTGTTCATCGGGATGTTTTCTGCTTAATGTAAATATATGTGCCGACCGGGGACTGATAGATTGGAGTAAGATTGCCTCTAAGTAACGTTCACATGAAAGTTAGAGCAAAATAAATTTTAAAATGTACAGTGTGAAATGCGTTTAACGCGAAAATGCTTCAGACGAAATAATGCAACGGTCCCGTCAAACTCCTACGTATTTCCAAGCACTTTTTTCTATTAACACGAAACAAAAATTGCTTACACGAAAAGATTTCCCGTCTGGGATTGAACAAAATACGGAAAATACCGGCCGGCTTGGACTGTCCTATTGTATTATCGGAAGAATTCCTTGCAGTAGATGATACTGTGTGTACAGCCCCAACTATGGCAGACAAAGGCCTTTTTTGGTTCGTTCATAGTTCAAAAAATATCTTTGATGCAGATTCCGGCCAAGAAAGTGAATAATGCAGCTCCTGTTCCCTTAACATCCGAAATGAGGAACGTCATGAAAAGTATGCGCGGATGCACATTCCAGTGATGAAATGAAAAACAAAATGGACAATATCGGACAATCTGTTGACAATCTGATGCTAAAGAAAAAGATGCAAAAAAATAATAATAAATAAAATTATTTTTCCAAAATCTTTGTTTTTCAAAAAAAAATTTGTGTTAAATATATGCATGTATGCATGTCTATTTAAATAAAATAAACTTTATAAATTTAATATAAAGAGTACTTTTTTTCCAGGTATAGAAGTTTAAGTTGGCATTATTTTCCAAGATGGCGACCGATTTAACAGCTGTCCAGTGATTTATTCTCAGTTTGGTTTGGCAATTCATCAAAACGATCATCAAGCAAGGCGTAGATTCGTCGAATGGGCCCAAAACGAGATTGCCGTTGTTCCCGATTTTCATAAGCGAATTTTGTTTAGCGATGAAGCGCACTTCTGGTTGAATGGCAACGTCAACAAACAAAACTGCCGCATTTGGAGTGAAGCTAATCCACAACTGTATGTCGAAACACCGTTACATCCAGAAAAACTGACTGTTTGGTGCGCTTTATGGGCTGGTGGAATCCTTCTTCAAAAACGATGAAGGCCACAACGTTACAGTCAATGGTGATCGGTATAGAGGCATGATTACTAACTTTTTCATTCCTGAATTGAACAATCATGATGTCCAGGAGCTGTGGTTCCAACAAGACGGCGCAACATGTCACACAGCTCGTGCCACAATCGATTTATTGAAAGACACGTTGGGTGACCGCCTAATTTCACGTTTTGGACCTGTGAATTGGCCTCCAAGATCTTGTGATTTAACACCGCTAGACTATTTTCTGTGGAGCTATGTAAAGTCATTGGTCTATGCGGATAAGCCACAAACGCTTGACCGTTTGGAAGACAACATTCGCCGTGTTATTGCCGATATACGGCCACAAATGTTGAAAAAAGTCATCGAAAATTGGACGTCCAGATTGGACTACATCCGAGCCAGCCGTGGCAGTCCTATGCCAGAAATCATATTTAAAATGTAATGCCATAAGATTATCTTTCGAATAAAAAAAATTCATGTCAATCGAATAATACATCGTTGTTTTATTGCAATTTAAAGTTCTATACCTCTAAAAAAACACCCTTTATATTGTTGATACATTGTTTTTTACCTGGCAATAACATGAATTTCTTTCAACATGAAAAAATATTTCAGTCCCATCAGTTTCTTGTTAAGCGATTTTCAATATACATGAAAGATATTAAAAAAATTTTATAGTAGTTACCTAACACACACACATAACTATTTTAGTTGTTGTAGCTAACTGAATGAAACTTTTTAATTACAGTTACTTTAAGAGCTTGTAAGTATAGGTATTTATGCTGAAATAGAGTTTTTCTATGCTTATTTTGAAAACGTTTTAAAGCGACATCTGACTTCTTGGTCAACATTATTTTTTCCAGTTCACTTATAGATAAGTTTCTATCCCTGGTAGTTTTCCACAACTAAGAATCCTTTTTTAGAACTAAGCTTATGGGAATTTTGTTTATCGATTATATTTTGAGACTTAAATTACTTAGTTTAAACTATACTTAACTACAAAACATGAATCTGCGAAAAGCGTGCACAATTCATCTCTTGACTGTATCATGCGCGGAACAATGCTCTTGGATGTTGCTTTCAATAACTAAAGGGTGTTTTTTTAGAGATATAGAACTTTAAGTTGCAATAAAACAACGATGTATTATTCAATTGACATGAATTTTTTTTATTCGAAAGATAATCTTGTGGCATTACATTTTAAATATGATTTCTGGCATAGGACTGCCACGGCTGGCTCGGATGTAGTCCAATCTGGACGTCCAATTTTCGATGATTTTTTCCAACATTTGAGGCCGTATATCGGCAATAACACGGCGAATGTTGTCTTCCAAATGGTCAAGCGTTTGTGGCTTATCCGCATAGACCAATGACTTTACATAGCCCCACAGAAAATAGTCTAGCGGTGTTAAATCACAAGATCTTGGAGGCCAATTCACAGGTCCAAAACGTGAAAATAGGCGGTCACCCAACGTGTCTTTCAATAAATCGATTGTGGCACGAGCTGTGTGACATGTTGCGCCGTCTTGTTGGAACCACAGCTCCTGGACATCATGATTGTTCAATTCAGGAATGAAAAAGTTAGTAATCATGCCTCTATACCGATCACCATTGACTGTAACGTTGTGGCCTTCATCGTTTTTGAAGAAGGATTCCACCAGCCCATAAAGCGCACCAAACAGTCAGTTTTTCTGGATGTAACGGTGTTTCGACATACAGTTGTGGATTAGCTTCACTCCAAATGCGGCAGTTTTGTTTGTTGACGTTGCCATTCAACCAGAAGTGCGCTTCATCGCTAAACAAAATTCGCTTTTGAAAATCGGGAACAACAGCAATCTCGTTTTGGGCCCATTCGACGAATCTACGCCTTGCTTGATGATCGTTTTGATGAATTGCCAAACCAAACTGAGAATAAATCACTTGACCGCTGTTAAATCGGTCGCCATCATGGAAAGTAATGCCAACTTAAACTTCTATACCTGGGGAAAAAAACACTCTTTATAACTCCAATCTCTTCATATTTTTCAACGACACAATAAACTAATTTATTATTCAAACTGAACTATATCAAAGATTGTATTTCTGTTTTACTAGCATTATAAAAATTGAAAATATCTCTACATCATTATAATTTCATCATATATTTATAATTAACCCTCTAGCTGGAACATCCATTTTTTGCCTCTCTTAGAAACACCCATCGAACAGAGGGGTACGCAAATTTTTTTGAATTTTACTACCTTACGGACTATTTTAAATTTCCTTATCGCTCAAAAAATTGAGTAGAATTTTTAATAGTTGAGTCTTTATGAGACACACTGTATTAATATATTGGGTAGAGTCCAACTGAAGATGTCAAAGCATCCCACCCCCAAAATCTCACCACAGCGTAATCTACAGGCATCAAAGCAAATCCTTCCCGTCTGAGAGACGGATGTTCCGGTCACAGGGTTAAATATATATAGGAAGAGTGTCAACTAATAGTAGGGATTGAAAAACATTTCTAATTAAAAAACTCACAGAAAGGATATAATTAAATAAAAATTGCAAATACTCTAGTATTAAATACTGAAATATTTTACTTCATGGAAAGACAGTATCTGACCAAATAACTTTTAAAACCTCAATGAAAGTACAATTCCATTCACATAAGCAGCAGCTAAGTTAATAAGAAGCATAGAAATATAAACTATCATTCAACAAACAATGCAAAACGTAGTAAAATAACGTAAAAAAGGAGCTAGCGTAGTAAACTAACGTAAATAAAGGAAATGGTGAACAAACTTTGCATAATAAAGAATCGATGCAAGAAATTTGTAAAGCAAAAACGCGAATAGGGAATAAAACAACTACCAACGAAAGCAAATAAATTTTTCCATTTCCAAAATTCGGTTAAGAAATAAATGGATTGAGTATTCAATCTAATAGTTAAACGAAGTAGGGAACAAAATTGTAGCAGAACTGGAAAACTTATTTTATTTCTTTGGTAATAGTTTCGTATTTTGTACCAAATAATATTTTAAAGACAATATATGTAAGTTTAAACTTGATTTTAAGGTTTAAAAGTTACTTAAATGTGATATTAAAGTTTCTTTTAAGTCTTAAACATATTATTAACTATTTTTTGTCGATATATTGGAAGAGTATTTCCTTATCGAAGAAAATTTTGTCATTTTTAAAAAAGATATTTTCTACAATTATTGGTTTAATGTAGTTTTTAACTTCTTAAGCGGTGAATTTTTTTGCCCAGAATGTTAAAAAAGCATGCACATTTTTTATTGCATATAACTAAGTATAATACTTAACATAGAATGTGAAAAAAAATGGACGAATTTTATTTTAATATTCAATTTTAAAGTTTTCACACAATTTTTATATTATAATTGAGGAACACAAAAACTACGAAATGTTTGCTTCTTAACGCGCTTTTATTAGCTTCACCTGTATGTAACGGTATTTTGAAGTCGATTTTTAACCACTTTAAAAGGCCAAATTAATTCGAAATTTTGCACACTTGTCAAAGACCGTTAATCATTTCCCATTTCCAGATTTTGCGACTAATTCCAGATTTGGCAACTAATTCCAGACTTGGCAATTGATTCCAGATTTGGCGATTAATTCCAGATTTGGCATCTAAAAGAGAGAGAGATTAAGTAAAAACCTTAAATCGAAAACGCTCATGGTTAATATAAGTACAGCCAACAAAAAAAGGGTTCTTTTCTCACAAACTTTTCGATTAAAAACGTGTATTTTTATGTCTAATGCTGATGCAAGTTTCAAAGAGAATATTGAGCTCTTTTTAGTGAAAAATATCATTGTCTATACACCTACTTCCGCAATAAATTTTCCAAACTTAGCTCTTCTACATTTCCTTCAGTTGGCTTATCCTACATTTTGCAAATCAGGCCGTATCGAACGCACTGATAGGATACCAATGGGTATTCCAGATTCTAATAATATATATATATATTCTAATATAATGATTAACGAAAAAATAAACATCGTTGTGGTAAAATCGTGGGGTGTGCTTGATACTACATTTTTACACTAACTCTACATTTCGGAATAGAACTAGTAAGAAATTATAACAATTGATATCGAACATCCCACTCTTTTACCACAATAATATTTATTTCCTCGTTAATCATTTTATTCTTATATTGAGAATTATTTAATTTTCTCGTTAATCATTTTATTCTTATATAAAGAAATATTTTTTTACTCTTTAGTTGGATTAACTATAAAAGCGTATTTTTTTAGTTTTTTAAACTATAATTTTTATAAGTACATTCTGCATACTATGTGTTTCATATATTTACAAAAAAATTTCATATTCGTAACTCCTTTTCAAATGGTTGAGTATTTTGTGTGTGTGTGTACATATTTCAATGGGGTTGGGGGTGATAGGTAATATCTGTGTTTTTGGTTTATCTTTCCTTAATTATTTCTTCTCAAGCAAAAAATTGCACACTGCCTTGCTGAGCCCTGTTCTTTATCGAATATTTTCAAGAATCTAATTTCCTGCCTTCACCACGAAGAAAATCCCGGAGAAGTAATTTAGTATCATGGACGAACTACATCTTTTAAAAACACTCTTTTAATAATCTCACTATAAGAATTAAAAATATGCGCAAATCAAAGATAAAACGAAGAAAATATCTGTGACCGTACAGAGTACGGCCAACAAGTTAAGGTATCCGACTACGTTAGGAACCGTGATTTTAAAAAAACGCATAAATTGATAATTTTCATGATATTTAGTGTCACTTAGATTAAAATACATGCATTTTGAGGACATTTTTTTGTGTCAAAATGTTCTTAAAACAATTTTATACATGGATTCTAATCTAAGTGACACTAAATATCATGAAAAATATCCATTTATGCACTTTTTTAAAATCACGGTTCCGAACGTAGTCGGATACCTTAAGGGGTTAAATTAAAATACTGTCATATATATTGATACAGATATCATACATAAAATACTAATGGATTTCTTGATATAATTGCAAGAAAGCTATCTGTTCGAAAATTCGTTAGAATTATGATCATCGGAAAAATTTCAATATTGCTGTTTTAACTATTGCGGAAAAAGATCATATTTTTTCCGATATTACATATAATTTTTATTCTTGAGTTCAATTTAAAAAATTCGAATAATTTTAAAAGGTATTACAATGTCTTACAAAATGCATGATGTCAATAAAAATAATCAAACAGGTGAAACGAGAAAAAAATATAAAATGTTCATAATAAACTGAAGTATGATATATTGTTCAAACATATCAAAGAATCAATACAGATCTAATATTAAAAAAATCATTCCAATTATTTAAAAAATTAAAATATTTACTTATTTTATTTTATTTAATAATATTAAAATATTACCTTTTGGATGGTTCTACTGACAATGTATTTTTTTCTAGGGTTAAAACATGTTAGTTTTTTCGACTTGCATTCCCACTAGTTTCGTGAACGTTATTGAGTGATTAAACAAAACTGACATACTTTTTTTTCTTTATTTAGATTTTTAATGTCATGTCTATTTTGTTCACTCCACGAACAATTTTCTCAAAGATAACTTTTACTATAATAAGAAGTGTCTCCTACAACGTTTGCATATGCCTTAAAGTATTCGATTACGTTCGGAACCGTGATTTTAAAAAAGAACATAAATGGATAATTTTCATGATATTTAGTGTCACTCAAATTAGAATACATGCATAAAATTGTTTTAAGGAGATTTTGACAAATAAAATATATAAATACAATATTTTGGCAAAAAAATTAACTTAGAATAGGCTTTTTTCCAAATGTTCTCCTTTTGTGAAAAATGCTTCTATTAGAATAATATTTTGCCTGTATATAGCTCAGACCTCTGTGCAAAGGATCAACTATGATTTTTAAAAAACTCACATTATTTTCAGAGTAACAACCAAATGAAATAATTATCGCCATTTTTTTCTTAAAATTTCTCCCCTCTGTTGTCGTAAAACACGGATAAGCCCACTTCTAATTTATATATTTCAAAAATTCTAGTTGAGAATCTTTACAGAGGTCTGAGCTATATACAGGCAAAATATTATTATAATAAAAGCATTTTTCACGAATGGAGAATATTTTGAAAAAAGATTAGTCTAAGGTAACTTTTAGCCGAAATATTGTATTTAAATAACTTTTTTTTGTCAAAATGTCCTTAAAACAATTTTATACATGTATCCTAATCTAAATAACACTAAATATCATGAAAATTATCCATTTATGCGCTTTTTCAAAATCACGGTACCGAACGTTGTCGGATAACTTAAAAGAAAAAATACTCAATGAATATATATATATATTTATTACTCTTTTCTTCCTTTATTACTGAAAGTTTCAACTTGACTATTTAACGCTTTTTTGACGCTTGGTTCTACAATAAAAATTGTTCATCTAAATCGGTACTATCACTTAGTACTTCGTTCATAAGGCTTACGCATATCCTGTATATCAGGAATCGCCAAACTTTAGGAACTCGTGGTTCACTAAATGTATAACTTAATATTAACCAGATCACTAATGTGAATGACCTCTATAACTATATTGTCACTTATTTAAATCTCTATTTATATTTTTATATTACCTAAAAAGAACTTCACGAAAAGCAAAAAAAGAAAAAAAACATTGTCAATGCAAAGAAATATCAACAAAATAAAATGTTATGTCACCAAATTTCCATGGTTACTAACTCTCAAATGTCACTAGACAACAATTAAAAGTAGCTAAAAATTCGTTAAACTCGGATGGAATATCACTAAAGGAAGTAGTTAATTTTTTAAAAAAAAAGTATAATCTACAATCCATAATACATTTTTTTTTAGTCGTCCTTCTTAAAATTGAATCTTCATAAAAATATAAACATTTTCTTGGTTTTTCTGTGGACAACCAAAATTTTTTCCAGACCACCGGTTGGCGATTGCTGCTGTATAACATATATATAATATATATATATATATATATATATATAGGATTTTTCTACTTTTCTTACGTAATTGTTTTGAGATTTTTCTGCATTAAGAGTTTGGGAGAGTTTGTTACATAATAATAGTGAGTGGTTTTATCATACTCTCTGAGTTTTTACATACTCTGAATTTTTGTTTATTTTATTTTATTTGGATTTTCCTACCGAGTTGCAAAGGAGGAAGGTTGGCGCCTTCAAACTAGTTTAACCCCACTTATTCGGTCCTAAGTCCGAAATTGCTTTCTGACTCACTAGGTTCTTCTTTTTTGTAGTTTCTTTTTTATTTTTCTATAATTTTGATCTTCATGTTTAGCTTTTATATTTTTAATATGTTATTTCTCGTTATGTTCATTATCTATTATTTCTTGTTTTTGATATATAATACAAATTTCTTTCATATATATATATATATATATATATATATATATATATATGCCCTATAGTTATATAACTACTCGAAATCTTACTTGAAAATCAGATTCCACACTTTTTTTTAACTTCAACTGAAGTATTTTTTCACCGTGTCATAACAGTCATAATTATTTATGACACCATTACAGTCCGTATTAAGAGGATTAAATTATTTGTTGGAGTGCATAGAACACAGAAATGTACAAAGACAGGAATCAAAAAATTTTATCTAATTTTTATTCCAAAAATTAGAGTTCAATATACGAGCCCATTCCTTTAGAAATTATTGTATAATCCATTTGAACAGAACTTATCATTCTTAACAACAAAAATGAAACAGTAATTTTTTTTTAAAATTGATTTCAATAGCAGATGACCCGGAATTGGAGAAATCTGTACATTTCTTTAATTCTATATACCTTGTTTTTTATTCCATTCATATTTTTCTATAAGTCCTTTAAATATGTTTGCATACTCTTTGCCATTCACGTACGCAATTCTAGTAAACATTTCTCAGCATTTTTCCATCAGGTGGTCTCATAAAACAGGTGGCTTTCTTTTCTTTTCATGCAATCTTCTTCCAGATAATACTTCCACGTATGATTTGTTGTTTAGTTCAAACGTTCGTGAAGTCAACTTATATTTTTAGTAAGAAAAGCAATAAAACTGAGGTCAAACTGTTAGAGTTCATATCTTTGTGCTAACTGAGAATTTTTTTTATTTCAGCATGATAAGTAAAACCACTATTTTCAGTTAGCCTTAGCCTTAAGGAAATATCGGGAAAATTACTTAAAAGGTTAAGGGAAAAATTCCCAACAAGAGTCCTTGGACATTACATAATTATTACTAAAGTAAATTAATAAATACATCTGATACATTAGTAGATAAATCCCTCTAAATTAGATATTTCGAATCCCATATCACTAAATACAATGCAAATGAATTGCATAAGTGGGCATTGGATTCCGGACTGCTTTTCTGCCATTATTTATTTATTTCCTATTCATATCTGCAGATTTGATTTTGATTTACGTCGCTCTCTTTGAAGAAACACGCGGCTACTGAAAAAGTACCTCGTAATTTTGCACCACGGTTACGTCACGAGGACAACGTCTGAGCTGGCAACCCCCTCTCCAAACTTCTACATTACACAACGGAAGGGTGTTTAACGTGCTTCAGTATCTCTACACGGCTGTATGTCTGTCGAAGGCAAGCAAAATAATTTAATGTATCGCGATGATAATTCTGATGGTTATATAAAATAGCATACACATATACACCTCTCACAAAAAATATATACACCCAGGAAGAATCGAGCTTCTA
Source organism: Trichonephila clavipes (assembly GCA_019973935.1). Taxonomy (NCBI): domain Eukaryota; kingdom Metazoa; phylum Arthropoda; class Arachnida; order Araneae; family Nephilidae; genus Trichonephila; species Trichonephila clavipes. The sequence goes on along the minus strand of BMAU01003676.1, from coordinate 1,258,857 downwards.
TTACAAAACTTGGCAGGAATGTAGTCTGGTATGAGATATGCAAAGGATTAAAATTTCGACGCCAACGAGACAAGGGCAAGTGCACTGTATAAATATGAAATGCGCAGCTGGGAGAGTTTAAAAGATGATACTCGATTAAAGACGAGCATGATTGCTCGTGCCATAGGATTATTCAAACAAATCTGTCGACTTGCATGGACGGTAATGTGACTAAACATGCCTCCGAGACGTAACCGGCGACAGTACGAATAATTGTCGGACTTTGAGAGGGGGCGTATAATAGCAGGGTCGGCTATAGCAGTTTTGCCGACCCGGACAGAAATAGAAAAATTTCGCCACAAAAACAAGCCACTATAATTGTTGTCGCTGTTACCAATGCCACCTGATCGGCAAAGGCTAGATCAAGGCCTACGAAATTCATCAAGGCAAAGGGCTAAGTGACGCCTGTCGTTAGCCGTAGCTTTGAGCACCATACAGGTGACAGAATGTTTCACCCCAATTTAGAGGAAGAACCCCTGGGGTGATCAGGGACCTTCCACCAACCTCACGAGAGGACTTGCGTCTCGAAGGCTATGTAAAGGACCCCCATGCCGCGAAGGTAATATACATTTACAAACAACCATGTCTTCTCTGGGATTCGAACCCAGTCTCAACGGCACAGTAGGCAGCGTCGCTAACCACAATACCGGATGGACGACGCAACTATAATTAAACAAGATAAATTGTGCACGTAGATACTTACCTATAAAACTTAAATAATTCTTGCGTATAAAAAGGCAGCATAACAATATATATATATGTGTGTGTTTTTAAGTCTTAAATGTGCTACAAAATAATTCGAAATTAAGGACATAATTGCCTGTTATTATTTCAAACGAGTGAAACTTAAGAAATCGCCTATTTCAGCAGGTCAATTTCTTAAAAATAAAATCTACTGATGGAGGGGAAGTTTATTTTAACTTATAGTAACGACACTCAATACTAAAATAAAATATCTCCTGTGGCTCTCTATCTACCAAACACTAATTACTCCTGTCCCCTTTTGCTGACACCGGATATCGTATGGGTGAAAGGAATGTCCATTGTGACCGCAGTCCGGGGTGGGAGGAAAGTTATTGGAGAAAGATGTGTAAACATATCAAATTTCATAATTTAACATTTTCTTCCGCCTCGAACCCTTCAAGTTTCAATATAAATGAAAACTGACATTAAACATACAGAGTACAAAATGAGGAAATAAAATACGTTTAATGAAATACCAAATTCAAAACCAATAATATTTCAGAATTTTTTTTGTAACAAAACATTTTTCAAATTCGATCCAAATGCCTCCCTTAAAATCTGCCGCCCCGGGCAAGGGTCCGGTTTGTCCGGCACTAGAGCTGCCCCTGATAGTAGGCCTCATAAAAGCAGGTTGGTCGAACAGGCGTATCAGCCGCCACCTTGGTGCAAGCGATATGCTAGTTGCTCGGTGTTAATAGGGGTGGCCAACCCAAATGACCTCGCGGAAGAACTTTACGATTCCGTGGGTCACATATATAAATATATATATCTTTATATTAGATTTGGATCCATTACAAACATTTGTTAGAGTGAAAAATTAAAACAGAATGATATGTTATTGTTTTCATTGTTTTTCATGTATACAAACATAGATAGTATAATAATAACAATGCAATGATCAAATAATATTTAATTTATTTAATTATTGAGATATCTGTTTTCAACTCTTTCACTTAATTTTTGCAAGTCGATCTCAATGCATGTGTATTTGCGTATTGTAATTGATGTTGCAGATTCTCGTGCGTTAAGTTTGAGCGCGATTTATCCCTTTAAGACCCAACAAGCATGATCGTGTGGGTTAGACATTCTTATACATTTTTGCTTCTGGAATAGTCGTATGTAAAAAAATCCTGAATCCAACGATTGAGCGTGTTTGCAACGAAAAAATTTACTAAACTGAGGTGTGTGTGTGGGCCACACATATCAAAAATAAAAAAAAATATTCAAAATATTTTACTATCATACAGCATTCAAAATATGATATGATCAACATTCAATTATTGATATGATCAAAAAACACCAAGTTTACCTTTTACTGGATCACAATCACAACAAAGTTGAAAGTCGACCGATTGCACTTGTTGGTGGAAGAATATCTCTTAAACTACAAGGTTCTTATCTACAGTAGATTTATGCTGCCATCTGAGGTTACGTAGTATAACAACTATGTGCGTAACATCTTCACATTTTATACTTGTGTTACAGTACGTTTGCATAAAATTGATTTAGATTTTCAAAATTTTTATTTCAAATACAAAAAAGCAATTAAGTAAAGAAGAACAGCTTTGTAATTATTACACTGTTTGTCAAAAAAAAGTTTTTTTTCTGCCCGATAGCCAAACGTTTAGTTTCTTATTGTATGATATCAATTATTGCACCGTTATTAAATATATAACATAAAATGAAAAAGTTACATAATTTCAGAAGGTTAAAATATTAAACATTTTTATTCTGCTGCCGTAATTATCTTACATTTCTACTAGCTGGTCTGATAGTCCTGAGGCAACTCATTAAATCCATCATCGGATTCTTTCACTGCCAAATAAAACAAGAAAAATATTACTAATCTGAATTTAAAAATATATAGACTTAAACTATTTCTCTGACAAATAGAACTAAATACACTACTCACTCTCAACGAAATTCTCGTTGAAAGAGGAATAACACACCCAAGCTCATCTGCTTTTCTTCATCCATCAACACCTGTTATTACAATTGCTTGGAAGTCAAATGAAGGAAAAAAATTATTTCGGTAAAAACTGCACGGTGAAAGGTGGGGGTGTGTCGAAACACGATACTTTCGATTCAACCGTCTGTAGTCCAAATGTCTAAAATAATACAGACAGAAACTTCAATTGGGCCGCAAAAATTCTCCAAATGCGCCGCGGGTTGGGCATGCCTGGTGTAAAGTATCATTTTTTATCAACAGTCGGTAGTTGCAGTGCATGTTTTACTTTCAGCTGGCAAATATATCTTGGTTTTCAAATGCAACGAAAACACGTCTTCTTTTTATCTGTCGTAAAAAAGTAATAAGCAATATATTTATACTTGCTTGAATACAAATTTTTGTATTCATATTTAAATAATTGTAAAATAGAAAAAATATTAATTATTCTATTAATAATGCTTTCGGGGCTCAGGATTTCGTTACCCGCTCGATCGTGCGGGTTGGGCATTACTTGAGTCACTGCAACTGTAAAGGTAAGTACTTACCATGCGAATTTTCTTTTCTGTTTTACTAATTTTGATGAAAGCCTACATAAAAATGAAATATATAGTTATATAATTAATACCAAATTTTCTTGGGGTTGCCATGGATGTGAGTCCCTTCTTTTCTTTTTCTCTCTCTATTTTTGCAATTAATTTTCTTTTCCATACATTTGTTGAGAAGTATGGCATTTTTACCCAGGCCATTCCAGGATAAATGGCTTGACATGTATAGCCATTTTTGATGTGATGATGATGTTTCAAGGCCTCGCAAGTGCAGATTTGAAAACTACGAAAGCAGTTCGAGAATATGTTGTGAAAAAAGCAATGGTTATTTATACTTGTGAAAAACAAAAGATTTTTGCAGTAAATAAATATTGATTTAATAAAAGAGTTAATTTTCATGAATAATTTCCTTATTTGTAACAATTTTAGTTGAATTAAGATATTGTTTCTCCTATCAACTTAGAGCTAAAAATGTATAACTCGTAAATTTTCATGGATGACCTGTTTCACAAATAACGCCCAACCCGCATGATCGTGCGGGTACCGTCTACATTCCAAGGAGGGAGGGGAGCGGGAATTTTTTAATTATTTTTCCCAACGTCATTGGGGTCCATACAGTAGAATTTAATATCTGAAGATTAAATTAATTCGGGTCTTAAAGGGTTATGTTTGATAAATTTCAATTTAGAAAAGAGATTCGCAGTAACAGAAGCAACGTGATAAAATAATAACAGTTATGGGATTTATTTTTTACAAAAAAAAAACTCTTTAAACAAAAAATATTGTACAAAGTAGTCGAATTTTGTAAAGTTGTAAAGAATCTCTCGGGCCGCGGGTTGGACACCTCTGCAATAGAAAAAGGAATGGATAGTCTACTTTCGCCGAGGGTTAGGACATCCCAAGAATACAAATGCGCGCGATGATCATAAGAGCTGCCACGCCCTCAACAACAACGTCACAAGAATTGCTTTGACGTCATTTACAACCTCCAGACATCCGGTTGTATCAAGGGAAACCATTCGAACACGACTGACCGACGCAGGTACAAGGAGCTGACAAACATTAATACGTCTAACAGTGATCCCACATCATAAGCGATTGGATTTTGCCAACCTTGGGCAAACTGGAGGCATGTGATTTACAGCGATGAATCCAGATTCAGTCCAAAAGCCGATGACCTGTGCGTGTGGAGGTGACCAGGCCACCAATCCTAACCGGTAATTTTTGTCAAGAAGGAAACGACAATTAGACAAGGTGTGACAATGAGGGGAGCGATTTGTTGTGACACTCGATCACCTCCAGCAGTCCTTCAACGCATTTTGACGGCATACAGTTGCGTGGATGAAACTTTAACGTCAGTTTTAGAGTCTGTGCTGTCAAGTCACCCTCGTGCCATTTATCAGCAAGACAATGCTCATCCACATACTGTGCGACTCTCCAGTGGCGTAACGGAGAACATTTGGACCCTCCTGCAAAATCAGATTTTGGACCCCCAAGTTAGATTCTACAAAGGGCGTACTTGGCGGCTGTCAGGTTTTGGAGCCCTCTAGAACCCCCCTCCCCCCGAAGGTTTCGGGGGTGTATATTACGCCACTGCAACTCTCCCAATAATGTTTTCAAGAATAAGGCATACTCCTGTGACCTACCAGATCTCTCGCCAATGGAGCACGTCTGGGATGTTCTTCGAAGCAACTGCAGTCATCCCGGAATACTAATAAATTCGCTGCCCAGCTGCAAAGATTATAGCGTGATCTTCCGTAGGAGACTATAGGTGACATCAATGATTCAATGCCACGTCGCGTTTTGGCTTGTATAGCTGCCAGACATAGATTCACTACCTCTTGACTTGTAACCTTATTCATGCCATACCTTCTTAATAAAGCAATCTAATCTTCTAAATTTGTAATCATTTGCTTATCTTTTCCACTACATACATGTTAAGTTTCGTGATAGTTACTTGTGTCCTTCTAGGTGCATATATTTTTTTCAGACAGAGTGTATATATGTGAACGAGCTCGTGGCTGGTGTTGTCGTGACATGAGTTCGAGTCCTAGTGACGCTGAAGACGCACCTTTTAGAAGGGGTGATGCGTGTTAAATCTGGCGAAGCTCAAAGTCCTCGCGTTTGGAGTGGAAGTTTGAAGAGGGGTGTGCTAGGTCAAGTATCGTACTCGTTACTTTATGAGGTTCGTCACCAATATCCCTAATGTTGCTTTAAAGTGCGACGTAAATTGAAATCATACAGACGGGTGTACCTCGTAGTACACGGTGCTTGTAAAATACGGTTTCAATGTTACACGGTACAGAATTTACGATAATTATAACACGGATTCGATAGTACACGGCATGAAACCTGCATTTAATATCACACAATTTTTATACAACATATTTACTTAAATTTTATTGATCCGTAAAAAAAATAGCTTTAGCTAAAAAATTAGAAAAAAATTTTGTTGAAAATGATTTTTCTCGTTTCTTGTCTAATAGACTTATCTGGACACCTACAAAATGAATCACTCGCACGATCAACAGTGTCTTCTATCACGAAAACTTAAGGATACTTGCCAGTTTGAGATACCAAAGTTCCCGTCCCCCTTTAAAGTTCTTTCCCATTGGTGGCTAGATTTTGATGTTGGAGGATCGACGTTCCATTCTGTTCGAAAAAGTCGCTGTACACGCGTGACTGATTTAAATTCCGTTAACCAAAGTATACACTGCACCTTTTGCTGTGACATCCACATCTTTACTTATGAAGTCAGTCATCTTTACTTATGAAGTTTATCGTCTGCGCTTGCCGAATAATGCGCACTCGTACGGGCGATCGAACTTGACCTCAAATAATCTCGGAGGTGTTTCCAATCCCCGTATGACAGTGTTTCTCAAACTGTGGGGCGCGCCCCCTGGGGGCGCGAGCATATCGAAAATAAAAGATTAAAACAATAATTGGTTTACTGGAATGAATTAAAACAAAATACTTTCAGACATAATAAAAAATGCACTTTTACTCTGATATAATTTATAGGCGCGCGCGCGATATTAAGTCATCAAAAATAAAAACTTCTTCAATACCTAATTAGCTATCTTTGATCCTATAACCAAATAAAAAAACTTTTATTTGATTTGCTGTAATCCCATGATGAGAAATTTTTTTATTACGCTTTCTTTTTGAACCTAACATACTACTCTTTCAGAGAAAAAACAGATCCCAGACCCAGAATCGAAAAAATTTAGGAACATAAAAAATTCATCACTGTCATTATTTTTAAAATACTGCACATTATAGCTGTAATCTGTTTGACCTTGTAAGTTATTGGTACAGTTAGTTATGACCCCTCTCTTATGTGTTCTCTGTTGCATTTATTCCATGAAAAAGAGTTTTATGATATTTGGAAAACCACGGAGAGCACACACAAGTACTATGAAGGATTACTTGGCCAAGACATATTTTTATTAGTATTCTCAACATGTAAAGCACAACGAAAAACGTTTCACACAATTTTTTTAGCAGTAGCATACATATTATTATAATGAATATACTTTTTACCCGGAAGTGGTCGCGTGGGACACACAGATTACGAAATCGTTAATTCTGGCAAAACTGTTTATTTGTTACCAAAGAAAAATGGAAAAGTCCTTAAAAATAGGTAAGTAAACTTTCTCTTACTTAAATTATTCACTGGAATCATGATTTGTATCGTGTACAATAAAATAATTATAAAAAAAAAGGATTAGGGTGACTCAATAACCCCGCTCGACCGTATCGAGTGCGCTCCTGCTCCCGGATTAAAACATGTTGAAGTCTTTTCGCTTTAAATATTAAAAATAATACAATTATTCTTCATCGATATTTTATATTATTGATCATTATTTAACATCAGTGGCGCACACAAGGAGGGGTCCGGACCCCCTCCCCCAAAGCCCTTGATTTTTTTACGATTGATTATAATTCTAAGTATATAGTACGCAAAAGTATTTGTTATTAATGATTAATTTTATTAATTAATGCTAATTACTTATTCAAGAATTAGTTTTTTACCATGTTTTGTTCCCGAAAATCGACGAAATCAAAAGGAACCTGATACAAGATTGGTGAACTTTCGACCCCCGATCCCCCCTCCTTGAAAAATTCCTATGTGCGCTACTGTTTAACATCAATTATAAATGCTAATTCTGTGAGGCTAAAATTACAATTCGCTTTAAACTAATCATAATTTGAGCAACCATTTTTAAAAAAAATCATTTTACGTTTTTGTAAACATTGTCGAGCACTTGGCTTTGCTCCCCTTACAATTCAGCGATTATAAAGGGTGTTTTTTTAGAGGTATAGAACTTTAAATTGCAATAAAACAACGATGTATTATTCGATTGACATGAATTTTTTTTTATTCAAAAGATAATCTTGTGGCATTACATTTTACATATGATTTCTGGCATATGACTGCCACGGCTGGCTCGGATGTAGTCCAATCTGGACGTCCAATTTTCGATGACTTTTTCAAACATTTGTGGCCGTATCTCGGCAATAACACGGTGAATGTTGTCTTCCAAATGGTCAAGCGTTTGTGGCTTATCCGCATAGACCAATGACTTTACATATCCCCACAGAAAATAGTCTAGCGGTGTTAAATCACAAGATCTTGGAGGCCAATTCACAGGTCCAAAACGGGAAATTAGGCGGTCACTAAACGTGTCTTTCAATAAATCGATTGTAGCACGAGCTGTGTGACATGTTGCGCCGTCTTGTTGGAACCACAGCTCCTGGACATTATGATTGTTCAATTCAGGAATGAAAAAGCTAGTAATCATGGCTCTATACCGATCACCATTGACTGTAACGTTGTGGCCTTCATCGTTTTTGAAGAAATACGGACCGATGATTCCACCAGCCCATAAAGCGCACCAAACAGTCAGTTTTTCTGGATGTAACGGTGTTTCGACATACACTTGTGGATTAGCTTCACTCCAAATGCGGCAGTTTTGTTTGTTGACGTAGCCATTCAACCAGAAGTGCGCTTCATCGCTAAACAAAATTCGCTTATGAAAATCGGGAACAACGGCCATCTCGTTTTGGACCCATTCGACGAATCTTCGCCTTGCTTGATCATATTTAAAATGTAATGCCACAAGATTATCTTTCGAATAAAAAAAAATTCATGTCAATCGAATAATACATCGTTGTTTTATTGCAATTTAAAGTTCTATACCTCTAAAAAAACACCCTTTATCAATAATGTTTTGTTTTCTTATAAATGAACTCGTGCACTTCAGCCGGTATACTTTTAATTGATCACTGCTGCACAGAATATTTTATAACTAATTAATTAATACTAAATTAAGAACAAGTTTAATAAGTATTAACGACTTCCATGAGCTTGTCTTGGAAAGCAAAGTTTTTATAAGGAATGCTTATGTTTAGAAATTGACCCTCTGAGTTCTTTTTCTATATTTAGCAGATATCTATATTTTGTCTTCTAAGCAGCCACCGCATTTTGCAATATGTTCAATTTAAAAATTAGGGAGAGGAAAAATAACATAATAATCATCCTATTATTTTATTTATTTATTTATTTTGCTTAAAAGTAGTATACAAAATTTAATACTTATGTTACTAGTTTGTATGGTTTATAATTAAGATCGCCTGTTGTAGCTTTAGCGTCAAAGTGCATTATTATTGCATTCAGTACATTATTAATGTATAAGGGGGGCGCGATAAAAATTTTGATCGAAAAGGGGGGCGCCAGTATTGAACGTTTGAGAAGCACTGCCGTATGAACAGTTTATTACATTCTGGTGGGTAGTTCCTTAATAATGAGCCATTTCATTTGGATACTTTAATCCCGGACAACCTGTATTATTTCAAAGTTTCGCATAACACGGTGTCGGTACAACACGGTACATATTGCCCTGATATAATTATTAACGTACATAATTAATCTACTAAATAAATAAAATAATAATTTAAATAAATAAATAAATAACGTCTCGTATAACACACGGTTTCGATAAAGCACGGTGCGAATTAACCGTGTTATACGACGGACACCTGTATATTTGTGCGAGTACGCTTCTTAAAATATATTTTTGAATAAATGCATATTTTCTTATCAGTATACATAAAAATGGATGTTTATGTGTATGAAATTGCATCACTCCGACACCGTTCAACCGATCACTATGAAAATTGACATATATATGTATTTTTTTTGCGAAGAAGGTTTTTGTGCTATCATCTGTGTTCCAGCTCCCTACCAGGTGGTACTACAGCATATCAACTTCTGCACCGTTCAATCAATCGCCAAACTGCCAACAGGGTCACCACAAATGATGCCCACTTGGCTCTATCGCCAATATTTCGCTATTTATCCATTGAGTCGCCATTATAATGTAAGGAACGGCGTTGCTGGAGAATATTACAATTTTAATAAAAACTAAATACAACAGAAAGTAATATTAACGTACTACACATACAGATATAATTTATTTATTCTATTTTAAGCATTCATTACACAAAATTTGTAACAATATGTTACTTTTGCTAAGCAGATATCAGTTTAGGAAGATGTTTTCAAAAATTGACTCACATGAAAGTTACGGGGAGTTATAAATAAATAAAATAATTCTTTTTATGAGCTATTCTATCTGCAGATTTAAAATTTAACAAGTACGGGTTTTTTTTTTGTTCACTGCTGAGATATGTAAAAAGCTTTTTTTTGTTGTTGTTTAATTTGCATTTCACGTAAAATTAACCCATTAAAAATTTCTTTATCCTTCATTGTTTAATTTTTCAATTCCCCGTGCGAAGAATGGGTTTACCAGCTAGTTCATTATATTTTCGTTTCATGAATAACACATCTTCAATACTTTTAACGAACACCGATAAAGCAGCTTCGGATAAGGATAACAGTGATATTATCTTAATATGTCATACATTTCTAACGGTCTTATTTCATCTTTCTGTGAGATAACTTCCGATTGAGAGATTTAATTTTTGCTATTACTTTCACTTTATGAAGAAAACTAAAAATTGCATGAAGAGATTAGCATGACCCGTTAAAATATTGTTTCGTCGTATATAATACTCCTTTAACGCAGTTTCCTTTTTCATTTTGAGCTTCTTGTGCATTTTTCCTACCCATTTTACAGTAATTGTTATTCTGTATATTTTAGCGAAATGTTATCGTTTTCATTTAACTTTTTATTGTGTGCTTTTCGAAAAGTTTTTCGATGTAGTATGAGTTTCACTTCGCTTACTTTGCTTTTAGATAACTTCATTTTTTTTTAAATAATGACATTTCCAGTATCTCTTAAACAAATAAACTGAATGAATAACACTGTCAAAAATTCATTTTCTACTTAACTGTATCACATATTTTTAAAATTTTGGACAATCCTTGTATTTTCTGTCATTATATTTTACAACATATGAGCAAACTTAAAATTCGAATAATCATTAGGAAATAAATTATCAAATGTGTATAATATTGAACATTTTTCTCCTATTCATAAAAAATTGGTATTCGTTTTTTAGCTAATTCGCTTAATTGCCGTAAAATCCGGCGTATAACGCGCACCTATACTTTGCAGCTGATTTTTTTAATTTTTAGGTATATTAGCCGTATAATACGCACCCCCTGTTTACGAAGATATTTGAATTATTAGTATACATTGCTCTTATGTTTCGAAGTCATTTATTCGAGGTGTTACCCCAGACTTTTGAAAAAATAGTATACTTCTAGGACTACAACTCTTTTAGTTCATAAGGCAAGTCGTTTCTCTTTAAAGGAATCTGTCTACGTTCGGAACCGTGATTTTAAAAAGGCGCATAAATGGATAATTCTCACGATATTTAGTGTCATTTAGATTAGAATACATGTATACAATTGTTTTAAGGACATTTTGACACTAAAAGATATTTAAATACAATATTTCAGCTAAAAATTAACTTAGAATAACCTTTTTTCACAAAAATGTTCTCCTTTCGTGAAAAATGCTTCTATTATAATAATATTTTGTCTGTATATAGCTCAGACCTCTGTACAGAGGCTCATCTGTGATTTTTGAAAAATTCACATTATTTTCAGAGTTACAACCATTTGAAATAATTATCGGCATTTTTTTCTTAAAATTTCTCCCCTCTGTTGTCGTAAAACATGAATAAACACACTTCTAAGTTATATATTTCAAAAATTCTAGTTGAGCCTCTGTACAGAGGTCTGAGCTATATACAGGCTAAATATTACTATAATAGAAGAATTTTTCACAAAAGGAGAACATTTTGAAAAAAAGTTCTTCTAAGTTAATTTTTAGCCGAAATATTGTACTTAAATAATTTTTTATTGTAATACTATTCTCAAAACAGTTTTATATACATTTTCTAATCTAAGTGACTTTAAATATCATAAATATCATCCACATTTATATGCTTTTGTAAAATCACGGTTCCGAACGTAGTCGGATACCTTAAATAAACAGTATTTCGATACATGTAGCAGTAAATTTATTTTATGCTCATCTCTTTTGTTATTTTTAAAGCAATCGTTTTTATAGCATGCGTATAATGCACAACCTTAAGTTTCGATTTTATTTTTTGTGTTAAAAGTGAGCGTTATACGCTGGATTTCACAGTAATTTTGCGATTTTTAAAACATGTAAAGGGTGTTTTTTTTTAGAGGTATAGAACTTTAAATTGCAATAAAACAACGATGTATTATTCGATTGACATGAATTTTTTTTTATTCGAAAGATAATCTCGTGGCATTACATTTTAAATATGATCTCTGGCATAGGACTGCAACGGCTGGCTCGGATGTAGTCCAATCTGGACGTCCAATTTTCGATGACTTTTTCCAACATTTGTGGCCGTATATCGGCAATAACACGGCGAATATTGTCTTCCAAATGGTCAAGCGTTTGTGGTTTATCCACATAGACCAATGACCATAGCCACACAGAAAATAGTCTAGCGGTGTTAAATCACAAGACCTTGGAGGCCAATTCACAGGTCCAAAACGGGAAATTAGGCGGCCACCAAACGTGTCTTTCAATAAATCGATTGTGGCACGAGCTGTGTGAGATGTTGCGCCGTCTTGTTGGAACCACAGCTCCTGGACATCATGATTGTTCAATTCAGGAATGAAAAAGTTAGTAATCATGGTTCTATATCGATCACCATTGACTGTAACGTTGTGGCCTTCATCGTTTTTGAAGAAGGATTCCACTAGCCCATAAAGTGCACCAAACAGTCAGTTTTTTTGGATGTAACGGTGTTTCGACATACACTTGTGGATTAGCGTCACTCCAAATGCGGCAGTTTTGTTTGTTGACGTAGCCATTCAACCAGAAGTGCGCTTCATCGCTAAACAAAATTCGCTTATGAAAATCGGGAACAACGGCAATCTCGTTTTGGGCCCATTCGACGAATCTACGCCTTGCTTGATCATATTTAAAATGTAATGCCACAAGATTATCTTTCGAATAAAAAAAAATTTATGTCAATCGAATAATACATCGTTGTTTTATTGCAATTTAAAGTTCTATACCTCTAAAAAAACACCCTTTAGTACATCAATGTCACAAGCTTATTTGCTCTAAGATTCAGCAACATATCAATATAAAAATATTTTAAAATTTAACTTTGAGTTATAAATACAAGAATTTTTTGGAAATTCAACAATATTATTAAAATGCTTTATTTAATATTGAAGTTGAATTACCATTTATATTTTAAATTATTAGAAATACAATGTATATCGTGTGGAATTTTCGTGTTTTTTTCACGTTTAGCTAGATAAATAATTATTAAAAATCAACAAGGGAACAAATTTTCAAATGAATACTAACTTTTTTTGCTATGATCTAAGAAACACAAATCACTTAAAATGACTAAAAATTTTTAAAAATTGATCATTTTAAAAAAATTTGAAAAACTTCAAAAATTTGTAATTTTTTAGAATTGTAAAATAATAGCCTATTAAACTGAGTTTTTTTATTTTCAAAATCAACCTAATAACTTAATCTTAATATAAAACATAAATTATTTTTACTTTTACTATCGCCCCCAAAATTTTTTTTTAAAAAAAAAGGGTAATGTGTAAAACCTTAAGCGAAATTTTATCGACTTAATCCAAATTTGCTCATTTCGAAAACTATTTCAAAGTATTATGAGTTTCACATCGCTTACTTAAACAAATTAAAATGAATTTTAAATTTTCTACAAATATACAAATTGAAATAAATGCAATTTGATTAAGATTACTTTCAATAACGTACTACGTGTTCTAATTTATCATATCGACCTTTCAACGTCTGAGATAAAAGAAAGAGCAGAATGTTAAGTTTGGAAAACTCTCACCGATAACATGAGCTTACGTCACTTCCTTTTACACAGCACGTGTTTCTCATTTTTTAAAAAAATTATTCGAAAAGCGAATCCACAGACATAGACTTCGTTTTATAAAGTATTCATTTTTTCTGATATATATATATTTTTAAATGTGTGTTGTAGCATCTATGTATAGCACTTATTTTGATAATACATAATTCTTAATTTTTTTATTTTTATTTAGTTTTTGAAGAAACATGTTTGTGTTACTTTGTTAAATTTGTATTTACTGATGCCATTTGTTGGATCAATTAAAGCGGTGATTCTTATTGACAGATACGGGATTTTATTTTAAAATTTTGAATAATATAATTTAAACAAAAATATTGCAGTTTTTTTAAAAAATGAATATTTATCTAAATATTAAAAGAGAATATTCTATAGGAAATTTGAATAATCGGAGATAGTATTTCTTCAAAATAAATTCGTTTTAATAAATCCTTTACGCGCGCACGCGCGAGTTATAAGTAAATTTATATTAAGACATTTTGTAATAAATGTATGTGTGACTGATTTACTTATAACAAATTTTCACACAGTGAAATACGTTTAACGTGAAAACGCTTAAGACGAAATATCAGTTAACACTAAATAATACAACGGTCCCGACAAAAGACAATGAATTTTCATGTAGTTTTTTCTCTTAACACGATACAAAAATCGCTTAACACGGAAACATTTCCCTTTTGGGAATGATCAAAATATGGAAAACACCAACCGTCTTGAACTGTTCTAATGCATTATCGGAAGAATGCATTGTAGTAGAGGATGATAATATGTGTACAACTCCAATTATGGCAGGCAAATACATTTTGTTTTCAAAGCTCAAAAAGTATCATTGATGCAGAATCCGACGAAGAAAATGAAATCAATAATTCAGCTCCTGTTCCCACATATCCAAAATGAAAAAAAAGTCATGAAAAGTATGCGCAGTTATTTAGACGCACATTCCAATGGTGGAATGAATAATAAAATGGATGATATCGAATAATTTGTTGACAATTTGATGCTAAAAAAACAAGGCAAAATAAACAGATTATTTTCCAAAAAATTAATAAATGTTTTGTTTTTCAAAATTTTTGAAAATTTTGTATTAAATTCCTTTAGGTTCTTGTGAATGTTTTTGTTCTATTGATTTTTATCAAATGTATGCATATATACAAATCTATGTAAATAAAAGAAACTCTAATAAATTTAATTTTGTTGATATAAGGGTTTTTTTTCTTTCTTTTTTGCAATTTCCTCAGCACGAAATTTTTTTAACACGAACAAATATTTCAGTCCCTTCAATCTCGTGTTTAGCCATTTTCACTGTATATAATTTTACTTTTATTTCCCTTTCTTCCTTGAGAAAAAAAACAAGGGAAAAAAGTTTTTCGCCTCAATAAAAAAAAAAGTACACCAATGTTTTTTTCTCATTTGTTCACGTAAAGATTTAAAAACTAAAATCGTTAATGATAGCTGTGGTTCTATGATTACTGAATAAACAAATTATAGGTCTAGCATTCCAGATTCGTTCTTTTAAAAATCAAATTCTTTCGAGAATGAAGATCAAACTTTTGTGACTGAAATTCATAAAAGAATGCAGTACAAATTAGTTGTTTCATGTATCTAAAACAGTGGCGTAATGCACACCCCTTGCGGGGAGGGCAAGGTTCTGAGGGCCTCAAAGCCTGACTGCCGCCAAGTACCTACCCTTTGTAAAATACAACTTGAGTCCCAAAACTTGACTTTTTGTAAGGGAGCCCAAATGTTCTCCGTTACGCCAGTTATCTGAAATCAATTTATTTCTGAGTTAACCAATTGAAAATCGAGAACTGATTCCTTATTCTCATTCCTGTATAATACTATAAGTTTGATTTACGTTTGTTATTGCCCTAGTTATCTAAAAAAAACAGTTTTCATTCTTTATAAAACTTAAACAAATAAATTTGTATGATTTGCAAATAAAGAAATAATATTAAATTTTTTACTTTTATACTTAAAAATATTAATAATTTCTTCGTTTCATCTATTTGTTATAATTTAACTTTTAATGGGATATCTGGGATTGATGTTTTTGGAATCACGTTTTTACAAAGTCAAATATGGGTATCGAAACAATTGCCCTTTACCAAGAGATTTTTTTTCAAATCTGACGAACCTCGTAATTCTGAACCATGGTCAAGTGACGGGGATGACACTTATCCGACTACTTGCGACAACTTTTTCGAAAAAATGGAAATATGAGGATTTTTTGTGATTTTTAGATTTATTTAGTATATTTTAAGGAAAAAATCTTAAAATTGAAAGCAGAAAAAAAAAAAATTTATTATTATTAAAATGGGAAAAAACTGGTAAAAATGTACAAAAAATTACATAAACGGGGCCCGCTCTGTACAAAATGTTTTTGAGAAAATTCTCAATTTTTCAATTTTGATGTGTTACTTTATTATTCGTGTTTGAAATGACCTTCAGGATAAGAGATATTTCAATTTTTACAAAACCTAGAGCACTTTATCTTAGTGATTATACGAAATTGCTTAAAAGAAAGTGATTATATCCACATAAAGGACTGTAAATTTTAAAATAAAGCAGCGATTGATAAATTTGAAGATCAAAACACTTCTACTGTTATACATAACATACTCAAAAAATTTCAGCAAATTATTTTCAAAACTTTTTGAGCAATCGCTGTCCCCGTTTGAGCTTTTCGCAAAAAACACATTTCGAGTAAAACACATTTTAAAGTTTGTCATCTTGTGTAAAGTTATGGCATCTGCTTTTACTTACACTTGTAATTTTTGTTCTAGTGAATGGAAAATAAAAAACTTGGTATTTTTATTGAGCTTATACGATGGCCTATAAAATAAAATCATAAACAAAATTTGTCAATTTTTGAAAAAAATCATGATTTTAGGGTAGTCGGATACCTTAAGCTGGCACCACCTCCAAACTTACACATCACGCCATAAGGAGGAGTTTGAGCTACGACAGATTTAACTTGAATCAGCCCTTCTACTCGGCGGTTTTTCAGTGGCACTACGGCTTGAAATCATGACACATTGGCCACGAATCCGTTCAAATGAACTAGGTTACCGAAGCTATACTATAATCAATACTCTAATGATTATAAATACTTTACTTAATAATAAAGATCTTAACATCCGTTTGTACTTATGGCATCCAGCCAGTTTGAGGTTAATATGCACAGCCTTTATTCACCTGTGCGTTAAAAACTGTTTAGAAGAATCTGACCAATATTACTAAATATGAACCATGCAAATGCTATAAATTTGCATGTACCAGAAAATCCGCCGTTTAGCACGCACCTATATTTTCATGCTGCAATTTTTAACTTTTAGGTATATTCGCCGTATAACGCACGCAACCCCTCCCTTTTCTTACGAAGAAATCTGAAACGTATATGCGTAATGCTGTAATGTTTTTAAGTCAATTTTTCGAGATATTCTACCAAGATTTTGAAAAAAAATATTAGCGTACTTCTAGAACTACAGCTCTTTAAGTTCATGAGGAAAATGTCTCATTTCTTTAAATAAACAATATTTCGATGCATGTAGAAATATAATTTTCTTTCTTTTTTTATTCTGCTTATCTCAACTTTTTATTTTTATTTTTATACGGGGCGAATAACGCGCACCCGTAAATTTCGATCTTATTTTTTGTGTTAAATGTGCGCGATATACATCGGATTTTATGGTATATACACTGCTCAAAATAATTAAAGGATATTGCGGTTTTAGGTGGATCTTGTGGCTGGGAAACTTTTTAGCTCATTGATACAGGGTCGACAGACGTAGTAGGTTATATGAGAATAAATTACACATGTTTGGCAGAAAAAAATGCATTTTATTGCGCATTTGTGTACAAAAGGAAAAAAACACAACTTGTGCATATGAGAAAAAAGAATAAGAAAAGGTGTTTTCTTCAAAGGAAATCATTTTCAGTAGGGGGTATGGTTTCCATGGACGGCCAGCAACGTTGAGCACCTTTGAGGCATGGATTCAATGAGGCTATTAATCACGAGTTGCGGTATTCTGTCCCACTCTTCCAGAAGAGCTCTTTCCAGTTCTTGGAGAGTTTGTGGGGGTGGTTGGCGGCCAGCAACTCGTCTTCCTAGAGCATCCCAAACGTGCTCTATTGGATCCATGTCTGGAGAACACACTGGCCATTCCATTCGTACGATTCCTTCATCGAAAAGGAAATCCTCCACTAGGTTAGCACAATGTGGCCTGCAGTTATCGTCCATTAAAATGAAGTCATCTCCGATTGCTGCAGCGTAAGGGACTACAATAGGTCTGAGGATCTCCTCCCTATATCGGCGAGCAGTAGAGGTCTGTGCGCCCGTCAATGGAGATGCCACCATACACCAACACTCTCCCACCGCCAAATCTGACACTTTTGTGTACGAACGCAGGATTATTCCTACTATCATGGTCCCTCCAGATGAAAATACGCCTATTATCCGGATGAACAGAAAAACGGGACTCGTCAGAAAAAAGAACATTGCTCCATTCATTTCTCCTCCAGTTCACATGCTCTGTTGTCCACTCCCTACGGTCGCGACGATGCCTTGATGTTAGTCTAACACATACCATCGGTCGGCGAACATACAGACCTACACCATGGAGCCGGTTTCGGACAGTCTGAGCTGAAACCGTGGTGCCAGTAGCCGAGCGAAGGTGTTGTTGGAGATGAGTATCGTTCATATTTCGGTGTCTCCGAGCCGTTAACACTAAATAACGATCTTCATTGGGCGTTGTTTCCCGTCTGCGACCTTGTCCTGGTCTTCGGCCTGCACTTCCAGTCTCCAAAAACGGTTCCAGATCCTGGAAATCACACTTTGTGACACTCCAATGGCTTGCATTACTTCGGCTTGAGTTTGGCCCCCTTCTAACCTACCAACAACTCTCCAAGCTTCTGAATCGGTTAAATGACTTCGCTGAGACATCGTACTCATCGAAACAAAGCAGTCACTGAATGCCGATCATCCTTGTCTTCATTTCAGTTGAAAGTCAAATTTCATTCGCTGCCGCTGAAGCAACGTTTTTGACGTCGAACTCAAAATTAGCATACTCCCCAGTTTGAAAATCAGAAAAATTTGCATTTGTGATTCTCTTCTTCCATTTTCGGCAAAAAAAAATTCGCTTATATCTTTATTTTATATAAAACTTACAATATCCTTTAATTGTTTTGAGCAGTGTATATAAAAATTTATTCTTATAATGCTAGCTGCTAAGATTTGCATCTGAATGATACCCAGTTAATCAATAAAATTTAGATTTGTTGATTATACAAAATAAATATCCACGTGCATTTCTATTATTTGATGAATCCAATGTTAAGATGCACTCGAAATAATCTTTCGGGTATAAAGGTATATTTTACATGATATTCGTGCAAAAATGAAGAAAAAGGAACGAAAAAAATATTATAAAAATGCATTTTTACTAAGAATAATAACATTGTCCAGTGCTTCTCAAACTTTCTATACTTGCGACCTAATTTTCACAATCATAATTTTCATCGCGCCCCCCTCTCAATACAATAACAATATAATCGAATTCAATAATATAATTTGACGTAAAGCTACATATCAACTTTAATTATAAACTATCATTATACTTGTCTTGATAATTTGTAATTTAATTTAAAATTACAAATTATCAAGACAAGTATTAAATATTCTACATAATTTTATGACATGCCCATAGGGTCACTGGTGATTATTAAACTGGTTCTTAATTTAGTATCGTGAAATTAATTATGAAATGCATTGCACAGTACTGATACATTTATAAGTGTATTATATCAATGAACATGTGTATTTTACTTTTTATTATGTCGAAATGCATTTTGTGTTTTGCTTCCTTTTAGTAAATTGATATTTTTTTATTCTATTGTTTTCAACTTTTCGATATACTCGCCCCCCTTGTAGGTTTATCACGCCCCCAAGGGGGCGCGCGTCCCACAGTTTGAAAAACACTGTCATTGCCAGAATAACAACATTTAAGATAAGCTTCCAGGATAAAATTTACCAATAGAACATTATAACAACTCTACTAAGAGAGAATATTACAAAAAATTCATATAAGAAAATTTAAATAAAGTAAACCTAGATGCAGAATATGATTCTCTAAAATTATAAATAGGGCTATTGATGATTTGATTCTAAAATATCATAGAGGGAAAAAAAAAAGAAATGTCCACCTTAAATTCGATTTTTATTATCTCCTTCCTAATGGTATAACTAGAATGCTAATTATGAAACTTCTAATAAATTTCTTGCCGACAAAAAAAGAACGCACAAATTTCATTCTTTCTATATTAGGTTTTATAACACGTGTTACAGAATTTATCTTTAAAACCTCGATACATTCAGGACCCGATTTAACGAATTTTTCTCTGTCCCCGGTTTAAAAGAAGATAAAAAACCCCTATTTAACGAATAATAAACACGAATTAACGAATTATTTCAAGAGCTGTAAAAAAATTTTTTTTATTAGGTATTATTAGAAAAAATTGGATTTTCTTTTCAAATGACATCCTTTTTGTCCGGAACAGACTTTTCTTGTTAGTAGCAAATTCCAACCGGAAAGGGTACTACTAGAATTAATCGACTTGTGTGTGTGTGTGTGTGACAGGTTCAGGTGAATCATGAGTGTAAGTGAATCATAAGTTTGAGTTTTGAATAGGATAGGAAATTCCTTTCTTGTATCAACCCACTCCACAACGTAGGGGATATTTTAAGATTTCAACGATTACGTTACATTTGATGACGGACCACCTATTTGTGCAATTGAAGTTGAGGAGATAGTTGATTTGTTGGAGCCAATGAATAGCGATTTTGATGCAGAAATCGATAATGAAACTATTATCAAAACTGTTACATTCTTTAATGCTTTACATTGTTCGGAAACTGTGAAAACGTACCTCACGAAGCAGGATGTAAATAACGCGCAGTATTTTCCTCTCTACATTAAGGCGAAAAAGAACTCTTTCGAATCAGGAATCAGATATTATCAAACAATTATTAGTCAGTATTTTGAAATTTCTAATTTACTGATGCGTAATAATTCACTAACAGTATTTGAATAAAAAAAGGTGTAATTTCTGACTATGGATATTTTTTGTGTTGTTGCTTATTATAGAATTTTCAAAAGATAAGAGCAAAAAAAATTTTTTTCTATTTAGATCCCAATATAACGAATAATCCCGAATAAACGAACAAAATGTTCCATCCCAATGACTTCATTAAATTGGGGTACGACTGTATAAATTCAACAACCTTTACCTTTCTTACACATCAGTTTTTAATGTCTGATTTTGAGATACAGAGTAATTAATTAAAATGCAGTTTATCTCACATTATATTTACAGCATTACATTGAAAATAAAACGTCACTAAACCATGTTTCAACTTAAAAAGTTTTCCCCAATAAGATTAATTGATAAAAAAATTGATTAAAAATATTGACTAAAAGCCCTCTATTTCGAAAACATTATATTTCCCCCCTGAAATTTAACCCTGAGTATCACTAATAGCCTAGGAAGCATTTATTTCTGGTACGACGAGAGAGAGCTTCCAGCCCATTCAATCAATATTTTAGTTTATTTTTAGAATAACATCGTTGCGCTCAGAAATCGACGCATCAATCGTGGATGCCTTTCAAAATCTACCTAAACGCATATAGATGAAGAGAAAAATGAAATAAAAAATTAATTTGTTGTGTTAAGTACTGCCTCAAAAGGAATGAAATTTAGATATTTGACTCCTCCGTAGCTACATTTTGAATGGGCTGTGCTCTCTCAGGGAAAATTAAAAATCATCACATTAATAAAACATTTAATGTCAAATTATTAGTCATTTAATGTTAAGTGTCAAAATATAACACATGTTGGGGCCCCTGTAGCTTGGGGGCCCCGTATCATTAATACAGCTGATATAGCAGTAGCTACGCCCCTAGTATTTGAGCTCTCTTTTATGGTAAAAAAGTAATTTTTGTTAAAGAAAAGCAGGTATTTTAGTGCTTTTTAACATTTATAGTAATAAAAGGACTCCTATTAAATAGTAACAAGGTAAAAACATCAGGTACATTTAACAGCTTTAATATTAAATTTTTTAAAAACCTATTCTGTCGAAATCGCAATGCACAATAAAGCGGAAGGAAAAAAGCTTGGATCGGACTGATTCGATAGTGTGGGGAGAGAAAGAGAGCTGGGGTTGTGAAATGTTGCAATGTACACTGTGCTACTCTCTGCTTGACCGTGGTAGCCTAGTGGTCAAGGTATCGGATCGTGGCTGTCTTGTCACGAGTTCGAGCCCAGTACCGCTTAAGAGCCGCCGTGTAGGGAAGTGATGCACGTTAAATCTGTCGAGAGCTCAAAAGTCCTCCCGTTGGTGCGGTGTGGTAGTTAGCTCGTCACTTGACCATGGTTCAAAATTGCGAGGTTCGTCACCAAAAGCCCTCGTGTAGCTGAACAGTGTGACGTTATATTCACTTACTCACTACTTTATCATCGCTTTTAATTATTTATATTGTAGAAAAATAATTTTACTTCGAGTCTAAAATTATCTAACCAAATTTAAGTTTTATTTCCCTATTTTTTTTCCTTCAAAATTTATAATTTTGTTGTTCCAATATTAAATTTTTTTTTCAATTTTCTTCTAATTCCCATACCATAAAATATCTTTTCCGCATAAGTAGAAAGATCGCGGTAGCCTAATGGTTTTCTTCTTTTTCAATGGCTCAACAGCCCCGGCCTTTTCTAGGCATTTCTACTTTTGGCAACCGTTTAGCCTAGTGGTCATGATCACGAATTTGTGGCTGGCTTGTCACGGGTTCGAGTCCTGGAGCTAATGAAGACCCGCTGTACAGAGGGGGGCTGCTGCACGTTTCCTCAGTTGAGACCAAAGTCCTCCCGTTGGCATGGTATGATAATTTGGAGAGAGGGTGCCAGAGCTCATGTGTCATCCTCTCACTTGACCAACAAAAATTTTTTTGCCCTCCACGTAACTGAGATCCATCCTAATCATTGACCCACACAAAGGGGAGCGTCCCCGGGTCCAGCCCCCCATCACCCTTGATTTTTTTTAGATTGATTATAATCTTATGTATACCCATACAAAAATAAATAAAATTGAAGTGTCTGTTTGCAATTTGAAATTAACAGCTTTTCACTAAATGCATTTAAAAGTATATATCCGGTACTTTTATCAAAAACTCAATTTTTAAAATTTTTGTCTGTCTCTCTCTCTGTTTGTTCCGGCTAATCTCCGAAACGGCTGGACCGATTTTGACGGACCTTTCACTGGCAGATAGCTAAAGTTATAAGGAGTAACTTAGGCTACTTTTATTACAGAAAAAAAAATTGGGGTTCCGCGAAAACAAAACTAAAACCAATGAAATAGTGAACAATGTCGGATGAAATTAGGCTTAACCGGGTGACGGGGCGTTATAAATAGAAAAAGATAATCTTTTTTATCAGATATTATATCTACAGACTTAAAAATTAGTAAACATGGTTTTTTGTTCAGCTGAGATATGCAAGAAGCTTTTTGTTTTGTTTTTTAATTTTCAATTCACGTAAAATTAACTCATTAAAAACTTCGTTATCCTTCAGTCTGTATTGTTTAATTTTTCAATCCACCCGTGCGAAGAACGGGTATACCAGCTAGTAGGTAGTAAGATTTAGTTAAGTATCGTATTTACTCGATTCTAAGCCGCATTCCCAATTCTCTACTTGTTTTAGAAAAAAAAGTGTAATTTTTGGGAAATTTTTTGTTGTTGTTGTTTCCAATCCCCTTAGAGCAGGAAAGCCTACACCAAATCCATTTGACCTTTCCGCGTAATAGTGTCACACTCCAGGTCTTGCTCTTCATACAACTGTCGCAGGGAAATGCCCCAGCAGTCCAGAAGATGAGCAGGAGAAGCAAGGAGAGAGCAGGGACAGGTAAAGAAAGACTTTACCCCCAGCACAAAAGTCATATTACGCAGGTGACCGCTTCTAAAGCGCGCCAAGGCCGTCTGATGAGCCCTGGATTTTCTACACTGTAAAGATAGGTCAGGACTCTTAGCTACGTACCAGTGGTGAGCAGGAGGGTTTCGCCAAGTCAAACTCATTTTATTTTTTTGAAATGAATGAATTTCCGAATGGTTTAAGACAGTGGAACTGGGGTTAGGGCAGTGTTTCTCAAAGTGTGGGGCGCGCCCCCCTGGGGGGGCGCGATGACCCTACAAGGGGGCGCGAGCGTATCGAAAATTTAAAGATTTTTTTAAAAAAAAATAACCGGAAAGAGAAGTAAAACAAAATGCTTTCTTCCATAATAAAAAAAAATACACACAACACACTGACATAATTTATATTTATTATCTAGCTTTTATCCGTCATCAAATAGCTATCTTTGATCCCAAAACCAAATTAAAGAGAAAAAAATTTTTGTTTTATTTGCTGTTTTTCCTCAATGAGTGATTTTTTTATTACGTTTTAACATAAAATATTACTCGTTAAAAGAAAAAAACGAAACCAGACCCTGAGAAAAATTCTAAGATAAACAATTCACCGCTGTAATTATTATTGAAATACTGTACATTAGTTGTAGAAAAAGAAAAGGAATTCATGATTCACTTTTCAGCCAGGCTGCATAGTACGTTTGCTAATCATTTGATTGACCTTCAATCTTATGGTATGGTTATTATCAATATTAGTTCCCTCCCATCTTTCATGCGTTTGCTTTTCGCTTAGGGAAATTGTAAATAAGTGAGTTTTGCGATATTTGGAAAAGAATTGATTGGTTTAACATTTCTGTAGGATAATTGAAAAGTGTCTGATTTGCGTCATTTATTATGGTCTTGTACTTTTGAATCATTTTAGTTCAGTTTTATTGGATTTTTTCTCAAATCATCAAAGAATTGAATAGTCCTTGAAAGAAGGTAAGTATACTTTCTATAAATTAAAATATTCACTAGAATTCCGATTTGTATCGTGTACAGTAAAAATAATTCTAAACAAATGATTGGGATGACTGAGTCCCCCCGCACTACCATTAATGTTAGTATCGAGTACGCGCCTGCTCCCAGGTTAAACTTTTTGAAGTCTTCTCGCTTTAAATGTTAAAAAGTAACACAATTATTCTTCATCGGAATTTTATATTCTTTTTCATAATTTAACATTAATTCTAAATGATAATTGTGTGAAGTTTAAAATTACAGTTCTTTTAAACAGTTATTTACAATTATAGCATTTATCTAAAAAAAAAAAATCATTTTACATTTTTGTATACAATGTCGTGCACACAGTTTTACTCTCCTTACAGTTCAGCTATTATATCAAGAATAATGTTTTATTTTTTTAAAAAAAATGAACTCGTGCGAAGAGTCGGTGTTTCAGCCAGTATACGTTTGATGTATCAGTACTGAAGAAGGTATTTTATAAATAATTTCTTATTACTGAATTTGGCCGCGGTAGCCGAGTGGTATAGGTATCGGATCGTGGCTTGCCTTGTCACGAGTTCGAGCCCAGTACCACTAAAGACCCGCCACGTAGGGCAGCGCTGCATGTTAAATCTGTTGAGAGTTGAGACTTTTTCCCGTTGGTGTGGTGTGGTAGTTAGGAGAGAAGAGTGCCAGCTCAGGTGTCATCCACGTCACTTGACCATGGTTCAAAATTACGTGGTCCGTCGTCAAAAGCCCTCGTGCAGCTGAACAGTGCGACGGTAATATTCAATCAATCAATCTTATTACTAAATTAAGAACAAGTTTAATAATTATTAGGGACTTCCACGGGCTTTTCTTGTAGAGGAAAGTTTTTCAAAGGAAGGTTTTAATATCAGAAATTGACACTTAAAGAGTTATTTTTCTATATTTAGCTGAGATCTATATATTTTGTCTTCAAGGCATCCAGAAAATCCGGTTTGCAAAAGGTAGGATGTTGAAAATGGTAATAGTATACGAAGTGCTTTTGTTTTCAGTACAGATAATTCCTCATCCACCTCTACCCCAAATTCAAAGAGCGATTTATTACAAAATTGCATTTTAATTTTCACTGAATGTGAAATCTATGAAGATTTCTTCTTCGGAAGTTGAGAGCCCTTCTGGAGTATCTTGAAATAGATCCCTAATCCACTCGTAACTTGCTACCAAGCTGTCCTCATCCAGAAAATACTTTTTAAAATTCCTTGCCAACGTATCTAAATGATTTTACATGTTTTAAAAACAACTTTCACATGTTGTTCTACAGATTTGTAAGTTTTAACACATATCGAGCTGGGGCTTTTTTCCATCATTTACTTCAGTAGTGGTAAATCCAAAATTTAAGTATTTTTGAGAAGATCGCCTTGATTTAATTTTTCGGAACCATGCTCGTTCGTCTGTGTACTTGTTGATTCTTTATTATGGTCGAATGTTTGCTTACGACTTAAAAATGTATGTATGATATTGTTTTAATCTACTGCCGTAAATACTTAATTACCGTGAATTACAATTAACGTGGAAATTTAAAAAAATGTACATTCAAGCTAGATTCGGTAGCTATAGGAGTATCGAGTCGACCAAAACTGACTGGAATTGTACGAGGAAAAGCATTTTTACATGTTTTGCGCAGACGTCCGATAGGTTGCCCAGACTCACGCAAACGTATCCTATAATGCCAGATGTGATGGATATGATAGAGAGCGACATTGACTAGACTATTTTTCTAATGACATTTGTGCTTTGAGAAATGAATATGCTGAAGGAAGTAAATCTTTAATTAAATACATCATTTTGCGATCTGTTCCAATTTAAAAATTAGAGAAAGAAAAATAACATAATTCTAAGTAATATATATTTTAAGTAATTTTCTTAAAATATATAAATTACTAAAATATACTCAAAATTTAATATATTTATCGTATTAATTTGTACGGTTTATAATTAAGATCGTATTGTAACTTTAGCGTCTCTCTCTCAAAGTGCATTTTTATTGCAGTAAATACATTATTGTTGTACAGGGGCGAGACAAAAATTATGATTGAAAATTGGGTCGCCAGTATTGAAAGTTTGAGAAACACTGCTTTTAATGTATGAGTGGTGCACAGAGTATTTTATGACTAATTAATTAATACTAAATTAAGAACAAGTTTAATAATTATTAGCTACTTCCATGGGCTTGTCTTACAGAGCAAAGTTTTTGAAAGGAGTTTTAAGATAAGAAATTGACCCTCTGAGTTCATTTTCTATATTTAGCTGATATCTATATTTTGTCTTCTAAGCAACCACCGCATTTTGTAAGATGTTCCAATTTAAAAATCAGAGAAAGGAAAAATAACTTAGTATTTATCCTATTACTTAACTTTTTTTTGCTTAAAAGTAACATATACAAAATTTAATTTTTATGTCATGAATTTGTACGGTTTATAATAAATATTGTTGCTTTATCGTAAAAGTGCATTATTATTGCATTCAGTAAATTATTATGTATAAGGGGGGCGCGATAAAAATTGTGATTGAAAAAGGGGGCGCCAGTATTGAAAGTTTGAGAAACATTGGGTTAGGGAGGTCACATCCCCTACCAGCCAGCTCATCAGCAGCTTCGTTCCCAGGCACACCCACATGTGATGGAATCCACTAGAGACATACTTGTTTCCTCTGACCAAGCCTAACTAATTTGGATAAAATATCTAGACCAGTACTGTTCATAATTTTTGGCCAATTCTTCAAATATTGGATGGGGCTTCTGCTGTCTGTCAGGATCCAGATACTGTCCTTATAAGAGTTGAGAGCACAACTAATAGCAATGAGTTCCGATCTAAAGACGGAACAGTGGTCAGGATTCCCGATGCTGATTTTTTAAAGAATTTAATGATAAATAATGAATTCATTTTACCAGTATTAAAAACTTTAAAATACATATATGAATCTGTATAATTACTCTAACCATCAGTATCAAGTTTCAAAAATGATGCGTCACTCCCATTTTAACCGCTTGATTTCGGAATTGGTGCCGGCGTCGCCATTTTCCTACACGGCTTATTATTTTTGCTTACGCCATCCACGCATATTTCTTTCAACCGTGCCAAATTTTCAGTGGCCGCTGCTCTGTTTCCGTTTATTTCTGTATATAAAATTGCCTCCCTTTTCATACTTTTTTAAGAAAACGCATACAAAATTTTTCTTAAATACAAGCAGACAACGGTGTTTAAGATAGTCCGAATAACTGGAGATAAACTGCGCAATGGGATAAGTCATCGATGCAAGTGACTAGAAAGGACGGTAACATTTTTCCTTTGGAAAGGGGTTGAAACTCAATTTCTCCCATCCAACAAATATTTTGCCTTCGATTCTAAGTTGCACTCAATTTTTAGTAGCATTAATACTGGAAAAACGGTGTGGCTCAGATTCGAGTAAATAAGGTATTTGTTATTAATAATTAATTTTATTAATTAATGCTAATTATTTATTTAAGGGTACCAGGACATGCTCAAAAGAGTAAAATACCAAAATTAAGACTCTTTGATTATGGGACATGAATTTTTATAAATTTCTAATAGAGCTTAGATTTTTTTGGTTATCTTTATAAAGATATCTTAATCATTCTGTGAAATAGAAAAATATTTTTTTAGTTATTTTTTTTTCTGCTTAATTTAAATTGGGCATAATTTTTGAGATCTAATAATTCATGCTTAGAGGGGTACCATTTTTTTAAAAAAAGTATCTCTTAAATCAGTAAAATATTTTTTGACCATATAAATATAAAACAATACACAAAATATAGTGAGTCTATTTTTTTAGTAAAATATTTAGATAGTTTCTTCATTTGGAACCATATAGTGCAACAGTTTTTTTTTTAAGTGTTCCTAAATGCAAAAAATTATGTTTTGGAGAAAAAGTGAAAAAACTTCATATTTATAAGCGTTTGTTTACATTTTTGTCAATTACTTTTATCATATTTAAAGGTTATTTTACCAATGAACATATAAATGTCATACATTTTTAGAAATAGAAAAGTTTGCTCTAATTTTCAATACTAAAATTGAAAAATCGATTTTTTTGAATGTGCATGATATCCTGGTTCTCTTAATAATTTATTTTTTGTTCCCGAAAATCGACAAAATCAGAAGGATATATTTGGCGGCGTATAGGGGTATGATATGAGAATGGTGGACTTCCGACTCTGGACCTTCCCCCTCCCCGGAAACTTCCTGTGTACGCCACTGAACCTAGTGATTATTCTCTCAAACCCTCTTCAGACATTTTGAAACTTTCGATCTGCTCTAATGATAGGACCAAAATAGGAAATGGAAATCGAATCGATTCCGAATGGAAATCAGGCGAGCGCCGCAAATAGATCTGCATAGTATGAATGAAAGGCGAAACGAACTGTTTCGCAGGAAGTAGCGTGTTTAAGGAAAACAGCAGCGAATTTATACAGGTGTGACGCGTTTCAGTGTATGAATAGCAAAGGTAGAAGAGATATATTGAAGGTGTCTGCATTAGTGGGTCGAGGTTCACGGACCATGAAGAGCGTCACACCTTCAACCCTTTTTTCAAAAAATACTTTTTCTTTTCTTACTCTTTAGGGCAGCACACGCAAGCAATATATCGTTGAATAAAATCTTTTATTTGGACACGTATTGTGAGTGGTTGCTTCTGAAAACCTTTCGAGGCCGTGGTAGTCTTGTGGTTATGGTCAACAGCTCACCGCCGAGGTGTTCATGAGTTCAAACCCCAGCGCCACTGATCACCTACCGTGTAGAGGGGCTGATGCGCATTAAATCAGCCATGGCTCAAACACCTCCAGTTGGCGGAGTGAGGAAATT
This sequence comes from Trichonephila clavipes, assembly GCA_019973935.1. NCBI lineage: Eukaryota > Metazoa > Arthropoda > Arachnida > Araneae > Nephilidae > Trichonephila > Trichonephila clavipes. The sequence continues at coordinate 1,229,402 of BMAU01003676.1, read as the reverse complement.
AGGAAAAGGGGTGACCGCTCAGATGTCGCTCTCGCCACTCGACCGTGGCTCAAAATTACGACATCTGTAGTCTTTTTTCCTAATTTTAGAGCTGCGGTGGTAGACCAGTGGTCAAGGTACCGGATCATGGCATGAGTTCGAGCTCAGTATCACTAAAGATCCACCGTGTAGGGGAGCGATGCAAGTTAAATCTGTCAGAGCTCAAACGTTCTCCCGTTGGTGTGGTAGTTAGGAGAGTGGGGTGCCAGCTCAGGTATCGCCCTCGTCACTTGACCATGGTTCAACACTACGAGGTCCGTCGCCAAAAGCCCTCGTGTAGCTGAACAGTGCAATGTTAATATTCACTCTCTTTGCCCTCATATCGCTTTATAGCAGTGATCTTTAAACTTTTTCAAAGCATGGAACCCCTAAAACTAGAAGGTGTTTTTGTGAAACCCCTAGAACTAGAAAATATATTTTAAAATAATATTTAAAGTAGCTATTTTCGTGGAACCCTATTCCACACAAATTTTTAATCAATATTTTAGAAGAATATATTTTAAAATAATGTTTAAAGTAGCTTGACATGGGGTATAGATACTTTACATAAAGGCAATTGTAAAAAGTATTGCACTTATTTTTTTTAAATTTTTAATCTAATATTTTAATATAACTAACTGATTAATAATATTAATCTGTGATTCAAGTGTTACACTTAACGCATGCATTATGTTTAATAACTGAGATATTTGCTTGCATTTCTTCATACAAACTCGGTTCCTCAAGCCCAGTCAAAGTTTAACTGGCAAATACTGCCCCCGGTCGTCCTGAACCGGACGTTTCGGCCGCCGCCAAGTCTTGGGCGGTTTCTCTTGAATGGTATATTGAGATTAACTGCAATCGCATTATATATTCTGAGTTTAATTTGTTTCTATACTTTGTTTTTCTAGCCACTCACGTTGAGAAATATTTTTCACTTGTGTACATTGTTCTGAATGCTATCAAAATATGTATAGTGTGTGAGAAATACTGCATATTTTACATGAATTTGCAACCTAAAATTTAAGAGCTGTTCTAGCTTAAATTTAGATTTTTAACCTCGCATCTGTGCTGATATGTCGATAAGTTTTCCCTCTCTTAACGTGGGGTTTTCCCACAAATGCAAAAAAAAAAAAAAAAAAAAAAAAAATGCGTTTTTCATTAGAAAAACTATTTAGTGTTTTGCAAGACATTGTACTAACGAGTATAAAATTATGTCGTGCAACCCAGGATAGTAAACAATAAAATAGTTACGATCTAGAAGGTAGAACATATAAAGATAAAAAGTTTTAATACTCTTTTATTACATTATAATAAAAATTTTAAAAGTATTACAAAAATAAAGTTATGTATTAATAAAATTTTCAGTTTTTACTGACAGCGATGAGTTAAATTCTTGTGGGTGTACAAACTTCATACACAACGTGAATTCATTTTGAATACAAATTTATAAGGTTGTTTTCGATTTTTTTTTATTGTGACACGTGGAACCCTTCGGTATGCCTCGTGGAATCCGAGAGTTCCGCGGAACACAATTTGAAGACCACTGACTTACAGTGCGACATAAAAATAAACACTAACACTGAAAAGCCCTTGTTTATTAATTGAAGTACCCGTTCTCTTCGCACGAGTTAATTTTTGTAAAAATAAAAAACATTATTCTTGGTATAATAGCTGAGTTGTAAGGAGAATAAAACCCAATACAAAACAATGTATAGAAAAATGTAAAATATTTTTTTTAATGAGTGCACTTATTATTTTTCTATAACGCCTCCTAAGCCCTCACAACACCCCTTGGGAATCAATTTTCGTGAAATCACTTTTGCAGCGAATTATAAAAGAAACACGCCTGCTAAATTTCAAGTCTGTAGGTCTAATAGTTCATAAACGGGAATATTTATTTGTAACGCCCCTTGGGGGACGATTCAGGTAAAAATGACCACCTCCTTTGTGGATGAAGGGCTACCACACTATATTACTAACTTCCTTGATCGTACCAAGACTCGTTTCTGAGTTTTAGCGGCACGTACATTGTACACTTTCTATTACAATATGTGTTGTTTTCTATACTTATTGTTAGTCTCTTGTTCCATCCAATTTTATATAGAGTCGTCAGATGTTTTTTAAAAAAATGTTTGAAGTAAATGTCATTTAGGAAAGAAAAAGTATTTTTAATGTAAAATAACAACTTATGTGTTATAATAGATCTATATTTCGTACTTTACAATCTTAAAGGTGATCTTCCATTTTGTTGCGATTGATAATCTGTTGAAAAATTTAAACATGTTTGAAGAACATTTTTTTTCACTATCAGACGATATTTCTCAATTAATTATGAGTTATAATTAATTTCTGAATTTTGAACATAATTCTTATAAAAGGCAAATTCGACAGTTTTTTTAAAGAATTTTTTCAATTATAAAAAAGATCTTGAATATAAACAGTTTAATTCTCAGGAAAGAAATCTCTACTCTATCAAAACAAATCACACTTTTGTTAAAGGCTTTTAGTACACGAAATAAGATTTTAACAAAAATAAAGATTATATAGCTTCGTAGGCTCTATTGGAGTCGAACTCGGCTGCAGTGAATCTGGGATATAATAAATCCTCGCTTACAGTGAACTTTTTCACTGTTTCCAACTGAGCTCGAAAAAACAAATATTAAATTAAAATGTTTGAACTTCACGAGGAAATCCAAGTCATCTGATAGTGAACTGAAATCCCCCCAAACGCACACTTTTTAAAGGTAATTTTAAATGTACGTGTTACGGTCCTGAAAGGCAACATTCCAAAGCATCCGTCTCAAACCCCACTCTCACCCCCTCTACCATGTCTAGAAATCGACTATTGGCCTACGTAATTTTAATGCTAATCTTTTTTTCTCTATTCTTTTCCTTGTCTGTTTAAAAGTATCGTTATCATCCGTTTTAAATTCTTCTTATTCTAATTGAAATTAATTTTTGACTCTTAAATTGTGTGTGACAGCTGATTATTCTTAAAATATTATGTCGTGAAGTACAGTGAAATTCGTTTAACACAAAACTATAAGGACTAAAATATTTTCCCTTGTTAAAGGATGTTGCATTAAAGGTCTTGATATGGGGGCATTCTGAGATCTCGCTTGTTTGAACCAAACAAGTAAAGCCGTCTCTAAATATCCTCGTGTTTGGCGGTTCCATCAGTTTTCACTTTGGCTCAAACTTACTCCCTTCAAACATTTCCGTAATTTTCCCTATTTTTTTTAAAATTATTGTTGATAATGTAGAATTAGCAGCAATACCAAAATCTTTGCAGATTTACGTTAATGTCTTCTGCCTTTGATCAACCACCTTAAGAAGATCCATCTTCATTTTAAGCGAAATAGCTGTTTGCTTCCCCCCTGAGCTTTTTGTGACTGTGTTGTGTATTTTTAGGTGTAAATAAATGTGATATTTGATACAAATCAAGTAAGTACATATATTATGTAATTAAGTAAGTTAATATTACAATAATTAGTACCTCACACATGCATTGCTAGTATAAAAATATACCAGAGTCCAAAAAAATGTACCATCACGCTGTTGAAGGCCATCTTCTTTACAACTACAAAATACATTCCGTTTATTTTTTCGCGATAATGGACATGTTTATTGTGCCCGATAGATTAGTTATAAGTTACATTTTTTAAAAATAATTATTATTAAGTAATAGTACATGCACACACACAAAATTATACAAATGTCCTGAATGAGTTATATATAGCTCGTGTTCAGGAAAAATAAATACAACTAATACACTCATCATATATGTTGACTAAATAAAAACTAGGTAAAATAAAATAATGCTTAAAATAGTATATTTGAAATTAAAACTAACATTAGGTAAATTATGACTAAACTAAAATTAAGCTTACAACATTAGATTAGGAAAAACTGAAAACATTTTAATATATAAGAGGAATAACAGTATAAGATGAAGAAGTGTGTTTATTTATTTTCCAGCTATTAAAAGAATAGATATGTTTTGTCTGCAAAATTCCATTGTGCCTAGGGAAGAAAAAAACATGTTTCCAGAACTGCCAAGATTCTTGAAGCGTGGAACAAAATATGTACCGCCTATTTTTTAAAACTTAGGACACCCTTTATTTGAAAAAAATGTTTAATATTATTAATATGTATCAGCTTTTGCTCAATAATTATAGTTTTGTGAGGTTTATCTAAAATATTTGTAATTATTTCCCTCTAGTGCATTATTTTTGTAAAAATTTAGCGCGTGAAAGAGTTAAAGGAATATAAAGCACAACTGACTTAAAATATTAACTCCATTTATTTCTACTTGAACGATCCTGCTGAGGTAAATGATAAAAAAAGAAATCACGTGTCACAGTCTAGTAAAAGATTTCTCGAAGGATATTCTTCAATAATGAATTGTTTCGTTTATGTCATTTCATGAGAATGCAACAGGTGGCATCCGTAGCACAAGTGCGATTTGAATTCGATAAAAATGATGGAAAGATAACCAAAAAAGTTAACGTGAGCTGTTCGCCTTACTGTACTACTGATCTCGATTTTCGATTGTGAAATATATCGATTGGTTGGTTTGTAAAATCGATGTAAGAAGAATAATTATACTCAAGTTATTAGCTAAGACAGGGGTGGCCAACCAGCGGGCCGCATGTGACCCATCTTGAATAATTTTGCAGACCACCAGATTCATTACAACTTCACAAAATACGACTATTTTATACAATATTTTTAGTTTCAAAGTATTTTTTAACAAATAAATCCCACGACTCTTTTTATTTTATCATGTTGCTTCTGTTACTGAGAATCTTCTTTCTTTTCGAAAGTGAAATTTATCAAACATAAATAGGGCCGTGGGTATCCTAGTGGTTAGAGCATTGGACATATTTGGTGGCACGGGGTTCGATGCCCGTGCCACCAAATACCTTCCGAGTACACACAGAGTACGTGCTCGTTAAATCAGTGGGTCCGAAAGTCTTGAGGGTGGTCGCAGCATTAACCACGGGTGCAGGCGAATATTTCCCTCCATGCCTAAATTGTGGAGGTGGAGATTGGTGGTGTCGCCATCTATCGTACAGCAGTACAACCTGTCTCGGGCTCTGGTAACTTTCTGAGAATCTTAGTCATGTCCTTCCCCGGGAAGGACACGACGACAACGTCAAACGTAAGTCGCACTCAGAAGGGACGAAAACGTGCAACATCAATTACGATGCGCAAATACACGCATTTGAGATCGACATGCAAAAACTAAGTGAAAAAATTGAGAAAGAAATATCTCACTAATTAAATAAATTAAACATTTGATCATTACATTATTATTATGAAAAAAAAATATCTAAATGTTTGTATACAATGAAAACAATAATAGTACGCCATTCTGAATTAAATTTTCACTCTTAATAAATGTTTTTATATAACGGGTTCAAATCTAATACAAAGATATATATTTTTATATGCGAGCCGGGGGATTATACTGTTTTTCGGTAGAAAACACGAGGTAGTTTGGGTTGGCCACCCTTGGATCTAACAAATAAACAATCTTAATTGTAAATGCATTGTTCATTGCGTCGCAAGATGACTTTGGAGATGGTCCTCAGAATTTTATTATTTTAATTCACCGTGCATTATTACGCTCACCTATACTTTTAAACTGCATTTTCAATTTTTAGATATATTCACCGCATAACGCGCACCCTGTATTACGAAGAAACTTGAAATGTGCAATACATTTTATCTTTTGAAGTCATCTTTCGAAGTATTATACCAGGCTTTTGAGCAATGGCTTACTTCTAGAACTAAAACCCTAAAGAACAAGAAAAGAGGTATATGAAAGTTGAAAAAAAGGAGGCCAAATACACCACACAAGTCTAGAAATATTGTGCTAGTGGACAATAAAAACATGGAATTAATTTAAACCAGACATAATTCAAAAGTCATTTAAAAATGTAGTGTACCTAACAATCAAGATCCGCGATACTCAACCAGCGGCCCACCGAGTCTTTTTAAGTGGCCCGGCTATCGTCCATTGCTCTGAGAAATTTACTTATTTAAGAACATTATATTAAAAATTTGGTGAAAAAGAAATCAAATACATCATTTTGCTTTCGGCGTCGTACGGGTTCGAATTGAAACTTTTTCTATTTGGAACGGTTACGGTTAGTGATAACAGTGGAGTAGAGACAATTTTATGGGTGGAACTAGTAATTTTTAACTATCTTTCATATCTTGCAAGCGAAGAAGAAAAAAAGAGTATCTTGAGAGAGAAAAATATTCGAAGAGAGAAAATAGGTTGTTTCAAAGACGATTGGGAAGTTGACTATTCTGTAGCGAAAAACCAGAAAGGATCTGTAATTGTTTGATTTGTCACGAAAGTGCTGTATTTAAAAATCGTACAATGACACTTTTCCTCGCAGATCTCTTCAAGAGAGGTGATAAATAGGCTTTCTTGAATAATCTTTACAACAGCAACAAAGTGTTTTGTCAGTGGTAATATCACACTGGTAACAAAGACATCCTATGAAGTTTGTTACATAATCAATAATCATATGAAACCGTTTACTGATGCAGAAATTGTGAAGGAGATTTCTTAAGGGGACTTGGCACCCTTTGAGCAAACTTCTTTATTTACGTATTTAAAAATTATATTTTAGCATTTTATACAATGTTTCTATTCAAGAAAATGTTACCAGATGAAAATTTTCATATATTATTCACACAATTTTAAAAATTTTAATTTTTTGAAGAAAATTGGGAAAATTTTAAAATCCTACTCCTTGTGTAAAAATTAATTTTTTGACCTAAAATTTTTTTTATAATACTCTTATGGATGATCTAAACAACTTTAGGGATCGATTTTAGAATAACTTCATTCGTTTTTGAGAAAAAAAATAAAATGTTGATATACAGACTAAAAATCAACGAGAAAGCCAACATGTCTTACATTTTATTTTTTTAAAAAAAAGTATTCAGTTTATAGCAAAACGGATCCCTAATTTTATTACATGCTTTATTTTCAACACGCAAGAAAAAAATGGAAGTGATTGGTAAATAATTGTCGAAGGAGTAGCATTTTGAATGCACTAAGATTTCGAAAAACACAAACTGAGAAAAACAGGTTTAAAGTTTATAATTCTGAAAAAATAATTATTATAAGCTTAATTAAACTTAAAATACCACTTTAAGATATTAGTTATACGTTTTTCTTTAAAATAATTGTATTTTCATATTTTTTCAGCCCACACATTTTTATAAATGATCAACTTTTAGAGAGTACTAATTGCCCATGAAAATTCAAGAAAAATGTTAAGAAAAATTTTTTTTCTGTCACGACAGGAATTTTAGCTGTGTTTTTCTTCTTATAATATTAAAGTATTACATTTGTATGAAAAATATATCAGAAAGAAGAACTGAAATTATAAAATTATTAATATAAAATGCCTTAATTTAAAAAGTTTACATGCACACATTTCACAAGGAAGAAAAAATACATTATTGTATTGCCTCGGAAATATTCTGCTTTTAATACTACACATTCTTTTTTATAGTTATTATTTCTATTTCTAAAATAGATTTTTTTATCGTAAAGCATTTTTTAGCTTTTTTTTCTAAAAAGGGGGTGTGGCTGAATTGCCTAATCTGTTTTCAAATGAAGTTTTAGTCAACTTCTAACTTTCCGACATGCACAAGTGATATATCAATCGAAAGATAATAATGCAAAGAATAAGATAAAATGAAAATAAAAAAAAAACGATAGGTTAGTGATTTTTAGGGTACCAAGTCCTCTTAAATGCTTCTAATTTAGTGTTAGTAACAAAAATAAAAAAAATAGGGATAATGAAAAAAAGGTAAAACAGGAGTTATAATATTTTGATCAATTTTTCACATTTTAAATTTCCTTTGTCACCTTGGTTTCAAAGCATTTCTTTCCCCCTCCCCCATTTGTCCTCAAGTTGCGACCCACGTGAAATAGCTGACATATATATGCGACCCAGCAGAAAAAAAGGTTGAGTACCCATGATCTAGATGGAGCGGATGATTATTTATTTATGAATCAGAGTGGTGACGGGAGGAAGGAACAAAATTTGATGATGTACCTGATGATATAACAGAAGATGAATATATGATTAACTTTCCATGTTATATATCTGTACCGGTGGTATCTATATAAGCCAGTAACAGCCTCCGGATTGAAGTGATCATTTTGGTCCAGCGGTAAGCTACGTGCTTACGGATCAGAAGGTGGCGAGTTCTATCTTCATAGGTGACTCTGGCTGAACTTTGAAAAAACGCAACCTTCACGCATCTGTCGTGGCACCATCTATCCGCCGCAAAAGCCGTCAGACACGCATGACGCAGCAAAGCAAGCCGTCAGACCCGTATGACGTAGCAATCAAAGCCGTCAGATCCAAATGACGCAACAGCTCACACGAGCTCGCCATAGTAACGATATCGTTCGCCTATCCATCGACTCACTGGTAGGGGGTGTGGCGGTGGTATCTATATAAGACAGTAACAGCCTCCAGACTGAAGAGATCATTTTAGTCTAACAGTAAGTTAGGTGCTTACGGATCAGAAAGTGCCGGGTTCTATCCTCATATACAATAATAAAAGTTGATAATGCGGACCCCCAAATTTCAATCTTATTTTCGGTGTTAAAAGTGCGCCTTATACACCGGATTACACGTTACGTCGCACTCAGAAGTCACACGAAGGCTACTGGCGCCTAATCTTGTAATTTCAAACCACGGCCAAGTGATCCGCGACCGATAACACCTAACACGAGTTCGCGATCATTACTTCCCTCCCCCGGCTACCGCTATCACTCTCGGTATTTTGAATTTCATTCAAATGATGAGGACAAAACATGAGCTAGAACACCACTCTTCAAACTACCACACCATGCTGAAGTGAAGATTTTGAGTTTCAACATATTAAAATTTAGAATAATAAAGTTGTAATGGGTATAAAAATAAATTTTGAAAAAACAAAGGCACAACTTACATAAGAAATTAATTAATATATGTGTAATACACAGATAGTATGTTTTCACATTTTGGTATTATATAAATAAAGTGGCCGCGGTAGCCGAGTGGTATAGGTATCGGACCGTGAATTGGCTTGTCACGAGTTCGAGCCCAGTACCACTAAAGACCCGCCGTGTACGGCAGCGATGCACGCTAAATCTGTCGAGAGCTGAAACGTCCTGCCGTTGGTGTGGTAGTGAGGAGAGGGGGTGCCAGCTCATGTGTCGTCCACGTCACTTGACCAAGGTTCAAAATTACGTGGTCCGTCGCCAAAAGCCCTCATGCAGCTGAACAGTGCGACGTTAATATTCACTCACTCACCCAGGTGAACAAAATTTGATATTATGGAACTATGTGTGAGCATTTCGAAGCAATTTTTCCGAAAATCAAATTTTTTTTTAAAATTCAAAGTAGAAACGATTTTTTTTGCGGATTTTTGGTATACATTGCGGCTTAGCTCTCAAGCGAAACGTCACAGAATTGTAACTTTTTAAACACATGAGGGATCCAAGTGCATTTACGGATGGCTTTGTTCCAAACGCAAAAATTAATCAGAAGATTCAAAGAGAATCTGAAAAAAAAGTGTCAATTATATACTGATCTTTTTTTTAACACCCTTTTATAAGCTTCACTTCACGAAACGGAATCTTTGAACTCAATTTTTACACACTTTAAAAGGTCACATTAATTCGAAATTTTGCTTACTTGTCCAGGACCGATTACAATTCAATTCATGATCTATTGTCCTGATCAGGATTAACGATTTCCCATTTTCAGATCCCATCCCGCATCTGGCAACCAATTTCAGATCTCATTTCCAGATTTGATGACGAAAAGATTAAGGTACAACTTGGTTCGAAAAAGTATATAAAGGTGTTTTTTAGATTTTTAAACTCTTAATTTATTTTTTTAAAAAATTTTCCATCGAGAAATTTAACAATCAAATCGACACACGCACAGTATTCTTATAGCATACAGAAAAAACATTTAACGCCTAAAAAAAGAATGGAAATCAAATATCAAGGAGGGGGAATTTTCATTTTTCTCCCGCGAGTACTCACTAGGGAAATTCAGATGCATGTTTCATCATATAGTTTATCTTTGCATTCGTTATATTTATCAGGTGTCAGATGAGAAACACGTAAGTAAAGTCAAAAGAGAATTGAGAGGCAGCTGCAACTAAGTGTAGTAATGTTATTTGGAAGAATAATTTTATAATTGTTCTTGTTTTTCAACGGCAAATAGTTATTGTAGCCATGACAGCAACACAAAATACTTATTTTTTCGTGTTTGTCTCTCTCGCTTTGGCAAATCGAACGCGGGTCTGCGACATCTTATATTTTATTTGTCCAATAAATGTGGCTTTCAAATTTTTTTGTCCAGCAAGCTATTACATTTTTGATGGCTAGAAGTGTACTTCGTTTCAAATAGGTGATTATCCCATTCATGCAAAAAGTGGAACAAGAAAAAACACGCAAGAAAAATTATACTAAAGCTTGCCAGAATAAAAATGGTAGCTGCAATATTTGTGATCGCGAATCCGCAACTCCAGACAGATACAACGCTTTGGAATGCAACCAGGATTTCAAATTGGAAGTTAGGATTAAACATTTCAACTCTTGCAAAGAAAGGATCAATATTCTTCGGAAATCAAAATGCAGCGACTGGTGATGAAACATTTCTTTCCAACAAATATATAAGAACAATTTTTTTTAAAGTCAATTCCTACTTTGAACGGATGAATAGAAAGAATGTTAATAATGAATGGAAAACTTGAACAAGATATATATAGGGAGAGAGTGAACTAATAGTAAGAATTGAAAAAAGAGCATGATTTGTCTGCATTGTAACAATGCACACCCAGTTTGGCTGAAAACCTGTTTTCGACCCCAACTTTTGTCATTGTTTTAATAGTTGCATTGTTACAAAATGGAGACGAATCTAAGTTGGCCTCGAAAATCGGTAATTAATCTAATTTAATTAATATTTGAAAAAACTGTATTAACATCAAGTGTCATCCACTACAAGTTTAAAAAAAAAATTTGAACTTGATTGAAGAATAGAAAGGATTTTATTAACGATTGAAAATTTGAACAAGATATATAAATATGTATAGGGAGAGAGTAAGCTAATAGTATAGGAATTGAAAAACAGATGATTTGTTAGAACACTGTAATAGAGCCATCATTTTTTTAAGGTGACATGGTATGATTTATAAGAAAAATCTTTGATTTACCAGTTTTTGAATGTAACCAATGTATATGGATTATGTAAAAGTTTCTGCACTCAAAAGACTAACCATTTAATTTTTTTAAAGAAAAGTTTTAAAATCTGTGAAGGAATTTTAAAATACAACTCCTCCAACAATAATTGAAGCACACACGATAAGTTTGATTTACGAGTGCGTTGAACTATGTATAACAAAAGTCAGTGGCATAACGTACATCGAGGGGGTAACCAAAGCTTGACTGATGCCATGTACGTACCCCTTGTAAAATCCGGCTTGAGGTCCAGAACCCGACTTCCTTGGGGGGCCCTAATACCCTCCGTTACACCACTGACAAAAGTTGGTGAGGATTTTCTACAAACATGACGGATATTCATAAAATAATTTTATTTTTGAATGCTTATTGAAAATTCCTAAGAAAATGTGTAAATTTTAAATTCAATTGTTTTTTAAAGAATAAGTTTAGCTTTGATTCAAAAATACATACTGACGACTTTTGTTGCATGCACTAATAGCAAAAGATTAAAAAAAAAAATTCAAAGCATTTGGCAGAATAGAAAAATAGTCCTAGCATTTCAAATGAAAATAAATGAGTTACTATTTTTTCTGAGATAAATCCGTTTAAATTTTCCATTGAGATGTGAACAAAACCGCACAAAATATTTATCATAACTCTGAATGTTTTTAACTTAGGAGCTTTCTACTTTTTTGAGATAAAAGAAAATTATATAAAGAATGTAGCCCGGTGACTGAATGGCAGTGTATCGCGCTTCCCCACCTCAGGCCAGGGAATTCAAATACCGGGCTGGGCAAGGTCGACTCAGCCTTTCACCCCTACAGTGGGTCGATAAATGAGTACCAAGCTTGCTTTAGAACTAAACTATGGGGGGAGGTTAGTGTCAGACTGATCGGAACACCTGCTCATGCATTTCAGCACCCAGGGTCACGTACATTGAGATGGGCACATTAGACCTTGGCCCTCATGGGCTGTTGCACCACCGAGTTTAGTTCATATAAAGAATAATTTTGGCTAAAAAAAAAAAAATTTTTTAATTTTTGTCAACTGAATTGTGGTATGTCATCTTAAGATTTAAACTCAGTCAATATTAGATTTTGAGGACTGTTTATTGAATTGGTGAATACTTTTCTACTGAATGTCAAAGATATGAAGTTTCAGGACCTTAACTTTTGATAAAGACGTTATCAACATTCTTGGCATTTATAGAAGTATATACCAGAAATATGAGTATCGTTTTTTGAATGCTTAAAATAAGCAAAGGTTATTAAACTAGTTAAATGAGAATTCGGTGAAAAATAATTCCTAGGTTTTCTGTTGCTAGTATAAAGCGTTAGCTTGAACTTTAAACAACAAAATTGAGGATTTTTTTTTTTGACAAGATAAATATTTAGAAGTTTTGGTTCTAAATATGCAAAGAGGAAATTTTTTTTAGTAAATTAACCAATAAGGATGAATTTATTATTCCACTCATAAATTGAATGAAATAAATATAAAAACATTTTGGGAATTTTAAAAGAGCTGCCTACTTACAAGCAACCTATTTAACTCATTAAATAATCATGATTTTGATACAGAATTTCACACAGATTCAAGTGATGCATGAAGTGGAAAGCAAGTTCACTATGAGAAAAATAAGAAACTCCTCTTGGCTTATTTTGTATATAAGAAAATATTGGGTACATAATACACGAGAGAAAAGACATATCAGTCAAAAATTAGAACTGATGGCCATGATACAAACTATAGCTAGATACAAGACAATATTTCCTCAAATAACATTTTGCATTCTTTTAATACATGATCATATAACCACCTAAAATCTCTTATACAACGAAAATCATTTAACACGAAAATTAGGGGACCGAAATATTTTTTAGTGTTCAAGGATATTGCAAAAAAGGACATATTCAACAAAATCAAGTTTGTTAGATTAACTTTTATTTACAATGATATGTAATATATGCATGCATTTAATAAAAATCAAGAAATAAAAAAGAAAATTTTCAAGTTTTTGAAAAACAAAACTTTTATTAAATTTTTAAAAAATAATCATATTTTTCTTTGCATTGTATTTTTCTAGCCCCCAAATTGTTCCATTTTGTTATTCATTTCACCCTTGGAAGGTGTGTCTAAATAGTTGTGCATACTTTTCATGATGTTCCTCATTTCGAGATGACGTGGGAACAGGAGCTGCATTAGTCATTTCATTTTAGTTGTCGGAATCTGTATCAACATTTTTTTAAACTCCAAAATGTCTTCATTTGCCATAATTGAGACTGTACACACACATTATCATCATCTATTGTAAAAAAATCTTCAGATGATACAGTACAAGACAGTTCAATAATACAGAAACTTTCTCACACACACAAGCACCCTTCTTAAATCTCGTCAGCACCTCTGTTGTATTTCATTTTGTATTTTGTTCATTCCCAGAAGGAAAATTGTTTCGTGTTAAAAGAAAAAAAATGTATTAAGATACATGGTAGTTTGTTGGGACCATTGTATTATTTTGTGTTAACCAATTTTGTCTTAAGCATTTTTGCATGTGAAACATTTCGTTTTGTATAAAATGCATTAATAAGTAAATTTTAAAAAATGAATTCACAAAGTAAGAATAGCTCAATATAATTGTCATGTTTTAAAATCAAATTTTGAAACTTGAATAAGTTAAAAATATATCCATCAGAATAAATAGAATATGATACAAACGACTTCTTAAGGTGATGGCGGGCCATTAGTTTAACACCTTACATGACATCTAGATGGCGTTGGCTATTGCGAAATTTTTGTGTTAAGATTCCCAAGATGGGCAATAAATTTCTCTCTCGGGTAACCTTTTCAATGAAATTCTCCCCTTCAGCGAAAGGGAACACGCGGGGGGCTAAGTGAGGGTGATGGTCGTCAAACTAGTAAAATAAATGTTAGCTCTTTTTTTTTTTTTTTCTTTTTCGGGCGAGGGGGTTAAAGCAGCAGAGTGAATCTTGACCATGAAAGACTTCTCATGTCTGGACATTGATCAATCATCAAACTTTTTCAACTCTTGGACCCCTTAGAACTGTAACATGTTTTCGAGGAAACCCCTTCTTCGCTGAAGGGAATATATCTTAAAATAATATTTAAAGTATATAGATTACATATAATATCAAAAATATGTTTAAGACAATTTTAAAAAAATATTTTATTTTTTATTAAAAACTTTTATGATGTAATTTTAATGTTATTTACTCATTGATAATATAAATTTGTGATCCAAATGTCACCTACGCATGCATTATACTTAGTAACTGAGATATGTGTTCACAATTTTTTACACAAACTATCGACGTATAAGCTTTTTGAAATTATCTGCAGTAGCATTTCATATTCCGTGTTCAATTCGTTTTTGTATTTTGTTGCCAATCGCGTTAAAAATATTTTTCACTTTCTAAATACATTTTTGTGAATGACATGAAAATGTTCATAGCTGTGTGAGAAATTCTGCGTATATAGCATGAATTGGTAACCTAAGATATAGGTCTTCTAGCTTAAATTTAAATTTTAGCATCGAATCTGTTCATATGTCGATAAATTTTTTTTTATCTTCTTCATTATAGGTGTTTTTCCCCCCACGAATGTAAAAAAGGTTTCAAAACATTGTACTAACTAGTATAAAATTACTTCGTGGAACTCGGGATAGCAAACAATAGTATATTCACAATCTACTGCATAAAATAAAGTTTTAAAATTCATTTATTATATTACAATAAAAGTTTAAAAAAAATTTCAAATTATGTTTAAATAAAATTTTTAATTTTAGTCTATGATCTTTAGATAATTGTGGCTAAACGAATTTCATGAGAACATAAATCCATTTTGCATACATATTTGTAATTTTTCTTTCCCATTTTTTTTATTGGGACTCGTGGAACACAGTTTGTCGATCATTTCTCTAGATAAATGATGTACAGAACGAAACTATTTAATTTTTCCTGAACAAATGATTTTTAAAGGAAGAATAGGTGGATTTAAAGCAATGAAAAATTAAATTTCACGTTTTAATGAACAAACAGTATGATACAATTTTACTTTTATACAATAGAACTGGGGTTGGCAACCTATTTCACGAGAGGTACAATTCTCAGTGGTACTCTGAATTACTCAACAAATGTGTCAATTTTTGAGAGGATGGAAGATGATAAATTTATAATGGTCCTTATTATACGAAGATCTCCAGAATTATGGACAATTGCGAAATTTCGAAAAAATCGGAAAGATATCTCGAAACATAAATTTACAGCTATTTTGTGAATTATTGGATGTCATTGCTGGTGAGATTTAATTGTTTGAAAAGAGAAGATCGCGTGCACTCTGCTCTCCGCTTTTGGTTGATTTTGAAAAAGGCAAAAAAAAAAAAAAAAAAAAAAAAAAAATTCTGTGTGTGTGTGTAGCGCACTTCCTTCAATAGAATCCTCCCCTTTCTCTGCAGGAGGAAGAGGGCCACAGTCTTTACGACTGTGAAACGAAATACTTGTTCTTTTTGGGGGAGTAAAATAGTGTTGACTCTTGACCATGAGAGAGATCTAAAATGGCTTTCTTACTTTTTCGACTCATGGATTCTGATAATTTGTTATGAATGCTTTATTCGTTTCTAACTATGGAAAAAAATCCTATGTATTTTGCAATCTAAATTTTAGGAGCTGTTCTTGTTTTAATATAGATTTTACCGTCAAATGTCTTTTAAAATGTCAATAAGTTGTTCGCTCTCCTTAATTATAGGTGTTTTTATCCACAAATAAAAAAAAAAGTTCATTTTCCATTACAAAACGATTTTGTTGTGCAAAAACAATGTATTAACGTGAATAAATTTGTTTTGTTGGTCCCGGTACAGTAAACAATGGAATATTCACAATCTAGTAGGCACTACATATAAAGAAAAACGATTTAATATTCTTTTATAATGGAATAATAAATGTTTCTAAAAGTATTACAAAATAAAGTTCTTATGTACAAAAAAAAAAAAAAAAAAAATGTTTCAGAAATTTCCAATTAGGTATACACTTACACCTGTATTACATTATTAAAGGTTTAAGGGAAACAATTTTGAATAGAGTTTTCTTTAAAAAAGTAGTTTTAAATGTTAAAAGGTTAAAGGTTATCAATTTTGATATTTTTCTAAGATAGTATGCAGCTATTTCATTAAAAACTGGTTAATTATGGTTTTGACCATTATTTTACGTATGTTTGTAAAATAATTTTTAAATTTAAAAAATATTTTTTATAAGAAATGGTACGTAAATGAAAATAAG
Organism: Trichonephila clavipes; assembly: GCA_019973935.1. NCBI lineage: Eukaryota > Metazoa > Arthropoda > Arachnida > Araneae > Nephilidae > Trichonephila > Trichonephila clavipes. The sequence goes on along the minus strand of BMAU01003676.1, from coordinate 1,212,824 downwards.
CATTACAAAATTATTTCATGTTCAGCAAAAAAAAAAAAAAAAAAAAAAAAAGAGATATTTTGAAATTAAAATTACTTTTGTAACTTTAGAGAACGATTAAAATATCATTATAAGGGAGAGAAAATAGGCTGGCAATTAATTATCAAGCACAATTAATCAAGCATATAATATATAAACATTGCTTTTATTTTTTCTAAGAAACTTATGTTTATTTAATGAATATATGTCAATAACAATTTTTCAATTTGGAAGTTAACATTATATTTAAATCAAAGAAAATTGCATTATTGTTTAATTTTTGGGCATATTTGGTAACAAAATAATAGTTTCATTCTATGTAGGAATCCAAATAAATGGCTAAGTAAAAATATTCTTAATTATAAAAATATATATCACGGACAGTTTTTACGGTATCCTGTTCGAGAAGATATAGGTCACAGTAGGCAAGAGTTCATGGTTACGAACTCGTGATCGACGTGGTGTTGCATCGTCGGTTTGAATTCTGGTGTCCCTGCTGAAGATCCGCTATGTAGAATTGATTGATTGAATGATTGAATATTAACGTCGCACTGTTCAGCTACACGAGGGCTTTTGGCGACGGACCACGTAATTTTGAACCATGGTCAAGTGACGTGGACGACACCTGAGCTGGCACCCCCTCTCCTAACTCCCACACCAACGGGAGGACGTTTCAGCTCTCGACAGATTTAACGTGCATCGCTGCCCTACACGGCGGGTCTTTAATGGTATTGGGCTCGAACTCGTGGCAAGGCAAGCCACGGTCCGATACCTATACCACTCGGCTACCGCGGCCGTCCGCTATGTAGAAGGCTGAACCTCAAAGCAGATGTTTGAAGTAGATGATACTATATGTTGCTAATGGTGGAAATTTTGGGAGATTGCGGTTCCAGCTCTGATTTCGTCCTCGTCACTTGATCGAAATGACGAGGTCGGCGATAGTCCCAGTGAAGCTTCAAAGCTTGACGTTAATCAAATAATCATTCGATAATATATAGGTTTCATTTCCTAACCTATATCAATCATTTTCTGTTTTTTGCTTCTACTAGATTCCTCTACATATAACGGCTCCCTCAAAGGCATATTTCGTGGTGCTCTTCCATCAAGAATTTCAGGAAGAACACATTTAAAATAAAACTTTTCTATAGTTTTGGAATAATTCCTTTCCAAAACTCTTCGTTTGCCTCTATACGCAGAGTTAACGAATCCTTTTGCACCATAAATACAGATCACACCATTTCCGTTGTGTAATAAATAACTGACCTTGTATTTGAAAGTAAAATTTATGATTTAATGGTAAATAGATTCCCCTTTCATTGGAAAATTTGAAACCTAGACTATTTTTTTTTTGTAATTAAAAATTCCAGCAGATTTGATTCAAATCTCGCAGAATAAGGGCATTTAATTTCTATGAGTCCATCATCACCAACCAATCCATCGGGTGAAGCACACAAAAAGGGTTTATCTTTGTCCACAAATAAGCCACATATTTTTACTTCAGTTGAATATTCCCTCTCATACTGCTTCCGAGCGATCTCTTCGTTTGCCAATCCATATTTCATTGCTGCATTGCATAAGTCTCTACCATACATACACAATGCGCATCACAAGCTTCGAACACAGAGTAGATTTTTTCCTGCAAGCAATTTCTTTGAAAAAAGATGAGAGTCTCAACGATCTCTCATATCTCCATCGTTCAGAAGATGCTTGCCCCCTAGTTTCGCTCTCTAAATCATAGATATTTTGTACTTTTAATTTTGTGAAAGATGGTTTTCCATTAAATTATCGTATATCTGTACTGGCACATGTCTTTAGACATGTAGCGAACATTCATTACACTGAATTTTTCTTCGAATTTATTCGAATCTAAGCCGCACTTTTTTTCCCGATACTTAGGCTACAAAAATTCTGGTGCAGCTTAGATTCGAAGACTGAAAAAGTTTTTAATGCTGGTAAAGTAAATTAATTATTCACTTTTTATTAATTCGCCTTTATTATTTTTTTTTTATTTCGTTTAGTTAGTGATTGAATATAAACGTCATATTGATCAGCTACACGAGGGCTTTTGGTGACGGACCTCGTAACTTTGAACCATAGTCAAGTGACGAGGACGACACCTGAGCTTGCACCTCCCATCTCCTAACTACCACACCAATGAGAGGACGTTTTAGCTCTCAGATTTAACGTTCATCGCTCCCCTACACGACAGAACTTCAGCGGTACTAGGCTCGAACTCATGACACGCCAGCCACGAGTACGTTACCTTGACCACTAGGGTATCGCAGCCACTTTTCATTCCGTAAATATATCATATATCGATAATATATTTTACACTATTTTTTTTTTCACAAAAATGTGCTGAGAATTTGGGGTGCGGCTTAGAATCTGAACATAATTAATTGAAAAAATAAGTTTCTGTTAATTAAATTAGAAAACAATATTTTGTGTTAATAATTGTTCCAATGGTTTATGGTAAAGTTTTACGTCAAATATAAAATCGATGGGAAAAAATTTTTGTTAGTTAAAAAGAAAATAATAATATAATAATAATAATTGCATTACAATAATTAGATTAAAATTTTAATTTGTGAGCAAGGAGTAGTAATTTGTGTTCTTTAGAGTTAATTCACAACTTTCGATCAAGTATAAAGTAAGTATACTTTCATTCTTCGTTAAGTCATTTCGCAGAATTTAAATATTCTTACAGACATTCCTTCAATAACAGACAAAAAAAAAAAATCTAAGCTGTATAATTATAAACGATTTTTTTTTTAAAGCACACATGCAGAAAATATTTAAAACTTTCCTAAATCGAAAGTTCGTCAGATTTGAGATGTTAAATCTCTCTGTACATCATAAATCTTTTCCACTGTCCACTATTTGTAACAATTTGCAAGTTACCATAATTTCAGCTGGCGACTATATTTCAGAAAGATATCGCCAAAAATAAGTATTCGTAGCCAAGAATAAATTCGCTTTTCAAACGATGGTGGTGCCATCTGTTTGAGATAGTCCTAACTACGCCAAAAATAATTCAGAATGAACTTAAAATTTAAAAAAGTTAATTAAGAAAAACATAAAACTTAATTCTGGCTACACTAGTCCAAAGAGGGAAGCTTGCTTTCTTATATACTATTTAATTCTACTCTAAAAAAAATGTTTTTTTCTGTTAAAATGTCTTTTGCGTTTCCACCTCCTATACTTTAACATAGAAAAGTCAAATTTCATTTTGCAAAAATGCTGAAAACTGTGTAATTTTCCAAAAAATCAAAATTCAAAAAACACTATCCTTTAAACAATTATTTTCTTTATATCCATAAAAAATTTTATTATCATTGGAGCTTTTTCCTGCCCACAAATGTCTTTGCCGTTTCATCCCTATCCTTTAACATTGACCGAAAACAGCCTTAATGACAAAAAATAAAAAACTTCCATTGTTCCCTTAAAGTTTGCATAACTTTGTTCATTAAAAAAGTTTTGGGTTTAATTTTTTTAAAAAAAATAATTTGATATTACTCTACAGCTACACAAAGATTCTGCCACTTAAGAAGGAATAACTAGCTAGTCAGGTTCCATATTTAACCAATTATTCTTCCCATTTTTTTTTTTTTTTTTTTTTTTTTCCAAATTTTATTTGAAAATGAATAAAAATTTCAGAAAAAAAACCATGTAAAACTTATGTGATTTTATACCTAATCAGATGAACACAACATCAATTTTCTCCTATCTTGTACATTTTAAATAATTTTTATAAATCTTTGTCATCGTATTGCATAACTTAGGGTCTCTTTCCATAGGCTAATCCTGACCAACCCAAATGGATTTGAGGGCCACTTTGATGATGCATAACTTAACAGACGGAAGCACTTGAGATAAACATGTTTTTAAAAATGCAATACAAATACATAATGAATAAAATTTTATTACATATGGTTCACCCGTTTGGGGAGCCGCAGCCGCCACCCACATGAAAAAAGTACAAGTAATGCAAAACAAAATACTACGCGTCATGACGAACGCACCTTGGTACGTCCGAAATGACGTGATTCACAACGACCTACAAATGGAGCCGATTTCTAATTACATCACTAAACTATCTAGAAATGTATTTAAATCTATTGAATTTCATGACAATCCAATTATCAAAGCACAAACATTATTTACGTATCCTCATCCTAAAATTAAATATTCATACTCTTCGACGAAGTGGAGAAACCCGCTTCGCCCTCCATAACTCAACAATTAAACACTCTTTTCACACTCTCAACAACATATATTAGCTGCACTGCACTGCGTCATTTTATTTTGGGTTCTTGGGTGATAAGTCACCGCCTTGGATTTACTGCGTTCAGCCGTCCCGCGTTCTTCCCCTCCCCCCGCCGGCGCTCTGCTTCGATAGAGCGTTTCGAGTTTCGGGGTACGTCCTCCCTCCCCGTTCTGCCGGGGAGATTTCTTGATTAGATCCATTTTCTTTCATACGGTTTTTCATTTCCTCCCATCCTTCTGGGAAAAGGCGCTGTCGCGCCGTTGCCCACGTTCCATCTAATTTTAGTTTAGTTTAAAATTTTATTATTGTAGTATGATTAAATATACTTAACACTTGAATCTTAATTTATCATTTCACTTATTTTTGTAAACCTATATTTATTTACGAACTGAATATTTTAACTGGTTTTTCTAACTGGGTATCAGTTAATGAAGCACATAATAAAATTTAATGTAAAATCCGGTGTATAATGTGCACCCATACTTTCAAACTGTATTTTTTGAATTTTTAGGTATATTCGCTGTATAACGCGCACCCCCTTTTTTACGAAGGAACCAGAAGTATGCAGGTACAATGTTCTTATGTTTTAAAGTCATTTATTCAAATTATCCCAGGATTTGGAAAAAATGGTATACTATTAGAAGACAATAGAGCTATGTAGAAGTATAATTTTTCTTATGTTCATTTCTTTTATTTTTGATGCTAGCATTTTTATACCCGGCGTATAACATGCACCCGCAAATTTCAATCTCATTTTTTGTGTTAAAAGTACACGTTATATGCCGGATTTTATGGTAAGTAAATTTCCTCTTAGCAAAAAAATTTTTTTTCCCATAAACTTATAGGGAAAACATCTTCAGTTGAAATATCTCTCAGGGGTAATGTTATAAAAATTATTTTTTATGTGGACTCAAAGATCTGTTTCACATTTTATTGTTATAACCGTATCTCGATTTGCAGATGTTCAGAAAAGTTCTTCACATCAACATAAAATGAGGATGAAAATATTCCATAATTTTTGTAATTAACTATCAAATACAGTTTATTTCATTAGCATATTTCAAGAAATGTTTAGTTCAGCTTTTGGAGAGGTTATTTAACAAAGAAAAAAGCTGAGCATTATTATTTCTAAGTTAGCACTCGATTTAAGTGAAAATACAAACACCTGTTATTAAATTATCTTGTTTTTACAAGTCTTTATTTAACTGATTCAGATTTACTAAAAAAAATATAAGAATAAAAACCAATCATCATGTTTGCTACAATTCTTTTGGTGATATATGACATTTCCATCTCAAATATTGAACAGGAATTAGTATAATCTCCCTCACATATAACAATGACACAAATTTCCATTTATTTATTTTTTTCTTTCAATACATACAATGAGAAACAAAAGTTTTGATAGAAATATAGTATCACCTGGCGAGTCACACAATTTAATGTGCTGGGCCACATGTTTACCAGGCCTGGTAGAGGTGGTTGCAACTCTACAGACTACTGCCTTTTAAATATACTGTATTTATTTGAATCTAAGCTGCACCCCAAATTCTCAAGATGTTTTTGTGGAAAATTAAAAAAATGTGTAAAAGGCCTGTCAGTATCAAAATACTTAAGTAATTTTTAAAAATATTTAATAAGAAATTATAAGTTAATACTTTATTTTACCAGTATTAAAATTTTTCAAATACATACATGAAGCCTATAATCATTCTAACCATCAGTATCATGCTTTGATGATGATTTATCACTCACAGTGGGACAGCCAACTTCAGAATTGGTGCCGGGCATCGCCATTTTTCTCATTGTTGTCTTCTGTGCCATCCAATACATTTGTTACGCAACAATTTTTTAAGGAATGTGTTTTTGAAGAATGTCAAAGAATTATTGAAGACTATTGCTCATTTACAAGCAAAAATTATATCATATTGTTTTTGCCATTGACAAACATTTGCTTCATCCATGTCAAGTTTTCAGTGGCCGATGCTCTGTTTCAGTTTTTTTATGCATATAAAATTGCCTCCATTTTCATACTTGTGCCACAGTGAACTCGTCTTGATGCTACTACCAATATCTTTGATATTTAAGATAGACTAAATACTGAAGGTAAACTGCAGAACGATATAAGTCATCAATGCAAGTGGTCAGAATGGACAGTTAAAATTTTTCTTTTTAAAATAGGTAGAAACTCAATTTTCCTCATCCAACAAATGTTTTGCCTTCAATTCTAAGCTGTACCCGATTTTCATTTGCATTGACACTGAAAAATATTGCAGTTTAGATTCGAGTAAATACGGTGATTCAAAAACAATTCAGCCTACTAAAAATATTAATTGGAACACAATGGTCTTAATCCTGACTGCAACCAGATGGAGAAGGCACTCCCTCCCTCATAGATATACAATTGTATGCATATAAATGGCTTGTTGATACCTTTGTTATCTTGTTTCACTGATATTTTCTCTCTTGAGAGCTTGTTAAACCCTGATGAAATCAAGTTAGATATTGAAGAGTTATAAACTGTACAATATAAGTATTTACATGTTAAAAAATTCTGAATAAGAATTCAAGATTTTAAATTTTTATTGAAGAATTTTTTTATATTGATTTCACAATAATTAATATTTTTCTTCACAGAAAATATCATTACATCAAATGGAGGAATCCTTATCACACAAAAAATAGATTCTTTTTAATTTTTATAAAATATATACATGATTACAGGCATTTAAATTGCCCAATATCATTTCATCCACAAGTACAATTTTAAAATGTCTTGTCACAAAAAATAATTCATAATTCATTAAAACATCTTCATTCATATATATGTATAAGAACAGCAAAAGAAATATGAACATTCTATTTCAGACACTCCTTCAGAAGTTCTGGAAAAATTTCAATGAATCATTTACTTTGTAACTTCAAAGAGATAGTTTGGAGAATAGTACGTTTGTTATAAGGATGTATAATGTATGAAAACAACAATGACATACAAGGAATAACCAATTCTAAATACAGCACCTGGTAAATTATAAAGAGATGTTTTTGTCCAATTCTAAAATAAAATTAATATTTTTAAAAAATTGCAGTTATTTTTTACTTTTCAGTAAGACAGATGTGCTAACATTTATCAAAAATTTCAATTAGAAAAGCTACTTAGAAAATTTACTTTCATAAAAAAAACATACTTAGATCCCCTCCTCCCCCAAAAAGTAAAGTTAAGAAAAAAAAATAATTTTCCAAGCAATGGTATTAATAGTTTTTAAAGCCATTTTTTAAACCTGACAATTTAAGATATAGATTTTATGATTTGGTAAATGTTTATGAAGATCAAAATCAATACATAACATTTAATTAGTTTCTTTGGTAGCTTAACTTAGTTATAATGGCAAATAAATAAATAAAAAAGAATTTTAAATCATAAGTAATCTAATTTGAAATAAAAAAGAAATTAATTTTTCAACAAACAAATGTATTTATACAAAAAATGAAAACTAAAATTAACTCATTTGTTAAAAAAAATAATTTGTTTTAAATACAAGAAAAAAGTTTGCATCATTCAATGAGCATTAATTTAAAATATACAACAATTTACACTAATAGAATATAAATAACAGTAATAAACTATAAAGATGAGCTAAAGAAATGCCATGATTTGCAAAAATAATTTTGCCCCATGACACAAGTAAGAAAAACATGCAAGGATTACATAGCATTTTATCTAACACGATACATATCATACAGAAAAATACTTCACAATAGCAATGTTTTAAGATTGAAAATGAATGTTTACATATGAATTTTTACAAAACATTCTATTGGAAAAATTCAAAATAATGTTATAGAAATTATAACACAAATTTTAAAAGGCAACAAAATATTGAGCAAATTTTTTATAAATTTCACAATAAGTCAGGTAATTTTTATTGAAGCAAAAATAGAATCCATAGCTTACTTAACAGGTTAAATAAAATTCATTGGAAAAGCTATTGAAGCACTTTTTCAAATCTTTCTTTTCTTTTTGCTAACATCAATTGCTTTTATATGTTTTTGAATAAAACCTTCCAGTTCATCTGTCGTCTTTCTGGAATTTTGTAATTGTTGTGAAATCACTCTTTTCTAAATATAAAAATAAGAAATAATTTATTAAAAAAACAAAGAAAAATATACAATTTAAATAAAATTTGCACCTTTTCTTATCTTTTGAGGAGAGGATTTCTAACAAGGTAATTTTTGATGAAACATGAAATCCAACATTGCCATATGGATTATTAATAAGCAACTAAAAAAACTAACAAATACTAATTGTCTGTAGATGCTAGTTCCAAGGTGAGCACCATGCATTTATAACTTTATATATAATGTTAAAAAGGAGAAAAAACTTACCTTGTATTTTGCATAATCTTGGAAGATACAAGTAAGTAAAAAACATTTTTCCTTCAATTTTTATGCAGTGCAGATAAAAGATATAAAGAATATTTACTAATATTTAGCTAATAATTCTGAATAGTATAAAACTAATATATTTTTTTATGATAATACAAATTTTTCATTCTGAATGAAATATTCAAAAGCATTCTATGACATTCTTGAAATATTCAAAGTCCTACACTAACTGCCCCAAAGTATCCAGACACCCCCTAAAGTGGATCTGGCAGGTGATTTAATTTGATGCACAAGCAAAAGCCATAAATTTGTTAGTAGAGACTTATCAGCTCACATTTAACAATAAGACAATGGAGGAGTCAAAAGAATTTAATGACTTTGATCATGGCATTATAGTGGGATGCTACTTTTGTAGGAAAACAGTTTAGGAAATTTCGTACATTCTACAGAAGCCAAGATCCACTATAATTGATGTAATTAAGAAGTAAAAACGTCAAGAGAGTGAAACTGCAGGGAAACGAAGTGATATTCCACAAAAATTAGCCAATGCAGTTATAGAACTCTGAAATGGGTAGTGAAACAAAATCACAAGTCCTTGTTGGTTGAAATCATTCAGGAGTTCTAAAAATCATCTGATGTTAGTGTTAGCAGGCAGGACTGTTCCTCTAGAATTAAAAACCTTGCAATTCCACAGTTGTGCAGCCACTAACAAACTAAACATTACTTCTCAGAATGCAAAATATCGAATGCAATGGTGCATAGCTCACCATCATAAGACTGTGGGTAAATGGAGACATGTTCTTTGGAGTGATGCATCTCGCTTTACAATCTGATGGCTGAGTCTGGATTTGGCAGTTGCCCAGTGAGAACTACTTAAGAAAATTGACTTTAAAGTTTGGTGATGGCAGCATCGTTTGGGAGTGTTTTTCATGATTTGGCCTGGTTTGACCCTTAGTTCTTGTGGTTGGAAATACAAATTCTAAGATGTATGTGGACATTCTGGACAACTCTATTTCAATATTTCAGGGAACAGCCATTCTCTTCCAGGAAGATAACTATTCTATTCCCACTTCAAGACTTGCATAGCCATGTTTTGACAAAATGGATGCTCAAAAATTGGCCAACCCTTCTTGGAGCTCTGATCTAAATCTCACAGAACACCTACGAACACAGATTATGAAGCAAGCCAAAGGAACCATCTTCACAACCAGCACTCACTTTAAATGTGATGAACAAAATAAAATTTCTGTTGTCACCTATCAAAAACTGGTGGAAGGTCTCCCCAGACATGTGCGAACTGTAATGTAATGGATGCAAAAGAGGATCAACATCATATTAATTTATGTCTCAAGACTCTCCAAGTAATGAGTCCAGATACTTTTGGTCAAGTGCACATTTTTTTAGAGAGATTTTTACATTATTACAAGAGTCTGGCATATCCACCTAGTTCTAAGGAGTTTGGGAGTTGTGTTGCAATATACAAATAATCTAGCCATATTTTTTTCAACAATTATGGGAATTAAAAAACATTAATTTATATAGCTTCCATCTTTCTAAAAATTATCAGTTGACTGTCAAGTAGTTTTTCAAAAATGGTAAAAAACAAAATAAATAAATAAATGTTGGGATGAAATGGAGGACATTGAAAAAGTTTTATGCCACCACTTCCTAATTTTTCAACTAATTTTGTGAAAACTACAAATAAAAATCTAATGAGTTTGTGCAAAATTTTTCAAACTAAATAATACTTCAATAATATTTGTGGCCCAAATAATACTGGATAATTTCTCTCATATTTTATTTTTATTTTTCATGTTTAAAACAAAGCTTAAATCATGACGTTTCTTAAGAACTTTCAATGAAAATGAAATCAAAAGTTTGTACTCATGCCTTTCAACAATCACATTACAAAAGATTAATTGTTGTAAATAAAAATAAAATATACAATATATATGTGTATTAAAAATTCTATTTTTTAATAGAAAACAAACAATTAAGCAATTTAAAAATTCAGTAATAAATTAATGAAATGCAATAGTGAATTTTAAAAAAAAATGGGATTATATATAATTTATATGTTGGGTGATTGGCAAAAATTTTACTGTACACAAATCCCTAGCAATCTGATCATTATAGGAAATAAACCCATTCACTGAGTATTTATTTTATCAAAGTAGGTTCCAAAGTTGTGTACTTTTTTTTTATTACATATTCAAATCTACATTTCAGTGTTAAAATATACAAAAAAAAATTTGTAAAAGAGATTTATTTGAAACATAGAACTAGATCATAAAAATATGAATATAAAATTGCAAATGAAAACATAAATAGGTACAAAACAGGTTGCACAACTAAATAGTCCAGCAGAAATCGCAGGTTGAGCAAGTTATGTTACACCTAGGTTGGCCGTGGAAATCGCAGGATGCGCAACTAGAGGGTTAAACAAAATTTTGGATAAAGGAATTTTAAGGCTTGTGCTTAAGAATATGAAAACAGTTCAATTCTCAGATACAGATACTGTCACAGTGCCAATCAATATAATCCTGGTCTGAAAATGTGAACATAATTGGATTTTAATTTGATTAAATACATATACATATATATATATAATGAAGTCAATGCATAATTTTTAATTATTTTTACATGTTTTCATGACTTGAAAAAAAACATGTAACTGTCCAAATATATTCTCAATCTCTTAGCACAGCTTCCTGAAATTATTTAATAACCAGTGTGGCAGAACTATAAAGAGCAATGAACAAAATTATCTCATATATTGTTCTTTGAATTGCCCTGACAAAATCCATAAATTGCATTATAACAGTATCCACATCATAAAAAGCACACACACACACACACAAACAGAACAAAGACAATTTTAAAAGGTAGGACACTATATCAAAACATTTAACATGGAAACAACATGTTATACACACGCGTAACAAATTCCGGTTCGCGCTTAGATTACTATTCCCCTTAATTAACCGGAATTCTCACATGAGCCTAGAGAATAAAGTACTTCTCTACACTGCCGTTCTGCGGCCCATTCTATCTTATGCATCTCCTGTGTGGGGCTATGCAGCTAAATCTAATATTAAAATCCTAGAGGTTTCCCAAAATTCACTCATCAGAAGGATTACAAAATCAACCCGGCATCTTAGAAATTCCCGTATTTACAAAGAACTTGAACTTCCCCCCTTTAAAACTTTCATTCAAAGTCTTGCTAAAAAATTCTTCAATGACTTAGAATTCACTAATAACCTAAACCTCATTGATATTCAAAATTACACACTAAATGATAATACCAAAAGACCCAGGAGAATTCTCCTGGATTCTTACAATCCCCCTTAATCCTACGTCCTCGTCATTCACCGGTGGTGAATGACAATTCTGCTAAATTCTTCTCTTGAGAAAGAATTTTTGGAAACTTCTAAATTTTTTCTACAGATCTAACTATTGACCAATCTCGCTCTACTCCTTTTGGAGTGGAGCAGGGCGGCTAATAGCTCTTTTTTCCTCTGATCACGCTTTGCCGTCCAGAGTTGAACCTCCAATTTAAATAACTTTAAAAATTTCTTAATATTCATGCTGCACCCACCAGAAAATTCCCTCTTTTTATCAACTTCAGTTCAATCACCCAAATTTCAGGGCAGCCAATTGAGAGCCTACTCACTTGTATCCAACAACCAATCACAGGGCACATTATACATATTGTCGATTCAGAACTATTACTCAGGACTTTTTTCCCGCCGAAACCAGATGGAGTCTCCGCCCTAGACGACGACGTCACTCTGATACCTCTCCTGGTCCACAATGCACCATGCCACTCCAGACATCAACTAAGGAAATACTTATTCCAATCACTTATTACAATCCACTTTTCTCAGGCACCATACACTTTTGTTAGGGGAAGGAGGATCTTTTTAGATCCATATCCCCGAGACGTTAATCGAAATCGAAATCAAAACATTTTAGTATATTTTATAAAAAAAATTCTATTTATTCTTACTTTTGTTTTGCCTGCCTTAACACAATAACTTCCCAGAAAGCAGATGGTGGAGAGCATTAAAACATCTAGAATGGCATCTTTCAAACTGGACCCAAGTTATGGATTTAACAAAAACTCCGATTTCAGGTATTATGAAAATCAAAAATGTCTATTGAAGTGTGACTGAAAGACATCAGTAACCATGGAAACATGAAATGGCGGGAAATAATTCTGCCAATGAACTGTCATATCAAGTAAAATTTGACAGAGTCTCAGATGCGAGAAAGGGGGGGTTATATCCACATGCTAGAGCATATCACTGTGGCAAAACTGGTGCAATTGATCAACATTGTTCCATAGTGTTTTTGGCAGGAACCTCTTCAAAAGCGTAAGAGTTAAAAGGATACTTATGTTACACACAGATACTAATTCTAGAATGTTCCAAATGACCAAAAAGATATTAATAAGCTCTCACAGAGAGAGAGCTTTACTAATAACTTCAATAAATTCTTCATACAGTTTTTCTTTTGGAAAAAAATTTGGATAATACAATCTGTACTAATTATAAATTCTGTAACCCTAAAATTCATAAGATACGGAAGTTTCCTAATTTCTGAACAATTAACAATAAATACAATGCATTTATGGATACTTCTATTGGCACAGTCTTATGTGTTAATTGTAATTAATACTCACATATATTTATCAATTGATTATTATTAATTATCAATTAATAATCACTTGAACATATAATTATCAGTAACACCATAGAAATTTCAAATTGTTTGTAAAGTATTTTAAAGAATATTTAAATTTAATCAGGTAGTAGCTCAAGTCTAAACAATATAAATGACAGTTGATATGTGTATTTTCAATAACATTGCAACAGTTAGAATTGATTATATAATGAATGGCCAATGAAGACTTATGTAAGAATATTATAGAACATGATTTATCTAATGACAAAAAATACAAATCAGGAAATTTTTATTTCAATAAAAAAAAACTTTGCCAAATAAATTCAATTAACTATGAAAATTTTTTTGTGTTCCAATTCTAAGCTTCATAGTGAAGACATTGACAAACAGAAATGTAAGTTTGATTCAAAGAAAAATAACATGAATAAAAATTAAAGCCTATAAAATAATTTGTTTTAAGATACCATGTCAAATTTCACTTTTGCACAAATTCGAAATGCACTACATTAAATCCTATAGGCAGCAGAAAGCTACAAACCAAACATTCCAGAGTAAAAATGTTACACAATCAAATACAAAGAATGAAAAGTTTACACAAAAATCCTTCAGTAACAAAATGAATGAATATCTTTAAAAAGTTACAAAACAATCATATGAGATTAAGAAAAGATTTTCATACATATTAAACATACACTACATATATAGAGTTAATAAAAATTATCTAAATTGGAAGTGGGGATGGAGGTTGCCAAAACAAACAAAAGATACCAATGCAATGTGTAGTCAGAAGGCATCTCCTGAACAGGTGAAAGAAATTTTCTGTGTGCCTGAAAAATCCTTCAAGTCCTAAAGGAAAGTCAATCCCTCAAATCTAAAAAGAAATTCTGATCAAAAGGAAAACAATCCTTTTTTAAACACACTCAGAAGATACAAATCAATATAGAAGCACCTTAACCAATTCAATTCTCAGCAACAGAGAGAATTTCTACTAAAAAAAATACCGTATTTACTCGAATCTAAGCCATACCCCAAATTCTCAACAAGTCTTTGCGGAAAATGAAAAATAGTGTAAAATAGTTTAAAACCTGTATTTTTTTTCTCTGATGCATTTTTTTTAAAAAAAAATTTGATTCTAAGCCACAACCGATTTTCAGTAGCTTTATTGGGAAAAAAGTGCAGCTTAGATTCGAGTAAATACAGTATGTAAATTTTTTTCTTCAGAACTCTTACTTTGACTGCTATTTTTTGCTGAAGATAGAGCAATATTTGAGTACAGAAAAAGTTGATATGAACTTTATTTAAGAGGCTGCCAACAATAATGCGAGTGAAACAGGGAAACTTTGCAAGGAATAATTTCCCAATAAAGCAATAACCTATCAAGAACATTGCAACAGTTGCATAATAGTCTCAGACAAAAGTTCATTCCATGTCCAGACATGACAGAATTCAAGCAAGAACTGTCTAAATGGTAAACAGGATGGAGGCAATTTTGCATGAAAAGGATGAACAGCCTGAATTAAGCATACAAGTAATAGCTTAACACCAAAATGTGAGCACAGCAAGAGTTTTGTGAAAATAAGGTTACACCCCCACTATCTTCAAAGAATACAGTACCAAAAAAAAAATAAAGTTCATTTAGCCCATCTTATTATCAGGATGATTCCTCAAAAAGAGAGACTTAACAGCATCTGCGTTCTGTTTAAGAAAAAGAGAATTTTTACATATGACAGGATATTTAATATGCAAAACAGTCATGTATGGGCACATTAAATCTGCAAGTTGAATGCTCAAAATCTAGGAAGCTCTTTGTGAATGTTTGGGCAGGGATAAGCCAAGAACACGGCTGTTTGTTAACAGATACAACCCAATTAACAGAGACAGAAATACTTCACCTTACAGAAGGATTTACTATGAATTATACCTGACAATGAGCAGGCAATTACCGTATTTTCCTGTATATAATACGCAGCAGCGTATTATCTGCAAAGCCTTTTTTCGAGTAAAAAAAACATTGTATAATCTGCAGCAGAGTATAATTCACGGCAGTTTTTACTGTGAATAATCCAAAATATAAACTGCCGATAATGAGTGTCATATAAGATAAAAAGTACACAATATAATTGAAAATAGAAGTAAGAAATTGTACAGAAAAAAAAAATTATTATGAAACGTCTTTTTAAATATGTATGATATTTTTTACGATAATCTCAATAAAACAAAAAAATTCTTTACTCCTGCCATCTATGTTTTGAGTTGTTAAACAAAACATTCCCCATGGAAAAAATCTTTCTTTTTTTTAATTTAGCAAGTTAACAGCAAAAAAATTAAGATTGAGACTGCTTTCCCACTGTCTCTTTCTTTTAAAATCCTTTTATTTATTTCTTCCTCTAATTCTGGCCAGTGAGGTTTTCCACGACGATCGGCACTTTAACGTCGATCACAATTTTCGAAGCTGGTCTTGTTTTTTCTCCACAAAAGAATATTTAATTTGTCAACATTGAAAAACCTTGCAGCTTCCCAATTTCCAACTTAGGTAGTCTTCTCTATAACTTTAAACTTGGAAGTTTGCAGTGTAACTTAACGCTTTCACTTCAACATGTGATGAAAACTTTCAAAAAACGTAATAGCTCTAGTCGAGAGAAAATTGGAAATGGCGCCAGCATAGCTGTTTTTCCTTACCGAGGAATCGAATTCATTTTTGAATGTAATTGGTCAAAAACTAGTTATGGCTGAAATATGTCATCCGAGTCATGAAAGCAGCATCTATTATTTATTTTATAAAACATAAACAGCATTTCTTTTAAAACTTTATTGTTAGCTTTTCTGATGGAAAATGTTTTTATCAAGATAATCAGCAGCGGCGTATAATACACAACGAAATTTGAAACTTTTTTAACACATAATTCGCGGATTATATACAGGAAAATACGGTATGTGGTTTCAGCGCAATGGAGTGTCAGCTCATTATGACAGGAACGCAGGCATTACTTTTCACAACAAATGGATTGGCCTCCCAGATTTCTTGATCTATTAGGCTTGGACTTTTCTGTTTGGAGACAGCTAAAAAATTATGTGCATGAAATGCCTATTCAGTCACTTCAGTCATTCTCAAGAATTAGTACAGCAGTTGCTACCTGCATTGGAGCTAGGGGGAACTCATTCCAGCAATTTCCTTACTTTTTTGTTCATAAATAATCTTTCTGCACTTAAATATACATCCTTTATAACACAAATTTGAACGCTAATGGCTGAATTATTTCACATTACATCTGAATCTTTTATTTGTTTTGGTAACCTCTAATCTCCACTTTAACTTCGGCCATAATTTCTGTTACACTTTGTAAATATACATATATAACCAAATCATGGGATATTTAATTTAAGACATTTCTTCAAGTTTCTACAGAACTTTACAAAATGCTTTATAACGTTGGATATGTAAAGAACATAATGAAACATGTTTGAGACCACACTTCCCAGTAAAGTTATAACAACATGTCCATATTTAAGCCTTCATTAAAAAGTTTTAAAAAAGGGGAAAAGCTATTTTTGGTCACTGTGTTATAAAAAAAACTGGAAATAATTTATGTGACATTTAAAAAAAATCGGATCCAAATTTTTATGATCTCCTTGTGTTGTTTTTCCAATCCCGTTCCATGATCTCAATGAAAGTAAGCACACCGATTCGAACCCGATCTTTTTGAGTTTCGTGATTTGTGGTTGGCAGCAACTGCCATGCAAATCGAGCGAGTATTTAAACTCGGCTCATGTTAGTTTTTCGAAAAGGAAGGAGAAACAGAAATATAAGTGTGAGAGTGGTTTAACTTTTAGAGGGAGAGAACGGCTGGTTGGCAATGCAACTGCAGGTTGCATCACCATTTTAGATTAGAAATTCATTTTACAATATTAGAAGACGGTTTCGAATCGGATGTCTGGTATTGTTGATTTTTGAACTTATTGTTTTTTTATCGCTCCAGTAACGAGCGCAGTGACTTTATGATTGATTATTAAAGGCCAATTTTAAGAAACTGTTTTTCGTCTTCATGCCTCCTCGACACATAAATTTCACTGCTAGCTTTGCAAAATTTAAATTAGTTTACCAATAATTTATTTTTCTAAATATCTATAGTTAACTATTCTTAATATATATATATGTTATTGTATATGTTTTTAGTTAATTATTTTTAATGTTATAGTATTTTTTGAGAAATTCTACCCTATACAGCAGGGGTTGGCAGACTTTTCCTGGGTACAGGCTACTTCTAATTTTTTCAAATTGTTGTGGTCTTTTCAATGGGGAAGATGCAATGAACTAAAACGGCTCTACATTGTAGACCTTTTTTTTACTGACCATAAATATATTTCTTTTAATAATATGTTATGCTTTTTAAGTCTTAGTAAAAGCGGTCATCCCAAAATATCTTGGCGGCCCACCGATTGATTGCAATCAATTTAATGCCCATCCCTGCTATGTAGTGTGTATAAGAATTTGATCTCTTTGCATTTCCCAATATGTATTTTTTTTTATTTTTTTTTTTACAAAATTTCTTTGCATTTAATACTTTTAAAGGATAATTGTTAAATCAATTATTAAACATAATATTTTGGAAATGTAATTATCTTAATTTCTACAATCCTTTGAAAATATTAAAAATTAAAATCAATTAATGACTTTTAATGAATTTATTTTGGATGCTTCCTCTCACATCAAATCACATTTTATTAACATAGCATTTTTCTTTCTAAAATGAAATAGTATATATAGAAATGATACATGATCACCAAAGAAATATAGAAGATAAACTCAAGATAAAGCAAAGACTGTGTAATACTTGTGCTTTATACAAAACAAAAAATGAATTATATATATAAAAAAATAATAATAAACAAACAAATGTAAATCAACCAAAGCCATTAGTCAATTTATTCACATATTTTAAAAAAACTAGAAATAATGTAGTAATGTTATTAGATGAAGATGAAATGATAAAAAAAACATAAGGATTATATTTGATTCATATTCTTATACTGCCAAAGATTTTAATAATATTGAAAAAATAGCTATGACCATACCAAAAAAAATGTGTATTCCTTATAAAAAGAGTACTCCTTTAAAAATAACAAATCCACAAGTACTTGATTATCAAAAACCAATAGTGAAATTACAATGTTCATGCTAAATTTCTATAAAATATAGTTAAATAAGTCTCTTGCTATTTTATCACATTAAATTCGAAATTAGACACTATATACCATTTTTCTGAATTTCCTATAACAAAAATTTAAGATATTCATGATCGAATTAAAATAGAAATAAAAAAGGACAAAATATTAGTAATACTATGCATATGACAAAGTTTGTATATTTAGGAAATCAAATAAAAAATATATGAAATGGTATCTGCTCTAAAATATTAGATATTTACAGAAACTATAAATTCTATACTAATTTGTTACCAATATCTAAATTCTAAAACATTAAATTAACAGGGAAAAAAATCAATCTTTTTTCAAAATATATCTCACTTAAAATATTTTGTTACCACACATACTCATTCATTTTCACAGTCAAAACGAAGTATAAATTTCATCAAAGTTTTATAGTGTTAGCATACATCTGTCCAATAAGGCAACCCCCAAACTACCAATTTCCTATAAATTTAGTAGAGAACAAAGAGTAGAAATGTACAATATATACACACACACATATGTAAAAAATATAAAAAAACAATTTTAATGCAAAAACAACAATTGATTAAAACTGAAAACTAAATTAAATCAAAAGTTTACTTACAATCTTATTCTTTTTCCTTTCAGATTCTATTTTAAAAATTTCTGCAACTGTTAGATCTTTTTGAGGCTTCCGTAATTGAGCAAACAAACATATTTTAGAATGAGAAAAGTGTTCTGCCCTAAGAAAATATAAACACATTTGAAATTAATGTCTAAAGCTCTAAAAACCTATGAAACATTTCCATTGTCATTATTATTTGCATTCTTTTTCATATATTTGCGATACAAGCAAGTAAAATGGCATTTTCAAATGCAAATTACTTTTTTTTAAAGTATAAAGTATAGAAGTGTTATTAAGTGTTTTAATTTATGGTCTAATGTAAAAGTATTTGAACTAAACAATAGTATATAGGTAAGAAAAAAACTGACAATACACATTTTACATTCAGTAAAGTAATAAATTTATAATATTTGCACAATAATTATGCATTATATTGTCAACCAATTTCGTCAAATCAAAAAGCCTCACCAAATGCTCGAGTATGCTGCCAATAGAGAAAACCTATTCCCATGTACATAACATTCTTGTTTGCACATGCTTAAAAATAATCCCTTTTCAAAAAAGGTTGTATTGCTCCCATTTATATTCAGACAAAATATTGAGTGTGCTTGCACGAAAATAATATTGTTTCTAATTTATCATAGTCTTCTCTTATTTTGTAGTGAAAAAACAACTAAAATACAGGCTCTATTTTCTACAGAAGAGAACACAGTGGAACAATTCTCAAAATGTTGTTTAATTCAAAAGCATACGCAAGACTATTTGGTTTAGCAAAATGGCAAAACAAGAAACACTGTGGATCTGCACGACAACATTTAGATTTGTACTTATGCAAACATATGTAGTCTACATGAAAATACATTTGTCAAATTTTGGATGGAATTCCAGTATTTTGACTGACAGAATAATGTAATCTTTTTTATTTCACATAATTACATGTTTGTTTTAAATATGTCTACTTAATCCTTCACCAAGTACTTGTAGCAAGCCGAATTGTTTCTGCACTTGCGCTGAAACAATATCATTTGGTGACGTTTTTGATTTGACCATATTATTAGTCAACAGTATGATACACTAGTATCCTATTTACAAACAAATAATATGCTTTTCTAATTCATGGAAATTACTGTAATATTTAAATTACCTTATGTGGAAACTTAAAATTAAAAGCTGATAGTACAAGGATTATACTCAAGCAAAATTCAAACCAAGGTTTGAAAATTCAATTTAAAACTTATATGAAAATTTCAGGACACATCAAAAAATTTCTATCAATCTATTTTTAATACCCATAACAGGAGAATAAGAAAAAAGTGAGGCACACACACATCACTGAAAATGTGACCTAGACACCAATTGTTGGCTCAAACACTTTTCCTATATTTCAATACTTATCTTCTAAGCAATGCAATAGCATAAATTTTAAAAATTACCTAATTTTGCATATATTTCTCTGTCCACAAAGACTTATCCATATGTTTACTCTTTTGTTTAAAGAAAAAATCATATATTCTAGTAAAGCTATTACTAATAGTAAACAAAATAAAAACTTTTGCCGAGATTAACACCTTAGATCCTTTACTTTAATTCTACAACACTCTGAACTTTTGTTCAGTACACATTTTTTTAAATAACCCTAGGAGAAAAAAAAATGTCCAGCAGTACTGATGCTATAGGTATGATGCCAATCAAATACAATGGGAGGAATGATTCACAGAATTATAAATTGTTAGTAGTAAATGAAGAGGTAATCTACCTAGACAAAATGCTACTTTTAGCTGTGGGAATGCTAAAAGGGAAATTCTTGAGTATATCAGAACATCAGCAATAATAATTATTTTCAATGAAAAATGAGTCAATTACACAATCATTAAGCAGTTCTCATAAAGCATTGGCATTTCATTGCTCCCTTAAGCTTTCCTGTGCACACACACAATGTTTGTTTTTTCTGAGTTCCAAATTTAAATGTTATGTTTATATACCCTTCCAGAAACAAAGAACATTAACTCATCAGAAAAAGGAATACAATTGCAAAATGAAAATGATTTGAATAATTATACAGTTTAAATCATGCAACATCTGAACTTAACTTGAGAAAAAATTTTATTTGAAAAAGGACACTGCAATTCAACCACAAGTTTGGGAAACATTGCTGCAATCATGCCATTTTCACCTCTGAAGATGTCTTCAAACAGTTGAAATAAATTTTCACCAACTCATTCTAAACGATAACATTGCTTTTTATGATTGACATTTTCCATTGTCATTAATTTGTGATACCTTTTACAAATGGTTAAACAAGTGACTGGATGAATTGAATTATGTGGAAACAAGGTTCCCACACAATCCATTCAATAATTTTGTGACATTTGAATATCAAATTTTGTCTTGATGAACCAAGCAACACATTGCACTTTCTTTTTGAAAGATGCCATGAAGAAATCAAAAATTGCCGAAATTCATTCCAAGAAAAGAAAAAACAAAAAATAATCATGTGAAGCAATGACCAATAATTTAAAGCTCACACTCAAACAAATAGAATACAGCTGTGGTAAAAATGAAGTCAAACAATACTATAAAACACAAATTCACTTTGATAAATGCCAAATACAAACACAGAAATAAAACAACATATAAAAACATGACACACACATTCTTTTAACATCCATCCACCATCATCATCCATATACCATCTATCATTAAAAACAGTTTTAGATAATTAGTTTTATATATAGCTGCAAATTGTTTCAGTGCAGACTCTTTTTTTTAAAAAAAATATTGAAGTTGTCTTGATCTTTTCTAGAAACAAATCTTTCTGTGATTCAATTACCCTTGATAGAATTTTAATACATTTTTGCACTTATCCCATTCCTTTAAATTTGTCCAATTAAGCCTAATATACATTACAATATTTACGCTTTTTCCTTTCTTTTACACAACATAAAGAAAACATATGCAGCTACAATAACAGACCTTTAACAAAAATTTATTATGAGATAAATTGAGATTTAAAATTTTTTTGTCACAGTTGGGAGGGGGGACTCCTTAAAGAATGAAAAGAGATGTGTACATAAAATTATCTTCCAAATTTTAATACATATATTTTTACAAAAAACATCAAATTCATGCAAAATTAACCTAAAAATTAAGGCAGATACACTTGCATATGAAGATATGATCATTAATTTCTCATCTTTTTACACTATTACAATTTGCTTTTCTTCTTATTAAACTTTTCCTTAAATCCTTACTAATATTATAAACACAAAAGTTTGTATGGATGTTTGCTACGCTTTCACAGAAAAACAACTGAATAGATTTTAATGAAACCTTACAATAATATAGCTTAGACATCAGAATAACACATAGGCTATAATTTATAAAGATATTGTGTGAAGTTTCCAAAATATAACGATAATTGTCAAGTAAGTAGGAAAAATATTCTGCCATATGCAAAAAAGCTCGTGACAGCAGATATCTGTCTTTTTTTGTGTGAAGCAAAACTTCCCCTTTTGTTTTGTCTATGTCATGCCTCAGTGCGCACTTGCTTTTAATTTATTTCTTTGATCAGCATAATCACTATTTTTTTAAATTTTATAATAAAACTAGATTTCGAAGGGAGAGGTAGTGGCAAGGTTTTAACATAAAATAAATACAATAGAAATTAATATTAATGTATTACATTTCCAGCTATAAATTATTTACACTATTATAATTGTTACACTATATTATTATTTACACTATTAAGCATTCATTACACAAGATTTGTAACAATGTGTTACTTTTGCTGAGTAGAGATCAGTTTAGGAAGATGTTTTCAAAAATAGACTGACAAGAGAGTTGCGCAGAGTTATAAATAAATAAAAATCCTTTTTATCAGCTATTAGATCTACAGACTTAAAATTTAAAACAGATGTTTTTTTTTCTTTTTTTTTGTTCAGCTGAGATATGCAAAAAAGTTTTTTTTTTTTTTTTTTTTTGCTGTTTAATTTGCAATTCACGTAAAATGAACTCATTAAAAACTTCCTCAACTTGCTTAATTTTTCAATTTAACCGTGCGAAGAACGGTAACTAAACTAAAATTAGATGGTCGTAGGCGCCTTTTTTCAGAAGGGGGGTTGGGATAAGATAAACCATGAGTAGACAAAAAAACAAATCAAGAAAACTCTCACAACTCCCACAAAATCGGGGAGGAATGACATATCCCCAAGCACGAGCAATCTATGGAAGCAGAACGCTGGCGAGACAAAGAAAGGAAGGCGCAGGAAGGAAAACGGATCGGCCGAAGGCAATCAATCAGAAAGGTGACTGTTCACCCCATGAACCCAGTCTAGAAGATGCAGTACGATGAAGCTGATTGTGTTGTTTCAGAGTGAGAATGAGAATTCTTGTTGTGTTATGGGGGGAGTGGGTTTCTCTACTTCATTGAAGAGTATGCATATTTAATTTTAGGAAGAGAATACATAAACAATGTTTGTGCTCTAATAATTGGATTGTCATGAGATTCTATAGAATTAAATATATTTCTAGAAAGTTTAGTGATGTAATTAGAAATCGGCTCCATGTTGTGTATCCCGTCATTTCGAACATACCCAAGTGCATTCGTCACGACGCAAAGTATTTTGTTTAGAATTACTAGATTTTTTTCAAGTGGGTGGCGGCTGCTGCCCCCCAAACAGGAGAAGTGTAAGTGATAACTGGGCGTAAAATTTTAAGATCATACCCATCTAACAAGTACTGCTATTTTATCAATCACGGAAATTTAGTCTTAAATATTTAGGCTTCATGCATTCATTTTAATTGCTATTCATATAGCATACCAAGGTTCATCAGTGGCCTCCCAACCATCTAATTCTTTAAAACATACGTAACACTGAACTAAATCAGGCTCTTGTTCAGTTGGACAGTGAAAAAATCCTGCTTCAGCCATCTGAAAAAAAATTTTAAATGTATCAAAACAAAATTAAAAAATACAATAATAAACTTATGAGAAGGCATCAAACATGTTTTTAAAAAGGAAAAAAAAAATTCCACTCACCATTATTAAATTAAAGAATAAGAAAATTAAGAATAATTAAAAAAATATACTATTATTGATAAACTGAATTTGTTTCACATAGCAAGTATGATGTTTGTATATTTCTTTCAGCAGTGGAATTTCATAAAAAATTCTATTTTATACTTTTGAAGATGAACAAATAAAAGAAAGAGTCCCCTAATTTTTTTTACACTAGTGTATATTACAAGGATATATACTGATTTACATATTTAACATAAATTATGAGAAACTGAAGTAAAAAGGTTTAACATCTGGGCCAAATGAACTCTTTGAAGCAAATAATGACTTTCGAATTTCAAACCAATGTCAACTTGCTTTTGAAAATAATCATAAGGTTTCACCAATTCAAGAATACTTCATACCCAATAGCTTTTTATATAACCAGTATTTTCTTGTTTCACTATAACTGAATCAGTCATTAAATGAAAGATAATATACAGATAAGTGGGTAAAATCCAAATTTGGTGCCTTCCAATGGCAAAATTTCAAAATTACAGCAAGATGGTGCAAAAACTAGATTTTAAATATAAAGTCATTGTAACATGAAATAAGATGTATCACACCTGAATATACATCGCCGAATTATTGGTAATATAAAAAAAAAACATGACTAGTCAAATTCTGCAAAAAAAGTACAATGAAAATGATGAAAATAAATGGGAAAAATCACTGAACTTAAAAAGAGCATCATGTAAATTTTCTCCTGACAACTACAATTTAAGAAACATAATGGAGTTTTTGTTTATTTCACTAGTGTAAAACATATTACAAGTATCATAGATCAGGGGTCAGCAACCGTTTAGCTGTGGATATGCCAAACCCATCTACCAATAGAATTCAGCATGCCACATAGTAGGACATTTTTGAAACAATTCCATTCTCATGATAAAGCATGCAGAATTAGAGAATAGAGATCAATAATTTAGATATTTACAATTTTAACTTATCTCAGTGACGCAACAGCCCATGAGGCCAAGGCCTACTGTGCCCATATCAGCATACATGAACATGGGTCCTGAGGTGCATGATTAGATGTTCTGGGCAAGTGGTCAGTCTGATATGAAAACCCAACTCCAACTGTTAAGTTCCCAAGCAAGCTTGGTACTCATTTATCGACCCACTGAAGGGATGAAAGGCTGAGTCAACCTTGTCCAGCCCGGGTTTGAACCTTGGACCTGTGATGTGGAAGCACAATGCACTAGCCACAGGACTTCATTTACAGTCTTATTATGTATCAATTTTACATCATTTAAAGATACTTCTGAACATAAAAATAAACAGAAACAAATATAACTATTTCTTCAACAAAAATTAAAGTTGTACACATATATGTATTTTTAAACATATTTATTAAAATAAGAAACAGACAATGTAAAATATAAGTATTTCCCTTGATTAAACTTAAATTAAAAATGTAATACGAACCTAATGCTTGTCCAGCTCTACTTTCATATCGCAGAATTAGGGGTACAATGTTTGACTTTCAATTTGACACGATTCTGACCATCCAGTTATTAAACAATTTCTTTGTGGACTCAAAATATTTTTCATATAAGGAAGGATTCTTTACTTTGATATGTAGAACCAAAAGAAGAAAGCAGAGTACATGCAATTTTTTCTTTTCAAACAGTTAAACCTCTCCAGCAATGACATTTAATATTTTACAAAATATTTGTTAGTTATCACTCCGATTTTTTTCATAATTCCGTAAATGTCCATAATTCTGAAGATCAAATAAGGTACATTACAAATTTTTCAACTTTGACCCATTCAAAAATTGACAAATTTGTAGAGTAGTGCAGAGTACTACTGAAAATTGTACCATGTGCCACATGAGGCATGTGTGAGCCATAGGTTGCTGACCCCTGTCATAGAACCTTTATTTATATTTTATCCTACTTTTTGAAGATAATTTCAGATTAGCTTTAAAAATGTTCTTTATGCAGAACAGTACGCATATTTTTTTTTTTCTGACAGAAATTCAAGTATAGTGTAAAAATGATCAAAATGGATACTAGGTATTGTGTTCCTTCGGGCTGTTTACTGTATTAACTTCCTTATGCGCTGCCGGCATCTATATATATGTCTTACTCAACTAGTACATTGAGTGTCCCGGGCGTATATATCCATCCTTCCAAAATATGATTATTTTCTTTGCGCTCTTATCAGTAAAACTATTTTGAATGTTTTGGTATGCAAATAAAATGACCTCGACAGTGTATGTGAAGGATTTATGAAGCTTACGTACTATTGTAACAATGTCAATGTTCAAGATAACTCGCCAAGTCAGCAACCCCAATTTCGCATGTGTCGTACACTCTGAATAGGCAACTATATGCTTCATTTCATATAATGTAGCCAATAAGGTTGTGATAATACGCAAGTACAGATTTGCTTATTTCAAAGAAACATTTGCTAATTTGTTCATTTCCTTTCCCCTCTGATACACCACATATGCATACCTATATAGAAAACAATGGCACTGGGAAGTGAATTGTGTTAATTACCAATTAAAATTAAGGGGTTAAGCAGAGAAACAAAAGTATAACTATACAGAACACTTACCAGACCCATAGTTTTATATGGCAGTGAGAGCTGGACAATGAGAAAACACAATGAGGAAAATTTACTGAAATTTGAATGAAAAATATTGCAAATAATTTTTGGAGCAGTGAAGGAAAATGGGGTCTGGGGAATACTTTTCAATTGTGAATTACAAAGGAAATACAGAGAATTAAATTTAATTAGAGTAACTAAGGCTTTTATAACTAAGATGGCTTGGCCCTATATTCAGGCATGATAACCCAATTAAGCAAAAAACCGTTTCTGAAACCAGAAAGCAAGAGAAGCAGACCCATCAAGATGGTTACAGTATACAAAAATGCTTGTGAAACATCGGCATAAATCGATGGAAAACAATAGCAATAAACAGCTCAAGATGAACTAACTGAGACAGCCTAAGCCAGGGGTGGTGAACCTGGATGGATCAATGTGCAATTTTTTCTACATAAGTGTTTAATGAGGTATAGACAAGCCGTTAAATCATTTTGGCCCTATGATTATTGGGAAAATAATAAAACTAAATGCTAACAACTCAAAACTCTATTTGCTATGAAAAAATACCTTTTGCACTGTATACCTATAAATGTTTTTATTCTTGGATGCCTGGGTTTGTCCTATGACAACTTACTAAGTCTTCCTATACTTGTGTATGACTTTTTGAGGGTGAATAAACTCATAGATCTTGTCTAGCGGAAGCTAGACAAGGAGATAAGCAACAACATAAATGTTTTAGTTATACGTGTAATATTCAAATTAAAGTAACATTAGTGGGACTTCTGTTGTTGCAGATTGGATGACAAATAACTTCTGTTAGGATTGTAGAATGTTACTTTTTGTAGAATACATGCTGGATTTGAGTCATCAGCCAAACCATTTCTAAGGAATTAATTATCTTTTCTGTGGTACACTCTTTTTGACAAGAGGGTTTGTGAATTGTTTCGAAATACTGCTTTATATACGATATGTTCTGCATACCACTTTTCCAGAACATTAAACACACATCACTTTGTCACCTTTACTAATAATGCCATGTTTCTCAGTCCACCAAATTTGAAATTCTCTGTTGCACTTACTAACTTGCACTCTTTGTTCTTTTGCTGAACTAGTCATGTTAAGAAACAGTTAAAAATCCTAAATATAACACAGGTAAACTTTAAAATACAGTTGTGTCAATAAAATTGACTGAGCTATTCGTAGGCAAACTTTATATCAAAAGCAAATGTAGTCTACAACAAAACTAAAGCAAGACAATAAACAAACAAGTGTGCTCCCCTTGACTGATCACTCGTGTTTATTTGTAATACTTCATAGTGAACTTTGAAATAAAATGCATACCATTTTTTATCAATGGCACATGTGCCAATGGTTCACCATCCCTGGCCTAAGGCCCAAAATTGGCTGTAGTGCTTTATGAAGTAGAAGCTTGCTATATTAGTGAGCTATGAGAAACTTAATATACCCACCAAGTTACAAAAGTTTGCCAATCTGGCCAAATTGGTGACTAGTTTTCTTCATAATATACAACAGATGAAGCAGCAACTTTTATTACATAAATAATAACATTTACAAACACAAAATATATAAAATTTTGCAATTGGCCATATTACTGTTTTTTTTTAAATCAAATTAATTTCAGTTGTTCTGTAAGGGTTCATTTTAGGTCGGAAAAAAGAAAGGATATAAAAGTTAAGAAAAGAAAGGGAGACATACATTTTATTTTTAAAAAAAATAATTCCTTCATTAGGTATAAAACTTGGAAAAAAAGTTTATAGTATCCTAGTTGAACCCCCTTATTTGGAGATAAAAATTTGACACAGATTTTTAGCTCCAAATCAGCAACTCTTGCACGCAAGCTGTGGGCTTAGAATTCAGAATCAGTAAACCATTTTGAAATATAAGGTTTTTCCCCTTGATGACATTTTGTAAAAAATTTTGGTATAAACAAATTAAGGGGTTCAACTAAGACTTTACTAAAAATTTCATTTCCTTTATGCAATAATTACTTATATTTTGAAAATGTCTGTATATACACTATAAAGAAAATTATCAGTAATCAAGAGGTATTTTTAAAAAAAAGCGGTACTTACACATTAGCATCTCATCAGCTAAATTGGCACTATGAGAATTGTGCCATTTTTTAACCAAAATCTGAGACTGATTGGTACCTATTTATATATATATATACGAGGGCAATTCGAAAACAAACCTCCGTTCCAGCGTGGCGCTGGAAGTACAGTTCGGAGTGCCCTCCATCGAATGCATAAGTAATCTCTCATTCAGTAAGCTTCCAGTCAGTTAGTGAGAGTGTCGTAGAGCTTAGAGTTTACTAGTTATAAATGTGTGCCGCCAAAGAAAATCCCGCGAAATGTGAGGTGTGATAAGATTTCTTTGGGCCAAAAAAACTCTCGACAGTGGATATCTATTGTGAATTGTGTGCCAAACACGAGTGAAGTTGTAGTGTGTCAATAGATACGCTTTTTCAAGGACGGAAAAACAAAGATCCACGAGGAATCACGTAGTGGGTGCTAATCTCATCAAAGAGAAATCGATGAAAAATTCGTCTGCTCCGTAATTTCACAATCTTCAACATTTAAGAACACTTTCCAAACATCTCATACAAACCACAGTTTTATATAAAACAATCACGGGAACAAGCTATGTCTTAAAAACGCTGGGACACATTGGGTTAAGTCACAGGCGGCCACTTTTTATACAGAAGGAATTGCTAAACTCGTAAAACGATCCGAGAAGTGCTTGAATAATGGGGGAGACTATGTTGAAAACTAGAGGAGAGTTGTACCTTTGATATGTAAATACATTTTTTCCCCTTCTATGTCTTGGTTTGTTTTTTACAGCGATTCAGAGGTTACTTTTCGAATTGCCCTCATATATACAACACACTAGAATCTTTGTAGTTTTGATATCAAACAGCGATTCACGTGGCGTCAATTTTGCTGCGATGACGCTAATATGTAGTGTAACGTTTGAAGGAATAACAGTAGCGTATTCTTAGTTAATTAAAATATGGAATTTATTTACGTCACAACTATTGAAAATTATTTACTAAATGATACATTACAGTTATTAAAGTTAATTATAGATTGTTAGAGTCCACTATTTTGTGAGAGGAGGATTCGTTGGTTACCGCTCCCGTGCAAGTTCAAAGCATCTCTCCCCTCATCTTCCGGTCAACGAGCTAGATTCCTCGGGGGTCAAACCGGGGTTGCGATGCACCTGCAAATGCACGTGTGGGTGTCGGGTCCACAAAGAAAGCCAACTAGATGTTGATGTTTTCGAGAAGTGACGTTACAGTAGGTACCAGAAAAGCCCACCGAGATTCAGAATATAAGGTCTAATCCTAACAATAATAGTACTTGTTAAAATTGGGTGAATTTTGAACAATTTTTTTTTAAAATTTCATAAATAAATATAAAATATCAGCTATTGCTAGAGGATAAATTAGCTTGATACACTTTTTAGATTTATACTTGGCCAACCAAAAAGTCACTATTAGTGATAATCAATAAAATATGTACAAATAAAAGTGGTATGTATCATCATAATGGTAAAATCCCAGAGGACCCACTGCTGTTTTAAGCCAAAATTTTTCGCCAAAAGCGCCAAATTGAAGGTTTTCAAAAAGGCGTCAATGACAAAAACTAATCCTTAAATTAATCATTATATAAAGTACTTGTTAAAACCAGTGTGTACAACATGATTTACATTTTTAAAAAAGGACGAAAGGGGCGTTTCGGTAAAATCGAAGAATTTCGTCATGATTTGAATTTAATTTTTTTGTGATAAAATTTCATAAATAAATATAAAATATCAGCTATTTTTTTGTACACCTCGAACATTCATAACGAGCTAGAGGATAAATTAGCTTGATACACTTTTAACAACCTAGATTTATACTTGGCCAACCAAAAAGTCACTATTAGTGATAATCAATAAAATATGTACAAATAAAAGTGGTATGTATCATCATAACTTATATGGGTGCTGAACACCAACTTGTTGTTTATGTTCACCAAGATGGGCGATAACATTACACTATGGTTACATTGATATTTCTATCGGTTGGTAATGTGATGGGGATGACATTCATTATAGTTCATTCTTATTGGTTTCTTTCGGTAAAATCCTAGGAGAGCCCACACCCTTGGCGACAAACCAAAACAGGCGCCAAGCCAGCACAAGATGGTGCCAAGCGAAAGCGACAATGGTGGCAAGGAAATATAGCGGGATAAGGTGGATGCATAATGAAAATATATGTAAGCAATACAGAAATTAAACCTTTGAGATAAAAAATATAAAAACAGCACTTACTTTCTTACTGCTGATCTTTTCCGAGTGGAGGGGACAGCGTAACAACAGATTTTAAAAAAGTCTTAAAGGTCTCATCGCTAAGCGAATGATCGTGTGAACGCCGCCATATTTATTCTGCGAGGTAATGGTCGAACATACGTTCGGCGTGGCTGGCACGATTTCGAAGAAAGCGTTTTATTGCCGACCATGTTACATCATGCTGATCATTACATTTAGGACATTCATAACTCGAAGCAATCAATCCTTCCTTCATACACCATTCAATCAATTCTTTCTTACCTTTCGCATTCAACAAAGGTAAAAATTCTAAAAGTAGATTCCTCACACACGCAACCAGCCCAGAGACCAACAACAAAATGAAATTCGAAATGCGCGCCCACAAAATACGAAAATGCTAGAAATAGTTAGGGTTGTCGTATGTAGTGTTTAAAAAAGTAGGGTTACCAAGATGGCGCAATTATCGCCAACCAAAGTAATTCGCGCCAAGGGTGTGGGTTCTTCTAGGAGTGAACCGTTTCTTCTTTTTTTTGAGGTAACCCTATATATTTCATACAATTTTAATTCGATTTCTTTAAAAATTTTACCATTTTCACTTCGTTTAATCTTTACCTGCTGCTCTACTCTGGTGGTGTTCTTCCTTCTACAATGGATATTTACAAAATGTACAATAGTACCAGAATCTTTTTGAAAGGAATATGAGGGATGATCTTTTAATTTTTACAGACCAAATGGTGTTCAAAATTCTCACTTTTGGTCAATTTTATTTTTGAAAAGTACCAAATATCTTCCCTTTTTTTTTATGTAAGATTTTGCCGATATCGACCATTAAATGCAACCAATGTGCCAGTAAAATGAAGATTATTTCCCAAAAGTGTAAAAAATTTGACTTCCAAGTCTTTTACTGCAGATCTTATGGTGCTAATTCACGCTGCCAAAATAAAAAATTCATCCAATTTAATTATTTTTTTTCTCAGACAGCAAATTGCCAATTTCCAACCTTCTACGGTTGAATCCTAGGAGGACCCACTTTTGGTCGCCAAATTTTGAGCGATAAAGGTTACAATATGGTAACCTTTCCATTTCATCAAAAAATTTGGATTTTCAAATCACCGAAAAAAATGGCAACCCTAAAAAAAGTGCAACATTTTTCGCCTTTTCCGAAAAAAACGTCATTTTGACATTTGACTTCGCTGGAGGTTGTTAAGAATGGCGTGTGAAAGGAAATTACTTTAAAGTGAGGCTACGATAGGTTTCTTTGTGCTCCTGGGCACATAGGGGAAGAAAGAGACGTTAGAATGGTGTATGAAAGCTAATTTAATTGCTTCCTCGTTATGAATGTTCGAGGTGTAAAAAAAAAAAAATATGCGTTTGCAAAAGCGAAGGGAACGGTTGACGGCTACGAATGGCGTTGCCGCAACCAGTCGAAAGATAATCGCCACGACGTCGTTCGGAGTGTGAGAAAGGGCACTTGGTTTAGCGAAAGCAAACTTTGCTATAACTATTATCTTGCGTTTGACGAGATATTGGTTTGGCAAGAGCATGAATGAGTTCGTGATGAATGACTTGAAAGTTAATAAGAATATGACAAAGTTAATAAGACACACACACACACACATGTGGCGGCGATCTTACGATCACAAGTTGGTGAATGAGAATTTTCATAAATTCCTTGCATCCATCGCAAGGGTGTATCCACCAACAGATCATGACGAAATGCAAGCATAAGGTAAGTGCTTTTTAACATTTTTTAAAATTGATTTCATGTATTTCTTCCATTTTATCTTTGCGAAACGCCCCTTTCGTCCTTTTAAAAATGTAAATCATGTTGTACACACTGGTTTTAGAATACTTTTTAAAATGAATTTCATTGCATTCTCCGTTTTTTTTTCTTTATATAATGATTAATTTAATGTATTTATTCGATTTCATCTTTGCGAAACGCCCATTTCATCCCCTCCTCCTCCTCCGCTGACGCATGCGCTTCCCAAGAGTTTTTCGTCATTGACGCCTTTTTGAAAACCTTCAATTTGGCGCTTTTTGGCGAAAAAATTTTGGCGCCAAAAACAGCAGTGGGTCCTCCTAGGATTTTACCCATTCTACTTCTAATTAATAAATTCTTCAAACCATCCTCGTTTGATCAAATTCATAAGGAACTCAGAAATTTTTCACAGGCTATTGCCAATTGGTGCAACTGTGCATCCGATGTGTTAATTGATTATATTGTGGTTAGCACAGAGAAGCTTCGGAGGGGGGGGAGGGGTAAAACTGTCGAAATTGATGAGAGCAAAATTGGGAAAAGGAAATACAACAGGGGTCATTTTGTAGAAGGTAAGTGGGTTTTTGGTGGAGTCAAACGCAAGACAGGATGCTGTGTCCTGGTTTATGTTCTTGACAGGACAGCAAAAACACTTCTGGGCCTTATCGAATCATGAATCAAACCAGGAACTGTTATTTCTGACTGTTAGAAATCCTACGAAAGATTGAGCGAAAGGGGCTATAATCACCTTACCGTTAACCATTTGCTTGAATTCGTTGATCTTGAGACCAACACTCATACCAATACTATGGAAGTTACCTGGCATTGCTTCAAAGCTTTCTTGCCTGAATACAATCGACTTAAGATTTGAAGGATATATCACCTGGAACATGTTTAGGCAAATTTACTTTGCATTAAAAGAGGATCCATTTGTAACATTTCTTGACCTTTTCAGCAAAATTGATTGGGCTGACTGGAAAATTATTTCGGGAGTGGAGTTGAAGAATCGAATCTATAACCTTTCGTAAGATTCCATACTCAATTGTTCTTCATTTTTCCAGTTATCAATTTGCTTCTTTTGAGGGGTAAACTCATCAGTTCTTTTTTTTTTTACATTCATCTTTATTTACCACTAATACATTTCAAAATTCCCCATATTCTTTTTTTTTAAAAATCCTGGTACTCATCATTTTGAATACTGTTCTCCACACAAAAAAGTAAATTAACTTTTTAAGTATTATAATTTCTTAGCTTCCCATTTATATTCTGCTTTTTTTGCAACTATTTCGCTTTTTTCCAAGACTATTGTCAGGAATCATTTATTCTACAAAATTCCTTTTAATCCTGATTGTTACATCTACACCACCATCTTGGATTCCATTCTAGCGATAACAAGTGCTGCTTGGCATGGTTCCTTTATCTTCTTCCTGATATCAAATTAATTCCCTTATATGAAATGAAGCACATGGTTGCTATTCATTGCATACAATACGTGCAAATCGGGGTTCAAGTTACCTTGAACATTGTCATTTTTGCAATAGTACCTAAGTACCATAAAAGCTACTTGCAGTTAGTTCATACAAATTTCAATGAATTACTACTAGAAACTATGTAGAGAACAGCAGGAAATGTTTGCTGTTGGTAATATTTCATCTTGAACTGAAAGCAATAACTGATTTAATAATTTACGTTTATCGCCAATGATCAGTTAACTGAAAAGTATCTTTCTGGCTTTCCATACTTAAGACAATAAAGCACTAGGAATTAACCAGTATTTATTACATAGTATGTGGCGATTATAATACCAATTATAAGTATCACCCGAAGTAATTCAGATGAAATAAATCTACAATAATAAATCATATAAATTTCTATGAAGTGACAAAACTTATAACTGCTTTTCAGAAAATTATTCACTATATACAATTTCATCGTCATTAAAATATAGCTTAACTAATTGAATATTCATAAATTACATTTTTATGAATTATAACAACAAGAAGTGAATATGGCAATAAATTTTCACAATAACCAAATAAAATGAATTTCTTTTACATCATTATAAATACGAAACGTTTCTTAGTAAAAGTGTGAACGATGAAGACTTAATGAGCACATAATTATTTAAACATCTATTATTAACTATCAAACAGAAGAAAAAAAGCATCCCAAACAAAATTTTATATCAGTATACACACACACAAAAAAAGATCAAATGAATTAGCATATCTTTTAGACATTAAAAATTGATACCTGCCCAAAGAAAATTATATCTAGCGAGAATGAAATGATTATATATTCATTTGAAAATTGAATTATATGCCATACACAGAAATAACGAAATGTTTACCTTCGATGCCGAACAAGCTGAATTTTCACCAAAAGGCCAATTTTGAAATGATTTAAATCTGATAGCTTCGGTATACATAGCATCATATTTTTCCCCATTTAATTCTTGGATGTCAACAGTCATATTCAATTTTTTCAGAGAATGATAAACAATAATCTATATTTCGAATACTTAAAAAAAAATACCCCACCAGCAGTTGTTGTTCTACAACTTCTATTCGTCATCCCCTTTAAGCCAATCAAATGCTAGCAATCAACACAACTTACCGGAAGTCTATAATTTTAAAAAAATGGAAAATATAAATTTTAAGAGGAAATTTTAATTTAAATTTCCAACACTAAAGTACAGTAAAATCAAAGGATAATAGGCGTTGGTGGCTTGTTTACATTCTAACTGTTATTTTCTTCAAATCTTGGAACTTCTCGATTTAGTAGTACCTACATAAGCCAATAACAGCCTCCGGACATGGGTGATCCCTTTTGGCCCCAGACTGTTACTCGCTTATGTAAATACTGAATCAGTACTCCCACCCTCTTTTTTGGACAGAAGAATCAAAAACACGATTCACAATTC
This sequence comes from Trichonephila clavipes, assembly GCA_019973935.1. Classification (NCBI taxonomy): domain Eukaryota; kingdom Metazoa; phylum Arthropoda; class Arachnida; order Araneae; family Nephilidae; genus Trichonephila; species Trichonephila clavipes. The sequence continues at coordinate 1,177,044 of BMAU01003676.1, read as the reverse complement.
TTAAAGATACTTAATGCAAAGTCATATCTTTAGCACCCCCTGTTCCTGATGTTAACTTATCATTAGTAATAGATTCATCGGATTCAGCAGTGAGAGCTGTACTTCAACAAGAAGTGAACGACCACTCAGTTTCTTTTTCGGTCATTAACACCATCCCAAAGAAAATATGGTGTTCATCCCTCTAACCGGATAGCACGGAAAATTCCGTCAGTGTAAAGATGCTTCGAAAATGGACTGCACTGATTTTTCTGCCTTCAAGTAACGTTTTCAAAAGCGGACTAGCCACACTTTTCTGAAATCCTTTCCCCCTTTTAAAGGTTTATCATCTTGAAAGATAATTGGGGACGGTGGAAGCAACACAGCAGGACACTGAGGGGAAATTTTATGGCTCGCAGGAAACCCCGTGTTTTGACCCTGGGGCAATCGTAAAAAATCGAGGGGAAATTTCTTTAGACCCCAGGAAGTGTTTATTTGTTTCATCGTATTTTAAAAGTTTTGAAAAGTCCCAACGCATAAGTAAAATATGTTACAATTCCCCTTTTGTTTCATATTAATTTGAAACTGTAACAAGTTGGGCGTGTCAGTGCAATCTGCTATTTTATATAGTTAGACAAATTATATCTTTTTTAAGTATATTTTTCGCTTCATTTTTCTTATTTTAATCAAAGCTTTCAGTTTTTTTGAAACATGATTATTTTATTATAAGATACCGAAAAATTAATAAAACACCAAACTCTTTAAAATTTGAAATCTTTTCAATTTTCCAACCACTAAAAATGAATAAATTTAAACTTCATCAAATCATTTGAAACATTTTCTTACACTTTGATAAAAATAATAACGAAAAAAAACTAATTAAGATTTATTAGTTTTTTTTTTTTTTTTTTTAGATTTCAAGGCCCAAGTGTTCAGAGAAGTTTAAGTACAGTGTGCCTAGTTATATATTGTTAAAATACACCGAATTATATTTGAATTTTAAGTGCTTCAACTTCAGTTTACATCAAAGAGAACATGAATGAAGATTTTCACACATTTTTTTTATAACTTGAATGTTTGAATAAATGGTAATCAAAAATATACGGAAACATTTACAGTAGACATTTATGCATATAAATAAACATAAAAATCAATTTTAAATTCGAGCTATTCAAAAACATTCGAAATATTGTTCAAAAATATCTATTTATACAAAATACCTCCACATTTATCTTTTTTAAAAGCTAACTGAATAAGTAATTAAAATCTGGATATTTTTTGAAATTTCGACCGTATAAAGCTAGAAATTTTATGTTAGAAATTCCATTTGAAATTTCGAAAAAAAATGCATCACGCAGTTAAGAATTATTTACCATAAGTTTTAGCAATTGTTTGAGTATAATAAAAATTTCAAATTTTTTATTCTATAGCTTCTTTGGTATCTTTTAATATATTTCGAAGATTTCACATAAATTCAGTTGAAAACTGCATGCTAAGGCAAAAAATATACTAAAAAAAAATTGATGAATATACAATTACAATAAATTCTTACATAGAAGCAAAACTGAGAAGCTAAAGCGTAGGAATGAAAAATTTTGAGTATATCTGAAGTAGTTTTCGAAATATTTATTTTAAAGTTCAGAAAATTTGTGTGCGTTATGTTATTTTTTAATATTAATTAAATGGTTAAAATAATATGTTAATATTAGTCATGTAATCGTTTGATGACACATTCATATACTAATAAAAATTATCATGGTCATTGATGCGAATGTCAAGAATTTTATGTAATTTTAAATTCAGACATTAAGATATTGATGTAGAAAATATAAAACGACAATCTAAAATACATGAAAAATGCAGTCTGCTATAAAATGATCTTGACAAACAAAATCCGGCATTTTCACTTACTATGGCAGAGCCGGCTTAGTCAGGGGCTATCTGGAAAAACAGAGAGAGAAACCGCGGTTTTGATGGATGCCGCTCTAGCTTTTAAAGTTCTCAGGAAAAATTATATATATAAATTACAAATGCAAAAATAAATCTTGTAATTTTCCATACATTTTTATAACAACGAATTGTGGAATTGGCTTCCAATACATTGTTGTGTTTGACAATATGTAAGGTAACCAACCCTACTTTAGATAGATTTTACTACTTTTTCGTAGCCGTATTCCTTTTAAAATTCATTCGTGCAGCCAAAATACACTTTTTGCACTCTTAAAAATTTATGTAAAATATAACAGCTAATTTTAATTTATGCAACTTGTGAAATGTTCATAATTAACCATTTCCGTCTAAACAGTTTACTTGAAAAAAAAAGTTTGGACTCCCTCATTCATTAGGGATTTATATAAGATTCTAACATTAAATTTTATTTTTCACCGAATAGGATTGAGTGGTAGTGTATAGTGCTTCCACACCACAGGTCTGGGGTTCTCTTAACGGGCTGCGCAAGGTCGACTCTGCCTTTCATCCCCGCTACATTGGGTCGATGAATGAGTACCAAGCTTGCTTCGGGTCTTAAACACTGAAGGTCTCTGTTCAGACAGACCACCAAATCGGGACATCTGTTCATGCACCTCAGCGTCCAATGGTCACGTGTATTATGATGGGCACAGTAGTTCCTGGCCCTCATGGATTGTTGTGCCACTGAGTTTGAGTCTTAAGTTTGAGGATTACCTCACTTTGGGGATACCCCTTAGATAAACATGTATTTCCACTCATTTGCAATTAAACATTTTTCTTTCAATTACGTTTATTTCAGAAGGAAGTTTGATTTTTCAAATGTATTTGCTTAATAACATGTATATTTGTGTATTATATTAAACATTTGATCAATCCAAAATTACATGTTTTTAGCTCCTCTAAAAGCTTTTAGGATTTTACAACTGATCTTACAATCCATATACGTTTTATAGTAGTATATTTAAAAATGATAAAGACATTTTTACGACTGTGTGAGCTTTTATGCCTCGTTTATAAATATAAAAAATTGCATTCAGCTACAGTTTTTTAAAATGTACTTTCAAGAAATAAGTGGAGGAATAGGATATTTACATATTATGAATATTTTTGACTGCAATAAGATATATTTATATTTCAGTTTCTTTACAATTTGAATAGAAGTTGCAAGACATTTTGCGAATAGATTGATATTGAGTATAAACCCATAGGCTGTTTAATATTGTAAAGTGTTTTACTTTGATACCAGCACACATTAAAATAAGGCTCATTTGCAGTTATATGATCAGCTTCAGTGATATTTAAATTTTCAAAAATAGTCTACACGTACGAAAACATTCTTTCACATCCGCACACCACATCTCTCATACTATATCTTCCCTACAGCAGGAAATATTTGTGTATACTGAAAAATTTATTACAGGATACATTTTTCAAGTGTTAAATTTGTTTTAAAATTTGGTATGAATACATTGTGGAACTGTCGGTTAACTTCACTGAACAAAATTGTTTTAAAATGTACTGTTTTTTGAAAGACAAAATTAATTAGGGAGAACTTTTCTCACAATAGAATTTGTAATGACTGAATTGTGTGAAAATGTAGTTATCGATGTGTGACATTTTTCCTTGTAATAAAAGAAACAGAAAGATAAGAAATTTAACTTGAGTAGAAAATGGTTTAGAAGTACTGTCATGCGCATTTGAAGAAGTATATCCCCCATTTAAATTAAAAATTATTGACTGAATGTGTGTTATGTCCATCACAAATGCCGATGTAAAAAAGGAATTTTTATTTAATACAAGAAGTTCGAAAAAGAGAACACTAGGAAGGAAAATTAAAATTTTTTCCGAAAAATATTCAGTTAACATAAAAATATCATTTATATGATTTAAATTTAAATAAATTAAAAGTATTGAAATCATTTTTTATGTTATTCTAAATTAAAAATATAATTGAATAGAGAAAGATCTGTTTTATTTCATAAATATGCACCATTTATTGTCTTATTGTTTTTAAAAAAAAGATAGGGCCTTTTACCTCATAACTTTTTTTAAAAACAGGAAAGTGAGCGCGTTTTCTTACTCTCATATTCAAAAATGAATACAGGATGCTTTTATCTGGTTCAAATCGCAATACCAAAATATTTTTCTTTAATTTTTAAAAAATGACAGAAAAATAAATTTTGTTTGAAGAAAAATACAACTATTTTTCATTTTTTAACACGCCATTTATTTCATGTTTTTTTTTACCCTACATTTTGTTTTAATTTTACTGTGACTGAATCTATGGGGAAAACGACAGAGTAGAACTACGGTTTTCATACAAGATTGCCCAAGGCAACTTTACAGCTAGCTGTAAACGATTGCTATCCTGGTTCTCACGCCGAAAAAAAAGACGCCGAACCAAGTCATAAAATTGTCCCCTTTCGACCCTCCCAAGTTTTAAAAGGGGGAAAGAATTGAAGTCTTTGCATTTTTGAAGGGAATAGGAAAATAAGAGTGAAACGCTTTCGGAATAACTTTTCAGGAGGAAGGTATCCACTTAGAGGGTTATTATAGAGAACTTCTCACTAGGGACGTCTTAAGACTCTTTTCTTCTCTGGGCCCAGAGAAATCTTAAGCTTTTTTTTTGAGGCCCTGGTCCCCTATGCAAATGTAGGCCCTACCTGAGCTATTTAAAAGTAGACAGTATATAGCATGTATTGTCAAATACTCGTTCAAATGGTAATTCAAAACAAATAAATGTACACGACTCACAATCAGAAAAGCCTAGGCACAAACCGGCTTAATCGATGGCCGCATTTCGACTTAACGAGTTGAATGACTGTTTATGATATTAGGCCTGGACATGAGCAACGGACATCCCATACGTTATAATACAATTTCGCTTCTTTTACCAGTTGACATGCAGTTTGAAATTCCCTATTTTTTCGATAATACGTACGAGAATAATATTTGACCATTAAAATTATCTGGATCATGATCGTATTAAGACGGAATTGAAAACCCAACGAGGTCCCTACTGAGGGTGGTTTGAAATTTCCTGATTTTTTTGATAGTATGCACGAGAATAATATTTGACACTTAAAATTATCTGGATCATGATCTACAAGTGTCTAGAGCTCGCATCCTAACTAAAGCCTCAAAAGTTAAATGCAGCTCACACGCTCCTGGCACTATCTATTCCGAATAGTTTCCGAATAGCATATTTTTTCCCGTGCATTTGGAACTAATTTGGAGCCTTTTTATCTTTCTATTCTTTTTATGTAAGAGTAATCGTTAAATTATGTCCGTGGATCTTGAATCCCCATTAATAATGTCTTCTGTTGTTGAAACTTCAAAAAAATTCTCGTGTTCTGCCTGTAAAAGGGAATACAGCAGTTATAAAACGCTAAAACAGCATGCTAATAGAAAGCATTCTGGACAAGCAAACAATTTAACTCCAAATATTAGAGACTCAAAGATTTACAAATTTAAGTGTGATCTTTGTACTTATAAATATAATGATATTTACAATTTACGTTTCCATATGCGAAAAATATAAATGAATCAAGAAGAAAGTGTGCTCTGTGTACATAGAATCATCTATTAGGTGCTCGTTTCATAGCACTCTAATAAATACTCAAGTGTGTTGAGTTTTCATTTAATTCAAACATTAAACTTTATCAAAATCTACTGGAATTTTATTCTGCGTGTTCATTCCACGGCGGCAAACATAGATCTACACGTTGTACAGAAAATGCCACGTTTTTAGTATTTTACACAGTTATGCTGCAGTTAAGCATAATACAATCGATACGACTACATGAGTAAAGAAAAATATAAAAACAGAAATATAAATTATGAAAACCATTTTAAAAATTAACAGAAATTAAATGCATTTACATAAAATATAAGTTTAACAATTATTATTTAAGTTTAACATTTATTTGAATAGAATTAATTTCTATCTTGCCAATATCCGTTTAGAGAATTCGAAAAACAGTTGACAGGTGCAGCCATCTAGCGAGAGAAAATCTCTACAAAAACTGTCCTTTACATTACTCCCTTGCCAGTAACAAAGTTACGATACAAGAAAAATATATGGCAGGGACAGTTTCAGACTTATTGAACAGATTATAATTTCATTTTTTTTTTTTTTTACAAATTAAACTTATACAAACCGCTTTTAACACAATTATTACTAATCATTGCATTACACAACACAAAATTACTACTACAGGATTGCTACAGAAGTCTTAATGCACAAAATATGCTACAAGTTTAAAATATTAAAACACAGCTACCTTCCTGTTTCTTAAAAAAATACATGGAAAAATACAACTAAAATGTTCAGCAATTACTTTAAATGTATATTTATACTGAGCAACAATCAAATTTAAACAAAGTCAAAAAAAAGAGTATATATAAGATATGCAATAACTCAAAAAAAAAATAATAAACTACAGAATGCTTTTGCAAATACACAAAACTCAGTCAATATTTGAACATGGGAAACTAAGGAGTACATAAATATTTTGCGAAAAAAAAATCATTCATATTCCAATGAAAGTTAACATGCCATTAAAAAAAAAACATTTCAAGTTACTCTGCAATGACAACACCTTAATTTTTTGAATATTATGAAACATATCAAATCCAATAGTGTTAAAAATCAATTTTCATATTTACATACACAATGGGTAATTTTATAATATATACATACAGAAAACTTCCTATTTACAAGAAAGAATATCAGAAAACTTTAGTTTCAATTCACCACATAATTAATTATAACTCAGTTAATCACTAATACAATCCATTTACCACAATTGAGCATTTTTATGCAAAACAGTATCTATTTATACACATTTTATTTGATGCTAACACATATTATTTCTACACATAGAATTTGATGCTAACACATATCTATTTATAAACATAGAATTTGATGCTAACATATATTTATTTATAAACATAGAATTTGATGCTAACACATATCTATATTGATATCCTGAAAATTTTATGTTCACTATTAAATACATAATAGATAATTTTGTTAAAATACATACTTTCCAATGAAAAAAAAAAACACATTCTATAACACATTTAAGAGATGAGATGCCCACAAATTGTAATACTAATGAGAGAATTTCTGTCGACAATGTAAAAAAAAAACAGTAGTAATAAATAATTATTTGTGACATAAAGTTGAAAACTTTGTATAACATATATTACTTTGAATGCGAGAATATATATGGAAAATTTTACATCATGCTCTTTAATTTCTTTTATTTACAAAGCTTTTGTTTGATTTAGGTTCTCGCTGTTATGAAATTACACACAATTCTACTTAAGCTTACAACTTACTGATGAGGTTATATCAGGATAGTGGAAGAATAATTATTTAAATTTCACAATACTAGCATAAAAATCATACATGTATATATAACCAATTAAGAGTCAATTTTCAATTCTAAAATCCAGGAATTAACATACATTGTCATTTTATAAGCATATCTACAACATTTAAAGCAGTGTTTACTATAACTTTTCACTATATGTACATGAATTGCATTACCAAGAGAATTATTACCAAGTATATATTTAATCAATTAGATACATTTTATAAATGGTGATTTTCAAATTTACTAATTTTTAATAACTGTTTACTAGTAATAAGTGAAAGGAATTTCAAACTTTAACACTTACATACATAATAGTTGCTATTTTGTTTATTCTCTAAATCTTACTGGTTTTTTATCTTTCTACCACAGCTGGTAGTAGATTGTTCATCAGGCATTGGGGAAAGTTCTTTCCAATTTGAAATCTCATTTTTTTGTCCAACACTAGTTTGTTCATTTTGATTGTCCACTGCTAACAAATAGGCAGGTTTCAGTCTATCTACAGATATATTAATTGTTTTATCTTTGATTAGGATTGTGAAATATTTATCATACTTTTTTATGTACAGTATATGGTCCTTCATATGGTGGTTCTAATGCTTTTTTAACTCTGTCGATACGAAGAAACACATGGGAACAGGATTTCAAATCTTTATGCACAAAGATATTTTGCTTCCTGTTGCTAGGAGACTTCAGTGGCTTTAGCTCTGCCATGTGCTGCTGTAATTTGGCGACAAAATTCTGTGGATCCATGTTAATAGTAGGGGGATCAAAAAAATTCGCCAGGTAATTTAATGGAAGTACCATAGACCATCTGTGCAATTGTGTAACTAATGTCAGGTCTTATGGCAGCTCTTAAACCTAACAACACAGTGGGTAATGACTCTGTCCATCTAATATTGTTGTGAGCTTTTATAGCACCTTTCAAGGTCCTATGTAAACGTTCAACTTTCCCATTACATTGAGGGTGATAAGATGTTGTGTGGGCTACTTTAGCACCACATATTGCAGCTATGCTTCTAAATAGTTCTGCCTCAAACTGTCGACCTTGATCTGTGACTATTTTGGCAGGTACTCCAAACCTGCAAATCCATTTCTCATAAAATGCTCTCCCAACTATTTCAGCTGTTATTTCAGGTATAGGAATTGCTTCCATCCAGCAAGAGAATCGGTCAATGCAGGTTAAGCAATACTGCATCCCTTCTGAAGGTGGTAGTTTTCCAATGAGATCTATGTGAACTACACTAAACCTTTCATCTGGTTGTTCGAATTCTCCTAATTTGGATTTTGTATGCCTGCTGACTTTACATTTTTGGCATCTAATGCAAGCTTTTGCCCATTCTCTGACTTGCTTTTTAATATCTGACCAGACATATTTTTCAATCATCAGTTTAACTGTAGATTTAATACCAGGGTGAGCTAAGCCATGAATTAGTTGGAATATTTGAAACCTGAATTTTTGTGGAATGTAAGGCCTAATTTTTTGTGTTGAGATGTCACACCAAAGTTTTTTCCCAGATGGCAATGTCGAAGGTTTAAATTTTAAAGAATTGTTGTGCAATAATATTTGCAACTCTTCGTCAGTAGTTTGCTCTTCTGCAATTTCCTCAAAGTTGATTTCGGAAATTGAATGAATTCTGGATAAGGCATCTGCAACAACATTATCTTTACCCAATACATGTTGAATGTTACAACTAAATTCTGAAATGTATTGAAGTTGTCGTTGTTGTCTTGGTGATGCTTTTTCATTTTTTTGCTTAAATGCAAAAGTTAGAGGCTTGTGGTCAGTATATATAACAAAATCATTCCCTTCCAGCAGGTGTTTGAAATGTTTCACTGAAAGGTATATTCCCAATAGTTCTCGGTCATAGGTACTATACCTTGTTTGTGTTTCATTTAGCTTCTTTGAGTAAAAAGCTATTGGTTTCCAACGCTCGTTTTCTAATTGCTGGAGTACTGCGCCCACAGCAAAATCTGATGCATCTGTGCAAAGTGATAGGGGTAGTCCAGATCTTGGAAATGATAAAAGAGCAGCTTCGGCAAGGTCAGTTTTGCATTTTTCGAAGCTTCTCCTGGTGTCATCAGTCCAATGCACTTTTCTGCGGTCTTTCTTTTTCGCTCCTTTTAACAGTTCATGTAGAGGTGCTTGGGTCTTAGCAGCATCCTTTAGGTATCTTCGGTAAAAATTTATCATGCCCAGAAACGTTCGCAGGTCATGAATAGTTTCTGGTAGTTTGTAGTTGAAGATAGCTTGAACTTTTTCTGGCAATGGCCGAGAACCTTCTGCAGTGATCAGAAATCCCAAATATTCAACTTGGGCAGCTCCCATCACTGATTTGGAGACATTTATTCGAAGTCCATATTGCTGGAATCTTTCAAATACCATTTTTAGGTGTTCACTGTGTTCCTCTTCAGTAGATGAGGCAACAAGTACATCATCAAGATACGGGAAAACAAAGTCGAGTCCATACAGTACTTCAGTAATGAAACGTTGGAAGGTTGAAGGAGCATTCCTCAGTCCAAAACTCATAGTATTGAACTCGTACAAGCCAAATGGGGTGGTGATGGCAGTTTTTTCTTTGTCTTCCTCAGCAATTGGTATCTGATAATAAGCCTTTACTAGATCTATCTTGGAAAATATTTTTTTTTATCCTTCAGGATGTGATTAAAGTCCTCAATTCTAGGAATTGGATATCGATCTGGTATTGTCTGTGCGTTGAGTCGCCTGTAATCGCCACATGGTCTTAATGTGCCATCCTTTTATTTACTAAATGCAATGGACTTGCCCATTGAGATTTTGAGGGTCTAATAATGTCGTTGTCCAGCATAAATTGGAACTCTTGCTTCGCCAGCTTCAACTTATCAGGGGCTAGTTGTCTTGCCTTCGAATAAACCGGTTGGCCAGTTGTTAGGATGTGGTGCTTTACTTCATGTTTAACAACTCTGTTAACCAAGTTTGGCTTGGTTAAATCAGGATACAACTTAAGCAGGTTGAAATATTTGGAGGCTCTATTGACTGTGCTGAGATCATTATTTTCTTGGATGGTAGCAACTTCTCCTTTAATTGAAAGATTTGTTACTCCATCGATTAATTTCCTGTTGTGCAGATCTATCAGCAACTGGAATTTTTGAAGGAAATCAGCACCTATGATTCCTCGCTCAACTTTGGCAATAATAAACGGCCACTGAAATGGGCGTCTTAGGCCTAGGTCCAGCGTGAGAATTTTTAGACCATATGTTGGAATTTCAGTGCCATTAGCAGCATACAGTTTATATTGAGAGGCTTGGCACTCACCTTTCGTTTTTGTCCAAGGGAGGATCGAGACGTCTGCTCCACTATCCACAAGGAATTGACATCCGGTTTCTCTGTCCTTGACAAATAACCGGAATTTGCGGCCTAAAATGTCGGCAGCAGGACTCGCCGCGGCGTCTACTGCTGGTATTCGTTTCCCGGCTCATTGAAACTGCACGGCTGTACGCATTTACCAGGGAGGCACTTCTTCCCGAATCGGAAATGGTAGAAGCAATATCGTCCCTGAGGATTGTAGCGGCGCCTTGATTTGCTGCGACTTCTACTCCTCTGATGGTGATGAGGGCTTGAGCTCCGAACTTTTCGTTGTAGCTTCAAAGAGGCAAGTTGTTCTTCCAGACTTACTAATTTAGAGAGGAGTTCATCCACTCTTAGGGAATTTTTCTGAACCACTGCAGCATCAATTGTTCTTAGCGCCATCTCCACGATCTTGTTAGCCAATGCGCTATTTTGTCATTTTCCAGTAAAAAAAAAAAAAAAAAAAAAAAAAATCCAGGGTCACCAGTTATTAGGTGCTTGTTTCATAGCACTCTAATAAATACTCAAGTGTGTTGAGTTTTCATTTAATTCAAACATTAAACTTTATCAAAATCTACTGGAATTTTATTCTGCGTGTTCATTCCACGGCGGCAAACATAGATCTACACGTTGTACAGAAAATGCCACGTTTTTAGTATTTTACACAGTTATGCTGCAGTTAAGCATAATACAATCGATACGACTACATGAGTAAAGAAAAATATAAAAACAGAAATATAAATTATGAAAACCATTTTAAAAATTAACAGAAATTAAATGCATTTACATAAAATATAAGTTTAACAATTATTATTTAAGTTTAACATTTATTTGAATAGAATTAATTTCTATCTTGCCAATATCCGTTTAGAGAATTTTTACGAAAACAGTTGAAGAACAGGTGCAGCCATCTTAAAAAATGAGAAAAACGAGCTCTGGGGTTTGAAACTTAACCCTATTCAAGAAAATAATACAAACTGCAGCTGTAAGCTCATTTGTACAGATTGCAGCAATACATTCATCCACAATTATTCATGCACCAGTCTAGATGCAAGTGTAAAATGGAATATGTGCAAGCACATACATTTGGTTTGTCGCCATAAATTTGCAGTAGCTCAGGCGGAAAGTTTAAATACAAATAATTTTAGTTCTCTACAAAGTGATCTTCTTATTGATGAAGATGAAACCAGAGAAGCTGGCATCATAATAACAGAGCTATGCAAAAAAAAAAAAAAAAATGAAAAGTCTTTAAATGCTCTTACTTTATCAGAAAAGAAAGAACAATTAAAAACAAAATTTCTGGAAATCTTAGACAGTGTTTCTAGTGAAGAGGAATTAAAAATAGTGGAAAATTCAATAAAATCACTCATACTAACATTATCAGCCAATGTTGCTATGAAGGAAAACAAGTTTCTTGTGTGACAGAAAATAAATGCATTATAGCTATTAAAGCTGTAGAGCCCCAAAAGCGATTATTTTGTACTAGAAAGAGAAAAAGAACGGCTGAACACATAGGATTGCTAAACAAAGTGAGGAAGAAACTCAAAAAATTGCTTTATCTTTAATAATGAATAGAAAATAAATTTTATTTTTAAGTAATTTTTTGTATTATGTCTTTTTTAGTTCCAAAAAAAAAATTAACCCACAAATAATAATATATAATAAAACTGACCTATTAATCACAGTATGTGCAGTAAAAATGTATATTGTACACGAAATGTTATTTGATCAGCTTTCATCTTTAGGGATGTCCTAAAACAGTCATTAATTTACTGTTTCTTTTAATCACAAAAATGCAATTTGGGGAATCAAGATTTAATATGAAACACTCGTGCGTGTGCATGTATAATATATGTGTGCCTGTGTGAGTATATTATTACAAATTATCTAAAAGTTTGTTTGAACATCAAACACTTATGGTTATTTGCCCTTTTTTAATTATTCAAATGTAATTAAAATTTCAGTTTTTTAATTAATGCAACTTGCAATTTACTGATTTTTTTTTAAATATTGCTTTGTGTGTTGTGAAAGTTGTATAAAACTTCAAAACTGTGATAAGTTCAAACATTTAGATCAATATATATTGACAAAATTTTTATACACAGAAATATATAATTATAGTTCTTAATGGTAAAAAAACTGCTATCAGTTGGTCACAAGCCGAAAATTTTTAGTATCATACATATGTATATGGAAAAGGATTTATCATACAAACTGATAATAAGCCACTTAACAGTATTGTAAATAAATCTCTATGTAATGTATTTCTACCAGGTTACAAAGAAAGTTGTTAAAATTATTAAATTATCAATTTGAAATCTAATATATATTATAAATGTGAAAGTTTGTGAAAATCTTTGTTGGTCTTTCACGCAAAAACTACTGAATGGATTTTAATGAAACTTTACAGTAATATAGCTTATACATCAGAATAGCACATAGGCTATAATTTATAGCATAGACTATAATTTATAAAGATTTGGGGAAAGTGTCAAAAATATAACGATATTTGTTAAATAAGTAGAAAAAAATTCTGTCTTCTGCTAGCAATTCTGGCATGCGCTGCAAAAAAAAACACGTCTGCATATATCTATCTTTTGTTTGTGAAAAACCTTTTTTGTTTTGGCTACGCAAGGTGCTCGCTTCTAATTAATTCCTCTGATATAATGTCTATTTTTTTTATTTCAGAATCAAACTAAGTTTTGAAGGGAGAGTTTGTTATAAATCTCTCTTTATTTTAATGTTTTTTTTATATAACATCTTATGCACATTTGGTAGTAAGAAATTGATCTTTTTTCCAAATAAATGCTTTTATCAGTTCTGATACTTAAAGTAAATAAGCTTTCTATTTCACACTGCATCATTTTGACAAATTTTCAAAATTTATTTGTGGTTAGTAGTTAATTATAACGCTATAATTTTAATTGAATAGGCAGATATAATTAGTTTTACACTTAAAAACGCAATAACTATTGTTCTGTATTTCTTGGAGTGTGAGAGTTAGTGAATATTAATGTTGCACTGTTCAGCTACACGAGGGCTTTTGGCAACGGATCACGTAATTTTGAACCATAGTCAAGTAACGTGGACGACATCTGAGCTGGCACCCCTTTCTCCTAACTACCACACCACACCAACTTAGAAGGAATATTTTTCCAATAATTAGCAGGAATATTCTTTGAAATCCACTCTTCCAAGATATATGGCAGCACGGGTTCCATGATGAGTATTTTAGCGGAAAAAATAGTTTGTCAAAATTTAAGTGTCTTATGTTTTTGTATGTTAATGAAGACCTTAGAAAATGATTTAACTACTTATTTTAAGTGAACGGTATATATAATTAATTTTACAGTGGAATATATCTTTATTTAATTTATTAGCTCTAACGGATTAAATTTTCCAAAGTGGAGTATTTTGTTTATGTATATCCCTTAATTTTAAATGTAGCGATCCAAAAAAACTATTGTATGAAAAAAACTGCAGTAAATCATAATGTGGTCGGATAAAGTATTAACGTGCATTTCACCCCTACACGGCGGGTCTTACAAAGCTCTAATAAAGCTCGAGTTATGAAAGTAGCTAGGCATTTGCCAACTTGACTCTATCGTTAACATTTCGCTATGTTTTTCATTCGATCGTCATTATAATTTAAGAAACGGCGTTGCTTGCGAATATTACAATTTTAACATAAAATAAATACTACAGAAAGTAATATTAATGTATTATACTTTCAGATAAAAATTATTTACACTATTTTAAGCGTTCATTACACAAAACTTTTAACAATGTGTTACTTTTGCTGAGCAGAGATCAGCTTAGGAAGGTATTTTCAAAAATCAACCATCAAGAGTGTTACGGGGAGTTATAAATAAAAAAAAATCCTTTTTATCAGCTATTAGACCTACATACTTAAAATTTAACAAAGGTGTTTTATTTCTCTTTTTTTTTTGTTACCTGAGTTACGCCAAAAGCTTTTTTTGTTTAATTTGCAATTCACGTAAAATTAACTCATTAAAAACTTCTTTATCCTTCAATCTCTGTGTTGTTTAATTTTTCAGTTCACCCGTGCGAAGAATGGGTATACCAGCTAGTGGTTTATATAAAAAGAACTGAAAAGTATTCAGCAGATACACTTTCCAGGGCATATCTTACAGATGAGGTAAATGATGATCCCGATATTTTATATTTTGTTCATACAGTTTAAGAGCTTCCTATGAGTTAATGTAGAATTGCTAAATTTAAAATTGCTATAAAGTCAGATCCTGAGCTGAATATTGTATATGATTATTGTATAAAAGGTTGGCCTTGCCATATTCAAAAAGTTTCCTGCTAATGTGATGCAATACTTTAAATTTTAAAATGATCTGTTTATTGAATTTGAATTACAATTTAAAGAGAGACTCTTAAATTGTTGTAACTTCTATTTTAAAAAATTATACTTCATAAATGTCATTTGGATATAGAGAAAAGTAAAAAAAGGGCAAAAGAGAGATTATGTTTTGGCCAGGAATGTCTAAAAGTATTGAGAAAATGGTATCTGAGTGTGAGGTGTGTCATATAAATTTCAAAAGGCTAATGTTAAAGAACCTCTCTTAGTTCATGAAATTTCCAAAAGATCTTTTGAAAAGATAGAAATTGATATTATGACATTTATGAAAATGTTAATTATTTAATTATATCATATGTCATTTTTCAAAATGGATAAAAATAGAAAGGTTAAAGGACAAAACTTTAACAGATATTAATAACCCAATCATGCTTGTAACTTTTTCACATGATAATTATATAAAATAAATAGTTTATTTCTATAAAAGGTAAGATTCTCAGTGAATTTTTTAAGAATCTGACAATTTCTAAGGTACATAATTACTTACTTTTTGTTCTAAATTTAGATTCATATAAATCTATTCATAACTACATACATCTAAATAAACAACAAGTTTGATTAGATTTCATAATAAACTTTTATAAGACAAATATGATATGACATACATAAGTGTGCACGTTTCTGATAATTATATCATAATTTTTGTATGTTGGAAAAACACCTATAATAAACTCTAGTTTTTAAGTAACTATTTACTTTAATATTTTTCTAAATTTAGATCAGAAAAATATTATACAGTGATAATTATATATGTGCATTTATGTATAATCATATTTAGTTTATAGTGAAAAATGCGGAAAAAGAAATCAAATATTTCATTTTACATGATCATTTACTAAAAGCGTTTGATATTATTAAGGTGTCCAGTTTTTTTTACAATGAAAAGGAGGACGCGAGCGAAAAATTTAAGAAAAAGTTACAACGTAAATATATGAAACATTATATTAATTCAAATAAAAATACGCTAATTACACTTGCATTCCTTTTAGTTTTACTTAAATAAGTATTTTCCCATAGAATTTTTTTTTGTCAATATATCATTTTCTAATACATTGGAAATTTTGGAGCAAAAAATATCCTTTATATTGAACTTCACAGTCAGTGCTACAGCTTAAGTATCAACATTCAATCTTGATTTCTCACTTGTCCAAAAATCCACCAACTGAAAAAACTTTCAGTTTCTGCATTAGTGCCAGGTCAGCACAACATAAATTCACCAAGAATAACTAAATTATCATTTGGAAAGTGTTCATTTTTGAAATGGTTAAGTATATCCACCCATCTTTTGATTTACCAATTCTTCCAATTTATCAGAATTTAAATATACATTCAGTCTTCTAATTTCTTTGAACAGACAATTGTCATCGATTTTAATATCAGGCATTTATTTCAATAAAAACAACATAATTTTCTATATATGCCTAATTTACTTGCGATGAAGTCCAAAAACACCATTGAAAACTGTTATTTCCTGTGATATTTGTTTCAGACCATTCTTCGACATATTGGAGAAACATGTTTGGTTCATCTCTGAATAGAGATTAACAGATTAGTTTTAAAATATTCAACAGGAGGACACTTTTTGAGGAAGGGCAGAACCTATAAAAGGAGGATGATTGGTCACCTTAATATTAGGCTCTCTAATTATATGTATTTTGATTAAAACGAGTTATTCTCAGTAGCTGTTTCTATTTACTAAATATTTCTTTTAAGAACCTTGCAGTGATCGCATTTAAAGGGATAATTCTTGTTTAGGGATAACCTGCAAACTTGATTATGTCAAAAATAAAAATCTCTGACTTGATTTAAAAATATCCAAGGTTAAAAAGTGTGTGTGGGGGGGAGATATAAAATTTAAAAAAGATGTTTACATTAATGATGTTCTAAGTTCACGCAATAGATAGCGCTTGGAGTGTGAGAGCTGGGTTCAACTTTTGATGCGTTAGTTAGAATGCAAGCTGTAGACACTTGTCATGATCTTATTAAGACGGAGTCGAGGACGCAACGAGGCCCCCACCGAGGGCGAGGTCCAGGGCACAGTTGATCAATGCCATAAGAAATTCCTGCTTCTCTCCATTTATTAAGCAGTCAAGAATTTTAAATACATTTTAGAAGGACGCTCTTTTATAATTTTCACAAATCACTAACTTTTGCTTTCCCGCAAGATTTAGCAAAGGCAAATCCACAACAGTTTCGTTACCTAGATTTCAGCAGTGGCGTAACGGAGAATTCTCGGGCCTCCCTGCTAAATCAGATTTTGAGCCGTAGCCGGATCTTACGCAAGCGCCATCGCTCAGGCTTTGGGGCTCCTAGAGTCCTGGGTGGCGGGGATGTACGTTACGCCACTGGATTTCAGTATGCAGTTCACAACAAATATTCAATTTATTTCTGGGGGAGATAACAAAGTAGCGTATACCTTATCTAGAATTTGTACAGTTAATTTTCCCTCACCTTTAAATTATGACAGTTTGGCTGAGAAGAAAGACGCAAACCTTCCGATATCTCTTCATTGGTGACCTTGGCTGAATAAAGAAAAGGCAACCTTCTGATCTTTCGTAGTGCCATCTACCCTCAACAAGAGCAATCAAATTCATCAGATCCATTAAGGCAGCAACTAAAGTCGTCAGGCTCACTTGATCGCAGCAAACAAAAAGTCGTCAGACTCATTTGACGCAATACCTCCAATTAACTGTAACAACGCTCACGCTCACCATAACAAATATCTCGTTCGTTCACTTATCCACCGACTCAATGGTGGGAAAGTACCGTAGCGGTATATACATAAGTCAATAACAGCCTCCGCGCATGGGTGATTACTTTTGTCTAGTTGTCATGTTACTCGGCTACGGATCCATAGGTCGGGGCTTCTGTCCTCCAGATTTGCACCACAACAAAAATAAGAAAGGTTTTATTTTATTGTTTTTAAGAATTTTGGTAAGAGAACTAACTACTTTCCCCTTTCCTTTTCTTATTTAAAACAGGACTCAAACTAAGTCGGTCTAGTTTTATTGTCAAATATCTAAAGGAAAAAACTCATATCTGTCAAATACTTCATAATGGAATGAGGACAATAAAAAAAAATTTAGGCCTTTTGTGAGAGACAAGGAACTCTCTCATTTTGAAAGTTGGATAGTGAAATATTACAGAAATTAATATCTTGTTAGAAAATAGTTTGAGGTCTATTCATATTCCAAGATCGAATCTGTTGCTACTGCATGTCGAAATAAAATAAAAAATTTCCCATCATAATAATAACAAAAACATCTCTTTCTCTCGTAGTGGCAATATTAGATTTTCTAATTTGAAACTAGAGTGTTCTGTAAATCTTATCTAATGAAAAAAAAAAATATTTTATTCCAGGCAATAATTTTTGTAAGTTGTATAGATTGCAAAGATGACCACTCTGCCTATTCTCAACTTTATCATGAATACAATATAACAGGGCCATAGAGTTTATTAAAATGTCAATGTCATGTCTCGCAATTACTTTCTACCCTTCTCCATATAATCAACTACTTCTCAACGTCTAGCACAATTATCTCGTTTCTCACTCCAGTCTTTCGTGTTAAAACACAAAACCAGGCGCCGTGCGTCGGTTCTCGATCAAATTCACCCGCTTTCCTTAGCACCAAATCCCGGTCAAGCGCTCCACGCTTCCAAAACCACAAGGGATTCTCTCTTCCCTAACTGCCTTGCTCAAGAGTCAATCAACTGCACCGATCTTCATTCATTAAAATATGCACTGGAGCAGAATTTGTAAAAATATTTCTCGCTCCAAGATGTTTTTTTAATTTTCTCGACAAAAAAAAAATAAATTCGCAGTTAATGTTCAATATTCTTCAACTCAATAATAGATTTATTACTCACAACCTGATTAATATTTCTACATCAATATTTTTGTAGATTATTCGACATCTAAATCTTTTATCAAGAGCCACTTCCCTTGAATCTTGCCTATAGTGAGGATAACTTACTTAATAAAAAAAATTCCCTTTTCTGAAAAAAAAAAAAAGAACAATAAGAATTTCTAAAAATACAACCGCAGGAGCAGATCAAGTTACAGTATTTTTAAAAATCTTGATTATAATTAATGTGGTGTTATTTTTAGATACGTACAAAAATTATTTGACAATGCAACAGTATCCCAAATTTTGAAACTTTCTTCCAAAGTTTGATACGCCGCACGATTTTCCTCAATGCGATGTTCTTTCTCCTAATGGTTTAACACTTTAGAAAATAACTGTTTAATATCTGTCGATGACATTTTCATCCATTGCTCGCATTTCTCTGTTAAAAAATTGCAAATTAAGCTGGAAAGAATATTTCCATGTGGCAAATATTGGTATTGTACAATAAATGAGTTGTAAAACCCAAAAACATTCTTACGCTTCCTAATATTAGATTGGCTGGTATTCCCTTCCACTGCAAAACCAGTATTAAATTTATTTTCTAAATGGTGCCGAAATATCTCCATAAGAAATCAATTGAATAGTAAATCTTTGAAACAAATTAATGTTCTTACAAGAATGGCATGTAAGTATAACAGCCAGAGAGCAGATCTAATCAAACTAGCCAGCAACATCATATGTAGTATTTCCTATTACATTTGTCATAATAAATAGCCAGCAAATCGATTGAAGCCTTTGAATGTTATTCAAATCAAATCTCTTTGAATTGCATTATATCTCCCACAATGGACCCTAAAAGTGGTTGAATAAGAAATTCTATCAGATAAATTATGAGAAAATCCGAAAATATAAATTCTTCATAACTTAAATCTCGAAACTGAACATTTTCTCCTTTATATCATAACTGGTTGTTACCTGTTTGCTTCGCTGGTATATTATAATACAGTCGAACCTTTATATAACGAACATCTGTAATCTGTATTTCGAATTTTTCTATCTAGCAAACTTCTTCCTAGAACCAAGAACATTTCACGATTATCTTCGTCAAATAACCTCTTAATAGCGAAGTGCATTTTCTATATAATGAACTTTTTCTCTACTGATTCAATTTTTTTTCTCCCTATGTTTTAAGTATTTCTGGACATTTCAAGTTATTTTCTCTTTTAATTACATTTTATGGTGGTCGCAAAGGGAGGTTTGGTCAATTGCAAAGATGTGAAGCCTGTATATATATATATATATATATATATATATATATATATATATATATATATATATATACATACATATATATATACATACATATATATATATATATATATGCATATATATATTATATATATATATATATACATACATATACATATATATATATTTATATATATATATACATACATACATATATAAATATATATATATATGTATATATATATACTAGCTGGTATACACGTTTTTCGCACGGGTGAATTGAAAAATTAAACAATACAGATTGAAGGATAAAGAAGTTTTTAATAAGTTAATTTTAAGTGAAATGCGTATTAAACAAAAAAATTCACATGCTTGTTAAATTTTAAGTCTGTAGATCCAATAGCTGATAAAATGATTTCTTTAATTTATAATGCCCCTTAACTCTCTTGTGGGTCTATTTTTGAAAACACCTTCCTAAGCTGATCTCTGCTCAGCAAAAGTAAAACATCGTTACAAATTTTGTGTAATGAACGCTTAAAATAGTGTAAATAATTTATATCTAGAAGTGTAATACGTTAATATTACTTTCTGTTGTTATTCTGTTAAAATTGTAACATTCGCAAGCAACGCCGTTCCTTAAATTATAACAGCGATTCAATGGAAACATAGCGAAATGTTGGCGATAGAATCAAGTTGGTAACTTGGCAATTGATTGAACTGTGCAGAAGTCGATATGCTGTAGCACCACCTGTTGGGGAGCTGCAACGAAGAAACTCTTCTCCATAAAAAAATACATACACATGCCAATTTTCATAGTGATTGGTTGAACAGTGTTGGAGCGAAGTGAGGTCATACATACAAACATCCATTTTTATTTTTTAGATAAACAAATAGCATTAAGGAATCTTAAAGTTCGGATCATTAAAATCGTTTATAGAAAATTTACATGCAGTGAAAATCGTTTAACACAAAACTGAGAGGGTATGAATTTTTTTTCGTGCTAAAAGAATTTCATGTTAAAGAATACTAAAAAAAATCCCATATATTTAACAAAATTAAGTTTATTAGAGTACACACAGTTTATTTACACACACACACACACACACACACATATATATATATATATATATATATATATATATATATATATATATATTATACACTGCTGGACAATTGCTAAGGACGGATCACAAATTGCTATGTAGCAAAACATTAAGCGAGACATGAGGCCTAGTAGGATAAAATATAGTTGCCACACTGTTCAGACATTAGAATAAAGAATATGTATTGTTCTGGAAAGTACAAAAGCTGTGAAACCTCTGAAAGAAAAAAAATGTTCATTTGATCTGCGTACGGAGAAATGGAACAATGCATCTAAAAGTCAGCAGGCACCTTAAAGAAAGGTATCAGTACGGGATATGTTCACCGTGGAGTGTGAACAACATTATCCAGCAGCTGTTGAGGCAATTTATCCCATTCCTCTGTGAGTGCACGGATGAGGGTGTTCTTGTTTGTCGGAGGATAGTTTCGACCAGCAGCTTGCCTCCCCAAAGCATCCCACACATTTTCAAAGGGGTTTAGATCTGGAGAACGCGCTGGCCATACGAGACGTTGAGTACCCTCGCTGTCTAGACAATCCTGAACAGCGAGTGTTCGATGACATGTTGCGTTGTCGTCCATAAAAACAAATTTATCACCTACAGTACCACGGAAAAGACGAACATGAGGAAGAACTTCATCAATGTATCGTTGTCCCGTCATAGTCCCATTCGCAACCACATGTAGGCGCGTGCGGCCATTGATCATGATGCCGGCCCACACCATGATACTGCATGTCGGATATCGGTCCTTTTCCTGGATATTTTCTGGACGATAAGCAGTACCACTCTCGCGCCAGATCAGTTGGCGTCTACAATCCGATGACAGACTGAACCTACTCTCATCTGAGAATAGTACGCATGCCCAGTCCTGTTCAGTCCAATTGTGATGCTCACGACACCATTGCAAACGGGCAGTACGGTGCTGTCTGGTCAATAGGACACACACAATAGGTCTGCGTGCGTATAGTCCTCCTCCCCTCAAACGTCTGGCAATAGTTTTTCGGAAGATCTGCTTTCCTGAGGCAGCAAGAAACTGAGTTGCCACCTGCTGAGCTGTGGTGCGCCTGTTCCTTTTTCCTGATAGGACGATATATCTGTCTTCTGCAGGCGTCGTACTTCTAACATGACCTCCCCCGTGCCGTCTACTACACATTCCAGTAGTTTTAAATGACTTCCACAGCCGTGAAACAACGCTGTGAGCGATGTCGAGCTCCCTGGCAACATCTGTTATTTTTCGCCCTTTTTCGATCTTTCCAATAATTCGGCCACGCATAAAATCATCTATGTGATGTCGGGAAGACATGCCAAAAATTTTAAGTTCGTCTATTAAATCTTTCCTGTAAAACTTTGACTTGAAACAACAACTGTCCACACGTGTCAAAACCTTTAAAGCTCTTATGAACGCTATCACGTGATGAACAGACGTGGAAAAAAAATTTGCATACTCATATTTCTTCTTACTAATATCCCGCACTTATTCTAATTTTCCACATTTTGCTTCCTTTCATTTTGTGGTTGCTATGGATGATAGTGTTATCCGTCCTTAGCAATTGTCCAGCAGTGTATATACATATGTATATGATACATAGTATATATATGATTTCGTCAATTTGGTTAGGGCATAATTTTTCCATCAACCACAGCAGTAAGTACCCGTAAGGCAAACCTCTTTTTTGCCACTCGATCGAGTACATGAAGCACTTCATATCACCAAATATTTTACCTTTTGTAAGTAGAGCGACTAATTTTTGAACTTTTACTTTAAATACTCTGGCTGTTAAGTCATGTCTGTCCGCTGAATTTTGACCCGGAATGAGCTCTCTAGTGATTTCTGGCCAGGCGGGATTACATGTCATTGTAATAAACAAATCAGGCCTCCCGTAGTTACGCACGTATGTGAACGCATCCTGCGTGTATTCACGAAGATATCTCGCGCTATTTACAAATGATGACGGGAGAATTACCATTTGGCCCAAGTTATCTGGATCTAAATCCGCATCATTCCTTATCGCGTCTTGTAAATGTATATAATTTTCTGCTCGCATTTCGTTTGGTTCAAGGCAATAAATCTTAAGCGCTCACTCTCCAATTTGACGTGCATGTCCACCAAAAACTGATGAAACAGAAGTCTACATCGAAGCAATAAATTAAAATTGTTACGACGTACCATCATATGATATGCATTAAAGTATTTGCAGGAAACTTTTTTATTTGGTATGGGTTGTTTTGTAAATGGGTTTATCTGAGGGATATCAAAACTGAATCTCTCTTGTCCTTTCCAAAAAATTATCGGGTACTCGAGAGCGTCATAAAATCTATGTGAGTGCCTAGAACTCTGGTAAGACAGCCATCGTGCGCCTGAATAACGATGTCCCGAGACACAGTCCGTTCACTACTAACGATTTTATTTGTGGTCGGGGCTTTGAATCGTCTTTCGTATTCACCACGTGGTACACGATCTGGGTGTATCACTACCTTGTAATTATCGCTAGTCACTCTATCTTTAGCCATTTCAAATTCATGCACTAAAATGTTGTGATTATGTAGGACTTGTTGTATTTTTTGAACCGTGTTTCTTTCCACACCTTGTACGTACTCAGAACGCCAATTAACTTGGGCTTCCTTATCGCCCATGAAATAAACTTGCAAAAATTTTGGTTGTGTATTGGTAGCAGGAAGCAAAGAGCCAATTGTGTGGTATATTTGCCCTTGGATTGTGAAAGTCGGTCAAAATCTCTGCATCGAAACAATGTTATCCGCCCCAAAAGATGTCATATGGAAGCATGTATTATATTTTCTTATGTTTTTTAGAAAACGCCGAGACTGATCTGTTTCATAACAGAATAGTTCTTCAAGAGGCTCGTCTATTGAAGGAAAGGCTACTCCCCCCGAACAACACATGCCTGCGGATTTCTCTTTCCATTTAAGAGCACCGCAAAATCTGCATTCTTTATTCATCGCTTCTATTTTTATAAGCTTGTGGCTTTCGTAATCCAGAGTTTCGTCATACTCAAATGAAGCTTTATTGAATACCCCCCACACACACATACACGTGTTTCTTGTGAATATTAGACGCCGCTGTTGTGCCCTTTCAGCAACAACACGTTTGCGAAATTCAGCTGCTTCATGGTTTCTGTATCTCTCTGAGACGCCATGTAAGTCGCCTGCTGAAGACGCCGAGCTTGGGACCGCATGTCTCAGCAGCTTTGTGAGCTGCCTCACGCTCCGTCTGTTCAAGTATTCGCAGTTCGGCTTGTAAAGAGAGTTTTTTTCCAGGTATAGAAGTTTAAGTTGGCATTACTTTCCAAGATGGCGACCGATTTAACAGCTGTCAAGTGATTTATTCTCAGTTTGGTTTGGCAATTCATCAAAACGATCATCAAGCAAGACGTAGATTCGTCGAATGGGCCCAAAACGAGATTGCCGTTGTTCCCGATTTTCATAAGCGAATTTTGTTTAGCGATGAAGCGCACTTCTGGTTGAATGGCTACGTCAACAAACAAAACTGCCGCATTTGGAGGGAAGCTAACCCACAAGTGTATGTCGAAACACCGTTACATCCAGAAAAACTGACTGTTTGGTGCGCTTTATGGGCTGGTGGAATCCTTCTTCAAAAACGATGAAGGCCACAACGTTACAGTCAATGGTGATCGGTATAGAGCCATGATTACTAACTTTTTCATTCCTGAATTGAACAATCATGATGTCCAGGAGCTGTGGTTCCAACAAGACGGCGCAACATGTCACACAGCTCGTGCCACAATCGATTTATTGAAAGACACGTTGGGTGACCGCCTAATTTCACGTTTTGGACCTGTGAATTGGCCTCCAAGATCTGGTGATATAACACCGCTAGACTATTTTCTGTGGGGCTATGTAAAGTCATTGGTCAATGCGGATAAGCCACAAACGCTTGACCATTTAGAAGGCAACATTCACCGTGTTATTGCCGATATACGGCCACAAATGTTGGAAAAAGTCATTGAAAATTGGACGTCCAGAGAGGGTGATTCTGTAGGATTTTCCCTTTGAAACATTTGTTAAAAGGTTGAGTCATATCCTTTTCAGAGGACCATAAATCTCAATTTTATTTATTACTGCATTCCGAAGCAGCGCCATCTAGTGAGCTTTCGTAGCTCCGGCTTGAATAATTTTTCGGCAGAGGCCAACTAACCACTGCTTGTTCAACACGTCGCGTCTTTACCGCATTTCCGCGCCTAGCGCGGCACCACCAGTCCTAACATCCAAGAATGAGAAAAGGTTTATTTCCCCGTCTTCTAAAGGTATAACTCAACTTTTAATTAACCTAATTCCTGCATTTCTTTCTCTTTGTAAATATCCTCTTTTGTAAATATTTCCCTTTAACTTTAAATAAATTCTCTTTTACTTTGAAGTATTTGTGTTTAAATGACTTAGATTAAATTAATAATTCATCACTCACCCTTAAATACTTACCCCTAGACAAACCACCTCGCCAATCTAAAATCCCGCCTTCTGAAGAGTCTGATTTTTATTCGAAGATTTATTCGGACTCCCACAGAAATAATTGCTTAATTAAAAGTTGAGTAATACCTTTAGAAGACGGGGAAATAAACCTTTCTCATTCTTGGATGTTAGGACTGGCGGTGCCGCGTTGGGCGCGGAAATGCGGTAAAGACGCGACGTGTTGAACTAGCAGTGGTTAGTTGGCCTCTGCCGAAAAATTATTCAAGCCGGAGCTACGAAAGCTCACTAGATGGCGCTGCTTCGGAATGCAGTAATAAATAAAATTGAGATTTATGGTCCTCTGAAAAGGATATGACTCAACCTTTTAACAAATGTTTCAAAGGGAAAATCCTACATATATATATATATATATATACATGTGTGTGTGTGCGCGCGCGTGCGTGCGTGTGTTATGTAACAAAAGGCATTTATTCAAACAAAAAACTCAAACAAAATTGATATATTTTATGAGTTTTTAAATTTAAGGACGCATGCGGTAATGTATGTTTAGAATTAGAATCTCTAAGCATAAAACAATGTATCTTTAAATTACTTGTATGCTTTAAATTAGAAAATGTCCTTAAAATTCATTAAATTAATATAAATTATTTTCTTAATGTTGAAATGCAGATTTCCTTGACATTCTTTTTTCTTGTTTTCCTTGCAGTTTTTCTTTCTTTTTCTATGGGTAAGACATATAAAAAACATAAATATTAATTTATTAAAAGGTATGAATAATTGCTTTTTTAACACGCTTTTATAAGTTTCACTTGTATGTAATGGAATCTTTGAACTCGATTTTCCTCCACCTTAAACGGTCAGATGAATTCGAAATTTTGCACACTTGTCAAGGACCAATGACAATACAATGATTTCATAATTTTGTACCATTATCCTGATTAGCATAATTAGGAATACGATTTATAGATTCGGCGACTAATTCCATATACCACCCACATTTGACAACTAATTTTCAGATTTTAGCGGCTAAAAGATTAAGGTGCAACTCTAAAACCGCAAGACTCGTGTATGTGAAAAAAAATAATTTATGTTCTAACTTCTAAATATTTTTTTTTTTTTTTGTAAAGCAATATACGTTTAGAAGAGATGATACGAATTTCCATTTTAGCAACACGTTTAAAAAGTGATAATACGATTGACATTTAACATTTCTTCTTAACACACTATTATTTGTTATTATTTGTATCTATAGAGATGGAATCTTTGAAATGTAACGACACGGGACTCATCCGAGGCTCTGTAAACGGAGAGAATAAATACCCTTCAGACTCGTTAATTAATATCCATTGAAGAGCAAGACTAATTTTAACGGCCACGTAATACCGGCTCCAAATATCAAACTCTAGGATAAATTAAACAAAGGACAAATGATAGTTTTAAAAACTAAACACACACACACACACACAAGTAATATAAAAAAAAATTTAAGTCAATTCCTACTTAGATCAACAAAGAAAAATTTATTTTAGCTACTTTTTATTAAATAGTTACAATTAATATAAATATGTATATACATATGACAGAATCACAACATTAAATGGTAATTAATTTTTATTAATTATCATTAAAGTAACGTATTGTCATCCAAAACAATCATGTCTATACAATTTCAGTTCAACTGAATGCTTTAAAACGTGCGAAAAAAACCTTTTTAAGTTTTGACACAAGTCGCCAAAATGGTCGCTAAGTCGCCAGCGTGGCTGTATATGATTGGCTTTAATCAATTAATTTTAATTAATTATATTTATATTATTGTATTGTCACCCAAAATAATCATGTATATTAAATTTCAGCTCAATTGAGCGCTTTAAAATGTATTTTATTAACGATTGAAAATTCCACCAAGATAAATAAATAAACAAACAAATAAATAAATGTATAGAGATAGTGAGTTAATAGTAGGAATTGAAAAACAGGCTTTTATTGTAGATTGAACTAAAAAATGAAAAATATAAGTTATAGTCTTAAAAAACTAAAAAATAATTCACTATAAATGCTTTTATAGTGAATCGAACTAAAAAGTAAAAAAATAATTCTTAATATAAGAATAAAATGATTAAAGAGAAAAGTAATGACATTGTGGTAAAAGCGTGGGGTGTGCTTTGTACTACATTTTTACACTAACTCAGCATTTCGGAACAAAACTAGTAAGAAATTATAACAATTAATATAGAGCATTTCTCGTAACCTGTAACTGCACGGTGGACTGTACTTTACCTGGACTCCACTGAAGGACTGTATTTTTCCTAAGTGATACTAGGTTTTTAAGATCATGACGACAATCCAATACGCCCTGTGTTGTAGGATTGTTATCAGAAACGATAGCCAACAGAGCTGCACTGGAATTGCAGATGAATTTATTGATATGTAAATCCTAGAATTAAGCTTTCAAAACATCCTCATAGCCCACACCTCTTGATTTAAAAGGAATATGACTTGTGTTCAGAGAGAAATAGATGGTGAGGGGGTTTAGAAGAGATGTTATGTAATTGTATCCTTAACAGATAAACGGGGTGATATATGATAGGAGAGTCCGAGAGAAGTGTATGAGAGTCCGAGAGTAAAATTCGTGGGACTGTATGAGAGTTAAGTTATATAGTAACTACAAAATAAAGCTGTGCTTTGTTAAGAAAGTGATATCAGCAATAACTTGAGTTACTAATGCGAAAGTATATTTGTCGCTAATGCCTCCTACACTGAGTCGATTTCTGAAAAAACATTTATAGCGGATCTCTACTAGATAAAATAAAGATGTTCGCCAGATTTCTTGGCTATAGATCTTGCGGTTCAAAAACTGTTTCCCCCCGCCCTTTCTTATAATGAATTTTTACTCACGTAGTCATTCACATACGTTGAACGGATTGTTAAAAAGTTATCTGTAACAATACATATCGAAATAGAAGAAAAAAATGAGAGCTTTTGTTAAAGCAAATATTTTGAAGCTTTGGAAAACATTACGAGCATAAATGCCTTTTTATTTGGACAAAAACCAGAAGAGAAGAAATCTTGAGCACTCGATTCTTCTCAGCAACATATCTGTGTGTAATAAATGCATCTGCCTTCACATAAATTAAATTTTCAGGAAAACTAAGTTTGTGTACCTGTAGTTGTATAAACAAGTTTGGATTCTCCTGTGTTGAACTGTGGCAGATACAGATGCCATCGTAGCATTCTCTGACATTTTCTTGATATGAATCCCCCAATTACCGTAACTTTTGAGATATTTTGGATAAAACAGTCACTTAATAAATCGATAATTAAAGCTTTTTAACAAAAGATGGAAACATTTTGATATATGTTAATTGAAAAGGTTTTGTTGAGAGGAATAATCGTTCGTGTTGCTCTACATCCACTTATCCAATCAATCTATCAATAAGTTAAACTAATTACCAAAAAAATGAAAAAAGTAAACCAAAGAACACTGATGATTTACCAGATGCCTTTTTAGTTATAAATGATCAGCAAGCTAAAAACTAGCAAAGGAAAAAAAAAGATTGTTTTACACAAGATGTATATTCACGAGATACTAAATTATTATCTTTCGTTTTTATTTACACATGAAAGATCGGCAATGCCTATAATTCGAAAAAGATGTAGCTGTGTTAACATGTTTGTGAAGATGTAGAAAAAATAATTACTTTTTTTTTCAATCTGAGGATTCAATTAGATCAGATAAAAGAGTTTTAGTACACATTTTAATTGCAGGTAAAAAAAGTTTTAAGTCCTTATAATCAGAAAAATTTTATTGAGTAATTAATGTGTGTTTGTTGCCACCTCCCAAATATTATGTTTCCAACAAAATTTCCTAACTTTTTCTCCCTGTATTTTTTTTCTGAATTTTTTTACATGTTTCATATATGTATGGAGAAGAATCAGATGTAAACAGACTTTTTAAATTATTTTTAAATTGCTTTTCAAATAAAGTTTTTTTTTGTATAGGTATTACGTTTAAAGCTAAATCCGGTACACAAATTTCCGATTTCGAGTCTAAAGCAATATATGAGAACGATATCCCTGAAAATGCAGAGGTTTTTCTTTTCTTTTTTTATCGTCTGGGTTGCTTTCTTCCCTGTTCTCATTTTATCATAAACCTTCACTATTGGATCAATTTTAACTGAATAACGAAATTTCATATTATTTTCAACACTTAAAGAATTAAGACTCTCATTTGTCAATTATTATTTACACGTTCAAATAATACATTATTTACCTCAATAATAGCACTGTGACAATTAAATATGACCAACAACCCTGTTTTTTTTCTTTGCTAGTTTATATTTTTAACTCTTTTTAATCGGTAATTATACACTTTTTCTCAATTCGATATCATATTTTTTTCATGAGTTGAAACGTTATTCATATACCGCTTGATATTTATTGAAAATTTCAATGTTTACTCCATTTTTAATACAGCCTTTGTTATCAATATAATTATTTAACAAATGCACGTGGTTTCAATAATGATACACGTAAAACGAAGCAAAATAGATTTACAGTGCTAAATCCTCCCCCCCATTTATACAGGGTGGGACGTGGAAACTTCCTTTTTTTGAACATGTTGCAGTGATGTTCATGGGGAGGGGAGGCGTTCGGTGGAATTTTTGTGTTTCTGCTCGTCTCGGTCACAAACATGTGATCGAGGTAGCAGGGGGGTGCTTTTGCCGTGGAGGTGTATTTCTGAACAGACGGTCAGTGGGTGCAGTGCAATGTGCGTTTCGTCGTCACTTCGATATTAGTCCACGAAATCGCATTCCTCCTGATCGTAAATGCGTTTTTATGTGGATGGATGCCTTCCGAGCAACGGAGAAGGTCTCCAAAGAAAGGGAAGGACCTTCGAAGACCGTTAGAATACCTGAAATTGTGGAACGAGTTCGGTTGTCGATTCAGACTGGTATCTGACAATGATCCAACAATTCTTCTAACCCGCTTTGAGTGAGTGAATGAATATTAACGTCGCACTGTTCAGCTACATGAGGGCTTTTGGCGACGGACCACGTAATTTTGAACCATGGTCAAGTGACGTGGACGACACCTGAGCTGGCACCACCATCTCCTAACTACCACACCACACGAAAGGGAGGACGTTTCAGCTCTCGACAGATTTAACCCGCTCTCCAAGAAAGGGATGTTGATAGCGTGTAGTTACAACAAGATGGGGCCGCAGCCTTCCCTCAAAGACTGATCGCCCTGTGAGGGGACGTAAACTGGCCTGCATGCTCACCTGATCTATCGCCTCTTGATTACTTCCTGTGGGTTTATTTACAAGTTTATGGTTCACAAAGATCGCTCCAAGAGCCTGGAAAAACCTACGGAACAACGATCCGAAATTGACAATATCCCTGTCGATATGCTTGAAAATGTGGCTCAAAATTTTCGGAATCGACTGCATCAATGTATTGATAACGGAGGGTGACATTTAACAGATATTGTGTTTAAAACTGTGAAAATTGAAAAATCCTATGTTGTGGGGTAGGTGGAAAATAACAATAAAGTCGAATTAAACATGTGGTATTTTATTGCTTTTTCAAAAAAGGAAGTTTCCACGCCCTACCTTGTATTTTTAACTGTGAAATTCACGCTGGACTACAAATAAAAAAAAGCAGTTTTATGAACTTTTATTAGAGAAAGAAAGATACAAAACAGTTATGCAACATTGTTGTTTGCATTATTTTTGTAAAGAACATTTCCTAAATGCTAAAAATAAATTCTTTCAAGAAAAAAAATGTTCATTAAGGGGAACTACTATATTTAGTATTTACTACTATTTCTCTTAAGACTGTTTCATTTAAAAGTTACAGAAAAATAAAAGAAAACTTATATATCCTTAGAAATAAGTTTTTATAACGTGTATATTCTTAGAAAGATTGAACAGCAGCAAGAGTTTCCTCTAAATCAGCACACAAATCTATCATAGCATTTCATTCCTTCTATGAAATTCTTACTCGCATTCTTGCATAAGGGCATCCTAAAAACAAAAAGCATCAAATCCTAATATAATATTAAAATAGAATAAACTATCCTTCTCATTTTGCTTAGCCTGAACTTCGAGTATGGATTCAAGCTTTTAAGTACAGTTGATTATCTAAAACAGGGGTCGGCAACCTTTTAGCTGTAGCGTGCCAAACCAATCTATGAATATGATTCACCGTACCACATAGTAGGACATACTTTACATTATTCGATCCCCGCGATAATGTATGCAGAGTTAGAGAATAAAAGTAATTAAAATAGAGGAAGAGATTTATAGAGTTTTAGTTTATATTAATTTTGCATCATTTAAGTTATTTATTAACAAAATATAAACATGAAATATCATTCTTTCAACATAAATAAAAATATTATAACTGTACATATATTTATTTTGTATTATTATTATTATTTACATATATATTACTTACATACGTAATGCATTAAAAAAAGAAATACAGCATAAAATATAAATATTCCTCTTCAATAGTGATTAAATAAAAACAAGTAATGTATAAAAAAATTTTGCTTAAGTCAATTCTCTCCTACTTAGATCAACAAAAAAAAAAATCTTTTTAGCTACTTTTTATGAAATAGTTACAATTAATATATATATATATATATATATATATATATATATATATATATATATATATATGACAAAACATTAAGTGGTAATTAATTTTTATTCATTATCATTAAAGTATCGTATTGTCATCCAAAACAATCGTGAAAACAAAATTTCAGTTCAACTGAATGCTTTCAGAAGTGAGAAAATAATCTTTTAAGGTTTTGACCCAAGTTGCTAAAAATGAAACCAACGTGGCTGTATCAGTAATTCTTTAAATAATTAGTTTCAGTCAATTAATTTTAATTAATTATAATTAAATTATCGCATTTTTACCCAAAACAATAGTGCATAGAAAATAGCAGCTCAAACGAGTGCTTTAAAATGTGAGAAAAAAACCATTTCATGTTTTGAAACACACACACACACAAGTAGCCAAAATGGTTGCTAAGTCGCCAAAAATTATTGCAACATGGCTGTATTTGTAATTCTTTGAATACTTAGTTTTAATCAATTAATTTTTATTAATTATAGTTAAAAATTACTCTATTGTCATCCAAAATAATCGTGCATGTAAAATTTCAGCTCAACTGAGCGCTTTAAAATGTATTTTAAAGCGATTGAAAATTCTACGAAGATAAATAAATAAATATGTAGAGAGTGGGAGCTAATAGTAGGAATTGAAAAAATGAATGTTTTAATGTGCGAACCTTGTCTCTGCAACGCTCTACCTCCTATCGCATTACCAGGGGTACAATGTGTGACTTTCAGTTTGACACAATTCTAAAACATTCAGTTGTTAAACAGCTTCGTTGTGGATTCAAAATACCTTTCATTTGAGAGATTTATTCACACACATATGTAGAACCAAAAGTGGAAAGCATGTAAGGGCGCCCCCCCCCTCGGGTGCCCTTCTCCTTGATTATCAACGTGAGCTAGAGGTGTAGGATAAAATACCGGTATAATCCCGGCTTTCATCCGCATCTCGAAATTGCCGGTATTTTCCGGCTTCCATGTAATCGGGGCTTAGAGGAAAATGTTACACACATCAAAAACGCGATCCGGACTAATTCTCACTGCGATGTACTCGTCACCGAATTCCAAAGTTTGTAGGAGTGGAGGGTGAAAGTAGCTTAGACAAACAAAAAAAATTGGCTCGTGTCACAGACTATTTCGAAGGTATTTCAAAGCCAAGTTAGCCTCCTTTTTACGAAACATGTGAAATCACCTCTATTAAAATGTAAAACCACTTCTCATACCCCTCTTAAATCACGTCTACGTGGCTGGAGTTTTCCGTATCTTGTTCATTCCCGGAAGGGAAATATTTTTGTGTTAAGCGATTTTCGTTTCGTGTTAAGAGATTGATTGATTGATTGATTGAATATTAACGTCGCACTGTTCAGCTACACGAGGGCTTTTGGCGACGGACCACGTAATTTTGAACCATGGTCAAGTGACGTGGACGACACCTGAGCTGGCACCCCCTCTCCTAACTACCACACCACACCAACGGGAGGACGTTTCAGCTCTCGACAGATTTAACGTGCATCGCTGCCCTACACGGCGGGTCTTTAGTGGTACTGGGCTCGAACCTGTGACAAAGCAAGCCACAGTCCGATACCTATACCACTCGGCTACCGCGGCCACTTCGTGTTAAGAGAAAAAGTGCATGAAAATACATAGTAGTTTCTCGGAACCGTTGCATTATTTCGTGCTGATTGATATTTCGACTTAGGCGCTTTCACGCGTTAAACGTATTTCAATGTACTTGAAATTCTGGGAATATCAAGGCGTTAATAACACCCTCAAAGCCAGCTACGTCAGTGGTAACAAGATTTACAACAGTAAAAAATGCGCTTTGTTGCCAAAAAATATGTTTAAAAAAAAAAGCACATCGAACTTTTATAAAAAAAACCATTAGTAAATTCTGTAATTTTAAAAATCCTGTATTATAATAAGCTGATATTGAGGCAATATGTTCTTAACCAGATTGGCTAGATAAAAGAAAAGCTGAATCACTCGCAAAAGAAGCGAAACGCTTTTTCTGACTCTTGCATTGTCATAAAATTAGTAGGTCAGGATGAAAATGCTCGCGAACACTATTTGATTTTGCTATTAAGAGTTTAGCTTACAAGGACGGAAAACTCTCTCTCTTCTCTCTCTCTAATAAATCAGTTTCAAGTGCTGCTTATTAGAAATGTAGCAGCCATTCACGAGCTGTTCGCGACAGAAGAGGCGATGAAAAAAAACCTAAGCAATACGACTAAATATCCAAGCAAATGATTTGAAGATCATGTATACGAAAAACTTTTAAATTCATTCAGAAAAAATATACGTATTAATTTCTAAGCTTCGTGATCTGAAAGTTTTAAATCACCTAAAAGAACGAAGATACTTTTTGATTAATTCTCTTCGTGTGAGAGAAATTGATTTTTTGATCTTTTAATTTGGGTTTATAATACGGTTAAAATTGTTGACAGAAAATGTCGTGCATTAAGTATTTTGGCTTAACAGCTGTTCGAAATAAACGGGAGAGAATGTAATTGAGAATTAAAATTTATATACGTGGTTAGAATGACTTTACAACAAAATTTTCAATACATGTTGGAAATATTCCTTTGAATAATCTATCGAAATTGAGAACTTTAAGAACAACTAATTCTTCGTAAATCATCAAAGAAAGAGATAATTCATTTGATTGCAGAGAGTTTAGATGCGAAATAAGATTGTCATGGAAGAGTAAATCCACAAATTTACTCAAAAAAATTACTTTGGAGTGAGTAAGTGAATATTAACGTCGCACTATTAACCTGAACGAGGGATTTTGTAGACGGACCTCAGAATTTTGAACCATGGTCAAGTGACCACGATGACGACACTTGAGTTGTAGCCTGCCGGCAGGGACGTCTTAAGACTTCAAGAGGCCCTGGGCCCCTACATAAAAAAATGTAGGCTTCACATATAACCCTCAAATTAGACAGTACATAGCATACGTTGTCAAATAGGATTACAATAACCCGAAACAAATTAATGTGCAAAGCTTACAATTGTACTAACCGGGTCGACCGACTGCACACTTTTGACTGAATGAGTAATCATCAGTGGCGCACACAAGGGGGTGTCCGGATCCCCCCAAAGCCCTTGATTTTTTTTCAGATTGATTATAATTCTAAGTATATAGTACGTAAAATTTAATTAATTACTTGTTATTAATGATTAATTTTATTAATTAATGCTGATTATTTATTCAAAAATTAGTTTCTTACTGTGTTTTGTTCCCGAAAATCGACAAAATCAAAAGGAGCATGATACAAGAATGGTGAACTTTCAACCCCGGACCCCCTTGAAAAATTCCAGTGTGTGCTACTGCCCTAGGCCTATACATGGACGACGTTCATCACATTTAGCCAGTTGACATATCGTCCGAAATTCCGAGTTTTTCGAAGAAAACAATCAAAAATAACATTTGACCATTTAAACCAGGGGGACTCAACCTTTTTTTCTGTTGGGCCACATACGTATGTTAGCTATTTCACGCGGGCCGCAACATGAGGTTTAAGGAGGGAGGGGGGAGATAACATTCGAAATTTAGAATATGGAAAATTGATCAAAATATTATAACTCCTGTTTTGATTTTTTTTAATTATTATTTTTTTATATTTTTTATTTTTGTCACTAACACTTAATTTCAAGAATTTAAGAAACACTCCCCCACAATTTTTGCATCAGTAAACGGTTCCATATGATTACCAATAATATAACATATTTCTGAGGATGTCTTTGTTACTTCTGCGACATTGACGAAACACTTTGATGCTGTTCCGAAGAATATTCAATTAAAGCTTATTTATCACCTCTTGAAAGAGGAAACATATCATTAAATAATTCCTGTTTATTGGTATTTTTTTAAATACAGCACTTTCGTGACAAATGAAGCAAGTACTGATCCATGTTTGTATACCACTACAAAAGAGTCAGCCTCCAAATCATTCGAATACTTTTCCCTTGCAAGGTAATAAAGATTCTTCACAAAATTAGTTACACCCATAAAATGGTCGCTACTCCACGTTGTCTGTTTTCACTAACCGTAACCGTTACAAATAGAAAAAGAATATCCTTGGTGGGCCGCAGGTTGAGTAGCGCTGATTTAAACTAATCGAATTCGTGATCTTATTAAGACTGAGTTGAGAACGAGACGAAGCCCCATTGTGGTTGAGGCCCTGGGCCCGGCCCATTTATTTCTTCCGAACATATGGCCTAGCCAATAAACATGTCTAATTCCAGATTGTTAGAATTAATAGCCCCTATATGTCAGCATTAACTTTCAAGTACAATCATAAAATCCGCGATACTTACCGCATCTGTGTTTTAAGTGTTAACCACTTAAAGCACCCCGTGGCGTGCTTTTTCCTCCCTGCTCTCAGCGTCAGAAGAGATGTAGAAATGATTGAATAAAGTCACTTTTAAAAATTAAGTGATTCTGACTTCAAAAAACATTTCCTACGCAACGTATTGAAAAAGTGATGAAGGCAATGAACTAAAATCTAAGATATATTTACAATTGCAACAAAGTTATATTTCATCACCCCTTTTCTTAGTTAACATTTTACAAAATGCGTTGGGTTAAAAATTATTGCTTTTAGAGCTAAATATTTAGTTCGTAGCTATTCTTTAAATATGCAAAATTTCAAAGAAATACATTTGCAAGTCTTTTAGAAATCAGATTTTACGTACATAACTTTGACAAACAAAAACATTCTTTATGAAAGGCGTTTAAAATTTTAATTCTTGATTTGCTAAAATCATGTTTAATATCAAAACTCGCAGTTCCCCACTTTTATAGTATAGAACAACTTTTTTTTTTTCTCGATCTTATTAATTTCTTTCTTTTTTTTGGCTTCTCGCTTTTTTCTCCCTACGTACTTTTGCAATTGTTAAAGATTGCTTTTGCTGCAGTTGCAATGCTCCCATTGTCAAAGTTACTATACGAATTGAATGTAAAACGGCCTGTTATAATACCCGACTTTTCTCTCTCTCTCTATTATAGTATATGCCACACACACGGGGAAACCATCTTTAAATAATAATACCACAGCTATGGAAGTTCCTAAACGTAAAGTTCGACAAACGTTCAAAAATTAATCTTCACTATCGATCGTTCAAAAACTATTCCAAATTATCCTTGGCTTACTAGTAAAGAATATTATAAATCAATTTTTAATTTCGAATAACGAAAAACAATACATTTTTAGCTATTTATGTGGCCTTTTCGGTTTCATTTTCATCTATATCTTCGGCTTTATCAGTGGTAGAAATAAATCAAAAACAGATTTAGAAACACTGATACACGGGATTTACAATGAAGAAATAAAAAATCGAGATTTTCAGCCGAAGACCACTTACGGTATTTTGACTACGTTCGGAAGCGTGATTTTGCGAAAGCATATTAATGTATAGCATTTAACTGTTAACTCTCTGTTTCTGTTACTGATCTCTGGTTTGCAGTTTAATTGTATGATCTCAGTTTTATTTTGATGTGAGTATTTCATTAATAAAGGAGTTTATGAAGTGTTGAGAACAAGAAATAAATGAAATAATAAAATTTTAAGAGATAAATATTATGCGTTAGTATGTTTTAAGACGATCAAAAATGCCTCTACAGTTACATGATAAAAAAAATGAGAATTGCATTTTTATTTAAATTTAATATTAAAATCCCAATTAAAGTTTAATTGCTGAATTTTTCCTGTCACAAAAGCTCTAAATAAAAATATTTATGAATGAATAACTGTCATCTTCATTTCATTATACCGTATTGCTGTTAAAAGTAAAAATAAAGTTAGAGATGGCAATTTCTTTTTTAAAAAATGAAAATAAACAACTTCTTTTACAAATTTAAAAATCACTTTTTTTATTGTTCATATTATAAATATATTTCCTTTTTCTTGTCTTGTTTTTTTAATCATGCAGGCTCTACAATGCTTTTGTTTTGTATTTCATTTTATGTTTAAAAATAATAATCCTGAGATATATTATAATTTTCCCGTTTAAAAATTATTGATGTAAACAATTGCTACTGAATGTGCAGAAAGATCTTTTGAACAATTGAAAATGCGTCAAATATTGTAAACAAGTAATGTAGAAAAAAATTTTAAAGTCAGTTCCTACTTTGAATGGATGAATAGAAAGTATTTTACTACGATTGAAAATTTGAATAAGATATATATTTTTTTAAATAAATTAATATATAGGGAGAGAGTGAACTAATAGTAGGATTTGAAAAAAGAGCATGATTTGTCCGCATTGTTGTAACAATGCACACCCGGTTTGGCTGGTTTGGCTTAAAAACAGGTTTTAGACGCCAACTTTTATCTTTGTTTTATCAGTTACATAGTTACAACAACAGAGACGAATCTATAAGTTGGTTCAAAAACTTGTAATTAATTAAATTAAATTCTCCCGATGGAGCTGCGGATAGGTATTTTTACCGTTGCAGACCTAGTACATTCCATAGGAGCTTGTTCACTTTTTAGCGCGGCACCACATAGATCAGGGGTGGGCAAACTTTTCCAGAGTACGGGCTACTTAAAATTTTTTCAAGGTGTTGCGATCCATCTGGGGGCGTAGAAGTGGTGAGTTAAGAGATGTTCTACAATATTACCGTTAGTACTAAATGCTCTTTTTGAAGCGCTGAGCAAGGTTTCCTCCATACTAATTTACGACCTTTTATGCCGAAGATACAAGATTTGCCCTCATCAGAGAATATCACAGTCCTCCAGAACTCAAAAGGGGTAAGTATATGATCTTTTTCAAAAGCTATTCGCTTAAGCCGGTTGGTTATTGAAATATAAGGCTTTCTCGAACCACTGGTATCCGGGCTTTTTCAAGATTTTTCTTGCAGTATCCGCCCAAATATTTTTTTTTAAACTGCCCGTTAATGTCAGTTGCTATTTAAGTTGCAGACAAACTCGGATTTTTTTTCACCATTGATGTCATACTTCGTTTTTCTCTGATAGTGAGTTTAGATGGACGACTTAAGGTATCCGACTACGTTCGGAACAGTGAATTTGCAAAAGCGTATAAATGGATAATATTTATGATATTTAGAGTCACTTAAATTTGGAAATGTATATAAAATTGTTTTAAGAATATTATAAGAATAAAAAAATTATTTAAGTGCAATATTTTGACAAAAAATGAACATAGAATGACATATTTTCAAAACTTTCTCCTTTTGTGAAAAATGCTTCTATTATAATAATATTTTGCCTGGATATAGCTCAGACCTCTGTACAGAGGCTGAACAAGAATTTTTGAAATATATTACTTAGAAGTGGATTTATCCATATTTTATTACAACAGAGGGTAGAAATTTTAAGAAAAAAACGCCGATAATTATTTCAAGTGGTAGGAACTCCGAAAATAATGTGAAAATTTCAAAAATGCTAGTTCAGGCTCTCTGGAGAAGTCTACTTAAAAAAAGCAAAATACTATTATTATAGAAGAATTTTTTATAAAAGAACATTTTGAAAAAAGGTTATTCTAAGTTAATTTTTTGCCAAAATATTGTATTTAAATAATTTTTTTTTTGTCATAATGCCCTTAAAACAATTTTGTAAATGTGTTCTCATTTAAGTGACACTAAATATCATGAAAATTATCCATTTATACGCTTTTTTAAAATCACGGTTCCGAACGTAGTCGGATACCTTAAAAAAGGTTTGGATGTGTAAACTTGTAGACATAAAGTTATAAATAACATACTAGATAAATGAATACTGCCGTCCAACGGATCTTGCTATATCCCGACGACTTTTTCAATCTTTTCACATTGATTTTACGCTCACTTATACTAATTTTCTTCTTTTTATTTTCCACGTCCTTGGACTTCTTCGTATCGCACAAAAACGTAACAATTATTGTGTCACAATTTTCTTAAGCTATTTTACTTGATAACTAAATGCAAAAACTCTGTTAACTTATGGCTGTCGATACAAATTCCAAGAATCAAGAACATTCAAATAGTGAACGCAGACTTTTTCTGCCTACTATTTGTGTGCTTTGCTACAAAGCTCCCGTTTTCCTAAGTAGTTTTAATTCAAAATTAACGAATTCTTGCATGCTCAATATTTTAATAATAGTTAACAAATTCCTGAAGTTTTGTTAGAAAAAAAATTATATTTCTATTAAATTTTACCTTTGCTATATGATTTCTAAGGAGTGTTAGTGTACACTATTTAGAAAAAATTATCAAATAAATGTTTATAATACCACATGCAAATGTACACCTGAACGAGTACGAACCTAGTAAAGAGTATTTGACAAAGTAAAAAGTAGATTGATCTGAAAAAATTTGGGCGAGCCAAGATGACGAATTTTAGGTTCGAAATTCCTTTTTAAAATCACGATTCAGTCAATCTTAATGAAATGGTAAAAAAATAGTTATTAGTTTATATCAATAGTAAAAGATAGTCTAAATTTAATTATTTATTTTCTTCCAATAAAATGCTCTGTGGTCAAAATGTTGAAAAAAACACCCCGTCTAATCTGCAAATGTAAACAATATTCCATTTTGTTCTACGAGACCTAATCTGAAATCAGGCAACTCTGCTGAGGTCATCCATATAATTAGATAAGCACTAAAGAGTTATTTTATTCAATTTTCAAAGCAAGAGAAGAAAATGCTGTATAATTAATAGTATAAATTTTGACACATGAAATAAGCAAGTAATCAACTTGAAATGTAGACTACAAAATGTTTCTCCAAATTTCATTCAAGGAAAATAAACGTATAATAAATTGAATGTTAATGCTCATATAAATCGCTGAGTTGAATTTTTTAATGAAATAAAGATTCCCCTTCTACTGCAATGATTCACCAATGAAAACTTCGAAAACTTATGGCGCCAATCAAGGCTCGGTTGATGTAGAACAGACACAAATGTTTTGGCAATAAGGTTACTGGTATTAGATTGTGTGGTTCGCTTTTGGGGGAATTTGCTCAACATAATTTCGGTGTAGCAGATTTGTGTGAATTATAAAACCTGAGATTTAAGTATTTTTTTATGTTGTTTGTTTTTTAAGTTGGAATTTTAAGTTAAAATCATGTTTTCCACGCCAAGGCGAACAAATAACAAGCATCCTGAATTCGGTAAGTGATTAAATATTCGTATTTAATGATTTTATTATTACACCTCACTCTTTTTTCCCCCCACGATTTTGAAATCACGCGGACCACCAACATACTTCTTTACATGAAATTTTTTCATTATAATTGCATTTTCTGTTCAAGTCTTTTGGATGAGAACGATTCGATCGAATTTATGACAGTTTATTATAATAAAGAAGTCGATAAGGATGAACTCAAAAGTGAATTCAGCTATAACAACTGATTTAATTCGAGAAGGCTTGAAATTTACTCCCGATTTTTGAGCAACATTTTCTTGATCCTGACATAGCACTTGCATTAAAATTTAAACGTTAAGAATTGCATAGCAAGAAATCAAGAATTTTGTCAGCAAC
The DNA here is from genome assembly GCA_019973935.1 of Trichonephila clavipes. NCBI lineage: Eukaryota > Metazoa > Arthropoda > Arachnida > Araneae > Nephilidae > Trichonephila > Trichonephila clavipes. The sequence goes on along the minus strand of BMAU01003676.1, from coordinate 1,135,245 downwards.
TTGAGAAACCAAGAAATGGCCGTCAATGCCGAAAGAAATTCTTCATTTTAATCGAAGACAGAAGCGCGAGAGACATCTGTCACTTGTACTGATGACAGCATTTTTGATCAAGTTCGTAATAAACGCGCGTGCTTGAAATAAAATAGCAATGTTGTAGTAGTTTTAATTTTAATTTTTGAAACTAGTTTGATATAACGGCACACGTGCCAAGTTGTTTATGTTCACCAAGGTGGGCGATATCATTACAATATGGTTACCTAGATATTTTTGCAGTTTTTGGAAATTTTCAGTACTTCTTAATTGATATTCATTTTTAAATTTAACATATAATGTAACTATTTTGTTAATAATATAGTACTAAACAAATACATTTATTATTATATGTAATCATAACATTCGCGTTATTTATAATTGTTTTTATTATATCTATTATTACATGTTATTTATAATTAATGTTATTTATTTGTAATTATCATTTTGTTATTCATTTATAATTATTAAAATGTTACTTATTCAGAATTATTACGTTATTTGAGTGTTATATTGTGTTTAATTTTTATAATATTACAATACGATCGTTATTCTCTTTTATAATTACTATTAAGTTATACTATACGATGCATAACTGTATGAATAGTATGTATATTTACTATTAAATTATAAGATTATTATATACTGCATAATATTAGTACGTGTTACCCTTTTTTTTTGTTGTTCATTATTGAAGTGAAACTTTTTTGGGCTCTCGAGAGTGAATGAGAAAATTGCCCAGTTCTGCGTAACGGTGAAAAAGCGAACTGAAGCAGTCTCCCCTCCCGATTCGTCGCCATGGTAAGGAGAAAGTGAGAGGAGAAGGGGGAAGGGCAGAGTGGGGACATCGCGTGACGGTGAAAAAGTTGGATTATCTGCCCACGTCTCCGACTGGTCAACTTGCCCACCTTCCGATTAGGGGTCCTTTTCCCACAAACCCGGGAACATTATCAACGGTCGTATGAGTTGCATTGTGAGCATTACGGCGTACACAAAATAGCTCTCGCAGCAAAAGCGTGCCTTTTTGAAATTCGTGGCTGGCTTGTCACGAGTTCGAACCCAGTGCCACTAAAGACCCGCCGTGTAGGGGAGCGATGCACTTTGAACCTGTCAAGATCTGAAACGTCTTTCCGTTGTTGTGGTGTGGTAGTTACGAGAGAGGGGGTAGCTCAGGTGTCGTCCTCGTCACTTGACCATGGTTCAAAATTGTGAGGTCCGTCGCCCAAAGACCTCGTGTATAGCTGAACAGTGTGACGTTAATATTCACTCATTTATATCTTGAAATCAAGTAATTTGTCTATTTGCAAATGTAAACATTGTAGCATTTGCAAATTTAAACATTGTTATTCTTATTGTATTTTTATATCTTTTTGATTTTATTTCCTTGAATTTATATGGTTACATATTTTATACAGACATATTTTTTTCAAAATTAATTGCTATTTCATCACAATTACTTATTTTTGATGTGTGAAAATTTTAATACATGCACCAGTTACTGGTTTACATGTCAATTCAGCATTTTTGCGCTATATATGTAAGTTTGACAATCAATGGACAGGCTTTTAAGGAAAATCACTGGATGTTATAAAGCAATGGTACAGAAATTTTCAAAATTAATATATTCCAAATTCATTCCTATTTTTTTTATAAACGAAAACTGATTTATAAGAAACTTGTAGTGCTAATATATATAATTAAATCTGCATAGTTACGAATTCTTGAAATATATTCTTATTTAGTTAACATGTAGCGTGCGGGGAGTGGCGTAACGGAGAATATCAGCCCCCCTCTGCTAACTCGAAGTTTTGGGCCCCAAGCTCAAATACGTACTTAGCGTCCGTCAAGCTTTGCCTCCCCTGCAATGGCGTAACGGGATATACTTCGTTAAGAATTTACGCGTGTAGCGAGAACTTTTGAGAATCTCGCCACACGTACTTGATATTAAATAAGTAAATACTTACTTTCACGTGATCCAAGGGAGGGCACAGTACAGTTTTTTTCTGCGAAAAATGAAATTTTGTTCAAATGCACAGATGATTTAAAACAGGATTAGTATTTCATTCGTTGTCATACCATCCGAAATTCAATACAGACCTCAAAATTTCCCGAAAATAAATTTTAACCCCAAATTAGCTGGAGTACCCTACTTTTTTTTATAACTATATTCCTTCCAACTACGATCGTAGAAGCTGATTTTATTTTTACTAACTTACTACTGTAAAACAGTGTGAGCCGAGTGGTATTGGTATAGGATCGTGGCTGGCTTTGTCGCGAGTTCGAGCCCAGTACCACCAAAAGACCCGCCATGTAGGGCAGCGATGCACGCTAAATTTATCGAGAACTGGAACGTCCTCCCGTGGGTGTGGTGTGGTAGTTAGGAGAGTGGTTGTGACAGCTCTGGTGTCGTCCTCGTCACTTGACCATGGTTCAAAATTACGAGGTCCGTCGCCAAAAGCCCTGATGTAGCTGAAGAAGTGCGACGTTAATATTCACTCACTCCCTTTGAACTACGGTCAAGAGACAAAGACGACACCTGAGCTGACACTCGCTTTCCAAACTTCCACTCCACACCAACGTGAGGGTTTCGAGCTCGGCAAATTTAACATATATCAGCAGATTTAACGCATATGTTGTAATGCATTGTGGTAATTTCAATCGGATTGTTGCATGTAAGTGTGTTGCAAAACGTACAGAACGTAAAAAATTAAAATAAAGATTTTAATTAACACGGCACTTCTCGCACAGGGTATGTCATATCCACCGTCCTAACTTTTTTTAACGCTCCTTCTAAACCTTTTTTGGAAAATTGATAGTTTCTTGTGTAGCTGAGTTTTAGTTTGTAAGTGAATTTTTAGATACCCTCCTCTTCGGGTATGTCATACCCTGAGCGGGAATCGGCGTTACAGTTCTGATTACATGAACAAGTTTTAAATTTTCTTATATTATTGTAGTTATGAACAAAAAAAAGAGACAGTATTTAATAGATATAGTATAACAGTATTTTTGGATAAAGAAATTCTCTTCGTGGTTATGATGAGGAAGAATCAAATGATGAGTATAACAGAGCAAGTATGGTTCCTCCACTGAAATCGATCCGGATTTAGAATAGGGAGACACTGTTGAAAATAAATACTTTATATGTAGACACACACAAAAACATTTGGAAAAAACTTAATTTTAAAGGAGACAATTAGTACACATCTTATTCACTTTCAGATGAACTTCTGAAAAAAAAATATCGCCGGAACAATAAGAGAAAATATAAGAAATTCCAAAATTTTTGGAATTTAAAGAACAGAGAAGTTAACTTCTATGTTTTAAGTTTTAAAATGATGCAGATTAAAAAAAAAGAATTAGATCCAGTGAAAACATCGCATTCGCTCACGACAAGGTTAAAGGAATGTATAAATAATGCACACTGAATACCCTAATTAAAATAACAGAAAAACTTAACGTGTGAAAAATGAATAAACATATAGTGTGTGTATTTCCTACTTTTCTTTCTTTTTAACTTTTGTATGCAAAATTTTCGGTAAAAAGAGAATGTAAACGCACTTGGGTATGAGATATCTTGCGTTGAGGACTTTGGTCGTTTTTTTTTAGCGCGAGTGATGCCGGTTTGAAAAGTAAATTATAACCTGAATGGGAATAACATTTAGGCTATTGTTGTACTTGGAAAAAAACAGATTGCTGTTTAGTATTCTCTTCATCCTATGTGAAAGGAGCGATACTCAAGCCCTTTGAACACATTTTCTTGTTCACAAGATGTTTTATTAAAAATATGTTGACGCAGTTATATCACATATATATTAATAAATGCTGCATTCTTAAAAATTTCGAGTTCTTATAAACATCTTGTTTAAACTTCATTAAACGTATGTAAATTTTTTATTTAACATGTATACTGTCAGAGAGAAAAATTTTCACCACTACAACACGAATAAATCATGGGATGTGTCGTATTTTATCGAATCTTAGGCATCCATCTGCTCTAAGCCGCACCCCAAATTCTCTACACATTTTTGTGAAAAAATAGCATTAAAAGGTTTATCGATATCCGATATTTTAAAATAAAACTATTAAGAAGTGAATAATTCATTTATTTTTCAGTAATGGTGTTAACCCTTACTAACGTATTCAACTTCCCATCCAACGAATTTAACCACTTTCAATTCTAAGCCGCACCCGATTTTCAATTACATTAACATTGCAAAAAAGCGTGGCTTATATTCGAATAAATAAGGTGTTCCGTTTAGGGTAGGGGTGGCGAACCTTTTTGGATCAACGTGCCATTTTTTCTAAAGAAATGTTTATAAGAAATGTTTAATGAGTTATAGGCGTGCCATCAAATAATTTTGATCTGTGATTTTTGGAAAACTAATAAAACTAAATACGAACAAATCAAAACTCTTTATTTAATACGAAAAATGCATTTTGCACTATATAGTAGCAAATGTTTTTATAATTTAAATTAAAGTAACATTAGTGTGATTTCTGTTGTTGTAGATTAGATGACAAAAAACTTATTTTTAGCAGAATGCATGCTGAATTAGAGTCGTCTGCTGAACGGCTTCTAAGCGATTCTTTGATGTTATTTATCTCTGAAAATAATGAGTCGCAGGCATAGGTAGATGAAAATATGGTTAAAATAGCATAAGCCAGCTTCTTCAAATAGTTAAATACGTCTGGAATCGAATTCCATGTTTCCAAATTTTCGTTACTGGCACTATTGCTTGTCAATCTTTCTGCTTCAATCAATTCCAAACTTTACCTTGTTTCAATAAACTTTTGAATCCATATTCGACTGAAAATGAATCACTTGCATTTCAAATTCTTCAATTTCTAATCAATAGAAATCAAACGAAATCACATCAGGATACATAATAAATTTGAACGTTTCCGATAATTCCTTGAACTGAGAAAATCTCGCTGAAAATTCTTCGATTAAAGAATCAATTATGGAAATAAATTCATCTCAATAACTGTTTCTTCATTTCGTTTCTCTTGGGCATCTATATCTTTGATATTTTTTTTAAGTTTGGGAAGTACTTGTAGTTTCTTGTAATAATATCGTTTCTGAAAACATACTGTTTAGCTTCAAAAGTGCGAATGAGATCCATCATGACGATCACTGTATTTTATTCGGGCATTGAAGCTTTACGTTCAATTCATTGAAATGTTGGCATATGTCTGTAAAAAACAGCAATTTTTTAAAGCCACATAATATCCATCAACTGTGGGTATTGTTCAATTTTGCTCTCATTTTGTAGAAACAGTCTGATTTCTTCCAAGCAATCAACAAATCTTTGAAGTACGTTCCCGCGGCTCAACCAGCGAACATTATTATACATTAGTAAGCCATTATACACCAAATTGACTTCATGCAAAAAAGCATAAAACTTTAGCTTATTTAACGCCTGCGACGGTATGAGGTTGACTATTTTCGTGACTAACGTTATTACATTATCAAGAAATGTTAAACCACACTCTTTGCACATAAGGCTTGTTGGTGAATAATGCAGTGGCATTAAAGAATCGAATGTCCTACGTCTGTTTTAAATAAAAAAATGAATCGCAATTAATTCTTCCTTTATGACGTTTCATACACAATATCGAACAAAGAAACGTGCAGATTTAGTTATATCAATATTTTGTTCAAGACATAGAGATATAAAGGAGCGGAGTTAATGTCATTTTTTTTTGTTGATCTGTAACATTTTCTGCCAGTTTCAAGTTTTTTTTTCTTTTATTGTGTTTCTATATAGAGAGAGTATATCTCTGATGCGCAATTATCTTATCTTTATATTATCAAAATCATCAAAAAGTGAGGGCGCGCATGTCAACCAAGCTTCCTTCCAAAACTCTCCCTCTTGAAAAGGTTTACGATGCCGAGCAATGGCATTTGCAACCGAGTAACTAGCCGTACTTGTGTGCCAATTTTTGTTTACATATTTAATCGTAGACGTCGACTGCTTATTTTTGTCTTTTTATTGCACTTGCAATTAATTCTTTTTGCTTTGGTTCGCTTTTCTCACAAAAGGATTTATGATTTGTTTCAAAATGCCGTTTTACAGACGATATGTTCTGCATACCACTGTTCCAGAACATAAAACACACACCACTTTGTCGCCTTTACTGATTGATCATGCTATATTTTTCAGTCCACCAAGCTTGAAATTCTCTGCTACACTTACTATCTTGCACTTTTTTTTTTTTTTTCTGCTGATCTAGCCATGTTAAATAGCAGCTAAAAATCGTAAATTTAACACAAATAAACTTTAAATATGCAGTTGTGTCGACGAAATTGACTATTCTATATGTTCTCGCTCGATCACCCCCCCAAAAAAACCCCTTTTACTGACTGCGTATGACTATGGAAAATTGAGTACTTGTACGATATTTCTGTAGTGTCTGCTCTTTCGCTTTGTCTCAGGTAATTAAAAATTTTAAAAATATTTAATTACCTGAGACAAATATGCAGTTGTGTCGACGAAATTGACTATTCTATATGTTCTCGCTCGATCCCCCCCTAAAAACCCTTTTACTGACTGCGTATGACTATGGAAAATTGAGTACTTGTACGATATTTCTGTAGTGTCTGCTCTTTCGCTTTGTCTCAGGTAATTAAAAATTTTAAAAATAAAGCCGTGAAAGTTACTGATGAATTAGACTTACAGGACAAGAATTAGATGAACTTGATAAATTAGATGTATACAAGCTGAACCATTAATGTTAACTTTAGAATATATATTTTTAAACAGCTTGAATATATATCTAGAAACAGTTACATGCACACACACTATGCGTAGATAAACTTTGCATCATCAGCAGTTGTTACACTGCTGACCACCGTAAATGCAACACCATGAAGGAAGCATGCAAATAACATGAAATTTACAACATGCATTAGCGGAGGTGAGATATGCAAATGATTAGAATTTCAGCGCAGACACATATCACGCGCGCCTGTGGCGTCAACCTCAAAGCGCTATTTAAGGCTTGGAGATTTCGTCGATTTCAAGTTAGGCAATTGTGTTTTTCTTGTGGGTTTTTTCAAAAAACGATCAGTTATGTCTCGTAGAAAACAGCGATCAGCTTTTGATCAAGTATCCGGGTTCGACAGAGGAAGGATAGTGGCCTACCCAGAGAGAGAGATTGTGGATTATATCTTTCAGGGAAATCGGTAGTCGTGTTGAGCGAAACCAAAGAACTGCAATGCGGATATGTGACTGTTAGATGCAGGAAGGTACGACGGACCGACGTGGTCGATCGCATCCACCTCAGTACACACTTAACGTAAGGACCGGCAAATTGTGTGCATGGCAGTGACGGATCGCTCAAGTCACATCACGAACCGTAGCCATAGCACATTGAGTCTCTAACGCATCATTCAGTGTCTGGGCGTGCCATTCGACGCCGCTTATAGCAGGGTGATCTGTCCGCAAGACGTCCTTTGCTTGGTCTACCCTTGACGCAGAACCACAAACGTCTCCGCCGCCAATGGTGCGATGAAAGAAGGATGTGGGCGGCCGAATGGAATGAAGGTGTCTTTACTGACGAGTCACGCATCTGTCTGCAATACAACGATGGTTGGATTCGAGTCTGGAGACACCGTGGAGAGAGGATGCTGAACAGCTGCGTTATGCACCGCCACACTGGTCCTGCACCGGGTATTATGGTACGAGACGGTATTGGATATCACTCTCGCACTCCTCTAGTACGCGTTTTCGGTACTTTTAAACAGCCAGCGCTACATCTCCGAGGTGTTGGAGCCAGTTGTCCTTCCTTACCTTCAGGGCTTGGTCACAGCCATATTTCAACAGGATAATGCGCTACCACACGTGACACGCATTGTCCAAAGGTTCTTCGTCAATCCCCAGATTGAATTGTTTCCCTGGCCGGCTCGCTCTCAGGATCTTTCGCCGATAGAAAACATGCGGTCCATGGTTGCTCAGCGATTGACCCAGATTACACCCCCAGCCGCCACACCAGATCAACTTTGGCAACATGTGGAAGCTGCTTGGTCTGCTGTACTCCAAGAACACATCCAGTCTCTTTGAATCAATGCCGAGGCGTGTGGCAGCGGTGATCTCCAACAATGGCGGCTACTCTGGCTATTGATTCTGGCAGGAACCGCACTTCACAGAAGTCTATAAATTTAATCATTTTATACTTGGTCAACATGTTACCTATAAAATAAATTTTGTTGTGCTAGTTCTTGTCTTTCTTGGTGTTGCAATCAAGGCATAACAAACGAGTCTTTTGTTCAATAATCAACTTAATTATAGCACTGCCACTGGTTCGCCATCCCTGGTTTAAGGCAAAATGAATAGCGCAACAATATACCTTTTTAGGGTACTGAAGTCGGAACGTAATGCAGAATACTTTTTATTACGTATAGCTGTCCACAACATGTTCTTAAACATTGGTTGACATTTATTTTTTTTTGTAACACAGGCCATTCCCGGAAAATGAATCCGATTGCGTCTTTTTATATTAAAATAAATAAAATTCGGTCTCGTTTTTGAATAAACCTCAAAATTCGTGCATTGTTGTGGTGTGAAATGCGCGAATATTGAGGTTTATTTAAAAATGAGATCGAATATAATTTACTTTGTTCCCAAAAGACGCTTGTGGGGGGGGGAGGAAACATTCTTGGACGGTGTAGTGCAGCGATACTCAATCTGCGGGCCGCATGCGGCGCACCGAGCCTTAAGTGGCCCGGTCATGACCCATTCCTCTGGAAAATTAACTTATTTATGAACAATGTTTCAGAAATTTGGAGGAAAATTCTTTTGACAAGAAATCAATTATATCAAATTTGCCTTTTTGCTGTCGATGTCGTACAGTTGCGAATTGATATTCTTTTTCTTTTGTAACGGGTACGGTTAGTGATAACGGACAACAGTAGAGTAGCGGCAATTTTATGTGTGGAACTAATTTTTAGCAATCTTTCATGAAAATTTCGAACGATTTCAAGGTTGACTGTTTTGTAGCGAAAAATAAGCATCGATCAATATTTGTTTGATTTGTCACTAAAGTGCTGTATTTAAAGTAAACAGGAATCACATTCAATGACTGTTTTCCTCCAAGATCTCTTTCAAGAGATGTAAATTGGCTTTATTGAATATTCTTTGCTACAGGAAAAAATGTTTAGTCAGTGTTAACGTCACAGCTCTAACTAAGACATCCTATGAAGTTTGTTATATTATTGGTAATCATTAAAACCGTTTACTGTTAAAATCGTGTAAAGGAGTGTTTCTTAAATTCATTTAAGTGTTAGTGGCAAAACTGTAAAAAAATAATTAATAAAAAGTCTATTAAGCCCCCTCCCCGTTTAACCTCGTGTTGCGGCCCGCGGGAAATGGCTGCCATATGTATATGCGACCTATCATAAAAAAGGTTGAGTACCCCTGATATAGTGGCTAGTAACGGTGTTCTGAAGGCAGCGGCTCTTCAACTTTAGAACGCCGCGGCCCCCTTTTATGTTTCAGCCTGACATCTCAGGTCCCCTTCCTGACCTAAGATTCTTGATGAAAATAAATGTTCTAGTAGAGTTCTTCTATTGAGGGCAATTAAGTGATCTATTCTAAAATTGCACATCTTTCAATTTTGCCATGTCTGTAAAAGAGATGTTACATGAAACATCGTAGAGTTACATAAAGACTGCCGAACCCCTAGAAAGGCGTTGGAGACTCCCGGGGTCCGCGGGCCACAGTTTAAGAATCGCTGCTGTAGGACTTGGGTTCGAATCCCCGGAAAGTGAGTGAGTGAATATCAGCGTCGCAATGTTCAGCTATTCGAGGGCTTTTGGCGACGGACCTTGTAATTTTAACTTTGGTCAAGTGACGAGGACCAAACCTCTGCTGTCATCCTCCTCGCTTAACTACTGCACCACACCAACGGGAAGAAGTTGCTATTTCCCGAAGAAGACATGGGTATTCGTATGTTTTGTGCGGCAGATGGGCGCTCTAAATATTCGTCCAGCCGCAAGTCCTCCCTTAAGGTTGGTGAAAAGGGTAGAGAGGTAGGAGGCTCTTTATCACCCTTCAGGATGTTCTATTTTAAATTTTTTTGGGGGGCCAGTGGTGCACACAAATTTTCCCAGGGGAGTAGGGTTAAAAGTCCACCATTCTCGTGTTATACCTTAATCGGACGCTAAACGTATTCTTTTGATTTCCTCGATTTTAGAAGAAAAAAACAGTAAAAAGTAAATTATTGAATTAATTTGCGTTAATCAATAAAATACATTGTTAATTACAAGTATTACACTGGTGTGCAAAACTTATGCAACAGGTGGGTTTATTGCCATAACTTCACGAAGAATCATCTGAGAGACCTGAAATTCAGAAATGAGGGAGAGTATTATGTACGTAAAGGATGACGAAAGCATCGGCGCTGAAAAAGGAATACAATGCATACGCTGTGGAATAAAACAAAAACAAGCTTTATTGAACGCATAGTATTGTGACTCATGGATGATCTATCCAACAGGAAGAACAACAAGCAGATGTTCCTTAATATGGTATATGCCTTCCCCTCACTGCAATGGTTGCTTCGCACCGTCTCCGCATACTCAGAACCAGTTGGTGTAACATTTCTTGCGGTAGGAGTGCCCATTCTTCAATCAGCATCTGTTTGAGTTGTTGGGTGTTCTCCGTATGATGTAAGCGTGCTGCAATATGTCTCCCCAAAGCATCCCACACATGTTCGATGGGATTTAAATCTGGGGAGTACGCTGGCCAATCCATTCGAGAGATATCTTCACTTTCCAGCAAGAGTCCGATGTGGCCGTGCATTGTCATCCATAAAAATGAAGTCTGGGCCAATGGCACCTCGGAACAGACGCACATGGGGAAGAAGTACCTCCTCACAATAGCGATCCCCGATTACAGACCCTCTCGAAAATGTGGAGCTCAGTTCGTCCGTTCAGCATAATGCCTCCCCAGACAAGAACTCCAGGACCACCGTAATGGTGTCTTTCTTTGATGTTACTGGTATAAAACCGTGTCCCGGTCTCTCCAAATCAAAACGCGTTGAGAATCGTTTCTGAACCGACTCTCATCCGTAAAGAGGACACGACTCCATTAATCAGTTGTCCAGTTTTTGTGCTTTCTGCACCACTGTAAACGGTGGCGTCGGTGATCAACTTTCAACGGGAGGCAGCATTCAGGACGGCGGGCGAATAGCCCCCTTTGTGAAGGCGTCTGGTCACAGTAAACCGCGACACTTGTCGCCCCGTTGCTGAGCAATGACGCTTGCTGACTGCCGTCGGCCTCTTTTCGCCTGCAGGATGATATATCTGTCATCCCCTGCAGTTGTCGTCCTCGGGCGGCCACCACCAACCTTTCTAAGAGCTGTACCTGTGGTTTGGAACGCTTTCCAAGCGCGCGAAACGACACTAGTTTATTCCGAACTCTGCAGCTACGCTGGTGACGGTACGCTCCTCCTCCAGCTTTCCGATCATTCTTCCACGTGTGAAGTAGTCCAGGTGATTTCTTCTAGCCATATTTCACGAACTGACTCACTGGCACTTGCAACGAATATGTTGAATTGCGTCTCCGGCCTTCATTTTATTCTACTGTTGAGCAGCGCGCGCCGACATCACGCGTTTTGCGTACGCTCACGTCGCTTCTGACGTTTGGTTCCTGATATTTGCATACACATGACGTTTCTACTGACTTACTTGTTCACTGTACTGATCTCCAGACCTCCTTTTCTGCAATTTCATGGCTATCTGCTAAATTTTCACATTGTTGCTTAAGTTTTGCACACCAGTGTAGGTTGAGGAAAAATAAATTATTATTTTTGCATGAAATTCAAAACTTTATTTAACATGTTTCGGATTGTCCGATTTGGGTCAAGTATGTACCGTTTTGTTGTGTAATTTGTTGCCATTTTAAAGGTAGCTTCATATTGCCTCTCTCAGAAGTATTGGCCTTTATTGGCGAAAAACTCTAGCAATCGAAAATCACAATATTTTCTTGATCTCAATTTCTTATCACTTTGGAAATTTTGCAATGCGAGAAAAAGGTGGTAATCGTTTGGTGCCAGGTTAGGACAATATAGTGGATGAATTAAAACTTTCCAACCAAGCCCCCAGAGTGTCTGTCGAGTCTCTGCAAACGTGTGTGGCGTGTTGTTGCGTTGTCCTGATGGAACACAATACCTCTTCTGTTGCCGTTTTTGGTCAGTCACTAGCTTCAAATGGTCCAGTTGTTGACAGTAGATATTTGAATTTAGTGTTTGGCTCTACGGAAGCAACTCATAATAAATTATTCCTTTCCAGTCCTACCAAATTCACAGAACCTTCCTGGATGTTAGTCTTGGTTTGGCCACCGTTTGAGCTGCTTCGCCGCGCTTTGACCACGATCGTTCTCGCACAATATTGTTGTATGGGACTCATTTCTCATCCCCAGTCACCATCCGTTTAAGAAATGGGTCGATTTCATTCCGTTTGCCAAGGGCATCGCAGATGGAAATTCGATCTATCGTGTTTTTTGGTGTGGCACCCAAACATGGAGCTTCTTTTTGAATCCAACTTTGCTCAGATGCCTTAAAACGTTTTATGGTCGATCTTTAGCTCCTGCACGATGCTACGACTTCTAACATGCCGGTCAACTTTGATTATTTCTGTGATTTTATCTACATTTTCATTGACAGGCGCGGGGTAATTTAACATCAAAAATGCCTGAACGGAATTGACGAAACCAAAATTGCACGTAATTAGTTGTTACAGTATTGGCACCATAAACACCATTTACAATTTCAGCCACCTGGTTTACATTTTCGCCTTTATCAAAGGAAAACTGTAAAATACCAAATTTTCTCAGTTGACTTCCATTTTTAACACCCTGTAACTCACAATTGAATGGACCAAACAAAAAACAAGAAAATAAATTTTTTATTCACGAGATATCGACACTACAGCCATCTACCGAAAAAATTAATGGATTTCTTTCCCCCCAAACTAATACTTAATTAAATTTTACGTACTATATGTATAGGATTATAATGAATTGAAAAAAATTCAAGGGCTATAGGAGGGGTTCGGACCCGAAGATCCCCCCCTCTCCTCCTCCTTTCTTGTGTGCGCTTCTAGGTGGAAACGAACCAAATCCTACTATTACCAGTGGGGTTCTCAAAGCTGTGGCCAATGACAGATATAGTCTAGTGCAGGGGTGGCGAACCAATGGCACACGACAGAATATTTTGGGCACGCCATCGATCAAAAACGATTTGCATTTTAGCTGAAAATAAATAAGTTCACTATAAAATATTATGAACAAACGCGAGTGATCTGTCGCAATGCCGACGCGTCGAGGAGCAGACTCGTTTGTTATATCTTGCGTAGTTATGTCGTGTATGATGCAAAGTTTTTCAACGCATAGTGGGTGTGTATGTAACTATTTCTAGATATATTCAAGTCGTTTAAAAATATATTATAACGTTTACATTAATGGTCCAGTTTGTATACAACTAATTTATCAATGTGATCTAATTCTTGCCTTGTAAGTCTTAATTCATCAAGTAACTCTCACGGCTTTATTTAAAAAAAATTTAATGACCTGAGACAAAAGCGAAAGAGCAGACACTACAGAGATCTCGTTCAAGAACTCAATTTCCAAAAAACAAAAAAAATCTGCGCATGTGACCGCAGTCAGTAAAAAGGTTTTTTTTTTTTGGGGGGCTATGATCAAGCGAGAGCACACAGAATATTCAATTTCGTCGACACAATTGTATATTTAAAGTTTATTTGTGTTAAATTTACGATTTTTAGAGCTGCTTTTAACATGGCTATTTAACAAAAAAAAAGTGCAAGATAGTAAGTGTAGAAGAGAACTTCAAAACTTGGTGGACTGAGAAATATGGCATGATCAGTAAAGGCGACAAAGCGGTGTGTGTTTTATGTTCTGGAACAGTGGTATGCAGGATATCGACTGCAAAACGGCATTTTGAAACAAAACACAAATCTTTTTGTGAAAAAAATGAACCAGAGCAAAAAGAATTAATTGCAAGTGCAATCAATAAAAGACAAAAATAAACAGTCGACGTCTATAATTAAATATGTACGCAAAAATTGTCACACAAGTGCGGCAAGTTTCTCGGCTACTAATGCCATTGCTCGGCACGGTAAACCTTTTCAAGAGGGAGAGTTTTTGAAGGAAGCTTGGTTGGCATGCGCGCCCTCACTTTTTGATGAATTTGATAATGAAGATAACATGATTTAGCACATCAAAGATATTCCTCTATCTAGAAACACAATAAAAGATAGAATCTTGAAACTGGCAGAAAATGTTATAGATCAACAAAAAAATGACAGTAACTCCACTCCTTTTATATCGCTATGCCTTGACGCAAAAAGTATTGACATCACTAAATCTGCACGTTTAGCTGTCTTTGCTCGATATTGTGTAGGAAACGTCATTAAGGAAGAATTAATTGTGATAATATCGTTGTTGACAACTACAAAGGGCACAGATATTTGTACGGCAGTATAAAATTCTCTTGTTGAAAAAGAAATTGATTTGAAAAAAATTTTTGATGGTGCTCTAAATATGTTAGGCAAAAAAAAAAAAAAAAAAATGGTTTCATTTTTTTATTTAAAACAGGCGTGGGACATTCGATTCTTGAATATCACTGCATTATTCACCAACAGGCCTTATGTGCAAAGAGTGGTTTAACATTTCTTGATAATGTAATAACGTTAGTCACAAAAATAGTCAACCTCATACCGTCGCAGGCTTTAAATAAGCGAAAGTTTGATGCTTTTTTGGATGAAGTCAATTTTGTGTATAATGGCTTACTAATGTATAATGATGTTCGCTGGTTTGAGAGCCGCGGGAACGTACTTCGAAGATTTGTTGATTACTTGGGATAAATCAGACTGTTTCTACAAAATGAGAGCAAATTTGAACAATATCCACAGTTGATGGATATTATGTGGTTTTTAAAATTGATGTTTTTAACAGACATATGCCAACATGTCAATGAATTGAAAATAAAACTTCAAGACCCGAATAAGACAGTTATCGTCATGATTGATCTCATTCGCGCTTTTGAAGCTATACACTGTATGTTTTCAGAAACAATATTTATACACTGTATGTTTTCAGAAACAATATTATCACAAGAAACTACAAGTACTTCCCAAACTTGAAATCAAAGATCTTTATATATTCAAGATCTTATCAAAGATTTAGATGCCCAAGATAAACGAAATGAAAAAAACAGTTATTGATGAACTTATTTCCATAATTGATTCTTTAATCGAAGAATTTTCAGCGAGATTTTCTCAGTTCAAGGAATTATTGAAACGTTCAAATTTATTATGTACCCTGTGTGATTTCGTTTGGTAAACTGAACTTGTCCCGATTCGATTGGTTGGAAATTGAAGAACTTGAAATGCAACTGATTGATTTCCAGTCATTCAATATGGATTTAAAGGTTTATTCAAACAAGGAAAAAGTTGGAATTGATTGAAGCAGAAAGATTAACAAGCAATCAATATAAGTAAAAATGCCAGTAAAAAAATTTGGGAAACATGGAATTCGATTCCAGACACATTTAACTGTTTTAAGAAGCTGGCTTATGCTATTTTAACCATATTTTCATCTACCGATGCCTGCGAATCGTTATTTTCAGAGATAACTAACATCAAAGACTCGCTTAGAAATCGTTTAGCAGACGACTCTAATTCAGCATGCATTCTGCTAAAAGTAACATCTTTTAATCCTGATATAAGTTATTTGTCATCTGATCTACAACAACAGAAGTCACACTAATGTTACTTTAATTTTAATTACATATATTACTAAAACATTTCCTACTGTACAGTGCAAATTATATTTTTTCGTATTAAATAAAGAATTTTGACTTGTTCGTATTTAGTTTTTTTAGTTTCCCAATAATCCCAAGTAAAATTATTTGATGGCACGCTTATAACTCATTAAGCATTTGTTTAGAAAAAATGGCACGTTGATCCAAAAAGTTTCGCCACCCCTGGTCTAGTGCTTTGCTACGATGAATTTTGTGGGCCTCGATCTGTGACACTGTCGATAAGGTGGTATTAGTGACAACAACAGAGCAAACATTTAAATGAATGAGATTTTAGTTGGTATGTGTTCATCCGTATTGATTCAAAATAACGAGCACCCTTGCCAATAACCTTTATGCATTTACTTTGTAGAAGGAATCATTTTAATTATCGGAGTAATAGTCCACATTTTTTTAAGCAGCTGCTAGGAGATCTAAAGATGAAGGAGTCGTAGTTGAAATGATTAATAAACTGCAGAACAAACTTGCCTCCAATGGAAAACTACTGGAAGTATCTTTGCCGCAGATAGTTGTGGAAGGAAGCCAAAGCTCAGGGAAAAGCAGTGTTTTGGAAAGTATTATTGGAAGGTAAGGATATTTTTTTTTCAATGTTTATGTAACTTGTTAATTATAAATTACATACTAGTTGCTATATTTTTAAATTTATTTAAAAAAATTATTTCGTAAGACAATCCTTTTAGGACAGGGGTTGACATCCTGTTTTGAATCTGTTTAATGAGACAAATATACGCTGTTACAAATTTCGACAATTTTTTTGAATCAGGAGCAAAGTTGCTTGTTGAAATTCTCATCACAGCATGCAAGCAGGGGATTCTAGGGGGCCCAGTGAGTGATGATGTGATTTTGGAATCCTTTGTAAGATATTGCTTGGGGACAAAAACCGAACTTTGCAGGGGGAGGGGCTCCTAATATTCTTCGTTACATCCCTGCATGCAGCTAACTTGCATCTATATTTTCTGTTGTTGATATTCATGCAAGAAAAACGTTGCCCATATATGTGTTTGTGGACTAAAATGTAAGGAATGAGTTCTCTCTCAGCAAAATTCTTCATAATGGTCATTTTTCAGCTGACAAATATTTTTTAAGTTAATTAATGTCATAGCATTAAACATTTCTTTCACACTGTGATCTGACTCCAAGTCATTAAGTTCAAGATAAAGCTCCTCAGGTGCTGTATCAATATCGGCAGGTGTAGAATAACTGAGAAAATTAAATTTTTGCTCAGTTTTTTTTAAATCTCATTTTCCAACTTCTACAGATGATCGTTTAGTAGAAACACTTTCAGGTACTTTGTTTTCCTAATAAAGGAATCCTGTTTTCCTAACAATGAAAAATACAATCCTAATCTTGGATCTCGCACAAAGAAGAAATCTTGATTCAAAGTGGAATTTCTGGCTGTCTTTTAAGCCGCAAAATAATAATAATAATAATAAATAAACTGCGGGATGTTTTCTGCCTACCCCTGTCATAGGATATTCAATTAAAGAAAAGAAAATGTGGGAAAGCGTTACAAAAGAATAGAAATAAGTACATTTTTTTTTCTTAAAAAAAATGTAAAAATTTACATTAACAAAAAAGAAAAAATAACATAAGTATGTTTTCTTTGCTATAATTTTGTAAAATAACTTTTTGTATTACTTAAGTACTGCATCTTCATTCATATTTTTTTGCAGAAAAACGTTCTTTTGGATTTTCTTAAATTGTAAATATTGTGGATTTTAAAACAATATTTTATTTTAGGCTTCGAAAAATTATGTTTTTACTTTGGCAGCCATCAAAATACATCTGCTAGAACTTCCAGAATTACGAAGTATTCCTTCTGGTATGGAATGTTAAAATCTGTATCCTCTGAAAATAATGAATGTTTATATTGAATTAAATATTCAAATTTCACAATGCGTTTTAAGTTGAGGTAACGTGGTTGGTTAATTTAATAATTCGTATCTTGTAGATCAAAGATCATTTTATATGAGTCGCAGGGAAATGATGAAATTGGGTATTTGATCACCTAATGCAGTGGTTCTTAAACTGTGGTCTGCGGACCACCAGGGGTCCCCAGCGCCTTTCTAGTGTCAGCTAAAGTTTCTCATTTTATGTTCACTCAATTACAGATCCTGAAAGGTCTTGTGGAAAACTTGAAAGATTTGCCATTCTAGACAAGATCACTCAATTGCCCCCAATGTAAAAATTCTACGAGAACAAGTATTTCAATCATGAATAT
The DNA here is from genome assembly GCA_019973935.1 of Trichonephila clavipes. Taxonomy (NCBI): domain Eukaryota; kingdom Metazoa; phylum Arthropoda; class Arachnida; order Araneae; family Nephilidae; genus Trichonephila; species Trichonephila clavipes. The sequence goes on along the minus strand of BMAU01003676.1, from coordinate 1,117,154 downwards.
TATTATTGTTCGCAACTAACCTAAAAATTTCAAAAGATAGTAGAAACGCATGTGCAAAGTTGATGAACTGAATTCCCAGAGCACGGCAATTCTATAACGGATTTCATCCAGGAAGGGGTGCTTAAAATCTTGGGGGTCAACGATGCCAGGATGATATATATATAGTAGGGGCCTCGGTGATCAAAAGTTTAAGAACCACTGCCTAAAGGAGTATGATAAATTCACGGAAGATGTTGAATTAAAAAACTCTGTGTCATTTCCCTGAAGAAAAGTCAGTGATTTGATCAAATACCTGAACTGTTTTTAGTGACAAGTGAAAATACGATTTTGAACTTTTTTTGCCGTACCGTTCTCCCCTACCCTCCTTAGAAGTACACCCAACTCTCTTTTTTTTTGCACGGTGTTTTTATACGATTTGAAATATCACGTTACACAAATTTAACTTATTTTCTTTGTGTACACATTTTTTTTGTTTTTGTTTTAACACGAATTTCTAAAATATTTGGGGCCCTTTTTTCCTAAAATTTTTCCCTTTGGATGTGGACGTTTTTATCAAATCAGTTTATGATAATAAAGAAATGATAATGATGGAGTCGAAGGTGAAATTCAGCTGTTTCAACAGCTAATTTAATTCGCGAGGGCTTGAAATATGCTACTGTGGAATAACGCTTCTTACTCATGATCCTGACATAGAACGTACATTATATATGTTACCGCCAAAGTATGAAATCCGGCATTCTCTCTCTCTCTCTATAGAATGCCTAAAACTAGCTGGTAATGCATGAAATGATTCTTATTTTACAAATTGCCTAGGCATTATATCGAATGCCTAATGAGAAACCGTCAAAGTATGAAATGCATCTCCCGATTCGTTTCGAATAATGTGTGGCAAGGCGCGAGACTTTTAACGCGTGCCTCATGCTCAGAACTTATGAGTTGCACACTGTGGTTTGTTCATGAGTGTGAAAATATTCTATTTTACTTAAAATTGTTCAACAAAAAATGGTTTGTTTGCTGCCCAGCATGAAAATGGAGACGCAAGCTGTAGTGTTCGAGGAGGAGTAATAGTCTATAGTAGGGGTCGACAATCTATAGCATGCGGTACAATTATCAGTGGCACTAAGCACTCACTACTCAACAAATTTGTCAATTTTTGAATGGATGGAACTTCATAAATTTTTGTAATCGACCTTATTTGACAAACATCTACAGAATTAGGGACAATTACGGAATTACGAAAAAATATGAAACATAACTCTAAAGATAAATTTACAGCTATTTTGTAAGTTATTGAATGTCATTGCTGGAAAGATTTAATTGTTTGAAGAGAGAGAATTGCATGTAATCTGTGCTTTTCCGATTTTAGTTCTACATATCTAAGTAAAATATCTTTCCTCATATGAAAAATATTTCGAGTCTGCAAAGAAATTGTTTTTAACATTAACATTTTCTGCATTGTTTAACAACTGAATGCTCAGAATCAAGTCAAAGTGAATGTCACAAATTACACATTTTTTGCGGTATGAAAATGAAGCAGCAGTAGGTTAACATTAAAAATTTTATTTATCTTTTTATTTAACTGCAATGAAGGGAAATACTTATATATAAATATGTTTAAAAACATAATACACTCGGGAACATTGAAAATAGCGACCCAAGAAGGAAGCTAAGTACAATCACGAAACTTTGCAAATAAGTACAGCGTAATGTGATATGCAAATGACCCAAGTTTTGTGCCAATACGCATGCTCATACACGCCGAAGTGGTGCTACAATCAGGAAGAGAATGCTATATAAGCCAGCGCAAATTCGAAGATTCATAAACGTGACGATTACCCGCCGATTGTAGGAAGACTTTGGTAAGCGAAACATGCCAGGTAAACGTGCTAGAAGACATTTCTCACAGTTAAGCGAGTTTGAGAGAGGCCTGATAATCGGAATGAAAACAGCAGGCTGGTCGACGCGTCGTGTTGCTGGCCAGGTGGATCGTTCGGAGTGTGCCGTTAGAAATTGCTGGGGGCAGTGGACACGAGAAGGTACCCACGCGCGGCAAACCGGGTCTGGAGCGACCAGGAAGACCACAAGGAGAGAGGATCGAAGGATCTTGCGGCAAGAACTTGTGGACCCCACAGTGACTCGTTCAACGATACGAGCACACGTAGGCGTAGCAATTGTTCCACAAACAATTTCCAGACACCTTGCAGAAGCAAATCTTAAATCCAAGCGCCTTTTCCGTGCACTCCCTTTAACACCGGAACATCGGCAACTGCGTCTACAGTGGTGCCAAGCCAGGTCAATGTGGAATGTCACAGATTGGCAAAAGGTTGTGTTTAGTGATGAATCCCGGTTTGTTTTGGGCACATGATAACCGTGTACGAGTGTGGAGGCGCCCTAGTTAGCGGTACAATCCCAACCCACTGTTCTACGTCACACTGCCCGCACAGCTGGTGTAATGGTCTGGGGGGCCATAGCCTATGATAGCCGGTCCACTTTAATTGTGATGCGTGGAACCTTAACGGGCCAACGTTACGTTGATGATATTCTTCGACCCCATGTAGTATAGTACGTTTCCTAAATGGTCTTCCAGGGGCAATTTTCCAGCAAGATAATGCTCGTCCGCATACAGCAAGAGTTGCGCAAGACTTCCTACGTCATTTTCAGACTCTTTCATGGCCGGCTCGCTCCCCCGATTTGTCCCCTGTAGAGCACGTGTGGGATCAGCTAAAACGGCAGATGCCATCGTGTCACTCTGTACATGATTTAGAGTTGGCTGTTCAAGATTTGTGGGCCCATCTGCCTCAGGACAACATAAGATGTCTAATCAACTGAATGCCGGACCATGTGGCGGCATGTATTGCAGCTGGAGGTGGTCCAACGCGCTATTGAAGTTGCCCATTATACCCTGTATTCGTTTGTCTTGTTTTTGTGATCAAGTGAATCTCTCATCTGTGTCATTATGTGTATTAAATTTCATTTCCATCCGATGCTTTCTTCTTGAGTTGCTATTTTCAGTGTGTTCCTGAGTGTATATGTAATATTTCGAGTTTTTTTTAAATTTTTGTTGAAGAAAGTTATATTTTGTGCTGTTTAATTTTATGTTAAGAAATATTTTTAATTGATGCAAAATCAATGTGTGATAAACCTATAAATCTATGTAATTGAACTCTATTCTCTAACTCTGCATACATTATCTCGGGAGCAGAATTGTTTCAAAAATGCCCTACTATGTGGCACTCTGAATCATAATTGGTAGATTGGTTTTTGACACGCCACAGATAAAAGGTTGCCGTCCCCTGGTCCATAGGCATGAAACAACTATTCGACGCCAAAAATTCGAGTTAAGGCTGCAAAAAAAAAAAGTATTTTTTTTAAACTGAAATTACTTATACTAGAAGTTAATACTGATATACAAAATGACTAAAAAGGAACCCAGGCCTGCTGAATAGCTGTAATATTATGTTTGGTGAAAATAAAAATAAACACATGTAACCTGTTAAAAAAGACGTCAGTACTATACAGAATGAGTACATCCATTTTTGTGAACATGGCTAGAAAAAACAAAAAAATTATTTAAAAAAAAGCATTGCTGTGAAATTTGTGATTTTTTTTCCCCTGAATGCCAAAAGATTGGCATTTGTAACATGAGTGGGAAATAGAATGGTTTCTATCGACTTGAAACTTCTGAAGGAATTTTAAAACAAGTATATGCAAAATCAGACTTTACTTTGTGCCCTAAGAACTTGCTTAGAATTAAAGATATTCCTGGCCATGAAATTCTACATCTCTCAGTTGCTATTTCTCATTCCAATGGAAGTGATGAAGGATTCGTGAAATGTATATGTAAAAAAAAGTACCAAAATAAGAATTGGCTTTGCTTAAAAAATGTAATGAAATGTAATTCAAAACGACATTCAAGCCTACCATGTTTCAATAAGTAGGTTAATTTTTTATTTATAATTTGAAAATTTTGTTTTCCCTAATAAAAAAGAACATAAATTTTATTTGGTGCAACTTTATTTTTCCTTCATGTATTTTGAACAATTTTTTAATTGCGCTCTCATTATTTTGTCAGAATAACATTTGTATATTTTTAGAAATGTACGCCATTGATATAAGCCTTATCATGATCTTATTTCATACTTTGCCTTAACAGCTTTGGTCATTATATAAAATGCCTAGGCGTTCTATACAATGCCTAGGCAAAGTATGAAATAATTCTCATATTTCATACTTTGCTTAAAAACGTTAGACATTCTATAGAATGCTTTCATTTCATACTTCATACTTTACCGGTAACATATATAAAATTTTGCAACGTTTTCTTAAAAGTTTTGTATAGCAGGGTATTAAAAATTATACATGCAACTGAGAAACCAAAAAGAAAAAAAAGACCTAGTAACAACAAATAAACCAACACAGGCCATTAATAACGAAAGAAATTCTTCAATTGAGTCTAAGCCTACAGTTGAACTAGACATATCTGACACATCCACTAATGATAGTTTTTTTTTATCCAGTTCATAATAAATGTGCTTTCTTGTTATCAATGATCAATGATTAGTAGCAATGATTTTTGTTAGTTTGTAGTTTTATTTCTTTTTGTTCTTTGTACTTACAGACTGAATTTTCACTGTACACCAATTAAAATTTTTTTTGTCACATGAATGAATTGTGTGTTTTTTTAATATGTAGCATGGATAGCATTATTACTTTTTTTACACGGTTTTTTGGGGAAACTGTTTAGTTTATCTGCTTACGATTTTCTAAATGTATGAAACAAATACCTAAATTAATTTACCATATACCACATATATTGTGTACATCAGGCATGTCAAACTCATACGATGTTACGGGCCACTTGGTCAATTTTATTGAAGTTGGGGGCCGCAAGTTTTCAATCTTCAAAAAATCATTAAAATACGATTTTTATAATGTATTATGCATTTATTAGATTCCATGTGTATTGTATATTATACGTACGTATAGTTTTATATTTCACGTTATTTTTTAAACTTGAACTATAAATATTTTACTTTTTTTTTAAAGAAAAGTGTAAGAAATTCACATTACTTTGTAGATGTGACATCGGTTTTTTTCCCACATAGCAAGTCAGCAAGATTTGATTGAAAATATTGAGTGGGTGCAATTTTTAAAGTTGACGATAAATGTTGATTGGTTAATCTCGACTTTTCTGAGTTTTCGCTATTTTTCATTAAAGAAAATAATTACGCACGTAAATTATTTCCAAACATTACCATTATTCGCATAAGAAACGATAAGTTTTAGGAAACCGATCCACTTAGAAATATGTATAAAAATTTAGATTTCCAACTTTCAAACATCTTTGCTTTAACAAAGAATCACATTAGTTTTCAATAAAATACATGTGTAAGCTTTCATCACAACAATTTCATTATCGATAGATAGAGGTCAAGTAAAAGTGCGAAATTGTAATTGACAGCTTTTAAAATCAGAAAATCTTTGATCTATAATTCCGTTTCTAACAATTTAATTTATATATATATAGTGAGCATATTCAGTAAATTTTAAATTTATGGGATTTAATCAATAGATCCTGACAGCTTTCAAAGAGAGTGCGACAAGTTTTATTTTTCTAATTATTTTTTCCAAAGTAATAATTTTTAACAGTAATAATTATCAAACAGAGTTGTAACAACATGATTTTCGCTTTGAAGTTTAAAATTCAATTTATTAAAAAGACTTGTAATATGAACTATAAGAAAGCGAGGTCCCACTTTATCCATTGTCCATCTTTTAATTCAGCACATTCATAACTTTTGTTTCCCAGAAGTTAGTAATTCCGTCCAGCAGTTTGAAAAATTGTTTTAACATTTTATGATTTGAAAGCCATTAAACTTCGGTATAATATGGTAGATCTTTGTATTCTCTTTCTATTATCTTCCAAGAGTAGCAAATTGACAATGATTAAAAGCCTATGTTCTCAAAAATAATTTCCAATTTTTGTGACTATTTTTAAAACATGCCCTATATTTAAAACTTTGGAGCACAGTACCTGCTGGTGAATAACATAAACTTTTCAAAATTATTACTACTATGCTGTTTGCATGTTTCTTTTAATCTTGCAACAACTCCTTTAGTAATACCGATCGTGGTAGGCGCACCATCATACTAGTCAAACCAACTTTTCCAATGTGAACTTCCCTCAGGGGCTCACCTTTAGGTGAGTACGGGTGTCACAATCCCGAGGTACCCTAGTGATATTTTCCTTTTCCCAAGGGGTTTACTATCTTAGGTAAATACGGGTCTCACGAACCTGGGGTACCCTAGTGATCCTTCTTTATTTTCGACCCTCCTTGTCATTCAATTTATCCTTTCTTTCTTTTCCCGTCTAGATCACAGATTTTCACAAATGTTTGGCGCAGTATAGCCAGATTTGGCTCTTGCGCCATAAAATCTCACATTCATTCATTCATTCCAATGTTTTAACTCATATTTCTTCAAAACATCTATAAGCATATTCAAAATACCAGCCCCGTAGTTGTATTATGAATATAAATGATTTTCAAAAGTTCTTCACTTATTTTTTTAATTTAACTTAGCATTCGTAAATAAAAATGACTGACAGCAAAATTTAGAATATCTACTTTCATCAATAATTCATTAATAAAGTGGGCTTCAAATATGCTGATATTTTTGAATGATGCTGATTTCTCAAATTCTCGACTATTTCATCAACTCTGCTAACTACAATATTTCGACTTACATTTTTAATTTAATTTGTTTGTGCTGGATGTAATATTTAAGCTATTTTAAATAAACATTCACTTATAAATTCCCTTTCAGTAAATGATTTCGATCTGCTTATGTGATTAAATGTGATAATATATTTTTACAGCATCTGTATAGTCTGCAACACAAATTTAAAGAGTACACTTCATTGTTTTTGAAGAATTGATCTCTTAATTCGGACTTGCTTCACGACATTTTGCAAAAGTATTGGTCCTAGTTTTCTTCATGATTTGTGTCATAATGCCTTTTAAGATTATACGAGGGTTGGGGCAAAAGTCATGGCAACTGTATTTTTTCATGAAGATACCAGTCCGGATGGAAAATGTGACATACAGAAGAAAGGACAATGTGTTAACTACATGTGTGGACAATGAATAGCACTGAAATATCGTAACACACTAATTTATTGCGGTAGTATACAGGGCAATTTGGTCTTCACGGTGCAAAAGAATGACAACACAGTACACCCACCGTGCTACTTTCACTGTGATATTCCATTGCATGTTTCCCTCGGAGAACGGCTATTTTGATGTAAGAACGCTGCTCAACACGGGTTACTTCATCACACGACACTCACCAACTGACTGATTTCACATCCCTCGCTGCGCTACTACCAGCTATCGCAGAGCCATCTGTTATTTTGTTTACACACTATGCCTGCAGAACTTTCACACGACACATATACGTTTGTGATCCATTCACATATATGCAAGAAAGAAAAATAGGTGAAATTGTCGAATCGGGCGCCTTACCGCCAAATTTTGAAAAATCGCCAATTTGGCGCATTTTTGCGTGTTGTGTTTCGGAGTTGCAACCCTACCACAACACGCATCGCCGGAGCGCGAAATTCAAGATGGAGGAAGGAAAATCATTAAAAAAGTAGCATTTTAAAGTTTTAAAAATGAAAATCGCTGCAAAAATCAAGCATTTAAAAATGGAAATAATTTCACTTACCTTTAAAAAATTCTGCTATTTCCGACATTTATGATGATGATGAGTTAGTTGCCTACTGAAATTATACCAGTGTGCTACTGCATATTTCTGAGAGCACCTTCCAAAATATTTTTGTTTTTGCATCACTAACAAAACGGTGCACACACACATCCATATTACTCAATTCAAACCAAAACCATTTCTTTAAACTCCTAAACACATGATGGGTATCCTCTTTCACACTGGACTAAATTTTGTAGTACCATTCAAAAACGATCATTCACTTTATATTACCCGTTCTTTCTCTCAATTCCATACTTTTTCCACATTTCGGACATACATACGATGATCCAATCAAACCTTCTTTCATGCACCATTCTAAAACAGCTTTCTTTCCAAGCTCAGGCAACATGGCAAAAAAAACCCTTTAACAATAGTAATCGTAATTTTTCATACATTCATTCAAATTAATCCTAAGAGCATCGCTGGACATCATGGCAATCTTTTGAAATTTATGTGGAAAAAGAAATAAAAATATTACCTGTAAAAAGTAATTCTCAAAACGAAGCCGAACAGCTGACCCAACCGGAGCAAAAGAAATAACCGTTTCCTCATTAACGGAATTTTTAAAGTAATAAAAGCTTTCTGCTCATGCGCGAGAAAGACCGTTGAAGAATTAAACTGTTAAAATAAAAAAAACGAATTACGAATGCACTAACTTGCCGCGATATCGTTAAAACTGTTAAAATGAAAGAAATCTACTGCGCATGCTCAAAATTTCGCCTAAAAACTATTCTCCTTCACTGGAAAACAAATTCAGAAGGGTTACCAGATTTGGCGAGAAAACACTTAGCGCGAGAGGCGCCCGATTCGACAAATCAATCGAAAAATAAATAGTTGCCATGACATATGCCCCAACCCTTGTATATCTTAGCAACTGAAATAAAGTTTTTAGTTATGAGGGATATTTTATTCTTGTTTTGGACACAGAAAATATTGCGTTTCCAATTTTCTGGGAAAAAACGACGTTCCCTCTTGAATTGATCTTTCTTTAGTCATTGTTGAAATTTTATTAAATAACTTTTTAGTTTAAGGTGGAATAAAAATCAAATTCCACTTTCATTCGAAAACAATTAAGTATACACTGTCCTTTATCTTAATAGTCCTGAATATTTTTTTAAACTTTAAAAAATACCTCTAACTGCATCTTGCTATTTGGACACTCTTGAACAGAGAAGGAGGAAGAGAAAAGTCGCAGACACACGAAGAATCTTGTACCATTCATATGCATAACGCATTTCAAAATTTAATAAAAAAAGTAATTTATTGTAGTAAAATCAAATGAAAGCGTTTTATATAATATGAAAAAAGTAATTTTTAATCTAAAGGCCATTTCTATTACCAAAAAGGATTTTTTTTCAAATATATTGCAGATTTCTCTATATAAAAAAGGTTTAATCTCAAATAAATTTCAAAATGAAAAAACTTTTAAAACTTGATATTTTAAAATTTTTAAAAAAGAGTCAGTGGGCCGCAACTTACGTATTGGCCGACCTAGTGTTTGACACCCCTGTTGTACACGATTACTTTTGCACAGTTTTCTAAGGAACGTGTCTTCTGTGTGTGTGTGTATAAAAAAAGAGGTGTTTATTCAGTTAAAGTTTGAAGTCATTCTGAGCAATCGAGTGGAACTTCGATTATAATCACTTTATGTAGTTGATCATATACAAAATGTGCGATAAAAATTCTGTCTCTTGGGATGTGCATAAATAACACTTAGTTTAACGTGGATATTTTATCTTTTGAAAGAGTTTATTGAATAGTAATTTTTAGTGCTTCATTTTGTTCTTAAACCTAATGGTGGTCATAAAATGTTTTTAAGTCGATGTACCTCAGAAACACTCGCAGAGTAAGGTAAGATGCTTCATGTGTTAAATTAAGCATGATTTTTTAAATTTTAAGTAATGTGGATACCAGATATAATTATGAAACAACTTAGATGTATTTTTGTCATTTAACTCCAATTCAAAATCAATGTTAAGTCTGCGGTGCAGAAATACTACAGCAAAATAAATAAATAAAATATAAAGGAAAGGATAATTTTTCTCTAATACGTTAGTTTAAGAAGATAATGATATAAAAATTCTTCATTTTTAGAGAATTTTTACCTCGAGGAACAGGAACTGTCACTCGACGCCCGACTGTTATCCAGTTGTATCCAAGTGATGAAGGTATGTGATAAGTATAATATTTGTATTTACTATGTTTGCAGAGTTGTATAGTTTGATAACATAGCCATGCAAATATAAAATTTCTAAAATTAAAATTAAGAAACCGTGTATGACCAGATATTTGTGATTTAAATAGCTCAACGATTAAGTGGTTCCTTTAATTGTTAATTTGGGATTAAATAGCTCATTCATACGATTTGAGAAATAAAATCTTCCCATTTCATAAGTTTCTCAACTTCTATTGTTTTTCCTCCGGACTGTGACGGATTGATTGTCAATTAGCGTTGCATATGGAAAGAACAAGAGAGCCTTTGGCGCACTTGACCTTGCGTCATTTTTAACCATTTGTTCCTTATTCAAGTTATGAGGACGACACTGAGGTGGCATCCCACACACTCCAGTGACCACAGTAGCCGAGTGATTATCGTTACAAACTCGTAATCAGTGTCGTAGGCAGAGTTGCCAGAAACTTATGCAGCAAATTAGCACGAAGAGAGGGGGGGAAGTAGCAAAAATTAGCGAATCGATTTTCACTTGCAATTCATCAATATATTTTTTTTTTATTTTGACAATTTTGAACTTTTAAAAAATACATTAAAATGCTTTAACTATATTTAAAATACATTCAGATTCTTAGTGTTCAATATCGTGATCTGCTGTGTCTTTTTTACAAATTCCTGAATTATATTGAAGCATTTTTGGCGATGAAATAAAATCAGCAATCCCTCGTTCTTTTAATGTCATTTTGGCTGTGGTAGTCGAGTGGTCAAGGCATCGGATCATGACTGGCCTTGTTACGAGTTCAAGCCCAGTACCACTAAATACTCGCCGTGTAGGGCAACGATGCGCGTTAAATATGTCGAGAGTTAAAACGACCGCCTCCTATTGCTGTGGTGTGGTAGTTAGGAGATGAGGTGTCAGCTCAGGTGTCGTCCACGTCACTTGACCGTAATTTAAAATTACGTGGTTCGTCGCCAAAGGCCCTCGTGTTAATAAGCCCCCGCGACGTTAATATTCATTCACTCATTCAAAGTCATTTTGATTCTGAGAATTTAATCCAACAGTTCAAGGCACATTCGATTCCTTAGTCTTGTCTTTGTTGACATCGCTCTCGAAAATACCCTTTCCACAGGGGCGTTACTTACGAGTAGGCTGTAAAGCTCTAAAGCAAATGTAGCTAAATCTATTGAGTGAGTGAATATTAACGTCGCACTTATCAGCTACACGAGGGCTTTAATCGACGGACCATGTAATTTTGAACCATGGTCAAGTGACGTGGACGATACCTGAGCTGGCACCCTCCTCTCCTAACTACCACACCAACGGGAGGATGTTTGAGCTCTCGACAGATTTAACGTGCATCGCTGCTCTACACGGCGGGTCTTTAGTGGTACTGGGCTCGAACTCGTGACAAGGCCAGCCACGATCCAATACCTTGACCACTCGGCTACCGCAGCCACTGCTAAATCTCTTAAAAACGGAAAAACGGACTTCCCAGCTTTTTTTTATATTAAAAATGTGACACCAAAATAATGCTCCATCACTCCATCATTTAAAAGTTCAGATTCTGAATGAAAATCATCTTTCTACTGTGTGTTAAAAATGTCTCAATTGATTCTCCAGAACATCCTATGTAGATTGGTCTGCTAATTATAAAGGCAGATCATAAAATGAGGGACGATTTGAATTTTAAAAAAATTTCAGTTGAAAAACTATTTATTTATTTTTTAAAGTTACATAATTTGAAGTGGTTCGGTATAAAGTTACTCACATGAAGTCTTCAGAAAATTATGACATCTTTCATAGATTTCTTGTAGATTCTTTGGAAATTATTTTACTTTTGCTTGTCAGTTTATTCAAAAAGACATATCCAAAATCAACTTCCTACAGCGTTCCTTGTCGCTTTGGAGTTTCCCCATGATTTCATGTCGATTAAATTAACCAAATTTTGGGGGGGGCGATTTTTCCCAAATAATTCATTTTTTCGAACTTGATCCAATACTTTAATATGTGTGGTTGAAAGTAGAAAAAAGTAGCGGGATCATAGTGAAGAAGCGTAAAATTCGCGAAGTAGCAATAGAATAAAGAAAGTAGCAGGAAAAGTTTTCAAAAGTAGCAAAATTCGCGAAAAATCACGCGATCTGGCAACACTGGTTGTAGGTTGTGCTGAGCAGGCCAATGTTTGTTAAATCTGTCCAGGCTCAATATCCTCCGTTCCTGTGGTAGTTACGGCTGTTTTCGGCTTGGTAGTTCGGCTACGGCTGTAACACTTTCCCCATATACCCTTAACTTACATGCTACGCCACTTACGGACTTCGATCTTTGGCTGATTCAACGGCCACGACGTGGTTTTAGTGACACCAGGTCTCGAATCCATGATTCAACAGCGTGGTTTTGACACCAGGACTTGAATCAATGATTCAACAGAAATAACAAAAGCCGCTAGCTCGTGACTGTCGGTAGCGTACACAGGTCTCTCTCATGAGGTGGGGGTTACATTCTAAAAAATAGAAAGCTTCGAGGCGTATTATTTGAGTTGAATGAGTGAATGTTAAAGTCGCACTATTTAGCTTCTCGAGAGATTTTGGTGACAGATTTCGTAATTTTGAACCATTGTCAAGTGACGAGGGCGACACCTGAGCTGGCATCCCCTGTTCTAAATTCCACACCAAAGTTAGGACGTTTGAACTTCGACAGATTATTCGTGCTTCGACTCTCTACAAGGAGGGTCTTCAACAGTACTGGACTCGAACTCGTGACACACCGGCCACGAGTCCTTTACCTTCATCACTAGGCTACCACGGCCACAGGGTAATAATTAAAGTCTCTAAGGTATTGATTAAAAATATGTTCATGTATAGTCCCCAAACCCCATCTTTGCGTTCACCACTGGCGACTGTAATTTCTAGGCTACCGCGACCACCTACCGTAATATATGATTTACGAATTTCAAGATATCGCTGCAGCAATGATAACTGATTAGTGATGGCATCTAGTTTATGTTGGCCGGTTTTATTTCAGTCGCATCTTGATTCCACTAAAGACATGTTGTGTAGCGAGGTTATGCTTCTTCACGTTGGCGATGCGTGGGCATTACAAGGCCCGTCTCCTTATAGCCTAACGCAGGATGTCTCTGGGAAACTGGGTTTTCAAGAAACCCTCCGTCCCATATCTAATTTAGTATCAGAGTCCTGACTGTTGATGTCTGTGGGTAAAGTCACTTGAATTAATCGAAACAGTCGCATGAGATGACGCAAGCGTCTGTCTGTAGTAGTCTGTCGTTGAGTAAATAGGGAAAAGGGATTGATAGTTTGACTGAAGAAAGATTGAGGGTTCGTGTAAATAACACTTTCTCTACTAATGGCCAAATTCAAAGTAGAACTCACGACTTCCCAGAACACCCCACCGTCAGTACTTGCCTGTTCGTGGATGATTCCGCCATGCTTTTGCAATGTACCCAGCTCAAATACACACTTAAAAACATGCAAAGTTTCCTTGATAGGTTACAAGATTGGCTCATACAATGGAGAATTGCAATTAATGTCGATAAATCAAGCAATAATATTTAGGAAATGGGGTGTCATCGACCCCCCCTTCCATCTCTCACTTTTTGATGACAACATACAGTGGGTCTCGGTAGTTCGTTACCTGGGTCTACACATGGATAGCCGCCTAACATACAAAAAACATATCAACTATCTGAAAAATTTTGGGGTAGAATTTATTTAGCTATCTCCCTCATTGGGAGGAAATCTCCTCTTATCCCTGGAAAACAAAGTAATCTTATGCAAGCAAGTTTTGCGCCCAATTATAACATACGCTTCACCCGTATGGGGAGCAGCGGCTGCCACCCACATGAAAAAAAAACCTCAAGTTATACAAAATAAAATTCTTCGCCTCAAGACTAACGCACCTTGGTACGTTAGAAATGATGTGATACATAACGATCTACATATGGAGCCGATATCTAGTTTTATCACTAAGTTAGCTGGGAATGTGTTCAGGTCAATCGAAAATCACGATAACCCAATTATCAGAGCACAAACATTATTTACTTATCCACATCCTAAATTAAAATATGCATATGCCACAGCAAAATGGCAGAACCCGCTCAAACCACCGTAACTCAACAATTAAACTTTAATTTTATACGTTAACATCATATGCTCTACTGCTTTTGAAACAGGGTCAGTTCTGACTGTCACCTCCCCACTCCTCCATGTTCCCTTTTGGCGATCGATTCCTTCCTTCATACATGCCGCTTCGACACCAACTTGTGTCTGGGTCGCTCTGTCGCCCAGTTAGTTTGGCGGTTCGTTTGCTTGGCGTTTCGTTCATTCCACCCCTCCTTTGGAGGGGTTGTTGATTTTTTATTGTTTTTATATGGTTTTTCTTTTCTTCTCACACTGGGTATAAACTCCTTCGGCATTGGCACCCGAAAATTCTAATTTCCGTTCCGCGAAAAGATTGAGTATTGAAATGAAGTTTAGGGTAATTTTTTTAGACTTTTCTTGAGTCATTCACTGAGTGGCGAATAACTGGGCAACTATCTAACTCGAGCTCTTCGTTGAGGTATTCGTCGAATAGTGCTAGGATTGCCTTCTTTTTGTCAGATTTATTTTTATTGGTAGAGGTGGGAAGGGGGATCAGAAATATTCATAAGACTTATTTGTTGCATGAGGGGATAGGGCCTGTATCGTTTGTTGAAGGGTCTGAGAGATGAGGTTTAAGCATTCATTTTTGCTATTGTTGCCTGATAGTTGGGTGGGGATTGGGGTGACTATATCTTGGGCGGTTGGCTGAGTGGTAGCATCTGTGGTGCGCCATCTGTTGGGGGCCCGCGGAATGAGAAGTTGTTTGTGTAATCTGTGCATATGATGTGTTAGGCCTTATGATACTGTTTACAATATTAGAGTAGTTGATTTTAATGGTGTTGTCTTTGCGGGGCTTGGGGAAAAGGGGGCATTTGGAGTAGTTGGCCATGTGGCCGTATGTTTGGCAGTTAAGGCAAAATAGTGATTCGACCCTTTTGATCTTGCATTCGCGTGTCTGGTGAGCATCCTTATAGCCTCCCGTATTTTCTGAAAATGCTACATTAATAAACAATGCGGCAGCTGCAAGATTCACCTGGTCGGAATTTTTCGGGCTAGTTCAGTTATAAGTGACACGTGTCTTGTGCACGTTGTGTATATTTAAAAGTGGAAATTTGGTGATTTTACGAAAATTTTTTGTATATTTCTGACGGAAGTTATATTGTGAAAACGATTTTTTCCTATCAAGCTTCTACATAAGAATTTTGAATAGTTGAATTGATGATTAAAGGCATTGCGAGTGATCAAACTATTGAGCACACCTTGATGAAAGTAATGAGCGTAGAAGGAGGTACTTTCAAACGTGGTTGATTGATTGAATATTAACGTCGCACTGTTCAGCTACACGAGGGCTTTTGGCGACGGACCACGTAATTTTGAACCATGGTCAAGTGACGTGGACGACACCTGAGCTGGCACCCCCCTCTCCTAACTACCACACCACACCAACGGGAGGACGTTTCAGCTCTCGACAGATTTAACGTGCATCGCTGCCCTACACGGCGGGTCTTTAGTGGTACTGGGCTCGAACCTGTGACAAAGCAAGCCACAGTACGATACCTATACCACTCGGCTACCGCGGCCACCTTTCAAACGTGGTGCCACTGAACGTGTAGTATATAAGTGGATCAGAGGAGTTATTTATAGCCGAGATATTATTGAAGGCATAGAAAATTTGTGTAATATATCTTTCAATAAAAGTCATCAACATAGTGATTCGACAGATGCTAGAATAGATAGGGTTGATATCGATGTCAAATTATTGGTGGACTTCTTCATACAACGCAGCCCTTTTCCTGATACAGATGCTATAATATCTATTGCTACTGGAATTACTGGAGATAAAGATATTAATTGTTACGATGCTTTTGAACAAGGTTTGACGGCAATGAAAAAAAAAACAGGACAAAATTTACGCGAATTGAAATTATCAAGGAAAGATAAAATAAATCCTCTTTGGTCGAAAAAATAGCAAGATTAAAATTCTTGAAGATGTGATTACTGTTGAGCCATTGCTGCTGTTTCAGCGTATTTGTGTGTTAAAAAAGACCGACGAAGAGCTTCAAAATTATACGAATTATGAATTGGCACCATATCCGCTTTATCTATTTGAAGATGGTGAACTGCGGAAGACCAAAAAGTCAACTTTTTACGAGTTATTCCCGGAAATTTCAATTAATTTAAAGAGTGTAGAAAATGTGTGTTCATTATGCTATTGATGGAGGCATGTTATTACATCGTTGCAGAAGACAATTGAATGAAACCTTTAAAATATGCTACGTGTAAGATATTTAAAAAATAATTATAATAATAACACTTACGTAGTATTTGATGGATATAAGAAAGACGGTATTAAGTCAGCCGAAAGGAATCATCGTGCATAGAAAAATAAATGTGCAGACATTGAATTCGATGAAAATATGCCTTTGAAAATAGCTCAAGATGTTTGTCGAATAATAAAAATAAAAGCCGCTTGATAGAAATATTGAGAATTAAATAGTTGATATTTTTACATGCCAAGCGGAGAGCGATGCAGACAAATTAATTGTTGATACAGCAATTAATTTAGAACACAAACAATGTTGTTATAGTTTCAGAAGACATTGACGTCTTGGTTATATTAACGGCATTAGTGAATGAGGATCGTGAAATATATTTTTTGAAACCATCCAAAGGCAAAGTCCAACAAAAAATATTTTCTTCGAGAAGTTTAAAAGAAACGCTCCCAAAAGGTAAACTAATTATTTTTTTACATGCTTTCGCATGTTGTGATACTACATCTGCGTTTTTCAATAAAGGCAAAATTAAGTTTGCCAAAAATTTTGAGAAATGTCATGGTCTTCACAAATCAGCAGAAGTATTCAAAAATGTCAACGAAGACTCGAATAATATATTTCAAGCGGGTGTAACATATATTTTGGGTTTATACGGAGCATCGGCAAAAATTAAAGATTTGAATACATTGAGATACAATTCTTTAGTAAAAGCAACGGCAAAAAGTACATGTGTTCTTGTATCATCGTTACCTCCTACAACTGATGCAGCATTTGAACATCTAAAAAGAGTGTACTTGCAAATCCAGATATGGTTAGGAAATGACGTAGATATTGATGATTGGGGATGGAAGCATTTCAATAACAATCAACATTGTTTAAATAAACAAATATTTTATTAATAATTGTCTTTTTTATTTAATGACTATTTTAGTGCTATAAAAAATTTTTCAAATTTGAAAAAAAAAATTAAGATCACATTTTGTTAATAGGTAAACTTTTTATATGTATCATTAGCTGAACATTCCATTTTTAATTTTTTAATTTCACTCACTGTAATTGAAATCTGAGGTTTTCATGTATTTAACGACCCGGGCGCTGCACTCTATAGCTCTTTTCTTACATTTCTCTATCCCAAAGAGAGCGTCAGGAATTAGTTGTATCATATTTTTTCTCAGACTATATAAGGTACAATTAGTTTTTCATTGCTAAATAACAACCTTTCTT
Source organism: Trichonephila clavipes (assembly GCA_019973935.1). Lineage (NCBI taxonomy): Eukaryota > Metazoa > Arthropoda > Arachnida > Araneae > Nephilidae > Trichonephila > Trichonephila clavipes. The sequence continues at coordinate 1,099,628 of BMAU01003676.1, read as the reverse complement.
GAATATAAATGTTATTTTTAATTTTATAGTATGTTTTTACACTATTGTCCACATTTTTGTAAGATTTAGGCCAGCCCTCTTTGATATATTTAACAACTATTTGTAATTCTGGATCTAATTCAGTTTCTTTTTTAAATTGTACATGTCTCTTTTCACTCATGGGTAAATATTTTGAAATAGTATGCACACACACACAATATTTAGCATTTCAGGATCATCCCTTACAGTTTCACTAATAGGAAATGTTCGTGATAAAGTATCAGCAAGAAACATTTGATTACCTGGTACATAATTTATTTCAAAATCATACTTTAATAATTAAAATCATTCTTTGCGTTCTAGAAGATATTTTATGCATAGGTTTCTTAACAATTGCCATTAAGGGCTCTTATGGTCACTCTGTACAATATTTTAACATCCATATACAAAATTATGGTATTTCTCAAATGAGAAAACAATTGTCAATAATTCTTTGTCAATCTGTGCATAATTGTTCTCACTGTTTGTTAAACTGCGTGAGACGATACCGGTTGACCTTTTTGGATTAAACAGGATCCTAGCCCATCTTTTGAACTATCACATTGTATTATTATTTCATCATTAACACTAAAAACTTTTAAAATTGGAGATTTAGCTAACAATTCTTTAATGTTTACAAAGGACAATTCGTGTTTATTTTCCCAATTAAATTCTACATTTTCATGAATGATTTCTCTTAATGGAGCAGTAACTTTAGATACATTCGGTATAAATTTTAAAAGAAAATTCATCATACCCAACAATCTCCTAACTTCAGTTTTGATTTTGGTGTTGGCATCTCAACAATTGCTTTTATGTGATCTGGATCAGGTTTTATACCCGATTTAGATATAATTTGACCTACATATTTTACCTCAGACACCCTATATATTGTAGTTTTTCTGGATTAAACTTTATGTTGAGCAATTTGGCTCTTTCAAGAACTCGAGACATAATTGCATCAAGTGAATCCTGATTACATCCTTCAACAATATGTCATCAAAATAAATCTCTACTCCCTCAATATCTCCAAAAAGCTTTTGATTTCTTTTCTGAAATACCTCAGGTGCAGAAACTATACCAAGTGGCATTTTGTTGAATTTGTACCTTCCTAATGGTGTATTAAATGTACAAATTTCAGAGCTAACTTCATTTAAAGGTACATGCCAAAAACTATCTTTCAAATCTACAACTGAAAATGTTTCCTTGCTCTCTAATCTTCTAATGATTATCTTCTGTACAAGGAATTTGATAATGTTCTCTTTTAATTAATTACTTTAAGATCTCTAGGCTCTAAACATAATCTTAAATTTCCATTGGGTTTTTCTACAATGACTAAACTTTGCACCCAATCAGTTGGCGTATTAACTTTTGACACTATTCCTTCTTTTTCTAATCTATCTAAAGTACTTTTTAATTTTGGCTGCAAAGCCAGAGGAACACGTCTTGGTGGGTTAATTACTGGTACAGCATTATCTTTTAAAGTAATGTGATATGGTTCATTTGGAAATTCTCCAACCCCCAGTAAATACATCTTTATATTGCTTAATTAACTCATTTTTACTTATACTACATTCAATAGCATCAAATCTTTTAATAAGGTTTAATTTCTTACAACCTCTTAACCCTAATATTGGTTTGGATTTAACATTTACTACATAGAAAGACAAAGGAATACTTTTGAGTTTATCAGTAGAGCAATTAATTATAAGGGAACAATTTTGCTTTAAATTAAAATTACCATATGTAGTTAGAGATATATTAGTTTTACTAAGTTTTGGATTAACTTTAAACATACTCAGAATATGCAGTGGCAAAATATTTACTTCAGCTCCAGTATCCAGTTAAAAATTTACATCAAAACACTTATTTACATCTAATGAAACGTTTTTATACCAAGTTGTTTGTTTCACTTACCATTTCTACATTCATAAAATTAGAGTCTAATATTTTCCATTGCACATTTAGTTTCATTTTCATTCACAGAATCAATATAAACCAGATTATTTCATGAATGTTCTTTGTACTCTGGAAACATTTAGCAGCAAAATGGTTTTTCTTCTTGCACTTGGCACAAATTTTCCCGAACGCTGGACACTCTCAAGGCTTGTGTTTTCGTCCACACTTTTTGCAGTTGTACTGGGTTTTAGGCTTGTTCTTATTCTCCTTCACGAAGTTTATTGTGGCTGTATCGTACTTCATATTTCGGGTTTGTTCCCGGCTTGCTTCAGCTGCCCGGAGCAATTTCAATCGATTTTTCAATATTGAGGTTATTTTCTCGCAGGAGTCGTTCTTGTAACCCACTGTCTTTAATTCCCAGGACGATGCGGTCCCTAATCGATCCATTTTCTTGCTCTGCAAACTCGCACGTGGATGCTAGAGTGTTTAGTTGAGTGACATGTCTCAATTGTTTGGCCTCCAGTTGGACACATGAAAAAATTCATAATGCTCATAAACAACATTCTGCTGTGGTGCAATATTCTTTAAATTTTTGAAGAACAGATGTTGTATATTTCAAGTCCTTCACTGCACAATAAGTTCAACAGGATTGCCTCCATCTGTTCCATCGTCTTTTTCTGTTGCAAGCAGATAATTTTCCAGTTCCTGCCTCCATTTTTCTTTCACATTTCCCAGCGAAAATTGCAGCGGAGCAGGGGGTCAGAAGGCTTCCATAACGCACGTGGATATCTTTTCAATCCGATATAATCGCTTATACTCCTGTCACCATGTTATGTTTGTTTCAGAATGTTCTTTAGAACATTTGCATTCGAACAGTTCAAACAGCTTCGTTAATATATCATTTTATTAAGCATGAGGTGGCAACGTCATCTCACAACAGCAACAACACAAGCAATCATATACAGTTACAATTTCAGTTCAGTTCAGTTCAGTTCAGTGCAAGCACTGAAAAAGTGGAGACCTGGCTAACGCCTTATGCTCCGATAAAATTTTGATCAGTTTCTAATCCAAGATATAACACACAGTTCGTGATTGCAGTCTATCTGTAATTTGAATTATCGAGTTGTGCTTCAACTGAGATTGAAGAAAGTAGAGTATAGAGTAACTGGAATTTTAGAATCTATTGGATGATGTCAGAAATTTTTCAACTTTTTGAACATGCTCTATTGATTTACACTTCGCTATTGAGGAATAAGACCATTCGCCGTGGTTGGAGATAAAATTTTTCAAAATTTCACGCTGTGATTTGTATTTGGTACAGTTTAATATAAAATGTTCACTAGTTTCGGGTACTTTACAATCTGCACACAAAGGAGAATCTGTTAGTTTAAAAAGGAAATATATATCATTTAACGGTAACTTTTTAACTCGCAACTTATTGATTAAAACTTCTGTATTTCTATTTTTTGCTGCCTGTCTGTTCCATTTTTCAAGATGAGAAATATAAAAAAATTTGTATGTCTCTTGCTCTTTTTCCATATTTCTTCACTTTTGATTTTGTGTTGTTTTTTAAAATAGGTATGTAGATCTTCATAAGTTATCCAAGAAATAATATTCCACGGCTCTGGAGAGGCTTTAGCTAATTTGTCAACTTCTTCATTAATCTCTATTCCCTTGTGAGCTGGTACCCAAATGAATGTAATTGATTGAGCTATTTGGAGGCACTGATGTAAAGTTGAACTTAAATTTAATATTATCGTATTGGATTTTCTATTAATATTTTGGATGCTTTTTAAGACTGATAAGCTGTCCGTCAAGATGATATAGTTTTCTGTTTCAGAAACCCAATTTTTTAATGCAGTCCATATGGCTATAGCTTCAGCTGTGAATATTGAAATCATGTCTTTCAGTATGAAATTTTGTCGAATTTTTTTCTTAGGGATTAAAATTCCTATTGATGTTTGATTAGTATTTTTGAACCATCGGTTGCTATTATGATATTGTTATTAAATTTTGGCTGAATGTAATCATTAAACATATTTTGTACTATATCATCTGGAAGATCTTTGTTTTGAAATGGTAGTTCATGAGTATATATATTTATTTTGCGATTATCGTAGATTGGGGGAGGAGGGATCCATTGAAGAATATCTACTTTAGAGATGCATAATTCTTGGAGAAGGTTGATCGTCTTTTGAAAAATACTGATCTCTTTTTCTCTATATTTATAAAAATTACTATCTATATTCCAAAATAACCTTGCGTTCGGTGACCAGTCTTTTAATGCTATTTGCTTGGTTATAAATTTTTGGCAAAGAAAATTATGGCGAGAATTAATATTTCCATTCATAGACTCTGCTCTTAATAAATCCAACGGGGTATTTCTTGGGAGACCTAGGGCTAACCGTAAGGCAGCATTATAAATCGGTTCTAGTTTTTGTCTGTTGCTATTGCTAGAAAAGGAAAATAGTTGACTTCCATAGTCAAAGATAGAACGGATTGTGGCATTAATAATATTTAAAAAGATGATCAGATCTTGTTCCTATTTTCGGAGAAGATAAGGCTTTAATTGCATTTAAATATTTGAATCCTTTTGACGTAGGTAATTAATATGATTTTTCCAGGTGGTATTGGGGTCGAAGATGATACCCAGGATTTTCAGACTCTTCACTTCGGGAATAGGTTTGTCGCATATTTTAAGTAATGGAGGTATTGTGCTTCTTTTTCTGGAAAAGTTGAGTAGACTGCTTTTTTTTCTGGAGAGGTGGATAATTTCCATTTTTTACACCAGACTGAAATTTTATTTAAAGATTCTTGCATTTCGCCTATTGTTTTATTCCAATTCGTACCACTATTATATAAAAATATGTCATCAGCATAAACCAGAAGATGGCTGTCGTGTTGAATTTCAAAAATATCTGACATATAAATCATAAAAAGGAAAGGACTTAAGATAGACCCTTGGGGTACACCATAATTGTTTGTAACGATTTTTCAAAAATGTTTCTCCATTTGATTTGAATTGTTCTTTGATGTAAGAAGTTTTGAATCCATCGTAGTAATCTACCAGAGTATCCAACTTTGTTTAGTTTAGAAATAAGGCCATTTGGCCACACTGAGTCATATGCTGCTTTAATATCCAACGCTACCAAAAATAAAATATTCTTTTGCGTTCTCTAGCCAGTATGATGTCATGTTGTAATTGAAGTAATGTATTAATGCTGCTTCTGTGAGGGTAAAAACCATGATGATTAACATGAAAAATTTTGTTTTGAAAACTGAAATCCAACATTCTATGTAGAATCATTCTTTCTAATAATTTGGCAATTACTGAGGTAAGAGAAATAGGACGGTATGACGAAACTTCCTTGGGATTTTTGTGAGGTTTTATGAAAGGTAGGATAAGTGCGTGAGTCCAGTCTTTAGGAATTTGACTTGAAAACCAACTGTCATTAAATGATTTTAGAAGGAGATATATTGCTTTGATGGGGAGATGGTTTATTGATTGGAGAGAAATCTTATCATGCCCTGGACTACTGTTCTTTTGATGAGATATTGCTATTTCTAATTCTTTTAAAGAAAAAGGTTTATTAATATCCTGGCTATTGTCCGAATAGAAATATTTGGAATACTATCGTTGTTTCGTTTTTGCGTAATATTGTAAAAAACAGTTTGCTTGGGATTGTTCGTTTGTTAATATGGTTCCGTTATTTTCAATAATATTAAAGGATGAATAGTTAGAATTTGTTCTATTTTTAATTATTCGGATTATTTTAAAAAGAACTTTAGGAGAAGATATTTTTTCGCAGGTCTTGTGCCAAAAATTTTCTTTACAGGCTTTGATTGTTCGCTTAAGTTTTGCGCTTACTGCTTTATATTTTATCCAGTCTTCTTCTTTAAAGTTTTTCCTTGCTTTATTAAGGAGTTTTCTCTTTTGGCTCTTAAATGCCCGCATGCTGCTGTCCACCATGGAGCTCTGGAACTGATCAGGTTTTTTCGGTTCCTTGAGATAAGATTTGAGCTTTTTAATTTCTTTTATAATATCTATATTTATGTTTTCATTTAAATTTATATTTTGTTGAATAATATTGATAAATTTGTTCCAATTTGTGTTTTGTTTACAATTAGTAGTTACTGACCTGTTTGCTCTTTTGTAATTAATTATTATAGGGAAGTGGTCACTTCCAAAATTATCAGTATTCGTGGACCAGGATAAATCATAATTTAAATCTATAGATGCTAAAGAAAGATCTATAGATGTAAAAATTCCCGATGAATGGAGATAAGTTGGACTTTTATCGTTTAATAATATTAAGTCATTTTCAATGATCCAGTCAAAAATCTTTTTTCCAGAAGCACTAGAGTTTTTTGATCCCCATATCTCATGAGACGCGTTGAAATCTCCCAATATCAAATTGTGATTATCAATATATGATGCTATTTTAGATAAATTGCTGTCTTGAAAGTTACCCGGTGGGATGTATATATTAAAAATTGTGATAGGATTTAAATCTATTTGAACTCTGACTATTAAAATTTCTAAGTCTTCACTAATTTCTGAGAATATTTTTATTGCGCTAATATCTTTATTTAAAACTATCATTAATCCTCCTCCTCTTTTGATTTCTCTATCAATTCTGAATATATTCTTATTGGGAATTGTGAAAATATCATTTGGATGTAACCAGGTTTCTTGAATTATTAAAATACTTGCTTTTGAAAGATTGGAGCGAAAAAAAGAATATCAGGCCTCTTGTTTTTAATTCCACGTGCATTCCATTGGATTATGTTCATGATTTAAAACGGAAAAAAAAGGTTCGATACTACGAATTAGTTGAAAAATTCGAAAAAAAAAGTAGATTAATAGTGAGTTTTTAGCGAGAAAATATAAGAAAATGTGATTATTTATTTAAGTTCCTTTATTTTTTTCTACTACACGATCTAATGAGTTTCCTCTCTGTTCTGATATTTTCTTGAATCTTTTTGCCTTTTCATTCTGTTTTCTACTTATGATACAATCATCATCTTTTTGAATTGTTATATTGGATGCAACTTTTTTTAGGGTGGATTCCATGGTATTCATTAGGGAAGAAAATCGTAAATTTATTTGTGCGACCACGGTATTCAGTTCTGACGTGAAGAGTTGTACTATTTGTTCTAATTTCTTTTCGAATATGTTATTGGTTTCTTCAAATTTCATTTCTAATTTCGCTAACTTTTTTTCAAGATTTTCTATCTTCTCTGTTTGATCATTATATGTTTTGGCCGAGTATGATGTTTTTTTTTTTCCCTTTGGAATTTTTCAACTGCTTCATTTCTCGAGATTTGTTGTTGTACTTTAATTTTTAATATTTCAATTTCTTCTTTATATCTTTTGCAATCTGTATCATTAGCTTCATGTCCCTCTCCACAAGAGCTGCATTTTTTTATTTGTATTTCTTTGCATTCGTTTACAGAATGGTTCAGTGAACAAATTCGGCATTTTATTGCGCTTCTACAAAATTTTTGAAGGTGTCCAAATTTCCAGCAGTTTGTGCATTGCCTAGGTTTTTCATAGTAAAGAGTAGTTTTAATCATTTCAAATCCAATAGGAACTCTTTCGGGAATACTGCATCCAATTTGGGTAACTTTAACTGTTTTGATCGGTTTAAATCCAGACTCCGTTTTTTTGGTAAAGCGTTGGATATCAAAAATTGCGTAATTGTAATTTTCTAATTCCGATTTAATGTCGTCTATTGTATATTCTGTGTCTATTCCGTGCAATATATAACTAGTGGTTAGGCCAGTAAAGGATAATCTTGTACTTATTTTTACTCTATTAATTTCTTTAATTTTTAAAGCTTCTTTGGCGGTCTCGCAATTATTGGTTTTAATTATGATCTCACTGTTTCTTGTTTTGCTTATACTTAGAATATTTTTTTTAATTGTGAACTCTTTCATTATATTTTCTTTTAGTTTAAGAGGATTACCATTCTGAAAGCCATTTTCCGATTTTAAGAAAATTGTAATATTTGGCAACGTGCTTAAGTTTTGTCTTTCCGCAAACTTGGTCAATAATTCTATATCTGTGAGATTACACCTATATTTATTGAATGAAAAATTTGAATTTTCGTGTTCCACTTCCATATTATTATTTGGGTGAGGGTAGTCACCCATTTTGTCTTCTCTATTCCAATACTCAAAATTGTATAAATACACTATCTTGTGTAAATAATTAAATTAAAAGCTCTCTTATCCGAAAATAGAAGAAAAATTATATGAACTAAATTTCAATACAAAATAAAAATTCAAAACGATCTCACCCGCTCGAATCCGCTTGAAAAGTCAAAAGTATTTAATATTATTAGCACACTTTCACTCAATCAATTCCAACCCAAATACCCAGTTACAATATACAGTTAACACAAGTACACATTCACAGTTACAGTTATGACATATACGGCGGTAAAAGAGGGAGGCATTAGATCGTTCATTGTTGGTCGTCCGCCTCCCGCAGCGCATCTAGTGTTCGATCAATTTTTTTTATTCACCTTAAAATATCCGGCGTATAACGCACACTTTTACCCAGAAAATAAGATCAAAATTTACGAATGCGCATTAAAGCCGTGTATAAAAAAATGGAGGTTTAAAAATAAAGAAAAGAAATGAGCATATAAAAAATTAGTCTATATATACACATATATCGAAGAATTGTTAATTTAAAAGGAGAGACATTCCCCTTATATGATTTTAAAGGGTTGTAGTTCTTAAAGTATACTATTTTTTCAAAAGCTTGGATTAATACCTCGAATAAATAAATGACTTAAAAAAAGTATGGCACATGTATTTCAAATTTTTTCGTGAAAAAAACATAGTTAAACTGTTATCGCAATAAATGTATAACATGATGTTATACTACATAATTTTGAGAAAAAAAACCCGGTTACACATTGTAATATTTGATTACTTATCGTTTGGTACAAGTTATTATAAAATATCAAAACTTTGGTAAAAAGCAAGTTTTAAGGTATTTGTGTTGTTTTTTTAATTAGATAACAATATATATATATATATATATATATTATATATTTTTTATATATATATATATATATATATATATATTAGTGTTTTTACTTTGTATAAAAAAGAAAATTTTCTTGTTAGTTTCAAAAAATTAATCTGAAAAAATAATTAATTGTTGGTACCATTAAATTTTTTTTCAGTGTATGCCGAGTTCCTACATAAAAGCAATGAGAAATTCACTGATTTTGAAAGAGTTAAACAAGAAATAATAGATGAAACCATGAAAGATCCTGGTCCAACTGGATTTTCCTCAAAGCCTATTACATTGAAAATATATGCTCCTAATGGTAAAAAGTAGTAGTTTTACATGTTGTAGCAGATAACATTTCTAAATTAAAACAAAAAATTTGATTATTGTTAGATATATTTAGAATTTCAAAGTAATAAATATATTTGTTCCATATGAAAAAATATATTTAACTAGGGAATATTTTTGTTATGGCTCACTCCGTCGAATACTCAGCACTCAATTAGAACACAGTTTTTAGTGGACTGGTATTTATTTTTTACTCCAGAATTACTGGGCATGCGGTCCAGGCAGCGCTGTTGCGCTTGCGCAAACAATGGCATCTGTGTTTATATTCTATTAGTTCTGTTATTTATATTTCATCAAAATTAGTTCAAAGTCGTAATTTATATGGGCTACTACTTTATCTTTACGTGTATATTGTTTACTTTAATTGTCTGTTGTATGTATTACATTATTTTTTTTAGTGTTAAAACTCACTTTTGTGGATATGCCTGGTCGTGTTAAAGATGTTGGAAGCAACTTATCGTCAGAGAGCGTTGAAGACCTTGAAAGGATGATATTGGAATACATTCAACCATCCAATAGTGTCATTTTAGCTGTAAGCCCTGCTAATCAAGATATAGAAACCTCAGATGCATTAGAAATGGCTTATCGAGTAGATCCAGAACGTAAGTTTTACAAATAGTGTATGTATGAAGATCTTAAAGTAGCAAGTTATAAATGTTTTTCGCAATCCAGGAAACATGTTTTTGAAAAACTTTGTAACTCGAAAACGATAGGAACGGTTGAAATTGATGATCATCGTTACTAGAAAATGGTTGGAAATTTAATTACACACAAATAAGTTTTTTTAGAAATTATTAGGTGTGTAGTAATAATTTTTTAACTCTTACTATTAGTTCACTCAATCGCCCTATATATGTATATCCTGTTCAAAATTTCAATCATTAGTAAAATAATTTTAAATAGCTCAACTGAGCTGAAATTTTGTATACACGATTAATTTGGATGACAATACGGTAATTTAATAATAATTAATAAAAATTGATTAAAACTAATTATTTAAAGGATTTCAGGTACAGTCACGTTAGCATCATTTTTGGCGACTTGTGTCAAAACTTGAAAATTTTCCCCTCACGTTTTAAAGCATTCTGTTGAACTGAAATCTGATTACACTATTGTTTTGGATGACCATAGGGTACTTTAATTATAATTAATAAAAAATTAATTGCCACTTAATACTGGGATTCTGTCATATGTATATACATATTTATATTAATTGTAATTATTTGATAAAAAGTAACTAAAATAAAATTTTTCTTTATTGACCGAAATAGGAATTGACTTTAAAATTTTTTTTGATATTATTTGTTAAAATTTTTTTTGATATTATTTGTTATGTTAATTTTACACCACCATTATATATATATATATATATATATATATATATATAACATAACTGGTGTTATTTGTGTGTCCGCTGTAGCCTAGTGGTCAAAATCACTGACTCGTGGCTGGCGTGTCAGAAGTTTGAAAAGTTCGAACCTGGTGCAGCAGTAAACCTACCGTTTAGAGGGAACTGCTACACGTTAAATCTGTAGATGCCTCGTTACTTGATCATGTTCAAAATTACGAGGTCCGTCTCTAGTAGCTCCGTGCATCTTGATAGTGCGATGTTAATATAACTCACACTCACTCACCCAAGTTGTGGGTTTAAGTTTTGGTACATTGAAGAATTGCCGTGTTGAAAAGAGGGGTGCACATTAAATCTATCAGTGGTAAAATTCTCACATTAAGGTGGTCCGAAAATTTAGAGTGTGGGGTGCAATATAGGTGTCATCCGACACTTGACCGTGGTTCAGAATTTCGACGTCCATCCCCAATGGATCTTGTGCAACTTCAAAGTGTGACTTTAATAAACTATCAACGAATTCGCCATAAATTATATTAGTGAAAATTTTTGATAAGTAATCAATTGAAGTAAATAATTGGAAAATGTGCTGCAAAGTAGTTCAGAACATCATTCGTAGGAAATTGTTTTACTTAGAAGATAAAGAATTGTAGTGCATGTATAATGGTAAAATGAGTATGTGAAGTGAAAGTTAAAATATAAACTGACTTCTTGAAAGGTTTAACCACATTTGAGGATTAAAAATTTAAAATTGAATTACAGTAAAATTTCCATTTAAAGGACTATAAAAAATTAACTTATCTACAATGGTAAAGTGGCTATTACTGTACAAAAATAAGTAATTAGAACCTCAAACCGAGAACTTGTGGATAGCGGTGTTAAAAATATGATGGAAAGTTAAAAGAGTAACAATCTGAGTAAACAGAAATTTACCAAAAAAAAAAAAAGTTAGAGAATCCACCATTTGTTAAATCAATTTTACCAGATATTGGTTCATGAAAAATCATGAAAAGTGTAATATTCACTTGTGCCATTTCTAGAGCCGTCTGAAAATATGCTGCAAATCAGGGATGGGCGGACTTTTCCAGAGTATGGGCTACTTTTAATGTCTCTAAAGTACTGCTCCCCCAATGTGTAGGTAGGGCCATTTTGTATTAACATTGTATGTTTTTTTTGCTACACTTACTTTCAACGTTGTACCCATCTTTTAAAACATGTCAGATTACTATGTTTACTACAAAAACGCAAGTAACACAAAATTGTCAAGTTGTATGCCTGAACAACTATGAGTAACTATTAGACCGTGGACGTATTCAATGTAGCGAGCACAGAACGTACGAGAACCGATGTATGTGTTTAACTTTTTCTCTGCCGAGTCCCGTGACATTGCAGGGCGTGACATCAACACAAGGTTTGGGATTGTGAGGATTCCCGGTGTGGGAACCAAGAGCTGTGATGTAACTCAGAATTACCCGCCACACAGCTGTGTGTGAATCGGCATCTTTGTGGATCACTACACGTGCATTTGCACCTGCAACTTTAAAATTATTGCGTGCTCCCGTCTTGGATCTCTAGGGTAACCTTTGACACCACGAGGGGCCCTTTCCCGCCACTAGTCGTACGTAACTGGAAGAACGAGAAATGTGACCTGATAACCTCCGTTGAGAGGAATCCGAAAGAAACTCCTCTCACAAACCACATCTTTTGAACTCTAATAAATTTAATAGCTTCCATGAATAATCTGTAAACATTCAATGTATAGCTGTGACATGAATAAACTAAATATTTTAAGTAATCAATACCGCGCTACCATTATTTTTCTCAAACTCTCTGTGCTATCGCGGGAAGAGCTGTCATCAATATTAATTCTTCTCTTCTGTCGGCTTTTGATGAAAAATTAATTTATACGGTTGGCATCACAGTGACCGCTTTTTTTCCCTACGGTGAACGTGTTAAGCGTCATCGTGCGCTTCCAATGAATATACATATTTCATCAGTGGCGTAACGTACATCCCCACACCGATGGGGGGAGGTCCAGGACTCTAGGAGGCCCGAAGCCTGAGTGATGCCTAATACTTAAGATCCAGCTTGAAACCCAAAAATTGACTTTGCAGGGAAGCCTTAATATTCTCCGTAATTACGCCACTGATGTAATCTACACGTTTTTCGAATCACTTGCTCAAGTAAACACAGTCGCATAGATTTAGAAAAGCCAATTTTTTAGTCAAGCTAAGCCATAAATGTTTCTTTTAGTGTGCAATTATTTTGTTACTCAAATGCCTTGGCGGTCCACCGGACGATCTCGATCGACTTAATGCCCATACCAGCTGTAAATATTGAGACGAACGTCAAGTTTTTTCATCACATATTAAAGGTATATCCCATTGCTGTACTTGGTGGTACAGCAATGCACGGCCGATATTTTTCGTATTCGTTGTTGATTAATGCAATAGGTATTTATTACTCATCGAAAGTTTTCACTCTAGGGGGGAATTCTTTTTCCTCAACTTTATAATCAACTTTTTCTGGTAATAATTTCTGACACATCAACGATATAATCAATTCTGCTCTCAAAGGAATGTGTTTATATGCATACTAGCTAATTTTTTATGTAAATAAAAAAAAAGGTTTTGATAGAATTTTTTTATTTTTAATTTTCAGGAAAAAGAACAATATGTGTGCTGACCAAATTGGATTTAATGGATTCAGGTACAGACGCAAAAGATGTTTTAGAGAATCGTGCTATACCTCTGGCTAAAGGTAAATATTTCAGTGTGCCTGAAGTTTATATGAATTTTTTGAAGTTAACTTCTTATGGCACGTTAGGGAAAATTTTTCGTCACGCGTAGTTACGGTTACGCGATGAAAAAATTTTCGTTACGCGTTACCAGTTATGGTTATACGATGAAAGTAAGTTAAAGATGTATGAAGTTCCGACTTTTACCACGTTTTTAAAAAAAGCTGTCGCGAGTTTAACAAATTTTCATATCATAACCACGAGATTTAATTTAATATATATATTTAAACTAAAATAAATTCAAAACTCTAAGAAATTTATAATAATAAATGAAACAACTCAATTTGTATTGAAGCGATTTTGTAAATAAAAGGATTTGTGGTTTTATGTAAATGGCAACAGTGAAAAAATAAATAAAAATAAGATTTAGAATGCGGAGATTTTGTGTTTTTGTGAATTATTTAAATTAATCTATTTTATTATAACTTGGACGAAACAAAAGCCATCTAATTCTTTTTATCAAACTCGGACAAAAAACGATAACAAAATCGGAAAGATAACTTTTTTCGCCACGATATGGTATAATTTTTTTCTACAAAATAATATGTTTTACGATTTTTTCTAAAATGAGTCAAAATTAATACGTTTTTATGAAAATGATTTCTACACCGTTCCCGTTCAATTTCCTTTCGCGTTCATGAATTTATATATTCTACCCTAAAAAAAGTTCATGCCTTTCTCTTTTTTAGAATCAGTCATTTAAAATACGAATGCCAAAAACTGGTTGTTTTTTTAAGTTTGTCAAAAAATACTCAAGATTTTAAGTAAACATTAAATAACTTCGTTATTTATAAAAGTAATTTCACGAAACTTTTTTTCTGTATGTAGAACAATATTATCCATAATCTGCACAAAGATTGAAAACATTCTTTAAAAGTTACGGTTTTAAAAAAAATTTTTGGCGTTTTTCGTCTATTAGCCTTTTTACGAGAATTTTTTACTAAACAATTATTCTTAGGTTTTTTGTTTAAAATTACCATTGTTTTCAATCGATGTGTGAAATTGTAAACCATTAACTTAAAAATTAAGCCTTCAAAATGTAATAACTTTAATAAAGAGCACAATTTTACGAAAAGCCAAGGGTTTGGCGACGAAAACCAGTTTCGCGCCAAATTGGCAATCAATATCGGCTTCATCACGTCCAATTCACATTTTCTTAGAGGTTACACTAGAAAAACTGGAGATAAATGAAAATCACCGATTTTGGCGAGGGAAAAAAATGCGAATGAAAAGTTTATTTTTGTTTCAATAATGACATCTACTTAGCAACATTACTTCCTACTTACTATTACAAATTTACTACTATTGCAAAAAAAAGAGAAAGTTAAATGCCCAAAGAAAATTTCTATCAATTAGTGAGAATGTCTAACGAAAAACACACACACAAAAAGGACTTACTTCGCATCTTTTATCATCATATCCAACTCCGTTTCAAATATTTTTTTACCGGCCCTGCCGGATGCGGTAAAACATTCGTCATTAAACTTTTGACGGAAATTTATAATCGTTATACGAACTGGTAAAGCAGCAGTAGCTATTTCGGGAACCACTGCTCATACAGCCTTAAAAATTTCTTTATCAAGATTACTTCCGTTACATTCTGAAACTGCTCAACAATGCAGAACTCTTTTCAAATACATAAAAGTCATAACCATTGATGAGATAAATATGATCAGTGCTCAATTATTATTAAAGGTTGATTCCAGATTAAAACAAATAACTGAAAATTTTCAGTCAAATTTGGACGGATTAGATATTATTTTAATAGAAGATTTATATGTCAATTATATATATACCACCAGTTTGTTCTATCTATGCCCATCTATAAGCAACCAAAACAGACGACCCTCGTTGGACCGATTTTACGGCGAAATCTAAAATTTTATGAACTAAATTAAGTCATGCCTTAAGCGAATCAACAATTTTCTTCTATACTTTCAAAAATTGGAAACGGCGAGCAACTCAAATAGAAATAACTCTTTAGTCTCGATTTTGTATTGTGAAAGCAGCTGAATTAAGGTGTCCTCAAGAAATACCATTATTCAACACTAACCATTCCGTCAATGAGTATAATAATAAAATATTGAATGCATATGTAGACAGAATAAATTCAACTGCAAAAGATGTATAGATTGGTTGTACTTCAAAAGAACAAGAAACTTACGTACGTCAAAAATTACATAAGATGTCATTAATCGATACAAATGGATTGCCTTATCAAACAATTTATGTGAATATTTATTACATGATTACCACAAATATGGATGTGACTAATGGATTGCCAAATGGGGCAGTTGGAAAGTTAATTATGTAGAAACAAATGATGAAGGATTAGTTATGACAATATGGCTTGAGTTTCCAGATTTACCTCAAATAGGGGGAAAATTCAGACGCAAAAAGACTATTTCACCCTATCTCTACAAAATAACAGAATAATATCAACGACAAAATCAAATACTATGAATTGATGCAGTGTTTTCGAGATTCTTAAACGATATTGAGTGCAAAACCTAAATTTCTTATTCTAGCTACCACAAGCCTTTGATGACAAAAGTATGAATTGAAAAACCCATATTGATTGATTGAATATTAACGTCGCACTGTTCAGATACACGAGGGCTTTTGGCGACGGACCACGTAATTTTGAACCATGGTCAAGTGACGTGGACGACACCTGAGCTGGCACCACCTCTCCTAACTACAACACCACACCAACGGGAGGACGTTTCAGCTCTTGACAGATTTAACGTACATCGCTGCCCCTACACGGCGGGTCTTTAGTGGTACTGGGCTCGAACTCATGACAAGGCAAGCTACGATCCGATACCTATACCACTCGGCTACCACTGCCACTGAAAAACCTATAAGCATAATGGAAAGAGACTAATAATAATGATAGTTATCTATAAATGTATACAATAATTTTTTTTTTTAGTATTATGTAATGAAAATCAAAATTTGGTTTATACTTAAACCTTTTGCATCCTAATTATTTTTTTTAAATACAGTTGGAAATAATAATGATAATAAATTTGTTAATTATATATAAGATTACTTTATATATATAAAATAAACTTTATTATACAATTCAACACATATAAGTCAAAGAAGTTAACTTCTACCACATGTTCACACTGATACACACACACACATTTTTTTTTGTAGCATGGCACAAAACTTGTACTTTTCAAAATATGTAGGAATTTTAAGTGTCATTAAAATTGTTTACGATAATTATAGGAATGTACTTGTAGTCTGCTTAATTGTTTTCATTTAATTTTATTCCAGATAATGTTATATTATTTTGTTGTAAATTGTTGCATTTTTCAATTCCTACCTTATTTAACTCCCACTCTCTATATATTAATTTATTTATCATTTTATTCAATTGTTAATAAAATACATTTTAAAGCGCTCAATTGAACTGAAGTTTAATATACATGATTATTTTGGATGACAATATAATAATTTAATTATTATTAATGAATATTAATTTATTAAAACTAATTATTTAAAGAATTCAAATACTGCCACGTTGGTGACTTAGCGACCATTTTGACGACTTGTGTCAAAACTTAAAAGGTTTTTTTCCCCTCACGTTTTAAAACATTAAGTTGAACTGAAATTTTATATACACGATTGTTTTGGATGACAACACGATACTTTAATGATAATTAATAAAAATTAATTACCACTTAATGTTGTGATTCTCGCATGTATATACTTATATATATTAATTGTAACTTGATCTAAGTAGGAATTGACTTAATTTTTTTTTTTATATTACTTATATATATACTCTTCTTCGTAGGAAGTTTTTTAAATTTATATGTATGTGCTTTTCTGATTGAATGCTATGTGTAATGTTATGTGAGGAGTTTGTGTGTGTGAACATATCTTTCAAGCTATCTAAACTCCACTGTGACTACATTATAAAAATTTATTCAAGTTAATTTATATTGAATACTCGTGCTAAAATTTTCAATTTTTTTATTTAAATTTTGGACGTTGAAATATTTGTCTAATATTCGCAACTATATATATCCTTTCCAAAAATATTTCAGGTTTTGTTGGAGTTATTAATCGCAGTCAAAAAGACATTGATGAAGGAAAAGATATTGAATATTCTCGCAAGAACGAAAAACGATTTTTCGAAAATCATCCTGCTTATAGGTATTTAACATAAAATTATGCTCCGAGAAGAAAAGTGTAAAAAAGTTTTTTTTCCGCCATCCGGCTTTTTTTTTAACAAAAATACTTGTGTTTATGTAAGTTTCATTTTAAACTGGCCCGACATGCTAAAATAATAATTAAACTAAAAATATAAAGTGTTATTTTCAATTAAATTAAATTAAAATATATACGACAATGGTTATTTAATCCTTGATAAAAAAACACTAGATTTAAATAAAATATTAATAAAAGAATAAATGTATCGGAAATGAGTATTATACAACTATAGTGTGTTACGAAAACACAAATTATCTGTGCAAATTTCTACTGAATTCAGTTACTAAAAATTTATTTATTTTCTTCCATCGAGTTCTAACACTTTCACATAAAACAGTATTATTCTAAGGCCAGGAGATAGTGGTTAGGGATGTTAATTGCTGCACCAAAGAGGGTGTTTGTAAATGTATAGTGCCTGTGCTGCATGTGGCACTCTAAATATTCAGCTAGCCAAAAGTTCTAATGGGAGACTCCTGGACCATAGAATGCGTCGCTCTCAAAATAGGAGTGAAATGGAGCGAAATCGTACTATCATCTCGTCACCGTCACTGCTCAAAAGCTGCAGTAAATGAAAGACGTGACCTAGTCCCCCTTTCCACGATTACTTCTTATATTTGATGCTGCTGTCGATAGAGTAGGATAACAATAACATATCCAGTTTACCAGCAAATACTAGATACAGATTATTTAGACAAACGGTACGTTGATTACAAGAACTCAGAATGAATGTACGTATCCTAAGTGTTACAGCACCAAGTTTATGAACATTTGAAGGTTAGAAGGAACTCGGAATCACATAGAAATGCTGGGTCCGAAATGAAATATACATGTTGTACAGTGGCGCACACAAGGGGGGGGGTCTGGACCACCCCAAAGCCCTTGATTTTTTCCCGATTGATTATAATTCTAAGTACATAGTACGTAAAATTTAATTAAGTATTTGATATTAATGATTAATTTTATTAATTAATGCTAATTATTTATTCAATAATTAGTTTTTTTACTGTGTTTTGTTCCCCAAAATCGACAATATCAAAAAGAGCATGATACAAGAATGTGAAATTTCGACCCCGGATCCCCCCCCACCTGAAAAATTCCTGTGTGTGCCACTGATGTTGTATCATACGTTAAAAGCATTAGAAAAAAAAAAAGAGGGAAGGAATCCACTTAAGTGAATGTGCAGTTTATTGATAATCGTTCATCAGAGCAAAAGATATTGCATGATTAAATACAGTGAAAGGTGTTCAAAGTGTCATTCCTCGAGTTGTGAACGGCCGCGGTAGCCGAGTGGTATAGGTATCGGACTGTGGCTTGCTTTGTCACGGGTTCGAGCCCAGTACCACTAAAGACCCGCCGTGTAGGGCAGCGATGCACGTTAAATCTGTCGAGAGCTGAAACGTCCTCCCGTTGGTGTGGTGTGGTAGTTAGGAGAGGGTGGTGCCAGCTCAGGTGTCGTCCACGTCACTTGACCATGGTTCAAAATTACGTGGTCCGTCGCCAAAAGCCCTCGTGTAGCTGAACAGCGCGAAGTCAAAGGAGAGGGTGGTGCCAGCTCAGGTGTCGTCCACGTCACTTGACCATGGTTCAAAATTACGTGGTCCGTCGCCAAAAGCCCTCGTGTAGCTGAACAGCGCGAAGTCAAATATTCAATCAATCAATCAATACTCGAGTTGTGGCCTAGGCGTATGCCTAGCATCTTCGGCTCATGGATTCCGCGTGTGTGTCTTAGACTTCCCCTGCTGCTATTGGGATGCGTGCCATCGACTCCTTGACACAGTCAACAGGAATGTTACACCATTATCTTGATTACACCCGCAGAAGTAATCTAATCTTTAGATCAAGCGACAGAGTAGGCAGATGAGCCTGACCTTTACTCCCCAGCCACTGTTATTCAAATATGCCGAATCAAGTGGTTATTAACGACACTGGTTAATTGGATGGAAACCCCATTGTTCTAGTTTTAAAAGTCACATCGATGTAGATTTATCTTTCAACAGTTGTAACACTTGTTCCAGGGAAAGCAAGTAATTTGTACCTGCCGTTTAACAAGTGTGATTCAATTATTTGACCCCCCAAATGCAGACCGGAACATTTATCATAAACGCCTCTATGCTGAATGATTTCTTGTCGCGTGTGGGTTCACTACCGTCAAAAAAGAGAATAATGAGGATTGAAGAATCTCTCTTCTGTGAAACGACACATACTACGTAACGGGGGTCCATAACGTACTTGAACAGATACCATTTTACAAATCTATCTGATGTGCACAATAGCTTTCTTAGAACGCTTTACTGAGCTGAAGGTGATTTGGAGGCATGTCTTTTTCTTCCACAGTCCACCAAACGCTGAAGCGGGAAATACCAACAAGATGTGCTATGAATTATCTTGTACAAGATCTAGCAGTTTGTGTCCAATCAGCGCTTCATCGGATATCTTTGCTGCGCGTATAAGCAATGTTTTGTTCACTCATTGCACTCATAACCCCTTAAGCCCGCTGCGTCAGTGTGAGAACTTGCTTAAAACGCTCTGGAGAGATAACCGCGTATGTGCTGCGACATTTACTGTGTATGAAAGGCATTTACAATCCAGCATTGTTGTGTGATTCTGAGTCATCAAAATGTATTGTAATCTCCTTTGGAGTTTGTAACCCTGGTGCTAAGATATTTTGTACATGAGATTTTTTATAATTTATAATTAATGTCCCATTTGAATCTTAAAAGAAAACTTATTGAAGTTAATGAAGCAAACTGGTTTATAAATAAGACACCTTTAAAACTTCTTGAAAAACCTTTGTAAAATTTGGAAATTTCTTGAGGCAGAAGTGGACTTTGTAAAATATTAAACTTTGTTAAACAGTAATAAGCATCCTTTGTAAAACTTAATAATCTTTACGTTTACAATTTTTTGTTCCCGAATTATTCAGAGCAAATTCATTATTCTAATGAGAGTAGTAATTAGTCAGTTTTCAAGAAATAAGTATTTTAGAGTATTATATAGAGTTTATAAAGAACAGGTTGTCAAAATGGCACTTGTAACCAGGATTATTCCTTAACAATGTGATTATCTTTTTTCTACACAAGGCCTTATTAACATTGCAAAACATATTTTCAATTATTTACATCCCACCTATGTATGAAATATAATGAAACGTAATATATAATTTGTATACTTACAGTCACATGGCTGATAGGCAGGGGAGCGAATATTTGCAGAAGATGTTACATGTTGAATTAATTGAGCATATCAGGAGATCTTTACCTGCTGTACGTAGAGAATTGTCTCAAAAACTTAACTCACTGCGTAAAGATGTGAAACTTTTGGATCAAATGATGGGTTTTAACAAAGAAGCATGCAATGGAGTTCAAGTGTTCATGCAAAAGTATGTTTTCTGTTTTTTCTTCTGATTTATATGGTGTAGTTAAAGTATTGATTTTGATTTAAATTATAGTATAAGAAGAAAATAGCTGAATACCACACATTAATTGTTAAATTGACATATAAACAAGAAGTATTGAATAAACACATTTTCAGAAGTTGTTGCCCGCTATGTCAAGCAAGCTGTTGTAAACAAGGGTATTCGAATTGTTGAAAAGAAACTGAATAGACATGTGTGGCGATGGTATCTATATAATCCAGTAACAGCCTTCGGACTAAAGTGATCATTTTGGTCTAGCGGTATGTTACGTGCTTACGAAACCGAAAGCCACGGGTTTTGTAGTTCTGATAAGCGCGCCACTTCATTGGGGACTCGGATGTGATCTGAACACGCAACCTTCTGATCTGTCGTGCCGCAATCTATCCGGCGTAAGAACAACCAAAAGCCTTTCAGGTCCACAAGAGACGCAGCAATCAAAACCTTCAGATCCAAATGACGCAACATCAACAACTAAAGCTCGCCATAACAACTATAACATTCGTTCGCCTATCCACTGACTCACTGGTAGGGGAGTGTGTGGTGGTGGTATTTATATAAGCGAGTAACGGTCGCCGGAATGAAGTGATCATTTTGGTCCAGTGGTATGGTACTTGCTTACCTAACTGAAGGTCGAATTCTGTCCTTCGGATAAGCGCACCACTTCACAGGTAACAAGGCGAGCGAGCGGAATGCGTTGTATAGCGGTTTTTGTTGAAAATACTTGTAAATAAACGTTAGATGTTTACTAAAAGAAGCCTCTTTTCTGTCAACTTCATAAAAGCCTCTCACTAAATTAACAACGATCATGCATCTATAAAAAACTGCATGAAATAATTCATGTGAGAAACTTGAAATGGGAGCATTTTATTACTGTCTTTTTTTAATATTCATTAGCTTATAACCTTTTAAGAAATTTAATAATTTTGAGTGAAGAAAATTATTTAATGAAAATTACTTATGTTTATGATAAAAAGAGTGATCATTTGTGAAAAAGGCAAAATAAGTTACACATCCAGATCTTGTTAAAGTTTTAATCATAATTCCTTTACGAATTTCTTGTCCAGAATCAAAAATTGGTTAAAAAAATTATTTTTCTACAATTTCGCAAAATTTGAGCGCTTCAATTTTTAAGAAGTTTGAGTTATGATAGTTTTTATGTTTATTCAATTTCTACTATTAGAGTTCACAATCTTCCTTATCTTGTTCAAATTTTCAATTGTTTATAAAATAGATTTTAAAGCACTCCATTGAGCTGAAATTTTATATACATGATTATTTTGGATGGCAATATGAAATAAACTGTAATTAATAAAAGTTATTGATTAAAACTAATTATTCAAAGAATTACAGATACAGCTACGTTGGCATCATTTTTTGAGACTTGTGTCAACTTTTTGAAGGTCTTTTTCTCACATTTTAAATCGCTCATTTGAGCTGAAATTTATTTTCTACAAACAATTGTTTTTATGACAGTTTGAAAATGTAATTATAATTAATTGACTGAAACTAATTATTTAAAAATTGCAGATACAGAGTCACGTTGGTTTTATTTTTAGCGACTTGGATTCTCACGTTTCAAAGCGTTCAGTTGCACTGAAATTTTATATACACGATTGTTTTGGATGACAATAGGATACTTTAATGATAATTAACAAAAATTAATTGCCACTTAATATTGTGATTTTGTCATATGTATATATATATTAAAGTTAATTGTAATTATTTGTTTAAAAGAAAAAGTAACTAAAATGAAATTTTTCGTTGTTGACCTACATAGGAATTGGACTTCAATAATTTTTTTTATATTACTTGTTTTTATTCACATCCCAATAGCTATTAAAAATTTTAACTGATTTCATTCAGAAAGAGAAACACACACATAACTAGTTTTTCTCCATTTCTCTTTTAAAATGTTAAGGCTTTTTTTTCTATTGTGCTGAATGCTCTGATAGTTTTTCTAACTTTTAATATTAATATATGTAACAAAACGTAGTTTGCATTTTTTAATCACAGCAATATTTAATTTTTTAAAAAATAGCTAGAATTTATGCATTTTAAGGAACTTTCAGTGATAAATCGTAAGAGGTTGATATTTGTAAAATACTTTTTATCAAAAAAAACTCTAGCAACTTTTATATATACACTGGTGTGCAAAACTTAGCAACAATTTAAATTTTAACCAGATAGCCATGAAAATGCAGAAAAGGAGTTATTGCGATCAGTACAGTGAACACACGCAATGCAGAAGAAAATTGATGCGCATGCAAATGTCAGGAGCAAAACGTCATAGGTGGCAAGAGTGTACGCGCAAAACGCGTGTGGTAGATGCTCGCAGCTCAAGACAACAACAAAAAAAAAAGGAAAACGGTGGAGCAATTAAAGATATTCGCTGTAAGTGTAAGTGAGTTCTTTCGTGAAATGTGGCTAGAAGAAATAGCCTGGGTGACTTCACACTTGGAAGAATGATCGTAAAGCTGGAGGAGGGCGTAGTTTAACCAGTTCGGAATCAACAAAAGTGTCGTTTCGCGTTTGATAAACCTTCCAACCCATGGGTAGAGCAGTTAGAAAGGTTGATGGTGGCTGCCCTAGGAAAACAACTGCAGTGGATGACCGATATATTATTCTGAAGGCGAAAAAAGTCCCGATACCAGTCAGAAAGCGCAATTGGTCAGCAACTGTGTACAGCAACAGCAACAATTGTTGCGGTTTACTGTGGCCAGACACCTTCACAAAGGTGTCCCATTCGCCCACCGTACTGAACACTGAATTCCCTTTGAAAGTTCGCCATCGGCGGCACCGTTTAGAATGATACTAGGAGCACAAAAATAGGCCATCTCATCAATAGAGTCTTGTTCTCTTAACGGATGAGTCGTTTCTGTGCAACGGATGAGTCGTTTCTGTGCCACGAACGATTCTCAATGCCGGTTTATTTGGAGAGAGGCCGGGACAAGATTTAATCCCAGTAACATCACGGAAAGAGACAGTCACGGTAATCCTGGAGTTGTCATCTGGGGATGCATTATGTTGAACGTGTGGACTGATTTCCACGTTTTCCTCAGAGGTTCTGTAATCGGAGATGCTGTTGAAAGGAGGTGATCCTTACTCATGTGCGTCTGTTCCGAGTTGCTGTTGGACCAGTCTTAGTTTTTATGGATGACAATACGCGACCATACCGAGCTGCTAATGTTAGCTGCTACTGGAAAGTGAAGATATAACTCCGAATGGATTGGCTAGAGTTCTCTGCTGATTCAAATACCATAGAACATGTGCGGGATGCCTTGGGGAGACGCCTTACTGCACGATTACATCCTCCGGGGAGAACACCCAACAACTGAAACAGATGCCGATTTAAGAATGGGCTCTCTTACCTCAAGAACTGTTGGACAATCTGGTGCTGAGTATGGAAAGACGGTGCGAAGCAACCATTGTAGTAGGGGAAGAGCATATATTCGATACTAAGAAACATCTACTTGTTCTTCCTCTTTGACAATCATGTGTAACGATACTGAGTTTAATAAAGCCTTTTTTACTTTCGATTCGATACGATTTGTATTCCTTTTTGCACAACTATGCTCGTCATCGTTTAAGTATAAAATGCTGATTCGCATTTCTGAATTTCATATATCTCGAATAATTGATTTATGGCAATGAAAGCAGCTGTTGCTTGAGTTTAACGCACCAGTGTATATAGTTCATTATACTTATAAATATAATTTTTTGCTTGTATGTCAAATATTTTAGGAATAGCATTTTAAAATCTCGTTTTGATTTTCTTTTCTTCAAAAAATGGAATGATTTGTTTTATTGTGGTATTTTTTGAACATAAAAACTGTTGGAATAAAAAAAAATCTTGTAATAAAATCTGTGCAATCTGTTGCATCAAAGATTTATAAATATCGTACCATATTCCTTAAATAATATGAATAACAAAGTTTTATCTTATCATTTTCTTGGCATTAATTTGATTTACAATTTCATATACTCTGTGGGCCTCAATGGGCAAATTTCACGACTGGAAACATTCAGATTGTGTCATGGAAAATTTTTGCGATTGTATTATGTAAAATTCATTTGGGTTTAAAAATTTGCTCTGGGAGTGAGAGTGGGTTGTAATATTCATCATTTTAGCATGGTTAAAAATTATGGGGTTTATTCTTAAATGCAACGGTGTATGACATTTGCTCAAACCAACCAGCCTAACTTAGATTATCTGTATATATGGCACAATAAAATTCCGTCATGTTAATTGTTAACGTTTCTTATGTTTTCTAGATTAGTTTTTATGTTTATTGAGGATATTCAAACGAAACTCATAGGTCATTCTGAATCTGTTAGTATGAATGATCTGAAAGCTGGTGCCATAATCAATTTCAAGATATATTCCAACTTGAAGGAAATAATGAAAATGGTAATTATCCTTTTAAGTCAATAATTATATTTTGATTTATCTGCAATATTAATTTCGATTACTCTTCAATGTTTTTTTAAATAATAAAAACTTTTCAAGTTTACTTTTATATTAAACATGTATCACATATTTGATTATTGTTAACATGTTATAAAAATAAACTCAGTGTCTCAACAGCCCATGAGGGCCAAGACCTACAGTGTCCATCTCAGTTTTCTCGACCGTGGGTACTGAGGTGTATGAGCAGACATTTTGGTCAGGTGGCCTGACGCGAAACCCCTAGTGTTTAGTTCCCAAGCAAGCTTGGTACTCATTTATCGACCCACTGAAGGGGCAGAAGGTTTTTAATTATCCGCTTAAAAACAATTGCGCACGTAAGATTGGTAGGTTCATTCCTTCCCATATAAATAGTGTAGTGTAATTATTATGCCATTTTTAATATAATGATTATGCTTTAAAATTTTCATCTACGCGTTTTTTTAAACATGCTTCTCTTTATAAAAGAAATCTGTATTTGTTACTGCTTAGTGGAAGATTAAATTTACAACCTAAACTCCGATAAGTGTCATTATTCATCAACCAATGGGCTCAACTTATTACTGTCACATTATAAAACTGATTATCCTATGTTCGCGGCTTAGTTCAAATCTGACATTAAACTTATTCTATTTGTAAAATTTGGATCAAATTTCATAATCAGTTAAAGTAAAATGAAAAAAAATTATCTCTCTCTCTCTCATCAAAAAGATTTTAATATAATTTTTTTTTATTTTATTCGTGTACTTATATACCGTAAGTTTATTTTGTTTGTTAAGTACGTTATTATTATCGACAATAGTGTGCATTTTAAGAGAAAGTATCTGTAAAAAGCAAAAGTTGATAACACGAAGCGCATGAACTTATTAAAATCGCGGTATGCGAAACATTTTAGAAGTTGCACAAAGAGGTATGAAACTGGTGACTTTTTGAAATCGGAGGAGAATGTTTTTGTCAGACTTAGCTTCGAACGCGCATTTTCGGTTTGTTGCTGTGCTACCCGTATCATTTATTAATGGTTTGTATAATGTACCATCTCCAAATCATCAGTAAAAAACGTGCTCAACATGTTTTTCTGATCTGACTGTATCCAAAGGAAATGTTTTAAAAAGAAAGAGTTTGGAACACCAAATACTGCAAAGTTATGCGTTGATTTTTGCAGTTTCCATCAGCCAGTGAACAAAAAAATAGCCATTGTAAAAGAATGAGCAACCTTTTTGTAACTGAACTTAAACCATTTTATATTCCAATGAAAAACAATGTTTGAGGTTACCAGAGAAAATGGATGATCAATATAAATTATCTTACTATTTACGCTACTTTTTGAAGAGGACCATATTTTTCCGATATAAGCCGAGAGTACATTTTTTGCTTGAAAAATTTACCCCAAAATCAAACCACGTATTTAAATCAAATTGAAAATACAAAAAGTTCTTGAAATTTTAATATATGCCATTATGAAGGAAAAAATATTTCCAAGTGGGTAAAATGGATGGAATATTTTGAAATCAAATTACCGTGTGGTGTAAAATGCCTACGACGATAATTTTAGTTCTGGTTGCCCTATCTGAAATCAGGACATGAAACTCGTATTCCGCACTTCGTTATCAACTTAAGTTTCATGCCCTGAATGCGAAACTCGCTGCATGGTGATTGTATACATTCAGACGTCCCAATAAATGTGAATTTTACCAACTTTGTTAATTAGGATTTTGACTATGATTTCGAAAGATTTGTGACTTTTTTTAAAGTTCTACTCAGAATATCCAAACATTTAAAAGATTAAAATCGCATGCTAATATACGGCTAACGAGGTGTGCTTTTTTCAAAACCCGCGGATCCGCAAAGGTTGGTCCAGCTTCTTGTCCCAATTTAAATGTAAAAATAGCTGATTTTTCGGGTCGGCCAATCACAGAAGCTCCTCTCGACACCAATTCATCCTACCTTTTCCCATTCAAATTTTTCTCTCCGAATTTTTCACCCAACTTTGACCTCTCACAACTCATGTAATTTCTGTTGCAAATATATAATTCGTAGTTTTTATTTATCTTCAGTAACTGTATTTGATTATCTTATTTGTTAAATTTTAAAAAGGGCAATCTGAAAGTATAAAAAAAAGTCACTTTAACAACTTTTAAAAAGGGCAATTTGAAAGTATGTAAGTCACTCAAACTCTCATGACAGGAGATAAAGTTTCGAAAGAACCAAGTGCACCCACCCAACACAGTACCAGTACTGTCACCTTCATGGTGCTCAAAGCGACGGCCAAACAACAGACATAATCGAGCACCTTGCCACGATGAGTTTCGAGGCAACACACAATTCGGTTAATATTTCTTTAACCTGGTTTCGGTCAACCGAAATCAGTTAAGTAAACATTAACTGAAGAAATTGTAATTTGCCTGTAAGCTGTTCTAACAATTTTATAAGGAGCACGTCATCCAATATTTTCTTTCAGTGAACCATTTATGAAAAAAAAAGTTAATGAAATTTCTTGTGGATTTTTATGTATTTTACATCAGCTACTTTCATCAAATTTAAAGTATTATTTATTTAATAAGTAATGTAAAGTTTTTTATTCTATTTCTAGCCAACGAATTTAAATTCTGAAGAGTTCGTGAATCTAATTGCGAATGTACATGGAATTAGGTGAGAAATTTATTGTTTCATGTATATTGAACTTATTTGTATGTAATTATTGATGCTGTATGAAAAGCTACCGTTATACACTGCTGGCCACCGTAAATTCAACACCCTGAAGGAAGCATGCTAATAACATGAAATTTAGAATATGCATTAGCGGAGGTGAGATATGTGCAAATGATTAGAATTTCAGCACAGACACACATCACGCTCGCCTGTGGTGCTACCTCAAAGCGCTATTTAAGGCTTGGAGATTTCGACGATTTCAAGTTCGGCAACTGTATTTTTCTTGCGGTTTTTTTTCAAAAACGATCAGTTATGTCTCGTAGAAAACAGCGATCAGCTTTTGATCAAGTATCCGAGTTCGGCAGAGGAAGGATAGTGGCCTACCTAGATTGTGCAATTAACTTTCAGGTAAATAAGTAGTCGTGTTGGACGAAACCAAACAACTGTAATGCAGATATGTGACCGTTGGATGCAGGAAGGTACGACGTACCGACCTGGTCGCAGGCAAATTGTGCACATGGCAGTGACGGATCGCTCAGTCACATCACGAACCATAGCACAGCACATTGAGTCTGTTACGCATCATTCAGTGTCTGCGCGTACCATTCGACGCCGTTTACAGCAGAGTGGTCTGTCCGTAACACGTCCATTGCTTGGTCTACCCTTGACGCAGAAGCACAGACATCTCCGCCGCCTATGGTGCGATGAAAGAAGGATGTGGGTGGCAGAATGGAATGAAGTTGTCTTTACTGACGAGTCACGCAACTGTCTGCAACACCACGATGGTCGGATTCGAGTCTGGAGACTCCGTGGAAAGAGGATGCTGAACACCTGTGTTATGCACCGCCACACTGGTCCTGCACCGGGTATTATGGAATGGGGCTGTATTGGATATCACTCTCGCACTCCTCTAGTACACATTGCTGGTACTTTAAATCAACAACGCTACATCTCCGAGGTGTTGGAGCCACTTGTGCTTCCTTACGTTCAGGGTTTGGCCACAGCCATATTTCATCAGGATAATGCGTGACCACACGTGACACGCATTGTCCAAAGGTTCTTCGTCAATCACCAGATTGAATTGCATCCCTGGCCGGCTCAATCTCCGGATCTTTCGTCGATAGAAAACATGTGGTCCATGGTTGCTCAACAATTGACCCAGATTTAACCCCCAGCGTCCACACCAGATTAACTTTGGCAACGTGTGGAAGCTGCTTGGTCTGCTGTACCCTAAGAACACATCCAAAAGTCTCTTTGAATCAATGCCAAGGTGTGTGGCAGCGGTGATCTCCGATAATGGCGGCTACTCTGGCCACTGATTCTGGCAGGAATCACACTTCACAGGAGTCTATAAATTTAATCATTTGATACTTGGTCAACATGTTTACTACAAAATAAATTTTGTTGTGCTATCTCTTGTCTTTTTTGGTGTTGCATTTACGGTGGCCAGCAGTGTATCATGCTGTGAAAATACAAATATACATACTACAAGTATATGATCTTATGCTATCAGTCTTAAAGAACAACACAGTTCTTCTGGAGTGATTGAAATTTAGTGCCGAAAAACAATTTCTGAAATACAGTATAAAGTATTCGAATTCGCTGAAGAAATTTCAGAAGGCCTTTTACATCTTCTATTGATCTTTGACATAAATATCAGTGTCTTAAATGCAAGCATGTATAAAAATTATTCGCAAGCACTCGCTTATTCCATTCAGCAGCCGAATTAATCACTAATAGCTGGTCGACTCTTCACAGTCAAAACAATCCTACTCTTTAATGGTAAAAAAAAAAGACTTAACTCAGTTTGGGCAAGAGATCTCTATTTATAGGCCTCAGGGATTGTTCTCGAAAAATCCGCTTGCGTTATAGATAGCTATATTAGTAGGTTTCTCCACCAATTCCCAGAAGAATTCATAGTGTCACGAGCTCTCCAACATGGTTTCCAAAAATGATGCCAACTTGGCTCTATCTCCAAGAATTCGCCAAGTTTCCATTGAATAGCCATTATAATGTAAGGAACGGCGTTGCTTGCGAATATTAAAATTGTAACAAAATAAATACAACATAGAGTAATACAAACGTATTACACATCCAGATATAAATTATTTACACCACCTTAAGCATTCTTCACACAAAATTCACAACAATATATATAATGATAGTATATATCACTGAAAGTGTAAGGTATTGGGGCAAAAATCTAATACAGGAGACAAGGCCGCGAATTTACTTTTAAACTTAATTTGTAAAAGGAATAACATTGTAATAGGGTATTCATTGAAATTTTCTCCTCTTCTATTTTGAAGTTGATTACTTTCATTGGAAGAAAAAAAGCCTAAAATTATTTATTCTACTTAATCTTAAAATTCTAATCGGTACTTATTATCGCAACAATCGCCTACGTTCAAGCTAACTCGCTAAATTGGCAACCCCAATTTTGTGTAGGTGGTATGCGCTGAATTGGGAATCATATACTTCGTTTCATAGAATGTCGCCAATATTTTGAGATAATACGTAAGTACCTTTTTTTTATTTATTCTTATTGAACTAATTTATTATCAATACGCTATGGCGACAAATTCTGATTTGGCGTGGTTTTCTATCGAAGATGGTGATTCGGCACTAAAAACTCAACATGAAAATAATTTAAAGGAATAGCTTTGTCTCGACGGAAGAGTTTTTATTTTTTTTGCATAATTTTAAAAGAAGTAAAAAAAAATCAAGGAAAGATTTATTTAATTTTTTGTGAACAACAATTGGAAAATTACAAGAACTAGGCTTTCAAAGAATAGAATATGAGGAATTAAAAATTTGCTGGGGAGAAAGAAGAAAAAAAAAATAGAGCGGAATGCGGGAAAAAGGGGGATAATAATAACTATTGTAAGAAACTATCGATTTTTTTTGTATTTCGTCGAGCGAGGAGCTTTCAAAAGTTATTTTTGTATTTCGTCGAGCGAGGAGCTTTCAAAAAGTTATTAATCAAAAATATAAAGTTTATTTGCTGCCAGTGACAAAAGAAATAAAATCTTTAAAAAGTAAAGGTACTTACGTATTATCGCAACCTATTGGCGACATTATATGAAACGAAGCACGTACTACATTTAGGAATTCGGGGTTGTCTTACTTGGCGAGTTATTAATAGAGTTGTGGCGATTGTTGTGATAAATACTTAAGTACCGTTTATTATAATATACGTAATTATGATAACGCAACCACAGTACCAAACGTTAAAAATCCAGGTATCTTTGTTGTAATGTCATCAGCCAACTTGATGAAGTTCAACAACTAGGCGCATAGCGTATAGATATTAAATTAGTGCATTTTTTATTCAAAATCATTTTATTCGGAATAAAGAAAAAATAAATATATAAATAATTCACTAATTGAGAGTAAGAGAAAAAAAAACTTAACTGTTTTATCACATTCGATTAACATCTCACATCTGATAAGTATCACTGCATTCTCTTTAAGGAAACTTTTAGTTCTAGTAAACTTTCAAAATAAGTTCTGTGAATGATAGTAGCCAAAGTTTAAATATTCCACAGACGACTTCGATCTGAAAGATCTCCGCAGATGAGTTTAATATCCCGAAAATGTACACGAAATAATTACATATTAAGTTAAGCCATCACACGATTATGCATTTCAATTCTTTTTCGAAAGCTGAAAAAACATTAAAATAATTTTAAAAGATGCCAACGTGAGCAACATAATTTGAACAACAGACGATTATATATCAGCAAATTTAAGTAATCAGGTAAATTAAATTATACATGAATTATTAAATTAAAGCAGACGATAAATATAAAAGAGAATTTTCGACCAAAGCGGTATTTATAACAACTGTATAATTTAAATATTCATAAATTAGTTCACAATATAGAGAAGAAACTTTAGTAGAATTGAATACACCGCAGTGGGCATTTTAGCTACTTGGCACGTTCAGTCTTTTATAGGAGCTTTAATGAGATTGAAAACCTCTGAAGATAATCAGTACTAACTATCAAAGATGTAAGAGAATTCTACTTAATATTTAAGATAAAAAATGACATTCGTAAAAAATGGTGTTAAATTTTGATCTCGTGAATTAAAAAAAAACTAGTAGGTTTAAAAAACTTCTTTTTTTTAAAATGGTTTGATCACTATTCAATTATAATATATATATTTTGAATTAAAACTTAATGAAATTATATTATTTACAATGAAAGTTATAAGATTTTCTGATGTTGCTCTTTCGAATTGAAAATCGCCATTCTTTTGAAAACTTCCGCAATTACATTGTGGAATGCGGTGCAATTTTTTTTTATCTCTCAATAACAAGTTCCTACCGAGATTCAGAGAATAACTTAAGATTATCAAAAATTAGAAATTCTCAAAACAAACTTTATTAATATATACTATCTTAAAATATTAAACTTTTATCAGTTTTCAAAATTAAAAAAAATATCTGTCGTGCAACTTTGATATCAAAAATATTTAAAAAAAGGGAGAATTTGATTTTAAAAAGTACCATACATATATAGAGGCCCACTTGTAGCAATAGATTCATCTTCATACTATGTAATGTTCTGTTTACATTATTTTTCTTTCCCCCATTTAAAAATTCAAACAATTCAATTTCATTACAAAAAAATTGTGCCGTTGATTTTTAAGAATGATTACATTAATTAGGAAAATTAATGAAGTTGAAAAGTTTTTGTAAGAGTGCATAAAAATTTAAAATAAATAATTATTATAATCTTATTTAAGCATAAAAAATTATTTTAAAAAAAACCCATAAAAAATATTAAAAGGGGCTTCTAAGGTATTTTTAGGGATAAAAAAATTATAAGTTATTCCTTTATTAATTTTTATTTATTTATAATTACCTATTAAGTTATAGTTTTTTTCAACTATGTGCACCATAAGCCCTTCAGCGTATTCTGTTCTTAGAATTCGTGAGGTTTAACTCAGTGTTGCCAAAATAGCTGTGATATAGCTTCTTAAGTACCTTTATTTCTTTTGTAGGAACATTTTATCAGTTCCATCAATAGCACTAGAAGCAGCTTGTGCTAAAATATTGGAAAAATATAAGTTACCAATAGAAAACTTGGTTGATGCAATTGTTGATATATTAATATTGGCAGTTGAGGAGTCCGCTGCATTGGTAATTATTCTTATTCAGTGTCTATGTATTTTGATAGTTTTGATTTCTGTGTATGTAATGCTTTTTATTTGAGTAATATTGAAACTGACATTTTTCAGTTGTAAATTTCAGTTTTCTTTAATGTGATTAAATAACTTGAAAGGGCTCAATCATGGCAATCACATGACTGAGACAAACACGTGTTCTCCATTGACATTGTACTTAAACACATTAAACTAATTGTACTTTTTGTTCTATATTTTTAAAACTTAAAAAAATATTGTTATAAACATGTACTTTTAAATAAAATGCATTTTATATACTTGTGTGCGTTATTGTTGTTGACAAATATGTACTTTTAAGAGAATGTTACTGCAAAGATCAAAAGTTGAATTAAAATCATTGTTGGTTTCAAATGGGCTGCATTTCGACAGCTAGGCCATTTGCAAGCACGACAAGTCACCAAAAGTGGGAGCCATTTCATTAGTGACTCCATCTAGTGCCGGCTCCTTCTACCAAATTAGCCCATTGTAATATTAATAAAAGAAATGATGCTATGTCAGTGAAAATACAGTTATATAAATGCATTGTATTTGGTAAAATTTGAGACATACCCATCAGTATTTAGTATGGTTGTATGTGACTTAACTGTTAGAGAAGTTCAAGAAGTACAGAAGGTCGTTGACACTTTATGTAAACGATTTTTTTAATTAATTTTCTCGTTTGCATTTTGAGATAAATGGATATTCTGGATGTGCAGAAAGATCTTTTGAACAATAAAAAATACTTCAAATATTATGAAAAAGCTTTATTACAGAAGGTCGTTAAGACTTATTGGAAACGATTTCGTAATTCATTTTCTCGTTTGCATTCTGAGATAAAACTTTGGCAACTTAAGAATAATCGCTTGTTCATGTTTTCTTTGGATTGAAATCTAAAATAAAAGATTTATTGTAAAAATTAATCCCTAAAAGTGATATATGGATCAAAAGCTGCGTAATTACTCTTTCTAAGGAGAAATGTTCGTGTCCACAAGTTAGAAAGCGGTGTAAAAATCTCGATTACTGCATTTTAGTCAAAGGTATTTATAATGTACTAAATTTGAAAGTGAAAAAGCGTCTAGCAGAAAGTAAAAATGAAAGCATGACAACCGAACTTCATGCCAAGACTGTTCAAACGCAGGCAACTATAAAAAAAGTGAAGTCTCTGATTCGAAAAGGAAATCCACCAACTTAAAGATTCATTGCATCAAAACTAGGAATGTCTGCCGGAACTGTAATTAATGTCATCCATAAGGATTTAAAATTAAAACAGAAGTTTAAACCTAAAGTTTGTTTCCTTTTTTAAAACATGTTG
Source organism: Trichonephila clavipes (assembly GCA_019973935.1). Taxonomy (NCBI): domain Eukaryota; kingdom Metazoa; phylum Arthropoda; class Arachnida; order Araneae; family Nephilidae; genus Trichonephila; species Trichonephila clavipes. The sequence goes on along the minus strand of BMAU01003676.1, from coordinate 1,064,969 downwards.
CTCAAAGGAAAGCAAATTGTAAAAATATATGTAAAAAAATACCTTGCTGCTGAAAAATGGAAATTTGTATTATAACTCGATTAGGTATGGGTATTGTAACGTCACGTCTCGAAAAACAACAACAACATCTGGTGTCGGTTTCTTTGTAGATTCGACGCCCACACGTGCAATTTCCGATCCAGCGCAACCCCTGTTTGACCCCCGAGGAATCTAGCGACCCGACCGGAAGATGAGAGAGGAGAGATGCTTTGAACTTGCACGGGAGCGGTAACCAACGAAACCTCCTCTCACAAAATAGTGGACTCTAACAATCTAATTAATTTTAATAACTTTAATGTATCATTTTGTAAATAATTTTCAATAGTTGTGACGTAATAAATTCCATATTTTAATTCACCAAGAATACGCTACCGTTATTCTTTCAAACGTTACAGCTTAGAGTTTTGGTGGCAGCGGTGGGATAAAAAGTTAGCATTCAGGACCCGTGAGAGGAGGAAAATTTTGGATTTTTACGGACGGACCGCAACGCAGGGAGAAAAAGAGATCTTCGGAAGCCGTGCTGCAAGTAAATTCAGCTTCGGAGAAAGAGAGCGTCCTGCTCATAAAAGATCAAACTGATCTATAGTGTTAACGGCTAGTGTCCGAAGGGAAAGCGATTTTCGGAAGCCGTGCTGCAAGTAAATTCAGCTTCGGAGAAAGGGAGCGTCCTGCTCATAGAAGATCAAACTGATCTACATCTACAGTGTTAACGGCGAGAGTGTCCGAAGGAAAAGCGATTTTCGGAAGCCGTACCACTAGTGCACATAATTTGCTTCTGACAGCAAGCTGAGTACTTCAAATGGGTGAGTACTGTTATATTTTTGAGTTGCAAACTGCATATTGTATTAGGAATTTTGGTTAAAGTGTTCTTTAGAAATTTTGAAATACTTAGTGTTTTTCTTGCATGGGAACAGTGTTATTTTGTTTCTAGAGAATTGTAATTGTATTTCAAGCATTGTGTGCAATTTTAGCTTAAGATTTATTGTGTTTTAAGTCTCTTGAATGATTTTGATTATTTTTAGTGTTAAGTTTTTCTTTGTGTATTTCTGTGTATGCATGGGACCAGTGTTATTGTATTGATAGAGAATAGTAACAATAGTGCAAAATTTAGCGTGACATTTATTTGATATTGTTTAAAAAATGGCTTTCCTTGGTAAAGGGAAAAAGCAAGACATGTTGCAACTTGCTGAGGAATTAGGAATAAATGCCACTTTAAATATGACTGTCCCTAGCATAAAAATTGCAATCACTAACAGTGAAGGTTATGAAGAGGAATTTGTTAAAAATCTGTATGAGACTATCATTGCAAACGGAAAAAGATTGGAAGAGTTAGAAAGGGCTGAAAAAATGAGATTGGAGGAGTTAGTAAAGGAGCAGGCATTAAAAGAGAAAGAATTACAGCTGAAATTTGATTTAGAAAGGTTTAAAATAGAATCCGGATTTAGGGTAAACGATGAATCAAACGATTCTACAAATGCATGTTCTGTAACCTCTAATTTAAACTTAAAAAATTGATCCCAGATTTCGATCCTAAGCAGTCAGATATTAGTTTATATCTAGTGATCTTTGAACGCCAGGCTAAAAGGGCGTCAATAGAAAAGAAAGAGTGGGTGGGGCAATTATTGGGTTTGTTACCCCTAGAGATCGTGCAATTTATTGCTCGCGAACCGGAGGAACAAGCCGAAAATTACGATTATGTAAAGAAATTATTACTTAAAAAAGATTCAAGTTAAGTCCGGAGGTCTTTCGGCAAAAATTTGTCCAACACCAGAAAAATCCGATAGCACCTGGAAGGATTTCACTTTTGAAATTACGAATTATCTAGATGAGTGGCTGATTGGCTTAGAAATAAATACCTTTCAAGATCTTAAAGATCTAATGGTGGTAGATCAATTAAAAAAACGCGCCAATGCTAGTATGAAAGATCATTTTTAGATAATTGGGCAAACCTTAAATCAGCTACTCAAATAGCAGAACTCTTTGATAATTATGAGGACGTCCGAAAGGTAAATTCGAAACCCATGGATAGGTGGGGCAGAAATGATAAAATTTTGACATACTCAGGGATCAAGGAAAAAAGAAAATAGATTTGGGAAAACTTCCCCCAGATTAGGAGCTTCTGTTCCGGAGAGTACTAGAGAGAGAACTTTTGAAAAACGCGTGATACAAAGATGTTATCATTGCAATATGCCTGGACATATAAAAGCCGGTTGCCCTAAATTAATAAAAAACAAAACGACGGAAACTCTCAATAATATTGAAGGAAATGAAAACCCGGATTTTCTTAATTCATATACAACAAAAAGGGCTCTGTGAATGGTCACGAGATAGACATTCTTAGAGATACGGGAGCGACAATAGATTTAGTATGTGCAAAATACATAAATCATTCTTCTTTCTCTGGTGAAAATGTTTGGGTAAAACAACCGTTAAGCCCAGAATTAGTTTGTTTACCTTTGGCGGTCGTGGAAATTTCCGGAAATTTTGGAACGGTGCAGACTAAGGCAGCGGTTTGTGGAAATCACTTAAATCAACACGGTCGATATTTGCTTGGAAATAAAACGGCCGAGCTAAGAAAAGGAAACTTAGGCTATAATTTCCTGCCAGTCGAAATATTGAATGCTGTCCAAACAAGGTCTCAAGTCAAAGCGGCTAGAGAAGAAAGGGGAATAGATAGTGGTGATGCTAAAAAAAAGGGGAAGATGAGGTTATAATTGTTTCTTCGGATGCAGAGGACGAAATTTTAATACCTGCACTCCAGGAATATGTTCCGGAATTAGCGCTGCTAAACGCGAGAAAATTTAATCGATGCTCAAAAAAATAGCGAGGAGATTAAACCCTTATACGAACAGGCAGCCAGTCAAGTGCAGGTTACCAATCAGGTTTATTCGCTAGAGAAGGAATTATTGGTCAAAAATCGTGAAGATAAGTTAGGTAACGTGGTGAAGTCAATTCTTTTAGCGTTACGAACTGTATCGCACGAAAGTACAGGGTATACACCGTCAGAGTTGGTGTATGGGAAAAATTTGCGAACCCCAGAGACGTTAGTAATGGAACATTGGATGGAACCGGAAGAAGAGGGTGATCTCGTCACTGAATATATGTTTAAGTTAATAAATAGATTAAAAAGATGTCAAGAAGTAGCTATAAATAAAATGGAGGAAATGCAAGTTAAGCGGAAAACTTGGTAACAAAAACGCAGTAAAACGTGAATTTAAGGATGGAGATTTAGTCCTAGTGTTAGCTACATCCAGAGCAAATAAATTAGCAGTGCAGTGGATAGGTCCTGGGACAATTTTAAATAAAATTTCGGAAACGAACTATTTAGTCGAAATCCCCGGCAGACGCGAAACATCTCAAATCTATCATATAAATATGCTAAAACCATATTACAAAAGGCCAGAACACGTTAACGTAATTATTAATGATGAAACAAAAAACTCTCTCGCAGACCAGGAGTTAGAAATCCCATACTTAGAAAACAATTCTCTCATTTATGATTTCGAGGACGTAATCCAGGCTAGCGAGTTGAACAAACACCTTCACGACAAACAAATGGATCGACTGCGCGAATTATTAAATAAATACTCTAAATGTTTTTCAAACAATCCCGGTTTAACTAATCTGGTTGAACACGAAATCCAGTTAGTTAGCGATCAACCAGTTAGGACGAAGCCCTATCGAATGTCGCACCGACAAAATGAAATCTTAAAAAACGAAATTAACCGAATGTTAAAATTAGGAATCATTGAGGTAGGAGAATCGGATTACATGTCTCCTATGATTTTAGTTGAGATAGCTGGGAAAGAACCTCGTCCATGTATAGATTACAGGAAATTAAACGGGATCATTAGAACGGAATATTTTCCTCTTCCGAATATCGAAGAACGCGTAGAAAAAGTATCGGCGGCTAAATTTATTACCGTCTTTGACTTATCTAAAGGATATTGGCAAATACCTTTGAGTAAAACAGCACAGCGATACGCAGCCTTCTGTACTAGCTTTGGTACATACCGACCCCTAAGGATGAGTTTCGGATTAAAGAATGCTCCATATTTCTTTAGTAAACTCATGGCTGAATTACTTAACGGACTAGAGGATTTCGTTGTCCCGTATCTAGACGATATCGCAATTTTCTCAGATACTTGGGAGTCGCATATTAAACATATGGAAACGGTTCTGCAGAGAATAAAAAGAGAGCTAAGTTAACGATAAAACCTTCAAAGTGTAAGTTTGCGCAACAAAATGTCAAATTTTTGGGTCACATTGTGGGTCAGGGTTTTCGCACTTTTCCGAGATCAAAGTTCAGGCTGTTCTAGAGTTCCCTACCCCTCGCACGAAAACCCAAATACGTGCTTTCTTAGGTATAGCGGGTTATTACCAAAAATATATAAAATCTGTTCTCGGTAATTGCTGCTCCGTTGACGGATGCGTTGAAGGGAAGAGCAAAGAAGGGAGAAATTAAGTGGACGACCGAGTGTGAAAAACGCATTTCGAGAACTAAAAGGGAAACTAATTGATAAGCCCGTCTTGTACGCGCCAAATTTTGAACGAGAATTCATTGTTCAAACGGACGCTTCGAACGCAGGTATGGGAGCAGTTTTAACCCAATTAACTGAACAAGGTGAGGAGCATCCAATCCTTTACCTGAGTAAGAAATTTTCAGAGGTAGAGAAGCGTTATTGTACGACGGAGAAGGAATGTGCTAGTATTGTTTTCGCAATTAAAAGGTTACATTATTACTTAGATGGAAATTCATTTTTAGTTATGACCGATCACAACCCGTTGGTGTGGTTGAATAGAAATGTTAGTTCTAACCCTAGATTGATGCGATGGGCTTTGGCTTTGCAACCATATAATTTTAGAATTGTACATCGGTCGGGGAAAAGTCACAAAAATGCAGATAGTCTCAGCAGATCGGTGATAGATAATTAGGGATTGTTAATAATGTTCTCTTGCTCATGAATAATAATTGTTGCTTATGTTTTTTAGTTAAAGGTTAATAATTGTATTAAATTTTATTTATTTACTAGTACTGTATATCATATCGAATGGCGATGCGTGTCAAAAGATAAAGCCATGAAAAGCAAATGTATTAATATGCTTAATTTTGTGTACAGGGTTTTAAAATATACATGAGTATTTAGGTTACGCAAGAGACATATTGTGAAAAATATTTTGTGTGTAAGGTTGTACACTTCGCATATCATATCAACATGTCGTTAGTATAATTTTATTTAAGTATTGTGGCGAAGAATATTTTATGTGCAAGGTCTTACACTAGGCATTTGATATAACATGTTGTTAGTATAATTGATACTAGGCATTGTGATAGGAGTGTTTGTATTTTTATTTAATGTATAGTATGTTTTCTTACATTGCTATTTCGTAATATGGATTTGTGTAAGTTCCCTAGCAAGAACACTCACTCACTAGAAATAAGTAATTCCAAATTTAGTTCAGCGTTTTCTTTAGTAATTAAAATTGCAGCTCAGAAATATAGTGGTGCTTGATGAAGGGATGTGTCGGTAATCTGTCAGTTGTCTCTCGTCATCCCATTAAACTTTTCTCAACGGAAAAGTTCCATAAGAGAGGGCGAGAGCTGTAACGTCACGTCTCGAAAAACAACAACAACATCTGGTGTCGGTTTCTTTGTAGATTCGACGCCCACACGTGCAATTTCCGATCCAGCGCAACCCCTGTTTGACCCCCCAGGAATCTAGCGACCCGACCGGAAGATGAGAGAGGAGAGATGCTTTGAACTTGCACGGGAGCGGTAACCAACGAAACCTCCTCTCACAAAATAGTGGACTCTAACAATCTAATTAATTTTAATAACTTTAATGTATCATTTTGTAAATAATTTTCAATAGTTGTGACGTAATAAATTCCATATTTTAATTCACCAAGAATACGCTACCGTTATTCTTTCAAACGTTACAGTATATTTAAGTGACTGCAGTTTAAGAAGATAAATTTTATATTGCTCAATTGACGGGAATGACCGCACGAAATGGCTTCGTCAGTGTACATAAAAGTTCCTAAAGGGATTCATGATACGTGTAGGATTTTCTAACAACGGCAAATTAAAAATCAAAAAAGTCTCAAGTAAAGCAAAATTAATTCACTGTACTACGAGCAGAATATTTTTAGAACCAATTTTTGAAGAATTCCAACCTTAAATGGAAAGGACATTAATAAAGTTGAGCTTCATATGGACAAAGCCTCTAGTCACACGTTTAAGTCAACTGCCGCTTATTTAGTAAAAATAAGTATCAGAAACAGAAATAAAGTGTATTCCATTTGATTAAATATGTGTAAAATTACCTTAAGCTTCTCCATTGGACTTTAGTGCTTTCGATTTATTTAAACGAGCCTTAGGAAAACGGCATTCAAGAACACTGAACGGACTGTGGAAAACGGTTCGAGAGGAATGAAGTAAACTTTGCGTGACTGTACAAAGAAGAATTTTACTTTAATGAAAAATTCTAGCTAGAGCTATTGTGAAGAATCATAACTATCTGATAGAAGCAAATTGCCTAAAAAAATACCGTATGTATTGATGAAAATCAACCATCAAAATCGTGTCCATAAAGTGTGAACGACCCTCTTTATTTGTGAATGTAGTCTTATGCAAATGTTTACTTCTAATTGTAAATTTTTTCGAGTTCTTTTTATGTTTGTTTTGTTTCAATATAAAATACGTACTGAAGAGGCAATCAATAGGTCATAGGTGGGAGGTGACAGCCTGAATGTGTTGCATTCCCAATCTGCATTTTTGTAATGTTAAGTTATTTTGAAATATGTAAACTATGATATATGCCTTTTTATAAAGTCTTAAGATTGAGCTATATCAGGGGTACTCAACCTTTTTGTCTGCTGGGCCGCACACAGATGTTAGCTATTTCACGCGGACCACATCATGAGGATAAAGAGGGGATTATAATGTGGAAAATTGATCAAAGTATTTTAACTCTTGGTTTGTTTTTCTTAACTACAATTTTTTATATTTTTTGTCACTAACACTGTGTGAATTAGAAAAATTTAATTAACACTCCTTCACAATTTCTGCATCACACAGTAAACAGTTTCATATGATTACCATTTTTTTCCAAACTTCATAAGATGTCTTTGTTACCACTGTGACTTTACCACTGACAAAACATTTACCACTGACAACATTTTGTTGCTGTTGCAAAGATTATTCAAGAAAGCCTATTTATTACCTCTTGAAAGAGATCTCCGAGAAATAGTGTCATTGAATGATTCCTGTTTATTGACATTTTTTAAATACAGCACTTTCGTGACAAATCGAACAATTACTGATCCATGTTTGCTTTTCACCACAAAGTAGTAAACCTCCCAATCGTTTTGAAATGATATATTTTCTTCGAATATTTTTCGCTTGCAAGTTATGAAAGATAGTTAAAAATTATTTCCACCCATAAATCTGTCATTACTCCACTGTTGTCTGTTATCACTAACCATAACCGTTACAAATAAGAAGAGAATATCAATTCGCTCTGGTACGACATCGACAGCAAAAAGCGAAATTGATATATTTGATTTCTGGACACCAAATTCTTAATATGTTATTCTTATTTTAGTAAATTTTTCAGAGCGAGAGCACTGACCAGGCCACTTAAAAAGGCTCGGTGGGGCAGCATGCGGTCCGTAGGTTGAGTATCGCTGAGCTAAATCATTTTTGTTATGAAAGGTATTGGGATAATTACGATGCAGAAATGGTCAAAATTATTCTACAATACAAAATACGAAGTTGATGGTACCTTTTGCAGTACTCTTATCTAAAGGTTAAATAAAACAAGGATTTGTTCTTATACGTTATATCTTGCTTCCTAATTCACCGTGCGGTGAATACAGTAAGTGTAACAGAAAAGATTCTCAACAAATTACTACATAGCTTTCTTGCTTTGACATTTATTAAAACGTCGCGTTAATTATACTTCAGAATACGTGCCAGTATAAAAGTGAATTCTTTATCTATGTGATTTGATTATCGTTTTGCAACATTTTAAGAGTTAGATCTGCTAATGACTTCCTGATACGTTACAGCCATCCTCAAAGCACTGATTTTACTTTTCGTCGATCCAGTATCAGTCTTTGAAATTCTTCTAATAATAGCTGTGGATAGACATTGTACATGTATTCTAGTAGGTGTTATCCTTTTCACTTGATCAGAATTATGAAATCTTTTGTCATTTGCCCTTCATTACTTTTAAGTGCAATTCCAAGGCCTTTCAAAATTCGTACGTTACAAAATTTTTAACTTTCTTTAAAAGAGAAATATTAGAGGCGTACTGAAAGTTATGTCGATTGCGGTTTCAACAAGTATCCGCAATTCATTTGACGCATATGTGGTTCTCTATTTATCACTGAATGTATACATGTCGCAGGGAAAGGATGAAAATTGGAATTTCATCAAATCCTTAAAGGGTATGATCAATTGACGGGAGATGTTAAAATAACGTCTCTTCAAGGTCGTTTTCCTGATGAAAGTAAGTGATTTTATCTAATCCCTGAATTGTTTCAGTGAAATGATGAACTAGTCAAAATCTCGTCACATCCGCTACACTCCCCAGACCTGGCACCCTTTTCATCTGTTTCTGTCCTAAATAAATTTTTTCAGGGCTAAAAATTCTGAAATGAAGATGATAGCTGACAAAACTGGCGCAATTTTATAATGCTCTTTCTCGCTGACAAAACTGGCGCAATTTTATAATGCTCTTTCTCGCATGCAATTTTAAAATTCCCATAACACTATTATTTATTTTACAATTATAGTGAATGAAGATGATGGTTAACATCATGAGATGATAGTTAGATGTCCATAAATTCTGTTTTCCTAGTGAAAAATTCAAGACAAATCTTTGATCCTGCAGGGGGGAAAAAACTCAGTTTAAAGCTGATTTTTTGACTGCCTCGGTAGGCCGTTTTTTGACCCCCAATCGTATTATAATAACTAATTAAAACTCCATTTTTACTGTTCTATTTGTTATGCATGACTCTTTCCAGGATTTAATGTGATCAGAATGTGTTCTGTTATTAATAAGTGCGATTTTTAAAGTACTGCATTTGTATTTTAATCTTTAGATTAATGACTATCCGTGCTTGAAGGAACACATAATTCGTTTCATCAACGAATCTATTGATAAAGCTTCCGAAGAATGCAAGGTGAGGAAAAAATTTCTTTATATTTAAAATATAAAAAGTTAACTTTTTTTTCGAATAAATTTCTTTTTGTAATTGCCATGTTATTAATGTTTCTTTTTTTATTTTGATTTATATTTGTAAACTGAATTGCCCACATATTTCAGTGGTTTTTATTGCGTCGTAGATTCATTGAATTGCCCACGTATTTCAGTGGTTTTCGTTGCAAGCTTCGAAGATAACACTGTTCGATATAAGTTGCATGTTCGAAGTCTTATTTTTATTGAAAATCCTTTTCTTCGGTGCATAATGGATCCATTTCTGTTTAGATCTGAATGTTAAAATAGATCTGTGCATTGAATAGCATCAATCATTTTACGAGGCGTGTCCAGAAAAATAGTACACACATTTTTGGAAAAACATTCATAAAAATCATTTTTTTTCCAGAACATTTTTTTACGCGAAAGAGCTTGTGTCGGAAACTATTTTGCTACATAGTTGCCACCATTATTCAGGCATTTGTCATACTAGGAAACCAACTTGTCTTTTTCCTCTCTAAAGAAAGATACCACCAGTGAACAGTTTTTGAAGTTCACTTTTTCAACCAAACCATCATTGACAACAGAAAGCCGACCATTCCGTGCTTCGCTGTGACATTTTCACCACAAATCTCCTCAAGTTGACGATGAATTTCAAGTATAGCTTAACATTCCTTGCACTCAAAAAACGGATTGCAAAACGTACTTCGCAGTCGGCGGGATCGGCAGTCGTCTTAAATATTTTGGAACTCTCACTAGCACGTGTAAAAACAGCACAGTGGCTGTATTAGCATCTCTGGACTGACAATCAACTAGAGAAAGGTAAGCGAAAGTGTCGGACCTGTGTGTGCAAAACTACCACTGTGTGAGTGGGTGAGTGATTTGCGGGTTTTAAAGGCGCAAGAGCCAGTTTTGGCTAAGCTGCGCCAAACGCTTGTTTAAGCATTAAATGTATAAAATAGTAAACAGTTTTATAAAAGGAGTTGTAGTAATAAAATATGTCAAATCTCAAAATGTGTTTAAGAAGTCAGTTTTTAAAATAAAATTAGATTTTGGTAGGGGAAATTCCCCACCAAGCCTAACAAGTATGATTGAAAAATGTTAATTGCTGTATCTGGTCGGGAAAACTACTACTGTAGTTGCGGTAGAACGAAACAGTGCTTAGTTTTTAGTCTCGTATCGTGATTCAAAAGTATGAGTCTGTTGTCAATAGATTCCATGTTGCTATGCTTCTGCTCAAATGGTATCGTCCCTTGGTTGAAAATCCTGAGTTGCCTCACCAGTAGAACTCAAGTTACTCTTGCGTGGTGTTAATTTAAATGAATCAATAAGATTAATTGAATTTCATTTTATTTGATTTAACTCGTAATGTGAAGAAACACGAGGGCTATTAGCGAACGATCTCGTAAATTTAAACAACAGTGGAGTGACGGAGATGGGCATTTGAGCTAGCTCTCCTCTCCTTACTTGCACACTATGCAAACGAGAGAACTTACCCCTACAGATTCCATGTGCTTTAGCCGCTGTACACGGTGAGTCTTCAATGGCACCCTTTCGAGTTCGCAACTCGAATGCCAGCCACCAGTTTGCGACAACTCTGCTACCATGGCCTATAAAATTGATTTGAATATAGCTATAGAAGTTAGTTATCTAAAGTATTGCAATTTAGAGAGAGAGATTTGCTTAATAATTTTTTATTTTAAAACATTATTTAAAAATCTCAGTTTGAATTTTATAAGCAGAGAAATAGTAATTATAATCGGTATATACACTGAAGTGCCACTGAATTAGGGATACCTACCTAGTTACGAGTTGGGCCTCCTTCTGGCCTTGATAACGGCTGCCACACGAGGCATCGATTCAACAAGTTTCTGGAAAACGTTCCACGGGAAGGACTTACCATATATTGGCTAAATCTGTCCATAATTCAGTAAGGTTCGTTTGTGTTGTGTGATGTCCTTTCACGCTTTGTTCCAAAACATCACAAAGATGCTCAATAGGATTCTAATTAGGTTAATAGGATGGCTAATTTAAGGCAGAAAAGTCAGAGGAATGCTCATCCGACCATCCAGTAGCCAACCGCGACTTGTGAGAAGTACAGTTGTCTTGCTGGAAAACTCCATTACTGTGCGGATAACAGAAGAATATAAACGAATGGAGGTGATCACCCAGCAACTCTACGTACCGAATTACATTGAGGGAGGTTGGTACACACACCAAACATCCAAAACAGTGCCACCCCAGACTATGATTGATCCACCATCTCCTAGTACAGTTCCAACCTGGTATGCAGGATCCATGGCTTTCATCAGCATGACGCCAAATTTTCAGCCTCCCGTTGGCGTCAAGTTGTCGGAATCGAGACTCCCCACTCAATGCTACTCTTTCCAGTCCTCTACACTCCAGTTTCTGTACTCTCTTGCCAAGGCAAGACGTGCAGTCCGATGGCGAGCAGTGAGCAATGGCACTCTCGTTGGTCGACGGCTTCCGAACCTCATACGGTGAAATGAGCTTTGCATAGTCTGTTTACTGACTGTACGACTCGCACCGTCATTCAACTGGGAGGTAATTTGAGCTAATGTTCGGCTTCGCTGGCTACGTACCGTACGGCCTGAGCTGTCTCTTACCACGCGCTGTGAAGGTTAGTTGTCCTTAGCAGTTTGCCCGCGCGCGATCGCTAGTTTTTTCTCCACCATTCATGTATTCTTGATAAACTCTTGACACTGTCGATCTTGAAAATCCTAGCTGTTTCGGAAATTGAATGGCACATGCGTCGCACACCTACTATTTGTCCACGATCGAATGCGTCTAAATCAGGCAGTTTACCCATACTGGCAATTCCAACAACTAATTCAGATCAACCACAGTACGCGCTATATGCATTTACCACAGCGTCCTTACTTGCGCATAAATGATGCGCAGTGTTACACAATTTGCACAGCCCTTGCTATCCCTAATTTAGTGGTACTTCAGAGTATATGCAAAAGGGATTGTATAACTGTATTTCATCATTGAGTTATCTTTTAATATAATTGAGGCAATTTTTTTAATATTTCTTATTTATGAATAAAAAAATAGAAGATAACTGGATCTTCGTATGGTGTTGATGAAATGATTTTGAGTGTAATATTATGTGTATTGGCTTTTTACTTTCCGTTAAATTCGGCGTATAACGCGCAAGCCCCTTTTTTTTCTTTACAAAGAAACCTAAAAGTACATGTGCAATCCTCTTAAGTTTTGAATTAATTATTCGAGGTATTATTCCTGGCTTTTGAAAAATTAGTATTTTTATAGAACTACAACCCTTTTTTAAGTTCATAAGGAATGTCATTTCTTATAAACAGTATTTTCGATCTATGTAAAGTCTTAATTTTTGTTCTTTGCTCCTTTTTTTTACTTTTAAAATTCGCATTTCTCTACCCGGCGTATAAGACTCTCTCGCAAATTTTGATCTTATTTTTTGTGTAGAAAGTGCTGGATTTTACGGGGTTTTATTCCCTCCTGTGGATCTGTTTGAAATATTTTATATTTTTGGCATCACTTGAGAAGATTAATTTAAGTGTTAAATTTTCTAAGAAATAATTTTATTTAGTAAAGTACAAAATTTTTTGATTGTGTAGCGGTATCTAAATAAACCAGTTATAGTCATCACGCGATGACGATCATTTTGGTGGCTAAGACACTCGTTTTCGGATCGGAAGGTGCCCAGATCCAATCTCCCTACATTGGTGACCTTTGACTTAAGCAAGAAAACGCAACTTTCTAAACTGTCGTGGCGCCCTCTACCGCAAGATAAAAAATAAATATAAAAAAATAATAGTAAATAATAATAAAAAAAAGAAACAAACAAAAATTAAGAAAAAGAAAAAACACGCCTTCTGCGTAATGAACAATAAAAAAAATTGCTCTCCTATCCATCGACTCACTGGTGAGAGTAGTGTAGCGGTATCTAAATAACATGCGATGACGATCGTTTTGGCGTGGTGGCTAAGACTCGTTTTCGGATCGGAAGGTGCCCAGATTCAATATCCCTGCAATTGTATGAACAATGCAAGTACCCCCCCCTTTTTTTTTAATGAACTAACAAAAAAATGTATTGTTTTTTTCAGGATATGTTAGAAAAAAATTTGGAATCACAAATGAAGTGTTGCAATATATATCATTGGGATCTCGAATCGCTGTAAGTTTGTATTATTTATAATTCCAGTAATAACTCATGTACCAGGTTTGTACAACAAATACTTGGCCATATTTTTCACTACTGAATATGCAAAAATGTTGGTGCTTACATATTACCGCAACCGTATTAGCGACATTAATGAAATGAATCACCTGTTTCCCAATTCAGCGCATACGACGCATAAGAAATCGGGGTTGCCAATTTGGGGAATTATCTTATCGTTGGCATTGTTGCGATAGTACTGTAACGTCGTGAGTAACTAACCATCAATAAATTGTCACAGTCTAATTTGAAAATATAAGCTCAAGCTTTATTTGCTCAACAAATTGTTATTGAAGCAATAAATTACAGTTTATACGCCAAGCCGGTGTAGTCCGTCTATATCACTCCAATTCTCCAACGCCACCGCCGTTCATCGTCTTTCCATTTCACTCCAATATCAGTCCTCCTTCCTTTAGGGCTCTCCTCCCGTTCTCTCCATCGAGGGCTCTCCTTCCACAGGGCCGGCGCTAGGGGTGGTAAAGACGGGCCCCTGGCCGGGGCGGCAACCTTAGGAGGCGGCAATTTGGCTTTAAAATTAACTAGTTTATGAAGAAAATAAACCAAGTTTAAGGGACACCACTCACAAGCATAGTAAATTCTCACCTAAAAAAGCTTAAAACGTAAACAAAATCACTCTTTTTATTTTATTCGATCTTTTTATTTATTTATTTTTTTATGTTTGTCCGACGATTACTTTGGCATATCTCAACCGATTTGAATGAATTTTTTTTGTTTTTGTTTGATAGGATATGTTACCGGATTGGTATAATTTTTAAAAAGGTGGTTAAAAATGTCATCCTCTAATTTTGGGGGTAACATTTAGGGGTTGATAAAAAAATAAGTTTCCGAAAATAATAAAATTTTGATGTGAATGAAGCCACTGGGAATCCAAATATAATGGAAATTTCAAACTTTTAAAAAGCTACCCCTTTCGCTTCTGGGGTTAATATTAAAGAGTGGAAAAAAATTAAGTTTTCAGATTAAATATGGTTTACTTTCCAAAAAAAAAAACAGGGTACCCAATATTAAAAGTACAGTCGAAACCTCTATATATTGAACCTCTAAATTGCGAATTTTTCAATAAAGCGCACTTTTTCCTGGAACCTTGAACATTTCACGATTTTCTTCGTAAAATTACCTCTCTATAGCGAAGCGCATTTTCTATGCAACAAACTTTTTCTTTTGTGATTCAATTTTTGTTCTCCCTTTTTTTAAAGTATTTCTGAAAAAATTTCAACTTATTCTCTCTAACACATTTTAAGGTGGTCGTAAATCTTGAACTGGTTTAATTACATCCTAACTGAACTGGTTTAATTACATCCTAACTCGCCGAGAACAATAGAGTTCTGGACGTTTCATCCAAGAAGTGCAACCTTTAACTCCAATTGCCCAGTTCACTAGAAACATCTTCGATATTCTCTTTCACCCTCAATGGAGTTGTCGCATGTTCTAATTATAAAATAATGTATGTTTATACAAGATGCTTTAAATTATAAAATGTCCTTAAAATTCATTAATTATAGTATAAAATTATTTTCTTAATATTGAAAATACACAGTGAATTCTTCGACATTTTTTTTTCTTGTTTTCCTTGCAGTTTTTAATTCTTTTTTGATGAGCAAGATATGTAAAATAAACATATAATAATAATTTTAAGAAAAGCCGTGTATAATAAATAATGTTTATGAATTTTAAATTTTTTTATGAGGTTCATAAATTATATTAGAAGATTAACCTCTATATAACGAATTTTCCATGTAACGAACTTTTTTCCGGCATTTAACCACTTCGTTATATAGAGATCCGACTGTATTATAAATATGGGCCATTACAACAATTCTCGTAAAAAAATGAAAATTTGCATGAAATTGTGCGGGAAAGCATCAATGGCGTTCTGCGGAATGTAGTTCCAAAACCAAAGCTTTTGCATTTTACCCACTGTATATGGATCTACTTTACATTACTTCAGTGAAGTCGGTTAAAAATAACTTTATACTTTTTAGAGATTTTTTTTAATTGGTTCATTTTTTTAAAATTTTTTTATTAAAATGGTTTTTGAAAAACGCCCAATAGAGAATACATTAATCCATGGATATAAACGAGTGGTCTTCAAACTGTGTTCCATAGAACCCTTGGGTTCCACGAGAAGAAAAAAAATCGAAAATGTGTATGCAAAATATTCACGTTTTCTATGGTGTCCTAGATTATTTTTTAAACGAGTATTCATTAATATTTAAAACTGTTTCCCAACGCTGGTCCAATGGGAGAAGGAAGAGGGAGCGATAGAGAAGAATTTTGGCATCCAGATCCTTCTCTTTCAACTAATTTCCTACAACTTTTACTGCTGTGTATGCGTGAATTCGGATACTATCGAAAGATAGATTTTGGCAGTGATTAGTCTCAACAAAAGTGATGAAAAGGACGGACAAGTTTTATGAATGAAAAGAAAGGGACAGAATGACCCTGAGAAAAAGACCCTTTTTCGAAGGAAATTGTGATAATCTTGTATTAATTTGACTTTCGAACGAATTATTTTAGCTTCCTGTGCTTATTCAGACAAGACTAAGTTGTACAACAAAAAAGGTAACAATATTTGCATTTTCAAAATCTCTTTTACATTTTCAAGGTTTAATGCCCAAGAATTTTAATCATTGAGTAAGATAAAGTGAAAAAATTTATTTTGCTGCATTTGTGCTTTTTCTATCTCATTTATTTATTTTTCGTTTTACATACATAAATATAAATGTCATCAGTTTCGTAGAATGTTTTTCATGTTGATTAACATATTTAAACATGTATGTTTTCGTAGCTTGAATGTACCGTAATAGTCTTAAAACATTTTCGATTGACACTATTATTCAAATGAAAAACTATTATTTGCCTCTCGTATAAAAATAATTTCTTTAGTCGCTTATAAAGGACGATAGTAGTTCATTTAAAATGCAAAACATTAATGAGCTTTTGAGTACATTCATTATTTATATTTGTGATTTAAAAGATACTCCTCAAAACGACGTACTAAAGTATTGTAAAGATCTAGAAACAGTGTTAACTTATGGGAATAATTCATCAGATATAAACGCACTGGAGACCTAGCAGACGAGATAGTGATTTTAGCTTTGCTAAATAAAAAAGAATGTCCAATCCAGATTTTAAATTTCATATCGAACCTGGATTTTGCTCCAAATCTCTGTTACTTACTCCCCCAACAAGTGTGGCAAGTGGAGAAAAGAGTTTTTCCCAATTAAAAAAGTTTTACGCTCCACAACTTCCAAGAATCGACTAAACGGCTTGACAACAATAGCCATTGAACATGAACTGGCTGAAAAATTAATGTTACAGAAATTATAAAAAAATTGTCAGAATTTAAAGTGAGAAAAAAACACACTTTTATGTTTAACTCTCGGTTTAAATGTATTTTTAATATGTAATTAAGTTTTAATATTTATTTAGTGGTTCTATAATTTGTTTTAGTATTTTTTTAATATCTGTATTTTATAATTATACACTAGAAATGACCCTTCTCTTTTTTTTCTGTGCAACCCTAATTTTAATTTAGTTCCAAAAACATAAATTAATAAGTTAGTATATTTTTTGCTAATCAAAACTTCAACATTATTGATAGCAGTTTTTTTGCTCACGTTTTATTTTACCATTAAGCGTGGGAAAGGGTCTAGGTTATCTCTTAATTTTTGTATAAACTGGGGCGGCATTTTACCTCTTTGCCCGGGGGGCGAAACTGCTTGCGCCGGCCCTGCCTCCCAAGTTCTCTCCATCCAAGGCAGGGCTGTTCTCTCAAGTTCCCTCGATCCAGGGCAGGGCCCCTCCCCCAAGTTATCTCGATCCGGGGCAGGGCTCCTTTTGTTTCGTCTCCTGAAAAAAAAACTTTTAAACACCAGAGGTGGGTTCACAACACGTCCCTTCTTATTGGCAGGCCACAAAAGTCTCTCTAGGCCTCCATCGTCCTATTTGTGCGTAACACACAAATACACACCCGAAGGCGCCATAATTCTTGTCCAACATCTGGACACACTTGTCCATCACCCCACCTGTGTCCTATCATCCAATTCTCTCAACATCGGCCGAAGCGACAGGGTTCTTTTAAGACCAGCTTCGCCTATTATCAATGAGGTGCCGGATCTCCTTTACCATTATGGCTGCCAGTCTGGTTGTCGGCTCTCCCCGAGTTCAAACAAACAATGGCCCCATGGCCTCGTGCACTTGTCACATAACATCTGGTTGAAGCCATAAACCTTAGTGTGAGTCAAGGGGTGTGGGTTCACAACAATCGGAAAACGTCGCACTTGTCATTTAACATCTGGCGGAAGTCATAAAATTTAGTGTGAATTGAAGGGTGGGGGTTCACAACAATCGAGGACGTCACAGTACGTAAGTACCTAAATTTTTCTATGCTTGTAGACAGAGATAGTTTTCAAACCATAGCAACATTAGTCTATCAGATGTTCAAAAGGAGATAAGCGTAAGATTGTTGTATCTGAATACAAACATTGTTGATCGTACAGTACCAAAATTTTGCAGGTAGCCGTAAGTATATTTTAGCTAGTAAAAAGTTTCACATTTAATTAGAGTGAATTTTTTCTAAAGATTTTCCCTTGATTAAGGAAGAACTTGTGTGTGTAAATACTTAACCGCCAAATGCCTTGATATTGATGCGACGCTATTTTAAACTTATTTAATTTCTAAAACTTTGAACCGAGATTCCTAATTTCACATCGCATCATGACAATTTTAATTAAGTTAAGGGCCAAATTCTAAAATTAAAACACTCATCTCACACTAAATCATACACTGATCGTATAGTTTTTAAACATTATTAAATTTATTTTAAGCACAAGTATATGGAAATTTACTTCACTACAAGAAGATCAAAATTTAACTTAGCTTGAGAGAGGGAAAGTGCAAAGGATGGACGTGGTTGATGCCCGGAGTCTCCAGAGTATTTTCGCGATTGTCTGCAGCTCTGGAATCGGCTCTCTCTCTCTGTAAAATCGGGGTGCGTCCCGTTTTATTTTACGACTTTTCACACAAAAATCCTAGAGCGGACTCTGTCTTGTCCACTTTAATTGTCTCTGATTGGTCCCGAGGCCAGCGCAGTGTTACACCACCTCACAATTTATGGGTTTAGTGAACTTTCTTAACGCGGGAATCTTTCTTGCCCCACCAAAAAGGAATTTAACCGCATCCGGTCCAGGGACTCGTAAACAAATTCCAAGCCATTTCAGGAGCTAATTCTAAATTAGGAAGTTCTGGCCTCCCATCAATATGTAGCCAGTTGAAGAAAACCATTCCTGCTCACGTGTAGAAAACGAGTACTGCATTTGATAAAGCTGAAGAACGGATTTTGCTAAAATCGACTCCCAAGGATAGGGGTGCTGTGGGAGTATTTATAGGCCAAAAAACTCCCGTTATTATATTTATTCTTGGTATTGAACATTTTACCAGTGTTTTTAGTATTTTTTATTACAGAAAATGCAAAATACCATAAAGATTGCATGCGAATTTCGAGGAATACGCAGCTAAATAAGTTATGCAAATGATGAATTGGTCATGTGGTTGTAGTGCGAAATAAAATAAAAAAAGAAAAACAGCGGATGAACTAACATTTGCGAATCTGTCAATCAGAATGAATCCAAATCTACGAAAAGTTTTACGTTCCAAAACACTCGTATGGAATAAGGCAAGCCGCAGGCGTAGGCAATTCTGTCGGTCGGATTACTTTGCACAAAGCTCAGATTGTGTGAGGTTACGTAAAATTGGTTGGTCTTGCCGTCGTATCGATGAGGAAATGCACCACCCTGCATATAATTCAGACCAGATGGATCAAAGAACGAAATAAAAATCATAGCGAAATGCCAGGTTCCTCTAGACACACAATTATGTACGGGTGGATGCATATGAAAGATTGTGGTGACTCCACACATTCCATGGGATGTCAAGTGGGGAGCTTCGAATGATCCAATTCCTAAGGTAATAGTTTCACAACACAAGTCACCTTTGCAAAGACTATCATTGGCACCAATGATAGTCCTTCTAAAAGTGGTGGGGAGACCGATAAAAGTGACACGATGCGACTTTTAAGGATTAGTGTTTTACTGATAGCAGTCGCCAGGTTAAAAGTAAAGGGGTCTTAGAAATGAGCTAATTCGAACACTATTGTTTAAGCATCGCACTGCTCATCTGTATGGCTTACTGGTTTGGGGCTACCATCGGGCATAGTGGATTCTTTCCAATATGCATCAGAGACATAGCGTGATGTTACGTTAATGAGAGTGCTACCGCTTGTGCTACTTTAATCTAGCAGAACAACATACGTCCGTGTACGATATTCATCCGCAGGTAAAGACAACTGCAAATCCAGTTGTTTCCGTATTCTGAAGTGTCTATTGATCTAACATATGTGGACTTAATTTAGCAAATGTAATTCCTCTACTCCTCCCTCAAATCGGGTGGCCATTTTTGCTGAGTGGTCAAGGTCACGAACTCTTGACTAGCGTTGTCGAGTCACGGGATCAAGTTTTGTTACCCTTGAAGACCCGCTTTCCAGAGGAGCTAAATTAGTTACATTTTTCGATTTGATTAACGTCGCGGGGGGACAGATCCTCTTTCCCCTATCTGAAATGCATGGTTCCTGGGAGAAGTGGAGAGTCCTGAATGGAAAAAGTGTTTTTCCTGAGAGGAAATGGATGGAGGCGTTGTGATTGGAGAACTAGGAGAGGTAGCAGAGTGATGTCACCGTCGTGGGCAGAGACTCCTATAGGTTTCGGCGGGAAAAAGTCCTGAGAATTAGATCGGAACTGACAAGTTGATAGGATGCACTGTGATTGGTCGGTGAATGCAAGTGAGTAAGCTCTCTATTGGTTGCCCTGAGGTTAAGAAGATAGAACTGTAGTTGATAAAAGGGGGTTTCCCTGATGGGTGCAGCAGAAAAATTTTAAGTATTTTTGTAGTTAAATTTGTGTGGGGAGAGAATTGATTTAGATAAGAGTAGTTATTAATTTTTGAGCTTGAGCTTTTTTTGTGTGAAAGAATAAGGTGTCGGTTTGGTTGTTACCCTTGTCGCTTAAACTGCCATTAGCCGTAGTAAAACTTCAAATTGCTATGTTAGTAAAGAAAGAATAACAAAACCAGCTTCGATCGGAACATGAACTAAATTGGATGTGTTGAGAGCATAGAACTTAATAATTCAGGATACTCTCCGTACACTTATTGAATCTGTAACACGTATATGCTATAAAAATAATATAACGACATAGTTTTTATTCATTTTTATTGTGTTTCAGATCGGAAAGTAATGTTGCATGTAGCCCTGTAAAAGTATGGAGTTTTGAAAATGAAGATGAAGATGAGGAACCAACTACAAGTGAAGACGGTAGCTTGAGTTCATTTTCAAGATTAATCTCGGTAAAGTTAATCTCGGTTTATTCAATTTGTCTCTATACTAGTTTTTTAGACCTGAAGCCCTGAAGCGAAAAAGTGGGTTTCTGAATGATTTTTTTTTTTACTTTGTGGCATGGTCGTGTGTTACCAGGTTATCTTTATTAAGTTCGGTTTTATTTTATTTTATTTTTTTTTTTTGTTATATGGTGTAAAATTTATCAATTTCCAAAACTCTATGGACTTCTTGCATTTCATTGTAAAATTGAATTATTTTTTAATTGCATTATTTTAATATTCATGTATTGTTTTTATAAATCTTGTGTAAAATATTAAGAATAATAAAAAGGAGTTTTCAACGTAATTAAATTTAATTTTTTTGCTTGTAGTGAATGTTGTTGCTGATTTTTTTTAATATCATTTAACCATCTTTTTTTTTCAGGTAAAAATGAAGGAAAATGACAATGCAAAGGGAAATTCACAAATTTTGTCGGATATGATCGAGAAATACATTCTTTTAGTTCAAAAGCAAATCGCTGACACCACTTATAAGTACATAAATGTTTTTCTTGTCCACAAAGTAAGTAAGAGTATTTTAATGTGCATTTTCTTTCTGACAATTATTAGGTAGTTTAAAGAGGGGGATGCCAGCTTGAATGTCGTTCTCCCCACTTGACCGCTGCTCACATTTATAAGGTCGGTCGCCAACAGCGATCTGTTTATTTATAGTGTAAGACTATTGAAAAATGATTAATAGTTAATGGCCAATATCAGTATTGTTACGTAGATCGGGGTCGCAAAGAGTAAAACGGTTCTTCTGGAGCAATGGAAATTTATTGTCGGAAAAACAATCCTTGAAATATAGAATACAGTACTCAAATTCGCTTAATAAATCTCGAGAAGGCCTTCACACCTTCTAAGGCGTTCAGACACAACTATCAGTGTCTATACAAGTATATTAGAAATTAATCCCAAGCACTCGCTCGTCCTAATCGCTAGTCGACTCTGCACGGTCAAATCAGTACTACTTTGCAACGTTCAAAAGAAGATTAACAGTTTCGGCGAGCTACTCCCTATTTATAGTCTCACAGATTCTTCAAGGAAGATCCGCTTGCGTCGTAGATCGCGATATTAGTAGATTTCTGCTCCAATTTCCAGAGAATTCATAGGGTCACGAACTCGCCAACATGGTAGCCAAAAATGATATACCGTCAAATCCGGCGTATAACGCGCACTTTTAACACAAAAAAATGAGGTTGAAATTTAGGGGTGCGCGTTATACGCCGGGTATAAAAAATAAGTTCCAAAGGTAAAAAAAGAGATAAGCATAAGAAAAATTAGACTTCTACATAGATCGGACTGTTCATTCACCGGCATATATATATATATACATATACGCCGGATTTTACGGTAAGCTTGTCTCTGTCGCCAAGTTTCCATTGAATCGCCATTATAATGTAAGGAACGGCGTTGCTTGCAAATATTAAAATTTTAACATAAAATAAATACAGCATAGAGTAATATAAACGTATTACGCATCCAGAAAGGAATTGTTTACATTATTTTGAGTATTCTTTACACAAAATTTGTGACAATATAAAGAAATGTTGATTTTGTTTGTTATAAAGTTAATTTCTATCTTCCCATAATTGTTGTATGTTTAACTCTTTTTCTCGTTTTTCTGCACAGATTTATGATTTCATTAGAAAGGAATTAATCATAAACCTGATGAATTACTCTGGCAAGGTACGTAAGATGTTTCTTAATGATTTCCATGTTATTATACTTAAATATTTATTTAAATATATTTTTAAAAAATGCAGTCTGAAGCTAAGATTGCCCTAATTTGGAAACTTAACGTTAAATCGGCATAAATTAATTATAAGCCAGATTTCGCATAACAACTTGTTTATGCTCATTAGATAAATTTATAACATTTACATTAAGGCATTAATTGCTTAGTTTTAAGTAGTAGCAATCATGCTTTCGTAACACTTACTCAGAAGAAGAAACGCCATAATTTAAATATTCCCTGTAGTATTTAGTCATGAAACTCTCTCTTTCTGTTTATGAAAAATGTTCAATACATATGCAAAGTTGTTTTCATAGAAGATAGAATTTTTTTTTCTGAAGAGTGTTTTTCTGAGATCATTAAAACTAGTCTTACTGTTGTGCAATACTTATACTCTTGTATTAAGAAATTTTAACATGTAAAATTATAATTGTGAAGAATCAAACACTTCGAAATAGCTTACGAGTGATGATATCAAAGTTTTAATTATTACTAGTAGGCTTATTGTAAATGTATATTAAAGACCAATGTACATGCATGCGAATACTAAAGCTCTCTCTAGTGTTTGAGTGCTTCAGTGTATCCTTAAACTCCAACGAGGGAGGCATCGATTCAGAGAGGAATAATATATATAAAAAAATAAAAACATTGCTGACTAATATATATATGTGTGTGTTATGTTGTTATACTGAGATGAATTCGTAAACTGCGATTTGCCAGAATTATCTGTTTATTTTTAAAATAAGAATAAATAAAATGAAGAATAACAAGTAATGAATTAGATGAAACATTTAAACGCGCGTCGCTGCCTAATTGGTTTTCATTATTTTTTTTAAGTTATTACGGCTCTGTCGATGTGCGTCTGCCTCTCTTGCGTTCTCAATGTCTCCCGTGTTCTCATATATCTTCTCTCCCGCCGGAGTCATTGCCCTCTCGTTTCCTTTCGAAGCCACCTGAGAGAGGTATGTTAGGGGGGCTTGCAGTAGCGCGTAGCGCCGTCCACTTCACACACACACACATATATATATAATATTGAGGGTGAATGTAAATTTTCTTCAAAGGTTCAGAAAATTATATACACGTATATAAGATTTTTAATTTGTTTAAGCTTTGTTTGCTTTAAGTACTTTAAAAACCTAGTCTCTGTGTGTCATCATGGAAACTAGGCCGTTCTCCTTAGACACGTGTCTTGAGCGCAGAAAATTGTGTAACGGGTCTATCTACGAGCCTTCTACTAAAGTTCTTCGGGTAAAATTATTCTTTTTAACTGAAGTTCTTTTGAAAACTTTCTCCCGAAGAAGACATTTTTTTCAAATGAGTGGTTCAATTTTAGCATTGACATTTAGGTACACGATGTTAGGCAACTGATAGTCGCAGGGTGATCGATTATTGATAATTGGAGAATAAAAGTAAAAAAGTTGTGCTTACGACTTTCAACCTGGAGGTCGTACAATTAAATAAGATATTCACGGTGAATTCTAGCGTAGAAGTCTAGTGAGCTTCAAGAGTAAGTGGAGTAAATTATACTTAATGTTAAGTAAGCTGAAGCCGTGCCATTGCTCTTCTAATTAGTTACTTAGGGCATTTTCTACCTTTAATTGTGCTGTTTATGTTAAGGGATGATAAATTTAAGTTTAAAACTTGTTATGGCTGATCTTGACTCGAACCCCCAAACACCAACAACCACTAGTCGGTTGTTACAATTGGAAAGCGAAAAAAGAGAAAAAAAATTAAGATTACAGCAACGTACCATTGCCTTGCGAGTCATGAGAAAAACATTTCTGCCCTTATGAGAGTTAAGATTGGAAAGAGATCTATTATGGAAAAAGAAAAGTTTAATGTTGTATACACTCAAATTGGTATAACAATGGGAAATTTACTACAATGATGTCATTAATGATTTTGCAGTGATCAAAGCTCAAATAATGAGTGACTCAACAAAAAAATAAGGATGTCTAAAAGTAAAAGATTGTAAAGCAATAAGCATTGAAAAGGGTGATAATTAACAAGTTAAAAACAGTTCATACATTAATGCATACTTTATACTGTGATTGCAAACGATTTTATTAATTTACTGTATTAATTTACAAAAGGGTGGGTGAGTGGTCCGTGATGCCGTAAGGTGAAAAATGAACAAGAGTGGCCGAACCTTGCCACTATTCTTTTCCGATCGGCTGTCGGTTGCCAGTCAAGGATGCGGCAGGTGTAAAGGAAAATGGAAAGACTCTCCAAAGAGCAAAGACAAACAAACGGAAAAGAGTAAGAGAGTGTAGGGAAAATCCCTCCCTCACAAAAACTGGGAAGGTAAGTATTGAAGGAGTTGAGTGCCCTAAAAATAGTGGAAGGGGCTAACAATTTGAAATACCTAGCGCGCCGGGGAGGTTAAAAATGGCCCTGCATGTTAATAGTTTTCAAAAACTTTCAATTTTTCTAATGAACTATTATTGCAACTGGCATGTGCTTGAACTTTTACAAGTGTGATGTTACTGAATGGCATCATACTAACTTTAATCAAATCCTGTGCCATTTGAAGTTGTAGAATATTTTTTTTCCAATACTGAGTTTACAGAACTGAAAAAGAATTGAGTGTGTTGCCAGAAGTAATAGATTGTGTAGTTTGTTGCTACTTGTATTTTGTCGCTTACGTTCGTCGCTGTTTTTGTCCTGCTAGGTTTTGTGTCTACGTAAGTAAAATGTTTCCACGAAAGTATTTTCATTTGTTCCAATCACACATGCTTTGTATTATAAATATCTACAAGATATTTATAAGAGACGGAGGCTTGAAATGTGAAGGTGATTAAGTACTTTCATTTAGAAAGTTAAATGTTCAGAAAATCCACGATGGACTGATTAATCGTCATGTTTCACTGTTTGTAAGGTTGTAAAAGAATTTTCAAACTGGCCGGCCACGAGTCTCTGATAGACGTCCAAGAAGTAGACCGTCACTCACGTAAGATGCTGCCACAACGAAGAAAATGGAGGACTTGAACCTTTTGTCCAAACAAAGAGCGTAACCATCAAAGTTATTGTGAATGAGAGTGATCTGGATTATGACTGTTGTAACAAACTCTAGACCCCTTCTAAAACTCTAGGTGGCAACGCGGACTGATCGGAAGCACTGCGAATGCGCGAGTGTCAGGATATCTGCAGTCGGCCTTTACCTCTCGACGAGAGCAGTTGGAATCTGTGAGTTCCACCCGTTAGCGCAGTGTGGATATCTGCAGTCGGCTTTTACCTCTCGACAAGAGACTGTATTTAGCTCATCAGCGAGCCTAAGGAATGACCTCTCTGCAAATGTCAATAATCGGATCGCTAATGATTTCTACAAAAGTGTAAAAATTGTACATATTTTTGTATGTCTGTGAACTTTCCTGTGTGTTAGGGGGAAATAAATCTACATGAGACCAAATAAGTGTCATCACTTAGATGCTTGGGACGTTACACTGTGTGTGGAAAATTATAATATTACTTGTCTCCGCTTCGCCCGAGACAAGTCGCATGTCGTAAGGGTTTCACGATTCCTGACTTTTCCTGAAGCTAACACACCATGCAATGATTTTCGAGGGAGATAATGAAATTTTTTAATCAAGACTGAAAGTATTTTTTGGTTTCGTGGTGACTATGGATAAATCTAGAACAATGATCTGCAACCCCCGGTCCGTGGATCAAATGGTGCCGGGACGCCTTATGAACATTCAACTATTGCCATTTTATTTAAAGTGGTGCATTTCTCTCGGATTTGAGCAACTTTCCAAGGAAATCGCATTATATTCCACTTTAAATCACTTTTATTCATTTTTGGTGTAACTATATTTTATTCTGAAGGCATATTTAAATGTAACTATAAATTAAAATTGTTTTATCAAAACAATCTAAAATATAAACAATCAACGTGTCCCACCCTCTGCGGGTTGTGGAGCACTGATGTAGAATAACATTTAAGAGCTCACAAGACCCTTAACAGGTATCAGCGCACTCGAAAAAAAACATCTTTCTTCAAACCACAATGTAACTTAGCAATAAAACAAAACAATAATTTGAAATTTTTACCACATGATAATCATATATATTTACATTATTTCTCAAATTTTCAAAAAATTCGAGAAAAAAATTTAAAAAGTTTTAAAGAAATAACAATTGGACAATTTTTCAAAAACATAATCAGTATTTTACACCGCGCAGGATTCTGAAATACAAAATTGATCAAAATTTACAAAATTAATTTTAGTGTAAAAATGTTCACTTTTGAAGTGATACTAACTTTTAAGAAATTTAAAGGAAAAAAATATTTTTTAAATACATCTATAACGAAAATTTTAAAATAATAAGAAAAAATTTATTAAAAATTCAAATATAAAAAAATTTATTAAATTTTTTTTGAAAATTGATGCATAAGTTGTGAAAAGCCTTATTTTGAACAAGTGTATAAAATTTCAAATTGATATCATAAATAGTTTCTGAGAAATCCTGCGCGGAAGTTAAATTTTTTTTGTTTTGCGAAAAATGAAGTTAAAGATAAGAAAGAGATAGAGTTTTCGTTTAAATTTCACTACTTATTTCTCAATAACTTCGAAAGTTTTTACAGTATCAACACGATATTGGTACCAAAATACTCGGAAATATTGAGGCTTTAACATATATTTTTGTCAAAAAATTGAAAAATTTGAAATTTTAAGAGCCCTGTTAGGCCTTAAAGAAAATGGAGCATGTGGAAGCTCAGTGACTCTCCTTTCCACAAGATGGCTCATGCAGGAGGTCACGCTATACTTTATTTGGGATTGTCACCGAATCATTTTAACCGACTACCTGGGGACATGATCTTCATCAAAGGTATCGCAACTTCTTAATCTTCCTGCTCATCTCGGTTGACGAATCAAAGTGAAAAGTTGTTACAGACGCCCAATTTTCCTGAACTCGCTCCAAATTACATTTCCTTATTCCCAGAACACAAAACTCTTCTGCGAAGTCGGTAATTTAACAACACTAAAGGTGCCATTCAAGAAGTAAACAATGGTTTTCGAAGCGATTTACGAAGTTTTACAATAACGGCCTTTGGAAGAAATTCTCTTGATGGTGTGCACAATTGGAGGAGAGCATGCTTGGATTTTTTTCCTTAGTTCTCTCTCTCTCTCCATTGTCCCAGTCGTTTTCTGCTGACTACTGTGAGTTGCTGCCATGTCTTAGGAGTTTTGTTTTTCTTCAGGTGACTGAACGACTTGACTAGAGGTACTGCATCGAATTTTGTCAAAATCAACAATTCGTAAGATTCAACTAGTGTTTGAAGACATTACTATGCGGGTCACACAAATTAAGGAGTGGTTTAACCAATCAAAATTGACCGCTCACATCGGTAGAGAGGGAAGAGCGTTCTGGGCGGCCCATAAACCCCTCGAAATGCGGCTGTTGTTGTAAAGATGGAAAATCTGATAATGAAAGATTGTTGTTTGACCATACGAGTGACTGTTGAACAAATTGAGGTCAGTATAGGTTCTGAACATGGAATTTTGTGTGATCATGGACAGAGCGGCTTCGAAATTTGTTCCCAAGTTTCGGTCGACAGAACAGGAGGAACTCCCGTCTTGCTTAGGACCTACTGGACACTATCTCTGGACTAGTTCCTTGCTACTTCTGGCGGTTTCCCTAAATGAAAATGCCACTGAAAGGATTCCGTTAACATAATAGAGATGAGAATTCATAATGTGGCGGTGATGTTAAACACCATTCCAAAAAAATAAGTATTTCAGAAGTGTTTTCGGCAGTAGAAGGACCACTGGGCTAAGTGCGGAAAGTTGCAATGGGCCTACTTTGAAGGGGATTAGAATCGCAAACCCGCAAAGTAATCAAGATTTTTTTCTGGACAAAGGTCGGAATTTTTAACTGACATTTTATTCTTGTTTAATTGCATGTATTCGAGCGATGTAGTTTTATATTTTTATGAAACAATGCGTGATATTTGTGAAAAAATGGAAAATCGGCTAATGGAAAAGAAGTCAAATTTCTTTGAATTGAGATACGATTGATAGATTTTTTTACAAAGGTAATTATAAATATTTATTGACCTTTAAACGAATCAATAGCTCGAAAAGCATTAACAATAATATTCCTTAGAAGTAAGATATTTATTTTTGTTAATTTTCTAAAGGAAATATCAATTGCTAATTTTTCACTTCTAAGTAATTATTTGTTTAAGTAGAGTCATCGACTTCATTTTTTAATGCTAAAAATTTAATTATGGTTATAAATCAGGGGTACTCAACCTTTTTTCCTGCTGGGCCGCAGCATGAGGATAAATGGGGGAAGAAATGCTTTAAGAACAAGATAACATTGGAAGTTTAAAACGTGAAAAAATTATCAAAATAATATCACTCCTGTTTTGCATTTTATAATTATCAATTTTTTATTTTTGTCACTAACAGTAAGTTAGAAACACTTAAGAAATAATCCTTCACAATTTCTGCATCAGTAAACGGTTTCATATGATTACCCATAATATAACAAACTTCATTGGATGTTCTTGTTACCGCTGTGATATTGTTTGACTTTTTATTTAACATGGTTAGTTCATCCAAAGAACAAAAAGTGCAAGATAGTAAGTGTAACAGATTTGATAAATTTATAAATACGGCATGATTAGTAAAAGTGACAAAAAAATGTGTGTTTTTTGTTCTGGAATAGTGGTATGCAGAGCATCGTCTGTAAAATGGCATTTTGAAACAAATCACAATTCCTCTTGTCAAAAAAGTGAACGATAGCAAAAATGATTAATTGTTTTGAACCCGTTTGGCAGATGACTCCAATTCAGCATGCATTCTACTAAAAGTAACATGTTACAATCCTAATAAAAGTTATTTGTCATTCACTCAGCAATGACAGAAGTCACACTAATGTTTATTTTAATTTGAATTACACGTATAACTAAAACATTTACAAACTATACAGTGCAAAATGTATTTTTTCGTAGTAAAAAAAAAGTTTTGTGTTAAAATTAAGTTTTATTATTTTCACAATAATCACAAGTCAAAATTATTTGACGGAACGTCTGTACCTCATTAAACATTTCACTAGGAAAAAAAAATGGCATGTTAATCCATAAAGGTTCACCACCCCTGGTCTAGGAGAAGTTTTATTAAGTGATTTATGTTTATTGGTATTTTTTAAAATATAGCATTTTGGTGACAAATCAATTACTGATCCATGGCTGTTTTTCACTACAAAATAGTCAACCGCTCAATCGTCTTAAACGATAAATTTTCTTCGAGTATTTTTCACTTGTAAGATATGAAAGATAGTTAAAAGTTCCACCATTAACACTATTACTACTCCACTGTTGTGTGTTATCCCAAACTGTAACCTTTACAAACAGAAAAAGAATACCAATTCGCACTCGCACGACATCGACTGCAAAAAGCACAAAATTGATATATTTGATTTCTTGTCAAAAGATTTCCATTCAAATTTTTAATACAATGTCCTTGAATAATAAAATTTCTCACAGCAATGGACCATGACCGGGCCACTTATAAAGGCTGGGTGGAAGCAGGGTGAGTTAGAAATAATCGATTCAGTTTAAATCCATACTCGGAGAACTTTAGGCTAAGTAAAATTATATATGAACAGCTTATTTTATATTAATATTTTCTAAGATGTAATGTTTTTTTGTATTTTAGGACTCCATAATGCAGGAATGTGAGCAAGAATTTCAAAGAAGGAATGAAATGCTCGAATTGTGTGCTGATTTAGAAGAAGCTCTTGCTGTGGTTCAATCTTTCTAAGGATATCTATTTTCATAAAGTTCAATTTTTTATTTACTTTTCCGGAAGGAACTTCTAAATGTAACAATCTCAAGAAGTAGTAGTCCTAAATATAGTAGTTCCTGTTAGTGAACATTTTTCTTGAAAGAATTTATTTTAGTATTAGAAAATATTCTTTATAAAAATTAATGTAAACTACAATGTTGCACAACTATTTTGTATATCTTTCTTTCTCTATTAAAAGTTCATAAAACTGCTTTTTTTTATTTGTAATTCAACGTGAATTTCCGTTTCAAGTAATGCTGAAAACTAAGCATTCTCTGAGATGTAATATGGTTCGCTTTATGTGTATATCATATATTTCGATATCAATTGGAATTATCACATTGATAAGAAAAGCTGGATGAAAAGTGGATTACAAATTTAAACTTTCAAGAAAGATCAAGCGGTATATGAATAACATTCTTACTCGTTTAAAAAAATGATTTCTAATTAAGGGGGAAAGTATATCACTACTAATTAAGGAGACACGATATTATTTACACAAAAAATTTTAATTTAATGATTTTCATAATTTTTTGGTTGTCTTCTATATGTATGTATGATGGGAAACAGATTTTGTGCTGAAAATTTCATAAAAAGCTAATCATTTAATTTTTAAGGGAAAACTTATGAAGTGATTTTGAAATACTGCTCTCTCTCTCTTCTACAAAAATTAAACGTACATATATGAAATTTGATTTACAGGTACATCAAGCTATGTATAACAAAAGTCGGTATGGGTTTTGCGATAACATGATTGGTATTCGTACAATGCATCTTTTTATGAATGCTTAGTGAAAATTCCTTAAAAAAATGTGTAAATTCTAAATTCAATTATTTTTTTTAAAAATAAGTATTGCTTGTATTCAAAATTACGTACCAGCTTTTATTCCATGTACTATTAGCAGCAAGTGAAAAAAATTTCAAGCTATTAGGCTCAATAGAAAAAAAGCCCTAGCATTTTAAATGAAAACAAACGAGTTCTTTTATCTTTCCGAGATAGGTCAGTTTAAAAGTTTTGTTTTGCCACACAGGGATTTGAATAAAAACAAATGTAAAAGTTATTACAACTCTGCTTTTTTTAAACTTGGAGCTTTCAAATTTTATGAGTGTGTAGAAAAGTATATAAAAAATAAATTAGATTTGATGTTTTGACCGATTTTCGTCAATTGAACCCTACTGTGTCCCCTTATTAAAGCGTTAAATATAAACCAACAAAAACCTTGTTTTAATTTTCTTATCTTGTATTTTTTAAACTATGAAAGCTCTATAATGTTAGTATTGTATTTTATTTTATGTTTAAATGTAATATTCCCGAAATATATTCCTATTTAAAAAATTTGTTGATACGAACAATTATCACTTCATATGCCGAAAGATTTTTTGAACGGTTGCAACTGAGTTAAACATAAAAAAAATTTATTAGCACAGTAATCTTTCAGTCTTCTTTGTTATTTCTCAGTCGACGTTTTCAAATATCCATTGCTGAAGTTCGGAATCGATTGTCATAGATTCTTCTTGAGTTAAATCAGGCCCTTCAAGATAGTTTGCGATGTTACCCGAAGATGGATGAGAATCTTTGATTTCTATGTTTTCTCGAGCACAAAATTCAAGCCAGTCTGCTTCACTGGTGGAAAAAAAATGAAGGGAAAAAAGAATTAAATATATTGCTTTTCAGTACATAATACTTTCTGTATCTTTATATAAACAAAATTATAGAATAACAAAAAAATATCAATAGAATTCTAGAAATACATCCATTACTATGAACAAACACATACGCATTTGAATTATTCCTCCTTTTGTTTCTAAAATTTAAAATACAAGTGATATGTAGGTTCAGCAAATCTGCGGTTGCAACGAATGATAAAGGACAATATAGAGCGCGCCCTCTCCTGGTCGTGTGGACACTTTAGTCAGCTTGCACATTGTCCATCCGCTCAAATCCCTCGTTATTTGTATAGTATTAACAGCTTTTGTTAAATTTGTAAAGAAGATTTAATAGCCTGAATAATCAAATGCTAGTAAGACGTCATCATTTCTTTTACACTGGTTTTGAGATAAATTCTTTATTATAATCAATTTAAAAAAAATGTGTGATTAGGAATTAAATGTGGTTAACAAATTTTAATGCCAATTTAAAAGGTGTTTTGCAACGTGATATTGTGATTCTGTATATAATATTTAAATTAATTGAATTATTTAGTAAAAAGTAACTAAAATTTTTTCTTTGTAGACCTAAATAGGAATTGACTTAATTTTTTTTATGTATTACTTGTATATATATATATATATTATTGTTTATATTACGTTTTTTTTTTTTGAAGAATTTTATCTATTATCCACTTAATTCGTTGTATGTATAATTAGATGAATTGCAGTTTAATGTTATCTTTTGATTTTAATTGTAAAGCTGGTTTCACACAAGAGGCAACTTTGTGTCAGTCAACTCGTTTCCTGTTACCACTCCTCTAGTGTGTAAAAAGAAAGATTCTTTCACACACGCGCAAAATTGACTGAAATGAGAGTGCCACAGAGGAAACAGTAATACCGAAGTCATAGGTACAATGATAAGAGTTCGAAGAAGCGATAAAAAGCTTTTTCATTTTCAGTACACTAGTAGCCGCGTGTGAAAAACAGCTTCCACAATATCCTTATAGTTGAGTCAACTAGTGGGGAGGAGTACGTAGTTTTTTCGAGAGAGATGAGGTAATAGCATAGCAGGGGGAGTGTCAGTTGACCACGGTGAAGGAACCCAGAGGCGATTTCTATTTAAAACTAGCTCCCAACTTGTCTGCTCCTACTGTTATGTGCGGTACAAAAGTTGACTTTTATGTACAGGTCTTAAAGATATCTATATCTTTTTTTGAAATGAAAATTTTTTTTTACTGAAAGTATTAAAAGTCCTAACAAAGTTGACAAAAAAAAATTAAGAATGCATTTCATAGTCATAAGAAGTATTAAAATGCATTGAGTCGTCCTTCCGGTATAGTGGTTAGCGACACCGACTGCTGCGCCGTAGGGTCTGAATTCGAATCCTGGAGAAGAAGACATGGATGTTTGTGAATGTATAGTGCCTTCGCGGGATGGGGTACTATAAATAGCCATCGAGCCGCACGTCCTTCCGTGTGGTAGGTGAGGGGTGGAGATCCCTGACCACCCCCAGGTGTCCCTCAAAATTGGGGTGGAAACGAGCCAAATCGTACTGTCACCTGTATGGTGCTCAAAGCTACAGCTAACAACAGGCGTCACTTAGCCCTTTGCAATGATGAATTTCGCGGGCTTTGCCGATCAGGTGGCATCGGTAACAACAACAAAATGCATTGAGTAAAATATTTTTGTTTTAATTTTAAATTATACTAGGGCAGGGGTGGCGAACCTTAATGGATTAACATGCCATTTTTTTCTAAGCAAATATTTAAGGAGGTACAATCATGCCGTCAAATAATTTCGAGTTGTGATGATTGGGAAAATAATACAACTAATTGCTAACAACTTAAAACTCTTATTTTCTACGAAAAAATACACTCTGTACTTTATGGTAGGAAATGTTTCAGTGATACGTGTAATTCAAATTATATAAAGTAACTTAAGCGTGATTTCTACTGTTGCAGATTGATTAAATGGTGTCTGGAAACGAATTCCATGTTTCCCAAATTTCATTACTAGCATTTTTGCTTTTATTGCTTGTTTATCTTTCTGCTGCAATCAATTCCAACTTTCTCCTTTTTTCAATAAATTTTTGAATCCTCGTTGAACTAGACTGGAAATCAATCAGAGTTGTGCATTTCAAATTTTTCAATTTCCAACCAATCGAATTGGGAGAAGTTCAATTTTTTTTTAATGAAATCACATCAGGGTATATAAAAAAAACTTGAGCATTACAGATAATTCTTTGAGTTGAGAAAAATCTCGTTGAAAACTGCGACCGATCACTCGCGTTTGTTCGTAATGAAAATGCAAACCGTTTGATTGGTGGCGTGCCCAAAATATTGTGTCACGTGTCATCAATGACACTCGCATCACATTGGTTCGCCATCCCTGTACTAGGGGAAGGGACCCTCTGTCCGCCTGATGGTGGACCAACTCCCATTGTTCAAATAATACGACTGTTTACACTCGTTGCTTAAATTGTAAAACTGTAATTTACTTGTCTTATTTAGTTCTAATACAGATGCGCTTCTATTTTCAGATACGCATTTCTGGTTTAATGTTGAGTTCATCTTTGAACTTGAAGTAGCTGATTGTACTGAAAATTGCGCCTTATTGCCAATTTGTAGCCATAATATTGAACAGAACTGCCTTTTTATTGTTGTTCTCGCTCGTGTGATATATTTTTTACATCATGAAATTTATATATATAGAGAGAGAGAGAGTAAAAAAAATGTTAAATTGATTGTAAACAAAACGGTACATTTATTGACAATGAAAGCGTAATTAATTTTTAAGTAATTTCTATTCATTTTAAGTCCTTTTAAGTATTTGTTAAGTCACTCACATTTTAAGCAGTTTTAAATCTGAGGCTTCTTAGAAATGTTTTTCATATAAATACGTTTTATTCGAATGTGGCAAGTTCAGTTCAATAGGTCTTAAGATTGTAATGTGTAGTGTTTGATATTTTCACACACACACACAGAAAAATATGCGATTTTATTTAATTATTCAGATTTAATTTCAGATCAACACTTGTGAATAACTCTTAGTATTTAGATTTAGTTTTGAATCAGTTGAAAGAACCGTGCTCGAGAAAAATGTGAAGGTAGGTTCGTTCTGGGTACCTTCCGTTCCGAATGAAAATGCGTGTACTTAGCCGATCACGCCAAAACTATCGTTTTCGCGTGATGTTGGTACTAGTTCATATAGCTATCCCATCGCCGCGCAAATGGGTGAAAACATTTCAAGTGTAACTTTTACAAAGACATCATCTTCAGCCTATGACAGACTTAATTCGGCAAATTATTTATCCAAGAAACGTTTTAAAATAAAACACGCAGTATAATATATCTGCGCTTAAAATGTAGATATGAACAATAAAAACAATGCTTTTAGACGTATGTCTAAAAGAAAATTCCCAGCTAATTACCCACACCTACATGAAATATAACGTGCACTGTTCAAAGTGCCATCAATGCGATCAAGAGATGACCGAGATGTC
This sequence comes from Trichonephila clavipes, assembly GCA_019973935.1. Classification (NCBI taxonomy): domain Eukaryota; kingdom Metazoa; phylum Arthropoda; class Arachnida; order Araneae; family Nephilidae; genus Trichonephila; species Trichonephila clavipes. Next base: position 1,029,367 of record BMAU01003676.1, on the reverse strand, counting down.
TACCCAGTAAAACCCCTTACCATTACGCCTGGTTATGGGCCAGTATGACGATGACGAATGCATGCTGCCATGTTCATTCACCACGATGCCGACGAACGCGGACGAGACTTCTTGATGCTGTAAACAGAACCAAGATTCATCTGAAAAAATGCCGTCTCGCCATTCTTGCGCCCATGTTCTTCGTTAGTCGAACATGAACGACTATTGAAGACGCTTCTGCCTGTAATGCAGCATCAAGGGTAGACGCAGCCATGGTCTCCAAGCTGAGAGCCATGCTACTGCAAACGGCGTCGAACTGTTCGTGCAGACACTTGCTGTCTTGCCAATGACCTCGATTCTTGACTCGAGTGTTCGTGGCGTGGCTGCACGATCCATTAAAGCTGTGCAGGTAACATGCCTGTCTTCTCGGGTGCTAATAATAGGGGTCCGTTGAGATCCAGCACGGCATTCCGTATTACCGTCTTGACCCCATTGATTCCATATTCTTCTAACAGTCATTGGATCTCGATCGACAAGAGCAGCAATACTGCGATACGATATACCGCAATATCAGTACGATACAATGCGACCTTTATCAAAGTCAGAAACGTGCTGGCACACATTTCTGCTTCTTACACGAGGCATCATAACAACTTTTCGCAAGACAACAACGTTCAAATGCAATTTCTGTTTGAGAAATTGGCTGAACAATTTCCTCTTTTAAACGCATTGTAGGTCTCGCTACCGGTGTCTTTGCCTGAATTGCTAATCATTTACCTATCACAACACCATCTTCCTGCCGTTAAAATTTCATGTTCATAGCATGTCGCCTTCTTGGTGTAGCAATTATTATAAATGGCCAGTACTGTAAATTATTGAATATATTTTTTATATACGTAACTTTTCTACCTCCTAACAATCTTAAAATCTTTTAAGTAAAATTAATATTTTGTGGCGTTTATAGTGCCTTAAATGCTTTAGGATTAAACTTGGAAAAATCATTATATTTAACAGCTAAGAGTAGTGGTATCCGTTCCGTTTAATTTTATAACGAATTTTTTCATTCTTTTTATGGATTGTCATTTTCCTTTCTAACTTTTTTTCATAATTTTTTTTTATATTAAAATATTTTAAAAATCAACTTCATACTTTTTTTAAAAAAAATTCTAAAAGATGAATAAAATTTAAATAGCAATCTTATTTTTTCAATGAAACTCAAATTATCTCTAATTCCTTTTTTCTATTTAGATTTTAATGCGAATTTTTAAGTTACTCAATCAAAATGTACTTCGTAAGATCTAGAAACCAGTTTAAAATTTTCAAAAGTACATTTTTACATATTAAAATATTTTTTCTTCCTATGAGACCTCTTATTTTGAAAATACTTTCGTACTTTCTTTGGACTTATGACTCTGGGAAGTTTTCATACCTAACGCCTCAACAAACCATTACGGAAACCGGTTGATAAGCCCTCCGCACGCATTTTTGATTCTCGCTTGTAGGACAGAGTCGGCAACTTATGGTTCGCGTGCAGTGCAATTCTCAGTGCCACTCTGCATTGCCAATTTTGAGTGATTGCCTGGTCAAAATTGGTAATTGATCTTATTTGAGAAACATCTTCAGAATTATGGAGATTTACGGAATTACGAAAAAGTCTGAAAGATTACAACTGCTTTGTAAATTATTGAATGTCATTGTTAGAGAGATTTAATTGTTTGAAGAGAGAAAATTGCGCATATTCTGCTTTCCGCTTTGGTACTACATAATCAAGTAAATCTTTCCTCATATGAAAAATATTTCGAGTCCCCAAAGACGTTTAACTGAATGCTCAGAATCATGTTAAATTGAAAGTCACAAATTATACCCTGATTTTGTGATATGAAAGTAGAAGGGTGTAAGCACTGAATTAATATTAAAATTTATATTTTCCTTTAACTATAATGAAGAGAAATACTTATATTTTTTATGTTGTCTATTTCTTATTTAACAGATATGTTTAAAAAAATACATAAACGCTGAAGTGCCACTGAATTAGGGATACTTACCTAGTAACGAGTTGGGCCTCCTCTGATCTTGATAACGGCTGCCACATGACGAGGCATAGATTCAACAAGCTTCTGGAAACGTTCCATGGGAATGACTTGTCAAATATTGGCTAAAGCTGTCAATAATTCAGTGCGGTTCGTTGGTTCCATGTGATGGCCTTTGACACCTTGTTCCAAAACATCCCAGATTCTCAATAGGATTTAAGTCTGGGCTTCTAGGTCACCAATTTTTGACAGAGAAGTTAGAGGAATGCTCAGCCAGTAGCCAACTGGGACTTGTGAGAGGTACAATTGTCTCGCTGGAAAACTCCATTACCTTGCGGATAACAGAACAGCATAAACGGATGGAGGTGATCGACCAGCTACCCTACGTACCGAATTGCATTGAGGGAGGTTGGTACACCCACCGAAGATCCAAAACAGGGCCACCCTAGACCATGATTGATCCACCATCTCCTAGTACAGTTCCAACCTGGTATGTAGAATCCATGGCTTCATGAGCCTGACGCCAAATTCTCAGCCTCCCGTCGGCCTCAAGTAGTCGGAATTGAGACTCCCCACTCAATGCTACTCTTTCCAGTCTACACTCCAGTTTCTGTACTCTCTTGCCAAGGCAAGACGTGCAGTCCGATGGCGAGCAGTGAGCAATGGTACTTTTGCTTCCGAACCCCTTCGGTGAAGCGAGCGTTTCACAGTCTGTTTACTGACTGTACGACTCGCACCGTCATTCAACTGGGAGGTAATTTGAGCTGTTTGGCTTCGCTGGCTACGTACCGTACGGACTGAGCTGTCTCTTACCACGCACTGTGAAGGTTAGTTGTCCTTAGCAGTTTGCCCGCACGCGCGATGGCTAGTTTTTTCTCCACCATTCATGTATTCTTGGTATACTCTTGACACTGTCGATCTTGAAAATCCTAGCTGTTTCGGAAATTGAATGGCCCATGCGTCGCGCACCTACTATTTGTCCGCGATCGAAGGCGTCTAAATCAGGCAATTTACCCACACTGGTAATTCTAATGACTTAATTCAGAACAACCACAGTACACGCTATATATACAGTTACCCTAGTGCTTCCATTTGCGCATAAATGATGCGCAGCGCTACACAATTTGCGTAACTCTTGCTACCCCTAATTCAGTGGCACTTCAGTATATATAATATACGTACTTTATTTTTGTTGAAGAAATAGTTTTATTTTATGCTGTTTATTTTTATGTTAACAAATATCGGTATAATCGCAATTTATTGGCGACATTATATGCATGGACTTCTTGAGGTCCTAGGCCCCTACTCAAATGCAGGCCCCACCTATGTCCCTTAGAAGTATACAGCATACGTTGTTAAATATTCGTACAAGCAGTAACCCGAAACAAATAAATGTGCATGATTTACAATCGCACCTATTAGCTCGGCCGACTTCTGATTGAATGAGTAATGATGGTTATGGTGGTAGGCGTAAGCCTGTATGGGGATGACTTCATCACATGTAGCCACTTGACATATTGTTCGAAATTCCCAGTTTTTCAGAGAATACAACTAGAAATAACATTTGACCTTTGAAGTTATTTGAATCATGATCTTCTTAAGGGTGAGTTGAGAATGGGAGGAGGCCCCTATTGTGGCCCAGGTTCTAATCGGTCTATGCATTAAGACGTCCCTATTATATGAAACGAAGCATCTGGTTATCAATTCAGCGAGTACGATACACAGGAAAATCGGGGTTACCAACTTGGCGAGTTGGCAATTGTTGCTATAATACGTAAATACCGAAATATTTTTAATACAAAATTAATAAGAATAAAGCTGCAAACCAATATTATTGAACTCTATTCTCTAACTCTGTATGCATTCGCCCAGAAATCGATTTTTTTTTCAAAAATGCGTTACTGTGTGGTACGCTGAATCATATTGGTACGTTGGTGTGGCACACCACAGCTAAAAGGTTGCTGAACCCTTGGACATTTCTTGCGTGTAGAAGGTCATTCTTGTGGTTAAAAGGTTCGGCTATATTAAAATTTTTCTCGCCGTTGAGCAGAATTCGTTTGTGACCCTTACGACTGTGCCGCCATGAGTGAGCTTTTCCTTCACTGGCGTTTTAACTATTTATTAAAAAAATAACCAGTTATATTCTTCGTCTAGTCTAAGATCGTTGTTTATTACGTGACATGCTGTTTTTCACTCGTTCATTTATTTTGGTGGGAAAATCTTCGACGGATTCTTTCCTTGTTTCATTCTCAACTGTGTAAAAAGATCATGATCTGGATAATTTTAATGGGGTCATATATTATTCTCGTTCATATTCTCCAAAAAACAGGGAATTTCAAACTAAATGTTAACTGACAAAAGTAGTAAGACTGTATCATTATGTGAAAATAGTCGCCTATGTCTAGGTCTTGGCTTAATACCATAAACACTTTTTCAACTCATTTAGCTGAAATACTACCGTAGGTTGCGCCGATTTTTGCCGAGGTTTTTAGGATTGTTAGTCGTGCACATTTCTTTGTTTCAAATTACGGTCTGAACGAGTATTTAACAATTCATGCTACTGTCTTTAGTTTTGAAGATCTGAGGTAGGGCCTACATTTACATAGGAGCCCAGGACCTCGAGAAATCTAAAAGATTTCTCACAGCCCAGGACCTCAAAGGGTCTTAAGATGTCCCTGTGGTTCTATGTGACTGATTTAAAGCAACATATATGAAATATTACTAATTTTCTCAAAAATATTCCAAACGCACTTTAACAAAAAATTTCACATCGTTTACTGCGTTTGAATCGCAATAGATGACCTCAAACTTTCGTATCAGAACTTATGTCTTTTGTACCAAAACTAATAGTTATATGTGTGTGTATGACTGTAAATTTCCAAAAATAAATTTTTCGGACTACATCCTTGTTTAATTTTTGAAAACATTAAAACATCATACCTTTCAAAAGCATATTTATATTCTTCCTCCAAATCCAAAGTAGGCTTTTCCTTTTCCAACTCATTGACTTGATTCATTTCCGGATATTGATTAGAAATGAAGTTATTTCATTTCTCTGGATTTCTAATGGTATTTCTACATTACAGAAAGTTGAATCATTTCTTGGTGCTGCACTATTGAAATAATGATAGGATGGTAAATGCATTTCACTCTCATCAATATCCATTGGTTCTTCTGGCTGTAACATATACCTATTCTGATACGATGACCAAATAATTTCTTTCCCATCAATATCCATTGGCTCTTCTTTTTCTAAAATAGGCTTATAGGTTTTCCATACCGAAAACCCTTCATTTTCTTCTAACGAGAATGTTGTATTGCCTCCGGTACAACTTTTTTTATTTCCATTACAATTTACTGGTTTTTCTTGCACTATGTATTCAGAATTTTTATCCGATGAAATATTTGAACGTTTAATTGGTCTATTAACTTGCCACTTCATATTTCGTGCCATTTGAAACAAATTTTGGAATTTTAACTAAAAGAAATCTGAGAAAAAGGAGAGGAAAAATTTTGCGAAAAATGTTTGAGATGTTAAATTTAGATTCTCATTCGAACGATGTGAATTATTTTATCTGTGTAACAATTCATTGTTGTATTCTAAAAATAGTATTTTGTTTTTGTTGCGTTCTGCAACAATATAGCCAAGTTTCTTTATTCACTATTTTTTAAAACTTCAAATTAAATGGACTTACAGAAAAGTGACTGTTATTTAACTAGCTGATCGGTCGTTAAATTATTTCTCTCTGAATATGTTATTTTTAAAAAGTAGTTTTTGTACCGGCATATACAGCATTTCATTAGAAAAACTGATTAGATTTGTGATACAGCATCAAAATGTACATTAATTAATAGTAATACATTAATTTCTAATGCAGCTGACAATACAGGGACAAGTATATTTATGCCACGCGCAGATATTCAAAATTAAAATATATACAATTATAAGGCGATAGAACACATGATACAATAATTTACTCTGAAAGGTCAGAAGTACAAAGAAGAATTACATGAAAAGATAAAATATAAAACATAAAAGTTCTGTTTAAAAGATCTCTACCCTTCCAGTTTCTTGAGAAAGCATTGTTCTAAACCAGTGGTCCCTACGGACCCTAGGGGTCATTAAAAATTAAAATTGATTTGGGGGTCCCTGTACAATGTCAAGGGGTCCGTGCAAAGTTTAATATAAAATGAAAAAATTTTGATCCATTTTTATTTTAAAGGAAATTTAAATAAATTACCGGGGATTCTGTGCCGTAAAAAAACCTCATCACTCAAAAAAAGAAACCAACTAAAAACTAGTACTCGTGGGGATTTGTGGTTGCTACTCACAAATATTGAGATGGACATAATTACACCAGTGGCGCACATAAGGACCCCCAAAAAAAAACCCTTGATTTTTTTCCGATTGATCATAATTCTAAGTATATAGTACGTAAAATTTAATTAATTACTTGTTATTAATGATTAATTTTATTAATTAATGCGAATTAGTTATTCAAAAATTAGTTTTTTACTGTGTTTTGTTCCCGAAAATCGACAAAATCAAAAGGAACATGATACAAGAATGGTGAACTTTTCGACCCCGGACCCCCCCTTGAAAAATTCCTGTGTGCGCCACTGAATTACACTCATAACATCTCGTCAAGTTCATCCAAGTCATTCATTTTTTTAAAAAATTTAAACAAAAGTTTTAACTTTAATAAATAATTCTTCAACAAAATGTTTTTTTTTAAATTTGCAATTTTTACACAATGCATTTTACATACCTTTTTCACTTGGCTGTCCTTGGGAAAGTTTCGACTGAAAAAAGGGGTCAGAGGTTAGAAAAGTTTGGGAACCACTGTGCATTGTTCTAATGCTCAGCGTTCACCACCGGACTATTGCAACAAAGGGGAATCCATAAACTATTTGGAATTCGTGAAGGAGTGCATATAAACATCCATGCATTGTTGCTAGACGAATGGCAGTTACAGTGTTGCTTTTGTGTTAGTTTGGGGGATCATAGATGTTCTCCCAATATTTATAACTTTTTTTTTTAGTTGTGACAGTTTCTTTCTTTTAACCTTAAATAACATCATGATTTTTGTCTATAAAGACTTAAATAGTATTTAAAATATGCTACAAGAATTAAAATGTTCTATCACTGTAAAAAATAAAATTAAATAAAGAACTAGTTTCGAAGGAAATTAGAATGAATGAAAGAATACCTATACCGAATTTACCTAATGGTAAAAAGATGACGCCATGAAAATGCACTCTTCTAAGTGATTTCCAGCAACCGTGTTTGCTTATTTCCACACATGAGTTAGGGAGAACTGTTGAATGGGATTAAGAGATACGCATAAACCCCAACAGAAGTGACAAAGACACATTCCGTATTTTATGGCATGCTTAAAAGTCAATAAAAATAGAGTTAGAATGACTTGTATATGCCTTCAAAATGTACAACTTGTATATACCAAAGTCAATTTTAAGTCTTAGTGTAAACACGAAACTTCAGAATAAAGTTCTTACGGTGTTAATTGGTAAGAACATTTTTTCACGACGCTTGAAAATTTGATCTCCAACATTATACCGTCGACTCTCGGTAACTCGCAGTTGGAGGGACCTATGAAAAACTTCGAATTATCAAGAGGGTAGTAAAAAATTCCCAAAATACACAAAGAGAAAGTTTTTTCTAGCACATTTAAATTTGGAACTATGTAATAAAACAACAATTGTACATATGTATAAAATTATTTTAAAGTATTTTTAAAAAGTACATACTATACAGTGTAAATATTATACAGAAGTGAAAAGTATTGTATTAAAAGAATTCATTTATGTATTAAAAACAATTATTAAAATAATACATACTGTACATAATTAATCTTTTTTTCCGAAAAAATTTAATCTGTTATCGGTTCCCTCAGACACTGTCCCCAACACCATTGGTTCTTCACGGCAAGGTGCAGTCTGGCACATGCCAATTTGATGCCACATGCTATAAGTCACAGAGATGAGTTACGAATCGTTCATGCTACTCCAAAGCAAAATGAACAATCCTTGGCATCTCTTCTTCACAATAGCCGATCATCCTTTCTGAACACATGTGCAGCAAGGCCACGTGTTAAACGAAAGGTATGGATGACTGACAATAGGTGTAGCCGGTCTATTGTTCACTTGAAGAAGGAAAGCAATAAAAGTGTCTTTTTGCCAAAGGAACCGGGAAACACAAAGAAGGGGCAGCAGACAGATAGTCATCAAAGGGACTACGTTACAGGGGAGACACGCAGAAGCACTACAACACAAAACATGTAAGCCCCAACCTGTTTGCTACAGGAATCCATATGATAGTGAGTGTTTGAATTGTGTGTGTGTGTGTGTCGAGAGTTTTATAAGATAACTTCGAATTATCGCGTGTTGTTGTCTGGCCAACCACAGATTTTACTTCGAAATATTGAGTATACCAAAACGTATTGTTTTAGGTCGAAATATCAAGTTTTTATAGGGGTTGAGCATATACTTCGAATTAGCGAGAGGTTTGTATTATCGAAGGTTTTAATTAGCAAGAGTCTTTTTTGACAATGATTGTTCTTGTAGGGAAACACGGAAGTAAAAATATCTTCGATAATTCTCAAAGGAATGAAAAATGTTACTTTGTATAAAACTTAATTTAAATATTATAAAAATTATTTATTGGAGCACGAGTCTCTCTCTTTATCGTGAATGCTACCATGATCTCCACCTCCTGCTCACGCGTAAGTGGCTCTTTGTAGCAATGTTTCTTTGTGTAAATGGTTCTTTGACTCCTTAGTTATCTTGTTTTACTTACAACTTGGTTCTTCTCTTTTCAAAAATTTGCTGATCATTAGCTTAACTACCCATACAATATGTACTTCTTATACATTAGATATTGTAATATACCCAGTCTCTTTCCCCTAATTGCTAAAAGGGGACCCCGACAAACGTGGAAAAATTCCATTCGTTTCCCTAATTGCTGGGAAAAGGTTTCACAAATGGGTGGTCAGAAATTCTGTCCATTTTTCCCATGCCAGTGCGAAAGTTAAAAGGGACACTGATACAATGGGCTTTTCAGGTTCTCATGGATGTGGCGCGACTGCGTGTCTGCAGGACCGGACTCACAATATGAGCCTAGACAGACTCCCGCTATAAGCGGCCGACGGGGAGATAAAGGGATAGGCGGTGAGTGACCGTGTGAAACGAGATGTTTAAAAAGAGAGAGCGAGGGAGTACCAGGGCGAAGAGAATCCGATAAGAGGCTTCTCGTAGTGATAGACTTGCGAGTCAGCGATACCTGAGTGCGCGAATTAAAGGGACTTCGAACCGAGGAGGTTTCAAATCTAACAACCACACACACAGCGGAACATAGAGCCAGCGAACTCTTCCGAACTCGGAGTGGAATTACCGAGATCGAACGGAGAACTGTGGACCCTTAGGCCTATCATATTTATAGGACTTTTCTCTAAAAAATCACTTTATTTCATTATTTTATGCGAGAGATATTAGACAGTGCAGCGAAAGAGCTTATGTGCGGAGACTCATTTTACAATTATTACATCTAAAGGGTATTTTTTGAGAGGTATAGAACTTTAAATTGCAATAAAACAACGATGTATTATTCGATTGGCATGAATTTTTTTTATTCGAAAGATAATCTTGTGGGATTACATTTTAAATATGACTTCTGGCATAGGACTGACACGGCTGGCTCGGATGTAGTCCAATCTGGACGTCCAATTTTCGATGACTTTTTCCAACATTTGGGGCCGTATATCGGCAATAACACGGCGAATGTTGTCTTCCAAATGGTCAAGCGTTTGTGGCTTATCCGCATAGACTAATGACTTTACATGGCCCCACAGAAAATAGTATAGCGGTGTTAAATCACAAGATCTTGGAGGCCGATTCACAGGTCCAAAACGTGAAATTAGGCGGTCACCAAACGTGTCTTTCAATAAATCGATTGTGGTACGAGCTGTGTGCCATGTTGCGCCGTCTTGTTGGAACCACAGCTCCTAGACATCATGATTGTTCAATTCAGGAATGAAAAAGTTAGTAATCATGGCTCTATACCGATCACCATTGACTGTAACGTTGTGGCCTTCATCGTTTTTGAAGAAGGATTCCACCAGCCCATAAACCGCACCAAACAGTCAGTTTTTCTGGATGTAACGGTGTTTCGACATACACTTGTGGATTAGCTTCACTCCAAATGCGGCAGCTTTGTTTGTTGACGTAGCCATTCAACCAGAAGTGCGCTTCATCGCTAAACAAAATTCGCTTATGAAAATCGACCATTATTTTCGAAATAAAATTGCACAATTTGAAAGCGTTGTTCAGGCGTGAGTCTATTCATGATGAATTGCCATACCAAACTGAGAATAAATCACTTGACAGCTGTTAAATCGGTCGCCATCTTGGAAAGTAATGCCAACTTAAACTTCTATACCTGGAAAAAAAAACACTCTGTACGTCGTATGTTGCATCCTTAATTTTTCATAAATTTATTGAAAAACAATGAAAATTTAATGTGTTATTAAAAGAATTTTTCCAAATACGAAACGGTTAATAATAGGTATAAAATTATCCCAGATAAACACGTATATTTCAATGCATTTTCATAAAAAAAAAATTAAAGTAATTAATTTAATTATTTCCATACTTATAGCTTGAGTCAGGTAAAATTCCTATTGGAAATGTGAATTCGATTACTATATAAAAACAAATTTCATCGTTTGGAGCATCTCACCGAGCTGTATGCGTAGTAGGATTTAAAAGTTCTCGGACTGAGTCTGTAACTTAAAAAATACTACCAATTAAACTATTGAAACACATCCTCCTTCGATTTAAGACCCTTGAGCTTGTAAAGGTCATCGAAACATTTCTGGGATCTATTTTTATAGCCATGTTCTTTACTTCTTCCCGCGATGCACTTTTAACTTCATCTGCAGATTGATCATTTAACATGCGGGGAATGATATGTTGACACACCCTATGCATGTTAAGATCCTTAATTAGTATCCATTGCCATGTGGGTGAGGATATCTCAACTGATTCGGCTATTGTTTGAAGCCTGTTCTTACGTACCACCGCAGAAACCTTTTCGATGTTTTCAGCGGTGCGGGAAGTCTGCAGAGCGTATGTCATCTTCGACACTTTCCCTGCCTTCTCTGAAACATCGATGCCACTCAAAAGCTTGCGTTCACGAAAATGCATCAAACCCTTTCACCTAATTTACAATTTCGGAAGTCTCCATAGCACTCTTTCCCAAGCGAACACAAAAATTAATATCCATTATCCACTCAACAAACGCAATTTCTTTCAATCGTCGACGACTAAATACATCTGCCAACAAAATACGACGTCGTGGTAACCCACCAACCACGAGATTTGGAACAAATTTTTTTTAGAAAAGGGGAAGAATGCAATAACACACAGAAATATTATTGTACTCTCTTTACTGCAAATATTTTCGGCGTAATAAGCTCAGTCCAGGAATTTATTAACCTTACTAATATTTCCTACATTTTCCCCTTCAATTTGAAAAGAATGCAATTCTGTTTTAATCCTTGCGAGTGAAGTGAATATCTAAGAGGAGTATATGTAATAAATTCAGATCAGTTAACGCTTGCGTAAGGACTTAGAACCCCTTTAATGTGCATCATTTCCGCTACAGTACTCTTATAGAATCTTAAAATTATGGTTTCACAAATTCTCATAATATATTTATATACTGCGCCCACATTCCAAAGCATAATTTCTAATACAATTCACTAGCGCAATGGGTAGCTTTAAAAAGCATTTTTTTTTTTGTAAGGGAAACACATTTTTATTTTGCTCCTATTCATTCCATGCATACTTTCTTCCGAATGTCTTAACAGAAAGTACGTTGATACACAAGGAGTCTCTTTTTTTGAATTTCTTTTGTTTCACAAAACATAATTACATAAAAAAAGCATCAATATTTCAATACAAATGAATATTTTTCCTTTTTATATACATACGTTTTATTTTTCATTCTGTTGTGTTTTTCTCTTTTTAAGGCTTTCATTATATTTATAAACTAGCTGGTATACCCGTCCTTCGCACGGGTGAACTGAAAAATTAAACAACACAGATTGAAGGATGAAGAAGTTTTTAATGAGTTAATTTTACGTGAATTACAAATTAAACAAAAAAAAACTTTTTACATATCTCAGTTGAACAAAAAAGGAAGGAAAAAAAGCACCTTTGTTAAATGTTAAGTCTGTAGATCTAATAACTGATAAAAAGAACTTTTTTTATTTATGACTAACTCCCCGTAGCACTCTTGAGGGTCGATTTTTGAAAATACCTCCCTAAGCTGATATCTGCTCAGCAAAAGTAACGCATTGTTAAAAGTTTTATGTAATGAACGCTTAAAATAGTGTAAATAATTTATATACGAAAGTGTAATACATTAATATTAATTTCTGTTGTATTTATTTTATGTTAAAATCGTAATATTGGCAAGCAACGCCGTTTCTTAAATTATAATGGCGATTCAATAAAAAACGTAGCGAAATGTTGACGATAGAGTCAAGTTGGCAAATGTCTAGCTACTTTCACAGCTCGAGCCTTATTAGAGCTTTGTAAGACCTGCCGTGTAGGTGAGAGATGCACGTTAATGCTTTAACTCCCGCATTATGATTTACTGCAGTTTTTTTCATGCAATATATTTTTTTTGGATCATTACATTGAAAATTAAGGGATATACATAAACAAAATACTACACTTTGGGAAATTTAATAAGTTAGAGCTAATAAATTACTTAAAGATATTCCACTGTAAAATTAATTGTACACCGTTCACAAAATAAATAGTCTAATCGTTTTCTAAGGTCTCTATTAACATACAAAAACATAAGACACCTAAATTTTGACATTAACTATTTTTTCGGGACAAAAATGATGATCTTCGCAATCCGTTGAAAACGCAATATCTGCTACAAAACTATTCGCCTTCCCCGCTAAAATACTCATCATGGAAACCGTGCTGCCATATATCTTGGAAAAGTGGATTTCAAAGAATATTCCTGCTAAGTATTGGTAGAATATTCCTGCTCAGTTGGTGTGGTGTGGTAGTTAGGAGAAGGGAGTGCAAGCTCAGGCGTTGTCTACGTCACTTGACCATAGTTCAAAATAACTTGGTCCGTCGCCAAAAGCTCTCGTGTAGCTGAACAGTGCGACGTTAATATTCACTCACTCACTCCAAAAAATACAGTTAAGTAGTTATAATTATTTTTATAGTTAAAAATGCTATATCTGCCTAGTCAATAAAAATTATAGCGTTTTAATTAACTACTAACCACAAACAAATTTTGAAATTTGTCCAAATGATGTAGCGTGAAAGAGAAAGTTTATTTATACTTTAAGTACCAGAAGCGATAAAAGTATTTATTTTTAAAAAAGATCAATTTCTACTAACAAATGCGTATAATAAAATCATAAAAAAATATTCAAATAAAGAGAGATTTATAACAACTTCTCCCTTCAAAACTTAGTTTTATTCTGAAATAAAATAAATTAGGGATTATGCTGTTTATACAGAAATTAATTAGAAGCGAGCGCCTTGCGTAGCCAAAACAAAAAGAGTTCTTTCACAAACAAAAGATAGATATATGCTGACGTGGGCTTTTTTGCAGCGCAAGCCAGAATTTCTTGCAGATGGCATAATTTTTCCTACTTACTTGACAAATGTCGTTATATTTTGGACACTTCACACAATATCTTTATAAATTATACCCTATGCTATAATTATAACCTATGTGTTATTCCGATGTATAAGATATATTACTGTAAAGTTTCATTAAAATCCATTCAGTTGTTTTTGCATGCAAGACGACCAAACATCCAAACAAACTTTCGCATTTATAATATATATCTAGATAAGTACAGTGAAGCACAAAAATGTTCGTACACTTGCAATTTCCAAAAAAATTTAATGTTTTAGACTAATAAAAATTAATATATTGGAATTATAATCTTTTATGATACCTGTAACTTATTCTTAATAAAATGACAAAATCAAGTTTTTAAAAATAGCAGAACTATTTTTTTTTCAAAATTAATAATCAAAAAACTAATAAGAAAATTACGCCACAAAAGTCTTCGTACACTTAACAAAAATCTCAACATGACTTTATAAATTACATTTCTTTCTTGATTTAGTACTTACACACAAATAGTAGGATATCTTTTAATGTCTACAACAACTTTTAAACGTCTTGGGATAGATTTAATCATTTGTTTGTAATTTCTTCATCGATTTTCCTCCATGCTTCTGTGTTTATTGTTTTTACTTCACATTATGTGTTTATATGTCATATTTTCTTTTTTAAAAAATCAAATTCTCACCAAATATATTCTACTGGGCTAAATAAAGTGATTGAGGAGGTATTTTCAGAATTTGGGCACAGCGGCGTACATTGAGAGCAGTGCACTTGGCGTCATTACCCTGTTAAAAAATGAAGTCGTCTCCAATATCTAAATTTTGGACGGATAATTTAACATTTCCTTTTAAAATATTTAAATACAGTTCATAATTCAAAATACCATCATAAAATTCCAAATTACCTAACTTTGAGGCTGATTTACAACCCCCCCAGCAAAAACACTTCCACCTCCATGGTTCATTGATCCAATTAGATTCTTGGGATTAAGTTTCAGAAAATTCAAAATTGACATCAAATTGATTGGGATGATAGAAAATTCAACATTTTTTTTTTTTTTGTTTCCATGAGCATATAACAGTTTGAAAATGAAAAAACGAGGAATTCAGTCCCATGAATTTATGTAGAGAACAATAATTACTCCACCTCCATGCTTCAACATGGAGGTGGAGGTGTTCTTGCGTGGGGGAGTAAATCGGCTTCAGGATTAGGTAATTCGGTATTTTTTATGGTGTTGAGAATCATGAGATCTATTTAAATATTTTAAAAAGAAATTTTAAATTATCCACCCAAAATTTGGAAACTGGAGACTTCATTTTTTAACAGGATAATGACGCCAAGAGCACAGTGCTCTCAATGTACACCTCTAGTGCCTCTATAACTGTCCCCAAAATCTGAAAACACCTCTTAATCACTTTATTTAGCACAGTAGAAAATATTTGGGGAGAATTTGATTTAAAAACAAGAAGAAAATATGACATATAAGCGCATAATATGAAGTAAAAACTAATCACAGAAGCATGGAGGAAAAGCGATGCAGAAATTACAAAAAACTGATGAAGTCTATACCAAGACATTTAAAAGTTGTTGTGGACACTAAAAGATATCCTACTCAGTACTAAATTAAAAAAGAAATGCAGTGTTTAAAGCTATGTTGAGATTTTTATTAAGTGTACGAAGACTTTTGTGGTGTAATTTTTCAGTAGTTTTTTATTATTAATTCTTAAAAATAATAGTTATTCTATTTTCAAAAAATTGACTATGTCATTTCATTAAGAACAAGTTGCAGATATATCATAAAAAATTCCAATTCCAATATATTAATTTTTATTAGTCGAAAACATTAAATTGTATAGGAAATTGCAAGTGTTTGAACAGTTTTGTGGCCCACTGTAAATAAAAACTTAAAAATTTTTCCAAAATAATAATGTTACTTTTTATTAAGAATTAAAGTACATTTAGTTCAAAATCAATTTCAAACATTTTAACGCCATTTGTATATGAAGAATATAATAAAGGTAATTAATTTTTCAGTAATTTTAATTACTTTTTTTCAGAAAGTTATGGAGATTCGCTTACATTTTGGATATGATTTTGAGAATTTTTTTAATTCGAATGATAATAATAAAAAAAAATCTTTCAATGTAATCATCAGTTGTACACAGTATATTTATTATTAATAATTCTCAATGAGTGTGTCGTCAAAAATATCATCTCAAATATTATTTTAATGCAAACTATGAATCCCCTCCCAAACGATTACATTCGATAATTATAAAAAACAAATATGCTTGGAATAATTTTTAGAATAATTGGTGATCTGATAAGGAATTATATAGCAAACGACTTTTATCCTTTCCAATTAAATTGTTATATTGATGCAATATTTTTTAATCTTTATCAACAATAAGTGGAATATTAATTGTTTGAAATTTTATTCCATTAATTTATTATTCATGTATAAAAATAAATATTTTGTATATGTTTATTGCATTTTTTAAAAAAAATTATAAAGGTTAACGCTTTATTACCTTATTTTTCATGAAAATTGTTCCTTTTAAACAAAACTTCTGTGCTTGGATGAATTGGATTAAAAAATAAACATCATATTTTTTCGAGTAGAACTTGGTATGAAAAAGCAGAGATTATATCTCAAGGCTTACATGATTACTAAAAACTATGCGAATTTTCCACGACCATTACAATATTGCACAGTGACCTTTAACAATGTTTACAACGTTATTTTCGAGGTTTTTACTCGAACTTAGTTAACCTTCGTGATTACTTCGAATTGGATATCATAGATGGCGTTGCTCTCGTACTTGGCAAACGAACCGCGAAATTTCTTTTGTGCTTAATCTTTTCCCCAGTTCTTGACGTTCTTTTTCTACCTGTAAGTGGGGTAAGGGGTTTGTTCTCCATTTTAACTTATGATACCTCTTATCAGTTATTATACAAACACGTGGTTTTTACAACTCCAGTTAATTTACAAAGTGGATTGTCTGATTACAGAAGTTTTTAAAAGTGTAGTGCTCTAGTTCCCAGCCATCAAATTCCTCCGAGAAGCCGAGGAGGAGGCTTCTTTTTATTATTATTATTTTAGACGTGCCAACTTTTTCGCGCTTCATTTTTGTCTGTGATGGAGTTCGAAAAAACCAAAGAATATCCAAATCCATGGACGACTGCGAATTTTTTTTCCCGACTTTTTTTCTGGTGAGTTCAAATTTTATTTTTTCTTGTTTTCCCTCCATCATCTTATAATTTTAAATGCAATAAATAACTTTTTAATCATTCATTACCACTAAAAACAACTGAAAGTTGTAACATTATGTTTTTTCTTTTTGCAGTATTTGGGTCCTAATTCGGAATATTTATCCTCGAAGGAAAACTATGCTAATATATTAATATATACTTTTAGCATGCAAATAAATACATTTTAATATATTTATATTTTTTCTGGATGAAGAATTTTTTTTAATTAAACACATGTTCTAAATTTTTATTTCTATAATATTTATTAAATGTTTATTAACAATATGTTCCTGAAGTTTAGAAAACGTTATGTTTGCTATAATCGTAGGGATATATATTTTCTGACATTTTTGAATCACAAAAATGGTTCCGAGTTTTAATTTGGTTTTAACTTCAAGGTAAAATAATTCAGTTAGAAAAATATGAAAAATATTTACTCTCAAAGCCAACAAAATTGGGTGATAATATATTTTATTTAAGAATTTTATTTACTTTTGTGTAGAGTTATATTTTTATGTCTATTACAAGTGTTGGATGAAGAAAATAATCGTAACTTACCCAGAATTATATGGAATTGAACAAGATCGTTACAACGTACTTCTGGGAATAGATTCTTGATATTCTCAATAGTGTAATATTATAGTTCAAATATTATAATATTGATAAAATTGATTAATTTAGCTTACTAAAGACTTCATTACATTTGAAATGTATTCTGTATAATTGTAAGCAGTGGCGTTCACAGACCCCTCTCATAGGGGCGAGGGAGAGTTACATTCTAAAAAACTTGTTGATGAAGGAACCGGGGGGACTTTATGTTAAAAATTAAAATTCTATTAATCTAGGGGGACAAATCACCAAAGCACCCTTTGTGTACACCCCTAATAGCAAGTAATTATCATTCATAAAAGGGTTTCCAGTTTAGTCGTACAATATTACATGATTATTTCTGATGAGTAAATGTGGAATTACTATGGTAATAAACAGTTATTCTCTCTCAAGAATATAAAATAACAGATAATATATATGTATAGTTTTTTCATCTGTCATTTTATATTCCTGTATAATTATTAATATTATCTTAGTTCCTAATACTAAGAGTTTGCTATTATATTGCTGTGACCATTTAGCTTTGACGTATACAGTCTTTTTACATTTCCCAAAGCCTTACTGATGCAAGTACCTACCCTTTGTAAAATTCACCGTGGGGTCCCCAAATCTGACTTTGCAGGGGGGCCCAAATGTTCTCCGTTACGCCACTGGTTCAATATTATTAGCCTCATATATGCCTAATGATTTCCCTTAAATATGGTATTCATTCAAGGGCGTAGTTACCACCTTATCAACCGTATCAATGTCACGGGGCCCCAACATGTGTAAGCAAAATATCCTTAATTATTAAGGGGTTTAAAAAAGGCCCCTAAGAAATTTTTATACTGATCTCACTCGGGACTAGCAACGCCGGTCAGTGGCGCACACAAGGGGGATCCTGGGGGCCCAGACCCCCCCTTCAAAGCCCTTGATTTTTTTTTTATTGATTATTATTCTAAGTATATAGTGCGCAAAATTTAATTAAGTATTTGTTATTAATTATTAATTTTATTAATTAATGCTAATTATTTATTCAATAATTAGTTTTTTACTGTGTTTTATTCCCGAAAATCGACAAAATCAAAAGGAGCATGATACAAGAATGGTGAACTTTCGACCCCGGACTGACGCCGGTGTATTCATTATTCCGTTTTTTCCCCCTCTACTTTGGTAATTAATCAATCATCTTAGACACAAGAACACGGGTATATGCACAATCATAAAAAAATTAAAAATGTAATATATTTGAAGAATGTCGGTAGAATGGAAATCAAGTGACGTACAAAAAGTATGACTTGCTGTTAGATAAAAAGTATTGGATGAAACAGCTTAATAACCCCTATTTCTCGACGTAATATTCGTAGAGATAAGGAAAACAAAAAGGAAACTCTACTGTATGAATTCTATTGTCAATGTAATTAAAAATTTTTAATTTAATTATTTCCCTTCTATAATTTATCAGGAGAGCTTCTTGTTTGAATTAAATTTATATTTATTTATTATCACTATGTTGATGTGTTTGCCAAAATTATAGAGTGCATTTAATTCGGACACATCAACCTACTGTATAAAAGGACATGTACGTTACATCTGTTGGGGCTTAAAGCATTCACATTGGCGTGACGTAGGAGGGTGGGTTCATAGGTTATTCTCGTTATGTAACCGAGGTTAAAAATTAGTAGATTTGTCATCTTTTGCAAAGTTGCTTCCCTGAGCAACGTTAATAAACAATTAATCAGTGTGATACTCTGACTTCAGTGCATCCATGCATATAATTTCTAGTCTTGTTTTGGCAAATTGTGCGTCGAGTTTTTCCAATACATTTTTTTTTCCTTTCCACATAGTCTGAATATTAAAAAAAACGAGGATGAAGGGGGGTGAATATGAAATAAATCTTTCTTATTGTTAATTTTCTAAATAAATAAAAATAGAGAATTTGTGAAGGGTGGTTTTTATCATGTGATTGTCAATTAGACGAATAGGTCGTAAATCCGAAGACTGCCCTTGAAAGTGAAAACCTGTGAAAAACGGAGGCGAAGCAACACGAAATAGTGCAACTTATTTGATTGGTTCTACTGACACGTGGGTCATATTTAGCTATACTGTTTATTCGGCTTCAACACATTACAAATTGTTAATCGTGTATATTTGTAATCTAGAAGATGATTCAAGAAATAAAAATTAAGAATTGATTGACACAAAAAGGAGGACCGAAAAGAGGAAGAAAAGATCACCTTTGGCATCGTGCGGGGGGGGGGTGTCATTCATAATTACCAAAGAAGTGAACTCTGTTGGAGAGAGAAAACATTATTCGATTTGATTGTTTTTTTTAACGTTACACTTGGAAGCAACAGGAGGGATATTGGCCGAAAGAAGACCGAGCTTACACATTAAGGATTTTGAGCCATAGGGCTAATGGTGGCGTACCATATAATTTTGAACCATGGTCAAGTGAGGAAGACGATACCCGAGTTGGCACTACGCCATGCCAATGTAGAGATTTTGCGTCTCGACTGATTCGATATACTCAAACCCTTCTGTCTGACACGTCCTTAGGGATTTCAAAACTCGGTCCTACCAACTTCAACGAAATTCAGTAAAAGATTTAGTTTAGATTCCGAGGTATATCTGTACTCCAAAAATCCATATTTAAAAATGAGTTGTGCTGTAAAAAATAAAGTATAAAATAGTTATTTTACGCATTGTATGTGTACAGTTGTGACAGGCTCACGTGTCTTTTCTTTAACATGTCCTTTGAATTCTTTGGGCCAGAATTAATGGCAACTCTTTTCCAACCAAATTCAAGAAGTGAAGTGCGAATGAAAGATGCAAATTAACAAGCTTTTAAATATCGGAACTTAGAGTAAGCGAGATGGTAATTGGTGGCAATTTGTGGCAGTTGATGGCAAGTAGAGGAATGTTAATATAGTTCGTGGTTCAAGTTTGGATAAGGTTACGTGGCGGTGATTAGAAGTTATAAGTGATAAATATATAGAGAACCAAGGTGCATACCAGTGCACGCAAGTAAATACAATATTTCCTTTATGATATTAGTGATTGATTCTTCAGACTGCAACAAGGTAGGATTGACTATTTAATATTAAAATCAGTGATTGTATTGAAATTGAGTTTAGGCGATTCAGTTATTGATAGTGGTCTGAATTAGGTTATGTCGTTATTATCTATATGTATTGTGTGTTGCGTATTTTGCCATCGTAGACTCTCTCACATTAATTTTTATAATTTAATTTGTTAGAAGTTTAAGTTGAAAATCTTAATAAAGATATATTAAGATTATGTAGGCCTCTAGTTCTTTCGTTAATCCTACACCTCTAGCTCACGCTGACACTCCGAGAGATATTCTCCCAAGAGGGGGAATATCACACAGTGACACACACAGGAATTTTTCAAGGAGGGGGGAGGGGGGGCAGGGTTGTGAAAGTCCATCTTTCGCGTATCATGCTCCAATACGCCGCCCAACATATTCTTTTGATTTTGTTGACTATCGGGAACAAAAAACAGTCCAAAATTAATTATTGTATAAATAATTAGCATTAATTAATAAAATTAATTGTTAATAACAAATACTTTATTAAATTTTACGTACTACATGCATAGAATTATTACCATTCGAAAAAAAAATCAAGGGTTTTGGAGGGTCCAGACCCGGGGACCCCCTCTTTGTGTGCGTCACTGTATGTGTGCTGTGCCATGATAACTTATTACTAAAAATGTTGCTTAGAAAACTGTTTTCATTGAAAATTATCATATGGAATAATACGAACTAAAAAATACATGTTAAATTTAGTATGCCATGAAGTCTTCTGAGGCTTTGGAAACGGGAAAACGTTAGCATTGTGTTGAATGGTTTGTGGTGTTCTTATAGTATCCTCTGTTTACGTAAGTGTATTTGTTTAAATTAGATAAAAATGAGAACTTAGCAAGTGTTCAGTAAGTAATATGCAATCCACATTTTTGTAAACATTCTTTTCTTTCCCAAAAAAATTTGTGTATAAGTTTTACAGAATTGTTGTGTAATTGTCTTATCCAGTACACCTTTTGAAATACTCTGGGCGCAGAAATAAAATCTTTAATCTCAGAAAATAATTTTTAAGTCTAAGATTCATTGTATATAGCTGTAATGAAAGTATTTAATACATCTTAAAATTATTAAAGACCACATTTCTCGTCTTTTTTAAAATGGAAGACACATTCTTTTTCTGCAACCTGTTGTAACAGGTGTTGATGGCTGAAAATAGACAGATGAGCTTGGGTATGTTATTCCTCTTTCAACGAGAACTTCGTTGGTATTAGTTCTATTTGTCAAAGAAATAATTTATGTCTATATATATTTTTAAGTTCAGATTAATAGTCTTTTGTCATGTTGTATTTCTTCATTAAATTCACAAAATGCTGTATCTGCTGTTATATGCGATTCTGACTCTTAATTCCATGATTTTTAGATAATTTGATATTCTTCCATTATAAAATTAGGAACAGTTTTTTTTGTGTGCTTGAAGTTCTGATGAATATTATATTTTTTGTGTGAGGCAACATTTTATACTATTTGTTTTCTTTTTCAACTAAATTAAAACATTAGTTGTTTGTCTGACCAATCATATGAGTTCGCGCTCCCAGTGTCCATGCATATCTTTTGCTATTTGTTGCATCCCCCTAAATGCCATTTCTATAAAATGTTTTTTGTAAACATTTTTGTTTTAAATAATGGCGATGCGACTTTTTTTTCCTCCCATTTATTTTATAACAATCAAATATATTTTTTATTTACACAAACTACTTCCCACGCTTTGTGTTAGGCCATTTTGTCGATTTTAAAATCCTTTCCATATGGTTTCTGCTCCGATACTGCAGTGAGAGTCATAGAATCTCTGTTCTTACTGAATTGAACTCAGTGACACAACAGTCCAAGAGGGCCAAGGCCTTCTGTCCCTATCTCAGTTTACGAGATCTTAGCTGCTGGGGTGCATGTGCAGATATTTTAGTCAAGTGGTCAGCCTGATGCAAAACCCCCAGTGTTCAGTTTCCAAGTAAACTTGGTACTCATTTATCGACCCACTGAAGGGATCAAAAGCTGAGTCGACCCGTGGTGTGGAAGCGCGGTACACTACCACTCAGCCACTGGGCTTCAATCTCTTTTCTCACTGTAAAATAATCCACGTTTATGTTAATGGTCCTAGAAACATCCTCGTCATTCCTATTATCCAGCTCGTTCTGAAATTGTTTTGGCTACCTAGATAATGATGTGTTAATTTTTGTTTTTATTTGACTGCTAAACTCAAGACGTGAGATTTTTGTACAAACCGAAGACGTAACTTTTGTATCGAAAACTTTTCCTGTTTCACTTATAAGAAAAGAGAGAATGCCAAATAGCGAAGTAGGGTCATACATTTTTCAGTGCCATCTCCACTTACTGTAATTATATATTCCTGTTATTTAATTCAATCTCCTTTGATACGTCTTGTTTCATTTATGCGTCAGTAAATAGCTTATTTAATGGCTTCAAAGAGGTTCTGGCAAATTCATCCCTCAAAAGAAAGTTTGAAATGAATTCAGGCTTCGACTTATCAATTGCGAGGTTAATACTGATATTATCTGTTCATCTTTTTAACAATGAATTTATATGGTGATAAGTTACTTCAATTATATGCTAATAACTGATTATAAGCCTGAAATTAGATTTTTCTGTAAATTTTAAAATTCCGTGACAAATGGAATAATATTTTATGTCTTCGTAATTATAAAAAATTAGTAAAATTTATAAGTCCGAATCCTTTAAAATCAAGTCTTGTGGTATCTGAAACAAGGTATCTTTGTATGAAATGCATATTTCTTTGCTTTACTATTTTTACTTGGCAAAACTTCCATAATATCCACACACATTTCTTTTTTCAACAATTCATTTACAATCTCTAATTAAGTCTTAATAATCCAGTCTAGTTAGGGTTTTGCGTCGTTCGGATTAACGACATTTCCAATTAAAGAAAATGACAAAACGAATCAAGGTTAGAAGCTCAACACTTCGTTCAGTAGAAAGAATAGGTATTTCGAAAAAGTTCGAACAAAATGGTAAATAATTGCACTAGACAGAATTCAAATCAATCGATACTTTAACTACATGATAAATATTAGGTCGGAAAAAAAACTACTTGATCTTTATTTTTACATTTATTAACCATGAATTTGTTTTTAAATGGGGCTGTCAGGGTTAGGCGGCGTCCGGTTTAATGTCATCTGAATTAATGAGGGTTAACTGCATTAGAAATATTTTTTGTTCGACTTTTAGATCAAGGAATGCATTTTAGGATAATTTATGGTATAATACAGGCGAATCAGTGGCACGCGACACAATATTTTTGGCACGCCACTGATCAAAATGGTTTGGATTTTATCTGTGTTATATTTACGATTTTTAACTGTTATTTAGCATGGCTAGTTCAGCAAAAGAACAAAAAGTGCAGGACAGTAAGTGTAGCGGAGAATTTCAAATTTGGTGGACCGAGAAACATGGCATTATCAGTAAAGGCGACAGAGCGGTGTGTGTTTTATGTTCTGGAATAATGGTATGCAGAACATCGTCTGTGTAAAACGGTATTTTGAAACAAATCACAAGCCCTCTTGTCAAAAAAGTGAGCCATAGCAAAAATAAATTCTTTGAAGCCGTTTGGCAGATGACTCCAATTCAGCATGTATCCTACAAAAGACAACATCTTACAATCCTATTATTAGTTATTTGTCATCCAATCTGCAACAACAGAAACCACACTAATGTTACTTTAATTTGAATACACGCGTATAACTAAAACATTTATAATTATACAGTGCAAAATATATTTTTTCGTAGTAAATAGAGTTTTGTGTTGTTTGTATTTAGTTTTATTATTTTCCCAATAGTAACAAGTCAAAATTAGTCAGGTTAGCCACCCCTGTCAGCGAACAGCTTTAATTCATTATGGTTTATGGTAATGCCAGAAATTGTTATTAATATTTTTTTAAAAATTCATCATTGCTAATAAAAAATTTGTTTAGAATGAAATAGCTGTAAAAGTGAGTTACGTTACATCTATTAAATCTAAACAGTTAAACATATTGTGAAAATGGCTTACAAATTATGACAGTATAAAATATAAATTTAGTGGTGTTGTTGTATTAAACGTTTCCGAACGTCTATTTATACTTGACACCAAGATCATCAAATCGTATATAATCAGTATATGCATATGTAATTTTAAATTATGATCAGATAATGGGGTCAGTATCTTAGTTAAACAATACTCTCCACACTACGCAAATGAAAAATGGGATGTTTATTTTATGTAAAGTAAGGTTCGTGATATACCTGAAATAGCGAATGTCCAACCTGATAGCTTCCCTGATTGATTGATTGATTGAATATTAACGTCGCACTGTTCAGCTACACGAGGGCTTTTGGCGTCGGACCACGTAATTTTGAACCATGATCAAGTGACGTGGACGACACCTGAGCTGGCACCCCCCTCTCCTAACTACCACACCACACCAACGGGAGGACGTTTCAGCTCTCGACAGATTTAACGTGCATCGCTGCCCTACACGGCGGGTCTTTGGTGGTACTGGGCTCGAACTCGTGACAAGGCAAGCCACGGTCCGATACCTATACCACTCGGCTACCGCGGCCGCGATAGCTTCCCTGAGTTGTATTGGAAGTATACAAACCCTGTGCACAAGTAAAATACACAGTAGGTAATAATATATAACTGATTCCTAAAGTGGTCTATATCAACCCCCAGGGGTCTATAACGACTTGCAAGGGGTTCACGTCAGCAAAAAATAATTTGGGGGTTCATGAGGTTTAATTGGGGGTCTATGATAGTGACTCTCGTTAAAGCAGATCGTGACTTCAATTTTAAAAGATTTAATTAATTATATATAGAAACCAGATTTTACTTATTCAATACATTTGTTTACTAAATTTAATATTAATTCGCAGTTACAGGATAACAGCATATATTTTATTAAAACAAGGACCATTTCAACATTTCTTTCCGGAATTAAGCTTAAGAAGAATATTGGAGGTCGCGAATTTTCTCAATTTCTCACAGACAATCTGGCAGGACATCTTAATCTGCGTTCACCATTTAAATGCTTTTTTATTTCAGATTTTGAAACTGGGTTAGAGAATGCTTTGAGTATGGTAATGCCACAGTGGGTAATGGAATCAACATGGTCATATTGAAAAAAGATGTCATTACAATAGAAATTGATCGGAATAGGCAGTAAAATTTAGAACGGATGTCAGCAATTTTGGCTTTAAAAAAGACGTATCTGTTATTTATTCCGAATTATGGAATGTCGTGAGAACGCTTTTAATTGTCTTCCTAGTGAGAATGAGTTTCAGAGCGGTTGCCTATCTCAAAAACAAAACAAAAAGACTGGACTTTACTTAGAGATTTTGGGTTAATTTTGAAAATATATTGATACCAAATGTTGAAAATTTGTTATTGAAGCACCAGATTCCTTCCTTCCATTGAAAGCATTTGTTTGTTTATTCTGTTAAAGAAGAGGTCTTAAATCCATGGGGCCCACGGGCCGCGAATGGCCCCCAGAAGACATTTTAGTCCCCCTCGTTTAAATTTGAGGCAATTTTAAAAAAATGCTTAGTCTACTTTTTGTCGTAAAAACTTCCATTTTTTTCTGTTATTTTGGATTTTTAAAACATTTCACTGATGCGTTAGATATCCAGTTGAGACAAAATTTTCTAAAAATGAAGAGTTTAAAAAAAATTTCGCTATATTTTAAATAAAAAAATCAGACCATGCATAAAACCTCAGAAATTTTCAGGAAAAAGGTGGAATCTTTTCTTTAACAGGTTTTCAAAGTATTTTAATTCGACTTCCATTTAACTTTTTTTGAAACCGATATATATATGTACCTTTTACAAATCTGTAAACACCATCTCTTCCCTTAGAATTGGTTGCAGTTTTGTAAAACAAACCTCTCTTTTTTATATAAATTTCCTGACTTCAATATTTTTTGACAGTTGTGTGGCCCGTGGATCACATCTTACCAGATGGAATAATGAAAAGCTAGTACGTATTTTATATCTGAGGTTGCATTCTTATTGAGTCGCGATTGGTCCATTAAATGAATAAATTCATAATTTTAAAAAATGAAACCATTGCTTTTGAAATAGTTTTGAAGTTTCTTTATTGTATCTCTTTTCTTTTGAATGCTTGAATATTTAAATGATGAACATTTGAAGGGTTGCTTTAACTTTTCATCGTTCTTTGAGATATTTGAGATATTCTTTAAATATTTCATTATCACAATGGAGAATCTACAGGGGAAAAAAATAACAAAATTTAAAAAAATCGAAAAGTTGATACAAGTTAACAAAACTGTGACAGTCACTTATAAATCAACATTTATTTAAAAAAATTATTATATTTTTTCGCAGATATGAAATAATGAATTTTAGAGAAATTTTGTAAATATATTGGATAAAATATTAATAAAATAACTGAAAAGAATTTATGAATTAAGTTATGATGTTTTTTGGACAGGTTAGACGCGCTTGAATAGGTGAATTTCTTTGTCTTTTTTAGCAATAATTTTACCAATTTCTAATTAAGGGGAATTGGTATTCTTTTGAACTACTTTCTTTCTTTATGTATTTAAAAATTATACTTTAACATTTTATATAATGTTTCTATTCAAGTAAATGATACGAGAGGAAATCTTTCACAAATTATTCACACAGTTTTAAAAATTTAATTTTTTTAATGAAAATTTGGGAAATTTTAAAATCCTACTCCTTATGTAATTATTAATTTTTTGATATGAAATTTTTTTGTAATATTCTTATGGATGTTATAAAAAAAATTTGGGGATCGATTTTACTATAACTTAATTCGTTTTTGAGAAAAAAATAAAATGTTGATATGCATGATAAAAATCAACGAAAAATCAATATATTTCTTATATTTTAATTTTTTTAAACAAAAGTATTCAGTTTACAGCAAAATGGATTCCTAATTATGTTACATGCTTTATATGCAACACACAGGGGAAAAAATGGAAGTGATTGGCAAATAATTGTGGAAGGAGTAGCATTTTGAATGCATTAATGTTTCAAAAAACACAAACTGAGAAAAACCACTTTAAAGTTCATAATTCTGAAAAAAAAATTCTTATAAGTTTAAATAAACTTAAAATACCACTTTAAGATATTAGTTATATATTTTTCTTTAAAATAATTGCATTTTCGTATTTTTTCAACCGATACATTTTTATAAATGATCAATAATTACACAAGAAAATTCAAGAAAAATTTTAAAAACAAATTTTTTTCTGTCACGACAGAAAGCTAAGTTTTTTTTCTTCACACAATATTGAAATATTACATTTGTATGAAAAACTGAACTGAAATTATGAAATTATTAATATAAAATGCCTTAATTAAAAAATTTTACATGCACACATTTCACAAAGAAAAATTACATTATTGTATTGCCTCGGAAATATTCTGCTTTATATATTACAATTATTTTTATAGTCATTATTTCTCTTTATAAGATAGATTTTTTTTATCATAACGCTTTTTTTAGCTTTTTTTTTTCCTAAAAAGAGGGCGTGGCCGAATTGCCTAATTTGTTTTCAAATGAAGTTTTATTCAACTTCTAACTTTCCAACTTGCACAAATGATATATCAAACGAAAGATAATAATGCAAAGAATAAGATTAAATAAAATAAAACGATAGGTTGGTCATTTTTTGGGTACCAAGTCCCCGTAATCTATGGTAAATTTCTTATTTAGACTTTGAAAATAATAATATGAAAAAAGTTTAGAAAAATAATGTGTATGCATATATAATCGTGAATTTCCACCTAGTGATACTCGTGTGTAAAACACAAATTAACCTCCACAAAATTATCATAACATAGTCATAAATCTTTTTCAGAGCATTCTTATTAGAACCATATATCTGATAGAATGATTCAGATTTTATTTGGTTATTATATATTTTTTCAGATATTTATAAAGCTTTAAATATTTCAAAGTAGATTCTAATTTTTCGAAGAATGCAGTATCTTGCAATGCCACATGTTTATATAATTAAAAAAATGATACGACAAAAACAAGTAATGAATTTTTTTAAAAAAACAACCTAAATACACATTTTCCTTAAACGTGCGATACAATAACTGAGATAAGTGTGTTTCTCGAGTTTTTTTCCGAGAGTTTCTTATTTTTCATATTAAAATTTTCAACACACACACACATTTTATTTTCTGATAAAAAGCTATAGAAAAGGTTTATTTTATGAATATTAGGTACGGAATAGTTGTTATTGATGTGTGTTAAATTTAAGATTCTTGGATATATTTTTTTTAATTATAGAAAATAAACCTTAAAAAATTATAAAATATTTTATTTGACAATTCAAAAATTTCTTTTAAATTGATTTTTTTCTTTATGTTTTTAATGCCAGTTTTAAAACTTACATATGTTAGAAAATAGAATTTAAATAAAATTTGGATTGAAAATTTTTTTTTATTTTATTATATAAATTTGCAAGGATATAAATCATAAAGTTCACAATAATTGTTCCTTAAGATTTTGAATCTTTTAATATAAATAGCTTATTAAATTTTAGAAGTTAAAATATAGAAAATAGATTAACAGAATTTTTCATGAGTTAATGAAAAATTGATTTACTCTTATAACAAGTAATAGATATTTTTTGTCAAGTCATTTACTTCGTTAGAAAAACCTATGGACGCCATTTGTTGCAGATAAATCTAAATTCGTCAGAAATAACGCAGAATAAATTTAAAATTAAGAAATAAAATTTAATTAATATAAATTAATATTCGAAAAAACTGTATTAACATCAAGTGTCACCCACTACAAGTTAAAAAAAGCGCATTTAAACTTCAATGGATGAATAAAAAGTATTTTATTAACGATTGAAAGTTTGAACAAGATATATGTATAAATATATGTATAGGGAGAGAGTGAACTAATAGTAGGAATTGAAAAATGAGTTTTAAATTATACTACTGTCTGAACGTAATAAAGTCAGAATGTTATGTCGATTACTGGAGGATACTGTATCAGATTAAGCGTTTCCAGTTTGCTTTTATTTCCCAATGCATATAATAGGCAAATAAAGTTTTTAACTTGGTACTTCTGTCTTTAATAGCCTCATAAGAACAAACGTGAATTTTTTAGTTATATGAATTAAATTTTTCTAAATAATAAAATTTTAGTTTAAAAAAATATGTAAAAAATTATAATATCTTAGCATATATATAGTTTTAGAATTTTTTTGTATTTAATTTGTTATTTATATAAATTAATTTGTTTTCTTTCTTATTGCATAACTGATATTATTTATTTATATAAATGTAGAAAGCATCCTCATTTTTGTTAATTTTCGTTCAATATTCTTCCTTATTAAAGACACATTAGTTGTTAGACTAGATTGCATGCTGTGTAATCAGTGGGTTTAGGATTCGATATTCGATTCTAGCCATCGAAGATAATTGTGTAAAATAAAAGAAAAAAATCATAATTGTACTGCTTTTTCAATCTAACTCTGTACCTTTACTTTTTTAAAGGGTGTTGTGAGCGAATTCAGCTAGTGAAGGGTCAGATCACTTTCCTTTTGTCACTTCTAAGCTATAACATCTGTTGGCAACAGCCCAATTGTGCATCGTTAGTATGACGTTTATTATTTTTAAAAAAGGAAAACGTTCTTAAAT
Organism: Trichonephila clavipes; assembly: GCA_019973935.1. Lineage (NCBI taxonomy): Eukaryota > Metazoa > Arthropoda > Arachnida > Araneae > Nephilidae > Trichonephila > Trichonephila clavipes. The sequence continues at coordinate 999,054 of BMAU01003676.1, read as the reverse complement.
TTTTCCAATTCTGTGCATTTGTTGTAAAAAAGGTTAATAAGGCTACAGCAATATGCGGGCCGTAGTCGATGCACCACCTAATACAGATCAGTGGTCAAGTGACAAGTGCAACACCTTAGCTAGTACCTTGTTCTCATGCCTTTCTCACCTATGCTACGCAATTCAATGTAGCATATAGTAACTTGCAAATATAAAACCTAAGCCAGTATATTTTTCTCCTCCCTTCCCACTATGTGCTTCGTAATTCAATTTAACCTTCATTATTCTGCATGACAATCTGTGATGGAATTACACGGATCGAGAAATCCTCAGGGTCATTCAAAATCGTGACCTCCATGGCTGGTCCCATCCGGGACAAGGATTAAAGTGGAGTTGGCTCCCCCAATTTCATGAATTTCACTTCACGTTTATGTGAGGACTTGGAATAATGCGAATTGTTGTACGTTCAATCGGACCTGAAAGTCCTCATGAAATGTGTTGTGGAAATTAAAAGAGTAAGGTTAAAGATTAAGTGTTTTACTGATCGCTATTCAAAACTATGAGGTCCATCTCCAACAACGTTCATGTTGATCAAGAGTGGATAATTCAAAACCAAGCAGTTGGTTAAATCATGATCTCATTTATATCTACGAGATTCGCGAATTTAATCATTGAGATACCTTGTAACAATAGGCTATCCACGAGGTCTATACTATCTAACTCAGTTTTTCTTCCGTCCAGCCAAATTGGCTGTTTAAACTAGTCCATTCTGCTGCACCACAAATTAACGTTGCTACGAATAACCTAAAAGTAGTCGTCAACGATGTGGACAATTACATAAAGGGTGTTTTTTTAGAGGTATAGAACTTTAAATTGCAATAAAACAACGATGTATTATTCGATTGACGTGAATGTTTTTTTATTTGAAAGATAATCTTGTGGCATTACATTTTAAATATGATCAAGCAAGGCGTAGATTCGTCGAATGGGCCCAAAACGAGATTGCCTTTGTTCCCGATTTTCATAAGCGAATTTTGTTTAGCGATGAAGCGCACTTCTGGTTGAATGGCTACATCAACAAACAAAACTGCCGCATTTGGAGTGAAGCTAATCCACAAGTGTATGTCGAAACACCGTTACATCCAGAAAAACTGACTGTTTGGTGCGCTTTATGGGCTGGTGGAATCCTTCTTCAAAAACGATGAAGGCCACAACGTTACAGTCAATGGTGATCGGTATAGAGCCATGATTACTAACTTTTTCATTCCTGAATTGAACAATCATGATGTCCAGGAGCTGTGGTTCTAACAAGACGGCGCAACATGTCACACAGCTCGTGCCACAATCGATTTATTGAAAGACACGTTTGGTGACCGCCTAATTTCACGTTTTGGACCTGTGAATTGGCCTCCAAGATCTTGTGATTTAACACCGCTAGACTATTTTCTGTGGGACTATGTAAAGCCATTGGTGTATGCGGATAAGCCACAAACTCTTGACCATTTGGAAGACAACATTCGCCGTGTTATTGCCGATATACGGCCACAAATGTTGGAAAAAGTCATCGAAAATTGGACGTCCAGATTGGACTACATCCGAGCCAGCCGTGGCAGTCCTATGCCAGAAATCATATTTAAAATGTAATGCCACAAGGTTATCTTTCGAATAAAAAAAATTCATGTCAATCGAATAATACATCGTTGTTTTATTGCAATTTAAAGTTCTATACCTCTAAAAAAACACCCTTTATAACAGCGGATGAATAAAGATGATGGTAGATGCTTATGGACGATATTGCCACTTAAATTCGTAACGGTACCATATTTGCTTTGCCACTTTTACGATTCAAGATTACGGATGATTTTTCACTTTTCTAGGGGCTGTATGTCATTCAGATAAGTACAAATTGGTTCTTACCCGTTGACTTGACTTTTCTGCGTATCTCGTAGTCTTTTCTAGTGATTAACTTTACAAAAGTAAATTATCACAATTTTTTGCTTAATTTGAAGGACGTCTTAAGGCATGCGGCCAGGGCCTCCTCTCGTTCTCGACTCAGCCTTAATAAGATCATGATTAGAATAATTTCATCGGTTAAATGTTATTTCCGGTTGTATTCTCCAATAAACTGGGAATGTCGGACGATGTGTCAAATAGCTACATGTGGTGACCGTCGTCCACGCACAGATCTAGACCTATCACAATGCATCAACATTACTGATGCTGAAGTCGGTCGACATGGTTTGTGTGATTGTAAGTCGTGCATATTTTTTTGTTTTGGGTTTTTGTTTGTACGATTATTTGACAACGTATGCTATGTACTGTCTACTTTTAAAGGTCATATCGTCGGCCTATATATAGTTATCAGACTGCGTAACTCCGCCAGCGTTACTGATTTGATATAAGAGTGCAACGCGCCAAGCGCTTTTTGGCGCGATTCCTCAATCCTTTTGTTTTGTCTACGCCATGCCTCAGTGCGCGCGCCGCTTTTAATTTATTCCTCGATCAGTATAATCACTTTTTTTTTTTAATTTCATAATAAAACTAGATTTCGAAGGGAGAGGTGGTGGCAAGATTTTAACATAAAATAAATACAACAGAAAGTGATATTAATGTATTACACTTCCAGATATAAATTATTTACACTATTTTAAGCGTTCATTACATAAAATTTGAACAATGTGTTACTTTTGCTGAGCAGAGATCCCGCGGGGGAAAGAAACCCGAACGAAAAACTAACACTAATATACGTTATCTCCATGGCAACCACATTATCGCACGATAAAAATATCAAAGTAAACCATATTATAATATTATCGCCTATCTTGGCGAACATAAACAACAACATGGCGCCTAGCCTTACTGTATCAAATTAGCATCCTAGATGGAGTTACGCAGTCTGATAATTAGACCGACGATATGTGGGGCCTTTGTAGGGGCACAAGGACTACTTTTGAGCAAGGGCTCAGGGCCTCACGAAGTCATAAGACTTCGAAGTCATGCTTGTAATCAATGGCTTCTTTTCCCATTCTGCGTTCGAATCCCCTCTCCGCGGATGAAACCATTGAGAGCGATCTTCACCTCAACCCACATGAGGAGGAAGTGCCACGACAACCTCAACTATCAAATTTTTTAACGAGTTATATTTGTTTTCGAATTATATCGAGTGGTATCAAAAATGACAATTCCTTCCAAATAGAATTCTATTTCCTAATTACTTTTGAAATTGTTTTTCTTTATGTTATATATCAGCTTCTATATTTACTTAGCACTTCAATTGAAACAAAGACTTTCCGCTTGAAATAATATTTACTTTTTGATAAAAACCGAGTGTTATCAAGAGCTTCGTTATTCAATTCGAGTACTTCTGATTTTCATTGATTCTGTCTTGATTTGAGCTGTGTCGCCTACTTCTATTTTATTACTTATTCTTGTCAAGTATACTCGCGGTGCGTGTGCAGTAAAAGAGAGGATAAGCAAATGCTTCGATTACATCTGCTTCAGTGTAATGAATCAAAATAATTATATCGTATTATCGTATAAAATTCTATTTGTCATTGTATCAAGCTATTAAGAAGCTTGACTCTTCAGATTGCAAATAAATTGTTCTGGGAACACTGAAACGACAAATAGTGTGATTACTAAGCAACTTACTTTAAAATCATAAATAAAATACAGTCGAACCTCTATATTGCGAATCTTTCTATATAGCGAACTTTTTCCTGGAACCTTGAACATTTCACGATTTTCTTCGTAAAATAACCTCTCTATAGCGAAGTGCATTTTCTATGCAACGAACTTTTTCTTTTGTGATTCAATTTTTTTTCTCCTTATTGATTGATTGAATATTAACGTCGCACTGTTCAGCTACACGAGGGCTTTTGGCGACGGACCACGTAATTTTCAACCATGGTCAAATGACGTGGACGACACCTGAGCTGGCACCCCCTCTCCTAACTACCACACCAACGGGAGGGCGTTTCAGCTCTCGACAGATTTAACGTACATCGCCGCCCTACACGGCGGGTCTTTAGTGGTACTGGGCTCGAACTCGTGACAAGGCAAGCCACGGTCCGATACCTATACCACTCGGCTACCGCGGCCTTTCTCCTTATTGAAGTTAACTTCTTATGGCACAGTAGGGAAAAATTTCCGTTACGCATTACCAGTTACGGTTACGTGATGAACGCTAGGTAAAAATGAATGAAGTTCCGAATTTTCCCCACGTTTTAAAAAACGCCATCTAATTCATACTATCTATCTCAGACAAAAAATAATTACAGAATTGGAAAGATATTTTTTTTCGCCACGATATGGTACATTTTTTTTTTTTACAAAATAATGATATTTTCTATTTTTTACGATTTTTTTTAAATGAGTCAAAATTGATACGCTTTTGTAAAAATGGTTTTTAAATCATCCCCTTTCGGTTTCCTTTCGCGTTAATGAATTGATATTTTATCCTAAACAAGTTCATGCTTTTCTCTTTTAGAATCAGTCATTAAAAAAAAAATGCCGAAATCTTTTTTTTTTTTTTTTTTTTTACGATTTTTCAAAAAATATTCAAAATTTTAATTAAATATAAAATAACTTCATTATTTATAAAAATAATCTAACGAAACTTTTTTTCCATATGTAGAATAGTATCCGTAATCTGTTCAAAGATTGAAAAAATGGATTAAAAATTACGGCTTTTAAAATTTCTTTTGTGTTTTTCGTCTATTAGCCATTTTAAGAGTATGTTTTACTAAAGTATTATTCTTACATTTTTTTTGTTTAAAAATTACTGTTGTTTGCAAACGATGTGTGAAATATCAAACTATTAACTTTAAAATTATGCTTTCAAAATAAATAAAAACTTTAATACAAAGAGCAATTTTACGAAAAAACCCAGTTGCGCGCCAAATTGGCAACCTTCTTTATGTGAGGGAGTCAGTGAATGTTAACGTCGCATTGTTCACCTACACAAAGGCTTTTGGCAACGGGCCTCGTAATTTTGAACTGTGGTCAAGTGACAAGGACGACACCTGAGCTGGAACCCCCTTCTCCTCATTCAACAGCGACTTTAGCAAGTTTTTCCTCTTTTAGCTTTGCGATACATACTTTGTTTTGTTTTTACTCTATCTAGAAGTCAAATTATAATCAATTTTATAAGTTAAAAAATGGGGCAGTTGTAAGGCTAGTTCATGTAGAAACAAATTATGAATGATTAGTTAAGACATTATCGCTTGAGTTTCCAGATTTACCTCAAATAGGGAAAAAATTAAGACGCAAAGCAGCAGGTCACGCGGCAGAAATTAACGTCAGTAGAATGGCTGTACCAATCGTACGGAGATCTTCCAATATTCCACTCAACAATAACAAAACAATATTTGTTAAGCGTACGCACGTTCCGTTGGTGTGTGTGCATGCGCTACAACAATTCATAAATCTTAAGGTAACACATACTCAGAAATTGTTTACGAATACGATCGACGTCACTCTCAATCATTATTATACGTTGCTTTATCACGTGTAACGAGTCTTGAAGGATTATATATTACGACAAAAAATAATGATAAAACATTTTACCATTGTCGAAGACGATCGTCATCAACAATTGATTTGCAAGAGGAATTTAAACGACTTTCATTGAACAAACTACAAACTATCAATGAAGATTTGATTAATTTCATAACGAACAGACAAGGCTCATCAATTTTTACTTTTAATTGCCAAAGTCTTACAGCTCCCGCTGTAGACTTACACAAGATTCAGTAATAAGAAATTCAAATATCTTAGTTTTATCAGAAACTTGGCTAGACACAATGAAAGTGATATATCTATTCCTAATTTCAACTGCATTGTGAAGTATAAACGACCAAATACGAGAGCAGGAGGAGTTGCGATATATCAAAATTCTAGCGATGTTGTTAACATTATAACTCCCTCCATGGATTGTTCTGTCAGTCAATGCGATATTTATGGTACCATACAATCTTCAGTGGGGGATTTGAGCTTAGCTGAATGCGTAATAGATAATGGACAAAAAATTATAATTGTAGCAGTATATATTACTCCGAACAAAAAGTTGGATGACATTATAGAGTTCCTTCATCGATCATTATTACCATACACATCAAGAGGTTCTGCTTTACTTGATAAAAATTATGACAAAATACCCACGATTTTAAGTGGAGATTTTAATGTCAATTCTGCTTTAGACAAATCTCTACAATTTAATTTTTAAAAGATAATTTCACCTTATCTCTACGATACAACAGAATAATATCAACGACAAAATCAAATACTACGATTAGTGCAGTCTTTTCGAGATACTTAAACGATATTGAGTGCAAAACCTACATTTCTTACTTTAGTTACCACAAGTCTTTCATAACAAAAGTATGTACTGAAACACCCATAAGCATAATGTAAATAGACTAATAATGATGATACTTTTCTCTAAATACATACAATAAAAAAAAATTTTAGTATTATGTATTGGAAATGAAAATTTTGTTAATACTTGTACCTTTTCCATCCTAATTAATTTTTTAAAATACAGTTTGAAATAATAATTACAATAATAAATTTGTTTATTATATATAAGATTACTTTAAAATAAAACTTAATTATACAATTCAATACATACAAACCAAAGAAATTAACTTCTAACGCGTGTTCACACTGATACACGCACACATTTTTTAAAAAGTATTTCTGAACATTTCAAGTTATTCTCTCTTTAATACATTTTATGGTGGTCATAAATTTTGAACTTGTTTTATTAGATCCTAACCAGCCGAGATTAACAGAGTTCTGGATGTTTCATCCAAGAAATGCAACCTTTAATCCCCATTGTCCACACAGTTCACTACAAACATCTTCGATGTACCCTTTCACACTCAGTGGAGCTGTCCCCGCGTTCTAGTTATAAAATAATGTATGTTTAATATTACTTGTATGCTTTAAATTAGAAAATGTCCTTCAAAAATTCATTTTAATTTTAATATAAAATTATTTTCTTAATATTGAAAATATAGTGTATTCTTCGACATTCTTTTTTCTTGTTTTCCTTGCAGTTTTTCTTTCTTTCTTTTTGATAAGTAAAATATATAAAATAAACATATATTAATTTTATAAAAGGTGTGAATAATTACTTTTTTTTAATATATAGTGTTTAGGATAATTTAAAATTTGTTTTATGTGGTTTATAAAGTATATTAAAAGAGGAACCTCTATATAACGAACTTTTTTCCGGGATTTAGTGAGTTCGTTATTTAGAGGTCCGACTGTATTTTATATTAAACTTTGGTATTTTAGATTAACTCTAACTGGGTGATAATTTTAAAGTTTCTTGCACAAAAAAATGTATGAATTAGAGAATCTTAAAAAATTGATTTTATTCCAGTTTTTCTTTGAATATAGAGGGAGAAAAATACTTCCCTTTTTCTCATAAAATCTTTGTTGAAGAAACAAATATGTACATTCTCCGAAAATTTTGCTGACTGAAAATTGTGATGCAATACGCCATATTTTGAAAGACAAGTTAAGATCACACGAATATGAGAATATACACAGCTTCGGGGGTTTTCGTTCCTTCACACAAGTATCACAAAACAATTATCTTAAATCTTTCTCTTAAATTCTAATCTCAAAAACAATTACTAGAAACATATCTTTTGTCTTAGATTGGGGAATTATATTTTAAGTTTGATGTGTGTGTATTTTTAAAATATTTAAAAATACTTTTTATATTCTTACCTCTCATTAGCAAAGTATTGGTAGTAATATTAAAACAGTCAGTGATGTATTGTAATTTCCGTATTTAAATATTAATCACCAAAAATTTTATTATTACCATAAAATTCCAAAATTGTTAACTTCTTTAAAGCTGAAAACTTTTAAATTTATGTCGTTTATATAAATAATAATAATAATAGGTTATGTACAAATTTACCTACAAAGTGAAGGCCTTTCTGTTGCAACTTTTTTTAGGCGAATGTTTAAGTTTAAAAAATAATAGTAATTGTCTCTAATACGTAATAAAGATAAATATTTATGAAATTTAATACAAAGGTTGATTTAATTATTTTGGAAATATATGGTTCTTAAAAAACAATCGAATTTCTCCGAATTGGTTTACAGCAGCAGCCTTTAAACTGTGGTCCGTGGACCCCCGGGGTCTCCAGCGCTTTTGTAGAGCATGGCAAGTGGTCTGTAAGTTGTGAAGTTCCTATCCCAAAAAAAGGATGTACCTCCTCATCAAAGCTATTATATTTAAATTACATAAATTGAAAAAAATTAGTCTAGCTGTGAATAAAGAAACTGATGGGCAGTGCATAATTGCTTGGGAGAAAAACAACAGGACGGACGCCGTCCGCTCGCCATGGAGGAACTCACGTATTTTTTCGGTCTTTCTGGGGGGTCTGCGAAAATCTCTCATTTACTGTTAAGATTTCCCTCTTTAACAGACTTTGAAAGGCCTAGTGGAAATTCTTGAATGAATGCCGCTTTCGATGTTTCATAAATAATCCATTAATTAAAATAGTTTTTCATGTTCATGTGATGCCTTCAAAATTATGTTTTTTTTTTCTATTGTGAAGCGTTTTAGCAAAAAAATTAGTCATTAATAAATAGAAATTAATGAATTTTTGTCAAAAATCTTATAATGAATAACTATTTTTAACTGGAATATCGCGTTTGGAATCATTTTTTCTGAAAAGACGCAAAATTGAATCGTTGCCAAACAGCGTTAGATAAATATGGTAAAGCTGAATTACTCTATAATTTTTTCAAAATAAAAAAAGAAGCAAACTGTTAGAACAATTGTGAAAAAAAAAGATCAAATGAAATCGCATTTTGTTTTCTCTTCTAATATACACTCAGGAACACTGAAAATAGCGACCCAAGAAGGAAGCTAAGTACAATCGCGAAACTGCAAATAAGTACAGCGTAATGTGATATGCAAATGATCCAAGTTTTGTGCCAGTACGCATGCTCATACACGCCGAGGTGGCGCTACAATCAGGAAGAGGGTGTTATATAAGCCAGCGCAAATTCGAAGATTCATAAACGTGACGATTACCCGCCGATTGTAGGAAGACTTTGGTAAGCGAAACATGCCAGGTAAACGTGCTAGAAGACATTTATCACAGATAAGCGAGTTTGAGAGAGGCCTGATCATCGGGATGAAAACTGCAGGCTGGTCGACGCGCCGTGTTGCTGGCCAGGTGGATCGTTCGGAGTGTGCCGTTAGAAATTGTTGGGAGCAGTGGACATGAGAAGGTACCCACGCGCGGAAAACCGGGTCTGGAGCGACCAGGAAGACCACGAGGAGAGAGGATCGAAGGATCGTGCGGCAAGCACTTGTGGACCCCTCCCCCCACCAGTGACTCGTTCAACGATACGAGCTGACGTAGACGTAGCAATTGTTCCACAAACAATTTCCAGATACCTTGCCAAAGCAAATCTTAAATCCAAGCGCCCTTTCCGTGCACTCCCTTTAACACCGGAACATCGGCAACTGCGTCTACAATGGTGCCAAGCCAGATCAATGTGGAATGTCACAGATTGGCAAAAGGTTGTGTTTAGTGATGAATCCCGGTTTGTTTTGGGGACAGATGATAGCCGTGTACGGGTGTGGAGGCGCCCTGGTGAGCGGTACAATTCCCCTCACACTGTTCTACGTCACACTGCCCGCACAGCTGGTGTAATGGTCTGGGGGGCCATAGCCTATGATAGCCGATCCACTTTAATTGTGATGCGTGGAACCTTAACGGGTCAACGTTACGTTGATGATATTCTTCGGTCCCATGTAGGACCTTTCCTAAATGGTCTCCCAGGGGCAATTTTCCAGCAAGATAACGCATACAGCAAGAGTTGCTCAAGACTTCCTACGTCATTTTCAGACTCTTCCATGGCCGGCCCGCTCCCTCGATTTGTCTCCTGTAGAGCACGTGTGGGATCAGGTAAAACGGGAGATGCCATCGTGTCACTCTGTACATGATTTAGAGTTGACTGTTCCAAGATTTGTAGGCCCATCTGCCTCAAGACAACATAAGGTGTCTAATTAACTCAATGCCGGACCGTGTGACGGCATGTATTGCAGCTGGAGGTGGTCCAACGCGCTATTGAAGTTGCCCATTATTTGTGTCGTTGCACACCCTGTATTCGTTTAATCGTCTTGTTTTTGAGATCAAGTGAATCTCTCATCTGTGTCATTATGTGTATTAAATTTCATTTCAATCCGATGCTTTCTTCTTGGGTCGCTATTTTCAATGTTCCTGAGTGTATTAATATTTAAAAGTATACATATATATTAGAAGTAATTGAAAAAAACAATAATTGCAATATAAAAAGAAAGTTACTGTTTTAAAAGTGATTGATTTTAGTTTTGAGTCCCGAAATATTTATTTTGTATCATTTTATTGCTTAGGTTTATGAATGTGTATTTGAATTAAGATATTTACGCTAGCTATTGAATGAAAAAATTTTGTATAATTGGTAATTTTGCATAGTTTTTTAAAACTATTCTTAAATATAAGATAAGTTTCGAATTGGAGGTTTTCTGAATAAAACCATTATTTTGCTTTAATTTGATATAAGTCTATATTCTACAGTATATCTCTTTCAAATGTTCTTTTTAAAAATTTTAAATGACAAGTTTCCAAGACGACTCAACATCATATCAAACATAACACAAGGGGAAAAATAACGCCAGTAAATCTATTAAGGCTGTTTCCGCCGTATGCACAAGTGTAAATTTAACGTGGAGCACATTTTCAGACAGAAAAAATGCCTCAATTTCTTTAAAAATTTGTGACATTATAACTTATGGACTTGTTTAAAAATGTAGTGGTTTTAAAATTTGAAAATATTTCGTAAATAATTAGTTTTTCTTTTTAATATGTAAAGGGATAGCTCATTTAACATTACCGGTATAGGAGAAAAAATGCGAAACACATTTTATAAAAGATAAAATGTTTCAATTCGGATAAAAATGTGTAGTATGATAAAATATGTCATTCTCTACCGGATAGTGAGGCCAGGATATAATATTAATGTTTGAGTACTTTTATATTTGAACAAATATTCCAAATTTGGGTCCTATTCTTTAACATTAGCCGCGCGAAAACAGCCTTAACTCAGGGAAGTCCTCGCACAGGCGGAGGTGCAATTCTTTAAAATTTGGATAAGTATGAACTGAAAGCCTTCCTAACAATTGACTTGATGAAGTCTTATGGGAGATCGGAATGGGATGTTTTTAGGACCCAGGCTTCTTTTTTAGCCAAATAGGGGTCGGTCTCATTACTCTGAACTCTACAATGGGCAGGGATCCATTGAAATACAACCTCTTTGCCGTTACCGATACAAGCCAATTGAGAAAGTCGAAACATTAATCGACAGTTGAGGAACTGGATCACTTTGTGAGACGATAGCTTGAAAGGCGGTTTTGGAGTCTAATAAAAATACTACCTTCGAGAAAAATGTTCTAAATGTAGTTCTAAAAGTTGTAAAGTATGTAGTTGTAAAATCTGGTGAATGGCAGCTATTTCACCATCAAAGGCAGTTAAGGCAGATGGGTGTATATAAAGAAAGGAACTCGCAGTAAACACCTGCACCAGTGTTAATAGTCACTCAATCTGGAGCCATCAGTATATACTGCCTATTTCTTTTCTTACGAGTAGAAATTATTAAGGTATCCGACAACTTGCGACAACTTTTTTTTGAAAAAATGAAGATATGGGGATTTTTTTTTGTGACAAAAAATAGAGCACTTTATTTTAGTGATTATATGAAATTTCTTAAAAAAAAACAGTGATTATATTCACATAAAGGACTGTAAATTTTGAAATAAAACAGTGATTGATAAATCTGAAGATCAAAACACTTCTACTGTTATACAGAACATACACAAAAAATTTCAGCAAATTATTTTTAAAACTTTATGAGCAGTCGCTGTCCCCGTTTGAGCTTTTCGAGAAAAAAAACACATTTCGAGTAAAACGCATTATAAAGTTTAACATTTGTGTAAAGTTGCGGCATTTGCTTCTACTAAAACACTTGTAGTTTTTGTTCTAGTAAACGGAAAATAAAAAAACTTGGTATTTTTATTAAGCTAATAAGATGACCTATAAAATAAAATTATAAAAAAATTTGTCAGTTTTTTAAAAAAATCATGATTTTAGGGTAGTCGGATATCTTAATAGTTTCATGTGCCAAAGCTTTGAGAATAGTATCGCTAGTGTCGGTTTTAGAAACATCCTGCTTGAGCCCTAGGCGGAGAGAGAAAGCCTTGTTTGTTGTGAAGGTAGACTGTTCAGCCTCAAAATTGAGGCCCAAACTTGACATCACATCATAAACTCCTTGCACGAAACCGCATTGTGTCGTTTCTGCGGGTATCAGAAAAAAAAGCTGATTTGTTAATTTTATTTTTATGTTCATTTTTGATATTTTAAAAAAATATATTAGTTTTCTAGTAAACATTAGTCAACTTAAAAACTTTACACTTCATTTATATTTTATTATAAAAAATTGTTATAAAATGAAAATATTTCCAATTTTAATTACAATATCATTTTTTATTTCGTAATGTATAAAGTCCCTTTAATTTGAATGGCCTTCCAGCAAATAAAAATTCTCCATGCATGATGTGTGGATTCTGATTTAAAAAGATTTATAAAAACTAAATATTCAATATCTAATGCAGTGTTAATTATACTAAATCGACCGTAATGATTGTATAACCAAAAAATGAAATTGTTTTATGCTATCTCCGAGAAAATCAACTTGGAATTTTTAAAGATGCTAAAAAAACAAATACATCTATAGAAAATGAAAAGCAGACATGACATCATGAATTCAGAGCAATCTCATAAAATAAGCGTAAAATCTATCTGCATTTATCTTTTGTATTTACCGATCTCGTACTATTTTATAATTTCATTAGTTTTATTAGACACGAATTACTTATACTTACCTATAACTCATACATGGTAAAATTTATCCCAACTCATTGACTTTTGCAAAACGTTCCGTGGATATTACCTGCACTGCAGTGGCGCACACAAGGGGAGGGGGGTCCGGACCCCCCAAAGCCTTGATTTTTTCCCGATTGATTATAATTCTAAGTATATAGTATGTAAAATTTATCTAATTATTTGTTATTAATGATTAAATTTATTAATTAATGCTAATTATTTATTCAAAAATTAATTTTTCACTGTGTTTTGTTCCCCAAAATCGACAAAATCGAAAGGAGCATGATACAAGAATGGTGAACTTTCGACCCCCCCTTGAAAAATTCCTGTTTGCGCTACTGCTGCACTGTTGTTCAGGGGAACATTTGGTCGAATTTCTTGAACCCAGTATTTAATGAAAGTAATTCTCCCAAGTGGATTGGATCAATTGTACAATTTTTTAATTTAAGTAGCGTTTTGAGCATTATTTTGTAATATTTATAAGCTTGATATTATTTACTTATTTATTCATATTCTTGAAATTTGTTTTAGAAAATGATGTTTAAAAACTTTTTAGCAGATGTTCGCATCATATTGGTTTTATTGTAATAATCTATGTAAATAATTCAACTTTATTAATATGGTGCTACGAGTACGCTTTTCCGAAAATGAAAAAAAAAATCACTAATACCTAAAGTAAATAAATAAAATGACAATGGTTATTCAAATGCGTGGAGGAGGGAATATTAACGTCGCACTGTTCAGCTACACGAGGGCTTTAGACGGCGGACCACGTAATTTTGAACTATGGTCAAGTGACGTGGACGACACCTGAGCTGGCACCCCTCTCCTAACTACCACACCAACGGGAGGAAGTTTCAGCTCTCGACAGATTTAGCGTGCATCGCTGCCCTACCCGGCGGGTCTTTAGTGGTACACGGCTCGAACTCGTGACAAAGCCAGCCACGATCCGATACCTATACCACTTGGCTACCGCGGCCACTCAAATGCGTGGACCCTTAGAGATAAGCAAAAATATATTATCAGATTTGATATTTTTTGATAATCTGAAATTGTAGTCACAGCAGTCGGTGAAAACTTTATATCGTTCAATCATGTATCAATATTTTTAATATGCACATTCCAAGATTAAAAATGAAATGACGCTAGATAAACAAATTATGTTGATTTAAAAAATTAGATTTGTCTGCAATTTCCCGTTATTTTCGTTTTGATTACAAGTAAGTGCCTGTACAAAATCAGCCTAAAACAAACTTCCTTATCATCAATATCATGTTGTTGTTTCAAGATGCATATGCTTCCGAAAATAATTTTTTAATCCATGATACGTCACCAGTTGAATCTTTTTAACTGCAGCAGCCAGTTCACATGTGGTTTACTAAGAAAAAAAAAGTGAAGGTCGGTGGATATGTAAATGTTTATGCGTGGCTGAATAGAGCATGAGGAATGGTATGTCTTACTCTTATGTAATATTTCCGCTTGATATTCTAAACTTCAGAACGTTTCTCATTCGTAAATTTATTTGATGTCAAACGTTTCATTTTAAGTAACAGCATCACATAAAGACAAACATCAATATCTCGAAACCTCGTTGGTTGATGAGAAATTCCGATCTACACAGTTAAATTTTCTGCAAGTCTTACAGATTATCTATTAAATAAATTGTTAAATACATACCCCATCTTTAAATTCTCATAGACCCAGAACTATTTTAATTGTGTGTGATTCTCTGCATTTTTCCACGTTAAAATTTTTTTTAAGTTCGCTTCTCCGTGTATTACTATTTAATCATTAACAAAATTTTTATTTGATCTTCTGTATCGTCTCCAATTTTTTCTGAAACATAAAAAGTATTATTGCTGAAAATTTTGTCAGCCAATCACGCGATCTTTTCTCTCATCCCATTTTATATTTTTATTAAAATTTTCTTCTACACTTAGTCACAAAAGTAAGTATGCAGAGTGTATGTGATGATGTCCTGTGAAAAAAAAACAGACCTACAATATTAGAGTTTTCAAATTAACGATTTATTTCGATTACAGCAAAATCAAGCTTAATTACAAAATGAAAAATATTTAAAAAATATAAATATTTAATTAGCAAGATCAGCTTAACTTAAAATAGGATGTAATTTACATCATAAAAGTAAGTATGCAAACAAAAACAAAGACATTAATATTGCAAATTTTACAATTTTTTCAAAAAAAAAAAAAATAGTAATTTGTTGGATAGCATTTGGCCTTAATAACAGCTCTTAATCTAGATGACACTGATTTTATTAAATTTTGAGTGACAGAAGATGGTATTTTCTGCCTCACCTCCAAAAGGGCTTTTTTTAGATTATTCTTAGTTTTGATCTCTTGCTTTCTAATTTGGCGATCAAGATAATTCCACAAGTGTTCAATGGGAGTAAGATCAAGTGACTGCGGTGGGGGGTTTTACCTGTTTTCGCACGTTATATAGCAGCCATTCCCAAACAACCCGAGCAGTATGTTTGGGATCATTATCTTGTTGGAAAGTGAAGGATCCATCGAGTCCCAATTTAGAAGCACTTTGGCTTAGATTATCCTGTAAAATAATCAAATAGCTATATTGATTCATTATTCCGTCGATTATAACTAAAGCTCCTACTCCAGTTGCTGCCATGCAACCCCAAACCATAATCGAACCACCACCGTGTTTTACAGTTCCTCACTTGCTCTTCGGCTCTAGAGCTGAAAGTTCGGCTCCAAACTTTTTGGTGTCCATCTGACCCGTGGATGTTGAATTTACATTCATCTGAAAAAAACACGGAATTCTAAAAATGTCTGTCCTGCTTTTCATTTTCTTTTGCAAAATCTATTTTCTTTTTGCAATTCACTTTGCTAACAAATGGTTTTCTTCGCATATTTCGACCATGGTATTCTGCCTTCCGTAACACGGCGAATGGTTTCAGGATTGCATGACTTCACAAAATTGTTTTTCACATCAGTTGTCAATTTTGGTGCGCTAATCTCTTCGGATTTTTTTTCACATTTCCAACAACAATTCGCCTTTCTCGATCCTTGAAAATGGGCGGTCGTCCTGTTCTTAGCTTGTTTAGAGTATTCCCCTCAGCTCGGAACTTTTCGATGATTTTTTGCACTGTTGCAGGACTTTAGCCTATGATTTTAGCGATTTGTCTTTGGGACTTGCTTTCCTTATAGAGCTTTATTATTGCCTCCTTTAGAATTTTTGATGATTTTCCACGTGGAGGCATTGCTGAATTGTTGATGTACTTAAAGCTCAAACTTACAAGCTTTGTAGCAGAACTTCTAAACTTATCACTGAAATACGAAAAATCACTCGAGAAGTTTAATTCAGCCTATTTAAAAGTCAAAAATTCATTTTGCATACATACTTTTGTGATTTAAATTTCTACTTGTAGTTAACAAAATTACTCTTAAAGTTTTTTAAAATATAATGATTTGGTTTATTTTTCATTACTTTATGACTTGAATCAGAAACTATAAATATAACACTCTCCAAAGTAATTTTTTTCTTATATTTATTTGAGAACTAGAGCTTTTTCACTGAAGCTATGAGTTGCATACATACTTTTGTGAGGAAGTGTAAGTCTCCGACTTTTTTGCTGCGATCGGATTGGCTGAGCATAGTCACATCCTCCTGATAATCCATTTCAATAATTTTCTCTCCACTTAAACTTGTAATTGTTTTTTACAGAATTTAGTTCAACTTTTATTGTCTAAATTTAATTTGTATTACTAAATTTTAACTCTATGTAAATGCAGAATATGCGTTCTTGTCATTGCAATGTAATTGGTTGAGGATTAAAGTTCCATTATCTATCTCCTTTGACATTTTGAGTAACATTATCGATATCACCAATTTGAAAAACACATAATCGATATCCAATCAAATAGAGTAAGAAGTACTGAAATTATAACTGTTTCTATTGGCTATTATATTAAAGTAGTGTAAAATAAGTTTACTAAAATCTTGTTATTCTGTTGTGGTTGTACTTTCGTTTAAACTGTTAATGAAATAATACACGACTGATCATTCAAAAAATGTATATTTTATCTTTTATATTCTGTATGCCATCCTTTGGCGCGTCATGCTTGGTGAGGAGTTCTCGTTTTCATAATTGGTTTAATGTTGTTTAAGTACGTTGAGGAGCCCTTTTCTTTGAATACCATCAAATAATGTTAATATAAATAATATGGTCGGTATAGGGGGTACCGACTACTCTTAAAAAGAACATTTCCATTGAGATGACACATTGTTGTTAAGGTATTCAAAATACTAGAAATTTGTTTTTTTAAACATTTTAAGACCTATCCTTATTTTGAATGACAGGCAATTTCAGAATTCTTTGGAATCCAAACTCATACATAAAATCATTTTTTTAAACTGCTTAAACAATTTACAAGGTTCTCAACGTGACAGGTAAATGGTTCTAACTGAGCTTGTGGTAAACATAATAATTTATCAGAAAAATCGCAAGGTAATGCAAGTTGCATAGGTAAATACTTCACTACGCTGTAAATTTTAAGTTTAAAAATCGATGTGCAATTTGCAATGGAAGTTGGAGACATTCCTTTTAAGGAAGTATTGTACATCATAATTTCTATCCCAACTGTAACACGTGCCATTATAAACTAAACTAGTAGAGAGAAAATGCAATTCACTCCATTTCTTAATCTGTTTGTATAAGTAACCCTGGAAAATAATCGTGTGGCTGTTGTTCGTAGAATCGATTATGGAGATTTAGATAATGCTTTCAAAATAAAGCATCTAAAAAATTGCCTGCTTTCAACGGAAATAGTGTTTGTGGTTCGCATTATATTTTACTTACATTATAAACCTTGAAATAAGAACCTCTTTATTGTTCTATATTCTACAGAGAATTTTTGCAGGATTATTAAATATTTTAAAAATTTAAAGGATCCGTAAAAAATCAAATAACAATGCTTAAATTGAATTCTTTTAGAAGTTAATATACAGGGTTATAACACAGGAATGAATGACCCGACTACAAAATTTAATAATTCTCAGATGAATAAACAGAAAATGAAAATTCATTGTAAAGACACAATATGAAAATTTGAGTTTGTAACATTGTTTTCGTCCAACAGGTGGAAGCCATGTTGTAATCAAGATGTTTTTGAAATTATGAACAGAAGTGAAAATGGTTTCGCAGCGGGAGAAGGCGTTAGGTTTGCAAAGTCTGTCAGTAATCATGGCTCAACGTGAATTTTGGAGAAAGTAGCATAGAAATGCACCGACATCTAAGAGTATAAGAAGATGGTATAAACATTTCCTGGAAACTGGATGCCTGAGTAAAGGCAAAAGTCCTGGGTGACCACGCTGTTGGCCAGAGAAGTTGAAAGAGTGCGAGAAACTTTTATAAGTTCCAAAGATCCCCTAGACTTGGTTGCCTTTACACAGGCATCCAGTTTCATGGAACTTTTTATACCATCTTCTTATGCTCTTAGATGTTGGCGCATTTCTATGGTACTTTCCCCGAAATTCACGCGTTGGTGTGGTGTGGTAGTTAGGAGAGGGGGTGCCAGCTCAGGTGTCGTCCACGTCACATGGTCATGGTTCAAAATTACGTGGTCCGTCGCCCAAAGCCCTCGTGTAGCTGAACAGTGCGACGTTAATATTCAATCAATTAACCGAAATTCACGCTGAACCGTGATTACTGACTGACTTTGCAAATCTAACGCCTTCTCGCGCTCTGCGACACCATTCCATTTCTGTTCACAATTTCAAAAACATCTTGATTGCAACATTGCTTCCATGTTGGACAAAAACAATGTTACAAACTCAAATTTTCATATTGTATCTTTACAATGACATATTAATTTTCATTTTCTGTTTATTCGTCTGGCAGATTTTGTAATCGGGTGATTCATTCCTGATACACCTCCCCTCTGTAAACCAATTTTTTAGTTCTGTACTTTTCTTAAAAGAAATGACAGACCGTTAAAAATAATACTAACAATTTTTTTAACATATGAGTGTGTGAGTAGTAAGAAAGAATAGTTTGAAGATAAATATTAAAATTAAATGATAAATGCAGATGAATTTAATATTATTTTGAGTATTGTTTGAAGAAAAGTTAAAATAATAAAAATGATTCTTTCTATTTCAAAATTCGTTTTTATTCTTAAACGTACGAGTAATTCAAAAAAATTTACTTGAGATACTTTGTATTATTTAATTATTTCAGAATATATTTAAAAAATTAGAATTACGTTCATATTATTTAATTAATAAGTGGTTATTTTAGAATTTTCAACCTTAAAACTTCTGCAAACTTTGTAATATGTATTTAATTTTTGTGTTATTTTCTATTAAATTTAAAATATCCTCTAAAGCAGTTAAATTTTTTAAAATTTTATATTAAATTAAAAAAATTTCTAGAAAAGAATATAGATATTATTTAGTTTTGAATATAAGTTTTCGATATGCTTCTGAAAACTTAAAATTCACGCAGCAAATTTACGTTTCTAAGAAACTTGAACACACACACAAATTTCGTTTCTTATAAAATTTTCTTTAATTTTTGAAATCTTTCTTTAAATTCTAAAATATTTAATATGTTTCAAAAAAATTTGCGTGTATTTCAATGATCAATAATTTGATACCTACATTGAAAAAAAATGCTTCTTATTCAAATCTCTATAAATAAGAAAATAAATCTTTATAGCTTATTATTCAAATCAAATTCGTTCCAATATAATTTTTAATGGCGCTGTGTGTGTGTGTGCCGAACCTTTTTTTTATAAAATTCGAATATTTTGATGATTATGTCTTCAAAACATTTATTGGTTCATTTTATGTGAACGTATTGTAAGTATTTTCATTTTCGCAAATCTGTTATTCTCAAGTTTTCTCTTATGATAATTTCTTAGCAAACTTTGTTTATTTTTTTAAAAATCCAATCTAGAAAAAGATTGATTTTTGTTTGACAACATTACTTCATTTCATAGTAAGGTTAAATTTAGTCATGATCGAATTTTTTTAATGCAATTAAGAAATAATTCTAAACTTATCAAACTAGAAACTTGCTTGAAATAATATAAATTGTTGAGAGACAAATCATCTGATATACACTACTATAAACAATTAAGCTTTGCTTATTTGATTCTGCCAGAAAGGGATGCAGATCATTGTTACAGTTTTCTTAATTCTTTACAAAATCTCGAAGCAACGCTTCGAAAAAAACATTTTTTAACAATTATTTACTTAAGTACTAAATGTGAGTTTAGCGATACATTTCCAGCAGAATAATAGTAATTCATTTTTAGGTGCACTTTAAAATCATTTTATATAGTACTACATATCTGCATACTACGTTTCCTTTGTGAATAAGAATCTGTTTTAACCCTTTTTAATAACCTTAAAGAAAAATCCCAAATTACTTTTAGGAGGGAAACCTCCAGAGATAGCCCGTTACAAATTCATTTATTTCATTTATTTCTACATTTATTTTTCTGCAAAAATATTTTTTGAATCAATAGTAACTCCAAATGTACAAAGTTATACATCTAACTGTAAAATTTACCATAATTTATAGAATTTTTTCTAATGAATACTTTCAGAGTATTTTTCTTATTTTTTTTGTACCAGAAAAACAAAATATTTGCTTCAAAGGTCGGCAATATTTTTGTACTGTCACTTTTTGTATTAATCAGTTGTGAAAGTTGTAAAACCGATGTTGAAACTAACCGAGATAGGGAGAAAAGAACCTTGAAAAAGAGTTGAGATAATCCAAAGGAATCTCCAAGATCCGTATTTTCTCTTAAACATAAGGTTTGGATTTGCAAACAATCCTATGAAACATTACTTATCTACCATCTTGATATGCTTTCTGTCGCGTGTTCAAAGGCAGCTATCTTCACAACATCAAAAACAACAAAAAGGAATTATGATTTATTTTATGCTTGTAAAACGAAACAATCTTTGTAAATTTTGTAGATGGTCATTTCTATTTCAAGAGTGAGATAACATATGTTGCGGCAATTCGACCTTGCACATAAAACGTCTGAAAAATTTATCTACAGGTGGGAATTATTATCTAAAGGCTAGTAATTTTTTGCAATTTAATTTTTTACTTGCTTGCATGATTTTCTTTTAAATTCATAATTAAAGAAAATTCCCTACTACTTTTTCGGGTAATATTAAGGTGACCATTTTTTTACAATGAATAGGAGGACGAAAAATTTATGAAAAAATTACAACTTAAGTATATGAAACGTTTTATTAATTCAAAGAAAAATACGCTAATTACGCTTACATCATTTTTAATTATCTTTAACAAGTATTTTTCTATTGAATGATTTTTTGTCAACGTATCATTTTTTAATATATTGAAAAGTTCGGGCAAAAAATATCGTTCATATTGAATTTTACGGTAAGCACTGTAGCTAAAATATAAACTTTCAATTTTGATTTCTCACTAAGTCACTTCACAAAAATCATTACCAACTGAAAAAAACTCTTTTAGCTGCTGCATTAGTTCCAGGGCAGCACAACGTAAATTCAACAAGACTAATTACATTTTCATATGGAATGGGTTCATTTTTGAAATGGTTTAAGTAAATTCACCCATCATTTATCCATTTCTTAGCGTGTTGATTTTCCAATTGTTCTAATTTATTAGAATTTAAATATACATTCAGTCTTCTTTCTACTTCAAACAGACAATTGTCATTGATTTTAAAATCAGGCATTTCTTTCGATAAAAACTCAACGTAATTTCTTATATCTGCCCAATTTACATGTGACAAAGTCAAAAAATGCCATTGAAAACTGTTATTTCTTGTGCTATTTGTTTCAGACCATTCTTCGATATATTGGAAACGTGTTTTGTTCATCTCTGAATACAGAGATTAGCAGATCAGTTTTAAAATATTGAAAAGGAGGACAAAAAAAGGACACTTTTCGAGGAAGGATAGAACCTATAAAAGGAGGACTGTCCTCCCTAAAGGAAGACGGTTGGTCACGTTAGTAATATACAATAGTAAATTTTCACTTCCTTGCTTAAAGTTAGTTTCTAAAAAAGGAACAATTAAAAGGAAATTTTAAGGAAAGTATATACTTATTTCAAGTTTGTTCAATGTATTGAAATTGTTTACATTCGTAATATGTGAATCAGAATATTTTAATGAAATTTAAACGTAATAAAAGAAAACTGTTTAATTCATTACTTTCTGGAACATAAAATTCTTCAAATGGAATTGGATTCATTTATTTGTTAGCAAATCTTAAAAATTTTACCGTAAAATCCGGCATGTAACGTGCACTTTTAACACAAAAAAAAATAAGATCGAAATTTACGGGTGCACGTTCTACGCCGGGTATAAAAATGATAGCTTTAAAAATTAAAAAAAAAAAAAGAAAAGAAATGAGCATTAAAAAAATTAGTTCTACATCATTCGAAATACTATTTAAAAGAAATGACATTACTTATGATATTAAAAGAGCTGCATAGTTCTCTAGGTAAGTATTATTTTTTCAAAAGCCTGGGATAATACCTCGAATAAATGAATTCAAAACATAGGAGCATTGTTTATGTAAATTTCAGGTTTCTTCATAGGAAAAGAGGGTGTACGGCGAATGCACCTGAAAATTAAAAATTTCAGCTTGAAAGTATAGGTGCGCGTTATATACACGCCGGATTTTACGGTGTATAGACATGTGGCTTTAAAACATTATGGACTTATGATCTCTTCTTAAAATTTTACGCTTTTCATTTATTATTCGCATAAATGTAATTATGCAAATACAAATTAACGTAACACATTTGTGACGAGCTCACGCGTCTTTTCATTAACATGTCCTTTGGGTTCTTTGGGGCCAGAATTAATGAAAACTCTTTTCCAACCAAACCCAAGAAGTGAAGGGTGAAGGAAAGATTCAAATTAGGAAGCTTTTAAATATATGAAGTTAGAGTAAGCTGTGGGGCAATTTGAGGAATGTTATGATTCAAGCGTGAAGAGGTTTTGGAAAGAATAATTTATTCGTGACAGAGAGCCATTAGGTCAAGGTGCATATACCATTGCACTCCAGTAAAACCGCATCTTCCAGAAAGATTGTATTGATCGATCGATATAAAGGTAGGAGTGACTATTTAATATTAGGATCTGTGATAATATTGGAATTGAGTTTAGGCGAGTTAGTTATTGATAGTGGTCCGGCTTACGTCATTTCGGTATTATATATATATTGTGTGTTTAGCCACCGTAGATTCTCTCACAGATATTATTATTATCTAATTTGTTAGATGTTTAAGTTTTAAGATCTTAATAAAGTCAAATTAAGATCATGGCAGTTTCTAGTTCTTAAGTTATTCCTATACCTCTAGCTCACGCTGATAATCAAGGAGAAGGGCACCCGAGGAGGGCATCCTTACACATTTTTTTGTAGTAATATTATATTAAAATATTTTTTGGATTGAGATAGATTTATCAAAAGAAATTCATTTAGCCTAGGGTCTAAAATCAGTTTTATTTTTAGACTACTTTTTTTTGGTGGGAAATATGTTTCTTACTCTGTACTGCGTGGTATTCAAAAGCAGGATATCTTATGTTTTGTGTATTTCTTTTCATGTCACTTTACATTATATTTATGAAATATAATTAGCAGATACTAAAATATGCAGGAGTTAAAAATTAAATATATTTTGTATTAAAAAAATTTAAGAGTTTATATATATCTATTATACTTTGCCTAAAATTTCAGAAAACAGGGATTAGCATGTAGTGGGACATTGCAGCTCTACAACGTATCTTGGTCTCTTCTTATGCTCATTTTAGTAGAATATAAATAACAACTTCAATACTTTTTTGGCACAGTTGACATATGGTCACCAACTTAAGTCAATCGTGCATCTTCTGGTACAGTTTTAGGAAACTTACAGGTTGTTCTTTGCGTTTACGATTTGAAAATACAGAAATCAGATGTGCCAACCGAAGTGCTAGCAGCACAAATCCTAAGTGGAAAAATATTTTCCATCGACGTTTAAAAATTTATAAAGTTGGTGTGGGAATTATACTTCCCACGACCTTATAAAAGATTAAATACTCTAATAAAAATACAAAAGATTGAAATGTATAGTGTGTTATACAAAAAATTACCTATATATTTTTGCATACAGCAGCATTTCTCAAACTGTGGGGCGCGCCCCTCCTACGGGGGGGCGTGTTAACTCTACGAGGGGGTCCGCAAGCATATTGAAAAGTCGAAAAAAAAAAGATTATTGAAAGAAATTATTAAATCACTGAAAGTAAACAAACAAAATACATTCTGCCGTAATAAAAAGTAAAATACTCATTTACACTGATATAATACATTTCTAATTGTATCAGTACTGCATAATGTATTTTTAATTAATTCAACAATACTGAATTAAGAATAACATTAATAATTACCAATAAACCCCATGGGCTTGTCATATATAAAATTATATACAAAAAATTAACACTTATTATGATAATTTGTATAGTTTATAATTATTCCCTTTACTGCTGAATTAAAGTTACGCAATTTGCTCCCCATTACCCCCCTTTCCACGTATTGCGGGGGGTTGAGAAAAGGAATAAATAAGCAAATCCTCTGCTTCGCAAACACTGTAAAGGTTCTTTTATCGCATTCCATAGTCTTCGGAATAATTTTATGGATAGCAGTGCATAGAGAAGATCCTACTTCGAAAAGACAAATACATACTTCTCTCTCTCTCTCCGGGGCAATTAATGCTTTGGCTGAGCAATACGTTTATTACGCATATAACACTTAAGAGGTTAAAGTCGTATTGTAGCTTTAGTGTCAAAGTGCATTATTGGATTAAATGCATTGTTATTGTATGGAGAGGGGGGGCGATGAAAATTATGGTTTAATATTGGATCGCAAATATTGAAACTTTGAGGAAGTATTGGCACACAGTATTTTTAAGACTGTTTACTTCATCTAACCAGAGAAATATATATAACTTTATAAATATTTTTTCTTCCCAAGCCTTCTTAAATATTGGGAAAAAGAAGGGAGTTTTCGAACTAAGCGTCGAAAAAATTTTCATATTGATTCGAAACAACTTCTTTGTGTGTTGTCTATATTAAAGATAAAAATATTTCTTAATTTTTATAAAGCGAGCACATTTGTGCAAGAGTAACTGATAACCCCATTACTTACGATGGAGAAGATCATAATTTAATAAAACAATATTCTTTTTTAATCCTCGTTCTTCAAATGCATTAGGACACTTAATCGACACTTTCTCACTCATATCATGCCGTTGGTATCGTTAATTGTCCCGTAATATTAAGAATCGCGCATTACATCATATATGATGCTCTTTAGATAAAGAGGGAACATTTCAGGATAAGAATTTATACTCATCAAAGCGAAATATCATAGACAACGCTGTGCCATGTGCATTTCTCTAGTAATTATTAATTGAGGAAACTGAATGACTCAGAAAGAACTGCTCTCTATTGTTATTCAGAGATAATTGGATGACAGTTTCTTGGGATGTAAAAATTGCTGTACATTATTCTATTGATAAGAAGAATTTTCGGGACCGATTATCATAAATATCATGATTAACACATTTTAGAACTCATTAGGATTAAGTATTTATTTTAGGCGTAATTAATAATGATTGTTGATAATTATTAAGAATTCATTTTGATAGTTAAGATTAAGAATTTGTTATGATTGAAAAAATTAAAACTGTAAGATACTTTTCTCAGTATAAATAAGGACCGACATAATTTTGTGTGTATAATTTTTTTTATTTTAATGTTTATTTAAATGTTTATTATAATACATCACCTAAATTAGAAAGAAACATCCAATAAAGTTTTATAATTATTTATTATATTAGGTTTGTTTGTAATTATTTCTTCTTTTTTTTCTTTGTTATTATGAATGACTTTTTTTATCAATACATTACATAGAACTCATTGGGATTATTAATTAGTTATGTGCATAATTAATAATGCTTATTCATAATTATTAAGGATTCATTTTGATTATTAGGAATTCATTATATTTAAAAAACTGAAATTCAAAGTACTTTACTCGGTATAAATAATTAGCAGCATAATTTTATATGCAACATTTTTAATATTTTTTATTGTAATACTTCTCCGTAATAAAGAAAACATACAAAAGGGTTTTGAAAGTATTCTTCAAATAATAAATTGTAATTATTTATTCTATTAAGTATGTTTTGCAATTATATTTCCTTTTATATTCTTCCTACCTTGTCAATATGAATGATTATTATTAACGTCATTATATATATTAACTGATTACATTAGAAATTATGACTAAGAATTTATCATGGACATAAAATTAATAATGATTCTTCATAATTATTAAGAATACATTTTGATCATTATGATTAAGAATTCTGTATGATTAAAAAATTAAAATATAAAATACTTTATTTGGTTTAAATAATTGCCGACATAATTTTGCGTGCGAAATTTTTTTTATATTGGAGGTTATAATACATTTTTGTAACTAGAAAAAAATAAGTAAAATTTGTAATACTTTTTAATGTAATTATTTCTTCTATAATGTATGTATTGTAACCAGTAGCGCACACAGGAATTTTTCAAGGGGGGGCCGAGGTCGAAAGTTCACCATTCTTGTATCATGCTCCTTTTGATTTTGTCGATTTTCGGGAACAAAACACAGTAAAAAACTAATTATTGAATAAATAATTAGCATTAATTATTAAAATTAATCATTAATAACAAGTAATTAATTAAATTTTACGTACTATATACTTAGAATTATAATCAATCGGAAAAAATCAAGGGCTTTGTGTGCGCCACTGATTGTATCTATTTCTTATATAATTATTATTTCTTCTTCTGTTCTTTCTATCTTTATTATTATGAATGATTATTATTATCATTATTAACTCATTATATTGAATACATTACAAATAGGAATTCATTATGGGCATAATTATTAGGAATTTATTATGATTAAAAAATTTAAATAGTATATATATATATATATATATATATATATATATATATATATAGGTGGGCAAAAAGTCCGTAAAAATTTTAAAAATTCATAAAATCCGAAGAAATGAACGAAAAAAAACTGTTTGTAGGATCAGCATCAGTATGCCACGGGATTTTTTTTAAGCTAGAAAAAAAAATAATTTGAAATCATCCGGTAGGTGGCGCTGATGTACGCAAATCAAAGAAACAATGCATAAATAATGAAAAGAAAACTTTCACAACTTTATTACACCAGAATATGTTCCACATGACCACCACCACAGGGGGAGAAGACATTCCAGACGAGTGACAAATCTAGCAACGGAGAGTGCAACATGTCCGGATGTATGGAGGATACCTCTCTGCGGATCGCATCTTTCAGTTCCGACAGACTTGATGGACCGGATAGATACACGCGAGATTTCAAATATCCCCACAACCAGAAGTCTGCCGGTGTTAAATCTGGAGACCGAGGAGCCATGGGTACCTGCAGCACCTGCTAACGATTTTGTCTTCCCCGAACGTCTGTATCAGGAATGCCTTAACCGGGTTAGCAGTGTGACTGGTTGCTCTATCCTGCATGAACGTGACATTCGAAATCTGACCTCGTTGGATTAAACATCGCACGACAGTCTCCAGCAGAAGCGTTAGATAACGCTGAGCATTTACCGTTTACGTTATCCATCCATTTACTGGGCACTGCGTTTCAAAGAAGAAGGGTCCTATGATAAATGAACCCGTGAAACCACACCATGCTGTCCACTTTTAGGGAATGCAATGGCTTCTGTGTGTACTCACTTGGATTAGAGGTCGCCCAAATGCGACAGTTATGGTTGCTAACGTCACCATGAAGCGAGAAATGAGCTTCATCTGTCCACAAGATGTTAAAAACCCAGGTGGGATCCTGTTCCATTTTAGAGAAGGCCCACTTCGCAAATGCTTCCCTCTCTGCGGTATCTGCTAGCAAAAGTTCATGGCACGATTGCAATTTGGACGGGTACAGCTGGAGGATTCGACGAAGAATATTGTGGACAGATGATGGTGCTAAGCCCAATCGTCTGGCAGCTTCACGAGCACTGCTGGTCCCTGAAGCTGCTTCGGACGCAATCGCTTCCATTTCGACAGCAATGCAGGGTGCACGTTCTTCTTTCAAGCATGGTCGTCCGGCTCGTGCTCGATCTTCCAACTTTCCAGTTTCCTCAAAACGTTTAACAAGCTTTAAAAGACCTGCAGGTGTTAAAGGGCCTTTTCCACTCTTCACATTTCTCTGAACTCGGAATTTACGCAAGGCAATGGTCGCTGATTCCTCGTTCATGTAAAATAACTTCACCAACAAAGCTTTATCCGGCGCACTGAGCATCCTTCTTCACATTCACTGTTTGTAATGGTGAAATGAATGTGAATTCATTGAGAGCAAAGGTTTTTATAGTCGTCTAATTTGCATATTTCCACCACAGACGCTTGTAACAGCGCCACCTACCGGATGATTTTCGAATTATTTTTTTTCTAGCTTAAAAAAAATCCCGTGACATACTAATGCTGATCCTGCAAACAGTTTTTTTTTCGTTCATTTCTGCGGATTTTATGAATTTTTAAAGTTTTTACGGACTTTTTGCCCACCCGGTATATATATATATATAATACTTAAATCGATATAATTAATTACCAGCAAAATTTTGTAGGCAAATCTTTTTACGTTATTTATTACAATACCGTTCAGTAACTAGGAAAAAACACACACAAAAGTTTTGTAATTATTTTTTTATGTTTTTTTATACATTGAGAAGCAGGATTTATCTTCCAACTCTCTAACTGGCAAAAATATTTTTATACAATTAAAAAAGTAATATTAATGCTAAACGTGTTAAATATAGAAATATTTAACATGAAAAATATTTTATTTGATGAAACGTTGAATTACGGGTATATTTGTTCTAGAACAACTGCCCAACAACAAACTCATTATTTATGGGGGAGAAGCTCATAACTAAAAGAACAGTTAATTTTTTCTGACATAATTTTTCCTCATGCTTTATGACACTTACTCAACACCTATTCAATCATGTTATGCCATCGGCATCCTTAATAATGCAATAATTTTAGGGAAGATACATCACAGCTTATATAATGGAGGTCCTCAGATCATAAAAAACATTCCCTTATATGAATTTATGTTTATAAAGTGAAATATCATAGACATTATTTTCTCTAACAGCCGTTAATTGGCAAACCCGAATGACTGAGCAAGTACTACTCTCCGTTGTTATCCAAGTAAATTGGATAACTGTTTCCTGAGATGTTAAATTACTATAGATTATTTGACTGATAAGAAGTTATTATCTAAACTTTTGAGTGTATATATGTCGTAGGAAAATGATGGAATTGGAATTTTATCAAATTCCTAAGGGAGATGATCAATTGGCGGGAGGTGTTAACATGACGTCTCTTCAAGGTCATTTCGCTGATCAAAGTAAGGGATTTGAACAAATCCTTGACATGTTTCAGTGAAATGATGAAATAATATTGTCAAGAGTTTAAAAGTGTTTATTTAACAAATATGGCGCATTGTTAAACGTAGGTAAGTATTACAACAATAGTCAATGAAATACAAATTATTTATTCGAAACTAATTAACAAATAATTAGAAAATTAGGCTTGTAATTTTTTTTATGTGTAACATCTTTTCTCTCGGTTGCTTACACACTAAAATATCAATCCCTATGTTAATCCTATGGTGTGCCATTTTTATAAAAATATGGCGTTGATATTTAGGGGGATCGATAGTACTACCTGCATAGTTAGGTAGTACAAGGACTCACACAACCTCCACGCCCCAATTGAATGCCAATGCAAATCCTGACTATTTCATTTCATCATTTCACTGAAACAGTTCTGGGTTTGATAAAATCACTTACTTTCATCATGGAAATGACCTTTAAGATAGATAGATAGATATATATGCACATATATACGTTATTTTAACACATCTCCCGTCAATAGATCCTATCCGTTAGGAATTTTATGAAATTCCTAATCTCGTCATTTTCCTGCGACTTATAAAAGTATCCTTCAGTAATAAAACGCTTGGGTAAATTTTTGCTCTATTCTTCCAAATGAAGACATTGCAAATTAAAATGTTTCGATACGAAAACTAATATAATGGTCAACATTTTTTAAATTTTATTTTAAGAATGAATTATCTTCAAACACGAAATGGGGAGCATAATAGAAGTTATCAATATATTTCAATCTCCTTAGCCAAGCCGAGCGAAGAACGAGTTAAAAATCAAAAGCATTTTGTCTTGTTCATAAGTTGGATACCTACACGCACACATATATACAGGGTGTCCCCGAATGCCATGTACAAACTTGTAGGGGAGGTAGAGAATATCCTGAGGAGCCATAATTACATCGGAAAGCATGGGTGGAAACGTAACCCTAACGATATAAAGAGACACAAAGACTGAAGGCCACAATATAGAATGTAGAAAAGTATTACATTAAAAAATATTACATTAAAGCATCCCAGGAGGTGTTTGAAATTGACTGCGACGCGACATGGATTGATGGACATGTTCGAAAATACTGGGCGTTTCATGGATTGTAGCAGCAGCGATGAATATTCGTGCCACCAAGTCCATTTTAGAATTGACGAGCGTGTCGTCAATCGTACCTCTAAACCAGAGATTCCCAAACTTTTTTGTCTCATAGACCCCTTTCCATGTTTTTCAGTTTGGGGTAGATCCCCAGCTTGCCTAATATTGAATTTTTTCGAATTAACTAACTTGAATGTCTTTTTTGACAGCTGGTATAGAGCTACTTACATTACGCGAATTAATTTGAAACTGTAGTGAAGTACAGTGTTTAAAACTTTTAAAAAAAAACGTGTTGATTAAATTAAAATTTAATTAATACATAAAATAACTTATGGGAAATCTTGTCAGGTTTGTCCCTTAATCTCCTCGGTTACTAGTATCAGTTTATTAGTTATGGTCCTTATATCTCCCTTTCTTTTTTGCTGTGGTGTTTGGCAACCACACTGAAACTGCTTAGAAATAAACTAATAAACTGAAAGTAATAAAAAAAAAATTTCTCACGATATTCCATAATTCGCGATAAATAATAGGTTTGTCTTTTAAAGGCCATAATTGCTGACATGGTCTGTCCTGGTTTTATTAAAATATATGCTGTCGTCTTGTAACTGCAAATTAACCTTACTGAAATTAGTAAATTAAATAGATAAAATCTAGTTTCCACTTGACCAAATTTTCCTTTAAAATTAAAATCTTCATATGGTTTAATGAGAGCCACTGTTTTAGACCCCTATTTACATCTCATGGACCCCCAATTTATTTTTTCGTTGGTGTGGACCCCTTGAATGTCATCATAGACCCCTGGGGATCTATATATACCACTTTGGGAATCACTGCTCTAAACGATCCATGTTCCCCTAGGATGTAATGCACTCGATCGAACGTTCGATGATTTGGTTGCCGCCTCGTTAGATATCTTTCTCCAACAACTGAACAGCAACACGTCTATTTCCATTGGCTAGGCCGTAGATGAAGTGAATATCCGTCAACTCGGCGTTTGTATAACGATTCATGTTCATTGCA
Source organism: Trichonephila clavipes (assembly GCA_019973935.1). Classification (NCBI taxonomy): domain Eukaryota; kingdom Metazoa; phylum Arthropoda; class Arachnida; order Araneae; family Nephilidae; genus Trichonephila; species Trichonephila clavipes. The sequence continues at coordinate 967,482 of BMAU01003676.1, read as the reverse complement.
TGCTGCCCAAGTCTGAAACGAGGAAATCACATGTGCCGACATTGCGAGCTTACGTACAGCGCCACCTTTCGCTTTCTGTCCATGCTTTCCTATATAATTATGTCTCTCCACGATGTTCTGTGCCTATCCTTCAAGCTTGTACATGGCATTCGGAGACATCCTGTATACATTGTATCACAGTCACGGTAGCCTAGCAACAAATCATAGTATATTCTATGCTTTTATTTTCTCTAAGATTTCGCTCTAACTTAAATTTCAAATTAAAAGATTGAAAATGACCGCTTAAAATGTTGCATTTAAATATGACTTCTGAAAATAACTTTCTGTTATTGAGTAAAGGTCATGGTATTCGAGTAGTTATGGTTACCTACTAGTAGTATGCGTTCTTTCGATCGAATCGGTGGACTTCATTCTTGATTCCATTTAAGATCTCTTGTGTGGAGAGGTCGAGCCTAGTTAAACTTGCAGAAGCCTTAAGTTCTTATATAGGCACGAGGAAAAAAGTTAGGCAAGTGTAGTGTCAGCTTATGACTCTCTTCCTCATGATTTGACCATGGTTCTTATTGCGGTCCATCCCTGGCAGGCCTTGTATTGTTTCAAAGTGTGTTGTTAATGCAAATAAAAATTTATATTTATGTTATTTCAAAAGCAAGATGTTTTAATATATGAATGTCTCAAAATTAAAGATATACGCGCACTGCATTTCGAGTGAATAAACTGCTCGTCATATTTATATAATTTTAATATTCCTTTCTCTCCTGAAATATACTCTCCATGTGATATATTTTTTTATTTTATTATTCCAACCTCGATTTATTTCATACATTATTAATTATTTTACAACTTAACTTATTTTCTTAAGTTTTATTGGTGTTAATTGAAAAAAGATTCTACTTCTTAATTTTTTAAAAATCTTATTTACCGTAAAATCCGGTGTATAAGGCGCACCCATACTTTCAAGCTGATTTTTTTTAATTTTAAGGTATATTCGCCGTATAACAGCGCCCCCTCTTTTTAACGAAGAAATCTGAACTATTAGTATACATTGCTTTTATGTTTTGAAGTCATTTATTCGAGGTATTATCCCAGACTTTTGAAAGAAATAGTATACTTCTAGAACTACAACTCTTTTAGTTCGTAAGGCAAGTCGTTCCTTTTAAATAAACAGCGTTAGAAATAATTTTTGTTCTGCTAAATTCTTTCATTATTTTTAAAGCTATCCTTTTTATACCCGGTGTATAACGCACCTTTAAGTTTCGATCTTATTTTTTGTGTTCAAAGTGCACCTTATACGCCGGATTTTACGGTAATTGAATTTTTAGGTGTTCTTATGCGTAATATATTACACTTGGTATTACATTATGTTGTATAACTATATATTGTTTTTAAGTTATGGATATCTAAGGCTTACACATACAGTATCAATCTTTTGAATGGATTGAAAAACTTTCTCATAACCCTTGCCTCTTTATTTATAAACACATAAAACTCTTTATTTATAATTTTCTTTATTCCACGAAAGAAACACGTTTGCCATATTCAAAAGTCTGTAGGTCTAATAGCTCAAAAATGGGAGTTCTTGTTATAACGCCCCCCCCCTCCTTTTTAAAGTCGATTTCCGCAAAACCCTTTCTTGGCGGATCTACTCAATAAAAGAAACATGCTTACCAAATTTAAAGTCTGTAGGTCTAGTAGGTCTCCTGATAAGTGAGTGAATGAGGGAAAGGATCACTTTTTCAGTTTTGAAAAGAAGCATGCTTTCGTTTTTTTTTTAATATAATATTAAAATAAGCGGGAAATAGTACCAAAAACTTTTAGGTGACTTGCTATTAATATTGAATGGTAATTATCAATTAATAACTTCAGAGAGAGAATATTTTCAAGCCTTTCTCCATAGAAAATAAAAACTTGACATATATTTATATCATTTTTTAGCTTCATTCATAGAATACTATAAATCTTATATTTAAATTAAAACTTACCTTTCATTGGGCGTTTTAAACAGAAAAAATGTACTCACGATTTAACTATGAATACTATAAATGAATTATTTAATTTCTAACATTTCAGGATAACTGGCATCGTTAACTTTTATTTAATACATTTAAGTGGTAAAAAATATTTTAATTCGTTTTAATGCATATACAATAGCTTTTTTAGAAGTTTATTATTATTTATACATGACACAATATCGCTGAAAAACTTTAAATTTACTTTTATTAAATAATATACGTTATGCAAGTAACGAAGTCTTATTTAATATCAGCAAGCTATAAAAATATTTTTCTAGATTACACATCTGTACGTTAAACGATTTAAGCAACAAATAATTTTTTTGTAATGGAAAATACATATTATTTTAGTCAAAAATGTACCATATTTAGTCTCTTTAATTTATATTGTGATTGAGGTTCTCAGTATTTCAAATGTTGATATCTCAGATTTTAGTAACATTTTTCAAACACAAATAATTTGTCTTTTAAAATTTTTTCAATTCCTACTGTATCTGTACACTCTCCATATCAAATTTTCAATCGTTAATAAAATACTTTTTATTCATCCACTTAAGTTCAAATTCCTTTTTTTCAACTTGTAGTGGATGACAGTTGATGTTAATATAGTTTTTTTCAAATATTAATTCATTAATTCAATTCAATTAATTAATTATAGTTAGAGATTTTTTCTGTCGATATTATTCCTCTAGATGGCAGCACCATTAGATAGAACAGCTATTGTGTGTTAAGTTTGTGATGAAGATTTAACTTAACCTAAAAAATTGCATGCTAGTTAGACATCAGCATTCCTTTTATACTGTGATTTTAAGATAAATTCTCTCTCTCTCTCTTACCTATTACATCTAACTTTCATAATGTAGTTACAAATTTAATGTGGTTAAAAAGTTTTAATGTTAATTTAAGAGTGTTTTGCCGCTTATTATTGGGATTATGTAATATGTATATAATATTTATATTAATTGTAATTATTTAATAAAAAGTAACTAAAATATAAAAAAAATTTCATTGTTAACCGAAGTAGAAATTGACTTAATTTTTTTTATATTACTTGTTTTTTTATTATATAGGCATATGATGTTTATACTAGTTTAATTATTTTTTTCTTTTCTTAGGTGGCTCAATCCTTTATTCGTAAAAGGCAGAAAGGGTAATTTAAAACTACCTGATATCTATGATTGCCCTTATGTTGATTCTTCGGAAAAAGTTGGCGAAAGAATGCAAAAGTAAGTTGGCAGAGTGTTACACGTAATAGATTAAACTTAAAGTGGTAAATTCGGCATTGGGTTCGATAGTGCCTTCATTAGTGTGACAATTTTTTATTAATTTAAGTTAGGTTATACAAAAACAACATTCATCGTTAACAAAAATAAATAATGGGCAAAGAACATGGATATTTTTACTTATCTCCTTTACTTTTCACCTCTCCTGATCTCGACTGAAGATCACTGGACGCTAGAGAGTGCGGTTACAAGTTTAAAAAGCATTGTGTGTCTCTTAATACTAATATATTAATATCAATAATTATATATTTATAAATAAATATAAATGTGTGAAAAACAATTTCTATTTGTATTTGAATATATAAAAACGTATTCTTACAAATTATTAATTAATAATTAAATCATACAGGAATTGTTCTGAAATAAATATTATTTAACATTTTGGTTAACTATAAAAAATGAGATAATTATAATGTAATATAGACTTTATTTAAATGTTACTTCGAAAAAAAAATTAAAAATTTAATAAAGCATTCTGTGGTCTTTAATTTTTTTAATACTAAAGTTGTAGCCTTTTTTATATATAAAAACCATTACGCCTTAATTCTGGAGATTGCTTAAATCGCTTTTTAAAGTAGAAATTAGTTTCTTTTTATCCGTATTTTAGTTTTTATTAATAGTTCAAAATATTAATCCCTGTTACACACGATATTTTACTCTTAGTAAAACTGAGATTGTTGCATTCTTATATATATATTTTTGAATTATAAATATTAATCATATTTGCTTATGCATGTTAAGCTTTAGAAATAACAAATGTGCGCAAATATTTTTCGAAAGATTAATAATTTTTTTGCAACATGAATAATAGAGCCTCTGAAGACCCGGCGTGTAGAGGGTTGACGCTCATTAAATCTGTCGGGGCTTGAACGTTCTCCCATTGGCGGGGTTTGGGAATTAGAAAAGGAGGGGGAAGCTCAAGTGTCGTCCTCGTCACTTGACCATGGTTTAAAATTACGAGGTCTTACGCCAGAAGACCTCATGTAGCTGATTAGGGTGACGTTAATATTCACTCACTCACGCAATATGAATAAAAATCTGAGAAGAGAGTTGAAATGGTTAATTTTGTTATATATAACATACGTTTTTTACTTAAAAGTATTTAAAAATCATTTATTTAAAATATACAATTTTCATCACTAGCTTTTTTTTACATCCTTTTAAGTGATGAAAAATGTCTCGAATAATAAATTCTGCAATTCTTCTGGTACTTTTAAATCATGGAAAGATAAATTAAATATTGTAAGGACTTTTTTTTGTCATTGCTAATGATTAAAATAAAGTATTTGTTTTTAAATAAATTGATACGAATTATTTTTAATATCCTTTATTTTTCATTATAATTTATTGGTAATAATTAAAATGAAAGTTAATTTTTGTCTGTATTGATTAATGCAACATGACTGTAACAAGACTAAAATTAGAAGTTTAAATTATTGTAATTAGACGAGACGAAATAAAATGTAAGTTTATAATTCAAAAACTATTTTTTTTTAATTTAGGTAATTTTTTTTTATTTAAGTTTTTTTTTCTAAGTATTTGTAAAAAAATAAGTTTGACTGTGTGTCACTTTTTTATTTTGTAAATATTACATGAAATTAAAGTTTTCAACGTGTTTTTTATTGCTATTATTGTTCGTTAAATATTTTTTAAAATATGTAATACATTCTCATTTTGGGAAAATAATTCAGTGAAGGATTAACTAAATTTTATTTAAAAAATGGAATTATCTAAACCAAACTAAATTTTATTTAAAAAATGGAATTATCTAAACCAATCTTACCTTGTAAATGAACATATTTTTCCAATATATGTTATTCATTGCGAGTGGATGTGCATTTAAGTTACACTATTCAGCAAAACAAAGGCTATTGGCGACGAACCTCATAATTTTGAACCTCGGACAGTCGATAAGGACAACATTTGAGCTGCAATTCCCTCTTCAAACAACCACACCCTGCCAACTTTGAGCCTCGATATTTTTAAATTGCAATAGTCTTTCTACACGGTTAGTGAGTGAGTGAATATTGACGTCACACTGTTCAGCTACACGAGAGCTTTTGGCGACAGACTTCATAATTTTAAACCATGGTCAAATGACGAGGACGACACCTGAGCTTGCACCCTCTCTCCTAACTGTCCCACCCCACCAACGGGAGGACGTTTGAGCTCTCGATAGATTTAACATGCATCACTCCCCTACACGGCGGGTCTTTAGTGGTCATGGGCTCGAACTCGTGACAAAGCCAGCCACGATTCGATACCTTGACCACCAGGCTACCGCAGCCACTCTACACGGTGAGTGTTCAGTGGTGTTGGAGCTCGAACTCGTGACACTCCAGCTACAAGTTCGTAACCATAACCACTAGGCTACCGCGGCCGCACCTGTTATTCACAGTTGAGAAGCATTTTTTAGATTTATTATGTAAATTATATATGGTTGCATTTAATTGTGTAGATAATTCGTTAATTTTTTTTCAGGGAATGGGACAGAGAGCTAAAAAAGTTAAAAGAAGGCAAGACACCCAGTCTCATTAAAGCAACTGTCAGAACTTTTGGTTTTTCTTATTGTCTCAACGGAATTTATACACTTATTGAGGTCAGTCTGAATTTGATTATCACAGATTTAAACGACATTAAGATTTCATTTTTCTCAAGATGTATAAATTACTTTCTGTTTTATTATTTAACAAATTTCTTTGAATGAAATGGAAATTTTCTTTAGAAGAAACAAAATGCTATCTTTTTTCCAAGTACTTTTATTTTAGAATTCTGTTTTCTGAAAAATAATTGAAGCAAGAAATATTCTCACGGTTATGGTACGGATGATCAATTTTACTAGTGTTTCTTCGATCAGTCGAGGCTTTCTTATTTATTATATTGCTTTATTGCTTCTTTCATTTAATATGTTACTAGGTTTTTTTTTTCTATCTTAATAGATCTAATAGATGTAAAAATGACTGTTTGTTTATTTTGTTTTGCGAATTAATGCTACTTCAGTTATATATGCACCTGAGAATCATTGCAATAAAAATAATCTAAAGCGGTATCATCTGTTTGGATCAGGGGCAGTAGCGCACACAGGAATTTTTCAAGGGGGGGGTCTGGGGTCGAAAGTTCACCATTCTTCTATCATGCTCCTTTTGATTTTGTCGATTTTCGGGAACAAAATACAGTAAAAAATTAATTTTTGAATAAATAATTAGCATTAATTAATAAAATTAATCATTAATAACAAGTAATTAATTAAATTTTACGTACTATATACTTAGAACTATAATCAATCGGAAAAAAATCAAGGGCTTTGGGGGTCCGGACCCCCAGGACCCCCCCTTGTATGCGCCACTGATCAGGGGTACTCAACCCTTTTTTCTGCTGGGCCGCATACATATGTCAGCTATTTCACGCGGGTCGCAACATGAGGATAAATGGGGGAGGGGCGGAAAGAAATGCTTTAAGACCAAAATAACATTTGAAATTTTAAATGTGGAAAATTGATCAAAATATTATAACTCCTGTTTTGCTTTTTTAAATTATTGTTTATTATATTTTTTGTGACCAACACTAAATTAGAAGCTTTTAAGAAACACTCCTTCACAATTTCTGCATCAGCAAACAGTTCCATATGATTACCAATAATATAACGAACTGCATAGGTCTTTTTACCGCTGTGATATTACCATTGACAAAACACTTTTTTTGCTGTTGCAAAGATTATTCATAAGAAAGCCTATTTATCGCCTCTTGAAAGAGATTTTCGAGGAAAAGTGTCATTGAAGGATTCCTGTTTATTGGTATTTTCTAAATACAGCACTTTCGTGACAAATCAGACAATTACTGATCCATGTTTGTTTTTCTCTCCAAAATAGTGAATCTCCCATTCGTCTTGAAACGATACATTTTCTTTAAATATTTTTCTTTTGCAAGATATGAAAGATAGTTCAAGACTAGTTCCATCCATAAAATTGTCGCTACTCCACTATTGTCTGTTATCGCTAACCGTAACCGTTCCAAATAGAAATATCAATTCGTACCCGTACCATACCGACAGCAAAAAAGCAAAATTGATATATTTGATTTCTTCACAAAGAATTTCCCACCAGATTTTTAATACAATGTTCTTAAATAAGTGAATATATCTCAGAGCAATTGGCCATGACCGGACTACTTAAAAAGGCTCGGTGGGCCGCACGTTGAGTATTGCTGGTTTGGATGTACTTCAGGATTAACGCAATTGCGGGCAGTTGTTATGGCTCGAAGGTGACCACATTGTGGAAGTAAAGTTACCTGAGGACCACACCTTTTTAAAACCGTTTCATTCAGTAGTTAAGTTTGTAAGACAGAAAATGTATACCGTAAAATCCGGCGTATATCGTGCACTTTTAACCCAAAAAATAAAATCGAAATTTACCGGTGCTTGTTATACGCCGGGTATAAAAATGATAGTTTTAAAATTAAAAGAAATATGAGCTCGCAGAAAAAAAATTAGACTCTCTCTCTCTCTCTCTCTTCTACATGTATCGAAATACTGTTTCTTTAAATGAAACAACATTCCTCACGAACTTAAAGGGTTGTAGTTCTAGAAGTCTACTCTGATCTTGGAATAATACCTCGAATAAATGACTTCAAAGCATAAGGGCATTGTGCACGTATATTTCAGGTTTCCTCGTGAAAAAGAGGATTCTCTTTACACGGCGAATATATCCAAAATCTAAAAATTGTAGCTTGAAAGTATAGGTGCACGTTATATGGCGGTCCGCGTTATACACCGGATTTTACAGTAAATTGTACCATATAAAAATCAATAAGTTTAAGTTAAATAAAATCGAGACAGTTTCATTTAGTTCATTTATTCTGCTGATTTCATATCATGTATGGCTGCAAGCATATTTAATTTTAGAATCAGTTTAATGAGATAAATGTACCTATCACACTTTTATACATTTTTTTTTTTTGAGAACGGGAGATTGCTTGTTGAGATCCTCGTCACTGCGTGGGAGTTAAATGTCAACTAACTTGCATCTATATTTACTCTTATTGATCTTTATAGAAGAAAAATTTTGCTCACAAATATATGTCGACCCAAATATACAGAACATTTTCTCTGTATTTGTTTTTCTGACTGTCTTGTCTTGCCACAAAAAAACTCTTTGCGGGCTGCTATTTGCCCACCTGGGAATGAATGAGAATTTATGTACGTCACACTACAAATCAACCTGAGGGCTGTTGGCGATAAACGTCGTAATTTTGAGCCAGCCTCGATCGAATGAGGATGACGACACTTGAGCTGGCACCATCTTCTCCAAACCACCACACCAACAGGAGGACTTTTAGCCGCGACAAATTTTTCTTGCATCAGCTCCCTCTATACGGTGAGTTTTCAATGACACCCCAGACTCAAACCCGTTACCGCAGCCCTGCCTGCTCCTAGATCCGCGATGCCCAACCTGCGGCCTACCGAGCCATTTTAAGTGAACCGGTCATGGCCCATTGCTCTAATAAATTTACTTACTTAAGAACATTGTATTAAAAATTTGGCGGGAAATTCTTTGTCTACAAATAAAATATATCATTTTTGCTGTCGGTGTCGTACGGATATCAATTGATATTCTTTTTCTATTTGGAATGATTACGGTTAGCGGTAAAAAACAAAGGTGGATCAGCGACAATTTTATGGGTAGAATCGATTTTTAACTATCTTTCATATCTTGCAAGCAAAAAATATTCGAAGAAAACATATTGTTTCGAGACGATTGGGAGGTTGACTATTTCGTAGTGAACAACAAACATGGATCAGTAATTGTTTGATTTGTCTCGAAAGTGATGTATTCAAAAATTACCAATAAACGGAAATCATTCAATGACACTTTTCCTCGAAGATCTCTTTCAAGAGGTGATAAATAGGTTTTCTTGAATAGTCTTTGCAACAGCAACAAAGTGTTTTGTCAGTGGTAATAACACAATGGTAACAAAGACATTGTATGAAGTTTGTTATATTATTGGTAATCACATGAGAAACCGTTTACTGAAGCAGAAATTGTGAAGGAGTGTTTTTTAAATGCTTCTAATTTAGCGTTAGTGACAAAAATAAAAAAAATAATAATTATATAAAAAAAAGCAAAACAGGAGTTGTAATATTTTGATCAATTTTCCACATTTTAAATTTCCAATGTCCTCCCCTTCCATTTTTATCCTCGTGCTGCGGTCCGCGTGAAATAGTTGACCTATGTATGCGGCCCAGCAGAAAAAAAGTTTGAGTACCCATGTCCTATAGATTATCGGAATGACGATTTGCTTACAAATTATTTGAATTCGGAGAATATAATAGTCACTTTCTCTCTTTATCGTGTTTTTAAAGATTTGGATTACTGATATAATTCTTCTTCATAATTACAATGATGATTACAAAGGCATTACTAATCCATGCATAAATTGTTTTATAACAATTATTACTTCAAAAAGTATTTTTTAAAAATTACATTTTACTTATTTAGATTACCAAAATAATGTTATCCGCTTGCAGCATCGTTGCTTATTCTTTGGCAGACTTGATTATTGCTAAGCAAACGCATTCATGCACTTCAATGAACTTGAAATTTCACGAAACAATAAAGTGAATAACATTTGTTTCATATTTTTGAGCATCATTTGAAGGACAATTATTACAAATTCCTCGAATCAAGAGTATCATGACCCGATTGTTTCTGTAAACAGACGCAACAAACAATCCAGTACCAATGTCAAAGTCTCTGAGCATAAAGATGCCATGCTGTTTACATAAGTTCTCAGACATGTCGAAAGCGGAGCGAAGGTGTCTATATCAACTTACATATTTCAAGGTTAATTGTTTACGCTTATGATTTTTTTTTGTCGCGTAACTTTCACGGAAAGTATGCTTTATATTGAAATGGTTGACTTATTTCCCGGAAAACTCCTTTCTCGTACTAATCCGGATTATGATCATGCCTCAGTGACCATGCACCTTATTTCAGCGAAGAGCTATGATGATTTTTGCATTGTCATTCACAAAATTTGGATAACGGATTTCTTCTGCAATATATTCGGGTCATGATCTTCACGGCCGCAGATCTATGATAACAACTATTACGAAAATCAAACTTTTTACCACAAACAAAGCTGTGGATTTTATGCCCGGTATGCAGATGTTGTTTTGTAGGTTTATTGTGCCATACAAGGGTGAATTTAAATACCAACAGGCTAAGGTCAGGGTATTCATGAAAGAAAAAAGATTTCTCGCTTTGTATGTTGAATAGATTAGTTTTAGAATTTATAGGAGCAGGGTTTGCAGTTTTGCCGCCACTCCCCAAAGAAAAAAATTATAATCAAAAAGGATTAATTGTTCACGTAGAGATATACAGCTATAAAACTTGAATAATTCTTGCGAACAAAAAGGCAGTATAGCAATATATGTATACATTCTATTATTTTTTATTAAGTATTATACATTATGTTTATATATATTATTTTAAGTTTTAAAAAATACAAAATAATTCAAAATTAAGGACATAATTATCTGTTATTATTTCAAACGAGTAAAATGTAGGAGCAGGAATTGCCCATTCCAGCAGCCCAATTTCTTCGAAAAAGAGTGTAGATCATAAGTGTTTATTTTAACATAGTAACTACACTCAAGACTAAAACAAAACATCTTCTGTAATTTTATCTACCAAAAACTTATTACCCCTGTCCCCTTTTGGATAGCTGACACCGAACATCGTATGGATGAAAGGAGTGTCCTTAGTGACCTTACTCCGGGATTGGGAGAAAGTTACTAGTGAAAGGTGTGTAAGCATATCAAATTTCATGATTTAACGTATACTCCTGCCTCGGACCCTTCAAGTTTCGTAAAAACAATTAAATTGATTTTAAACATACTGAGTACAAAGTAAGGAAATAAAATACATAAAATGAAATACCAAATTTACACCCAATAATATTTCAGAAAATATATAAAATGTTCAGTAACAACACACACACAAAAAAAAAGAGAAACATTTTAAAAATTCGATCCAATTGCCGCCCCAGGCAGGGGTCTGGTTTGTCCGGTCCTAGAGCCGTTCTTGATAGGAGTACTCATCGTTATATTTTAGAATGCTTGAGATCAGTAGCGCACACAAAAATTTTTCAAGGGGAGGTGTCCAGGGTCGAAAGTTCACCATTTTGGTATCATGCTCCAATACGCCGCCTAACATATCCTTTTGATTTTGTCGATTTTCGGGAGCAAAAACAATACAAAATTAATTTTAGAATAAATAATTAGCATTAATTAATAAAATTAATTATTATTAACAAATACATAACTAAATCTTACGTAATATACACATAGGATTATAACCAATCGAAAAAAATCAAGAGCTATGGGGGTGTCCGGACCCCTAGGATACTCCCCTTGTGTGCGCCACTGCTTGAGATGGCTACTTCGGAAATAAATGGGTGATTAACAGTGGCTTTTTATTGGTTCCTTTTATATATGTCTATTTATAAATCTATGAGCGAATAAAAGAATATTATTCATGTACAAAAAAAGTGTCAAATATTTCATTTAAATAATGCAATTTTCAAAAACAAAAAAAAATTGCATTTTTTTAATGAACTCATTTTAGTATTAAGTATATATTTTTCCTTTTCCCATAAAAATCAAAAAAGTTAATATCCTACATTATAGTAAAACGCCTGTCTTTAGTATTAGCTTTACTCCAACTTGAAATTAAGTTTGAGAGAGAGAGAGAGAGAAAGAGAGAGAATTTTTTTTATATTCCTGTTAATACATTTCTTTCTTTTTCGTCATTTCTGTATATATGTGTATTTTCATATGCATTCTATCCAGTGTTTTCTTTACAACCTCCTGTGGCATATATTTCTTATATAACGCGTATTCTTTTTTCTTCATTCGTTACAATTTCCATTTCCATTTTTTAAAAAGATTCAGCTTTGAAGGAAGAGTGATACATTTTCCAGAAAATTAATGGAGTTGTAGATTTCAAAATAAATTTACTTTAATCCCGTTTGCATGGCCTCTCATGAATCTGCAATATTTCCCTATTGTGTTCAGAAGTTGTATACATGCTTTACATTTTACAGTACTTTGGAATTCTCTAATATAAAAATTTCATCAAATTCTTGATATTATATATTTTACCATTCATTTTATTTTTATGAATAATGAAACTCTCACAAGAACTGCATTCTATACATTAATATTATACATCGTGTAAAATATTGAGTTATAACTATTGTTATAAAGCAGGTGTGGTCAAATAACGGTCCCCGAGCCGCTTGCGGCCCGCAAAAAGTTTTTTACAGCCTGCCAAGGCAATCAGAAAATCCACTTTGAATCGAGGATTCTTTTGTGGGCGCGATCAAAGATTCCTCTTGTATTTTTCGCTATTAGGAAAATAGAACTCCTTTATTAAGAAAAAAACTTAAAAGTCTTTCTTCAAAGAGATTATGTGCAGAGTTAGGAAAACGAGGTCACAAGATCTTAGGATTTTAAAAAAAAATTGTGCCTAAATTGAGTTATTCTATTATCCCATGACTGCTGATATGCACCTGAGGAGCTACAACTTGAACTAAATGATTAGAAGTCAACATCACAGTGTGAAGGAAATTTTTCATGCTGTAACATTGACTTTTATAAATCTTTGTCAGCTGAAAAATTTCCACGTATAAAGAAATTCTCTGGGAAAATGTTCTCTATATTTTAGTCGACATATATTTGTGAGCAAAGTTTTTCTTCTATGACGGTCAACAAGAGTAAATATTGATGAAAGTTAGCCGACATAAACTTGCAAGCTGTGATGAGAATGACAATGAAAATAGGGGGAGGTAGGCCTAGATGCGGTGGGATACCGGCAATAAAATTAACGCTGATAGAACTCAAATGAAAGAAAGAAAACTTTAATTCAAAAAACAAAGGTTTATTATGATCATTCAACAATTTATCAATAAATTTTAGAATTAAATTATAAGAAGACAAAGAGGCCCGTAATATAAGGAACACTTTCGTACGACTGGTATGGTACGTCCGCTCGGTATGAGTAAAGTTGTTGTTGCTTCTAATGCCACCTGTCTGACGAAGTCAGATAGGTAACCCAGGCCTTCCGGTCTGGAGTCCGATGCTCTAACCACTAGGCAACACATGGCCCAGTAAAGTCGTAGAAGTGATAAGTTGTAGGGGGCACGGCAATCGACAACAGCGGAAGTGTACAAGGTCCAACAACAAGGTACACATTTGTCTCATTAAACTGATTCTAAAATTAAATGGGCTTGCAGCTATAGATAATAATGAAATTATCACAAGAAATAAATGGAATAAAACTGCCTCTGTTTAACTCACTATATTTATTATTTTTTATAATGATTGCCCTCCGGTATCATCCGCTCCCACCACGTGACCCTCGAGCCAAAACAAGTTGTCCACACCTGTTCTAAATTATGAAGTTTAAATTATTCTACTAAGATTCATTATAATATTGCTTTATTAACTTTTCAAATCAGCTGATAATTAATTACTAAGGAAACTTTTTTATGCAAGTTGAGTTTTTCTGAACTTCAACTTTTTTGAGCGAATTTTTTTATGTGAATTTATTGTCAAATGATTCGAACCTTTGATATTCCAATAGGAATGTTTCATCCACGTCCTCCAACCCATCTTCCTTGGGTATTTAATTGAACACTTCTCAAGAATGAAGACATTAACGGAAATCCGTCTCTATATCTACACTGCTGCTGTATGTCTTTTGGCCGCCATGTTCGTATTCACCCACCACAAGTACTTCTTCGGGGCTCAAAGGATTGGAATGCGACTGAGAATAGCTTGCTGTACTCTGGTATACCGGAAAGTAAGAGAATTTTTTTAAAAAAAATTTGGTTTTTAATGGCGAGATATTTTATTAACTTTGAAGAAAATCTCGGATGATTTTTCTTATTTTTTTTTATTTTAGTCTTTGAAACTGAGTCAGTCGGCGTTAAGTCGTACAACAGTTGGGCAGATGGTCAATCTCCTATCCAACGATGTTAACAGGTTTGATCAGGTAAGTTAGACATTTATTATCTCAAATAATTAACTCAGAAGACCGAACATATTAACGTGTATTTTTTCACAAAACATAGCGTATAAAGTGTATTTCATTTATAGTACGTCTTTTATTGAGTTATTCAATGTAGAAAGAAAATAAACGACATTATAGTGCCAAATTTTGAAGTACATTATTTTCAAAGATATTAAGTATATATAAAGATATGCAGATATGAAAATAATTGGAAAATTTTTTTACTATTTTTCCTTCATACATGTTGCATATTCCACGTACTTTTGTACTTCGTTGTAAACTATGTACTTTATACATGTACATATTCTATTCATTTCATACATGTTACATATGATGTATAAAAGGTTAGATTTTCTAGGTAACTTTTTGGTTATATGTCAGTAATTGAACATAAATTATAAACCTTATAGCTCCTAGACCCCATTGAATCAATCATATGACACTAAGTCTAGATCAGGAATTCCCAACCCGCGGCCCATTTGGAGAATTTTTGCGGCCCAATTGAAGTTTCTGTCTATATTATTTTAGACATTTGGACTACAGACGGTTGAATCGAAAATATCACCTTTTGATCCACCCCCACCTCTCCCCGTTCAGTTTTTACCGAAATAATTTTTTTCCTTCATTTGACTTCTAAGCAATTGTAATAACAGGTGTTGATGGATGAAGGAAAGCAGATGAGCTTGGGTGTGTTATTCCTCTTTCAACGAGAACTTCGTTGAGAGTGAGTAGTGTATTTAGTTCTATTTGTCAGAGAAATATAATTTGTCTATATTTTTAAATTCAGATTAGTAGTCTTTTTCTTTTTTTATTTGGCAATGAAAAAATCCGATGATGGATTTAATGAGTTGCCTCAGGACTGTCAGACCAGCTAGTAGAAATGTAAGATAATTACGGCAGCAGAATAAAAATGTTTAATATTTTAATCTTCTGAAATTATGTAACTTTTTCATTTTATGATATATAATATCATACAATAAGAAACTAAACATTTGGTTATCGGGCAGAAAAAAAACTTTTTTTGACAAACAGTGTAATAATTACAAAGCTGTTCTTCTTTACTTAATTGCTTTTTTGCATTTGAAATAAAATTTTTGAAAATCTAAATCAATTTTATGCAAACATACTGTAACACAAGTATAAAATGTGAAGATGTTACACACATAGTTGTTATACTACGTAATCTCAGATGGCAGCATAAATCTACTGTAGATAAGAACCTTGTAGTTTAAGAGATATTCTTCCACCAACAAGTGCAATCGGTCGACTTTCAACTTTGTTGTTATTGTGATCCAGTAAAAGGTGAACTTGGTGTTTTTTGATCATATCAATAATTGAATGTTAATCATATCTTTTTTGAATGCTGTATAATAGTAAAATATTTTGAATATATATTTTTTATTTTGATATGTGCGGCCCACCTCAGTTTAGTAAATTTTTACGTGGCCCACCAAACGATTTGGGTTGGGCACCCCTGGTCTAGATATTAAGAATAAAATAAGGATTACTTATGTAATTAACGATTCTGCTACTAATAGGCCTCTGTATTTTAAACTTTAAGTTTTTTAAGCTTGATGATTGAATATGGCAATAACTGGTTTGTTGTTCTTTAACTCGAGATGTTGTACAAACATTTTCGAATCTTTTAATTTATTAGTACACAACCTTTATTATTTATAAAGGATTCAGAACTTCTATTTTATTCCATACAGAATTACTATTAGTGATATAAACAGAAAGAGCAAAATCGGCTTGCCATAAACTGGTTCTAATCCCACTAAGCAATCCACAGTCTGCAGTGTTTAAAGAAATTGCGGTATCCACAATTTTTTTCATCCGAATTTTAACTTGTAAATTTTTAAATCTTTAGTATGTAAATCTTTACTGTCTTTCCTCTAGAGTACATACGCACATGCAGAGCACATCAGCCCATACTTTATTGCACAATACTTGTTTTCCTGCATCTGTTGCCCTTTCATATAAATACTGTTATACTATTATCAAAAAACTTTTCTCCACAAAATTCTCCAAATCCGGCAAATAAGTACTCAAAACTTTTTAGAAAATAACAAATACGTCCGTGGTCAAACGAAGTAAAATCATTTAAAAATATATTAATTTCAGTTCAGAACATGCGATTGTAAAACAATTCGAACAGTGTAGTGAATCAATTTTAATGACTCCATGAACATAAAATAATAATAATACAAAAAAAATAGGGTTTGTGTGTGCTGTGATAAACACGAAGTCGCGTTTATTGGTGTTTGAGAATTAGAAGAAAGATCAGCCGTAATCAGAACAATTCTAATTTAATATTCTCTAAAATTAACAATCCAGGGTAGAAAATGCACACTTCTACTAAGTATAGGAGCAATTACATGGCAGAATATTTGATTATAATTCAATTAACTTACTCCTGGAACACTTTCAATGTTTACTGTCTAAATTACCGTATTTCCATTCTCAATTGTTCGACCTCCCCGGTCGTTATTGTTCAATTCTAACCTATTGACTAAATCGTCAATTAGCAATCTTTGATCATTTAGCAATTAATCATCGAGTACTACTCAACTACTTTCCACTAACTTCACGTACCTAAAAGTTAATGCTTAAATATAACCCTTCATTTACATAAACCATATCTTCTTCAGGAGAAAGTTTTCAATAGAACAACATTTAAAATAAACAGATTTACTCCTCAAGAGGATTAGTGAAGGCTCGCGGATAGATCCGTTACCCTGTTTTTAATTTTGTTACTTTTCAAATTCGAATTTCATTGGTCTTTTTCCATACATTCGAAATCGTTCCTCTTGAATCAGAAACGATAGTTTGCATTTTAGTTAATTTTTAGATCACAAAATAAGTCCCCCTCCTCTTTAAGAAAAATTCCAAGGGATTTTTAAATTTGAATCGTACTTTTTTTTTATATGTAATATTTTAAACTCTCCTCCCCTTTCTTGCTCCAATTCCTTTTTTGAATTTTAAATTTTGGCATATATGTATTAGTTTATTTTACTTCTTAAAGTTTCGCCATATTTTAGATATTTGAAATCAAATTCTATCCAATTTAACCGAAGCATTTAGTTAAAGTAAAATTGGAAGCACGGTACGAATAATCATCTAATTTTAATTAGCGTAATTAATCCAAACCATTTGATTTCATGTTCTCATAACACTATTATCATTTCATTTATATTTTTATTTGTGTTCAGTTTTTAAAGGGTATAACACGTGCATGAAACGTTTCAAAACACTATTTCCTTTTGAAACTATTCCTAAATAGATACTTTGGTACATTATCGTATTCCGAACAATAGTGTGTACTTGGATTAAAATCTGTAAATTGATCAATTACTTCTTAATTTTGTTGTTTGTTTTTACTTATACAGAATTCAGTTAAATCAAAGATTAAAATCGATTATATTATAAGAGAAACTTTAATTTATTTAAGAGTTGTGTGTATTTAATATAAAAGTTTCAATATTTAAATATCTTTATCATTTTAGAAGTATTTTTTTTTGTCATTTTAGAAATATTTTTTTTATTGCTGGATTTTGAAATTTATCCTACAGTATTCTTCTATTTACGTAAGATTAGTGTTTTGTATATAATGGTTTTAGTTTTTATGAAACAAAATAACTTGAACTGCTCTTCTATTATATTGTTAAAAAAAACTTAATTTCTTCTTTTTTAATTTTACTGTTTATAGTGCATTGTTAGTGACTTATGTTAAGTTATCATGTAATTTTTGGCCAAATAATTTTCAAGTATCATCATTTCTGAAAAAAAATAAAAGATAGCAGATAAAACTGTATGATAAATAGTTTACTTGCTGGCATCGAAAAATTACTCTGGATTTTGATATTGAAAAGCATACTAGAGCAAACACTGGCATCAGCCGAAAGTAACCAGGCAAAATATTTGAAATATCTTTATCAAATAATGATAGTGATATCGTATCCGATCTTGAGGTGTCAATTGCATTGAATTTAATTGAGAATAAATACACATATGTGAAAACAATAGAATAAAATAACAGTTTGAATAAAATCTCAAAGCTGTCAACATTATCTATAGGAGAGCTACAATAAATACATATTTTGATCTAACCAAGGATTTACTCTTCAGATAAAATTCAATAGAGAAATATAAATTTGAAAGAAAAAAACAATATTAAACATTAAAGCCACTATCTTAAAAATAATCAACTTTTTGATAATCACTTTGCATAGTGAAAAAGAATGTCAAAGATATGTTGAAGGTTTTCTTTTGATCTTTTGATCAATATAAGATAAAGATGGCTTGTATTTCACTAGTTGTAAGAAAATTTTAAAAAAGTATATATATAAGTTATATAAGTTGTGTGCATTTTTAACGATAACGATTTGTGTATTTTAACAATGTCAGACACTAAATGTCATAACCCTTGCATTGACAACAAAGTTAATACCATAAATATAAAATACAATTTAAGACTGCTCAACAAGAAATGTCAAGCAACAGTATAATCTCAAACGGGAATGTTATGAAGGAAACTGGAACATTTTAAAAACGTTTATTAGCTAACAGAGTTCTTAAACTTTGCAGCTAGCTATCTCCATAGCGTATAAAAGATTTTAAAGGCTTATAGCCACGATAAACCAACAGTGGATAAAAAAATTTTATGTGTTCTGTAACACGAATTTTAACTAAACCACATGAATATTCTCCGCCATTTGAATGTACTTGAAAAAAATAATAATTTTTGTTTAGTTTAATGTATTAATGCGTATTATTGGTATATTTATTAAAATGCAATATTAAAGAATAGCTTATTTTATTCTTTAGTTACCACAAGTATTTTACTTTCAGTATTTTTTGTATCAAACCTCTTAATGAGATTTAATTTTGAATTGAAAGAATTTTTTAAAGCATGTTTTATTAAGGGGACTTGGCACACTTTGAGCAAACTTCTTTATTTACGTATTTAAAAATTATATTTTATACAATGCTTCTATTCAAGAAAATGTTACCAAATGAAAATTTTCATATATTATTCACACAATTTTAAAAATTTTAATTTTTTGAAGAAAATTGGGAAAATTTTAAAATCCTACTCCTTTTGTAAAAATTAATTTTTTGACCTGAAATTTTTTTATAATACTCTTATGCATGATCTAAACAACTTTAGTGATCGATTTTAGAATAACTTCATTCGTTTTCGAGAAAAAAAATAAAATGTTGATATACAGGCTAAAAATCAACGAAAAAGCCAACATGTCTTACATTTTATTTTTTTTAAAAAAAAAAGTATTCAGTTTATAGCAAAACGGATCCCCCTAATTTTATTACATGCTTTATTTTCAACACGCAAGAAAAAAATGGAAGTGATTGGCAAATAATTGTCGAAGAAGTAGCATTTTGAATGCACTAAGGTTTCGAAAAACACAAATTGAGAAAAACAGGTTTAAAGTTTATAATTCTGAAAAAATAATTATTATAAGCTTAATTAAACTTAAAATACCACTTTAAGATATTAGTTATACGTTTTTCTTTAAAATAATTGCATTTTCATATTTTTTCAACCCACACATTTTTATAAATGATCAACTTTTAGAGAGTACTAATTGCCCATGAAAATTCAAGAAAAACGTTAAAAAAAAATTTCTGTCACGACAGAAATTTTAGCTGTTTTTCTTCTTATAATATTAAAGTATTACATTTGTATGAAAAATATATCAGGAAGAACTGAAATTATAAAATTATTAATATAAAATGCCTTAATTTAAAAATTTTACATGCACACATTTCACAAGGAAGAAAAATTACATTATTGTATTGCCTCGGAAATATTCTGCTTTTAATACTACACATTCTTTTTTTTATAGTTATTATTTCTATTTCTAAAATAGATTTTTTTTATCATAAAGCATTTTTTAGCTTTTTTTTTCTAAAAAGGGGGTGTGGCTGAATTGCCTAATTTGTTTTCAAATGAAGTTTTAGTCAACTTCTAACTTTCCGACATGCACAAGTGATATATCAATCGAAAGATAATAATGCAAAGAATAAGATTAAATGAAAATTAAAAAAACGATAGGTTTGTGATTTGTAGGGTACCAAGTCCTCTTAAAAACTAAAGATTTCAAAACACGTCACTTTTCCACTGTACATTTACTCAAATCTTCAACATAAGAAATGAAGAAAATTTTATTAAAAAATGTTTAGAGTTTCTTCAGTTCAGTGACGGCAAACATTTAACACGCTTTTATAAGTTTCACTTGTACGTAATGGAATCTTTGAACTCGATTTTTACCAACTTTAAAAGGTCAGATTAATTTGAAATTTTGCACACTTGTCAATGACCGATGACTATACAATAATTTCATAATTTTATTTCATTGTCCTGATCTGGATTCTCGTTAATAAGGATATAAAGGATTTCGAGATTTGGCAACTAATTCATTATATCGTTTACAGATTTGGCGACTAATTGCATGAACCATTTTTAGATTTGGCTACTAATTCCATGTGCCATTTCCAAATTTGGCGACTAAAATATTAAGTAGCAACCCTAAAACTGCGAATAGGCTTGTGGTTAATACAAATAAAACAAAAAAGTCTTCTTTATGGGAAAAAAGAATAGGGTGGGTGCGTAGTTTTTCTGAGAATGGAAATAAAAAAAAAGACTCGTGCATGTGAATAAAAATCATTTATGTTCTTACTGCTAAATATTTATTTTTATTTTTATAGAGCAATACGTTTAGAAGTGATGATACGAATTAACATTATAGCAATACGTTTAAAAGGTGATAAATTTATGTTCCAACTGCTAAATATTTTTTTATTTTGATAAAGCAATATGTTTAAAAGTGATGATACGAATTAACATTTTAGCAATACGTTTAAAAGGGGATAATATGATTGACATTTAATATTTCTTCTTAACACACTTTTATTAGTTAGACCTGTATCTATAGAGACAGAATCTTTAAAATATAACGATATGGGACTCATCAGAGGCTCTGTAAACGGATAGAATAAATACCCTTCAGACCCATGGATTAATATCCATTGAGAAGCAAGACTAATTCCAGCAGCTACATAATTCCGGCTCCAAATATCAAACTTAAGAATAAAAATTCAACAAAGAATAAATGATAGTTTTAAAAACTAAAAAAAACAGGCTTTTATTGTAGACTGAACTAAAAAATGAAAAATAAATTATAGTTTAAAAAAAAAAAACATGCTTTTATAGTGGATCGAACTCAAAAGTAAAAAAAATAATTCTTAATATAAGAATAAAATGATTAACGAGAAAATTATAATGTCATTGTGGTAAAAGCGTGGGGTGCTTTGTACTACATTTTTACACTAGCTCAGTATTTCGGAATAGAAGTAGTAAGAAATTATAACAATTAACATAGAGCACCCCATGCTTTTATCCCAATGACATTAATTTTCTCGTTAATCATTTTATTCTTACATTAAAAATTATTCTTTTGCTTTTTAGTTCGATCCACTATAAAAGCGTGTTTTTTAGTTCTTTTAAAACTATAATTTATTAGGGATGACAGTTCTTTCTTAATAGACAAACACTTAAATCCAAGTTTTTCCTAGAGGATCAAAACATATCAGAGATTTTTTTTTAACAGTTTGAAAATTCCAACTTTTCATTTACTGTAACTCATTTATAAAGGCAAAATAACATATTTTAATAATTCTGTGCATATTTATTTGAGTGAGTTTCATTTTTGCTGCATGCAAATATTTTTAAAATCAATTTCGTTATAAATTAGCACATTTCTATATATTTTGCATATGCAAAAAATGGAGTACCTCCATAAAGGAATTTTACAACATTGAAAATTCTGTGTTGGACCGCATAGAAACTCTAGACGCGGGCCACTGTTTTATCCATTTAAATAATTAAAATCCAAATTATTATAATTAGTAAATTAAAAATATAAATACTTCGTTATTATTTGAAAATAATTTTAAAACTTTTAATACAGGAGAGTTTTTATTTTTTAAAGAAGTTTTTTAAATTCTTTAAAAAACTTCAGAATGTTAATTATCTTTTAAATTTCCATTTACTTGTCAGTATTCAGTAATATATACTTAAGCAGTCTTCATACGTCAGCTTGTGCCGCATATAATAGAAGGAACGGACTGCCGGGAGCTAGTTTGAATAGAAATAGCCTGGATCCCTTCACACGTGGTCAACTTGCACTCTCTCAAGCTCTCAAAAAAGAAAATTACGCTTTCTCCTTTTCCACTGGTTGTCTCAAATAAAAGGATATTGTTGAAGCTATGCTCTTCACATGTGGCTACATGTGTATTGACAATGGGGAAAGTTTTCCATTGCTTCTTCGGACTCTGTCATTGTATGGATGAGTCCGGCACTTCCTTTTCAGTCAACTTTGTGCCCGCGTATGAAAGGAATTCTCTTTTTTTTTTCACTCTAGAGAAGTGGTGACAAACGAGTTAATTGGCACGAGGTTGTCTCGTGTGAAACTGGCCTTAATATTAAATTTTTTTCTATGGTTTATTTTTAATTTTTTTATTTTGACTTTTAGTTTTGTATGCATATGTTTGAATAATAAATTTCTTTTTCATTTTAGTCTGTTGTATACCTTCCCTATTTAATTGCCGGGCCCATCCAAACAGCTATCATCATTGCCGTTCTTTGGATGCATATCGGTTATGCTAGTCTTGCTGGAGTATCTGTTCTCCTGCTGTACATACCTTTTCAAGGGATGATGGGAAAACTGTTTTCAAAGCTCAGGTAAGATTGCTGAAAGCAAAAATAAACGACTTTTAGTTTTATCTATGGTATTTAAAAGTAGAGATCTTATAATGCGATGAAAATATTTAAATGAATGATGAAGATTTAAAAAAAAATTATTGAGAACAAACTTTTTCTATTTATAGATGACATTTACTGGCTATAAAATTCTTTAAGCATTTCTCTTTCTATTCTAGCTTAAAGTTAGTTTTTTGGAAAAGATCGAAACATTTATAATTATTATCCATGTTGAAAAAAGCTTTAAAGACCACGAATTCTCTAATGCAGCGGTTCTTAAACTGAGGTTCGCGGACTCCCGGGATCCTCAGCTCCTTTTCTAGGAAATCCACGAAGGTCTCTCATTTAATGCAAAGATTGTCCTCCTTTACAGAGTACGAAAGACCTCATAGAAAAATTGAAAGTTGTACCATCCTAGACTAGATCACTAAATTTCCCCCCAATGAATGGAAAAAAGTAAAGGAAAAAAGATGTGTTGAAAAAATCTGTGTATAAGTAGTAGAGGAAGTCTTTAGATTGTTGAGGAACCTTTAAATCACTTAGCCATGTATTGGATATCCGGGGGGTACAAAATCTTGGGGGGCTCGAGAGGTCATATATAAAGGGGTGGGGGCAGCGGTGATCGAAAGTTTAATTCTTTCAGGACTATAATCACAGGTATGTGATCACTTCGCGGAACGTGGTATCATATGTGAGATTGTACTTTTGCCCGTTTGGGGGCCCGTGATCAAAACAGTGTGATTTTAATTTGAACTTTACAAAATTAAAAATAATTACCGTAAAATGCAGCGTATAACGCACACCTATACTTTCAAGCTAAATTTTTCAATTTTTAGGTATATTCGCCGTATAACGCGCACCCCCTTTTTAACGAATAAATCGCTCTGAAGTATTAATATACATTTTTTTTTATGTTTTGAAGTATTTTATTCGAGGTATTATCCCAGACTTTTGAAAAAATAGTGTACTTCTAGAATTACAACTGTTCTTGTTCATAAGGCAAGTCGTTATTTTAAATAAACAGTGTTTCGATACATCTAGAAGTAAATTTTTTTTATGCCCATCCTTTTTGTTATTTTTAAAGCTATCGTTTTTATATACCCGGAGTATAACGCGCACCCTTAATTTTCGATCTTATTTTTTGTGTTCTAAGTGCGCGTTATACGCCGGATTTTAAGGTATAAACTAAAAAATTCCGCTAATTTTAATACAGTAATGATTTTATATGAATATTTAAATGAAATTAGGCTTAACAGAAAAAATCGCCCGGTCCTGAACGGGTAAAGAACCACTGTTATAAAGCATATAGCACTCAAGGCAATTATGAAAATTTAATTCAGATTTTGCATGAATATATTTTTTAATAATTTGTATTTCGCTAAGCTGAAAATGTGAGGAATTTGTGATTTACACAATACTTAAAAGAAATATACTCTTAAAAAAATCTGAAATGTATTTAAATTTTTTTCTGCGATCTTTTTCAAGTAATATTTCTTTATAAATTTTTGACGAACGTTATTGTCATGTCACGATAACTTTGAAGATAATGTCATAACTAATAAAATTGTATCAATGTTTGCTATCAATTTTTGATTTGAAATCGGAATTATATATATTTTTGCTTGAAATCTAATTGAAATATAACTTTCGAAAACGTAAGACTAAATTTATATTTTATTTAAATTTGATTTCAGGTTTCTAAATAGATAATATTTTGAAGAACTTTACCGAAATAGTCAAAAATCATTCATTTATTCTGTTGAACCTGAGCAAGAGCTACTACGTTGTGCTACATTAATTTTTAATTGCATTAAACATTTACAAATTGATGTAGTATTGTTACTGAGTTCACTCAATGTTGTGGTTTCTTTTCAACAGGTTGAAGACAGCTGCTTTAACCGATGAGCGAATCCGGTTGATGAATGAAATAATTGGCGGAATGAGAGTAATTAAAATGTATGGGTGGGAATTTCCTTTCGCCAATCTTGTTGATTCTATACGAAAGTAAGTTTTACTCTTTTTCGTAGAAGAAATATAATCTTCGTTTGCCTTATCAGTGATTTTATTTTGAGGAGTATGGGATTTGAGTTCAAAAAATGCATAAAAAAATTGTGGACAATGTAATATGTGTTTTTAAATTTTAGTGTGTTAAATTGTGGGAAAAGCTTTATCCTGACAAGTTGTGTTAGCATTAAAAAATTGAGACTGATAAAAGTTTAACTGGATAGAAACACCACAACCCGTGTTCGAAATTATATTGAATACAAAATGATTTTCAGTTAAATAACATGAACCCTTCTTGGATGTAATACATTTTGTATATTCATAACAAAAAATCCAATATGGTACACCTTATTTTTTTCGCTTATTTGTATTGAACTGTTGAAAGCCAGCTTAAAAATATACAAATAATTTGTCAATCAATTAAAAAACTATTAGGTGTACAACTTTGCTTCCGCCGTTTTTTTCCGAAATTCGAGGCTTTATTGTAAAAAACTGATTATACATTTATGATTCAATAATTGCGTTCGATAACAATCGCCTGTGATTGTTACAGTCGGTTTTAACAACTCATAATACACTATGCCGAGCTGGTCCCACCAAATGCCATGCTGGTCTTCGACGTCAAAATCACCGTTCTTGAAGCGTTGAAACCACTCTCAGCACGTTCTTTCACTAATAGTGGCCTCACCATAGGTATTTGATAGCATTCAATGAGCCTCAGCTGCAGATTTCTTCATATTAAAGCAGAAAACTAAAACCTCCCGCAAAAAACGAGAATTTGGCTCGTAAGCTGACAGGTTTAATCGAGAATAACTTTATGATGCAGACACAAATCGACTAATATTTCGATGACGTTATGTTTACAAATACCTAAGCTTATTGTATGACTTCTACAATTTATTTATTTCGACTACCACTTACCGCTACAGCCATCTATTGC
The DNA here is from genome assembly GCA_019973935.1 of Trichonephila clavipes. Classification (NCBI taxonomy): domain Eukaryota; kingdom Metazoa; phylum Arthropoda; class Arachnida; order Araneae; family Nephilidae; genus Trichonephila; species Trichonephila clavipes. Next base: position 941,389 of record BMAU01003676.1, on the reverse strand, counting down.
AAAACGGCGGAAGCAAAGTTGTACACCTAATATTTTGTAGATGTTAATAGAACCGCAATTCCAATACCTTCATGTAGAAGAGAGGGTTCATTCGTTAAAATAAACGTGAAGAGCAATTAACTTTGCCTAATCGATGAACTCCAAAACATATGCGTCAATAGGTTCAAGTTTTTAATGTTAATTTTTAGGGAAAAGAGAATTTGTAAAGCAATATTGAATACGTTCTTGAGCGCAAAGAGAGACAATTTCTACAATGATTATATGGAAATCCTGTTTTGAACGAACGCATTTAAATTCGATAGCGTACAAAAGTTCTGGTGATCATCTGAACAGTGTAATTTTTAAATACATTATTAAAGAGACACATGAGAAAACCATCTTGTATTGATAGGTAAACAACATGCAATGATTGATTGAATATTAACGTCGCACTGTTCAGCTGAACTGTTCATTTTGAACCATGGTCAAGTGACGTGGACGACACCTGAGCTGAACAACATGCAATAGCAGACATGCCATTCTAATGGATATTATTATACAAATTATAACTGAATGAGCTATAGGTTGTAAGGAACAGTGAAAAAAGTGAAACACGAAAATGCTTAAGACGAAATAGCGGTTAACACGAAATAATACAACGGTCCCGACATATTTTTTCTCTTAACACGAAAAGGAAATCGCTTAACATAAAAAGATTTCCCTTCTGCGAATGAACAAAAATACGGAAAACAAGCCGGATTGAATGGTCCTCATTGGCGTAGCTAGTTGTGAATGGGCTCTTTATCAAAATTCCTTGGAGGCCTATTTTGATGGGTTTTTTATGGGACATTTTACGATTTTTTTTGCCCGAATGGGGGCCCCTGAAGTTTGGGGGTCCTGTATCATTGATACGGCGGTAGCTACACCCCTGACTATCCTATTGTATTATCGGAAGAATTCATTGCAGTAAATAATGATAATGTATGTACAGCCCCAATTATGGCCGACAAAGAAATGTGGAGTTTGTTCAAAGCTCAAAAAACATCTTTGATGCAGATTCCGACGATGAAAATGAAATGAATAATGCAGCTCATATGTTTCCACATCCGAAATGAGGAACGTCATGAAAAGTATGCGTAGTTATTTAGACGCACATTCCAATGGTGAAATGAATAACAAAATGGACGACATCGAACAATTTGTTGAAAATTTGATGCCAAAATAAACAATGCAAGGAAAAATATCAGATTATTTTCCAAAAAATCACTTAACGCGAAACTGAAGGAACAGAAATATTTTTTCGTGTTAAAAGAATTCCGTATCAAAGGATATTGCAACAAAAAAAAACATGTAAAAACATGGTTTTTTTTTTTTGTTGCAATATCCTTTGATACGGAATTCTTTTAACACGAAAAAATATTTCTGTTCCTTCAGTTTCGCGTTAAGTGATTTTCAATGTATAAGCTGTTTCATTGTCCAACATCATTTATTTCGTTTACAGGAAAGAAGTTTCGAAAATCCGAAGAACATCGATCTTGAGAGGTATTAACTTGGCTGTTTTTTTCATCTCTTCGAAGTTGATTCTCCTCGTCGCTTTTGTCGTCTTTGTGTTAGGAGTGAAGGGCGATCTCACCCCTGAAAAAGTGTTCGTGTGCATGTCTCTCTTCAACAACCTTCGACTTGCTATGACTTTGTTTTTCCCTTATGCTATAGCTCAGGGAGCGGAATCCATCATATCACTCAAGCGTATTCAGGTAAAAAAATTTTCACAAACTTTGCATTTAAGGTATCCGACTACATTCGGAACCGTGGTTTTATAAAAGCGTGTAAATGGATAATATTTATAATATTTAGTGTTACTTAGATTAGAAAATGTATATAAAATTGTTTTAAGAATAGTATTACAATAAAAATTATTTAAGTACAATATTTTGACAAAAAATGAACATAGAATGACCAATTTTCAAAATATTCTCCTTTTGTGAAAAGTGCTTCTATTATAATAATATTTTGCCTGTATATAGATTAGATCTCTCAACAGAGGCTCAACTAGAATTTTTGAAATATATAACTTAGAAGTTGGTTTATCCATGTTGTACGACAACAGAGGGGAGAAATTTTAAGAAAAAAACGCTGATAATTATTTCAATGGGTTGTAACTCTGAAAGCAATGCGAATTTTTTAAAAGTCATAATTGAGTCTCTGTATATAGATCTGATCTACATACAGGGAAAATATTATTATAATAGAAGCATTTTTCACAAAAGGAGAACATTTTGAAAAAAGGTTATTCTGAGTTGATTTTTTGCCGAAATATTGTATTTAAATAATTTTTTTTTGTCAAAATGTTCTTATACCAATTTTATACATGTCTTCTAATCTAAGTGACACTAAATATATAAAAATTATCCATTTATGCGCTTTTTTAAAATCACGGTTCCGAACGTAGTCGGATACCTTAAATGTCATTGAAAGTTTTTTTCTAGTACGATTTTATCAATTTTTCGTGTTTTACTATTTTGTTTCGATTATACATTATTTATCAATATCACTTACTAGAACCTTTTTATTAAATGATATATTGACATAAATTTATATTTTTCACAAAGTTCAGAAAAAAAAATACATGTTTGATTATTTCTCCACATTATTTTATGTTTTTCACACAGTTATAAAACGCATCACATGTTCTCTGTATATGTGTTTTGGTCTTGCTGGAATATATCATGTTCATCCAACCATAGCCTTATATTGAATTTTTTTTTCAGCATATCCAAATAAACCACGTGACCCATAGTACTTTAATGAAAATTAGCTTTTATCCTCTGCTTACGGCGTAATAGAAATTGTTACAATGCCATGTCGTTAATTAAATTATTACTACCATTAACCAGTAGTCATTAGTGTTAATTTAAAACACACAATTCTATTTACTTGGCATATAATCTTAGAAAAGTACTACAGACATCTTATTCATCAGGTGTCTCTCCAAAAACCAATTCAATCAAACACAGCAGCGCCCTCTTTTTTTTACCCTTCAGAATAGCGTTGCACGCCAAGCCTTTACAAGGTACTGTTTGACAATTAGACGTAATTTTGTTGATGTGATGGGATTTTTTAACTTTTTCCAAGTGATAGGTTGATGATTACTTTCCTAAAAGTTGTAAATCTGTAATTGGTTTGCTTTAGCAAATTTTAGACGCTTTGATTTTGTAAACTGGTGAATAATTTCTTTCTGTCGGGCACTGGCGTAGCTAGTTCTAAGAGGGCCTTGTATAAAAATTCCTTCGGGGCCCCTTTTCAGATATGAGAGCCCTGTTAGTAGAACTGTAGTTACACATGTTGGTGCCCCTGTAGCTTGAGGGCCCCGTATCATTGATACGGCTGTAGCTACGCCTCTGCGTCGGGTCTATTGTTGTAATCATATCTTTTTTCGTGACATTTTGAACAGATTGGACAAAAAAAAAATTTATCAGTGACTGCAGACCTTTTTGCAAGAAGTTTAATATAACAGTTATTTTTCGGATTCAAATTGACAGGAAATATTTATGACTTCCCCCTACAATTTCTGAGATCTTATTTTAAGATCCTTGCTAGAATAGGTAGTGCAAAAACATAAAATTGTGAGTGATGATCCTTTAAACATGTTCTGCCATCAGAATAACATAAATTATCTTCAGACACTAGTAAAAAATTTGTCGATTTTATCCTGAGATGCTTGGAATCAGTAATAGTAGATGCTAATGGGCACGTAATAAATTATCAGTTTTTCCTTTATTGTTTAAGAAAACAACAATTTCTATGTTGTACATTCTCAAATTTTTAACTAGAATTTGCAATTGTTTTGTTAAAATGCTGCAAATGTTTTTCGTTTTCAACTCTTTTTTTTTCTTTCGTTTTTCCGTATTATTATTTTTTTTTAAAAAAAAACTTATTTACGTATCATATACCATGTTATTTATAAAATATCATTAACCTTATTTATATATATTTATTTTTTTCAAAAATTATATGTATTGCGAAAAATTAGAATATTTTTTTTATTTCAATGGTTGTAGTCACTCTGTATATGTGTGCTTTTCCTATGAAAAAAAAAATTTTTTTCCCGTGTCATTTCATATATTTGTTCTTAAATAAAAAATTTTTCTTAAATTTTAAAAAGCTATGTTAGCTGGACAGCATTTTATAAGACTATAAAAACAATTTAATGAATAATTTTTTTTTGAATAATTTTAAAATGAATATTCATTTTTATGAAACTAGAAATGAGGTTTAAGCTAAAAAATATCAGTCAAAATCGTACAAATATTTTATTACTTATAAATAAATGGAGATAATAAAGAGTTTAATAAATTACATTATGTTTGAAAATTATTGGCTTGGGAATTAAACTTATAAGAATTTATAACATTAATCTACGAAATTATTTTAGTATGTGGGATATTCAAAGTATAAAATGAATTATGTTGATTTTTTTATACAGTTTCTCTCTCTCACAAAGAATTTATAAAAATATTATCTTATTTTTTTTTATATATTTCTTTCTTTTGTTTGCAGAAATTCTTACTTTTAGAAGAACAACAAGAAACATCACATTTAGATGTTTCAAACCTCAGGCCTAAATTGAGTCAATGTGGCATTTGGATGCAAAAAGTTGTTGCCTCATGGAATAAAGTAAATATATCCACTCACACGAATAACTTACTTAACCTTTTTGGTATATATTTCAAAATGCTGACACATGCATTATTTTTTACGTGTTTATTTCTGTACAGATTTGAAAGATACTTCTTATTTTGCAGGATGGTGAATCAACTCTTCGAAATGTCACTCTTACTGTAAAACCAGGAGAACTGCTTGCTGTTGTTGGACCTGTTGGGTGTGGAAAGGTCTTTATGAATCATTTAAAGTCCATTACATTTTATAAGGGAACATTTATCATGTTATAGTTCTTTACTGTGAACTGTTGTTGTATCTAATGAAAGGGAAACGTAGACAGAACTTATCATTTTTTATTTCGCTTTATATCATTGAGCTTATAGCTATTATTCTACCTTTACAGTAAATAATTGCTGTAACTGTGTAAATTTGTAAGTCAAGAAAGTTTGGGGTACTCTTTATTATTTAATTTATGGCTGTTATTATATCTCTTCTTATTTACAATTGCCAGTTAATATTAAATCTCTTATGGATAGGAAAAGATAAAGATAATTCATCTGGAGAGCTGAAAAATCTGTACAACATTAGAAATCCATAAAAAAGGAAAGGAATCATGGTGAAGTGCATGGTGATTTTTGGAGCAGAAAATTTTTTTTTTAGTTGAAACTGTCACCGGGGTAAAGGTCAGTCACTGACGACTTGAAGCACAATTAACAGGACTTTAGTACACTCCATGAGGCTGCGGTAGCCCAGTGGTCAAGGTATCGGATCATGGCAGGCATGTCATGAGTTTGAGTCCAGCACCACTAAAGACCCGCCATGTAAGGGATATATGCACGTTAAATCAATCGAGAGCTCAAATGTCTTCCCGTGGTGTGGTGTGGTAATTAGGAGAGAGGGTGCCAGCCAGGTGTCGTCCTCGTCACTTGATCATGGTTCAAAATTATGAAGTTCGTCGCCAAAAGCCCTCGTGTAGCTGAACAGTGCGACGTTAATATTCACTCACTCACTTTAGTACACTCCACTCATTTATTCTTGCTATGACAGTTATTCTTCAAGACCTCCAGACCATTGTACAACACAACTAAGGTGACTCACAAAACCCGTAACAGCTGCATGCAACATTTTGGAATGAATTGCAGAAACCTCATGAGCGACAGAATCTTTGAGTCTGATCAATTTTGGAGGGGACGAACTCTGCACAAGTAGACTTATAACCAAAAATCGAATAGATTGAGGTCAGGTAGTCGTGGAGGACGAGCAACCTCAATCGATCATTCTGTTTTCAATAAAAGTACTCAATAGGAATCGTTTTACTAGATTGACATAATGTGGTGATGCTCCATCCTGCATACAGCTTATTACAGATATCACTTTTCTTTGATTTAATGCACGCACTTAGTCACGCAAAAAAAAGCAACGGTTACCACTTACCAGCCCATTTTGAGACACAATTCTTCAAAGAAGGATGATCCTGCAATGATAGACAAGATGAGAGAATGTGTCAACTTAGCTGAATGCAGTGACTTCGTCATGTATTCACGAGGATTTTACGTTGCCCATGTACGAGCAGTGGCGTAACGTACAACCCGCATTGCGGGGGGCAGGGTTCTAGGGGGCCCAAAGCCTGACTGTCACCAAGTCAGGCTTTGTAAAATCCAAATTAGGGGCTCAAACCCTGCCTTTGCTGGGAGACCCAAATGTTCTCCGTCGCGCCACTTTGTAAGAGCGTTTTCGTTGTTGATATCCCCGTGAAGTGTGGAATGCGCCTCATTCTCCCAGAAAAAAACTGAACAATCACTGAGGTTCGCTTTCATTTTTTGCTGTAGCTCACTTGTCAGATGATGCCCTCATAGCTGTTTCTTCCGGTTGTTACTTCTGCAATGACAGCAATTTGTAGGGATAGAAATACAATATCCCATGGAGGACATGTAGAATAGATAAGTAAGGTACATTCAATATCCCTCCAGCCTTTCGAGCATTGCTACTGCTATTTCTGGTGGACTATTTCTAAGCTAATTCTTTCATATTGGTTTCCACCTCAGTAATACGGTCCTCTTGCAACGGCGTTCTAACATTTCGTGACCATTTCTCTAAAGAGTTAGTTTCTTCGAACAGCTTTGTTGTTGTTGACTAGTTTTACGAGTGGCGTATCAGAGACTATTAAGGCCCCATGCAAATCAGGTTTTCGGCTCCAAGCCAGCCCTTACAAAAGGGTACATACTCGGCACCAGTCAGGCTTTGGGACCCCTAAATTCCAAGGCTCCCCGCAATGCAGAGGTGCACGTTACGCCATTGAGCTTCAGCATTCCAGTACACGTTATGGGAGAAAACACGGCGAAAGAATGAAGACTTCGTCTCTTCTTTCCTTTCGCATTGCGAAATTTCCTCAAAGCAATTGTTCTACTTGACTTTCCTCTTATGTAGAGCAATTTCAATAAGGTAATGGTAAATCGGGAAATGATAGTATGAAAGCAAATGAGAAATACTATATAGTATTACTATATTTATATATATATTACAAGATGAATTAGCTTAATTCTGCTGAATTTCTCGTAAGACTGTGCTATCTACGAATGACTTTTTTTAACTAAAAATATTTTTGCTGCTGATAAAAAATTCAACTTTCTTGCGCGTCCTTTCTTGCGAACCGCACTTTATCATAATTTTTTCCTTTTTTTAAATTTTTTTAAGTTTAAACGAACTTGCGGTTTACCCGGTATATAGTAATTATCCTTTACAAACGAATATATAACTTTTAGTTAATTTCGGATCTTTTACGTATAGAAAATTTCGATTTTTTAAACATATTTATCACATTCTATAAAAGCATATTTTGTTTAAATTGCAATTTTATATTATTGTACTGAAACACTATTCGACGTTTAACATTTGTTTTATTGCAAATTTTTTAATCTTTAAAGTATTTAAAGGATGTGACATATATTCCTTGTATGCATTTTGTATTTTCTGCTTAGTCCAGATTTGTTTGAGAACTAAAAGATGTGAAATATTTAGGACAACATTGTTTAATGCATTTTTCTCCAGGTATTTGCGTTAAAGAATAACACAGCTGTTGCAATAAAAATCCTGCAATGGAATATTATTATTCATAAACATCTTCTATTTTTCAGTGAACTTCAAAAATGTTTTGACGAAAATTGTTTTAAAATAAATTTTAAAAAAATGAATAAGCGCATTGGCGTAAACATTTGACTGTTTAGTTATTAACCAAGTACTTCTCAAATTTTCAATATTTGCGATACAATATTCAATCAGAATTTCCGCCACGCCCCCTTCCATACAATAACAATGTTTTGAATTCAATAATACTATACTTTGACGCTAAAACTACAGTGCGATTTCAACCTCTTAAGTGTCACTGGCGTATATATACGTCTTGCTCAGTCAAAACGTTACTTGTCCTGGGCGTATATGTACGTTGTTCCGAAGTACGATCTTTTCTGTGCACTGCTATCCATAAAATTATTCCGAAGACTTAGGAATGAAATAAAAGGACTGTGACAGAGTTTGCGAAGGATTTACTTATTTCAGACGATTTGCTTATTTATTCCATTCCCCCCTTCCCCTTCCAATACATCACATAGCGCGTCTACGTGGGGGCGATGTCATTGGGGAGCGTAGTGCGTAACTTTTAATCAGCAGTTAAGGGATTAATTATAAACCGTATAAATTATTAAGATAATTGTCCGGACCCCCTTCCAAAGCCCTTGATATGTTTTCCGATTGATTATATTTCTAAGTATATAGTACGTAAAATTTAATTAAGTATTTGTTATTAATGATTAATTTTATTAATTAATGCTAATTATTTATTCTATAATTAGTTTTTTGTTCCCGAAAATCGACAAAATCAAAAGGTGCATGATAGAAGTTCGACCCGGAACCCCCTGAAAAATTCCTGTGTGCGCTACTGTACCTTCAGTATCAATTTGGCCCTGATACTCTCAAAAAATTAAATCACTGCTATACGTAGAGCTTGAATTTAATAAATTCAAGCATCAAAAGCGAGAGAGCCGCCACTAGATGGTGCCACTAGTAAATGGCTCTCGCATTTGGGGAATTTATGTGTCTGTTTGTGTTATCTCTAAAATGCCTCAAAAGCAGCCCATTTGAAATGAAAAGAAAAAAAAACTTTGCTCAAATGTCAAACAATATATGTAATACGCGAAATGAAATAATTTTATAGAAAAATAATCGCATGAAACATGAAATTAAATCTTAATGATTCGTATTCTTCTCTTCCAGACATCTCTCCTAATGTCGATTCTTGGAGAACTTCCAATTGTGTCTGGAGAAGTGAAAGTGCGAGGTAAAGTGGCCTATGCTTCTCAAGAACCTTGGGTTTTTGGAGGGAGTGTTAAGCAAAACGTAATTTTTGGAAGCAACTTCGATGAAAACAGATACAAAACGGTTCTCAATGTATGCGCTTTGGATAAAGTAAGTGATTTCATTCTCGATCTTCATATATAACCTTATCTTCTTTTTGAGTAAAGTAAAAAAATTTTAAAATTGCAACACATTAACTTCTTAAATTGTTCAATATTAATAGCTACTGTAATATATTTAAATTAAGTATACAAACTTAATGCTATAACTTAATCTATAAAACATATTTTATGCTATTGCTATTAAACAAACAAAATCATTTGTTAACTCAATAAACTTAACTATGCAAAATAGACAAACCCTTTATATCCATATAAAAATTAATTAGTGTCATCATATGAACAAAACAGTACATAGACGATTAATGTCATCAAAAAGTAATTTTTTTTTTGTTGAAAACAATTATAAAATCACCGTCCACCTCAAAGTATCACAGAAGTAAGTATTAATTACACATTACAAAGAAAAGAAGGGGAGGGGGATTTTGAGTTTACGAATTATTACAAATATTTACAACAAAATCAAAGAACTTTTTAAAAGCACTTCTGGTGGCAACGCTTTCGTGAAAATTCGGAAGCCAATTTATATTAAGTTCTTTGAAAGCCAGTCTTAGGATCTTTCTTTCTCTGACAAACTTGGAACACAGAAGGAGCACATGTTCTACATTTTCCTCGTCACCAAAATTACAATCACAAGAAGATGATGGAACTAAATTAAATTTATTCAAATAGCTTTTAAAGTTACCATGACCAGTGAGAAGAAATTGTTTTATTTTGTAATTGGTATAAAAATGATAGTATATGACAGTGTCTCTTATTAATGGTTGGAAAAAATTTCTTTGTTAAGCACCCTTTATTTCAAATGAGATATTCTTGGTTCCTAGACTTCACCATTCTTTCTTTCGTAAAATTCTTGTAAAATGATTTAGGAATGTTAACGTCAATGTCGATTTCGCGCTTGGTGGCAGCCTTTGCGAGCCAGTCGGCCTGCCTATTTCCAAGAACGCCCGTCTGTCTGGGAACAAATACGAAAACTTTCGAGACGTTTTTATGTTTTAGGCTGATAAGTCGCTTTTGGATCTCGACGATTATGTCTTACCACGCTCAGAGAATCTTACATCTCAGAGAATCCAAGGAGATAGAGACATAACTATCATCGATAAGTTAACATTAAAAAAAAAGAACAGAATTAAAAACAATCCGTATGCAGGAGAAAAGTACATTATAATTCACGCATTGTCTTCCTTTCTAGTAATATCATAAACATTTTGAATACATCCGGTGTTGAAAAACAGCACTTTGTGCAGCCTTTTCTGGTGAAAACTATTCTTTATAAAATGTGTCCTTTGTTGATATCAAGGTTTAAACATAGAAAATGTCTGATATTGAACTCATGGAAAGTTTTCTGCTGTATTGATTATGTATCCTTGTATAGTTATAATCTAATTAATTAGTGGATAGAATAAGTATTCAAAAATTATGTTTGTACTTCATAAATATAATAAATAATTCGATTCATTGAAACATAAAAACAGATATTCATAAATTTTCTTGCTTAAATAAATGCAGAAAGTAGATATACACATTATAAAGAAAATATTTCAAACGTCTTTAATACTTCTAAAGAAATAACAGTTTCCCACAGTTGCTTAAAAACAGAATTGATTTGGGGATTTTTGTTACTTTTAAATTCGTGTTGAAAAACATAAATTGCTTTTATAACTCATCATTATTTTACGCTAATTTATTCTTTTATATTCATAGTTAAAATAAATAGCTTAGGTCAGAAAGGTGGGCAAATAGCGACCTGCTAAGAGAGTCAGAAAATCCGCTTCGAACCGAGATTTCATTTCCATGCGAATCACGGATTAATCTTTTATTTTTCTCTCTATTAGGGAAACAAAGTACCTGAAAGTGTTTCTACTAAGAGATAATCTGCGTAGTTAGGAGGACGAGGCTACAAAAAGATTTCAGGCATTTAAAAAACTTTAGCCTAAATTCAATTTTCCCTGTTGTTCTGTTATTGCTAATATTGATACAGTACCTAAGGAGCTACAACTTGAAATCGTTTACTTGAAGTTAGATCGCAGTGTGAACGAAATGTTTAAGGTATCAGACTACGTTCAGAACCGTGATTTTAAAAAAGCACATAAATGGATAATTTTCATGATATTTAGTGTCACTTAGAGTAGAATACATGTATAAAATTGTTTTAAGGACATTTTGGTAAAAAAAATTATTTAAATACAATATTTGTGTGTGTGGGCAAAAAATTAACTTAGAATAACCTTTTTATAAAAATGCTTCTAAAATAATAATATTTGGCCAATATAAAGTAAAGACTTCTCCAGAGAGTCTGAACTATTTTTTTTTTGAAAAATTCACGTTATTTTCAGAGTTACAATCCATTGAAATAATTATCGGCGTTTTTTTCTTAAAATTTCTCCACTCTGTTGTCGTAAAACATGGATAAACCCACTTCTAAGTTATATATTTCAAAAATTCTCGTACAGAGGTCTGAGCTATATACAGGCAAAACATTATTATAAAAGAATCATTTTTCACAAAGGGAGCATATTTTGAAAATGGGTCATTGCGTTTTAGTTGCCAGAGGCGGCAACTGTGTGTACCTTTGAATTGACTACAATCTTCCTACTATGCTACATACATTGAATCAGTAAAGTTTTGTTACTTTCCTTCCTGGTGTTCCAATATTTATTTTGATGTTGCCTGTAGTGTATTATAAATTTATAAGACGGTTAGTACTATATTTGGAGAGAAATTAAGGAGAAATGATGTATTTAATGTATCCGACTACGTTCGGAACCGTGATTTTAAAATAGCGTATAAATGGATAATTTTCATGATATTTAGTGTCATTTAGATTAGATAGATGTATAAAATTATTTTAAGGATATTTTGACGAAAAAATTATCTAAATACAATATTTTGGCAGAAAATTAACAGAATAATCTTTTTCAAAATGTTCTACTTTTATAAAAAAAAATGCTTCTAAAATAATAATATTTCGCTTACATAAAGACTTTTCCAGAGAGTCTGAACTAGGATTTTTAAAAAATTCACATTATTTTCAGAGTTACCACCCATTGAAATAATTATCGGAGTTTTTTTTCTTAAAATTTCTCCCCTCTGTGTGTTTTAGTAAAATATGGATAAATTCACTTCTAAGGTATATATTTCAAAATTTTAGCTGAGCCTCTGTACATAGGTCTGAGCTGTAGACAGGCAAAATATTGTTATAATAGAAGCATTTTTCACAAAAGGGGAATATTTTGAAAATTGCTCATTCTGTTCATTTTTTGTCAAAATATTGTACTTAAATAATTTTTATTGTAATACTATTCTTAAAACAATTTTATATACATTTTCTAATCTAAGTGACACTAAATACTATAAATATTAACTATTTATACGCTTTTGCAAAATCACGGTCCCGAACGTAGTCGTATACCTTAAGGGAGAGGAAAAGAGGAATTTATTTCAATTTAAAGTGAAGAAAGGAGAGCGTATCCATGTGTGTGTTAGGGATGGCGATTTGATATCGATTAATCGAGAAGTCGATTTTTAAATCGATTTATAGCACTGAATCAAGTCCGTGAATAGATATTTCATCCTAGAAAATCGACTATCGATTGTTTTTCGTTTTGGTAAAAACGATAAAAAAACGAGGAATTTAAACAGCACGCAGTTGTTCAGCTGAAGTAAGATCTACTTTACTGGCAAGAACAAAAAACTGTATTTATCATCACGTTCACTCAATAGTCATGATCTATATGAGTATCGTGGGATCATCTGTTCCTTGTGAGCGCCTTTTTTTTATTTGTGGCAACATCGCAAGAGATGAGCGGAACCACTTGGATCCCATTAGACTTGAGAGACAGTTGTTTTTAAAAAGTTTAGACTGTAAGCTATATATAATCTATTTTCTAAACTTTTTGAAGTAGCAAATACATATAAAAAATGTTTTCTTTTATACCTGATACTTTGATATGGTGATAAAAATAATCGTAATTGTCGAATTCCTTGAACTAAAAAAATGAGATTGATTACTGATTAGAGATCATTTATTATGGTACTTTTCTTGTTTTTCATAAAAATGGATTTATAATTACGTTGTAAATGCAGATTTTGGAAAAAATCGATTTTTTTAGAAATCGATCTCTTAGACCTCAATTTTTTTGTGAATCGATTCATCAGGTTACGATTTGAATCGATCTTTTTTGGAAAGAATCGCCATCCCTAATTTGTGTAAAATATTATAAAAACTCTTTGAATAAAAAAACATTCTTTATTGAAATATTTCAGTGAATTAAAATTCATAATTTTTTCAAGGATATTGAACTTTTTCCTTATGGAGATCAAACTGCTGTTGGAGAAAGAGGTGTGAGCTTAAGTGGTGGTCAAAAAGCCCGTGTTAACTTAGCTAGGTGAGTTTGTTTTGTTTCTCCTCATGATATCCTTCTCCCTCTCAAGTAGTAGTTTTATATATATATATATATATATATATATATATATATATATATATATATATATATATATATATATATATTTCTGTTTCATTAAATCCATAATTTAATTATTTGTTTCAGGGCCATGTATTTTGATGCAGATATTTTCCTTTTGGATGATCCCCTCAGCGCAGTGGATGCTTCCGTTTCAAAACATCTTTTCGAAAAGTACGACAGTAAAATTATCTATACAGGCAATTTTACAGGAATATCTAGATAATGATTTTTATATGAATTCTCTGTTATCTTTGAACTATATTTTTTTAAAGAAAATAATTTTTATATGTATTATGTTCTAATGTATTGAAACAAAAATGATATTTTTGTAAGAAGGCTGCTAACCTACTGCTGTAATTTGTGCAGGATTTTTTTATGTTTGTTGATCTTCAGATGTTGGTACAAATATATTCTTAACCTTTGTGAGGACATGCCGTTTACTCAGTTGTTACGAAGACGGCAGTGGGTTATCCATCTTACGTAAATGAGTTACTAACGGTTGATATTGTTAGGTTCTCAATATATATGTATCTTAGTCAGTAACGAGTTAAGACTTCTTAAGACCCAGGGCCTGTATTTAAAAGTAGGAATGTATAGCATACGTTGTCAAATACTCGTACAAACGATGACCCGTAACAAATAAATACGTGACTTACAATCTTAGAAATATAAACACAATTCAACTCGACCGTCTGTCACATTTCCAATAAATGATGATGTATGGTGGTAGGGCTAGGCCTAGACACGGACGGCGTAAATGCAGCCTTGCCACCGATGCCAGTTGCTTTATAGTTCAAAATTCCCAGTTTTTAGAAGAATATCTCCGGTGATAATGATTGGAATTAGAAAGGATTCGAATAACATTATTCGGATCATGGTCTTGTTAAGTCTGAATCAAGAACGAGACGATGCACCCTCTCCCGAAGCCAAGGCCATGCCTTAAAAATTTCCTGCTCATAGCGTGGTACAGACTTTTGGATCCGTTTGAATCTAAAGAATGCGTATCAAGAATACTTGTACAGACTACCCTGAGTTATAACATCTGCTAAAAATTGTCGCCTAGCTCTTTCGGCTCAAACAAAACACTATAGTACTTCAACTTAATTCATATAATTCTTTTGTATCAGGAACGATAATATCTGTTAGTATGGTGCGCAAACGTCTTCACGTGATGAATGTTAGTAAATGATTCAGGACGGTTAAGATAAAAGGCACAATGCATGCTTAATCTTTTGAGAATGACAGCACAATCAAATTTCAACAATGAGTAACGAAAGATCAATTCAAAAGGAACTCCGTAGTTTTCAAGAAAATGGCAACTGTAATATTTTAAACATTATTTGATCATTTTATTGTTGTATTACATAAACATTATTATATTATCTATGTCTGTATACATGAAAAATAATGAAAACGATAATAATAATAATTCGTTTTTTTAAAATTTTCACTCCAATAAATGTTTTTTTTTGTTTCCAAATCTGATATAAATGTACATATTTTTATGTGTGGCCCGCGAGATTATAATGTTTTTCCGAAGTGGCCCGAAAGATCATTTGGGTTGGACACCCCTGTTATTCAATAACGGAAAACATAGTGTTACACAGCACTTCCGCTTTCTTGATTCACATATTTATTATAACTAGCTGGTATACCCATTCTTCGCAAGGGTGAATTGAAAAATTAAGCAATATAGATTGAAGGATAAAGAAGTTTTGTAAGAGTTAAATTTTACGTGAATTGCAAATCAAACAAACAAAAAAAAAGCTTTTTGCATATCTTAGCTTAACAAGTAACCATATTTGTTAAATTTTAAGTCTGTAGATCTAATAGCTGATAAAAAGGATTTTTTTTATTTATAACGCCCCGCAACTCTCTTGTGGGTCGATTTTTGAAAACACCTTCCTAAACTGATCTCTGCTCAGCAAAAATAACACATTGTTATAAATGTTGGGAAATGAACGCTTAAAATATGTAAATAATTTATATCTGGATGTGTAATACGTTAATATTACTTTCTGTTCTATTTATTTTATTTTAAAATTGTAATATTTGCAAGCAACACCGTTCTTTACATTATAATGGTGATTGAATGGAAACATAGCGAAATATTGAAATCATTTTTGGCGACCATGTTGGCAACTTGGCGATTGATTGAACAGTGAAGTTTATATGCTGTGGCATCACTTGGTGGGGAGCTGCAACAAAGAGGATAGCACAAAAACCTTCTCCACAAAAAAATACATATGCATGCCAATTTTCATGGTGATCGGTTGAGCTGTGTTGGAGTGAAGCGAGGTCCTATGTACAAACATCCATTTTCATATATATATATGAAGATGCACAAATTTTTCGCATTAATTTTTGTTTATTTTTCTTCAAAATATTTTAATGAATAACATTAAATAACACTTAATATACCAAATGAAATTGATTACTTATTCCCTCCATTTCATTTGTTAAGTTTTCCGAATCTTAAAAATATAATTGCTATGATACTGTGTTGAACATTTTGAGCAGCCAAGAATAATCAATTATATTAATTTCTTTTCCTTTGCTTCATACAGGTGTATCAATGGATATCTTAAAGATAAAGTAAGGATTCTGGCTACACATCAAATACAATTTTTAAAAGGTGCATCGCAGATCCTTGTTTTGAAAGAGGTGAGAGAAATTAATCTTTTGCAGGATTTATATGTATTACTTTATCGTGCATTTTGTTCTCGTCGCAATTATAGCAATTTTTGAAGAAAATCTCCCTTATTATATATCATCTACACCAGTGTACCGATCCGCGGATCAAATGGTACCGGGCCGCACAAGAAACATTAAATTATTTACAGTGGTATATTTTTCTTGGATTTGAGCTACTTTTTATGAAAATCACTTTATATTCCTTGTTAAATCACTTTATATTCCTTGTTAAATTATTTTATATTCATTTTTTGGTGTAGCTATATTTTATTCTAATGTCACGATTAAATACAATTGAATTAAAATTATTAAAACAAAACAGTCTAAAATATAAACAGTCAACGTTTTCACCTCAGCGGGCCGCGGTAAAATTAACAAATGTTGACTGGTCCGCGACGATAAAAGGTTGCGGAACACTGATCTACACTATTAAAATTCGTAGGTAAACAAACGTATGTACATCTATTTTCTCACGAACCGCACTGCGCAGAAACTCGTCGAAGGTACCAAATGACCAGGAATGATCCGAGGAATCCGTTTTGATCATTTACATTCAGATATTGCAATTAGTCTAAAAGATATTAATTAAAAATCTTTGTTTTACTCCTGCGTGTTGTTTCTTCCGCCAAACATAATCAAAAACCGAAAGGTGAAAATTTTTTTTGTCCCCGACGTTTTTAAAACACGATCTAATTTTTTTGTATGAGACTCAGACAAAAAATAATTACAGAATCGGGAAGATCATTTATTTCGCCACGATACGGTATAATTTATTTTACAAAATAATGATATTTTCTATTTTTTATGTTCTTTTCTAAAATGAGTCAAAATCGATACGTTTTTATGAAAATGATTTCTAAATCGTTCCATTTGAATTTTTTTTCGCGTCAATAAAATAATATTCTACACTAAAAAAGTTAATGCTTTTCTCTTTTAGAACCAGTCATTTAAAAAATAAAATATCAAAAACTTATTCTTACGATTTTTCTAAAAATACTCAAAATTTTATTTAAATTGTTAATAACTTCGTTATTTAAAAAAATAATCTCACGAAACTTTTTTTCCGTGTGTAGAACGATATTAATCTGTTCTTTTACTTATATAAGTACAGAAAGCTCATGCAGCGCCGGGCCATACAGCTAGTACAGTGTTCTTTTTCCAGGTATAGAAGTTTAAGTTGGCATTACTTTCCAAGATGGTGACCGATTTAACAGCTGTCAAGTGATTTATTCTCAGTTTGGTTTGGCAATTCATCAAAACGATCATCAAGCAAGGCGTAGATTCGTCGAATGGGCCCAAAACGAGATTGCCGTTGTTCCCGATTTTCATAAGCGAATTTTGTTTAGCGATGAAGCGCACTTCTGGTTGAATGGCTACGTCAACAAACAAAACTGCCGCATTTGGAGTGAAGCTAATCCACAAGTGTATGTCGAAACACCGTTACATCTAGAAAAACTGACTGTTGGGTGCGCTTTATGGGCTGGTGGAATCCTTCTTCAAAAACGATGAAGGCCACAACGTTACAGTCAATGGTGATCGGTATAGAGCCATGATTACTAACTTTTTCATTCCTAAATTGAACAATCATGATGTCCAGGAGCTGTGGTTCCAACAAGACGGCGCAACATGTCACACAGCTCGTGCCACAATCGATTTATTGAAAGACACGTTGGGTGACCGCCTAATTTCACGTTTTGGACCTGTGAATTGGCCTCCAAGATCTTGTGATTTAATACCGCTAGACTATTTTCTGTGGGGCTATGTAAAGTCATTGGTCTATGCGGATAAGCCACAAACGCTTGACCATTTGGAAGACAACATTCGCCGTGTTATTGCCGATATACGGCCACAAATGTTGGAAAAAGTCATCGAAAATTGGACGTCCAGATTGGACTACATTCGAGCCAGCCGTGGCAGTCCTATGCCAGAAATCATATTTAAAATGTAATACCACAAGATTATCTTTCGAATAAAAAAATTCATGTCAATCGAATAATACTTCGTTGTTTTATTTGCAATTTAAAGTTCTTTACCTCTAAAAAAACACCCTTTACAATATAATGAAGATTCTGAAAATATTTTATTCTTCATAGTTAGTCTATAATGAACAAATCGTATTTAATTGCATTCCTCAACACTAAATTTGTCACAAAACACACACACATCTGTCTCTTCTCACATAACTGAAAACTTTATGAGATTAATAACTACCTATGTAACTGCGAATTAGATCGATGCTTATTTTTAATGTAGAAAAGAAAATAACGTAAATCATAAAACTCATATTAAATACGAAAATTCAATACTGAACTGGTTTTTTTTCTATGCAAAAAGCTCACAGTTCTTTCTAAAATTTAGCATGACAAATATCTTTAATGTTTGAAATTTGTTGTTTGTTTTAACGTGTAAAAAATAAAGAAAAGGAATTCATTTTTTTAATCTCCGAAGCCTTGTTTTGACAAGAAATTTGGACTTAAAAACAACTATATTAATTTATTTATAAGTACTCTTTATACTTTATGTTTAGATGGAACTATAAAGAATTGGCGGTATATTAATGTAGTAACCAGCGCCATTTTAAAGTCATGAAGTAATGATAATCCCACGGAAATTCTATTCTCCTTCCAAAATGGAAAAATAATGAAGATTTCTCCGGAATTACCTTTTCCTTCAAATTTCTGAAAATATTAAACACATAAATGAATCATCAAAACAGGAATAAAAATTTTTTGAGAAACATTGGAAGAAAAACATAATTTCTAAAAAATTTCCTCGAACTTCTGCTCTTCTGAATACTTTTTATTAGATTCGAATCAATACACTAGTAATATTACATAGGCTTAATATTACGTTCATGAATTTAAAATAACGTACATTAGCATAGAGTAGTGCAGGTTTATCCATTGGGTGCTTGGGGCGAACGCCCAGGGGCCCGGGGCCTGGAAGGGCCAAGATAAACTGGATTTAAGAGCCCCTCCTTGGATTCAACAGTGCCGAGGGGTCAATAGATCTTCTACGTCCAGGGCCTGAAATGAGCTTAAACCGACACTGGCATAGAGAGCTCTAATAGCGAATTTATAAAAACATAAATATTTGCTTATCTATTTATTGTTCTTTTAGGGCAAATGTCTCGCTCTGGGGACCTTTGACCAATTGACACAATCTGGCGTGGATTTGGGATCCATGATGGAAGATTACGAGCATGAACGTCGCCAGCGACTTTGTTCCATGAATTCCACAGCCAGTAACATTTCCTTGAGTGAAGAATTGACCGATGGAACCACTGCAATTCCGATGTATGAATCTACATTATCTCTCGCCTCTTCCGTTTCGACTGGCTATGATGATGTACGTAAATAAAGATATCTTTCTTTAGTTTCAACTAAATGAATGTCATTTGTCTACAATGTGTTCTCTTGCAGATTGAAGGAGAGAAGATAAATCAGAAAGCTCCCAAAGGAACAGAGGAAGTCAAAACTTCTGGTGCCGTGACGCTGAAAGTGTACATTGAGTACATCAAATCTGGAGCTGGTCCATTTCTTCGTATGGTTCTTCTTTTTTCATACATTTCAACTCAAGTGCTCTTTAATGGCAGTGATTTCTGGCTCACCGCATGGTACGCAGTTAATTTACTTCGTATTTTATACACATACATAAAAATTTTAGAACCGGTATTGAAAAAAGATTAGGAACTATTTTAAATTCTTAAGTTAAATTAGATTATATACTGACGTATCATAAATTATCATGAAGTAATTGGACGAATTTTGGAATATATCTCTTTGCCGCAAGGTATCCTACTCTCTGCTTGCGACAACTTTATTTTTAAAAAAAATCGAGATATGAGGATTTTTGTGTGGTGTTCAGATGTATTTAGTACATTTTAAGAAAAATACGCTAAAATTAGGAGGAGAAAAGAAATTATTAGTGCTAAAATGGGAAAAAATCGGTAAAAGTTTACAAAAAATTACATAAAGCGGGCCCATTCTGTACAAAAAGTTTATGACGAAATTTTCAATTTTGATGTATTGCTTTGCTATTCATTTTTAAAATGACCTTCAGGATAAGAGATATTTTAATATTTACAAAAAGTAGAGAACTTAGTCTCAGTTATTATATGAAATTTCTTTAAAAAAACCGTGATTACACTGGTGTGCAAAAATTAAGGACGAAGTCGAAAAATTAGCATATCAGCTGAACGAAGCGGCAGAGCGGACAGAAAGACCAATCAGGAGATTAAGTAAGGTGATGTACGGTAGCACATGCGCAGATATGCAGGTAGACGTAATGGGGGAGTGCCTGAGTAGTATGAAGCATGTTGTCGGTGTAAGATCAATATTTCTGGCAAAGAGATTGCACGCCGTATAGCAGTTAAAATCACACCGAGTTGCTGCCTCAGCGAGAAATGGCGAACAATCAATCTGTTAGACGACATCTGGATGCTTTTACCCGAGGTCGAATCATTGGGAAGTTGGAGGAAGGCCGCAGTGTGACAAGTGTGGCTGCAGAGTTCGAATTGCTCACAGCATCGTTTCACGACTTTGGAGACAATTTCAAACTACATGAACAGCTATCCGGGGTTCAGTAGTGGTCGTCCACGAGGAACCACACCCGCAGATGACCGGTACATTGTCTTACAGGCCAGAAGAAACAGGCGGCAGACAGCGGAGAAATCGCTAGACACACGACACAGGCGACTGGACGACCGATATCGCGTTTTACCGTGGCCAGAAGACTGCACGGTGGTGGTCTGTTTGCACGACGCCCTGTACGGTGTGTACCTTTAACGCCTGCCCATCGGAGAAGGCGTTCTCTGTGGTGCCGGGAACACCGGAATTGGAGAGACAATGAATGGGGACGAGTACTCTTTACAGATGAGAGCAGATTCAGTTTGAGTAGCGATTCTCATCGCATACTCATCTGGAGAGAGCGGGGAAGCCGCAATCATCCCTCGAACATCATTGAAAGGGACAGGTATGGAGGTCGCGGTGTTCTCGTTTGGGGAGGCATCATGCTTGGTAGTCGTGCAGACCTTCACATCTTCGACGCAGGTTCAGTCAACGGACCCGTTATTGTAACGAGATTCTTCTTCCATATGTGCGTCTTTTTAGAGGCGCTATGGGTCTGCAATTCCTTTTCATGGACGACAGTGCACCATGTCATCGCACAGTAGCTGCCGAACAGCTCTTAGAGAGTGAAGATATTGAACGTATGGATTGGCCGGCATGATCTCCGGATCTCAATCCCATCGAGCATGTATGGGATTTTCTAGGCAGACGCTTGGCAGCTAGTACCTTACCACCAGTAACGATTCGGGAGCTTCGATTGGCGCTGCAAGACGAATGGGCAGCAATGCCTCAACAACTCATTGACACCCTCATTCTCAGCATGGGCAGACGCTGTGAAACCTGCCTAGCAGTCAGGGGTGATCATATCCCCTACTAAAGACCGGATGTTTCTTGCTGAACACCCATCACAGGGATGTTTCGGCCTTCAGTCGCATTGCGCTCCATGCTACTTTTTCAATCAAGCTTCTTTTTATCCCTCTGATTTCTCTTTTAGTAAGTGTTGCTTACATTACACATGTCCTTACGTATTGGGGATCTTACGGTATTAAATGTGTTGATTTGGAAAGCTTTTGTGCAAAGTTATATTGAAAAAACCGTCTCGTCCTTAATTTTTGCACACCAGTGTATATTTACATAAGGAACTGTAAGTTTTATAATAAAACAGCGATTGATAAATCTGATGGTTAAAACACTTCTAATAATATACAGAACATACACAAAAAATTTCAAATAATTATTTTCAAAACCTTTTTGAGCAATCGCTGTCCCTGTTTGAGCATTTTAAAAAAAAAACCCACACATTTGGAATAAAACGCATTTAAAAGTATGACATCTTGCTGAAAGTAGTTGCGTCTGTTTTTACTAAAACACTAATAGTTTTTGTTCTAGTGTGTGAAAAATAATAAAAATTAGCCTAAAATTCACAATTTTAGGGTACTAGGATACCTTAAAAATTTAACTATTACAAATACTTAACCTTAATAATTTTAAATCAAGCTTTGACAGCTTAAGAACAAGTAAACTAAAAAAGTTCTTTCCAATATCGATAGAGAAGTTGCATGCGTATTGAAGGTTATTAAGTAGGTAATACAAGTAGATGATCATATGTAAAAATAAATACTTAAAACTTAATCAGTTTAAATTGCGATTGATAATAAAATTTTATTAATGAGTTGAATAAAAAAAAAGCTTCTTTTAATTTAAGTACGGCATTTTTTTCTTAATTCAGATGGGGGCATTTGAAAAAATCAAAAACCTGCATATTCCCAAATCCCTTTGTGAATTATCTTTGAAAGACCTTTTTAACAAATTAAATTGTCTTTATTCGCGACTAGAAACTTTGTCAGTTTAATTAAATCTGCTGGCTCAAAGTTTTATTTCCACCGCAGAAAATATATTTTATGTATGTTTAAGAGATAAATAAACAGTTTTCATGCTTATAGTGGCTTTAGTTCAGTGGCACAACGGAGAATGATAAACCCTCTGCAAAGTCAGGAGATTAATTTTTTATACCATGTATTAGATCTAACCTTGTTTTAAACTAACCTTTGTCTTTTTCAATGCTTTTATTTTAAGATATGGTCTGACTTGTTGGGGAATTCCCCACCAAATTTTGTTTCTTTGTATCATTGAAGACGGTTTTAAGTAATTTGTATTTTAATTTATTTAAAGTGTAGTGTCAAAATGTTTTATGGGATATATTAAAATCATAAGTTTCTTTTAACAAATGTTTGGCGCAGCATAGCCAAAATTGGCTCTTGTGCCATTAAACCAAACACTCACTCACTCACTCACTCTGCAAAGTCAGATTTTAGCCCCAAGCTAAAATACATACTTGATCGGTCAGGTTTTGGGCCCTAAAAATCCCTCCCCCCTCCCGCAGTGCGTAGGTTGCGGGGATGTACATTACGCCACTGGATCAGTTCCTATTGTAATGACATTTTATTTTCAATGCTACTATCTGAAGCCAATGCCTACTGTGGTATTACCATATATAGTCAAAACATTCTTAAACCTGGTTTCAAAATGTGAATAAAGGTCATTTTTAAATGTTGAACGTAGGTTTAAACGTCTTGACAGATTGTCTGTAACTACTTGAGAAAATTAGGGCCCTCCAGTATTATTCTTCTTTAGCTTAACTGGAAAGAAAGGCTTAAATGTTTCTTGTTTTAATAAAATTTGTGTCACCTTGTGAGTACAAATTAACCTCATTAAATTTTTAGTAAACAAATTTGTTAATAGGTAAAATTTGGTTTCTGCTAGAATAAATTTTTTTAAAATTTAAGTCACGATCTAGTTTAATGAGAGCCACTATCATAGACCCCCATTTACTCCTCGTGGGCCCCCAAATTATTCTTTTGCTGACGTGGACCACTTGCAGGTCGCTATAGACCCATGGGGGGTCTATTTAGACCACTTTTGGAATCACTGCACTATACCATCTGGGCGGCATAGAAATCTGTACATGTGCCCCATGTGCCATTTTAAACCCACGTTATTCTTGGTTTCTTAGCGCGTGCACTGCACGTGGGCGGCCGCCGGCCACATTTCTGTCAACCAAGCAAATTTTTTCGAAAATTTCAAAATAACCCTTATAATAAGTTGAATAGATATGCCGAACTTTAAATAATTAAAAAATCAAAATATATATAAGTCCCGATTTCTGACAGCACAGCATAGTTTAAGAAAAATAGAATGGTGGTATATTGATCCACATTAATGTCTACTCTTTACATCGCATCCTTCTTTTGACAGCAAAATTCGTGGCAGATTTGGCATAACCGTAATAGTAAAGGTTTTTTTTTTTTTTGCTTATCAGCGGCGCTGATGGCTCACTGTGAATCGACGCTCAACAAATGGCGTCTCAAAAATGATCTTTGCGAAAGTTGCTTTACGAAAATATCTAATATCAGGGGTGGCTCTAGGGCTGGACCTCTGCCCGGGGCGGCAAATTTTAAAGGCGGCATTTGAGTCAAATTTGAAAAAAAAAAATTTTTTTTTGTTACAAAAAAATTTGATATATTTTCTGAAATATTATTGAGTGGATTTGGTATTCCATTTAACGTATCTTATTTATTACTTTTATGCTCTGTATGTGTAATGACGGTTTATTGATTTTGAAATTGGAAGGGTTCAAGGCGGGAGTACATGTTAAATCATGAAATTTAGTATGTTTAAACATGGGTGGTGGGTAGCCTAGTGGTTAGAGCATCGGACTCCAGACCCGATGCCCTGGGTTCGATGCTAGATGTCACCAAATACCCTCCGAGTACACACGGAGTACTTGCTCGTTAAATCAGTGGGTTTGAAGTCTTGTGGGCTGAGTCACGAGCGCAGGGACTGGAGAATATTTCCCTCCTCTTCAGTTCAATGCAGAAATGGTGGAGATAAGTGGTGTCGCCATCTATCGGCCCTTCGGGGAATTCCGCCGAGCTTAATCGTACTGTCACCTGTATGGTGCTCAAGGCCAACGACAGGAGTACCCCTTGCCACGAGGAATTTCGTGGGCCTCGATCTGGCTACGTCAGACAGGTGGTATTAGAAACAACAACAATGTTTAAACATTTTTCACTAGTTACTTTCACCCCATCCAGTAGTGAGTCACAACGGACATTTCTTTTACCCTTACGATGCCCGGTATCAGCTATCCAAAAGGGTGCAGGGGTAATGAGAGGTTTTGGTAGATATAGAGCCACACAGGAGATGTTTTATTTTAGCCTTGAGTTTACTATAGGTCAAAATTAACGCTCGTGATCTCTACCATCAGTAGACTATTTTTCGAAGAAAGTGGTCAGTTGATATGGACGATTCCTTCTCTTTCATTTTGCTCTTTTGAAATAACAAGTAATTATATCCTTAATTTCGAATTTTTTAAGACTTAAAACAATATATGTACGCATATTATTATGCGCTGCCTTTTTCTTAGTCGGAATTATTCAAGTTTTATAGCTGCGTATTTATGTATATATAAACAATTTTTCTTTTTTAATTACATTTTTTTTTTGTTTTGGAAAGAGAGGCGTCATTTTCCATTTTTGTCCGGGGCGGGAAAACTGCTAGATCCGGCCCTGCTATTATGGTTAATATTACCTAAGCCATAGGATTGTTTAAATTCAATATACATTTGGGTAAATTAAAAGTTTTCTATTTAATAACAGCCTTACAATTTAGAGAAGTGAAATAGAGTAAAGAAGAGATTTTTGTTATTAATGTTTTACTTTTTACACGTATATAGGTGTATGAGTTTATAATGTCAACGTTAGGTATTAGTCAAAGTATGAAAAAATTTTTGAGGGGTGGTTCATTAGGTTTGGGCACGCGGGCGGCCGACTCCCAAGAATCAGTCCTGCACTTAGCAATCATATTTCTTTTTTATTTGATTTTTTGTTAATTTAATTGATAAATTATCTCCTATTTAGGACTAATGAGGAACAAAAGAAGTATAACATCAAAGATTGTTGGTCCAATGCAACTAAAGCCAGCCTCAATGAATCTGGCCTGTATAATGATACGTATGGACTCTTTGATCGAGAATTTTTCTTCACGAACTATGGCAATGTCACTGAGGCCTGCTTTCGGTTGACCAACAATTACTTGATAGATGAAGACGATGCCACAAGAATAGTGAACACTCCTTTCAATCTATCCGTGTATGCAATTCTTGTGTTTATTGTATTCGTGTTATCTTTGTTGAGAACGACTACCTTCTTCCAAATGTGCATGAAAGCATCTAGAACGCTTCACAACAAAATGTTTCGATGCGTTCTTAGATCGCCAGTCTCTTTTTTTGACAGCAATCCAGTAGGTAAGTTGTCTTTTAAAAGTTTTCAATCTTGCGTTCTATATCCATTAAAAATGATACATGTGTTTAAAGGACATGTTTTAGAATAAAAATACACAATGAGAAAAATCGAGGCTAAAATTTTGCAAGGAGCCAAATTAAAAGGGCACCATTTGATCCTCTAATAAGGATAAAAATCGACTTGTTAAAACAAATGCTTTATCATTCGAAATATGGCGAAAGTTATTAAGTTTGTATTTTATATTTGTAGTATGGAGAAAGCTGATAAATTTTCTTACCAATTAACAAATGGTTTTTAGCAATTTATAACACAGCTTAACAATAACATTTATAACACTTAATATGGTTCTTTTTAAGTATTCCAATTTAAACAGAATTTGAAATTGTGAATTTATAATGTGGAATTTAGAATGTACTTTATAAAGATCTCATGTTAGATAACTGTTATGAGAAAATAATTTTAAAAAAATGTGTAGCAAAAAAAGTATTCTTTAATTAATTTTTTAAAAAAATTATCTCTAACTTAGCTTTCTGTCTTATATTTTATCATATTTGTAAGAAATCCTTTATAAGATGGATATTTATATATGTTTATATATTGAGTTAATTTTGATAACTTCTCTTCTCTAATTTTATTTTTTGGCTATGTGTTAATGTGTATAAGTGCATTGATGAATCAGTTAAATGAAATCGAAAAATTAAATATTTCTTCATATTGCTAACAAATACATATTTGTATTTGTCTGATAGGGATCTAAATTTTACAACAAGAATAGCTTTAGGAATTGTAATAATGCCATTATATAAAACACGTATTTCACATTAATGTGTTTAAATTATAAATTTTTTTAATTCAATTTAAACTGTAATGTAATAAATATATACTCGATTCTTTTATAATGATAGAATGCTGCAATAGTATCCGTTTTTTTTTTTTAAAAATCTTAACTGTGTATATATTACTTTAACAAATTCTTTAACAATTATCTGTACTTTAAATGTATCTTGACACTATTTCTTATATTGATGCATGACATTATCCAAACTATCAATAATTGAAAAATTGCTTATATTTTTAAAAACTAAAATCATTAATAAAATAATAAATTAATAAAGTTACGTTATAAATGTAAATTACAGAACTTCATTAAAATAAAACATAATATATTCTTCTCTGGAACAAAAGCTTTTTGTCATCCTTTTTTGAAATTCCTTTATTTTTTACATTCATCTTTCTAACCTCATTTATGTTTTACTTTAAATCAATATATTCTCTTATCATAATTTATTCTGTAACATGTTCATAAAAGTAATATGTTTTTCTAAAGATGTGATTATATTATATTATATATTCTTTCCATTAATACTTAAGGTATCCGACTACGTTCAGAACCGTGATTTAAAAAAAAATGCGTACAAATGGATAATTTTCATGGTATGTAGTGTCACTTGGATTAGAATACATGTATAAAGTTGTTTTTAAAATATTATTAGAAAAAAAATTATTTAAATGCAATATTTTGGTAAAAAATGAATTTCGAATTACCTATTTTTAAAAAAATTCTTTGATGAAAAATGCTTCTATAATAGTAATATTTTACTTATACACAAAGCAAAGATTTCTCCAGAGGGCCTGGACTAGGATTTTTGAAATACTCACATTATTTTCAGAGTTACTACCAATTGAAATAATTATCTGTTTTTTTTCTTAAAATTTCTCCACTCTATTGTATTCAAATATGGATGAATCCACTTCTAAGTTACCGTAAAATCCGGCGTATAACGCGCACTTTGAACACACAAAATAAGCTCGAAATTTACGGGTGCGCGGTATACGCCGAGTATAAAAATAAAAGCTTTTAAAATATAAAAAAGATGTGTATAGGAAAAAAAATTTAAACTTCTACATATATCGAAATATCATTTGTTTAAAAAAAAAATGACATTCCTTATGAACTTAAAGGATTGCAGCTCTAGAAGTATACTATTTTTTTTTCTAAAGCTTGAAATAATACCTCGAATAAATGACTTCTAAAATATAGCACTACACTTGTACGTTTAAGGTTTCTTCGCAAAAAGGAATGCGCGTTATACGGTGGATATATCTAAAAATTAAAAATTGTAGCTTGAAAGAATAGGTACGCGTTATACGCCGGATTTTACGGTATATACACTGCTCAAATTAATTAAAGGATATTGCGGTTTTAGGTGGATCTTGTGACTGGGAAAAATTTTATACATGGTCGACTGATTGATAGATGGTCGACAGACGTAGTAGGTTATATGAGAATAAATTACACATGTTTGGCAGAAAAAAATGCATTTTATTGTGCATATGAGAAAAAAGAATAAAAAAAGGTGTTTTCTTCAAAGGAAATCATTTTCAGTAGGGAGTATGGTTTCCACGAACGGCCAGCAACGTTGAGCACCTCTGAGGCATGGAGTCAAAGTGGCTATTAATCACGAGTTGGTGGATTTTGTCCCACTCTTCCAGAAGTGCTCTTTCCAGTTCTTGGAGAGTTTGTGGGGGTGGTTGGTGGCCAGCAACTCGTCTTCCTAGAGCGTCCCAAACGTGCTCTATTGGATCCATGTCTGGGAAACACGCTGGCCATTCCATTCGTATGATTCTTTCCTCGAAAAAGAAATCCTCCACCAGGTTTAGCACGAGGTGGCCTGCAGTTATCGTCCATTAAAATGAAGTCATCTCCGATTGCTGCAGCGTAAGGGACTACAATAGGTCTGAGGATCTCATCCCCCTATATCGGCGAGCAGTCAGAGGTCCATCTCGAATGATGTAGAGGTCTGTGCGCCCGTCGATGGAGATGCCACCATACACCAACACTCCCCCACCGCCAAATCTGACACTTTTGTGCACGAACGCAGGATTATTCTACTGTCATGGTCCCTCCAGATGGAAATACGCCTATTATCCGGATGAACAGAAAACCGGGACTCGTCAGAAAAAAGAACATTGCTCCATTCATTTCTCCTCCAGTTCACATGCTCTGTTGCCCACTGCTCCATTCATTTCTCCTCCAGTTCACATGCTCTGTTACCCACTCCCTGCGGTCGCGACGATGCCTTGATGTTAGTCTAACACATACCATCGGACGGCGAGCATACAGACCTACACCATGGAGCCGGTTTCGGACAGTCTGAGTTGAAACCGTGGTGCCAGTAGCTGAGTGAAGGTGTTGTTGGAGAAGAGTAGCGTTCATATTTCGGTGTCTCCGAGCCGTTAACACTAAATAACGATCTTCATTGGGCGTTGTTGCCCATCTACGACCTTGTCCTGGTCTTCGGCCTGCACTTCCAGTCTCCAAAAAACGGTTCCAAATCCTGGAAATCACACTTTGTGACACTCCAATGGCTTGCGCTACTTCGGCTTGAGTTTGGCCCCCTTCTAACCTGCCAACAACTCTCCAAGCTTCTGAATCGGTTAAATGACTTCGCTTAGACATCGTACTCATCGAAACAAAGCAGTCACTGAATGCCGATCATCCTTGTCTTCATTTCAGTTGAAAGTCACATTTCATTCGCTGCCGCTGAAGCGACGTTTTTGACGTCGAACTCAAAATTAGCATACTCCACAGTTTGAAAATCAGAAAAATTTGCATTTGTGATTCTCTTCTTCCATTTTCAGCAAAAAAAAATTTCGCTTATATCTTTATTTTATATAAAACTTACAATATCCTTTAATTGTTTTGAGCAGTGTATTTCAAAACTCCTACTTCAGGCTCTGTATAGAGGTCTGAGCTATATGTGGGCAACATATTATTATTATAGAAGCATTTTCCATAAAAGGAGAATGTTTTGAAAATAAGTAATTCTATGTTCATTTTTTTGCCAAAATATTGCATTTAAATTTACTGTAATAATATTCTTAAAACAATTTCATACATGTATTCTAATTTAAGTGACACCAAATATAAAAATTATCCATTTGTAGGCTTTTGCAAAATAACAGTTCCAAAAGTAGTCGGATACCTTAAGATATGGGAGGAAATGATAATTTAAAATCACAAAAAGCGTGTTAAAAAATACCCTTAATTTTTTTTTATTGTTAGAGAAAAGTTGCCTACAGTTATCTGTAATCTTTTATGATTAAAAGCTATTTTCTCTTAAGGCTTAAAATTTTTTATCACTTAAGTTTTCTACACGAAAAAGTGTTACATTTTGCTGAGGGATAGAAGCTATTAAATACTTTTGGTAGAAGAAAAAGAATGTTATTTAATTTAATTTATGATGAACTAATGTATACTTGCCATCTTATCAGGCCGAGTTCTCAATCGTTTTGCGAAGGATGTAGGTGTCATCGACGAAACCATGCCAATGGCAGCATTAGACGCAGTCATAGTGAGTAAATACGAAACACCATTAACAACTTGCATGATGTTTTCTAGCATGAAACTGTCACTTCTGCATTCATTATGTACATGATATAGCTGCACTTCATTTCTGGTGATGGTTGCGGGATTATATATATCTTTTTCATATGTATATTGTTATTTTCCACTTATATTTTTTGAAGGTTGTGGGTATGTTTCTAATTCATAAACTGTGTCATATTTTGCATTACTGTTCGATGTGTTTTCTATCGTAATTATTGTTTTATATTTCAGTTGTTCGTTTTATTTATTGTCTGTGTCTTCATCTTAAGTTGTAAATACAAATAATACATTAGTGATCAAAATTAAGAGAATTTCTAGCTTTCGATTGGTTATCAACAAAAACACTCGAAAATTTTTAATGAAATTAGGTATGTGCATATTGGTTGATACATGTACATACCTAATGTTATGTTATACGCGCATAATCACATGTCAATGAAGGAAAATGATGTTACAGGTATTCTATATGTGAATTCATACTAAAAATGAAAAAAGTTATGAGTCCTTGTGGCAGTCGGTTTGACTCTTCCTACTCAAATCCACTCTCATTCACCCTTTCAGTTGGGGGATGATTCTGTGAAGAGGAAAAGCAAGTTGCAAATGCCTTCAAAAGAATATTGCAGTTCGGAGATCGTGGGGAACGATTCAACTGGCGAATACAACCTCTGACCTCTGAATGACCGATCTGGCAACACTGACGAGACAAAACGCTGCACATGCGTAGCGGCAGGTGTTGACCATCTGTCCCCACCATTGCTCATTTGAGCGTCGTTTGTGTTCCGTGTACGGCTTGTTTTACAAAGTACTTGTTTATGCATTGATTCTTAACTGAGAACAGGAGAATTAACGAACGAAAGATCAAATTAAAGTTTTGTTTTAAGCTTTGAAAGACACCGGCAGAAACTTATTCGTTTCTGGTACATGTTTATGAAGGTCAAGCACTGTCCATGAAGTGTGTGTACGCGTGGCTTACCCGTTTTCGAGAAGAGCGGGAAAGTGTTTTTGACAACCACCGTAGCAAAAGATCGGTAACCTCCTTCAGTGACAAAAGAACAGAGAAAGTGAGCAAATTAATCACGAAAATCGTCGATTAAATGTGCGCATGATAGCTGGACAATGAATGAATGCTGCAAGGTACATTGAAATTTTCACCTACTTCATGAAATGTCTACGCATGGTACGACCCCAAAAAGCACAAGGCTCATGGTTTTTTTTGTTCACGACAATGCTCGCCCTCACATAGCCAATATCGTCTAAAACAGGTCCTGGTAAAAAAAAGGTGGGGGAGCAAATTGAACATCCACCATTCTCGCCAGATCTCAATCCTCCAGACTTCTTCCCATTCCCACGAATCAAACTCGCTTTGAAAGGAAAGATATTTGACGATATTTCTGTCATCCAACGAAACGCGACGAGGCTTTTGAACTCCATCTCAAAAGAAGACTTCTTGCGAAATTTCCAGGGCATGTGTAGCAGATCTCAGGGGTGCATAGTTATGGGAGGTGACTATTCCGAAGGACAATAAAGTAACACTTTCGTTAATATTTAATAAACATTAATGTTACAGGACTATTCACCGAACTTTATTGCCAGAGGTTGTATAATCGCTTTTAAGAAATTCGGTTTCCAAATGAGCTAATATGTGGACAAATGCCATAGCCCACAAATTGAAATTAGGGCGAACTGCACCCCTAAAGAGGTTTCATGTTTTATCTCTACATCTCAGAGAACCTCTACGAAAGACATAGAGATCTGTACACCTGTCCAGATCACTAAATCATTCCTTCAATCTTGAATTCTGGGGGGCATATATTGAGTCCCTGGCTCTCTCCAGGCAAATGTACGCCGATAATTAGAGGTTAAGCTGAATCTGAACTCGAAACGAAACTAAAACTAGATGGCTCGAGTGCCAGCGAAATAAATCGCTTATACCCAGAATCAAGGAAAAAAGGGTGAATAGAAATGCGATATCAGAAAACACTCCCCCCGCAGGGGGGAGGCCAGTGGAGGAAGAAGCCAAACGAGAACGAAA
Organism: Trichonephila clavipes; assembly: GCA_019973935.1. Classification (NCBI taxonomy): domain Eukaryota; kingdom Metazoa; phylum Arthropoda; class Arachnida; order Araneae; family Nephilidae; genus Trichonephila; species Trichonephila clavipes. The sequence goes on along the minus strand of BMAU01003676.1, from coordinate 908,829 downwards.
CCGGAGAGACGTCGCGAGGGCGAGAGTGGAAGAGCGCAGGAAGGGGGCGAAAAGCCCCAAAACGCGTTCGAGGAGCACCAAAACGCAGTAGGGAGAAAGAATTGCTGCTTTTTTTTCGCAGCCAGAATGAAAAAGAATGAGTCTACAAGTAGAACTTACAAACGCAATAGCAGGAGGAAGATGCAGGAGCCAGCTTTTTCACTGATCCCAGTTTCGACAAGTGGCAAAGGCATTTGAGTGTTGTAAGATGTAGCAATTAAGTATTTAGGTTGTGTTTACGGCGGTTTCAAGGGCAATTCTGAACTCGTTAGTAAATACAACTCTTATTCACTGATTCCTGCTTTAATGCCGATTCTTTCCGCACCATACTAAACAGGCTGTTCTGCAAGCGTGCAAGCTAACTCAGAAAGTCATCTTCATACAGACCTTTCTTATGTCGTTTTTAAAAACAATAATCATTGAAATTTGGATTCTTGTGGCCACATTAAATTCAGGATATAGACGAGAAGTTCTCGGACGTAAGTTGCGCCTAGCTCTAATGGACAAATACTGATTTCCGTTATCGTAGATCTTGAATCTTCCTAGGACTTCTCTTTCTACTGATTACTGTTTTAGTGCCTTATAATTTCACACAACTCTGGGCGTTGTATTAAATACTCTTGCAATCTACCCCCTCTTGAAGTCTTCCGACGCTTCACCACCTCATTCCAATATCGAAACGTTTATGGTTACTCATTTTAACCGTTTGTTTTTAAGCTTAACGGATTGTTGAAAGAAACATTATGAAAGTCATCAAGGTCTACGAACGAACTTAGCACGAATATTGGGACATGCGCTGACAAAGCATTTTCTAACGTGTAGGCTTCGTAATTGACACTAAAATTTGCATCTTTGTTTCAAAGCGTTAGTTTAACCTTTCGTTTAGTACTTTTCGGGAAATTCAAATTCTCTTAGTTTTGAACACTTTTTGTATTAAAAAATCAAGTAATTTTTGCCATTAAATTACTATTCAGATGAATAGTAAATTAAAAAATTTTTATTTATTTCAGATGTATTGAAAAACTGAAATTTTTAGAATTTTACATGTGCAATAATTTTAGCTTTTATCATATATAAAAAGCATAATTGTGAAAGTTTTAGTCATCGAATATACACTGGTGTGCAAAACTTAAGCAACAAAGTAACAATTAAGCAGATAACCATGAAATTGCAGAAAAGGAGGTCCGGAGATCAGTACAGTAAACACCTAAGTCAGTAGAAACGTCATGCGTATGCAAATATTAGGAACGAAACGTCAGAAGCGACGTGAGCGTACGCAAAACGCGTGATGTCGGCGCGTGCTGTTCAACAGTAAAATAAAATGAAGGACGCAGACGCAATTCAACATACTCGCTGCAAGTGCCAGTGAGTCAGTTCGTGAAATATGGCTAGAAGAAATCACCTGGACGACTTCACACGTGGAAGAATGATCGGAAAGCTGGAGGAGGGGTGTACCGTCACCAGTGTAGCTGCAGAGTTCGGAATCAACAAAAGTGTCGTTTGGCGCGCTTGGAAAGCGTTCCAAACCACAGGTACAGCTGTTAGAAAGGTTGTTGGTGGCCGCCCGAGGACGACAACTGCAGGGGATGACCGATATATCATCCTGCAGGCGAAAAGAGGCCGACGGCAGTCAGCAAGCGTCATTGCTCAGCAACGAGGTGACAAGTGTCGCGGTTTACTGTGACCAGACGCCTTCACAAAAGGGGCCTATTCGCCCGCCGTCCTGAACGCTGCCGCCCGTTGAAAGTTGACCACCGACGCCACCGTTTACAGTGGTGCAGAGAGCACAAAGTTGGACAACTGTCAATGGAGTCGTGTCCTCTTTACGGATGGGAGTCGGTTCAGTACCAGAAGCGATTCTCAACGCGTTTTGATTTGGAGAGAGATCGGGACACGGTTTTATACCAGTAACATCAAGGAAAGACACCATTACGGTGGTCCTGGAGTTCTTGTCTGGGGAGGCATTATGCTGAACGGACGAACTGAGCTCCACATTTTCGATAAAGGGTCTGTAATCGGGGAGCGCTATTGTGAGGAGGTAATTCTTCCCCATGTGCGTCTGTTCCGAGGTGCCTTTGGCCCATACTTCATTTTTATGGATGACAATGCACGGCCACATCGGACTCTTGCTGTTGAGAAGCTGCTGGAAAGTGAAGATATATCTCGAATGGATTGGCCAGCGTACTCCCCAGATTTAAATCCCATCGAACATGTGTGAGATGCTTTGGGGAGACGTATTGCAGCACGCTTACATCATCCGGAGAACACCCAACAACTCAAACAGATGCTGATTGAAGAATGGGCACTCCTACCGCAAGAAATGTTGCACCAGCTGGTTCTGAGTATGCGGAGACGGTGCGAAGCAACCATTGCAGTGAGGGGAGGACATATACCATATTAAGGAACATCTGCTTGTTGTTCTTCCTGTTGGATAGACCATCATGAGTCATGATACTATGCGTTCAATAAAGCTTGTTTTTGTTTGAATCCATATCGTATGCATTGTATTCTTTTTTCGGTGCCGATGCTTTCGTCATCCTTTACGTACATAATACTCTCCCTCATTTCTGAATTTCATGTCTCTCAGATGATTTTTCGTGAAGTTATGGCAATAAACCTACCTGTTGCTTAAATTTTGCACACCAGTGTATTTAATTATTGAATTTACCATATCATTAATGGGGATTATTTTTTTATTATAATTATCTGACTTTGTGAGCTCAGGTTATTGCTTCTATTTTACACTAAGTGTCTTTCACAAAATAGGCCATTTTTAATTAAATAAATTTGTGAATGTGCGGTGAAGAAATGATTAAAATGAAATTTATTTTTAGCCTATTGTAAGAAGTTGATGGATGGAATCTAAATATTTTTACCTTTTTTTCCGATCAATATACATTGTCCAGTTGATCAAAACTTAGTTTATTCTAAATAGTAAAAGAAGTTGAAATTCACGAGAAACTAAAAAGGAATCGCGCAAAAATTAGTAGTTTCTTTTTTCGTAAGTACCATGTTGGAAGACTTAAAACTTTCGACACTTTTAAGTAACTGGAATAAATAACAATTAAAAACGGGCTGATAAAAGATCAGCCTCTTCTTCATAAGGTATTATTTCTAAGAACTTTTATAGTTAAAAAACATAACAAGCTTTTAAAGTACGCATGAGAAAAGAGATTATGTGTGTGTTTTAAAGTTATTTTTTTCCTATAATAATTTACTATTTTTAACTGATTATTTACAAGTTCGTTGAAATCATTCATGTGAAAGAAACTTTACCATACCAAATAATTTTCAGGAAAATCATATGAAGTGACTTTACTGAAACTGCGACTTAAAACACTAGTTTAATTCTAATCGATTATTGTTTCAACGAATTAAAGAGAATAAATATATATTTCTACTGTGCGAAAACAAATTTCATCATTTAGAATGTTGCCTGGGTTAGTTTTATCTGACTAACAAATAACTAATTTATATGTATTATATGTAAGTAAAAATTCCATGCATCAAAGGTAAGTAGTAATTTTATGTTTCTTAGTGTCTTTTGTTACTTTTTTTAAAAAATTAACATCTATCTTTACATATATATCTCTGTCTTTTTACCTTTACTTTTAACTGTAACCCAGCTTTTGCTTTTTGTGTAAAATAACTGATAAATTAACATTTATTTCTTCTTGCTCTTAACTTTAAACTTTATTTTAAAAAATATCTCCGCTTTCTGTGTTTTAATTCATGCTTTAAAACATCAAATGCAACTGTGAAAAAATCCAGTTGTGAAATTCCAACGCAATCCTATAATTTCATTGTTACTAATGTAAAAAATGCCGGAGAAAATGCGTTGTATAATTTGTAAAAGGAAAACAAAACTTTAATTAAGAGTTTTAATTAAGAAAGTTTAAATTTTAAAAACTCACATTGTTCATATATTGCAGAATTCTCATTCCATTTTTAATAAATATCGCTCGTATATATATTTTCTCTTTAAGCTCTTATATCTTGCTCATATGTATAGTTTGCTCAACTATGGAGTTCTTCCTTATTTTTTAAGTAATACTATATGAATTAAAACTTTAATTCCTCGTCCTTTGGAATATAGAGGCAATTCAGACATATCTATAGGTTTTATTTCTTACAAATTATTTATATGTTTTGTAGAATATGCTTACTAATCTTTTGCTGTAGAATATGTTATGCTTACTAATCTTTTTCAAAAGGACTAATACATTCTCAGTTATCTTATTAATTCTCTGAGTTTTTGATAAGAACTAAGTTAAAACATAAACTGAACCTCAAAATTTTATCGGTAAATTTAGAGAATGAAGAGGAAGGAAATTTGGACATTATAACAAATTAACATTTTAGGTAAATACTAACCCTTTAAAAAAGCCATATAAACATCTATTTAACATTCATGTTTTGTAAAAAGGAAAAGCTGGTTCTGCAAGAAATTCCTTTAAATTGTTTATTTCTAATAAGTATGATGGATTTATTCTCCTTGTAAATATAAAATTTCGTTGATTGATTCACTTTTTTTGTTGTACAGTTAGCATTCAACAACAAACACTCTACACTTACACCCATGATTGCTTATATCAACCTGAGAATTTTGGATTTCCAGATGTTTAAACAATTGGAAGTGTTGCATGCTTACACATTTTAAATCGAAGCGCTATTATTTTTTTTCTTTGCATGAGAATTGCATATATAAACAGAAAGTTACTGGAAAAACTAAGTTCCCGGTTAAAAAAAGACGAGTTGTTATATAAATTTTTTCTATACAAATTGTTGCAGCTTTGTTTCTTAGAATGAGAACATTCAAATGATAAGTTTAATGGTTACATTTTATGGTTCGCAATTTGCACGAAATTCTTTGCAGTTGCTTTTTTTTCAATATTTTTTCTAGCCATACATTTTTATCAAAACCAATATAGCCATTTATGTTTGCAGTGTCCATTTTAAAGTCAGCCAGGCAGATGTCTTAAGACTTCTTGAGGCCGTGGGCTCCTACTCAAAAGTAGGCTCGGGGCCCCTACACAAATGTAGAGGCCCAGAAGGTAGTGTAGGGGCTACATATATGGCCACACCTATGACTCATAAAAGTAGACAGTGCATATCATACGTTGTACTTGTACAAACCCGAATTAAATAAATGTGTATGACTTACAATAGCACAAAACGGCTCGACTGACTGCAGCCTTTTGACTGAATGAGTAATTATGGTGTACGGTGGTAGGCATATATATGGACGACGATCATCGCATGTAACCAGTTGACATATCGTCCAAAATTCCCAGTTTTTCGAAGAATGGAACCGGAAATAACATTTGACAGCTGAAATTATTCGAATTATGATCTTATTAAGAGGATGAGTCGAGAACGAGATGAGGCCCCCACTACAGCCGAGGCCCTGGGCCCAGGCCCAGGCCTTAAGACGTCCCTGCATCTAGGATGAGCTTGCCGACCATAAATTCCCATTATTCAATGTTATTGAAAAACCGTTTCATACAAATTAAACTAAAACTTTAAAAAAAATCACCTTTAACTTTTTTATTGGTGTTGTAACTGTTTGATCTCTGTTCAGTTTCCTTAATGGAGATCATAATGCTAAAGCAGAACGTTTCTTCTTAAAAACAAATCTATAGCACTTTTCTTTTTACATTTTATAGATGATAAAAGAAAAATTATAATCTAATTTTAGAGACTTATATGACGTAGCTAGTAAGTGTTCAGTTTTTGATATTAAAAGATATGAAGTTACTCTCATCTAGAAATTTCATTTATATTTTTGTACAGGAAAAGGGAAACATATTGAGATCTGTTTACTAATCTTTGTATACAAACCAGCACTAAAAAATGGTTGCATTCTAGATTTTAATAGTACTAACCACCCCCCTTTTTCCTGACTAACACTTTCTTGACTGACCCAGGCAATATTCTTAACCGATCTTCTCGAGATTTGGGACTCATCGATGACGTCATTCCACCCACAGCCTCTGATTGTCTGGAGGTAATGCTTCGCAGTCTTTTTTTTATACTAATTTTATAAGAATTATGAAACATGAATTCACTTTTGATTTTCATTTATTTGTGAAAAGAGTGAAGCTTCCATGAAACTCCCTTATTGGTATTAAATTGGTTTCATTAATGGGGTGAATCAAGACATTGTCACACATTTTTAGAAACCATTTATGACATTTAAAAATGATTATTAACAAAGATCTAATTGTTAGGTGTTTTATCAATGAATTAAATAAAATATGGCATCTACAATTAAGTAAAACTCTCGTTAAAGATATCTTTTATATTTAAAAAATGTATATTGTGTGTGTGTGAACGTCTGCATTAATTATGATTTTACAAAACATAGTTATAAATTGTTCAATTCCTACTATTAGCTCACACTCTCTATATATTTATTTATTTATCTTGGTGGAATTTTCAATCGTTAATAAAATACATTTTAAAGCGCTCAATAGAGCTGAAATTTTATGTACTTGATTATTTTGGATGGCAATACAGTAATTTAATTATAATGAATAAAAATTAATTGATTAAAACTAATTATTTAAAGAATTACAAATACAGCTACGTTGGCATCATTTTTGGCGACTTGTGTCAAAACTTGAAAAGGTTTTTTTTTTCTCACGTTTTAAAGCATTCATTTGAACTGAAATTTTATACACACGGTTGTTTTGGATGACAATACGATACTTAAATGATAATGAATAAAAATTAATTACCACTTACTGTTGTGATTCTGTCATATGTATATATATATATTTATATTAATTGTAACTATTTAATAAAAAGTAGCTAAAATAAAAATTTTCCTTGTTGATCTAAGTAGGATTTGAGTTAAATTTTTTTTTATATTACTTTTTTTTTGTTTATGAGTATGATTAATGGAATTCTTCAAACAAAAAATAAGATTTCATTAATAATTAAATATACGAATACAGACACTAAAAATTAAGTTAAGTGAATGATGTATGATTTATATCACATTACAGTAATGTTGATCTACTGACCTTTTATGAACAGTTGCAATTTTTACTTATTTGTAAAACTTACTTAACGTAAACTTACTTTGTAAAAAGAGAATAAAACTTTTGATCAATTTTTCTATTTTTAGGATATAAAAATACAGTGCCATTTTTTATCATTTCTTACATTAAATCGTTAATTTTTTACACTTCTTAGTAATATAATTTGTTTCTTAATTTCATAACATTGAGTTTAAAAAAATCAATGAGAATGATGAAAAAATATTCATGGAAGGTTCACTGTGGATATTATTACATATATTTATATTGCTCAGACGAAATAAAAGTAATAAATTTTTCTAGAAATCTCGATATCTGTTATTGACTGGATAGAAAAATAAGTATTTGTCATTAAATTTTGTGATGTATTGATTTTAATCATTAAATATTTGTAAGTTTATTTTTACTTTTTTAAAAAAAAAAAAAGATGCAAAATCTTTTTTTTGAATTTTAATTATTCAATTTTGTTTTATTAAAGTTTGGGCAAATATTTAATCATTGAAAAATTGGAAAAAATAAATGCTTTTGTATTAATTAAATCTTTTTAAACATTATTAACTTAGTAGTGAACTGAAATTTTTACAGTAACAACCCTGGTAATCATTCTAAATTTATAAGGAAGCAAAACTGAAATGAATAATGTTGCACACAGAAACTATGGAGAATAAATGGGATTATCTTTAATGTTATATGTACAACATTACATTTTTGAAATGTTTTTAACTTTTTCATTTGATTGCTTTTTAAATTTCTTATATCTTTAAAAATGGATACACATTTACTTTTTATAAAATGAAATACATCATTTTTATAGTTACTCAAAAAAAAAGAACTAAATGCAATCCATTTATGAAATTCAACTTGTTTTGTTGTTGATTTACCTTGTATAGACACTACATAGTAATATGACTTAGGAAAATTTTTTGAAGCCTGTTATCATAACTACATATAAAAGGTAGTAAATGTACTTTTATATGTTGAATTGTGAAATAGAAATAACAACATTTCTAAAAGTGAAACTTTTCTGGTTCAATTTGTGACGAAAAAGGACTTTTGAGACGTTATGAGATAAGAATCAACAACAGGTATAGCAGTACTTTTTCTCGACTTTAATAAAATAAAAATAAAATACGAATGAAGTGGTTTTCCTAACCAAATCCTGGCAAAAGATGTATTATAATAATATTATTTACCTTGTTATATTTATAACTGAAATCTCTACTCAACTCAACTTGAATGGGATTCGTTAATATTTTCAAATGGGTTTACTCAGGATCTTCTACGGAAGCAATCCCACGACTCATAATAACTTCAGTGCGTACCATCACTTATAGCTTTAGAACATCCATTGATGCTTCGTAACATCCTACAGTAATCCTCATTTATATTCACAGCTCTTCTGCTTATATAACACTAGACATTTGCATAAATCACGATTTCTTTTCATGGACAGTTTCTCATTCCAGTCAACGTCATAAAGTTTTCCTTGAAGATAGTTGAGAAAAATGCGCGGGACAACCTGCTACAAATCTACTGCTTAGGGAATGAGAAAAAGCTCTTCACTTTGATAAAATAGAAATTAGATTTAAATTACAATTAGGTTACATTTCAAATTTCGAGTATTATACGGAAATATCTGTATGTAATAAATAGGGCTGGAATAATTCCTTATAAAAATATTAATTGAGTAATATATATATAATTTTAATATGTATTACAAACTCTCGTACAGTAGATCATATAGTGACAAGTTGAAAAAATTAAAAGAATAAACTTCTTTGATAAAATACGATCAGATTTAGAGAATTATTATTCACTTGGCAAAATAATTTTGGAATCGTACTTTGTGAATGTTATATCTGACATTTTTGTCCCCCGAAGAATTATTTCAAAAGTTTGCCTTTTTTAAATCATCTATTATTTTCGTATCACTATAAATTGTTTTTTATTTAATTAAACTTTTAATACATAAATAAAAGTTTAAAATTCTAAGCCTATGAAAATCGTTTACAATTAATTAAATTTGTCAAGATCGTTTGTGTTTGTGTGTGTCATGCGAAACTTGATAGTATCATTTATTTACTGCATTTTATGAAAACATAAAAACGTTACTTGCAAAATGTTTTAAATTTAAAAAAAGATATTTTTTTTAGTTTACAGTTTTAATAATACTAATTTGTGAATTAAAAATTACTTTCAAAATTACGCCAAAAAATATTTTTAATTGTTGGTTTTATAAAAAGTGAATAAATCATTGTTCCTAAAAATAAAAATTAATTTATTTGATATATATTGTCCTGTACACAATACCACGTAAAAAGTAGAAGAAAATATTAGACTTATAATTACATATATTTTTTCAACGATTATTCTTCAATAAATTTATATGAAGTAAAATGATTTGAATTCAAGAATTTTTTACCTCGCTTAAATTTCGAACACAAAAGTAGAATAAATTAATTTATTATTTCAGCAATTCTCATTCAAAATTTTTTGGAATCAAATAATGAGGTTAAATTATTGTAGCTTGAACTTTTTAGTCAGTGTTAAACGTAGACGCATGTTCTTCTCTTCTTTTTTCCGTTATATTTTATGTTTTAAGTGTATTTTATGTGCATTTGCACCTTATATTTTATATGCATATATTGCAGAAATGATCCTAATATTATTATTTTCGTATCTGAAAGATTTTCTGCACGTTATTTGGAATCATTTGCGTCGTTGCCATCGTAGAACCCCTTTTACTGCTGCCCACATTTATCATTAGTTTGGCCTTCATCTTTTTGCGAAGATTCTATTTACCTACAGCTCGTGATGTAAAAAGATACGAAGGAATAAGTGAGTATAATTTTGCTTTATAAATTTACGTCAAAATATATTATCCGATTTTTTTTAAATAATTTTTTTCTAATCTAAAAGGATGTTGATTAAAAATACATCCAACTTTGTTTACACAGTCTTTTTTTACCCGATTTTGAAATAGCACGGTACACGAATTTAACGAATTTTTTGTTCTACCACGAATTCCAAAAAAATTAGAGGATTCATACTCTTTAAGTGAGAACGATTTGATCGAATTTATGACAGTTTATAATAATAAAGAAGTCGATAATGATGAAGTCGAAGTTGTAGTTCAGTTATTAACAGAGCTGATTTAATTCGCGAATGGCTTGAAATTTGCTACAAATGTAGAACAACATTTTCTTACTCATTATCCTGAGATAGAGCGTGTATTAAAATTTCAACGTAATCTTCTGTATCAGGATATCAAGAATTGTACAGTGTTTTTTTTTCCAGGTATAGAAGTTTAAGTTGGCATTACTTTCCAAGATGGCGACCGATTTAACAGCTGTCAAGTGATTTATTCTCAGTTTGGTTTGGCAATTCATCATGAATAGACTCATGCCTGAACAACGCTTTCAAATTGTGCAATTTTATTTTGAAAATAATGGTCGATTTTCATAAGCGAATTTTGTTTAGCGATGAAGCGCACTTCTGGTTCTACGTCAACAAACAAAACTGCCGCATTTGGAGTGAAGCTAATCCACAAGTGTATGTCGAAACACCGTTACATCCAGAAAAACTGACTGTTTGGTGCCCTTTATGGGCTGGTGGAATCCTTCTAAAACGATGAAGGCCACAACATTACAGTCAATGGTGATCGGTATAGAGCCATGATTACTAACTTTTTCATTCCTGAATTGAACAATCATGATGTCCAGGAGCTGTGGTTCCAACAAGACGGCGCAACATGTCACACAGCTCGTGCCACAATCGATTTATGGAAATACACGTTGGGTGACCGCCTAATTTCACGTTTTGGACCTGTGAATTGGCCTCCAAGATCTTGTGATTTAACACCGCTAGACTATTTTCTGTGGGGCTATGTAAAGTCATTGGTCTATGCGGATAAGCCACAAACGCTTGACTATTTGGAAGACAACATTCTCCGTGTTATTGCCGATATACGGCCACAAATGTTGGAAAAAGTCATCGAAAATTGGACGTCCAGATTGGACTACATCCGAGCCAGCCGTGCCAGTCCTATGCCAGAAATTATATTTAGAATGTAATGCCACAAGATTATCTTTCGAATAAAAAAAAATTCAGGTCAATCGAATAATACATCGTTGTTTTATTGCAATTTAAAGTTCTATACCTCTAAAAAAACGCTCTTTATAAGTAACTTGAGAAACCAAAGTAACAGTCACTAATAACAAACTTTGTAACAATAAAAAGAACCCAATAGAAGCCGTTAATTAAGAACAAAAGTCTTCATCTGAATCAAAGGTGAGAGTTGTGTTATACATGTCTAAAACATCTACTGCTAATAACAATGTTGATCCAGTTCGTAATGAACGTGCTCTCTCGTTTTCAAGTATTGATGAATAGTTGTTAGTAGTTTTATTTCCAATTTCAATTTGAATTATAGAATAAAGTTTTGGAACATAACCCCAAATTTGCTATATGTCGCATGTATTTTTTTACACGATTTTTTTACACAGTTTTCTAAGTAACGTATATACCGAGTAAAAAAAAGTTGGATGTATTACAATTGTACAGCATTGGACGTCAGAGATTAAACTAAATGTGGTAAATTCTGTTACGTTAGTGTAACAATTTGTTAATTTAAGTTAGGTTACATAAAGACAAGACATGTCGTTATCAAAAGTTATGGGTGGAAGAACATCTCCTCACCTGGCCTCTACGGAAGATGGGTGGTCGCTAGAGGGCGCTTTTGCTGGTTATGACAGTCAGTTACAGTTATTATTACGAAAGTTATTCCGCAATGAAGATTTTTAATCAAATTTTATGCCATTGTTATTTATGAACATTTCTTCCCTAAAATAAATTTTTGGAGTGATTAGATTAATTTTTGTTCTGATGAATTTATATAAAATTCAATCGAATTTTATTTATTAAAAATAAATATGAACGTGGATATTTTAATGGGACATGAATTTCATCCAAACTAGGTAAGAGGTAACAATTTTAAGAGCTTCACATTTCCTGAAAACACATATCAATGTTATAAAAATTGAATCAGCTTTTTTTTATATAATTATATAGATATTTCACATTTTTATGTACTAATTTCAATTCTGATTGCACTAGTAATTACATATCTCTCAATACCGATTCTTGAAATTTTTTTATTCGAACTGTAACAGAAAATTTTTCATTTTTTAAAATTATTTGTAAAACCGTCTCTTATTTGTGTATGGGCTGTTTGAAAAACTAAACGAACACCGAAACAGTTATTATAATTCTAAGATTTGAAATCCATCTTAAATTTGTTCTTACTAGACTTACTCTTATTTCAAACTTAAAGCATTATTTAATTTTTGCAGCTGTGTACTGTAATGGAATTACAAAACAGTAACGAAATTCGTTTGGATACTTTAATTTTATTTTTATATTTACATGTCCTTTATGTTTTCAGCTTTGAAAGAAACTGCAGCTGACATTCCAAATAAGGTTTCTTAAACGAATTAAAAGACAATTAAAAAAAATACGGGTATAAAATTTAATTTAGGTATTAATTTAATAAATGTATTTAAAAGCCAAAAGTAAAATTTTAAAAGTATATTTTAAAAAATAAAAGTAAAAATTAAAAACAAAAAAGTGTTAAAAAATTATTAGTATGCGAATGAATCCACTTCCATAGAGGAAAAATTTGAATCATTTTCTACCAGTGGCGTACAGAAGAGGGAAAGATTTACTACCAGTGGCTTTCAGAAGAGGGAAAGATTTACTACCAGTGGCGTACAGAAGAGGGAAAGATTTACTACCAGTGGCGTACAGAAGAGGGAAAGAAATTCGACCACACCATAGACCAACAAATTTTTAATTTTTATCATTTACCCTTCGGAATTTTGGTCTACGTGATTTTTAGAATGCAATCACCCCACCCCCTCCCTCTCATAATGGAGGTCTGTGTGCGCCAATGCTTACGGCAGAACAAGCACATAAATGAAATTTAAAATTGAGATGCACCACATCAGTTAATTTACATATCATGTCATAGTATGGCCAAATTAGTATATCATACGCACAAAGAGAGATCCACACTCTTAATTAATAAAATATTTTCTGTAGGGGATTATACACTCTGTCGCAAAAAATATATGCACCCAAAAGAAATCAAGCTACAATCACGAAACTCGGCAAGAATGTAGTCTGGTAAGAGATATGCAGATGATTAAAATTTCGAAGCCAATGAGACAAGGCTAAGTGTGCTATGCGCATATAAGTTGCGCAACTGGGAGAGTTTAAAAGCATGAGTACGAGCGCCGTACGGCTCTCCAAACGAATCTGATGACTTTGATAGACGATATTGAGACTTAGGATGTCTCTAAGACGTAACCGGCGGCAGTACGAGCAGCTGACGGACTTTGATAGGGGCCGTAAAATAGGCTTAGAGAAGCAGGTTGGTCGAATAGACGTATCGGCCGCCACCTCGGTCGGAGCGATATGGTAGTTGCTCGGTGTTGGCAACAGTGGATCACAGAAGGTAGAGTGTACCGTCGCGGAGGGTCAGGACGTCCCAGGAACATAAATGATCGTGAGGATCGTGCAATCAGAAGAGTGGCCACTTCGGCACCAACAACGTCGCTAGCATCGATTCAACGCCACTTACCTCCTTCCAGACATCCAGTGCCATCAAGAGAAACCATAAGGAGACGACTGACCGAAGTTGGCTTGAGGAGCCGACGTCCGCTAAGACGCTTAACACTGACCCCACATCATAAACAGTGTCGACTGGATTTTTGCCGACCTCGGGCAACTTGGAGTGTGACAGACTGGAGACGTGTCATCTTCAGTGATGAATGATTCAGTCTCAGTGCTGATGACCACCGCAACGTGTCTGAGGCGCACCGACCAGCGGTCCGATCCGGCATTTATTGTCGAGCGGCATACAACAATTTCACAAGGTGTGACAGTGTGGGGAGCAATTTCTTGGGACACACGATCATCTTTAGTGGTCCTTCAAGGCACTTTGACAGCTCGCAGATACGTGGACGATATTTTTAACGCCGATTGTGCTACCCATGCTATCAAGTCGCCCAGGTGCCATTTATCAACAGGATAATGCTCGTCCACATACTGCGCGACTCTCCCAACAATGTCTTCAAGGATATGACGTCCTACCATGGCCTGCCAGGTCACCAGATCTTTCGCCAATAGAGCATGTCTGGGACGCGCTTGGAAGGCAACTGCAGCCGTCCCGAGATACAGGAGAATTAACTGCGCAGATGCAAAGACTATGGCAGGATCTTCCACAGGGGTCATAAGTGATTAATTGAATCGATGCCACGCCGAATTTCGGCTTGTATAGCTGGACAGAGGTGGCTTTACTACTTACTGATTTTTAACCTTTTGCAAGCTGTAACCGCTTAATAAAATGATATTTTGTTCTGAATTTTTAATCATTTGTTTATTTTCATATACACTACATGCATACCAAATTTCGTGAATGTAGCTCAATTTCTTCTGGGTGCATATATTTTTTGCGACAGAGTGTATATAAAAAATTGAAAGTAATAGTGTTAAGGTATCTGAGATTACGTTCGGAACCGCGATTTTACAAAAGGGGACAAACGAACATTTTTTTTAATATTTAGTGCCACTTAGATTAGAATACACGTATAAAAATTGTTTCGAATCTATTTTTACGATAAAAAATTATTTGAGTACAATATTTTGGTAAAAAATGAACATAGAATTACCTATTTTTAAAATATTCTCTTTTTATGGAAAATGCTTTTATATTAATAATATTTTGCCTATAAATAGCGCAGACCTCTCTCTGTACGGAGCCTAAACTTGGGTTTTTGAACTATGTAACTTAGAAGTAGATTGATCCATATTTTAGTTTATCAGAGTGGAGAAATTTTAACAAAAAAAAAAACACCGGGAATTATTTCAATTGGTAATAACTCTAAAAAATAATGTGAATTTTTTAAAAATCCTAGTTCAGGCTCTCTGGAGAAATCTTGGCTATATATAAGCAAAATATTATTATTTTAGAAGCATTTTTTATAAAAGGAGAATGTTTTGCATGTAGGTAATTCTAAGTTTCATTTTTCTTTTTTGCCATAGAGTATTACATTTAAATAATATTTTATAATAATAATAGTCTTAAAACAATTTTATATGTGTATTCTAATCTAAATGACGCTAGATATTAAAAGAAATATTCGTTTGTATTCTTTTGCAAAATCATAGTTCCGAACGTAGTCGGATACCTTAAACAGTGTAAAATATTATTTTGAACAAAAATAATAAAATGGTTGAACATTTAATATAAATTTATTAGCTATCAAATGATTATATATATATATATATATATATATATATATATATATATATATATATATATATATATATATATATATAGAACAAGAGTGATAATTAAAAGAATAATGTATAATTTTTTAAAAATATTTTATTGCTCTTATTTTCTCATATTTAATTTTTCATTTTAAATTGTTTCCTTTGCGTTTTATACTTTGTTCTAGTTCTCCTGATTTTTTTATCAGTTGCATTCTCTTTTTCTTTCTGTCTTTTGTAGCCAGGAGTCCTGTGTTTTCCCACCTGAGTACATCCCTGTATGGATTAACAACCATCCGAGCTTTCAAGGTTCAACATCCGTTTGAACTGAGCTTTGACCACTACCAAGACAAACACACTGCTACGTGGTTCATGTTTATTTCTGTCACGCGTTGGTTTGGAATCGTTTTGGATTGGTTGTGTGTCATATACATCTCTTGTGTCACCATCACCATGGTTGTACTTTCAGAAGGTATTGAAGTTCCATTCAATAGTTAAGATTAAAATTTCATCATGATTTTTGATACAATGAGGATTAAATATTACAAGTAAAGCATGAAATGTAAATGGTTAGTTAATACAAAAAAAAACATCAATTTCACACTCTTATATTATATATTTTTCTTTGTTTACTATTACTAGCTGGTATACACGTTCTTCACACGGGTGAATTGAAAAATTAAACAATACAGATTGAAGGATAAAGAAGTTTTTAATGAATTAATTTTACGTGAATTGCAAATTAAACAAAAATAAAGCTTTCTGCATATCTCAGCTGAACAAAAAAAGCATGTTCGTTAAATTTTAAGTTAGTAGTTCTAATAGCTGACAAAAAAAAAAGAGATTGTTTTTTTTTTAAATTTTTTTACGTCCCGTAACTCTATTGTGGGTCGATTTTTGAAAACACCTTCCTAAGGTGATCTCTACTCAGCAAAAGTAACACATTGTTACAAATTCAAAGCTTAAAATAGTGTAAATAATTTATATCTGAATGTATAGTATACGTTCAAGACTTTCAAATATAACTTTCTACAAACTAACTACTACAAATATAACTTTCTGTTGTATTTGTTTTATGTTAAAATTGTAATATTCGCAAGCAACGCCGTTCCTTACATTATAAGGGCGGTTCAATGGAAACATAGCGAAATGTTTGCGATATGGTCAAGTTGGCATCATTTTCAGCAAACCTGTTGGCAACTTGGCGATCGATTGAACGATGCAGAAGTCGATATACTGTAGCGCCACCTGGTGGGGAGCGGCAACAAAGAGAATAACTCAAAAACCTTCTCCACACACAAAAAAAATGCATATACATGCCAATTTTCATAGTGATTGGTTGAACAATGTTGAAGTGAAGTGATGTCATATATACAAACATCGATATAAATATATCGATGTTTGTATGGATGTCGATACAAACATATATATATATAGAGAGAGAGAGAGAGAGAGAGATTATGAAGCTGCAAAAAATGTAGATTGTCTGAAAAGTATGGCTATACACTTTAAAAATGAGTTAAAGATAAACGAGGATTTTCATTTATGATTTTTATTTTTGTTTCATAAAGAAAAGATGAAAGTTTCTCTTTAATGAAATACAAACTAGGTGGCGCAACATTCGCATTTCAAAATGGTTTCTCCAAAAGAACAAGTGCAAGTTGTAGAATAGTTTATCGAATTTAACCCATGTGCATCGTAACCACCACACTGGATTTTGGAAGTGAGAAAGTTTTAAGAGGAAATGTGTGTTTCCTGGGAGATGGATGGCAAAAGTAGGCTCAATACCGTGGCCACCTTGATCTTTAGACACACAACATCTTCGTGGGTATTTTCTTTATGGAATATAAGAAACCATAAGTGGATATCTTTACTGGTATATTTGTAATAAATAAATATTTGAAAGGGTAGCCTTGCTTTTCGGATACCTGGTATTACAATTGTTCGATACGGAATCAATTATTACAACTGAAGCCTTTATAAAGGAAAAAATACCCGAAGGCATACTCGAGAAATACACTTTGATATCGGCAAAATATGAAATGTTCTTCAGTACAAAAGTCCCGAATAAGTTAAGTTCAGTACATAAGTCATCAGGCAGCAACCAACACGAGATTGTTTAAAGCTCTGAAATCTTTCCCTAATCACTTGTATAATCATAGTAAATTATCTCAAAATAATATCAGTTCTAAGTATTAAAACTTGAAAAATTAATTAATTGAATGAGATCAAATATTTCATTTCCCCAAAAAATAAAATATGTGTGTGATGCAATATTTAATTTATCTAAAAATATTTAATTTTGGATTTTTTTTTTTTTTTTTAAATTCTGTCTTCCAGATCCATCATATGCTAGTAAAGCTGGATTGGCTATCGCTTCTGCATTGCAGTTAAGTGGTAGTTTTCAGTGGGGTGTTAGACAATCGGCTGAAGTTGAAAGTCAAGTAAGTTCGCCAGATTTTCTCTCAGAACAATCCTGCAATCTAAACAAGCACTATATTTACACTCTTTTACATTATTAATTTTTAAACTGAACAATATAACCAGAAATTGGTAATAAATAAAATTATCAATCGAATTGTAGAAAAAATATGAAAGGCATTGGTAAAAAATGGACTCATTTTTTGGCACTTGGAAAAAAATAACTAATTTTTCTATCTATGAGTTTGGCCATTGCCGCATATACATTTGCGTTCGATCAGTTCAGTTGATTGTTTCTAATGAGTTAGAAAAGTTAAAATATATATGTAGCTGGAGAGAATTCAAAGAGGAGATATTAATGTTGAGTCATTAAAACTGTAACACATTTATAATAATTATAAAACTAAATTAATAAAAAAATCAAATATAAAAAAAATTCATTGTATAAATTGGCATGGTAACTCGATAATCAAAATTCACTCGTTAAAATATATATGTTCGGGTGTTGATGGTTTAAACAAAAACAATATAATTTTTATTTAAATTTCGCGTTCAAAAAATGTATGTACTGTTATTTAGCATTATTGCAGCCCAGCATCTTCTATTTCACCTTTCTTATTTGTATTTTAATTTGTTTGCGAAAAGGGAGAGTCTAACTATAACTTAATTAACAATATTCTTTACTTACATATTATAGCGTCGTCAAAGTTTCGCGAAATTCTGCGAAATACAACCTACAGTGTAAACCGTCCCGCGCACTTTCGAGCATAGTAATAATAATGAGGACAGTATTTGGCGACATTTTTTAAAATTGGTGACGTCTTTTCGCTTGGCGAATAGGGTCGATGGTATAATGCGTAAGTCTCCAATATTCATGTGCAGAATTGAACCCAGTTGAAATATAAAACAGAATAAGAGTTGTGGTTTTACAATGTTAATCTTTCATGATTTTCTGATTATGCCTACCGTTTGCTCAGTTTTGAATTCTCATTTCAATATTTCAGCTCAACTAATTTTTTTAAAAAAAATTTATATCTTTTAATTCTATTTTTGACTAAGAGAAGATTCAACGCAACTGTTACATTATCATATTTATCGAAGAGCTTGTTCGGTGAAAGTTGTATTTGCCATAAATTGATGAAAAAATGAAGCTACGCGAATTGTTTTAATTGTATATTTATGTACTCTTATGTTTACTTTTCCTGCTCAATGTGAAACATTTGAAAACGTTCTTTTTTCCTAGATGACCTCTGTAGAACGAGTGATCGAGTACAGCAATTTGGCTCCTGAAGCAGCTCTGGACAGCGAGAAGGACAAGAAACCTCCCAAAGCTTGGCCCAAGAAAGGGTACATCATCTATCAAAATGTCAATCTAAGATATGCTCCCGATGAACCACCTGTTTTGAAGAATCTTAATTTTGAAATTTATCCGGAAGAAAAGGTAATCCAAATTATGTAGAATAATAGCATTATTTTTGTATTTATTTACCCTTTCAAACCAGTTTTTTTAGATATGTATACAAAATATTTTAATAGCGTCATCACATATTGAATTCTATTTAATGTAATTGCCGTATCATTCTAATGACCTAGTGAAGAACTAAAAACATCCATAAACCTACAGAGGTTTATCGCTCTTAAATATTTGTTGACTTATTTGTGGGGTAGATATTCTGTGAATCGAGAAAAAAAAAAGTAGAATATTGTGTAAAGAAAAATATGTATCATAGTACCATCAGGAACTGGAGCTCAATATGAAAAAACGAGGTCTTGAGTTAAATGATTATTTGTATCATAAAAATGTTAACTACGAGTAATATTGTAATCAAGTATTAGGAAAAATACAGCATTTTTTTTAACAAAAAACTTAGTTTCCGTTCACAAACTGTTCTCTTTAAGTTAATTGCCATCTGGGAAATGTAGTTATATTTTTTGAGAAGCTTTGTTACAAATTTTTCTCCCATGGAGGTTATCTGTTATAATGATCCGAAATAGAAGTTGTGTCTCTCTCTCTCTCTCTCTCTCTCTATATATATATATATATATATATATATATATATATATAATATAAGTATATTTTGTCAGAAATTTTGACTATAACAATAATTTGAAATTGAAAATTATTTTGTTATTATGAAATACAATAGAACGTCGTTTATCCGAATGAATTGGGACGTGACACGCGCGATTGTTCGGATAATCGAAAACTGAATGCGATCCATGCGATATGAAACCGGACACTATACGAATATTGAAAATCATCACATGCGGAAAACGTGCTTGAAGAAAAAGCAAAATAGGTGCAAAACGTCGCAATTTTCCCTTTATTGTGGAAAATAATCATTTATTTTTAGCTGTACCATTGTACACCTTCGGTTTTTCGTTGCAAGGTCTCCGATTCTGTTGAGCATTGCAGGGTTCGAAAACGTATTCATATACAGTACATGTAGTTAACAAAAAGGTAACTAGTTTGGATATTTGGTGCTATGGATAGTAAACTTTCGGATAAACGACGTTTTACTGTATATATAAATTATTCATTATTTTTCGGATAATGCTGTATACAGATCTAATCATAAGATATAATAATTTTATTTTTTGAGTTATATATTAAAATTTTCGAAAATGGATTGTATAAATCGTTTTTTTTTTTATATTTATTATATTAATGCTGTAGGTATATCCTGAAGAGAGATGGGCATGTGGAATAAAAGTTTAATGTAAAAAAGATAAGCGTTATTTTAAGAAGCAGAGGCATACATAAGAATGTTTGGAGGTTCTTAAACTTTTCGTGGTGGTGACCCCATTTTTGAAATAATAACTTCTATTGGCGCGATTTGCTTGAGAGTGAACTTGAATGAACGTCACGCTCGAGAATGTAACGCTAATTCGGCTTCAGTCGGACATACACACCCCTAAAAAGGAAATGAGGGACGATTCCCCCCGCCACTCTGAAATGCAGTAATTCCCCACTACCACCACCAATACGCCTTAAAAGTAAAGTTCCTAGCTTCGATTTAAGTGGGACTACCCCCCACCCCACCTTTTTCTAGGGCAGGGGTGGCCAACCCAAATGACTTCCTGGACCACTTCGGAAAGCTTTACAATCCCGCGGGCTGCATAGTTATGAGATTTTTTTTTTTTTTGTAAAAATAAATTTTTTTAAAAAAATATTGTTCAAAATAGTTGAATTTTGTAAAGTTGTAAAGAGTCTCGCGGGCCGCGGGTTGGACACCCTGTTCTAGGGGAATGAATGCGGGATTTTTTCTAATCCTAGTTGAAGCGTGAAAATGAAACGTAATATTTTAAAAAAATAGGCTTAGAGACAAAAAGAAATCCTACACTAAAATTAAACATAAAATGTAGAAAGAGGACAAATTTTTATAGAACTAAGTAAATAGTATTATCATTAGGAATATTGCAGTGATCTTAAGAATAAAAATCTATTTTTGAAAGCGAATCGGAAAAGCAATGAACAAATAATTCTATTAATCACATTACTTAAATATACTTTGATTCTAAAAAGAAAATTAAAACAATTAAAAATTTAAAATGACAAAATTCAGTATACAGGTATTAAGAAAAAGTTACATTAAATAATTTAAATACAAGAAAACAAAATATAATTAAGAAGACTTTACTTGCAGCAGCACCGGATATATATTTGTACAAACCTCCCATACAGTGACAAAAGAGCTAGTCAGAGATTATGTGATATAAATCTTCTGATTGAATCCGTTTTTAAATGTTTTGACCTAGATTCTTTTCTTCCCAATCAACTCCCAGTCATACTATCTATCCCTTTGCTTAAATTAATTCATGGAGAGAATTAAAAAAGGTTAAATCACAACCAAGATTCTGAAAGCCGGATCGGGTCTTCTGAACAAATTACCTAGGATTTTAAGTGGGAATTTTAAAGTAGAGTTTTCAAAAGACAAATCAAAACCTTTAGTTGATTTTTTATAATCAAAATTCAATTTAATTATGTCAAATGATCCAAATGAAGCACGAGGAAGTACGGAACAACGCTTGACGGAGTTTTTCTTTTTATAGATATTTAAATAAAATTTTGAATCTAAAGGATTTATAACCTATTTCAGCTACCATAAACCTATTGTTTCCTTCTTAGAATACAATTAATTCCCAAATGTGATTGTATATGTCGCACAAAAATATTACTTTATGAGTACAGACATCTGAATAAATAATTTTATAGGACAATACTAACACATCTCCTTGTTTTTTATTCACCTAACTAACCCCTGGAATGACATTATAAAATTTGAAGTTATCACTTCCATTGTGTGGTGATAAGAACACAGTCTTTTTTTTGTGCAAAAATTTTGTATGCCCTCATAACAGTAGCGCACACAGGAATTTTTCAAGGGGGGTGTCCGGGGTTGAAAGTTCACCATTCTTGTTACATACTCCTTTTGATTTTGTCGATTTTCGGGAACAAAACACAGTAAAAACCTAACTTTTAAGGAATAATTAGCATTAATTAATAAAATTAATCATTAATAAGAAGTAATTAATTAAATTTTACGTACTATGTACTTAGAATTATAATCAATCGGAAAAAAATCAAGGGCTTTGGGGGTGGACCCCAGGGACACCCCCCCTTGTGTGCGCCACTGCCTCATAAGCATTTCGCTATGTTTACACATGCTTGAGTTCTTCTATATATAATGTTTTATTTACAATATATTCTTGTTTTTGAGTAATAAACATCCGCACTAAGTTTTTACTTTGAATATAATGATATAGAATTTTCATTAAGAAACAAAATTTCTCAAAAACATTATATGATGTAATTAAGCAGTAAACTACAATTTGTTTATTAAGTGTGGTCATTTTGAGTGCACTTCTGAGATCATCCCCTTTTATTAACAATGGCATATACACTCAGGAACATTGAAAATAGCGACCCAAGAAGGAAGCTAAGCACAATCGTGAAACTTTGCAAATAAGTACAGCGTAATGTGATATGCAAATGATCCAAGTTTTGTGCCAGTACGCATGCTCATACATGCCGAGATGGCGCTACAATCAGGAAGAGGGTGCTATATAAGCCAGCGCAAATTCGAAGATTCATAAACGTGACGATTACCCTCCTATTGTAGGAAGACTTTGGTAAGCGAAACATGCCAGGTAAACGTGCTAGAAGACATTTCTCACAGTTAAGCGAGTTTGAGAGAGGCCTGATCATCGGGAGGAAAACTGCAGGCTTGTC
Source organism: Trichonephila clavipes (assembly GCA_019973935.1). Lineage (NCBI taxonomy): Eukaryota > Metazoa > Arthropoda > Arachnida > Araneae > Nephilidae > Trichonephila > Trichonephila clavipes. The sequence continues at coordinate 885,759 of BMAU01003676.1, read as the reverse complement.
GACGCGCCGTGTTGCTGGCCAGGTGGATGGTTCGGAGTGTGTCGTTAGAAATTGTTGGGAGCAGTGGACGCGAAAAGGTACCCACACGCGGAAAACCGGGTCTGGAGCGACCAGGAAGACCACGAGGAGAGAGGATCGAAGGATCATGCGGCAAGCACTTTGTGGGCACCAAAGTGACTCGTTCAACGATACGAGCAGACGTAGGCGTAGCAATTGTTTCACAAACAATTTACAGACACCTTGCAGAAGCAAATCTTAAATCCAAGCGCCCTTTCCGTGCACTCCCATTAACACCGGAACATCGGCAACCGCGTCTACAGTGGTGCCAAGCCAGATCAATGTGGAATGTCACAGATTGGCAAAAGGTTGTGTTTAGTGATGAATGCCGGTTTGTTTTGGGGACAGATGATAACCGTGTACGGGTGTGGAGGCGCCCTGGTGAGCGGTACAATTCCCTCCATACTGTTCTACGTCACACTGCCCGCACAGCTGGTGTAATGGTCTGGGAGGACATAGCCTATGAAAGACGGTCCACTTTAATTGTGATGCGTGGAACCTTAACGAGCCAACGTTACGTTGAGGATATTCTTGGACCCCATGTAGGATCTAATGCTCGTCCGCATACATCAAGAGTTGCTCAAGACTTCCTACATCATTTTCAGACTCTTTTATGGTCAGCCCGCTCCCCCGATTTGTCCCCTGTAGAGCACGTGTGGGATCAGCTAAAACGGCAGGTGTCATCGTGTCATTCTGTACATGATTTAGATTGGCTGTTCAAGATTTGTGGGCCCACAATTGCCTCAGGACAACATAAGGTGTGTAATCAACTCAATGCCGGACCATGTGGCGGCATGTATTGCAGCTGGAGGTGGTCCAACGCGCTATTGAAGTTGCCCTATATTTGTGTCGTTGCACACCCTGTATTCGTTTAATTGTCTTGTTTTTGAGATCAAGCGAATCTCTCATCTGTGTCATTATGTGTATTAAATTTCATTTCCATCCGATGCTTTCTTCTTGGGTCGCTATTTTCAATGTTCCTGAGTGTATAAGATTTAAGTATCATTACGTAGGATGTGTGCTTGATTATTTTGTATTATGTTATTAAATCTTGTGACAATAGTCGTCACCGCTGGACGAAATTCTTCCTCAATATTCTTTAGATTCGATTAATACTTTGATTTTATGATCGTTATAGACGAAAACGTAGTTGTAGAAGTTGGTTGTAGAAGAAAGGTAAAAGATACTGTATTGAGTTTCGGAAATTGTTGGAAATTCTTCTGCAACTTCTCCCTCCTCATAGTTATTTTATGCAAAAATCCTAAAATTTTCGGTGACCCTAGTTGCAAGTCTCGTGACCCCATTTGGGGACACTATCCCTAGTTTAAAAAACACTCATATCGTCCAACAGATTTTTAATTTTGAACATAGAGATTACGTCCCAACCCTTTCGTCCACGCGTTTTTTTTTTAAATACACCCCCCACCCAATAAAGAAGCCTGAGTACGCTACTGTTAAAAAGTGTTTTGTACATATATATCTTAATCATATAAAAATACCACATTTGAAAAATTCTTATTCTTTTTTCGAAGATGAATCTTAAAGGTTTTTATGAGTTTTGTTAAGGCTGTTTTCGGTAAAAGTACTAGAGCTTGAACTAAACGCAAAGAACATTTTCATACAGAAAAATGCCTCAATTTGCATGGAAATTTGTAGAATTATAGCTCGTATATCTGTTAACAATATAATGTTTATAAAAATTTCAAAATATTCCATGAATAAAAAATGCATGATAAAAAATGCTGTTTTCTAAAGGATAGTGAAGCCAGAATATCATATTAATTTTTCATTTCTTGTATATCTGAAAAAATGTTCCAAATTCGGGTCCTATTATTTAACATTCACCGAAAACAGCCTTAACGGTTTGATGTATTCATCCAAAGGTCTTAATATAATATTGCTCTAAAAATCTATTTCTCGAACACGCATTAATACATATATTTACACACAAAGTTGTGCAAGATTATTATGAAGCAGATGTGTTGTTTTCAGAGACGTCTTAAGACTCTTTGAGGTCCCGGGCCAAGAGAAGATTTTTTGAGGCCCTGGGTCCCTATGCAAAAGTAGGCCCTGTCTGAGATCTTAAAAAGAGACAGTATGTAGATGCATTGTCAATTACTCGTTCAAACGGTAATTTGAAACAAATAAATGTGCACGACTCACAATTTTACACACCTAGATATAAACTGGCTCGACCGATGACCGCATTTCGACTAAATGAGTTGAATGATTATTTATGGTATTAGGTATAGGCCATGACATAGACAACGGTCATCACATAATAATACAGTCTTACCACTTTTGCCAATTGTCACGCATTTTGAAATTCCCTTTTTATCGGAGAATATGTACAGAAATAATATTTGACCATTACAATTGGCTCAATTCATGTGACGTCATAGTCACATGATAGTGATAGCCACGGGATTTTAGCCAATCTATTCAAAAACTCATGTGACGTCATAGTCACACGATAAAAACTATCTTGTGTTTCCAACTAATCAGTTCACGCGCTCCGGTGTTGCCAAGTTTTGCTCTCTGCAGAAACTTTCTCTTAAAAAGTACATATGTATACAAAATGCATTTTATTTAAAAGTGTAAGCATAAAATACGATTTTTTTTTAAATTTTAAAAAATCGTTTTGAAGAAATTTTTTTTTCTAACATTTAAACATCTTTACCCAAATATGAAATTTGAAATTTTATCTGAGTTTTACAAATAGAACAAGTATAATTAGTTTATTGTTTGTTTCGAATTCAATGGAAAACACGTGTTTGTCTTTATCATGTGACGTCATGAATTGAGCCCATAATCCAAATCATGATCTTATTAAGACAGAGTCGAGAACGAAACGCGGCCTCCATAGAGGGTGAGGCCCTATGCCCAGTAGGCCCAGGGCCTTAAGACGCCCCTGGTTGTGTTTTGTTCAATATATATTATATGAAATCTTTAGTCTTTCAATGTTTTATTTCATTACCATTTATTATTATCGATTGAAGGGGGAAAGCTGCATATTTCGTATAAATAATAACATTATAGATTTAAATAAAACTTAGAGTAATTGATAAAATATTGTGACTGAAACACAAATAAACAAAAACATTTCTTGTTCGAATAAAATAACATGCTTTCTTTCAGATATCAGAAATATTTTTCGGTGTCTCGTCTCGTGGACATAGCGTTAATAGTAACTCGTAATTACGTAAAGCTATTCTTGGAATCATGACAGTTCTTTTTTGAAAAAAAATCTTTCAAAAGTTGAATCAAACTTCTCGAAATACCTCTCAAGCGTATCGGAGAAAAACAATATGATAATTAATATTCGAAGTGACATTGGCAGATTGAATGTTCGAAGGAAATATGAAGGAAGCGGTGAACGAGGAAATGAGAAGTACTTTCCGTCGTCTGCTCTATTTATAGCTACTTCTCGCATTTGCCTGGAAAATGTTAAAGGTGTTACATAAGTACATATTCTTAGATCGTAAACAAGCGCCGTTTTATTCGATTTATTGAAGTTTCAATTAAAAATGGCGCAAAAACAGTTGATTTTATTATATTCAGAAGCTGTGTTATTCGTAAGACTAGAGATTTTGCAATCTTTTCGACTCAGAAGTAGATAGCGGGGTATACATCACCTTAAATTTGATAAATTTCAATTCTACTTAAAAAGATTATTTGTTCTTCACATCTTGAGGTAACATTATAAGTGGAATGCGCATAAACAAATCAGTGCACATGCAAAATGTGCAACACTGATGTCAAAATTCGTATTGATATAGTAATTAAAAATCTTTTCACTTGCAAAGCAAACAAATGAAAACTTCTCATTAATTGTGATGATTAAAATGGTGCTTTTCCTTTAAATCTTAGAGCTATTAATATATTATTCTGAAAAAAATTGCCTTTTTATTCTAGCTTAATGAGTTAGAATACATGTTATAGTTATTCGTTGACCATAGCTTATTTCCCAAATTAATAATGGGCAACTATTTCCTGGATTTGCGTTTTTAATGTACGAGTAATTATTTGTTTCTAAATTAACTTTTGGAAATAAAAATATGCTAAGTACATTGTTCCGAATCTTAAAAATTACTTTACGATTACTTTCTTAATCGGAGCCAAACAAATATTGTGAAAATATCTAATGTATTAATAAACTGAACTAATAAAGTAAGAGAGAGCTTTTATATCCTTTGACTTTTCATTTGAAACCTTAAGAGCAAATATTGAATGGAATTTCCGAGACTTACAGAAACAAATTTGTGTTGAAAATATTCTTATTTTATAAATATGATTATTCTTTGTACTATGTAATTTATTTTATATAGATAGTTAGAGTAAAAATATTCTATGATCATAAATTTGTGGTAATTAAAGGTAATTCTTATGTAATCTCTTCTTTCATTTTCAGATAGGTATTGTGGGAAGAACGGGTGCAGGCAAAAGTTCCATGATTGCAACCCTCTTCCGTATGACTGAACCTGAAGGAGAAGTTAAAATCGATGGAATTTGTACCAAAGACATAGGTCTACACGATCTTCGAAGGAAAATTTCCATTATTCCTCAGGTGAATAAAAAAAATATTAATTCGATATTATAGATGACTCTTTATTATTATTTTGTCAAAAGAATATCACTTGCCATTTTTTATATTTTATGTGATCGATTTATATTGATTTTTGCATATGTAACGCAAAAATTTCATTACGAAATTATATGTTTATCAATATTAATGGTGGTTGAATTCATTGATGTTGGTTTATTGTAGTAAAATTAAAGGGTAAAGTTGTAGAAATTTTTAGAATTTATACATTAAAATGATGTTCTTCTCCCAGTGAAATGTCAAAACAATAACAGGTGAAAAGATTGATGAAACAATAATTTGAATTACTGATTATGATGGATATTAGTTAAAGCAGTAATGTCAATAATGAAGCAATTTTGAGTAATGTAATGTTTACGTAAAAGGTGTTTTATGGATGGTTAATTATATATAAAAATTAAAATCAAGACTTCAGAACCGCTATTGAAACGTTCAATATTTTAAACTAACCGCTTTTTAATTTTTCTCATTGTGTTGTCATTATAACACAGTAAGAAAAGAAAGCCATTTGGTACCTATTTCTTGCAGATTTTTACATCATTGAAAAGTAGACTATTCAAAGTAAAAATGCAACCAAACAGAAATAATTTTTTTTTCTTTTTACCGATAAAAAAAAGATACCGATCCAAAAAAGGATCTACTTTATTGCATTGAATTTAAAGTTATAGGCAAAATTTGAAAAGATACGTAAAAATTCAATAGGATTAAAATTTTATTAAAGATTTCAAAATGGTTTCTAAACAGAATCCTCAAATATTTATCCTAATTAATAAATTTAAAATTAGTATTAATTTTAAAGTTGCATCATTTACAGTTAAAAACGCTTCCTACAAAATCCAACTATATGTCTTTTTTGGCTTGATATATAAAATGAATATGTTCGGTAATTTTTTCCCCCTCCCGTATCTTCACCACTTAAATCCATGAAAATTCTATATTTCACACATTCAGTGTATTTTCCCTATAAATAGTCTTTATAATAGCAAAATTCTACTAGCACTAAATTTCACTTTTGTTGATACAATGGATTTATATGTAAAGTATCAGGTTGTGTAAGTAGATGTGTGTGGTTATGAAAAGAGTCTTAAGTTTAAAGTGAATTTTTTTTCTATATTTATAAAATTATAATGAATCCTTAACCTCAAATTCGGTATATTTTTCCACATCAGAAGCGGCAAATAAAGTAGTTATTGATTTATAACCAATTCTAGCTACAAAACATGTAAATTAGTATTGGAATTTATTTTTATAACAATTAGCAAGATGCAAATTTGCCAGTATTTGAAATATAAATACAAGAATAAAAAAACTAACCAGACTTAATGAAATACACAACATATGTTTTAAAAAAAACTGAGAAATATCAATACCATATTACACACTCATTAAAAAACGTTTAAAAATTGCACTAGAAAAAATATAGTAATGCTTTTTAAATAATATTTAAAAAGATATCACATTATAATAATTAAGAACTAAATAGGCCTATTGAAATAAAAAAAAAGAAGCAGAATTTTTTATCAAGAATATATAAAACAATCGTTTACGATGCATCATTATCGATTTATTATATATAAACACAATACAATATATAATTTTATAATATATTGTATTATTTAAATATATACAATAAACAATAAATCAGATTTAAGTCACAAACTGGTTCAAGCTTCGTGCCACGATTCTTAAAATCCATCTGCGATGTGATTCTAATTGCATATACACTCTTGCTCCTTTCTCCCCTCAAAATTTCTTCAGGTACATTGTATCAATCGCTTAACGTAAAAAATACAGGCGATGAATGAGTGAGTGTAAACACATCATACTTTCAAGTACGGACCTTGGAATTTTGAACCTCGGTCAAAAGTGACGAGGATGACACCTGAGCTGATCTCCCACTTCTTCTCCTAACTAGCTTATTACACCAACGGGGAGAACATATAGCTTCGACAAATTTAACGTGCATAGGCCCCCTATACATGATGGGTCTTCAAAGGTATCGAAATTACAGGCGATAACGGTGCAACAATTGGTGCGTACAGTTTTATTTTTAATTTCTTGATTAGGGGAACGTGCCTTGGCAGCACTTGGGGATTCACTGAAAATTAAGCATTGTCTTGACGAACTTTAGTAAATGATTTTCTTTGCTGTAATCGCCGGAGTTTAACTATTATGATCAAAAGTATAAAACAAATTGCAAAAATATTATTTAATGGATAAATAGGATGTTTTATACAAGGACGTAAGTCATTCGCTGTGCGTGTAGCACACCCAAAGTTTTCGTTTTCTGTTGTTAAATTCCATAAAAGTAAACCGTCTTAACTTTAAATTTTTAAAGCAGGTGAGAAAGTATTGAATTCCGAGTTATAACTTTCATATTTTGATAGGATGTTTTCTACAGTTGATTTTTAACCGTTGATGTATTTTTTTAAATAGGATCCCGTCCTGTTCACTGGACCCATTCGAAGGAATTTAGATCCATTTTCAGAGCACAAAGATGATGAATTGTGGCAAGCTTTAGAGGAAGTAAGAATACTTTTCCATTGTTGTAATGTAGTTGACGCATTATTTGTTTTAATGCACCTTTTTTATTTAACATAATACATTTGATTATTTTAAGATTGACGATGTTCGAAATCGTGACTGAGAAGCATATAAATGAATAATTTTTTTTAAAATATTTAGTGTCAGTTGAACTAAAAGATGCATATAAAATCCTTTAAAGAATATTCTTACAAAAAAATTTATTTAAATGCAGTTTTTGGGGGAAAAAATCGAGAAAGAATAACATATTTTCCAACCATTCTGCTTTCATAAAAAATGCTTCTGTAATAATAATATTTTGCCAATATATAGCTAAGACTCCTGCTTAGAGCCTAAGCTAGGATTTTTGAAATATATAATGTAGAATTGTCTGCTGGGTGGCGTTGTTGGTTAAACACTGGTCTTGTACTCCCAAGTTTGCGGGTTCGACTTCGGGCCAAGTCGGTGAATTTTGCATGACTCCACACGCACAAAAAAAATTCCTATACAATTAAATTCCCTGAACAATTTCGCATCATCAGAGCTCAGGTGCCTCCCTATGAGGAGAAAACTGGGTGCTAAAATTACATTGAGGCAATTGGTATATACCTATATGGTGCCACACCAAAAAATTCAACTCCCTGGGAATGTACTAGGGTCTGCAATGGTAAATTTAAATGGAGAAGCCCCATGTGAAAATTAGACTTTGGGTTTATTTATATTTTAATATATCAGAGTAGAGAAGTTTTAACAACACACAACAACAAAAAACCACCGATTATTATTTCAGTTGATTGTAAATCTGAAAATAATGTAAATATTTTTAATCTTTTAGTTCATTCTCTGTAGAGAAGTTCTAGCTATATATTGGCAAATTATTATTATTATTATTGAAGAATTTTTCATTTATAAGGAAAATGTTTCGAAAATACTTCATTGTTTCTTAATTGTTCGCCAAAAAATTTCCATTTAAATCATTTTTCTTGTTATAATACTCTTAAAACAATTTTTTGTGTACATGCTAAATTAACTGACATTAAGTATAAAAACAATTATTGATCAATACGCTTTTTCAAAACCACGGTTTCGAAATAAGAATATTTATTTAAAAAAAATTCAATACAAAATACTTTTAAATCGATTATTATACTTATTTTGTAAAAATTGAATTGTGCCTTACGATACTTTAATATGATTTTTTCAAATAGATCGAATTATTTATTCAATTTCTATGAATTCTGATTGAATTAATTTTTAAATTCAACAATAATACACGGGGATTAATAGTAATTTTCAGACTTAGCATGTAGAGAGAAGAAAAAAATTCTCCGCAATTTGTAATTTTTTAACCCTATTTTTAGGCTTATCTAAAAGAATCCATTGAAGAGATGCCCGGAGGCTTAGACAGTGAAGTAGCAGAAGGCGGAAGTAATTTCAGCGTCGGGCAAAGACAACTTATTTGCCTTGCAAGGGCAATCTTGAGAAGAAACAGAGTCTTGGTGTTGGATGAAGCTACAGCAAATGTAGATCCAAAGTATGTAATATATGCATTCACTAATTAATTCATCTTTTTGATTGAATTATCTGGATCCTTATATACTAGGTAGGATTCAAAAGTTCACGGGCTGAACCTGTAACGTGGAAAATTTTTGCATTAGAGTTACTACAATAACATTTAGTTATTGCATTCTTCCCCCTTTCTAAAAAAGTTTGTTCCACAAATCACATGCTCGGTGGCTCGCCACGGCGTCGTATTACGTAAGCCAGGGGTGGCGAACCCTTATGAATCAACGTGCCATTTTTTTTTAAAAGAAATGTTTAATGAGGTATAGAGAGAGACGTGCCCATCAAATAATTTGACTTGTGATTATTGGGAAGATAATACAACTAAGTACTAACAATTCAAAACTCTATTTCGAAAACATACATTTTGCACCTTATAGTAATAAATATTTTAGTTACACGCGTAATTCAAATTAAAGTAACATTAGTGTGATTTCTGTTGCTCTGCTGCTAAGATAAAAAATTACTTATATTAGGATTGTAAGATGTTACTTTTAGAAAAATGCATGCTTAATTGGAATCATCTGTCAAACAGTTTCTGAGAAAATTTTTAATGTTATTCATCTCAAGTAGACGCACATAGGAATTTTTAAGGGGGTATCCGGGGTCGAAAGTTTACCATTCTTGTATCATGCTTCTTTTGATTTTGTCGGGAACAAAACACAGTAAAAAACTTATTGAATAAATAATTAACATTAATTAATAAAATTAATCATTAATAACAAATGCTTAATTAAATTTTACGTACTATATACTTAGAATTATAATCAATCGGAAAAAATATCAAGGGTTTGGGGGGTCCGAACCCTCAGGACCCCCCCTTGTGTGCACCACTGCTCAAGGGTCTTATTTCGAAGGAGGATGTGTTTCAGAAGTTTAATTGGTAATATTTTTAAAGTTATAGACTCAGTCCGTAAACTTTGAATCGTACCACGTAGATATCACTAATTCTTAAAAACAATACCAGATAAAAAAAAATTATTATTTTTTAAAATAGCGTTTATGTAATACTTGTACTCGTCCTACAAAATATTTTTCGTATTAAGAGCGTTTTTCGTAAAGGAATTCTTATCTTAAACCTTATCTGTTCCTCCGCGACTATAATAGTTTAATGTTTAATTCATCTTTCTATAACGTGAGTCTATTTTTAAAATTATATATGGATAGCTTGCAAAACATCGCAAGCTGTGAATTGTGGAGACGTTGCAACTCAATTCCTCACTAGTGAATGGTTGCGACACATGTGACATGCTTGCATTTTATGTTTGAACACATTTCATTATTAAAACAGTTTTCGACCGGTATATAAGTACAAACTCGAACTTGGAACGCATCTTCGAATAAAAAAAATCGTTCTCTATTATTAATATAAATTCGTTTGGTGATAACATATGTGTTCGTTCAATGCGTGCTATCATCCGAAAATGACCTTAAAATTCAAATACATTGAATGAATATATAGTTGTTTTTTTTTAGCATATAATGTGCTATTTGGCTTTAAAATCTAATGCATAAAATAGTATATATATTTTATTGTTGTTGTAATGACGTAACTTTCTGAAAACTGGTGTGTGTTTACATAAATATTTAAACATTTTTTTTAAAAAAAATTCTTTAAGCAAAAATTAATTTTTTTTAATTAAAAAGTAAATGTGTTGAATTACAAAAATTGAAAATATATTTCTATAGTCTTTTATTAATTTATTTCGATTGGAAAATAATTCATATATTTTTAATATTTCAAGTTCTCGCTGAACGCGTGTGTGTGTAAATAGTTTTTCCTCGTCTAACTTTTCAAAACACAGACGCATTGGAAATTAATTACCGATTAGAAATTAATTTGTCAACATTTCTCGATCGAAGGTCAAATTATGCATTATAATATCTGTACAAATTTTACGTAAATGAAATTTTTTTATAATAAATAAAATTTCAGTCATAAATTTTAAAAAAGTGTAACTTATTTAAAAACTCGTCTTTCAAGGACTGCATTTAAAACCGGTTCAAGCATAGCTTCTGTTTGAGTTGAATTGACTTATGAATTAACATAGCACTTGAGCAACAACAACAAAAACAACAGGTTTTGGGGGAAAGATCACGGGGTTTCTACTAATTGTGGATTAACATCACATTCGAAAACTCCACGAGAGCTATTGGCGACGAACCTCGTAATTCTGAGCCTCGACCAAGTGATGAGAACGGTACCTAAGTAGTTCAAACTTTCTGTCCACGTCAACGTGATGACTTTGAGCCTCGACAGATTTGGCGTGCATTAGCCTTTCTACATAGCGAGTGGGGCCGTGGGTAGCCTAGTGGATAGAGCATCGGACTCCAGACCGAAAGGCCTGGGTTCGATGCCTGTTGCCACCAAATACCTCTCGTGAGCTGAATCACGAGTGCAGGGGACTGGAGAATATTTCCCTCCACTTCAGTTCCATGCCAAAATTGTGGAAGTGGAGATAGGTGGTATCGCCATCTATCGTCCCTTCGGGAATTTCTCCGAGCTAAATCGTACTGAATTAGCTTCACCTGTATAGTGCTCAAGACCAACGACAGGAGTACTTCTAGCCCCTTGCTAAGATGAATTTCGTGGGCCTCGATCTGACTGCGTCAGACAGGTGGCATTAGAAACAACAACAACACATAGCGAGTTTCCAATGGCAGAAACGACTCGACCTCGCAAATTATGAATTCTCGCACGTGATCATTCGGGTACAGTAGCCATTAGGTGATTTGTCACGGTCAAGTGACGAGTTTGATGAAGAGTAAGGAATCGGTGTTATACACTGGTGTGCAAAACTTAAGCAACATTGTAAAAATTAAGCAGATAACCATGAAATTGCAGAAAAGGAGGTATGGAGATCAGTACAGTGAACACGTCAGTCAGTAGAAACGTCATGCGTATGCAAATATCAGGAACGAAACGTCAGAAGCGACGTGAGCGTACGCAAAACGCGTGATGTCGGCGCGTGCTGTTCAACAGTAAAATAAAATGAAGGACGCAGACGCAATTCAACATATTCGCTGGAAATGCCAGTGAGTCAGTTCGTGAAATATGGCTAGAAGAAATCGCCTGGACGACTTCACACGTGGAAGAATGATCGGAAAGCTGGACGAGGTGCGTACCGTCACCAGTGTAGCTGCAGAATTCGGAATCTACAAAAGTGTCGTTTCGCGCGCTCGGAAAGCGTTCCAAACCACAGGTACAGCTGTTAGAATGGTTGGTGATGGCCGCCCGAATACGACAACTGCAGGAGATGACCGATATATCATCCTGCAGGCGAAAAGAGGCCGACGGCAGTCAGCAAGCGTCATTGCTCAGCAACTCTCTACAGCAATGGGGCGACAAGTGTCGCGGTTTACTGTGGCCAGACGCCTTCACAAAGGGAGCCTATTCGCCCGCCGTCCTGAACGCTGCCTCCCGTTGAAAGTTGACCACCGACGCCACAATTTACAGTGGTGCAGAGAGCACAAAAACTGGACAACTGTCAATGGAGTCGTGTCCTTTTTACGGATGAGAGTCGGTTCAGTACCAGAAGCGATTCTCAACGCGTTTTGATTTGGAGAGAGATCGGGACACGGTTTTATACCAGTAACATCAAGGAAAGACACCATTACGGTGGTCCTGGAGTTCTTGTCTGGGGAGGTATTATGTTGAACGGGCGAACTGAGCTCCACATTTTCGATAGAGGGTGTGTAATCGGGGATCGCTATTGTGAGGAGATACTTCTTCCCCATGTGCGTCTGTTCCGAGATGCCATTGACCCAGACTTCATTTTTATAGATGACAATGCACGGCCGCATCGGACTCTTGCTGTTGAGGAGCTGCTGGAAAGTGAAGATATCACTCGAATGGATTGGCCAGCGTACTCCCCAGATTTAAATCCCATCGAACATGTGTGGGATGCTTTGGGGAGACGTATTGCAGCACGCGCGCTTCCATCATCCGGAGAACACCCAACAACTCAAACAGATGCTGATTGAAGAATGGGTACTCCTATCGCAAGAAATGTTGCACCAGCTGGTTCTGAGTATGCGGAGACGGTGCGAAGCGACCATTGCAGTGAGGGGAGGGCATATACCATTTTAAGGAACATCTGCTTGTTGTTCTTCCTGTTGGATAGATCATCATGAGTCACGATACTATGCGTTCAATAAAGCTTGTTTTTGTTTGAATCCATATCGTATGCATTGTATTCTTTTTTCAGTGCCGATGCTTTCGTTTATCCTTTACGTACATAATACTCTCCCTCTTTTCTGAATTTCATGTCTCTCAGATAATTTTTCGTGAAGTTATGGCAATAAACCCAACTGTTGCTTAAGTTTTGCACACCAGTGTAGTACCTCAATCTTCTTCACCACGCCACTTGAATATTTTCAAACTCTATTATCTTTAACTTGTATCAGCCCCTTAGTATTCTACGCGAGGGGTTCACAGATGCCAGTGGTGTTCGTATACTTTATTTATTGGAAGGGGAGGACAGTGGCGTAATGGAGAATATTAGGGGCCTCTGCAAAGCTTGGTTTTGTGTCCCAAGCTGGATTTTACAAAGGGTAAAGAAAATACATATACTTGGCATCAGTCAGACTTTGGGCCCTCCAGAGCAGGGGTGGGCAGACTCTTACATGGTACGGTCTACTTCTAATTTTTTCAAACTGTTGCGGTGCACCCAGTGACGTAGGTGTAATGAGCTAAAAAAATATCAACAATATTTATAATATAACAATAATAAATACAGAATATGTACTTACTTATATTACTAGAATAAAAAAAAAACTTCCACTTTTTAAACCACGTTTAAAGCAAAACCCCAGCTATAAATATAATAATTATACCCACAAATTTAATGATATCAAATGATGCATTTATTATCAAACAGTTCAAAATACAGAGTGTTTTTTTTCCAGGTATAGAAGTTTAAGTTGGCATTACTTTCCAAGATAGCGACCTTTTTAACAGCTGTCAAGTGATTTATTCTCAGTTTGGTTTGCAATTCATCATGAATAGACTCACGCCTGAACAATGCTTTCAAATTGTGCAATTTTATTTCGAAAATAATGGTCGATTTTCATAAGCGAATTTTGTTTAGCGATGAAGCGCACTTCTGGTTGAATGGCTTCGTCAACAAACAAAACTGCCGCATTTGGAGTGAAGCTAATCCACAAGTGTATGTCGAAACACCGTTACATCCAGAAAAACTGACTGTTTGGTGCGCTTTATGGGCTGGTGGAATCCTCCTTCAAAAACGATGAAGGTCACAACGTTACAGTCAATGGTGATCGGTATAGAGCCATGATTACTAACTTTCTCATTCCTCAATTGAACAATCATGATGTCCAGGAGCTGTGGTTCCAACAAGACGGCGCAACATGTCACACAGCTCGTGCCACAATCGATTTATTGAAAGACACGTTGGGTGACCGCCTAATTTCACGTTTTGGACCTGTGAATTGGCCTCCAAGATCTTGTGATTTAACACCGCTAGACTATTTTCTGTTGGGCTATGTAAAGTCATTGGTCTATGCGGATAAGCCACAAACGCTTGACCATTTGGAAGACAACATTCGCCGTGTTATCGCCGATATACGGCCACAAATGTTGGAAAAAGTCATCGAAAATTGGACGTCTAGATTGGACTACATCCGAGCCAGCCGTGGCAGTCTATGCCAGAAGTCATGTATAAAATGTAATGCCACAAGATTATCTTTCGAATAAAAAAAAATTCATGTCAATCGAAATATACATCGTTGTTTTATTGCAATTTAAAGTTCTATACCTCTCAAAAAATCACCCTTTACATTAAAAAATAAATCATTTTCAATAAAAGTTTGTTCTCGTAGTTAAAATCTCAGTAGAAGACTTCGTCTGCATGTAGTCCGCCCCAATCTTGAATGTCTCGGGTGATGTTTCAGTAGCCAATCCCGTGTTATCGCGGGAAGAGTTGATCAATGTTTACTTTTCCCTTTAGTCGGTGTGTGGGAAAAACCCATTTTTGCAGTTTGTGTCGTGGTGATCACATCCCTCCCCCTATACTCACAGAGATTGTGTTAAACATCATCGTGCGCTTTCACAATAATGGTGGTCACGGTAGTCGCGTGCTCAAGGTATTGAATCGTGGTTGGCCTTGTCACGAGTTCGAGCCCAGTACCCCTAAAGTCCCGCCGTGTGGGGAAGCGATGCACGTTAAATCTATCAAGAGCTCAAACGTCCTCCCGTTGGTGTGGTGTGGTATTTAGGAGAGGGTGCCAGCTCGGGTGTCGTTCACCTCACTTGACCATGCTTCAAAATTAAGTGGTCCGTCGCCATAAGCCCTCGTGTAGTTGAACAGTGCAGCGTTAATATTCACTCACTCACTCCACAATATTAGTACATGTGTCGTCTACACTAAGGCGACTTCAACCTTTCACGCTCGAGGGCCAGGATTAATACCTCTAGAATAATCGGTGGACCACATCAATGAATTAACAATGATTAGTGGGCCCCATGACTGCCAAAAATCAGCAAATTTATGTATAAAAAAATTTCCAATTTAAATGGAAATCGGATTTGAATGTGCTTTGGAAACCTGTTAAAGCTAAGAGTCCGCCGTTTTCCGAAAATGTCTGAGATTTTACGCACAGTGAGATTTTTTACATTTTAGATACAGTGAAATTTTTGAAATATTCCTCATTTTCATAAAATGTTCTTCTCAAATCGATATGAAACATATGAATGAAATGTTTTAAATGTCAAGAATAGCAGAATATAGAGCGTTTCTTACGACAAAAACAAAGTTATTTTTCTAAAATTGCCTCCAATTCAAATGAATGGACGCTAAAATGCCTTCAGTGGGTCATTCACCGGCTACGTGTTGAAAACCCCTAGTCGACTTGGTCGCATGTATTGTGCAGAGCCCATTCCGACGTCGGTGTTCCAGAAATATTTATCTTCTAGTATGCAAGTCTTAGTTCGTACGTGAAGGCGGTCACCCCAAAATGTCTTGGCGTTCCACCAGTCGATCACGATCGACTTAATGCCCACCCCAGCTTTAGAGTCTTGAGCTCGTCCGCAATGTGGAGGTGCACGTTACGCCAATGGGGGAGGACATCAAGGAGAAAATTTTGTGATACAAATTTAAAACCTGTTAGTCTATATGAGGGGAGGGTATGAACCCTAAAACCTCGCCTTTCTATACGCCATTGATAATGGCAGTACAGTAATACCCCGAACTTACGCGATAGGTGAGACTAAGGGATAACCGCGTAAGTCGAATTCAAGTAAGACGGTGTATAATTTAGAAACATGTTAATATAATACATGTAAATTTTATTTTTAATTCGGACCGGAGATGAAAGAAATAATAATTCAGAAAAAGAATATGTTTAACAAATTCTTAGATAACACCGATACAACACAAAATCGCAAATCAGTTATTTTGGTGTAGAAAGTTTCTTAAAATCTAACAAAGTAGTCTGCCGGTTCAAAGTTTTTTTTTTTTTTTTTTTTCCTCCCTCAAAATTGTCTCGTAGCACGATAATAATTTTTTTTTATTCCTTATTTTATTTTAAAAATACGCTCTTCTTTGGAGTCTATATGTTCGAAAATTTGTAACTCTTTTTCTACTAAACTGAGGCCTTCTGTCGAATTCCCAACCGTCATTCGATCTTCTGATTGAACTGGGTCTCAGGACTCAAGTTCTTCAATGTCTTGCTTATGCATTTCTACATGCTCATAAATTGTTAGCTCCTGATTGTTGGAATCCACTTGAACGTCATCACTATCCACTTTTAAATTTATTTGCTTGGCAAGATCAACAACTTCTTCAATCACATTACCAATTTCATCAGGCTTTGTTGCTGATTCTACCCGAGTTTCATTGATTGGAGAGGGGAAAAAATAGGCGAATGAACTAAATTCATGCTGGGCATATGATAAAGGAATGACGTGTTTCCCATTGATTAAAAACTGACATACTAGTTCAACTTGCAAAGTTTAGATAACATTTAAAGTTTGATGATTGGGTAAATAGTTCACGTGTTAAAATTCTTTAAAGAGTTTTCAAAATTTAAAAAAAGAGAGAAAAAGAAACCTTACATTATATATATATATATATATATATATAATAGTTTTTTTTAGATTAAGTGCATTTTGTTTAACTGTGTGCATTATTATCGTTGATAAATATATACTTTTTAAAAGAAAGTTTCTGCAAAAAGCAAAAGTTGGCAACAGTGAAGCACACGAACTAATTGGCTGGAAACGCGTGATTATATTTCTGATATAATTATGACGACACATTAATTTATGAACTGATTGGCTGGGAATACGTGACTGGAATTATGTGACTATGACGTTACATGAATTTAGTCCATTGACGAGATTGGAAAATCGCGTAAGTCAGGGTAGCGTATGTCGAGGCATTACTGTACGTGGCTGAAATTGAATAAGCTTTATTTTAAGTTAGTGTTTTTTAACTTCGCAATAAAAGCAACATGGGAGTTTTGGTGACCGCGGTCAAGGGACACATGAAATAGCATCCTGCTCTGGTTTCCAGTGACACAAAAGTCTGAACTCATGATACATCGTCCCCGTGTTCGTGACCATAATCACTAAGCAACCCTCGTCCACTATATAAGCTTTACTTCAAAAATATTTTTTCAGTAATTATATATATATATTATATACCTCATTAAAAAACTATTAAGAAATAAAAATTTTCGTGTCCTTTAGAAGCATGGAAATTCAGGGTTATTTTTAACAAAAGAGGACAATAGGTTACTCGATTTTCGGAAGTTTCAAAATGATAACACCCACATATATTAATTAAATTATATTACGGAATATATTATTAATAAGTAGGCTTCAACTTTTAAAACTGTTCCTTTTTTATGAATTTCGACAAAAAATTGTACTGAGATCATGAGATTATTCTGTGTATTTTTGTTTTTCAGCACTGACAGTTTGATCCAGAAGACGATTCGAGATAGATTTGCTCACTGCACTGTTTTAACCATTGCTCATCGTCTCTACACTATAATGGATTCCGACAGAGTTTTAGTAAGTTCGTCGCCTTTCACCATTTCTAACGATACGCACATTTTTATCTCTCATTCCGTACGGAATATTCCCAAATTTAAATCACTAAAAAGAAATGCATTTTGACACGACCAACTATCAGAGATTTTATCAATATTTCCTTTTAAAATTTCAAATGTATGCATAGATCAATAATGATATCAGTGTCAATGAACTTTTTTGAAAAAAACTTACAATGCTTGAAAAATGTCTTCATTGTAAAAACGTATTAACTCATTTTACTATCAATAAGCATTATCTTATATGTAAATGCTTCGTTTAGTATAATCTCGTGAAAATAAAACATAAATAAAAAACACATATATTTATTAGTTAATTTTAAGCACCACAAAATATAAAATACCAAATTCATAAAATAATGCTTCGCATTATGAGTTTGAATATATATATATATATATATATATATATATATATATATATATATATATATATTCTGCATTAAAAATTTGGAGATTTTCATTCAGTTTACAAAAAAAAAAAAATAAGCCAGCATAAAAGTCAAGTTTCAATACATGGAATGATTCAAAATATAATTACTAAAGAAAAAATTATTCTAATTTAAGAACAATTAAAAAATTTAATTTAATAATTTAAGTAACAATTTAAGAAAAAGAGTGAAAAACGGGACTCTCTTTTGTTTCGAATATTTCGATAAAAAGAATAATTTAGGAAACATTTTTTTCGACGTTTTTCGTTTTAAATCCTTTTTTATAGTTGCGTCCATTAAGCCATATTGAGTTAAAGATATTAAAGCATTCAAAAACAGAAGGGATAATGTCGTTCTTTGAATAGTATGATAAAAGGAACTTTCTATAATTCAGGTATGTTGTTGTTATTGACGTGTCCTTACCAAAGGGAAGGAAGGAAAGTTGCTAAAGCCTGAAACAGGTTGGACTTCTACACGATAGATGGCGACACCACCTATCGCCACAATTTAGGCATGGACTAGAGCAGTGCTCCGCAACCCCTTTTTATCGCTGCGGTCCGGTCAACGTTTTATAATTTTACCGCGGCCCGCTGAGGATGGGATACATGGATTGTTTATATTTTAGATTGTTTTGATTTAACAATTTTAATTTAGTTGCATTTAAATATGCCTTCAGAATAAAATATATTTACACCAAAAATGAATAAAAGAGATTTAACGCGGAATATAAAGTGATTTCCGTCTAAAGTTGTGCACATCAGAGAGAAATGCACCACTTTAAATAAAATGGCAATAGTTAAATCTTCTTTAGGCGGCCCGGCCCCATTTGATCCAGGGACCGTTGCGGATCACTGGACTAGAGCAGCCATACTCAACCTGCGGCCCAC
Source organism: Trichonephila clavipes (assembly GCA_019973935.1). Classification (NCBI taxonomy): domain Eukaryota; kingdom Metazoa; phylum Arthropoda; class Arachnida; order Araneae; family Nephilidae; genus Trichonephila; species Trichonephila clavipes. The sequence continues at coordinate 866,623 of BMAU01003676.1, read as the reverse complement.
CGAGCCTTTTTAAGTGGCCCGGTCCTGGCCCATTGCTCTGAGAAATTTTCTTATTTAAGAACATTGCATTAAAAATTGGGTGGAAAATTCTTTGTCAAGAAATCAAATACATCAATTTTGCTTTTTAATGTCGTTTTCGTGTGGGTGCGAATTGATATTCATTTTTCCAGTTGGAACAGTCATGGTTAGTGATAACAAACAGTGTAGTAACGACAATTTTGTTGGTGGAACTAATTTTTCACTATCTTTCATATCTTGCAAGCGAAAAATACTTGAAAAATAATAAATCGTGTCAAGACGATTCGGAAGTTGATTATTTTGTAGTGAAAAAACAATTTAATTTGTAATGAAAGTTCTGTATTTTAAAAAAAATACCAACAAAGATGAATCATTCAACGACACTTTTCCTCGAAGATCTCTTTCAAGAGCTGATATAAATAGGCTTTCTTAAATAATCTTTACAGCAGCAACAAAGTGTTTTGTCAGTGGTAATATCACAGCAATAATTAAAACATCCTATGAAGTTTGTTATATTATTGGTAATCATATGAAACCGTTTACTGATGCAAAAATTGTGATGGAGTGTTTCTTAAATGCATCTTCTAATTTAGTGTTAGTGACAAAAAAATATAAAAAATAACTAGAAAAAGCAAAACAGGAGTTATAATATTTTGATCAATTTTCCACATTTCAAATGTTATCTGGGTCTCTCTTAAAGCATTTCCCTCCACCTTTATCTTCATGTTGCGGCCCGCGTGAAATAGTTGATATATGTATGCGGTCCAGCAGAAAAAAAGGTTGAGTACCCCTAAACTAGAGGGGAATATTCTCCAGCTCTCTGCACCGGTTGTTTCTCAAATACCACCCACAGACGTTTGACCTACTTTTTAATGTCGTTTTCGTGTGCACTCAGAGGGTATTTGGCGGTATCGAACCTAAGCCCTGCGGTCTGGAGTCCGATGCTCTAACCACTTGGCTACTCACACGGCCCTAGTCCAGGCATTAAATATTACATTATAGTAGACATACACGTCCCATTATAACTTGCTTAACTCCCATTATACGCTTTGTCCAACTCGGTTCACTCAAGACCCCCACCCTCGGCGCGAATTATTTTGGTGAAAAACAATAATTGCGCCGTCGTGGTAACCTTGTATTTTAAATACAACATATGGCAACATTCAACTTTTCTAGAATTTTTGTCATTTGTGGGCGCGCATTTCAAATTTCATTTTGTTGTTGGGCAACAAAGGTTTTGGCTGCGCTTGTAAGCAATGAATACACGTTAGAATTTTTTACGTTATTGAATCAGAGGCAAAAAGTTTAATGATTGAATGGTGTATGAAAGAAGGATTAATTGCATCTTCTGAATGTCCTAAATGTAATGAGCAAAAAAATGAACGAAAAGTGTTGTTTTGGATGGATTTGAATGGAGATGTCGAAAAAAGGTTATACGCATGATGTTTGCAGAATTTTAATTTCAAAGAATTCGTGGTTTTCTCTAGTAAGTTAATCGGCAATCCAACGTTTATCTCCATAATCACACCAGCCACGCAGAAATGTTCGACCATTACCTCGCTGAGTATTTATGGCGGTCCAGCAGAAAAAGGTCTCGCGATCACTCACTCAGCGACGAATTTCCAGAATTTTTAAAAGCAGTTGTTACACTTTACCACTCCAATTGGGAAGGATCAACAATAAGAAAGTAAGTGCTGTTGTTATATTTTTTATCTTAAATGTTAAATTTCTGTATTGTTTACATGTATTTTCATTGCGCATCCATCTTATACTGCTATATTTACTTGTCACCGTTGTCGGGTTTGCTTGGCGCCATTTCGGTTTCGCTTGGCGCTTTTTCCAGGTTTATTACCAAGGGTGGGGGCTCTCGTCCCATTATAAGCTTTGTCCAAACTTCTAATCGTGTTAAATGAAAACAGCAATTTCTCTCAACTTCCACTAAGAACTAACCTTTCATCTTCTATAAGCTTTTTTCTGAAATACTGAACTTAGTGGCGCCCATTTTCTGAAATAGGTTCTTGCAATTGGGGAGGAGAGAAAGATAAGCCTCAGTTTGCAATCAATTTAGATTACGATACATACTTTCACTCAATTATTAAGTAATTTATACACAATGTCGTATTTCTAAATAATTCCTCCAAAATTTTAAGCCATCCTTTTTTTTAAAAAATAAAGATTAAGATTTTAAATTAAAAAGTTTGGATTGAATGTGCAGCATTGGAGGCACAGCTTAGTACAAGTTATAATATTGTACTAATCTGCAGTCAGGCTGATACTTTATTACGTGTTCACCGCATGGAACAAATTTATGCAAAAGATGGACTAGTTTAAGCGAAAATGCGTCTTGCGTTAAATGAGGCATTTTCTCTAGAAAAAAGTCAGAATGTGGGACTATTGTGTGATATAAAAATGTTAATAACTTTTATGGAGAAATAGTTGCAATTTCGTTAGCCTCAGACAAGATAGAGCAGTATGAAAAAGAAAATGTCGTCTTTTATGTTGATATTCCGCGGCAGTTACAACTTTAACATCTACCAATTACTGTGAGGACGTGCTCTCCAGGATCCGAAAAATTAGATCCAGAAAAATTGATCAATTGTTGAATATAAAGAACTGCACTGCAGTGGATCCCAGGCCATTGCGATGTATAAGGAAATGAGAGGGCAGATTTGTTGTCCAAGTGCGGATCCCAAATGACGCAATCAGATCCTCTTTTGTCTTTGAGGCATTTAAAGCCAGTGGCGTAATGTACACCCCCGCATTGCACAGGGGGCAGGGACTCTAGGGAGCCCAAAGCTTGACAGACGCTTATTACATATATGGGCTTGGGTCCCAAAACTTGAGTTTGCAGGGGGAGGCCCTAATATTCGCCGTCACGCCACTGTATAATGCGTTTTATATCCTGCCTCTCTGTAGATTGACCTTATATACAAAAGACTTCAGGAAAGAAATGGATCTCCCTTCTGAATGTCAACAAGAAATTCTGGTTCCTAGCCTAGAGCAGTCAGCCTGGTCTTTTCTAGATTTGACTTTTTGAAGAGTTACCTTATAAAATGGGAATGGCAAGTTCAGATTCCTACCCTATTTTGTAACTATGACTGGGGGGGTCATCTTAATAGATGCCCTGCTGTTTTAAATTGATTTTATTCGATGTACTCTCACAGGGCGGAGGGGGTTCGCGTCAGACTGATTTGACTGAAACATCTGCACATGCCCTTCATTGCCTAAGGTCACGCATATTGAGATAGGCACTGTAGGCCTTGGCCCTCATGGGCTGTTGCGTCACTGAGTTCAGATTAGTACATTGATTGAGTTGCTTGTCGACTTGTGACCGAAAGGTTGTTGGGCATAGGCAAGGACGTAGCTTCGCCGTATGAATGATACGGAGCCCTCCAAACCACAGGGGCCCCTAAAAAAGAATCGTAAGGGGCCCCCAAAAATGCATCCGAGAAATTTTGATACAGGGGCCCATTCAGGACTAGCTACGCCAATGGGCATAGAATGGGTGTGACATATGTGGTATTTTTATGTGGCAGAAACGTCTCAAATATGAAATGTTCTTAATAATAAGGTTCCTACTTAGATAAAATTATCCAAAGTAGGAGCTTTAGATCAGAGGTTGACAAAGCGGTGGTCCGCGAGAAAATTTTGCTGGTCCCTAGAAAAATGTGGAATGTGCTTACTCATCACGTTAAGTTATGTTTTAAGATACATTGAAAGATACTTCCTATTCATAACAATTCAACACTTAAAAAATCCTATTAGTGGTCCACGGAATTTAAATTATTAATTTACTGGTCCGTGACGTCAAAAAGTTTGGCGACCGCTGCTTTAGATAATATATTTCATAATGCGAAGGCAATCTTATTAATATCGGTGTTAAATGTGCTGCTTCTTTACAGGTATTGGACGCTGGTGAAGTAAAAGAATTCGACACTCCTTTCACACTGCTCCAAAATCGCAACAGCCTGTTTTCACACATGGTTCAAATGACTGGGCCCGGTATGGCTCAGCAATTGAGAGAAGTCGCCAGAAATGCGTACTTCAAAAGTTCTGGAACCAAGAAAGAAGACAGCATAAGTGGTGATGACGTCATTGAAATGAACGGTTCAGCTCGCCACGTAGCCAATGGAAGTGCATTAAACATTCCAGTTGGCCAAGTCAGTGATGTGTATGAAAACACAGAAATGACATACTTATAACGCTGTAGAAAAATTTTAGTTATATACAAGGACTTGTAAATAGGTGCATTTGACTCATAGAAAATATGAGATTTTTTAATTATATCCAGACGCATGGAAATAAAATTTATTTTCATAAGTAGTTATGTGAAATTATTTGAAAACTGAGAAGTAAGGAAATTTAAACAAACGAAAATTGAATTTTGGAACTGATTACTAATGTGCATATGCCTTACTGCTTTTTATTTTCTGTATGGGTTTCATTAACATTGAGAGTAACATACATAAGCACCCAATGTTTTTGGTATGTGTTTTATTTCTGTTAAAAAAAACAATAGATTTCTTTTCAGTTCAAAAGAAATCGGCTCAGTGTATTAGAGGTAGTGCGCCCGCCGCGTAAGCCCAAGGTTGCGGGTTCGATCCCAGCACGAGTCGACGGATTTTCTGGATATGAAAATCGTAGGTATACATGTCGTATGATTATGTGGCATATAAAAGATCCCTTGGGTATCAATTTGGCTCTGGTACTCTCAGCAAATTTAAATCACGGTAATATTTAGCATCCGCTGACAGAGTTTGAATTTTAATAAATTCAAGCATCAAAAATTTGCTAGCGGATGGTGCCACTTTCATTTTTGTTTTCAAAAAATTACTTTCTAAAACTTTTATTGTATTCATATTCATTCTTGGATACCTGTTTAAAATCTACCTACAAACCTTATTTTGAAGTTCAAAAAAATTATTTTAATGGTTTCTTTCTTTTATATATTTCTGAATTGCCCTGTTGAGATCAAAGTTATCCTTATTTCATTTATAAAATCAACACTACAATTACTCTTTTCTATATATCTCTAGTTTATATGATAAATTATAACTTAATAGTTTTTTTTATATTTAATACTCTCATACATACAGTCGGACCTCTACATAAAGAAGCCGCTAAATCCCGGAAAAAAGTTCGTTATATAGAGGGGTTCATCTTTTAATATACTTTATAAACCACATAAAACAAATTTTATATATAAATTCATAAACACACTATATATTAAAAATAATTATTTACACCTTTTTTTAAATTAATATATATTTATTTTACATATCTTATCCATCAAAAAAGAAAGAAAAACTGCAAGGAAAACAAGAAAAAGGAATGTTGAAGAATTCACTGTATTTTCAATATTAGGAAAATAATTTTAAACTAAAATCAATGAATTTTATGGACATTTTATAATTTAAAGCATGCAAGTAATATTAAACATACATTATTTTATAATTGGAACACGGGACAACTCCACTGAGGGTGAAAGAGGATATTGAAGATGTTTCTAGTGAACTGGGCAATTGGGGTTAAAGGTTGCACTTCTTGGATGAAACGTCCAGAACTCTATTGCTCTCGGCGAGTAAAGATCTAATAAAACCAGTTCCACTATAAAATGTTTTAAACAGAAAATAACTTGGAATTTTTTCAGAAATACTTTAAAAAAAAAGGGGGGAGAACAAAAATTTAATCACAAAAGAAAAAATTCGTTGCATAGAAAATGCACTTTGCTATAAAGAGGTTATTTTACGAAGAAAATCGTGAAATTTTCATAGTTCCAGGAAAAAGTTAGCTACATAGAAAAATTGGCAATATAGAGGTTCGACTGTATGAACAATTTGAGGAAATAAGTCTTACGACATAAATTTACTTAACCTAAAAACCTAATTTTTACAGTTCCTTTATATTTATATACAATATGTTTAGAAAATAAATTTAAATATTAAGTTACGTAGGGATTAATTGCATATTTTGAAATAAAGGTTGTTTGTCAAAGAGCATTTACACATTTTCAGATAGCAAAATGTCCTAATTCTCTTGTAAATAGGTCTATGTTTATTATACTGTACATTTTCATAGACGTCTCTGTTGAACAGTTTAATGGTGGTATATTTTTCTATCTTAAAGAAGTGTTCCTGAGTAAGGATTATTTTCTTTAATATTATGTGAAAAGACACAAAGAAAGAAAACTGTTAAATTAGTAAGCATACAAATAAATTCAAACTGCATTCATAATTTTCATCTTGAATTCAATCAATGATGATCTGTTAATTCAATGAATGCAGGAATTAAAAGAAACAAAAAGGTGATTGTTGTATCCTTAAAAACAGTAATAAGAAAAAAAATCATATATCATTATCTTCTTAGTAACTTCATTAATCCTTTTCTACATAGGTTTTGGTAAAAGATACAAAGCACAATACTTATTTTAAACTCACATTAACTTTAAAGACTATTATATCTATAACATCCAAGTTTTTGAAAATGAATATGATTACTAGAAAAATAGCAGTGGAGAAAACTGATAAAGCAACTGCACTGACAAGCAAAATGATTGCTATTGATTTAGTATATATATTTAAACTTTATTTTTTTTATACCTTCAATGTATCTTAGCAGCGTAAATCCCCAAAGATAATTCAAAAGTTTATTTTTACTTCTATACCAATCAGTGGCGTAATGGAGAACACTTGGGCCCCCCTGCAAAGTCAGGTTTTGGGCCCCCGAAGTTGAATTTTACAAAGGGTATTTGGCGATAGTCAGGCTGTGGGCCCTCTAGAGCCCTGGGCCCCCTGCAATGCGGGGGTGTACGTTACGCCACTGATACCAATGTGTAGTTTAACAGTATGAAGAAAACATAAACGAGAATTACAAAGGATTTAAAATTATTTATTTTACTGCAAATTTATAAATGATCCACAATATATCATTTGACGAAAAGGAAACACTTTAGATATTCGATTCTTGATTTCTCAAATTTGAAAATTCCTTGAGGGCTACTTTAAGAGTGAAAATGATGTTAGTGTTCATCAAAAATTTAATTTGTATTTCAGATTTTAAGTGGACATGGTAGAATTCAAATAGCAAAAATTGGTAAAAATTTCAAATAAATTTTTTTAACTATTCTTCATATAATTTTTTATAATCTCACAAAATTTAAAAGCTCCAAGTTAGAGAAAAACGATTATGTTCGTTTTTATTCACATTCCAATGACAAATCAAAACTTTAAATTGACTTCTAAGAAAGAAAAAATAACTAGTTTGTTTTTCATTTAAAATCCTATGGCTTTTTTCTATTGTACCAAACACTTAGATATTTTTTCTAATTATTTCTATTAGAACATGTAACAAAAGTTAGAATACATTTTTTAATCAGAGTAATGCTTTTTTTAAAAAAAAAATAGTTGAATTTCGAATTTACACATTTTTTAAAAAATTTTAAAAAAGCATTCATAAAAAAGTGTATTTTGCAAATATTAATCATGTTAGCAGAAAAAACAAACTAACTTTTGTTATACATAGTTTGACACATTAGTAAATCAAATCTTTAGTGGATACATCAGTTATTATACCAGAAGTATTTTTTAAGATCCCTTCATAAATTTCTCTTCAAAAATATTAAATGGTTAGCTTTTTGTAGTATTTTCAGCACAAAAACTGTTTTATGTATGTACATATAGCTACCACACACAAGCAAAAAAATTGTCTATTCTGAAATCAGTATGTAATAAAAACACTTTAAAATATTAGAATTATATATCTAACTTTCAATCTTATTGTTACTTCTATCCTGCTGTACACTGAATTCTTGAAACAGGTATTTATCTTCATAAATAAAAATGCTACAGTAATTAATGCAGTGTTTGCGTATAAACTCTTATTCATAAAATAGTTGATAAACTTGTTAATATATATCTTGCATACATACAAATATACCTTTTTATTTTATGACATAAAAGTAGAGAAACTTGGTGATTTATTTCATCCTTTAGCAACTGATACAAACTGGAAAGATTCAGATGTAATTTCTTCATTTGAAATATATTATTTTGGTAATAAAAGAAATGACAAAAGATGGTAAATTAACTTTTTATTGTAAATAAGTTGCATTTTACAAGGAGAAAATCGTGAGTTCTAGTTGCAAACTAGAATGAGAGATGTTCCTGACAAAAAGACAGAATAACAATTTTTTATAGAGTTTTGATTTAATTGAAAAAGATCAGGACATACATGAAATAAAAAAGAAACTGAATACTTTTTTTTCAGTATTTATTTCTAAATTTACAAGGTATTTAAAAGAACAGGCACAATCCTAACTTGAATGAATATTTCCATAGTCAATTTTAACCCTTAAGACAAATATACAATTAAGAAGTGAATTGCCAAAATTATTTTGGAGGTGACTTTTTTTTTCAAAACTTAAATGGCATTTTAAGCGAAGGCGCAATGTTACATGCAATATGACTATTTAATAACAAATAGCCACAATTAAAATGTTCCCACAAAAATGTGTTGAAACTATAAATATATATAAACAGAAATTGGTTGCCAAGTTACAAAGTTTCATACAACAGTAGTCACTCCACATAAACTTCACAAACAATAAAAGTGTCATCTATTACAAAAGCACAACAAGAGATAAAATTTTAAATTTACATAGCAATCGTTTCATTGCAAGTACTTTAAAAACAATGGTTTAATAGTCAATTACCATCATGATTTTTAATGCTCTGTAATTTTGATATGATTAAGGCACCTTGAATCACAGAACAGTGTATTTCATACACGTATATATGAAATTTTCAACAACTTTTATTTCAGTTTAATTGAAACAAATTAATTAACTCATTTCAAAAATATATATATTCATAATTAAGTAAAAATATCACAATGATATATTACAATATTAGTATGTATTAAATTTTATGGGAAAAAATAAGACTTAACCAAATGCTTCTTGCAAGTGCAAACTTAGTAATAAATAGTGTACATAAATGCAGTATTAGCAAGAAGTAGTAAGTCTTAAAAAAAGAGAGGCAAAATAAAAAAATGTTAATTGTCGAAGATGATTAAACCAAAGTGAGTAAAAGGTTTTGTTAAATAGAATAATTAGTACACACTTTTCAAGTGCTACCTCTCCAGTGTGCTAAGAGTGCAGCTTGCTTCATGTAATACGAAATTACATGCTGATGCCAGTGCTGTCAGAGTACAAGCATGCACCACTGTATGACGATACGATAAAAAGCAATTTAGAATAATTTTTTTTAAAATAAACTATTCCAAATAAAAAAAATAAATCTGAAATCTTGCATAAAAATAAAAAATTACCATATAATTAAACTGAAATAAAAGTAAATGATTCATAATAGAAGATAACTTTCATAAAATTGAAGATATAAAATTTATATCAATTTAAAACACTTTTCATCAAACATATGAAGACAGCAGTTTGTGTAGTTGGAAATAGTTAACCTGAAAAAGAAATGAACTTTTTTTGTGCTAAAATACCATGACTGAATGATTGTGATAGCTGTGGCTATGAATGCTGATAAGACAAAGCACAAAAGTTTTGAGCACAAAACTTAATGGTTTTTGTATAAATGAAAACATGGAACTTAGAAGAAATACAGCATGTAGCTTCTGATGGTGAGCAAATGGTCATATAGCTTTCCAACACCTTTCATATATAAGTCTTCCAAATAAAGAAATATAAGTGGAAATTATTGACATTGAAATTAAAAGTAATTATGGCAAGTGATTCTATTATCACATAAACTGCAAAAGTACCCATGATATAACGGTTGCTTATAATAATATATAACCTATCCTTTTTATTTCAGTATTGTACATAGTACATCTCACCATGATATGATACACAAACATTTTTTAAAAATAATAATATAACAGATAATTAGAGAATAACATTAAAAATACAAGATAAAATATAGTTTAAACATTTCCACAGCTTTAAATGAAAGATTAAAAGGAAACAATCCCATACAATAGTTCCTCTAAATTTATCAATACAATAATAACCACCATAACTACTCCTTTATTTGGAAGACTAATGCCTAGTAAAAGTTTCCTTGGTTAACTTAAAGAGAACAAAAATATAAAGCAATCAAATAATAATTACAACAATAAAAGTACATCATTATACAGTTTTGATTACTGTACTTTCATAAAATTTAAGAGCTGGGAAAAGGAAATAATGGTACAGTTGCCAAGAAAACTTTTACCAGTTAGCAACTATATATAAGTGAACATCCGAAAACAAACCCTCTTCGTTCAGAAAGTTTCCAGACAGCAAGTGAACAAAACAACCATTTTTTTCATAGCTATCTCTATTGCCTTTAACAAAGGTAAAGTTTGCCATGCAACAAAATGTCCATTTACAACCATGTCAACACACTATCCTTGTTGGCAGCTAAAAGTGCTTCAACGTCAGAAAGTATGTCAGCAGTCAAATCTTCCTACAGGAAAAAAAATATTTAAAATATCTCAAAAAATTTCTAAAATTTCATAAAATTCAAATATTAAAGTATCAAAAAGAATTGCATGATTTCCATTCCACTGTAGATCAATGAAGAATTTCAAAAATTTAAGGAAGAAGTTCTCCAAGAAAATTTCTTAACTATAAATATATATTTTTTTTTACTATCGAATTTATTTAAATCTAAACCCCATCAATTCTTAGCTGCACCCGAAATTCTTAACATGTTTTTGAGAAAAAATAATAAATGGTGTAACATGGTTAAACAATATATAATATTTACAAAAAAAGTTTAAAATGAGAACTAAATAGAAGTGAATAATTAATTTATTTTACCAGCATTTAAAACTTTTAAATACATGCACAAACCTGTAGTTGCTTTAACCATCATTACCATGTTCAATTTCCCTCCTCCAGCTAATATTTTTGCCTTTGATTCTAAGCAACACCCCATTTTCAATAGTATTAATAATGGGATAAAAGGGCAGCTTAGATTCGAATAAATGCGGTAATTCATATAGTATAATTCTAAATAATAAATGTTTCTTCTTTTTTTGAGAGAGAGAGAGAAAAAGTCATGTATTGTTCAGAAAAATTTAAGAGTAAATTCAAATAAACAGAAAACTCCTTTCAATGGACAATTATTATATTCATAAAACCAACAACGTAAATTTTTAATAATTCTTCAAATTCATAATATTATATGAAAGAAAAAATGAAATGCAATGCTGAATAATTTTAAACAATTAAATACTAAAAGCATATTAAGAAAATGAGCTTCTGAAGATAATGTTTTCATTTTAGAGCTACATCAAGATATGAATATTAATTTTCAAAATAATTAAAAATGAAGTAACAAACATATTTCCTAATTCGGAACTTTCTATTACAATGAGAAATCTTAAATGGTATAATGTTCTACATAAAATAATTTTACAAAGGGTAGAACAATAGTTTTATTTTACAGTAATATTTAAATATGCTCTCACCCTTTATAGAAAAAATACTCTATTATATATTCAAGTGAAAATTTAAATTCACAACAGAGATGCAGTGGAAATTCCGGCAAGAATTTATATCAAATTTGATGTTTCTCTCCCTCCTTTTTGTACAAACAGATAAATAATAGTGAACTCTGATCACAGTTCAAGCATAATAAACAAAATTTCCAAATTAATTTAAAATAGATTTTAATATTAAAAATATCAATACTTGGAATATGTTTAAAAATATATTTAGAACAAATAATAATTTCTCAGCTAGAGGAAGAAAACATTAAGATGTATACAAAGTAACCATTATAAGAAGAAATTTGCTGTAATTCTGGAATGATTTTAAGGTAATTTTAAAATAAACAAAATTTCCCACAAGTCATTTTTAAATGCAAATATTACAATTTAAAATTTCTATGTACTACATTTCAAATCACTCCCAATTTTATTTTTCTTGATAATAAATAAACAAATTGAGTTAAAAAATAATACAACTAATTTCATAATTTTTTAAAACTTTGGATAGCAATCTTTAACATAAATTTATATCCAAAATTATCTTTATGTACCCAAAACTAATAATGCTCCATGAAATACACAATCTGTGTAATCCATTCTTGCAAGATTGTGAGAAAGATTAACAATTTTCATTAAAATTATATAATGAAAAGTGATCAAACAGTATCTGATAAGCAAAAGCATTTCACAACCAAGCACTTTGTGCCAAGTAAATTTCTACAATACAGGATTTGAATTCAGTTTTTAAAAACAATTAACAGTTTGCTATTGTGAAGGAAATTTAACTGTGCCTTTTTTCATAGAAACTCATTTAATTTAAAATGGAATTTTTTTTTGCATATTTAAAAACAATTAAAACAAACATAATTAGTAGTTATTAAACACTTTTAATTATTTTGTACATGAATCAATAGTTTAATAATAATATAATTCTTATTTGCCAAATATTAATTTTTATTAAACTATTTGTTTTCAAATATATTTTTTTCCTTATGTGAAATGTTTTCGGGCAACAGATATCGAATTCCAGTCAGTTGTAAATAAAATGCTGGTTTGGGATAGTCTGAAGCAATATTTGTCTCATATTTACCACTTATTCCCCTAAATTGACTCACATTCACTACAAGTAAATCTAAGCTATCACTTCAAAGTAGCGTTGGATGAATCTGTGAAGTGCGACAAATTATCAGCTATTTCAAAGTAAGATGAGCAATCCTAAGTAATGTGTTGTATGAATATTCAGAGACAGCTTATCTCTACATTACAGAAACAATTTAATAACTCAAACTGTTAGAAGGTTTGGATAAAGTAATAAATGTATAACAGCTCCTCAATATTGTGGTACACTGTAATAACTGTATGAAATCAGCAGTTACGTTTAAGAGACTGCAAATGGGATTGTTACTGTTTATCAAAGTAAACAGTATGCAAAAGGCTTAATGAAATCCCCCTTAATGCCAGAAAACCCAAGGGTACATGTTTCTCTATGGATCTGATTTTTATTTATGGAAGATAAAACATGTCCAAATTAAGCAAACATTGTTGGTCAATTCCTTGAATGTGAAATAACTGAACAAATACCTTGTGTACCTAATATCCTGATCTGAACTGATAGAGAACTAGGGCTCATTTTGGAATAGCAGTTGGAGAGAAGACATCCATCTTCTCTTATAAGGGGAGGGCACAACTAAGAAAATTCATTTGGGGACGAGTCTTTGTGTACCAGTAGTACTATTTAGGGCAGTGGTCTCCAAAGCGTGGTCTGTGCATCAAATACTACTGGTCTGCACAAGAAGCATTAAATTATTTCCCTTTTATTTACTGTGGTATATTTTTCTTGGAATTGGGCTACTTTTTATGAAAATCAATTTATATTCCTTGTTAAATCACTTAATATTCATTTTTTGGTGTAGCTATATAAAATTCAGAAGTCAGGATTAAATACAATTCAATTAAAATTATTCAATCAAAACAGTCTAAAATATAAACAATCAATGTCCTTCCCCTCAGCGGGCTGCGGTAAAACTGACAAACGTTGACCGGTCCATGGCAATAAAAAGGTTGGGGAATACTGCTTTAGGGTATTTAACCCTGAATGTAATAGCGCCGAATAGGCAGTTGATTAGGAGAAAATAACGTTTGAAACTCAAGCTTAGCATTTATACAATTAAGTTTTAATTACCAAAAGGGATGCATTAGTATAAGTGTAATGTACCTGTGTACTATTCAGTTGGATAGGGTTCAAGTTACGTGATCGACTTGATATATATTTGTCCAATTAATTTAATTATTTTTACAATTAAATTTATTTAAAAAAGGCTTAAATAATTATATTAAATAATATTTTATATAATTATTTTGAAAAGTAAGATAATTATTACAATTATATAAATATCTATATGTTTTATAAATATAACATAAATTAATTATTATAATATTAATAATAAATAATAATATATAGTTATTATAAAAATATATATTTATAATATGCAAAATATATAATATTTTATAATATTACATATTTTATAATTAATACAATAAAATAATACATATATTACTTTCATTGTTTTATAGTTATATAAAATATTTAATAAGTCTTTTTAAATAAATTTATTTAATTGTAAAAAAAATAAATTAATTAAGGGAAAAAACATCCAAGTCAATTGCGTTACTCAAACCCTATCCAATATGTTGAACCTATGCCACTGCACCGCTGGTGGGAATGAAAACCTAATTGTATAAAAGCTGAGCATGAATTTCGAAGACTATTTTCTCTGAATTGACTGCCATTCAGCGCTATTAAATTGAGGGCTGAACACTCTAAAGGAGTACTACTCTCACACATTCTCATCTCCAAATAAATTTCCTTAGTCATGCCCTTCCCTTGTTAGACATTTAAACAATCTGAATATTGCTTACTAAGAAACCGAATTTAATTCTTCAATTATGGTTAATAAAATAGCCATATTTTAACCTTTTTGTGATATGTGTGCAAAAGTAAGGTGTGTTCCTAATCAATATTAACTTCATAAACCTCTTTTTTTCCAACTTGTTCTTTTTTTCCTTAATGATTTTTCCTTGCCACATATTTTAGTTTAATCATATGTTGTCTTTATAAATTTTTTCGTTTGGTATTTATGTATGCATGGAGCATATAAAGATAATTTTAGACATTAAATTTAGAGAGAGAAAAAAAGAGTATAGAAAAAAATTAGTACAGAGAAATTATATTATAAAGTACATAGATAAAATAAAAGAATTCAATAAAGTTAACAAGTATTTTTAAGGATGACTAATTATTAACACTTACAATTACCATATTTTCCTGTATATAATCCGCGGATGTGTTAAAAAAGTTTCAAATTTCATTGTGAGTATTATACGTCGCCGCGGATTATCTGAGATAAAACATTCTCCATCAGAAAAACTAACAATAAAGTTCTGAAAGAAATGCCGTTTATGTTTCATAAAATAAAAAATAAATGGCGCTTTCATGACTTGGATGACGTATATCAGCCATAACTAGTTTTTGCCCAATTACATTCAAAAACTAATTCGATTCCTCGGAAGGAAAAAACAGTTACGAGTCGCTGGCGCAATTTCCAATTTTCTCTTGACTAGAGTTATTACGTCTTTTGAAAGTTTTCATCATGTTGAAGCGAAAACATTAAGTTACACTGCAAACTTCAAGTTAAAAGTTATAGAGAAGGCTACTGAAGTCGGGAAGCTGCAAGGTTTTTCAACGTTGACGAATTGAATATTCATTTGTGGAGAAAAAACAAGACCAACTTCGAAAATTGTGATCGACGTTAAAGAGCCGATAGTCGTGGAAAACCTCACTGGCCAGAATTAGAGGAAGAAATAAATAAATGGATTTTAAAAGAAAGAGACAATGGAAAAGCAGTCTCGATCTTAATTTTTTCCATGTGTAATGTTTTGTTTAACTCAAAAAATAGATGGCAATAGCAAAGAATTTTTTTGTTTTATTGAGATTATTATAAAAAATATTATCATACATATTTAAAGAGAAGTTTCATAATTTTTTTTTCTGTATAATTTCTTACTTCTATTTTTAATTATATTGTGTATTTTTTATCTTATATGACACTCATTATCGGCAGTTTATATTTTAGGATTATTCGCCGTTAAAAACTGCTGTGGATTATACACTTCTGCGGATTATATAATGTTTTTTTTTTTTTGCTCGAAAAAAGGCTTTGCAGATAATACGCCGCTGCGGATTATATACAGGAAAATACTGTATATTCTTTTTCATATGTTTATAATTCCTTAATTTAATAAATTAAACCAAATGGCATTAAATTTATTTTCTTAAAATTTTTAAATAAAGCTATCTATGATAAAGCTTATATCATGCTTAGAATAAGAACAATTAAAAAAATATATACATGGTGTAACTAAAAATAATTATACGACATTAATAATTTAACTAAATGATATCAAAATAAATTTAAAGATATTGTAGGTGTCCTATACTTCAATCAAATTAATACAAATCTATCTTTTAGCACAGGGGTGAGTAAGTATTGGCGTGCAACGTGTTTTTATGTGGCCTGCCAATACAGTTAGAAAATCTGCTTTGAACTGAAATTTCTGACCCGTGTGCAATCAAAGATTCGTCTCATATTTTCAATTATTAGCAAAAACCAAATTCCTTTATCAGGAAAAGAAATTCTTGAAAGTCTTTCTGCTAAGATCATCTGCAGGGTTTGGAGGATGAGGTCATAAAAAGATTTCAGGATTTTAAGAAAATTTATCCTAAATACAATTTGCTCTGTTGTCTCATTGCTGTATATACTGATACAGCACCTGAAGAGCTGCAGCTTGAAATTATTGACTTGAATTCAGATCACAATGTGAACAATTAGTTTAATTCTATGACATTTGACTTCTGCAAATTTTTTCAGCTGAAAAATTTCCAGGTATGAAGAAATTTACGAGGAAATTGTTCTTTATATTTTAGTCAACATATAAATATGAGCAAAGTTTTCTGGCATGAAGATCAACAAGAGTGAATATAGATGCAAATACAGCAAGATGACATAAACTTGCAAGCTATCATGACAATTTAAACAAGGAATCTCGTTCCTGATTTAGAAAAAATGTGGAAAAGTATTGCGGCGGTGTGATATCTATATTAACTAGTACCAGCATCAGGCGAAGACGATCGTTCGGAACGGAAGGGGGGTACCCAGAACGAACCTTCCTTTGTTCATTGGTGACCCTGGCCGTGCAAAAAACCGCACCCGTCCCGCGCCGCAGTCGTGGCGCCATCTATCCACCTCAAAAGCAACCAAACCGTCAAACATTGACACAAATAAGCCGTTACTTCTCAAAGCCATCTCACCAAGTAACGCAACTGCTTACATGCTCACCACGAATATGGTATCGTTCGTTCGCCTATTCGTCGAAACACTGGCAGGGGAGTATGTGGCAGTGTGATATCTATATGAACTAGTACCAACATCACACGAAGACGATCGTTTTGGCGTGATCGGTTAAGTACTCGCGTTCGGAACGGAAGATACCCAGAACGAACCTTCCTTCAGTATGATACGGGTACATTTGTCTCATTACACGGATCCTAAAATTATAACAATAATAAATATGAAATTAATGCAATAAATAAATCAAACAAAACTGCCCCCTTTTATTTAACTTATATTATTTTTTATAATGAATGCAAACGTTTTAAAAAAGATGCGGCCCTCCAGTATCCCCTGCTCTCACAATGTGGCCTGCAAGTCAAAACAAGTTGCCCACCCCTGTTTTAACACATACAATAAAAAAATTTGCTTAGCATTCACTTTGTAATCAACATAAGCAGATATTGAAGAAAAAGAAATTAAATTATTAATATTACATACAAAATAATACTGGTTATGAAAAGTACAATGTAATAATGTTAAAAAAAATTACATTACCATAACTATCTTCAAAAGCAATATTCATATAATCAATCTATATACGAGTATAAAACATAAATTAGTTATTTCATAAATAATAAAATAATAAATATTTAAAAATATAAAGCATAAATATAAAAACATAAATATTAGTTAATTCATAAATAGTAAAAAATATTTAACATTTAAACATATAAAAACAAATAGATAAAACATAAATTAGTTATAATTCATTAATAATAACAAAAATAATAAATATTTACTAAACATATTAATAGCACTATAAAATTAAATAATAATGCTATTTAATAATAATGAATCAAAAATAATTTCACAATATATTTCCTTGGTCAAAAACGTTTTCAGATATTTTTTTTAAAAAAATATTTTATGTATTCATATAAAAGTAAAATAAAATATATTCATGGAAAAAAATTACAAATACATCACATAAAATAATGAGAACCAAGATTAAAGGTTAAATTAAATTTTGTAATTTTAACAGATGCATCTATTATTGCTTAATATCAGAATATAATTATCATACAATTCAATGCAAGATGTGGATGGATAAGTTTACATTAAAATATATATTTATATATTTTGTATGAAGCAAAATATATTAATTCAATTAGAAATAAGTACAGTATTTAAAAAAATAAATTCTTCAAAAATTAAAAGGAGACAGAATATGATAATATTCTAGAGCAGCGGTACTCAACCTGCAGCCCACCGGATCTTTCTGAGTGGCCTGGTAATGGCCCGTTGAACTAACAAATTAAATTATTTAAGAACAATATGTTAAAAATATTTAGTTAGAAATTCTATCAATCACAATATCATTTTTGCTATCAATGTTGTGCTGGTACGAAATGCTAGATAACTTTTCTCTCTTTGTAATTGTAACGGTTAGTGATAATAAATAACAATGGAGTAGCGACTGTTGTATGGGTGAATCTAATTTTTAATTACTCCTCATGTCTTTCAAGCAAAAAATATCTAAAGAATATATGCTGTTTCAAGACAATTGGGATCTCGACTATTTCTTAGAGAAAAACAAACTTTGATCAACAACTTGATTAGTTTGTCATAAAAATGTTATACTTAAGGAGACATGGAATTATCCCATTGCTGGGTAAAAAGTTCATAAAGCATATTTTTTGCAAGTTTAATTTGACAGAGAAAAATATAGTTTTAAAATAAAATCCAAAATTATGAGTTTTAATATTTTGATCAATTTTCTGCATTTTAAATGTCTTAGATCTTAAGCCCCCCATCAATCCTCATGTTGCGGCCCACCTGAAATAGTTGTACCATGTTAGTGGCCCAGCGGATAAAAAGGTTGAGTACCCCTGTTCTAGAGCAATAACTTTTTTCTAGATAATTCTTTTTTCTTATACGAAATAAGACATAAAAATATATTTAGATGATTCAAATTTCATGGAAATCTCCCCATATGGATATTCAAAGTTAATTTTATAATTATATTTATAATTTTTAATGTATAAATTATCACTATTCCAGGGTTTTTATACTTTTACTCAAAAGGTAATTTCTATTTAATTATCTGGGTCTCATTATAAAATTTGAATATACAAATCAATTTCTTATCAAAAGCATGATTCATATTTCTTTAAGAAAATTACAAAACTTAAACAAAAAGCTGCAATAATTTCTTTAACAAACTGTTGCTGAAACTAATTTGTCTTAAAGTCAACGATTTTTTCACTGTATAAATAAAATAAAATAATTCCAAAAAATTTATAAATTTTATTTTTATTTTATTTTTATATTTTTAGCCAATAAATAACTGGGTGAAAAAAAGTAATATTTAAAAGAGATTTAAAAATTAAAAAAAAGGATTACTTGTAAACTTGGAACTAAATCGTCTGTATCCATATTGTCATCACCAAGATCCAAATTTGTTTGAAGATCTAAGCCCAAATCATTACTCTGATGGTCTAAAATGGTATAAAAACAAAAATTAAATTTGCTGGTTATAAATCATTACTACTTTACACAGGCATTCTGGTATTTTAAAAGAGTAGAAATAAAATTGTAATTGAAAACTAGATAACTATCTTAAAATGCGATGAGTAGCAAGAATGAAAATCAATTTTATTGTGAAGGGAAAAACATAAAATTCTTTGACAAAATAATCATTAGATAAATTAATATATAAAAAATTTAAAAATCTCAAAAAATGAGACAATTCTTTTCATGGAATTTAATTAATGATTAGAACAATTTTAATATGTGTGGCTGTAAATCAATTGTTCCAAAATTATATACTAATTATGAACCTTACTCAATTCTTCAAAAATATGTAGTTCTAATGATTAGAAATTGGTTTAACATTTTGTAAACAGTTGCACAGGCACCATTATTTACTAATAAAGCAGATGATTTTGTATCCATTAGATAAAAGAAATGTAAATTTTTCTTTAATGACTAATTCTTTGGCACTAATTATAACATTTTTTACATGTCCAGGTAAATATCCTTATTTATAACAGCTAAATATTTTATATTGCAATATTCAACAATACTAAGTTTTCTTATTCTGGTAGCTGACATGTATCCCCAATACTATGACATCATAATTTTTTGGTTTCACAATGAAAATTGGAAGGTTTTTTTTAATACATTTTATTAGTCAATATTACCTGATTTCATTCACAGGAAAAAACATCCAAGAATATTAAACTTACTTCCGTCAGCAAATAAAAAAGGTCCCACCCCCCAAATTCTGAATCTTCCAACAAATGCTCATTAATTAAATTCCATTTTAACATAACCTTTTTTTAGTTTTAAAAAAGTTAGTTTTAAATCAATCTTTCAAAATGATTGTTTTAAAACTAAGTAGTTTTTATCAGAGACAATATTTTTTTTACACAAGATTTGGGGAGTTTAATGTAAAAAAAAATATTCTTTTCATTTTCATTAAATGTATCTTCATATTCCAATCAATTAAAAGTATTTTATATATAAACACTGAGACTTTTATCATTTATTTATATACATCTCTAACCTGTGTGGAATAAATAGAAAATCAACTGATCCCCCTACCATATATGCATCACTGATTTGAGATACATTTCATTTTTTTTTTTTTTTCTTCTTGTTTTATGTCCTGAAGGGCTTTCTTTCCCTTTAGAAAAAAAATCAAGTTTATTCCTTCACTTTTGAAAAATACTTTCAAAAACAACACAAAATCTGCATGTGATACAAATAAAGTATCAAACCATTTGTATATATTTCATTTTAAGATTATAATCAAAAGAGAATTAATTTTAAGATTAATCAATAACTGTGTATATTCTTCATTCCTCAAAAAAATTCTAATGAATAATTTTTACTTTGAGAAATTTTGTGTGTAGTTTAATAATTAAAAAGATGCCAATATTGAAATTTTTACATCAAGGCTAAATCATCCCTGTATTACAATTATTTTTTTAAAAAAAATGTAAAATTACATAAAAGAAAATATTTGAAATTTATTAAATATACACCTACCAAAATATATATACAGACTCAATCATAAATTTAAAAATGACAAAATAATACTCAAACTATAGTTTATTTTAAGATTGTGTATTTGTGAATGATAATACCTTTTTCTATCCCCCTTAAACGATCATTGTTTTCAGACGGAAGGGTTTTTTTTAAATAAAAGCTTCAATTATCATAGGTATAGATCTTGTATTATTTTAGTCTCTTGTAGCAGTTCATAACCAACATTGTGATAATTCTCAGTGAAAGTACTCGACTATAGTATTACTCGAAAATAATTTTATTTGTAAAAGTATGGAAATAAATTATTTGCACCTGTTTTATTACTACCATTATGGAATTACATAAAGTTAAGATGATTTACTTAGAATACCTTCGATAAATCATAAAAAAAGTACTCAAAATTATAATTTCATTTATTTTGCATCAATTGAAATGTTCAATTACTTTTTAATTTAAAAGTTTTTTAATACCCTTTTAGTGCTATTTTGTCACAAACTTAATATTTTGTTAGATCTTAAAATGTACTAATGAAGAACTTTAAGTAACTTTCTAATAATTTCACAATCATTAAAGAATGCTTGAATAAATAACGCTAAACTAATTAAATAATGGTACAAAGTTCAACCTGATAATAGCAATTCTTTGTATTTTCTAATTTACAAGCATATATTTAAAAGGGTACAGAACAACATCAATGCCATGGAAAAAGCTTAACCCATTCAGGACCAGATCACATATATGTGTGATCCCGCATTTCTCTCTCCACGGCCTACGGTATCATATATGTGATTGAACTTTCCCTGCTCGTAGGCCCATGATCACACCGATGTGATCAGTGTTAGGAACGATTTTATATTCATTTTTACAAGCACTAGATGGCGGTTAAAAACCTTTTCTTTTTCGAATAATGTTTCAGAAAACTTTGAACTTCAATATGTGCTTTCGGCTCCATGTTTTTTTTAAAATTAGATCCGAGATATTTATGAATATAAATAATTGCACATATTTATTTTTCGAGTGAATCATACATTTAGAGGTTCGTGATTTATATTGCACTATGGATTTCTGTTTATATTTTGAATAAGTTGGTTTAGTTTTCTAATATTTTCTACATTCATATTTAAATGTATGGGATTTTTGTCAATTTTTTGAAAGTGTATGTAATTTTGTTTTTATGAAAATGAAAACATATTCTTAAAAATTTGCAATTCTTTCTTTAAATATGGCGAAAATTTTTGTACTCCATGTTCAAATATTATCAATGATTGTAAATTGTATATTTCAGTATATTTGATTGCATTTAAAACTTCATATGAATTTTTACAGGAAATAAGGCATTGCAGGGAAATTTGACCGGCCCTGTGCGAGCGTATCTTCTCTGAACATACGGGCCTTGGGAAACGCTTTTTTCTCCTTCCACTGGTCCTGAAGGGGCTAATAACACATGAATAATTGCATCAAAATTTCAGAATTAAAATTAATAAATCTTAACCAGTATTTAGCAATTTTTTTTCTGTGTTCAAACTGCAATGCAAATAAGTACCTTCAATATCATCCAAATTACTTAGGAAATCTTCCGGTGTCTGTGGGAGACTATAGTTAGGGCCTAACCCTAAGCCACTGTCGGCACTCTCTTGACGGGAATGAAAATCTGTTCCTCCTTCCAAAAATGAGTCCAGGCTGGTGGACACAGGAGGAAGATCAGGAGTAGATCCAGTAGGAGATGGTGCCAAAGTCAATTTTTCACCAAGAGTTTGTCTCAACAAGAGTTCCTGCTAAAGAAAAATATTTATTTAGAAACTTATAGAAAATGTAACACAAAAAGGAAATTACATACATTGGGTAAAAATCATGTTCAAAAATGTATCAATAAATAATAACTAATAATCAATAATAATCAATTAATTTAAGGGGACATGGTACAATTTACACAAAATTTTTTAATTTAATGATTTTCATAATTTTTTTGGCTGCTTCCTAAATGCGTGTATGATATAAAAAAGATTTTGTGCTCAAAATTTCAAAAAAGCCAACCATTTGATTTTTTAAGGGAAAAACTTGAAATTTATAGAGTAAATTCAGAATGCTACTCCTCCTACAAAAATTAATTTACAAGAAATTCGCATGAAATTTGATTTACAAGAACATCAAACTATGTATAACAAAAGTTGGTATGGGTTTTGCGATAACATGATTGGTATTTGTAGAATACTCCTTTTTATGAATACTTATTGAAAATTCCTTAAAAATATGTAAATTCTAACTTCAATTATTTTTTAAAAAATAAGTATTGCTTTGATTAGAAAAAGCATACCAACTTTTGTTACATGTACTATTATCAATAGGTAAAAAAAAAATTTAAAGCATTAGGCACAATAGAAAAAAGAGGTCTTAGCATTTTAAATGAAGACAAACTAGTTATTTTATCTTTCTGAGATAAGTCAGTTTAAAGTTTTGATTTGCCATTGGAATGTCAATAAAAACAAACGTAAAAGTTATCATAACTCTGCGTTTTTTAAACTTAGAGCTTTCAAATTTTGTGAGTTTGTAGAAAAGTATATAAAAAATAATTTAAATTAAAAAAATTACATTTGATTTTTTGACCGATTTTTGTCAATTAAATTGAATTGTGTCCTCTTAATATAGAAAAAAATCATGCAAGTAATAAAATTAATAACAACCATATGATAAAAATATTAAAAAATCTATTATATCTAACAGAGTAATATTAATGATTTCAAATATTGAAAAGGTCAATTCATATAAATTGAAAACATTATATATAAGTGATATATTTCAGTTTGATACCTGTAAATATAATGTATGCTAATTTATTGAGTGTTTATATAATTTAATAATAAAAAATATAATAAAAGAAATTACACTGAATGAAACATGCAACTTAAAAACTAATTACATAATTAATAAAAAGTAAATTATTTTTTAAAAAGTTAAACAATGGTAACTCTTTAAAGCAATTAATAAATCCTAGTATTTTAAATTAAGTATGAATTTAATTAATTATAATGTTAAATATTATTCTTATAACATATATATCCATACATATATAATATGATCTTCTAAATATTGTAAATCCAAATTACTAACTTTTAAAAATATCAAAAATTTAAAAGAACAAGGGGGTAGATAACCATACAATACATGGTAAAAACTAACATACAATGGTTTATCGAATTTCATAAAAATACACATATGGTCTCTTTTCTCAACCTTAAAACTATTTACTTCAAAATTGCATTCATTTTGATATACAGAAACTCTCAAAACTTCCTAAGTACAAATCTAATCACAAATAAAAACAATATCAATTCCATAAAGTGATGAAGTACTTTTAAATCTAGAAAATCTATTTACTTTAAGTTGGGGCTCAAATAATAAAAATTACAAATAAATTTAATTTTAAAACTATTGCTGTAAAAAAAATTAAATTTTGAATGTAAAAAATATTTAAAAAATAATTTAAGCTCCATATTCTACATATGGGGGGATATAAGATGCACTCTCCAATGAAAACCATTATTTTACAAGAAAAAGATTCCTAACAAAAATACAAGAAATGTACGCAACAAATAATTGTACGAGGAATGAGGAACACCAACCAAAATAAGACACAAAGTACAGTTTTAGTAATGAAGAGAAAAATTAAACTCATAATAAGAAGGAACTTATCGTTGATTAGAAGGAATACAGTTAGGAATTTAATTTTATTTATAAAGTGTGATATAAGTCAAATTATTAAAACACAGAAATTTGACTTTGTAAAAATAGGAATTACTTGACGTATTATCTCCTGTTGTCGAAGTCTCAGCTGCTCTCTTTCCATTTCTAAGCTCTGTACTCTGAGATTTTGTTGTCTTTGCTGGATAGTCACAGCAGCAGCAAGTGAAGGGGGCAATTTTATACTTTGTGCAGGAAGTTCTCTTAACAAATTGGCATTATTAGTAGCTTGTACCTATTAAAATAAGAACTTTTTTTGTACTTACGAAAAATCTTTAGAAGCATGTGAAAAAATCATTACAATAATGAATTGTTAAAAAGATCACCTACTGCTACTCAAAAACTCTATATAACACTGATGTTAACCTATTAAAATGCAAACATATTTAAATTCAGTAAAAGTTTTTTCTGTTTAAAGTCCCTTAACATTTGAAACATTTAAAAAATAAGGTGGATTTTACATACAATGAATGCTAAAATGCAAATAAATTTATCCTTCAGCTAAATACTTTTTTTAAAATAAACAAAGGAAGTTTTATCCTTTTCAAATTTCATAACATAGTTAATTCCGTACAAATGGCAAAAAGTAATGCAGGTAAAATTAAAAATTTAAGATATTGTAATTTTTTTATTTTAATATGCTTCAAATTTTATGTTCATATAAGCCCTTAGTTGCACACAGTACATGATTCAAAAAGTGAATACAGACATTTACTAAAAGCTTACTAAATATCTTTGATAAATATTTAAAAGTACAGACAAATGATCATTTGAAATAACTTTAAGAAAACTTTGCATAATTTAATGAATTAAAAAGGTATCAATACTTATGACAATGTTACCATTTAAAATTATCACAACAGAAAGGGAAAAAAACCAGCAAAAATTCATGAAATATGCTGATGGAAGATAACATAACTTAATTATAATTAGTATAAAAACTCAGCATAGTTGAAGAAAAATTTAAACACAAAATATAATTTAATTTAAAAAAAACTACATGTACAAAATATAGAGAAAAATTACAAATGAAAGAATTGATCCAATACAAATGAATTCATTGGTTTTAAATAATGTTTCAAAGAAGCGATACAATAAATATAATAAACAGGAAAATTACTTGAGCTTGATTTTGAGATTGGAGGGTTGTAGTAGACTGCTGAGTAGGACTGGCAACAGTTGGAGGATTCTGGAGATGAGCAGCTGTGAAAAGATGATATTTTAATTAAGAACTATTAAAGGAAATACA
Organism: Trichonephila clavipes; assembly: GCA_019973935.1. Classification (NCBI taxonomy): domain Eukaryota; kingdom Metazoa; phylum Arthropoda; class Arachnida; order Araneae; family Nephilidae; genus Trichonephila; species Trichonephila clavipes. Next base: position 840,673 of record BMAU01003676.1, on the reverse strand, counting down.
GTATCATATATATGATTTCCAGAAGCAGAGAGAGAATACAGAAAATTAACACTCTGTTAAACAAGACATCTTACAATTTGAATAAAAATGAATAGCTTTTAATTTGTTTTTTAAGATAGTGTGGATATATAATTTAACTTTCTTCAAAAATTCATCAATATGAAGTGGGGAGAATCGATCAAATAAAAAGAATTTTATCAATTCATTAAAGTAATATTTTTTTAATTTCTGTTGAATATTACAAATAACGAGATTTATTATTATTCATTACATTAACAGAAATTTATCCATTATTGGAAATGAATCTTGGACTAACTAGTTTTTACACCTATAAAAAATTTTAACTTGATTTTAGAGAGCGAAAAAAAAAATGTTTCGCATAACAATTCTGACATCATTAAAAATCCCTCACAAAACATTAATAGTACAATATATATCTATATCTCTCTTCTGGGAAAGGATTTTCCTGATACTGTAATAAATTCATTTATACATAAAAATAAAGTTAATAAGAATGGGTGGTAAAAAGTTGAATTTAACTGTAGAGGAGTGCCAAGAACGATTTGCATAGCTCCCCCCCACACACACACCTTCCAGTGCTTTCTCGAAAAATCCGCTTACGTCATAGATCATGATGTTATAGATATCTCCAGTATTTCCAAAAGCATTCATACTCTCCATCAACATGGTAGCCGAAAACAATGCCAACTTGGCTGTATCGCCAGTATTTCGCCAAGTTTCCACTGAAACGCCATTATAATGTAAGGGATGACGTTGTTTGCGAATATTACAATTTTTATAAAATAAATACAACAGAAAGTAATATCAACGTGTTAAACATCCGGAAATAAATTATTTACACTTTCTTAAGATGAACAATGAGGGTTGTAATAATTTGTACAATGGGAGTCCTTCCTCATAATTTTCGTTAAAAAAATTGAGAAAGTAGGCTTTGTCCAGTGGCGTAACGTACACCCCCGCATTGCGGGGGGCTCTAGAGGGCCCACAGCCTGACTATCGCCTAGTACCTACCTACCCTTTGTAAAATCCAACTTGGGAGGCCCAAAACCTGACTTTGCAGGGGGACCCAAGTGTTCTCCGTTACGCCACTGGCATTCCCTTCCTTTCCATTTCATTATGAAAAATATGATTAATTGAATTTTGTAACAAATTATTGCATAAATATCTTTTTTTAATAATAAATAAATGATGAAAAAGGAATAATTAAAGCAATCATCGTCACGCGTATTTAAGGGTGTCTTTGCGAGATCTCGAAGCACAGAACTAAAAAATCAGAAACGTTTTTACGAATCAATTTTTTTTTTTCACACATAAAATGTAAAGGAGAATTCCTCTTTTATTGTGATGCTAAATGAGGGGAACAACTTTAATGAATATTTTTGGAATGCTTATAAATTACTATATCGAGGGGGGGGGGATATTCTGGTGTATTTATTACCAAACAACACAAATTTACACGAAAACAGGAAAACTTTCTTTCGGGTGAGTGAGTGAGTTAATATTAACGTCGCACTGTTCAGCTACATGAGGGCTTTTGGCGATGGACCACGTAATTTTGAACCATGGTCAAGTGACGTGGACGACACCTGAGCTGGCACCCCCCTCTCCTAACTACCACACCACACCAACGAGAGGACGTTTCAGCTCTCGACAGATTTAACGTGCATCGCTGCCCTACATGGCGGGTCTTTTAGTGGTACTGGGATCGAACTCATGACATGCCTGCCATGGTTGGATACCTTAACCACTGGGCTACCGCAGCCCAACTTTCTTTCGGGAAATGTGCTCCAAGTTTAAATCAGGCCATTCGAAATTAGACAAAGACATACAGCCTAAAGAGAATCAATCTTCAAGAGATGGTTGTAGAAATTTATATATATATATATATATATATATATATATATATAATTATATATATATTTGAATAAGCAAGTACAAAAAAAAAAATGCAATATTTTTTTTTTTTTACAAAAAACTTACTTTGATTGCCCTCTTACAGTCAAATTGTTAATTTACAAAAACAAAATACTACAAGTATCAAAATTGGTGAAAAATATAAAAGTTAGCCGATTTTCCCACTTTTGTTTTACCGAAAAAGAATTTTTTAATTTAAGAATAATAAAATAAAACTAAGTACCGTATTTACTCGAATCTAAGCCGCACTTTTCCCCAATATTAAAGCTAATAAAAATTGGGTACGGCTTAGAATCTACTCGAATCTAAGCCGCACTTTTCCCCAATATTAAAGCTAATAAAAATTGGGTACGGCTTAGAATCTACTCGAATCTAAGACTTTTCCCAATATTAAAGCTAAGCTTAGAATCTACTCAATCTTTTTCCCCAATATTAAAGCTAATAAAAATTGGGTACGGCTTAGAATCTACTCGAATCTAAGCCGCACTTTTCCCCAATATTAAAGCTAATAAAAATTGGGTACGGCTTAGAATCTACTCGAATCTAAGCCGCACTTTTCCCCAATATTAAAGCTAACAAAAATTGGGTACGGCTTAGAATCTAATATTAAAGCTCGAATCTAAGCCGCACTTTTCCCCAATATTAAAGCTAACAAAAATTGGGTACGGCTTAGAATCTACTCGAATCTAAGCCGCACTTTTCCCCAATATTAAAGCTAACAAAAATTGGGTACGGCTTAGAATCTACTCGAATCTAAGCCGCACTTTTCCCCAATATTAAAGCTAACAAAAAATTGGGTACGGCTTAGAATCTACGGCTTAGAATCGAATCTAAGCCGCAGAATCTTTCTAAGCCGCAATATTAAAGCTAATAAAAATTGGGTACGGCTTAGAATCTACTCGAATCTAAGCCGCACTTTTCCCCAATATTAAAGCTAATAAAAATTGGGTACGGCTTAGAATCTACTCGAATCTAAGCCGCACTTTTCCCCAATATTAAAGCTAATAAAAATTGGGTACGGCTTAGAATCTACTCGAATCTAAGCCGCACTTTTCCCCAATATTAAAGCTAATAAAAAATTGGGTACGGCTTAGAATCTACTCGAATCTAAGCCGCACTTTTCCCCAATATTAAAGCTAATAAAAATTGGGTACGGCTTAGAATCTACTCGAATCTAAGCCGCACTTTTCCCCAATATTAAAGCTAATAAAAATTGGGTACGGCTTAGAATCGAATTTAAAAAAATGCGTTGGATGGAGCTATTAGAGCAACTACAGGTTCTAAACTATTTTCATTTTTCACAAAGACTTGTTGAGAATTTGGGCACCGGCTTCGATTCGAGTCAATAGGGTAACAAAAAAAAAACTCGCTTTTCTCCCCAATTTAGTAATAATAACAACAGTTGTTCCTACTTACGTATTCTAGGATCTAACCAGCTCGTTGTACGTTCAACGTGGTTAATAAAATAGACTTCGCCTTCTAACGTTGTCGCTTGCTCCCATCCTTTTGGCAAGGGACCGAGGTTTTGCATATTCACAGCTGAAGTTGCCATGTTTCCAGACGTCAGTTTCTTCCGAGGATCCACCCATGTAGTCGTCTGTGTTAAATGGCTACAAGAACAAAACACGTTGCTTTAGACTTCAATGTGTACATTTTGTAATATAAATTCAATTTCAAAACATGATTGATTGTATCTTGCGCTTTAAAGCTAGTTCATAAAAATGTAGCCAGTGATATGACTGCAGTAAAAAGGAAAAATCTTTTATTTTTCTAAACAGATCGCCGGATAAAATACGCATTTTTAACTATAATACAAAAACACACACAAAACCATACTTTTTATCATACACATACACGCACACTGAAATTACTTCAATACACTGAGTTCATACAATTCATACATAATGCCCATCCGGTATAGTGGTTAGTAAAGCTGATTGCGGTGCCGTAGGGACTGGGTTCGAATCCCGGAGAAGGCATGGGTGTTTGTAAATATATAGAGCCTTCACAGCATGGGGATACTTTAAATAGCCGTCGAGCCGCAAGTCCTCTCGTGAGGTTGGTGGAAGGGGAAGAGAGGTGGGAGGCTCCTAACCACCCCCAGGGAGTTCTCCCTCAAAATTGGGGTGGAACCCAGCAAAATCGTACTGTCACCTGTATGGTGCTCAAAACTAAGGCTGACGACAGGGGTAAAAATCTAGCCTTTCACTGAGATGAATTTCGTGGACCTTGATCTGATGTTTATGTCGATCAAGGGAGAATAAGCAACAACGACATACATAACACGATTCGCCTTGAATATAAATGATAATTGAAATTTAAATGACATATGAGCAGCACGATAATATAAAAGAGAGATTGATAAAATTTAGTACAACTTAATATTTTTATATCAATTTTGCAATCAAGTGTTGCCTGTTTTCTTCATTGACCATCAACTAAAAGTAAGATACACAAATGGTAACTTATTATTTAATGCGTATGATCATTTTTAAAAATGAATTTTTTTATTATTTAATTAATAGTGTAACTGCTCTAGTCATTAATTACTACAACTGACTATTGAAAGCAGCTGAAGCGCCCTCTAGCGACTACCCTTCTTCAGTAGAGGCCAAGTGAGAGAGCAGCATGGTCACTATGAAAACTCGTCTATGTTCTTAACCCATTATTATTTTGTTCACAATATATTCTGTCTTTGTGCAATCTGTTTTAAATCAATTAATAATTGTTACACTAAAGAAGATTTCACCCAACGGTACCCAATCCCGAAATTATACTTCATTTAATTTAATCGTTTAAGGTATCTGACTACGTTCGGAACCGTGATTTTGCAAAGGCGTGTATATGGATAATATTTATGATATTTAGTGTCACCCAGAATAGAAAATGTATATAGAATCGTTTTAAGAATAGTATTACAGTAAAAAATTATTTAAGTACAACCCTTTGACAAAAAATGAACATAGAATGACGCACATTTCAAAATATTCTCCTTTTGTGAAAAACGCCTCTATTAAAATAATACCGCGTCTGCATATATCTCAGACCTCTGTACAGAGGCTCAACTAGAATTTTTGAAATGTATAACTTAGAAGTGGGTTTATCCATGTTTTACGACAACAGAGTGGAGAATTTTTAAGAAAAAAACGCCGATAATTATTTCAATTGGTGGTAACTCTGAAAATAACGTGAATTTTTCAAAAATCATAGATGAACCTCTGTACAGAGGTCCGAGCTATATACAGGCAAAATATTATTATAATAGAAGCATTTTTCACAAAAGGAGAATATTTTGAAAATTGCTCATTCTGTTCATTTTTTGTCATAATATTGTACTTAAATTATTTTTTATTGTAATACTATTCTTAAAACAATTTTACATACATTTTCTAATCTAAGTGACACCAAATATCATAAATATTATCCATTTATACGCTTTTGCAATATCATGGCTCCGAACGTAGTCGGATACCTTAACATCCAACGCAAAACAATATATTTGTTTAAATTATCAAAAGTCAAATCTGCACAAACGCTGTAAAAATGTCAGAACTTAAAGAATACAAATATATTTAAAATTTAATATACATTACTCAGTAAACGAAATTTTAATTAAACAATTATTTTTTATTTTATTAAAGTAAAAAGTGGGAAAAAATTAATTTGTTGCAATCAAATGACACTTTTTAGTTAACAGCTTTGCAAACCTAATGATATAAAATTCCCTGCAAAATGTTTTTATCTGCCGAATACAATCACTTTCTCTTTAGGTTAAAAATAGAATCATAAATTTAAGGTCATCTACTCCATTTCACTCCTTTCACTTTTTCTCCTATGAGAAATTCGGGCTGGAGTACAAGTCCAGGTCCGAAAAGCGATGAACAACGACCGAGGATAAGTATTTAAAAGCCGTCGAACTCCAAACTAACTCGATCGTTTTCCGGCGAGAAAAACTGCCTCCATTATGGAGTCCAAAAAGCGTTTAGGTCTGTAGCCGGAGTCGGTTTCCGGAGAAGTCGCTTCAAAACATGGCCCAGAATCTGAAATGAGACGGCGACGAAATTGCAGCCCACGCTCCGGTGAACAATGGACCCCGACACAAGAGATTTACCCGATCACGTGTTGAAAAGTTCAGTGAAGCAGGGATATAAGTTGGTTTGGAAAGTTGGCTTTTATTATGGTCATTTTTTTTAATGCAATTTCAAAAACTGAGTTACAGGAAACGATGAAGAGAAGGCCGGTTTCTCCCAGCAAAGATCACCCTTAAAAAAGGAAGAAAAGTCGGTAAACAAATGTGTGCTGGAAAACAATTGATTACTGTGAATGGTATGACTTGTCGTCCGACGACTACTTCCAGGTTTTAACGTCAGAAGCGCGTTTTCGAACACTTTCTCATAGAAAAAGTTGTTCTAAAAATAGATGGCAAAAAGAAGGAAAACAGACACAATTTAAAGTTCAAAATTGAGTAAAATAGCCACTTATTCATAAAAATATTGCGAAACAGATTTCATCCATGAAAAATCTCATACACTAAATTCGAAATCAAATTTTTGATTGATCACATAAATAAAGTATACACAAATCTGAAATCTAACACAATATTAGTTAAGCACAGGAATAATTTGACAAAACTATTTTTTTTTATTTCTAACGAACTGGTGTTTTACCATTGCAGCCCTAGCACATTCCCCTGGTGTCTCTTTTTAGTGCGGCGTAACACAGGCGGATAGATCGCCGCAAGTAATTTATTTTGACGCTCAGCACTAGGATACCGCGGCCTCATATATGGTTGAAAGAATCCATTCAGGATGAGATTTTCTTCTCAACGAAAGAAAATCCTAACAAAAATTTCTCATCTAGCAAAGTTTAAATTTCATTTTAAAAAAATTAATGTAAATTCTATGAACTACATTAATTATAACTGCTAAAAGCTATTTCAAATGCAGGGGCTAGCTATCGCCATATCAATGATCCGGGGCCCCCAAGCTACAGGGGCAACAAATACAGTCGCAATAACAGGGCTCTCATATCTGAAACAGGGCCCCGAAGGATTTTTGATACAGGGCCCACTCAGAACTAGCAACGCCAATGTTGAAATGTCTATAAATTCATTCAGTAGAATCAATGATTTCTTCTAAGGGGCGAACGACATCCTCACGTCATTAATTTTACGAAAAGTAAATTATTCATCATATATAAGTTATTATTACACGCACCCTAGTCTTTTCTCACGATTTAAAACTTTTCATTTTTCTGACCCCGGGGTAGTGGAGGGTAACTGAATGATTGTGAGATCATTTTTTTCGCCTCCTCCAAATGTCAAAAACCTCCGATTCCCTTTTTCTTTTTTAATGAAACATTGTTGCTCTCTTCGGAGTCCGGACACGCTGATTGGTTTCGTAGGAGAAGCAAGCAACTCAACCCTCGTCGCTCAAACTCTTAGCGTGCCTGATTAGATGAAGGTTCGCCGACTGAGAAAAATAGTCTACAGCAGAATTCTGTCCAACAGTCAATGAATGGATTTAAACAGTTACTGGAGCCTGAGATTGGGCGCATCCAAAGTCGTCGGAATTGTTTCAGTTTAGTCCTTAATGGGCAAAGATGGTCAAGGACCATGACTAAACTTAAATGTTTTCTTTTGTACAGAAAAACGCTTTTGAAAAGTGAACCGTAAACTGTTTGAAGATGAAGCAAACATTCAATGGCTCTTTGGAACGCATCGGTGTTTTAAATTGTTCTTCCAACATGAATAAAAGAAATTCAAGAGGTAAAGACGATAGTTGTTTTAAGAGCTGTCAGATTTCAAAATGTTTTAAAATTTCCCCCTTATCCTGTCACTCGTCCACTAAGAATAACTTTCATTTATAACTAATGCTCTAATTGGTAAAAATTTTACATTATAATTGGGATTTAGATTTTCAAAAAAATTCAAACATCCTTTAGAATGTACGATACATAAATAATGGTTTTATGATAAAAAAAATTCACAATTTGTTAGGAATTATTTCAATGACTTCAGATCGATTAGTAGTATGTATAGTAGAAACTAAATTAGTAGTAACTAGTTTAAGTAGATAAGAAAAATACAGTATACTCATCAATACATTTCAAAAATTTAAATTACCAAAACACCAAAGATTTTCAAAATGAAATACATTTATCCACAAGCATTAATTCTAGTGCTGCAACCGCTCTTATTATAATAACTGCAACTGTGACTGCCCAACCAGCAAAAGTGCCCTCTAGCGATCTCCCATCTTCAGTACAGGTCAGGTGAGGAGACAGCGTGATTGCTATGAAGAGCCATCCATATTTAAGAACAGCCATCCATGTTTTTTGTCCATTATTTTTGCTAATGATATGTGTTGTAAATTAATAAGTAATTATTACACTAACGAAGGCTTCATTGAATCCAGCCCCGAATTTACCGCATTTAGTTTAATCTCTGAATGTCTAAGGCTCCACAATGCATTTTACTGGTTACAAGGTTTTTTTATCAAGTAATCGCCAGTTTATCCATTGGGCGCTTGGGGCCCGGATAAGCTGGACTTAACCACATATTCTGGTTATAAATTTCGATCCTCAAGTGCCAAGGGGGCATGTAGAGCTTCTGCGCCCAGGACCCGAAATGAACTTCAATCGGTACTGATAAAGTGCACTTTTAAGTCACATTCGAAAAAATTTAAAACCTCTGATTTTTTTAATTTATTTCACGAAATTTTATGCGAAACAGTTTTTTTTAATTTAACGACCCATTACAATTTAAAATAATTTATATGAATATCACTAGATCAAAACTATCTTTTTTAAAAAAATATTTTTTATTCAAGAATCATAACTTCGATTGATCACATACACATCATCATCACTTGGTCCCCCACCAGGTTACCTCCGATTACGCCATTCACTTAAACATTCTCAACTGTATAAAAGATAATTATACCATTGTTTTTACATCAAGTGATTCCGAACACAATATAAACAGAATAAGCGGGTTCGGGCGAAAAACGTTTTTTTTTTTTTTTTTATCGGGAAAAAAGGCATCTGAATGATCAGCCGTTCATCTGTCAAATCTTCTAAAGAGACGGGCAAAAGTCGTAACTCTCCAAACAATGCTCCGGCGGGGGACGTCCGTGTCGAGAAGAAAACAATGGCAGAACGACACAGGAAGGAAGTGCGACAGAGAGGAAACGTCTCCTTTCTCTATGGCCGACAAACAAAACGCAAGAATTAAAAGACACATCAATGGAAAACCGAGATGGAACCGAGGCCTAGTTTCGAATTGTGGGCGAGAGAGACAAAGCATCCCATCTATCGCAATCGATGTGGTGAGTCAGCAACAGACGCGTCTATCCACCCGTCGCGCAATGGATACATGCGGAGGCGTGCATGCGGGAAATACTTCCAGTCTACCAGAATACATACACAACAATATGCACGTTGGGAAAAGAGAGGCATCATCCAGGGATGCAACACAGAATTCCAGGCGAGACTCACAGTCAGAAAAGATTTATTCCATTGATTGAAAGGAGAGAAAATATTTAATTTTAGGGATAGGGAGGGTAATTTTTTTTTTTTTTTGAGTTTTGAAGTAAATTCTAACTTTAGGTAAATAAGTAGATATTTTCAATCATAACTAAAACCTCGAAATATAAGCTAACTTTTAAACTAAACAACTACGACAAGGGAAGTCGAGTGAGAGTTATCTAAACAACGCATTCTTAAGTAACACGATTGTTATTGGCGACGGACCTTCGTAGTTCTTGAACTTTGGGTAAAGAGAGGCATCATTCAGGGATGCAACACAGAATTCCGGGCGAAAGACTTAATAGTTGGTTTCAAAGTCAGGATACAAAGATTTGTTCCATTGATTGAAAGGAGAGAAAATAATCAACTTTAGGGATAGGGAGGATATTTTTTTTTGACAGCTTTGAAACAAATTCTAATTTTTACTAAATAAGTAGACCTTTTCAATCATAACTAAAAGTAAGCCAATATTTCGAGGTTTTAAACTGAACAACCAGTTGTGACAGGGCTTTATCGTGCCTTTCATTAAAATCCTCTTGGGGAATCTTTGGGGCCAGAATGGCATTTCATTCCTCCAACTCAAGAAGAAAACGCGATATGCAGATTAGGAATGATTATATATATTGGAGCTCTAGCGTTCGCGGGGGAAGCTAAGGGGAGTCTTAGAAGTCTTAGAATAGTCGTATAGAAGAGGGTTCGAAGCCAGAAGGTTGCCTGATCAAGTTGGATTACAGTAATATACAGAAGATATAAAGATTGGTAGCTGTTCGCCGTGGAATATCGGTAAGCGATATAATATTAAACTTAAATGATAGAGCGGACTCTAGTTAGTTAAGGAATCTGCTTTAGATATAGATTCGGTGATTAATTTATCATAAAGAGGTAGTGAGTAGGATTTAATGCGCCATTTGCTAAGAATTGTTACTTATGTCATATCACTCCTGATCAAACTAGTTTTATTATGGAAGGTTTGAGTGGTCAATCTTTTATCCCTACAAACTTAGGTCGCGTGGATGAGGAAGAGATGATACCCCCAGTCAGGAGGGTATCACACAGTAACGTAACGAAAAACATTTGAGCCCTCCCGCAAAGTCAGGTTTTGGGCCTCCAAGTAGGATTTTACAAAGGGTACTTGGCGGCAGTCAGGATTTGCCCCCCGCGACGCGTGGGTGTCCGTTACGCCACTGTGAACAACTACATCACAAGGAGTGAGTGAGAGCTATATTAGCGTCATACTCTTAACACGAGGGATATTGGCGACAGACCTCGTAATTCTGAACCTCAGAATGTGAGGACTAATTCAAGGGTACAGAATCGGCGTCCATTGGCGTCGATAGTACATTTTTTGGTACCTACGTGTTCTTGCAACCTATTGGCGACATTATATGAAATGAAGCACATGGTTGCCAATTCAACGCGTACGAATATAGGAAATCGGGGTTGCCAACTTGGCGAGTTATGAATAGAGTTGACGATTGTTACGAAAAACCAATTTTCTTTTAAAGATATTTTTGCTTCCATCCATCCGAATGAGTGAGCGTCGTATTAATGGCGTACTCTGAAGAAACATGAAGGCTATTGGCAACGAATCCCGTAATTTTGAGCCCCAGCCAAGCGATGTGAACGGCACCTAAGCTAGTACTCCTCTCCTAACTTTTCCATCTTGCCAACGGGAGGACTTTGTGCCTCAATAGATTTAACGTGCACCAACCCCTCTACATGGCAGGTCTTCAATGGTCCTAAGGCTCAAACCCGTGACTCAACAAACCCGTCCACAAGTTCACTACCATAACCAACCAGGTCCATTCATCAATTTATATGCACACACGATTTAATTTATTGAAAGTTACAGGCTGTCTCTATTTCTTTCAGATCCAAAGGTCGTTTTAAACACTACCAATACACTTCATGATAATTTTGAAACAAAGGTCAGATGACGTTAACATCTGAACTGACCATCTCATTCTCCACATTCACACCATGCCAATGAGAGGACTTTGGTTCACGACATTTTTATACAACATAATATCTTAATATGTTTCAGTTTTTGGAACTCAGAAGCCCGTCGTGATTGCCCATCAGTAATAAGCATTTTACGAAATTTTAAGGATTTCTTTTTTTAGAATTATTTATAGAAAAAAATTACAAGAACAGGTAGTGTTGCTTCGAGGCCCCACTGAGTTAAGGGTTCAAAACAGGGGCGTAGCTACCGCCGTATCAATGATACGGGGCCCCAAAACGTGTAATCGAAAAATCGCCACATATTAAGGAGCTCTTAGAAAGGGCCCCCAAGGAACTTTGATACAAGGCCCCTTCAAGACTAGCTATGCTAGTGGTTCAAAATCGATATAGTTTGGTAGCACATGTTACGAAAGATGGATGTTTCTGAAGTAAATCTTGGTTTTCGTGTATCATAAGGATACCCCACAATACACTGCGAGTAAATTCAATAAACACACTTAGGAAACTTACTCCATCTTGTACCGAAAAGGTAACCGAGGTACCTCAATGCATTTGTAGCACCCTCTAGTTGTTTTTTTGTGTTAGTTCGTTAGGTTAAAGTGTAGAACCACGAGTTACAATACGTGATTAAGTTGTAAAATCACTTCAATGGATTTGGCATGCCAACGAAATGTATGTTGTCTACATTCTACACCAGGGATGGCGCACCTTTTTGGATCAACGTGCCATTTTTAGTAAAAAAATGTTTAATCGAGATATAGACGTGTCGTCAAATATTTTTGACGTGATTATTAGGAAGGTAATAAAACTAATTGCTAACAACTCAAAACTCTTCATTTACTACGAAAAAAATACAATTTTTGCACAGTATAGCAGTAAATGTTTTAGTAATACGTGTAATTCAAATTAAAGTAATCTTAGTGTAACTTCTGTTGCTGCAGATTGTGAATGACAAATAACTTATGTTAGGATTGTAAAATGTTACTTTTAGTAGAATGAATGCTGAATTGGAGTCATCTGCCACACAAATGGTTTCGAAGCAATTAATTATTTTTGCTGTGGTTCACTTTTTGACGAGGATTTCTGATTTGTTTCAAAATGCCGTTTTTACAGACAATGTTCTGCATACCTCTGTTTCATAACATAAAACATTCGCTGCTGTGACATCTTCGAGGGGAGTGAATTCCCATCTTCCGATTCACAATAGGTTTTATGGTTTCACCAGCTGGTCAAGGACAAGAACGACACCCATCGATTGTCCCTGGATTTTTATGATCAACGAGCTGGGGAATGACCAGTGCACGTGGCCATGGGGCCATTGTTTATTGTCTGAACTCAGGGAGTGAAGTCAGACAGTCGGGTCACCATAATAGTAAAGTAGAGCCGGCACCCCATTGACAATAGGTGAAGCCTATCTCAAAATAATCCTGTCATCTTTTCCAGGGTTTTGTGAATGGAATACTAGAAACAGGTGGCGTGATGGACAAGTGTGTCCAGATGTGGACAAGGAACTATGGCGCCTTGGGCCAGACGGCTCGGGTGTGTTTTGGCGTGTTATGCGCCAATAAGAAGGAGGAGGTCAAGAGACTTTGGTGACCTGCGAATAAGAAGGAGCGAGGGGCGTGTTGTGAACACACCCCTGGTGTTTAAAAGGGTTCTTTTTCGAGGAGACCCGAAAAAGAAAGAGGAGGTGACCCGAAAGGAGAGGTCGAGGAAAAGAGCTCGGAAAAGACGAGGGCTGGTCGTTTTAGGAAGCGGAGAGGAGAATCCCAGAGTGTGTTGTTCCGTGATGCTAACCAGGAATCCAAAACGCGGATGAGAAACAACGCCTTGCGGACTGGACCGAGACAAGCTGTGGAGAGAGCGGTTTCAAAACGGGGATACCATACCGGCTATAGGCACGGAAACTATTAACTTTACAATTTAACTTAAATCGATTATCCTATTGAAGAAAAAAATTAAAAGTATTTTTTACTCCCACAACCTTGCTGTGATGTATTATTTTCACGCTACCTTCTGACGACGTTACACTGCTTTGTCGCCTTAACGAATCATGTTATGTTTCTAGATTCACCAAGTATGAAATTTTCTGTTACACGTACTATCTTGCACTTTTTGTTCTTTTGCTGAGCTAGCTATGGTAAATAAAAGATAAAAATCGTAAATATAACACAAATAAACTTTAAAATACAGTTGTGCCGACGAAATTGACTGTGCTATGCGTAGACAAATTTTGCATCATATATATAAGAACTGTAGTCCAACACGTAACTATGAGGCAATAACTAAGACACAATAACAAAGGCCGCCCTATGACCGATCACTCGCGTTTGTTCGTAATATTTCATAGTGAACTTCCGTTATTTTGAAATAAAATGCAAACCATTTTGATCACTGGCGTGCCCAAAATATTGTGCTGCGTGCCATGCCACTGGTTCGCCATCCCTGTTTTACACTGTGTACAGAGGATTAACTTATAGGGACGCGGATGATTACCTACTACACACACTTTCCTGCTGTTTTATAATTATTGTTTTAAATATTAGAGTGTATACCAATTCTTCCATTCGATTAGTTATATATATATATAAAGGAGTGAGATTTATCATTATATAACTTAAATACAACAGATTGCAATTTCTTAAAAACAAACGTATTGGATTGCAGATTCTAACTCATTTATTAAATCACAAAAAAATCAAGAACTTTGAATATTCTCATGATTTGAAAGCAATTTTTTTAGAACTTATAAACTAGTTATACTTTTTAAAATGAGTTTGAATACTGATCAAGTAGTTATGGAAGTCAGTAAAAATGCAATTTGATTTCAATTGTGAATACCATCTAACTGTCCAATTTAAATCAGTACTTGTATAAAAAGAAATATCGCAAAATTCAATCGAAAACATTAAAACAAAAAGAATAACTTTCTCAATTATCAAAAAGCGAAAGAGGGAGAGAAAGCATTTTAAGAGGAATGTGATTTTAAGCAAAACGTTCCATTTATCAACATTTCTGTTCATTCACTTCATTGAGAACAGGTTCAATCTCGCTTATTTACGTCACAAGACGCATCTCTGACCATCTTGATGAAAATAATATTATGCGTGGAGGAATGTCTCTTCCGAAAGAGTGATAACTCACACAGGAATGGAAAGAACTTCTGTGGATGCCATCGAACGGAACCTTTAGTTAAGTCATTCATTACGACAAGTAGGAAAATCCCGTACAAATATTTGACCTTTTACTTACTGATAAAAGAAACAAAAACAAAGCATTACAAAACACATTGAAAAAATTCCAAAATGACAATTTTGCAATCTTTATCGATTTTACTGGAAATAAAATATTTTACTGGAAGAATATTTTGTCTGGTAGCAGCCGTTACAGGATTGAAGAGACTCTTGGGATTTTAGTTGCACGTTTAATGATTTAAAATAGATAAAGCAGCGATACATCAAGCACAACACAAACACGCGCAGTTTTAAGGGCAGTACACAAAAGTATCTATCCTTCGTTTGTTCTCCGGAGATTTCAGCGTTTATAGTCTCGTGAACCGGAAGCTATTAGAATCGCACATATGATTTCTGTGATTGGTCAGAATACGCGGATGTTGCAAGATTGCATTATCTTCTTTTAAAAACGCAAATATTGCAGTTTTTAAGGAGATAAAGTTGTGGTTATCATCCGCAATGAGAATAAACTAAAATTTTTCTCATAACTTTAATATATTTATATAATAACTAGCAGTCCCGACAGACGTTGTCCTGTACACACGTCTTAAATACGAAAATTATAAACTTTTTTGAATAAGTTGTAACAATCTGGACTGTTTTGATGAAATTTTTTATAAAGAAAGGTATTACAATACCTGACATCATCACATGTACAGTTACCACAATTCGACCTATCGATTGCGCGTGAGTATGTGTATTTACTATGAACTACTAAGTTGAATATAGAACCAATTCTGTATAGAAACTTACACTTTAATCAAAACAAGTTTGATTAAAGGGTAAAAAAGATAAAACTCAAGCTATTTTCATAACAGGTATATTCTTTTAATGCCCAAAAAATAAATGTATCGTAATGCCATTGAATGTACAATGATTTTCGTTAATCCTTGAGGGGTATAAACAAACAAAAGCGGTGGTTTGTCAAACCTCGGCCATGCAACATATAATTGGCCGCGCGAAAAGCAAGGGTTTTCCAAATCTAAGCCAGAAATTGTCATTGTTTGACTTGTGACATTAATTGTCACAGCAAATGCCAAGCGATTTGGAAATTGCAAACATTTGAATGGGTGAGTGAGTCTGAAAGAATCAGTGAGATCTGAGGTAGAAGTACAACTTCACCTTAAAGTTTGTCGCTCAAAATAGTGGCCTCAAGAATTCTCGAATCCACTTGAACCCACATAAAAAATGTAATCAAAATCGGTCCAGCCGTTTAGGAAGAGTTTAGTCAGATACACACGCACAGAAGATTATATATATATATATATATATATATATATATATATATATATATATATATATATATATATATATATATATATCAAAGATTTGGTACGCTTAGGAAAAGAGTAGTTTTTTTAAAACAAATTTACACACGACTATGTAAATGCACATAATTATGTATAAAAAACAAGTTTTGTGATTAATTTTTTTAAGCAACCTAAAAAAAAATTTAACATTTATTTCATAAGCACAAATGTTTAACAGTTAATACAACACAGATAATTAATAGAGTTTAAAGATAACGTGAAAACATTTTAAAACGTTTGTTCAAATTCCAGTTATTACAGTAATTAAATGATATATCATTTGAATGCAACATTTAAAATTAATTAATGTTTAATGAATACATAAATTTTAAACTTGAAAAACAATGCATTAAAAAAATTTTGTGACTCTTTAGATCTATAATGGAGCATATAATTTTTCATTAGTAATTACATTCTCAAATAAAAATTAGCATAAAACGCAGAATTGTCAACCATCCTCAAATATTTTTTTTTTTTTTGAAAATATACTTTTTTCTTGCATAATTACATTCATAAGAAATTAAAAATTATTGAACTCAGCTTTACAACATAAAAATTTATTTGTTGGATAATTCAAATAGATTCGACACATTTTAATGACATTTTTCTTTTAAAACAAAACTTTCTTATAGAAAAAGAACACAGTACAGCATTGAGGTATTAAATGCGTCAAAGCCTACCGCTACGTAGCTTGACGGCTTCTCGACCAATAATAACATTCTTGCGAATAATTTTAAATTAAAAAATATATTTCGTAACTTTATGAAAGACATGGGGGAAAAAAGAGTAAAATACAAAGCTAAATAAAACATTAAATTTAAAAAAGATGATGTAATAAAATGCTTGCTTTGAGAAACCGTGGTATTCATCTATTGTAATTTTTCACAAATAATATTGATACACGCAACATTTCACACTTATATTTTCCCATAAAAGACATTCGGAAGTTTTAAATAATTTGAAATAAATAAAAAAAGTCTAAATTTTTTATTTGGCTATGCATAGGAACTTTTTGATTCGATGCAGCCGTAGATTTACAGAAAAAAAAAAAAACATTTAGAATAAATTATTCATACAGCCATTTACAACTTTATAATTAATCAAACTAATGTTTTTTTACAAAAAACTTTAATTCAATCTTTTCGAAACTAAAAAAAAAGATTAAAGCTTTGCTTAAGTCTACATTTTGCAAGGATATAATGAACAAAATTCTTCTGAATATTTTTCAAAATCAAAAACAAAACTCATGAGAACATTCATCAAAGGCACCGAATATCTCGAGAATATGACTTTCTTCCCCACGGACATAATAATTATAGTCCGTACTTCTTGCGATTACTTCCTTGTTGGTAGACAAATCCTAATGTAATCTGATTTCCAGTGAGCGAGTGAGTTAAAAACTATTTTTTCTTCGTTCTTCTCAAACCGAACATGCATATAATCAATAAATAATTTTGGAAGAAGCAGAAACCAGTTGTTGCTTCTGGAGAAATTGATGATATTTAATCGACAGAAAATTAAATGAAAAAAATAAAAAATAAATTCTACGAATAGCACAATGCACAATGAAAGAATTAGATGTTCCTTTCTCTATTTCTTTTATTTTTGTATTTAACTGTCAAGCCATTGCACTTTTACAACCAATCCGTTTAAAACCCAAACAAAAACATCCTCAGAAAATTGGACAGAAGTGACAAACATCTCAACTCGTAAACTTTTTTTCAGCTTCCACATGAAGCATCTTCTCGGTTTGAGAAAACAACCCTATTGTTTTCCCTTGCGTTCGTTGTTCAAGCTTTAAATTTACTTCATTCGGTTTTCATGTTCCCTGACTACTGGGGGGTACTACTTTGACTTTCTTGGAAACAAAATAAGAATTTTTTTTAAAAGGAAATAGAACAAAAAGCCTTGATTTATTTTCGTTGAATGGTATTATCTCCGTTTCTGGGTATTCTATTTCTATGTTTTTAATTTTATAGGCATAGATTCAGTTTTTCTAAAAAAAAATAATTCCAAGAAAGGAGATAATTGTTGATTGATATAATAAAACAAGATTACTCGAGGAAAAGTCATATCCACTCATAAACAATATTTGCCATTGTTTTCATAAATAAAAACAGACTTTATTCACAGTACATTAAGAAAATAAAACGGGGCAGATAATTTTTTAAAAAAGTAATAAGGTGGAAATACAGAATTTTTTATATCAAGGCAACCAATAATTTTAAAAAAATGTATAGAATTAAATAAATCTGAAAGCATATAATTATTCAAATTATGAAGTTAAATAAAGTCAACAAAATAATGTGAAAAGGCCTTTATTTTTAACTTTAAGAAAATAAATTATCTTTTTTTTTAAGTAACAAGAGGTGAAAAAAAAGAAACAATAAATTTGCACAATTGAAATTGGAATTCAAGATAACAATATTCTTTAAAGATAGATTTTGCAATTACACACAATGACACGTTAATGGTATCATGGAAAAAATAAGGATTTCAAAACGAATTTAAATTTTATCAAGACGACCTTACTTTGATTCCAACAAAGAATAACACTAATAATATTAATTTTCTACACTACGATTAAAATATATTTTAATGAATACTAATATTTAAGACAGGGAATTTTATCGTAATTTGAATATTATTAAAGTGCCCTTACTGGAGTAGCAACATACGCATTTCTATTTACACAAATATGATAAAAAATTATATTCAACGCAACAGACTAGTTAGTTTACCTCAAATAAGATAATTAAATTACTATTTTTAACATTAAGGTGCTGCTTTTAAAAATATATTTAGTTTTACAACGTTTTCTAAAATTTACATTTATTTACAAACTTCCTTTCCAAGAAAACACACCCCGATGGCGATACTTTCTTAATAGAAATAAAAAATGCACACAAATTTATTATAAATATATTCAGTTTTAATTCAAATTCATTATTAATATACTAAAATAATTAACGAATTTGCTATAATGAGGCATTAGTACTTATTAGTTGTGAATTTGCTTACTGATCACGGAATCTGATAAGAACTTTTAATTTATGCGCTTTAGATATGTGCTTTTATTTCATAATTTATAATAGAGAATTCAGAAGATATATTCCATTATAATCTTTGGATTTCGCTCAATGCTATAAATAGAAAGGAAAGCTTGGCTAGCCACCAAAAAAGATTTTAATACCGCAAAGTAGTCCTCAGCTTGCTACAAAAAACCATATCTTAAAATTTTTGATATTTCTTTAACATCTTACAAAAACCATGAATATTTTACTTAAAATTAAAGAATAAAATAAGACAACCACAGTAATACATGAGCAGGCTTAACGTAAAGACAGTAGGGTTAAACAGATTTCAAGATGCTATTTTCTAATATATATGGATATATACAATCAAATACTGCTAAACTAATACGTACACTTATAAACTTTTACAACTTTAAGAAACGTATAAATTTAAGCGCAATATAAAAAGAATTCTGAAATTAAATAGCATTTCCTAAAGTTATTCAATAAAATGGTTTAGTAAAACAAATTTTCATTTTGTTAGTAATCTAATATAAATGTGATGCGTCAAAATATAAAATAAGTTTCAAATCATTTTATGTAAAAAAAAAAAGAACACTAATCGCTTGTTTACTAAAAATTAAATATTTAGATCGCAAATATTCTAGAAACAAAAATGGTAACTGTTTTAAAGAATAAAATTGTAGGTATGGAATATATGAAAAACAAAATTCGATGAAGTTCCAAAGACAAGGCCTTACAGAATGCTCAACGCCTAACTCATAAATTAAAAAATTAAAGTTTATAACTTCCTTCCATCCCATGCAAAAATTTAGAAATAAATACAATGAAGAGCAGAAGAGTTATAGGTAAATGGCTTCTACAGGAGTCTTCATATATGGAAAACAGATGGATCTCAACAGTTAACTGACATTTTAAGAAATGACGTTATGGAAATCAGTAAGAATTGAATGCAGTATGGATCAGAAGAAAGATTTTGTGACGGGGCTTTCATCACGATTTCTATTAATGTCCTCTTTGGGTTTCTTTGGGGCCAAAATGGCAATTCTTTCCAACCAACTCAAGAAGAAGAACGTGGTTATGTAAATTACGAATCATATATATTGGAAGTTAGCAGTAGAGCGAAGTCTATGTCCAGGTCTATGTCTATGCGCAGAAGTGATTACTGAGTGGGAAGTGAAGTCGCTTAGAGAGTTAGCTGTAAAGTGATTTGAGATAAAGTTAGAAGAAGCCTAACTCTGTGAAATAGCCTAGCCGTTCCGGTACTGACGAACCAAAAGTGGGTTCGAGGCTATAAGGAACACTATCGGATTAAAGCCACATCAGAACAGATAACGAACGTAGCTGATTACATAAGATATAGCGGTAAGTTATTTTATATAAGCTATAAGGAAAAGTCGTATATTAGTGATAGAGGAATTAATCTATAAAGTTAGATTCAGTGGTCAAGTACGCGACTATTTGGTAATACGTGTTGCGTCTTCTCATTCTAGATCATCTAAAATATTAGTGTTGTGTATTGTGTTTAAGCTAAAATCTTAATAAACAGATTTTAAAATGAATGATTTGAGTGGTTCTTCCCCACAGAAACAGGTCGCGTAGATAATGTAGAACTGAGGTCTTCACGGGCGGGGCTTCACAACTTAAGGGCATTTGATGGAGGACAAAATGTCGGGGGCTTACAAATTAGTCACCCTCTTGGAAATGGTGCAAGATTTGTGATTTTCATGGGTTATTGTGTCAGAAGTGCGAGTACGTTGATTCCAGTCAGACCATCTTTGCAAGGGTCAAATGTCGTGGACATCGAATGAGTGGGGGTCGTGCATCATAGTTTTCCTTGCATTGGAACAGCGGATAGACGACCCACAGTGTAAGACCACTCGACAACTAAACGCAAGCTCCCACGAACTGTTAGCAGCTACACCACCCAGAATCACTCCCACTATATTGTGGTGGGCAAGACTAATAACAGGGCCACAGAAACGTCGCAACTGCGTCCTAGACAAGTGGGAAAATGTTGCACGGATTGACGAGTCCAGACTATCACTGATACATGCCGATACTCAAGTGAGTACGGCGCAAACGCCGTGAGGCAATGGATTCATCATGCTTTTCAAACTGCGAATATTAACATTTCTGGAACTGTTTCCGTGGGCTGAAATGGAGCTTACAATGTCTTCACAGGTCAAAGTTACTGTGATATCCTTGGATATTCATGTGCTCCCTTCAACCCCCTTGAAGACTTCAACCTTCAACAAGATTAATGTACCGTATCATCGCTCTCAAATTGTATCCGAAAGGTTCGATGAATTCCTTCATACAAGACCTTGCTTTCCTTGTAATCCGGATCACCTGATATCCTACAAGGAACATGAGGAATACCATTAACAGAGATTGAATCTATTGATTCTGTTTCATCAAATCTTAATGAACTGTAGGAAATACTTAAAATGTTAATGGTCTATATGACTTTCGAACGCTCGTGGTATCTTTTCCAAGTCTATTGCCAGACGAAACAACGTCAACAAAGCGAAAAAGGATATGTTATTTGATATAAAGGTAATTCAAATGAAAAATTCGCATTCACGGAAATTATTATATTTAGTAATTCATTTTCTTAGTGGCAAATAAATCATTATATTTCTTTTTATTGCTTAGGATAATACAAATGAAAAAATTCATTTCGTATCAAAATATGCATATTGGGAAAAATTACGAGGAAATTCACTTCCATCATTTTGAATTGCGAAACGTTTTCAAGAATTATTATTCAAACGCACATTGTGAAATCACTATATGTTACGACTATATTTTCAGTTCGATTCGTAGAAATTAAATTAAAACTTACAATGGTAGAAGCATTTCTGTTGAAAATGCCAATGCATCCATCCCAGAGATATATTTAAAATTGCCTGTAATCTTTAAAGAAATCCGACATTTGAGCACTACTTCTATCTCGTTAGTTGCGTAAATGAAAAAGTAAAAGCATTTTTTAAGCAGTCATTTAAAATATTACGGATTTATTTTAACGTATAGCAAAAGTCAATTTTTTAAAAAAAGTTTAGAATACACCATTTGTGAATTGTTTTGTTTTTCATATTGCATAAATTTCTCAGTACACAATATTAATCATAAATAAGATGACTCATGAAAATTCTCCTGCACAAGGGGAAATACGTGAAAATTTTTCGCCAAATTTTTCATTGCATATCTCAAACCACTATTGTTTCATGTTCCAATGCTATGAAAACACCCATACCTCAAAATGCTGTTTGAATAAATACATTTAAGTAACACTGATATTACTCCAAATGATTTTTAAATTGTGGAAAACTAGTCGAGAATGCAAAAAACAGAGATACAACAGATAAAATAAGGACTCAAATTTTAAAAAAGGCATTTAAAATTGCGAGTGCAAAGGAAATTTGAAAAATTTATAGAAGAATCATGATGTAATTATAATCAAAAAAATTTTTAAGCTAACAAAATCAAGCTAAACATACAGGATTTAGATTTTGACAAAAAAATTAAAAATATTAAATCATCCTCAACAATTTAGTTTTCCATTAAAAAAAATACCGCATCTAATTTTAATGGAACGATATCGATAAAAATTAACAAAAGTAGAAATAGGTACGCAGTTCCGGCTAATAATCGCGCATTACAAAATTAGCATTTACAAAATTGCGCATTACAAAAAGTGAAAATAATAACACAAACAGATACGAATAAAAAACATAGTAATCTTTACAAAGATAATTCCTATTTTTAGATACACAATCCCACATCGAAATCCTATTAAAATTTAAAAATTTGCCTTTTTAAAATCAAAGAAAATCCCTTGAAAATCCTGTAATATATTCACGGGTTATTTTGAGTAACTTTACAGCGTAAAATAAACAGTGGAACCACATGTGTTCTGAATCATTGGAATATTTATTCTTATTCGTGTTTTGAAACAGAGGAAATACCAAGAACATGTACGTCCCCAATATTAACAGAAAAGTATTTATAATTACCCAGTAAGAGATTTACAAAAAGTGACACTGGTTGCTTCAGCAAACGATTCGGAGTTGCAGCTACTTCTAGTTTGGAGACATTTGTTACGACAGAACTTTTCACTGTCTGAACTAAAATCTTTCTTTCCCTCAACACAAAAATGTTAATATTTTTTTTTAAATATCAAAAAATAATTTTGAAATCTTGAAAATCTTACCATAATTGATTGACAAATATTAACAAAATTCTAAATTGGAAATGAATATAATTAAGAGCATTAAATATCAAAGTACTAGGAAAGTTTTATTTGGATGAGTATGATTTGGTTCAACATGTTCTTTTAGGCCTTTGGGCAATGATAAGTGTAATAAAAAATCAATTATAGTTCTAAAATTGTGTTAAGGTATCCGACTACGTTCGGAGCCATGATTTTAAAAAAGCGCATAAATGGATAATTTTCATGATATTTAGTGTCACTTAGATTAGAATACATGTATAAAATTGTTTTAAGGACATTTTGACAAAAAAAAATTATTTTAATACAATATTTTGGCAAAAATTAAAATGTTCCCCTTTTGTGAGAAAAATGCTTATATTATAATAATATTTTGCCTGTATATTAGCTCAGACCTTTGTACAGAGGCTCAACTATGATTTTTGAAAAATTCACATTTTCAGAGTTACTACCCATTGAAATAATTATCGGCGTTTTTTTCTTAAAATTTCTCCCCTCTGTTGTCGTAAAACATGGATAAACCCACTTCTAAGTTATGTATTTCAAAAATTCTAGTTGAGCCTCTGTACAGAGGTCTGAGCTATATACAGGCAAAATATTGTTATAATGGAAGCATTTTTCACAAAAGGAGAACATTTTGAAAATGGGCCATTCTATGTTCATTTTTTGTCAAAATATTGTACTTAAATAATTTTTTATTGTAATACTATTCTTAAAACAATTTTATATACATTTTCTTATCTAAGTGTGACTAAATATCATAAATATTATCCATTTATACGCTTTTGCAAAACCACGGTTCCGAACGTAGTCGGATACCTTAATGAATAGAATTAAAAGATATTAAAAAGCAACATATCAAGTATGCTTATTCAGTTATCAATATATCAAAACAATCAACAAAGTGATAAATCTTTTCAAAATTCAAAATACATCAACTATCAGAAGAATTTACAAAATTTATCCGATTTTAGATGTATGCACACTCATTAAAATATTCGGAATAATGATTGACATTAAATTCAGAAGTAGATCTCAATTTAGTAAAAATCGCTATATAAATGAATAAATATAATCAAATAAATCATTCTTACAAGCTACTTATATATTATATTTTTATTATATGCTGATTACAGTGCCTTAAATTTCTATGTTGTCGTATATGCTTTAAATGATGTATTTTTTCATCGTAAAAAAAGAGAAAACGTAAAAGTCAAAGAAAACCGGAGAATAAAAATCAATAAAGGATATTTTTCAAGATGAAGTACACGCCAAGCTTTTAAATAAAAGAAGTACTAGAAACAATTATGTATAAGTCTTTAAAAAACATATGTAAGTTTCAAATTTATAAAACTTTGACTATATAGATTTATTTTTATTATTGTAGAGCTGAAATTACGTAAGCTCTTTGGTAACAATCGTGGAACTGGTTGCTTTATTACACAGTGACCCTTGCCTTCCATAAACTTTCAAGAAAAGGAATAATTGAATATATATAATATCGTATGAATTCAATGTTAGTAAATTAAAACTTCTTGGCATATTTATTAATCACAATAAAAAATTATATTGAGTTCGATTCATTTGAAAAAACATATTTGCCTATTTCAAGGCAATACTCCCTTCAAAGAAACTAGTACCTTGATTTAAAAGAGAAGAATTATCTGCTATGCGTGGAATCTCGAACACTAAATCAGGTTTAATGATGATTTAAGCAGCAATGAGTGTATGTGTGTCTGTAATGTTAGAATAGAATACGTTTAATTAAAAAGAACAATAAAATTACAAATTTGAATAGCATAAGTACTATAAATGAAATCAAAGAAGTCACAAGATAGATTAATTCATAAAAATTTCAACCAAAGTAGGAAAAGAAATGTTTTTATTTTCTGAATAAACCGCAAATCTTTTGTTAAAAAAACTTTATATTACGGTTTTATTTATTTGAGAACAGCATTTCTGGACCTGCAGACTGTGTAAATAGGTGCAGACTATTATATAAGGTAGTCTGGCCGTGAGTTCAACACGAAACTATTCTGATTTCAAATAATATTTCGAGTTCAAACATTCCCATGTAATTAACAGTTCTTCGCACATAACAAACTAATTCAAACCTCAAGACCCAAAAGATGAGCACAAACTCGACTATATCTCCCAAGAATGCAATTCCCGTTAACTGCAAAGGTCGTCAGTTTTTATCCCAAGTTCACTCAACCCGTTTTGGAATAGCGGCGGCAATGCACCCTTTAAAGCCACAAATGGGATATTTAGGCAAATAAAGCTGTCTTTCTAATTGCTTCGCGTCCGGTTAATGGCACGGCTTACTTTGGGTTCCGTGTCGTGCCGGAAGGAGTCTCTTCAGCAGAAAACGAGTTTCGTGTTCAAACACTCTTCGACACTAACAACAGATTTCGGTGATATGTGGAAATCCTAACAACCCGTTTTTGACGCTTAATAAAACGACAAGTGTGATTTTTTTGTTTGATTGTCTTCTAAGTACGAAATAAGATTGTTAAGGTTGGAAAACAGTTCTTCATAGATGTCAAAAAATATATTTTATGAACCGACACCTTCCAAAGTATGTCTTCGGCAAATGCACGAGAGCCTGAATTAAATGCGGTGCACATTTTCAAACAGAAAAAAATGGCTTCAGTTTCATGAAAACTGGCTATAATGTAATTCATACAATTTTATAATATAGCGTTTTTAGAATTTCAAAATATTCCGTAATTAATTTTCCCATTTAATATGCAAAGGGATTACTCATTTAGTATTACGATGTAGGAGATGAAAATGCGAAACGCATTATAGACCAGAACAAATATGTAAACTCAGATAAAAATGAGTAGTGTGATAAAATAAGTGATTATCTATAGGATAGCGAGGCCAGAATATAATATTAATGTTGGAGTACTTATATATCTGAAAAAAATTCTTGGTTTCGGGTCCTATTCTTTAACATTATCCTAAGACAGCCTTAATGATAAACTGAATAATTTGGTGTACATGAATAAATCTGGTAAAAAATTATGAAGAAAAGAATCATTTGAAAAAGGCATAACATTTGTACATTTGCCGCATATATTTGAAAAATGAAACTAATATATTAGTAGAGAGCTGCCATGCGCAATTATAAGCAAATACCGGTCAAGCCACTCGCGCTACTTAAGTGCAAATTGCGGTACTATGGCACACCAAAAAAAAAAGATATATATAAACAGGTATCACTAAGTAATATATCTTTATTATCGAATTCTGGCAGAAATAAGCCGTACACCAGACAAATTGCCGAGACGAGGACGTTCTAGGTAGTAATGCTGTAATTACATCCAAAAAAACCACGACACAAACTCAGAAAAAAAATCTGGACAAATCTCTACAATATGAAGCTATTGCAAACAATGTTATGCAAAAAATACGGCACAGTTTGATAAAAAAAAAAAATGCCCGATAGAATGAAAAAGTAAGTTACCGCATTTTGTGATACCTACGAAGGATAACTCTGTCTCTGTTTTTATTTAAACTGTTTCAACAAAAACCATAAGTTTTTTTTATAAGTAACACTCAAGTACATTAATGATATGGTGCTTAATTTACTTAAAGTTTATGAAAACAATGTAATTTTTCAGTTTCACATCGCATTTTATACTGTCAGTCACAGATGACTGACGGAAAGTTCAATGTCAGTCACCCTTGACGGACACTGAAGTCAAGGAGTGTTTACAAAATGTTTTTCTGGACAATAATCAATTCAAATAAGAAATTTTTTTTGATTAATTCATAATATAACAGATGGGAATGGAATATTTCTAAATGTACAATACGATAATGTGTAAAATATATATTTTTTTAGCAAAGATATTCGAAGCACTTTCTTAATTCTGCACAAACTTGACATTTATCACTAACAGACATAAGAAAAATATAATCAACATATCATAGAACGGGGGTGTCAAACTCGCGGCCCAAATCGAACATTTTTGTGGCCCGGCCAGTATATCGGTACACAATAACATAGTAAAATATCAAAATTTCTCCCGAAATAGGAAAGATACTAACAGAGAAGTTATGTCAAGTGCCAGGACGTAAACATTAAATTTTTCTTGTTCTTTTATTTTTGTTTATTATAATGTATTATTCGAAATAAACTTACGTTTCTATGTAAACGGATTCTTCTTTTTTCCGGCCCACCTAAAGTTAAAACTCGTTTGTTTGGCCTAAGTTAGCCTTAGCGTTTGACATCCTTGACTTAGTATTCAATTAAGCTGATCAATTGACTTTTAAGAGAACAGAGAATCATCTACCTTCAAATCCCGTAATAGTCAAAGATATTTTAATAGCAGTGACATATTTGTCCATCAAGTACAAATAAATTGCAAAGAAATTGCTTTATTTTTTTTTAAAAGAGCAAACATCAAACGACAGCATCAAATTGTACAAAAAATAATTTTTTACTACACATTCACTGAGTGTCACAAAAAATTAATATAGTGAAGAGAAAAAAAGCTAAGAAATAAATAGCCTTATCAGCAGAACAAAGGAAAGGGTAAATCTAAGGGAAAAAATTTGTTTTTTTAAGTCTTTTTTAATAAAAATAATTTTAAAAGGAAATTATTTATTTTTGGAGAAGTATATGTATCAATATTAAATTTTTGCAAATACCGTTTTCGTATGAAAAAGATTCAAACTGATTTTATTTTTCGGAGGAAAAAACAAGACTGGTACATTTTCTTTATTACATTCAAGAAAATAAAAGGAACATTCAATATAACAATAGATTATAATCAATAATAAAACATATAAAAGTGCTAACCAAAACAACACGAAAAGAAACTCGAGTTTTAAACACACATCCATTAAAACAGAATGTTGAAATCCCTTGCAAATCAAAAGATGCACAATGTATGCATAATTCAGAATATTTAAATACTTAAAAACAAAATTTTAAAATATCTCTGGAAAAAGTATTAAACTTCCATTTAAACAATATAAAAAAAAATATAAGTCAATTCCAGTAAACAAAGAAAAATTTTATTTTAGTTACTTTTTATTAAATAGTTATAATTCATATAAATATATGTATATACATATAACAGAATCACACTATTAAGTGGCAAAATAGAAAGCGATTTTCCTTGTAATTTTTCCATTTTCCTTTCTACATATGGTATTAAACCCTTTTTTGTTTGTTACTATTTATTCATTAATTAAATTTAATTATTCCAATAAAATAGTACAGTAAAAAAGAAATCACATTCTCAGAAATTAGGCCATCCTAGGTGGGATTCGAGCTCACGATCTTTGGATTAGAAATTCAACGCGCTATCCATTGCGCTACATGGACACAACGAACGGTTTTCTTTTTATATATGCGGTTGGACTATTATTTTTGTTGGATACTATTTATAGATTTTTTAGTTTAATTAATGAATTAATATTTGAAAAAACTGTCTTAACAACAAGTGCCATCCACAAGTTTAAAAAAAATGTATTTGAACTTGAACGGATGCATATAGAAAGTATTTCATTAACGATTGAAAATTTGTGTGTGTGTGTGTGTATATATATATATATATATATATATAGGGGAGAGTGAACTAATAGTAGGAACTGAAATAACCGCATACCGCATTCCAGATTTAAATTAAAAAATTGTACTAAGTGAGAAGATTACGCCGTATATCAAATGTTCCAAAGTGAAAAATTACTCTTCAAGTCAAAACAATTTTTTCAATCCAATACCATCCATCTCGATCAAATATTTCTGAAACTTTATTTATCGCGTTAAATACAAACGATGTTATCTACGAATCTTTTTGAAATCTAAATAAATACATGGCATTTTACCAGATAGATTCACATTTCTTAAGGTCAACAACATCCCATTAATCATTTGCAGACCTTTTTTCACGTCTCTTTCTTAGGCTACCTTCAACATAGCACTTCACTGCACGCTGGGAAAAAAACCTTTTTACATTTACAATTTTTTTTTTCTTCTCAATTTGAAAGAAAAAAAATTATATATTATTTTATTATTATAATTTTATACTATTTTAACTTTGTTGTTTGTTTTCAAAAAATCCATTATCTGCCTTTCTTAAGAGTGAAGTTTCATAAACATACGTACAGTTACATATCTGTTACGAATTTATACGAAACTTCGAACATTTTCTCTCTGAAGATGAGTTCCATGACATTAGACAAAGACAGCTTTGAAAATCAATTAAATTAAAATATAACTTTTTTTGCAATTTTACTAGCATCCAAAAAAATTGCGGAAAAGAGTTTAAGAAATAACGTAATGCATAGGAAAAATTATCGGAGACATGCTGAATGAGAACCTCGTTTAATGAGTAAGACAATCGACTTAGCATCTCCTTTTCACATTATAGGATTTAAGGCTTCGTTTCAATTGTTGTGTAAAATCTCCCATTATTTCACCTTGAACGGTCTTTAGTGGTACCCTGATCACACGAAAAACTGCAAGAGAATTAGTAGCTAGGGGCTTTCATTTGCTGTCGAAATGACATCCGAGTTAGTTGTCGTATCTCCGAATTTCTATTTAGTATCAAGAAAGTATTAAGAAATTCAATGCACATTTTATTCCAATTGATGATCTTGAGTAGAGCGAGTGAATATTTATATACTATACAATAAAGCAGAGTTGGGCAAACTTTTCCAGTGTACGGTCTACTTCTAATTTTTTCATGGGGTTGCGGTCCAACCCAGTGGTGTAGGTGTGAGCTAAGGTAAAGGGGGGTCTACATTTAATATAACTTAATAATAAATACGGAATATGTACATAACCACAATAAAATACACTTTTAAGACAGCGTTTTAAGCAAAACGCAAGCTACAAACATAATAATAATATCCACAAACATAAAATGAAATGATGCATATTTGTTACGAAACAATTCAAAATACATTAAAAAATAAGACATGTTCATCTAAAGTTAGTGCTCCTAGTCAGTGGCGTAACGGAGAATATTAGGGCCCCCTGCAAAGTCGGGGTTCGGGCCCCACCGGATCTTACAAAGGATTGCAAAACCATAAGGTATCATAGGCTTTGGGCCCCTCACGATGTGGAAGTAGCGGGGGTGTACATTACGCCACTGCTCCTAGTTATAATCAGTAGAATACTTAAATACTGTCAGCCAATCTTGAATGTTTCGGTATACATTTACTAACTGCTAATCCTCAGGAGGTCACCCCAACACGTCTTGGCTGTCCACCGGTCGACTAAATGTTGCTATAAAGCAACACGAGGGATATTGGCGATGAACCACGTAAATTTGAACCACACTCAAGTGACGATACCTGAGATGGCACCTCATTCACCAAGCTTCCCTAGTATAATGACTCTAAGCCTCAACAAATTTAACGTACATCAGCCCCACTACAGAAAGGAGTTTCAGCCGCACCAAGCCTCGAACTTATAACTTGACTCCAATAGTGTCTGCCACAAAGTTGCAATTATGATCACTCGGCTATCTCATAAAATCTGCAGAACAATAGTATTTCATACAATTTTTTTAAATATTTTGAGATGTAATATGTTTCAATATAAAGCATAGGGAAAAGTTTGCGCCCAAAGCCAGAATTTGAATGCTGCTTACGAAAATTAATAAAATTTACAAGAAATATGTACACGGGGGAGGGCTTACATTAATGTAAAATTTTCTATGTCACCCACCCACTTCCTCAACTGTACACTTATTTACTCTAGATCGGCGATACTCAACTTGCGGCCCGCTCATAGCCCATTGCACTAAAAAACTCAATTATTAACAATGTAGCGGGATTTTCTATCAATCAAGCAATCAGATTTACCAATTTTGTTGTCGATGTCATCGCAAGCATTTTTTTTTTTCTATTTGTAACTTGTAATGGTTCGTAAAAACAAATAACACTGAAATAGCGAACTGAACTGGAGTAGTGATTATTTCATGGGTAAAACTGAGTTTTAATTATAATCAAACAATACTGATTTCAGCCAAAACTCTTCTTTTATGCCATTCTGCACTTGATAAATTAATATTTGAAATAAAAATAAGAGACTTTTAGAAAAAAAAATCTAATTATCAAACGGCATGACAGCTTTGTGTATAGAATGACAGTAGAATGTAAACCAGGAGCTTGATCATGGATGAAAGGTAACCGAAACTACCCTAAAACTCGGTAAAAAATGCAAAAAAAAAAAAAACCCCGAATTTTGTATGTGTGTGTGATAGTGATTAATATAGTATTAAAAGCCAAAAATGAGTTTTAATATTTTGATCAACTTTCCACATTTTAAGTATCCAATATCGCCTTGGTCGTATGATGTTTTTCCCCTTAATCCTCACATTGCGGCATGCGTGAAATATCTGCCCTGTGTATGCGGACCGGCGAGAAAAAAGGTTGAGTACCCCTGCTCTAGATAGTTTACACAACTAATATACGCATTAAATGTATAATCATATAATTATACATGCATATAATCTACTATTTAAAAAAATGTTCTTAATCATTACACACAAAAAAGACAGTAACCAGATAGTATCTGTTCACATCAAGCACAATGTGTTACAGAATCCACACATTTGCCAACATGCCAGTTACCTCCTCTCTCTCTTTCCATCACAACTCAATAAATTTTAATTTTCCATATCCTTTTATAGTTGTATATAAGAAAATATAAAGCTCTTGAAAATATGAAAAAAATTACTACGATAGAGTAATTGGTTAGAGTTTCGTAATACATTCGTGAAGCAATGACAGGGCAAACAATGAAAGACCAGAATTAAAAGTAACTTTTTTGCTATCATTGTAATTTCTTGTTATTATCAAAAATAAATTAATCTCTGACATATGATTGAAGCAAAACTCATCAATCCCATCAAAAGCAAACACACTACATTATACGTGAAAACAATACCCTAACTATTTTTTAAGCATTCAAAAAAATTATTACCGTTACCCGTAAACAAAAAATTATTTTTAAATAACCAATTAAAAAAATTTACCAACACTTTTAAAGAGTTTTAAAATTTTTATTTTTGTGAAATATGTAAAATAAAAACAGAAAAAAGCATATTTACTGATTCACTAAACAGGTACAATATCTAGTCTCAGTATAGTTAATTAATCATGAATCGTTTTCTGTTATAGGTTATTAATTATATAAATTCATTAGGCAAAGTTATTGCAATTCCCGCGCTGTATAGAAATAACAGTTTTGACAGACAGTTCATTAACGCGTCCCACGACGACAACTGACGACAGACCTTGCGATTATGAACCAAGATCAACTGTCTAAGGCGACACCTGAGCTGGCATCCCACCTTCAAAACTCCCACATCACGCCAAAGTGAGAACTTAAAGAGTCAACAGTTCCTTTAAACATCGGGTTTTTTGTGGCATCAGAAGTCGTACTAGAGACTCGATAACACCGGTCACGAGATAGTGACCATGACCACTAGGTTACCATGGCCACATTAGCAATATACAAGACTAAAATTTATTTTAACCCTTTATCTACCGCATTATGATTTACTGCAGTTTTTTTCGAGCAATATTTTTTTATCACTATATTGAAAATTAAGAAATACATAAACAAAATACTCAACTTTGGGAAATTTAATCCGCTAAAGCTAATTAGTTAATTAAAGATATTCCACTGTAAAATTAAATTATATACACTGTTCACTTAAAATAACGAGTCAAATCGTTTTCTAAGGACCTTTATTAATATACAATAAAAATAAGACACTTGAATTTTGACATTAACTATTTTTTCGGGACAAAAATGATAATCTTTGCAATCCGTCGAAAACGCTGTCAGCTGAACAGCAATTTCTGCTATAAAACTATTCGCCCCTTCCCCGCTAAAGTACTCATCATAGAACCCGTGCTGCTATATATCTTGGAAGAGTGAATTTCAAAGAATATTCCTGCTAAGTATTGTCAGAATATTCGTAAAATTGGTTATTCTATGTTATTTTAAAGTGAGTGGTACTTATAAGTACCGTCGGTAGATAAAAGGTTAATAGGGGGGAAAATACACTAAAAATATGCATCAAGGTTTTCTTTCTTTTCTCGAAATAAAAAAAAAATGATTCATTAGAAGAATAAAATGATAGAAAATAAAATTAAATATGGAACTCTTCGAATCGTCAAGACAAATGATATCTTATGTATATAATTATCCTATAATCATATATCAAATTTGCGCAATTCTTTAATTGGTATTCAAAATGAGATACATTTTTACGGCTGAGGAAAGAGGACAAAACCGAGCAAACAACATTAACAGCACATGAAACCATCTCAATCAAGCTGTACCTCCGCAGACGATATGAAACGGCTAATTTATTGTCCAGTAACCGACACAGACACATAAAAAGCATTAACAATCATCAATTAAATCAAATGCATACATCCAGGAATAAATCTAACCTTGGTGTAAACCTTGCATGGAAATTAAAAAAAGCGGCAATCGCACGAAAAAATTTGAATAGGGAAAATTAATTTTATTGAATAAGAGAGAGAATGGTGCTAACTATTTTCAATTAATCCCGAATAACCCGTTTTTCTCTCGCAAATCTTCATCATCAATGAAGTCCCGAGAAGTGACATTTCAAAGACGCTCTCGTGATAAACGAAGTGTACAAAAGAATGCAAATTTCTTTCAAGGCTTGCTTTTTTTCCCTCTCTCCCCTACCCTTCCTCTATTTCTTTCACGCTTTTCTTCCGGAGTTTCACTGTCGCAGCGGAGAGAAATAGGGCGTGTCCGTGATTAACTTTCAAATTCGTATTGCTTAGGATAAGTTTTTTTTTTTTTACATATTTATGATTATTATTTGCTTGTTTGTTGTGTTTTCAAGGATCTTATCAGACCTTTTCCCAAACGTTCCCTACGACCTTTTTTCGTATCCAGTTAATTGTACAGGCGTCGTCTTCATTTTGTTCAAAAATAATTAAGAATACATGGAAAACAATTATTCTCAATGAAACCGGGTTAATGATGTTTAAAATGAACTTCAAAATTTCCCTAATCCTAAATTAAAGCGTATATTTTTCCGTTAAAGTAATAAGAATTGTAATTATAAAAGGAAACTTCATTAAAAATAGTGTATTTTGATCGCTAAGAATATATAATTTTAATCTGTAGAAGTCACGAAATTCTTTAAATATAACCATTTTACATATTTATTAGATTTCAAAATACATTATTCTATAAGAAAGTAATATAAAAGAAAAAAATTTTACGTCAATTCCTACTTAGGTCAACAGAAAAAAAATTTATTTAAGTTACTTTTATTAAATATTTACAATTTAAATATGCATACACATATGACAGAACCACAATATTAAGTGGCAAAATAGAAAGCGATTTTCCTCGCAATTTTCCATTTTCCTTTTTATATAGGGAATTGAACATTTTTTTTTGGTTTGTTGCTATTTATTCATTAATTAAATTTAATTATTCCAATAAAATAGCATAGTAAAAAGACATCACATTCTCAGAAATTAGGCCATCCCAGGTGAGATTCAAACCCACGACCTTGGGATGAGAAGTACAACGTGCTATCCATTGAGCTACAAGGACACAATGAACGATTTTCCTTTCTGTATATGCTGCGGAACTATTATTTTTGTTTGTTGCTATTTATTCATTTTTTAGTTAAATTAACGAATTAATACTTGAAAAAACTGTACTAACATCAAGTGTCATCTGCTACAAGTTTTAAAAAAATGTGTTTGAACTTGAGTGTATGAATAAAAAGTTTTTTATTAACGCGATTGAAAATTTGAACGATATAAATATATGTGTCCAAAAGTATATTCTTGGCCAAGAATACACGTTTGAGTCACGTGTAACAAATTGATTTGTTGGTGTATATATATCTTTAAAAAAGCCTTAAATCGGGTCTTTACCGGCCAAAGCTAGAAAATACAAACTTATCATTACCAGAGTTTACACAGCGATATTAGTTGGTCTTAGACGAGTACACAAGTTTATTTCAGGGTGTAAAACATACATCAAAGGTCTTAAGAACCAAATAAAAAAAACAGGTTTGGTGCAAACAATTCTTACCACAAAAGAATACAATGTATCCGAAACCTTCAAAACACATCATATGAATAGTCTCGTGTATAAAATATA
The DNA here is from genome assembly GCA_019973935.1 of Trichonephila clavipes. Taxonomy (NCBI): domain Eukaryota; kingdom Metazoa; phylum Arthropoda; class Arachnida; order Araneae; family Nephilidae; genus Trichonephila; species Trichonephila clavipes. The sequence goes on along the minus strand of BMAU01003676.1, from coordinate 805,286 downwards.
AAAACACTTCGTCTTGATTCACCTGCAGAAGAAAAAGACGAGGAGAAAAAAAAAACAGCCATTAAAATAACAGCAGTACAGTAGATTAAAAGTTTCTCTTTTATCTCGGTTTCTTTCTGCAGGCGTAGAAAAATCGAGTCTTAACTTTTGTAACCTTGACATCAAGCTGAACAGATAATTATAACTAAAAACATAGTTAGTTCTTCAACGAAAAAACGTTTAGTAATCACTGGAAATATCGGGAAACGTTTATTTAGCTTGTACATCTACCATAATTTCCTGCTGAGAGTTTTGTATTGAAATTTCCGATGACTTTAAATCGAATGTTTTAAATTTTTGTGAATTACCTCACACATACATTTCAGAGAACGGCACTAAAGAGTCTCCCAAAGAGTCATAACCTAAAACTACGGCGAAAAACGTTATAACATAATTAACAACTTTTTCAGATTAATAATTCTTTTTGAAATGCACAATACACTCTGTCGCAAAAAAATATATGCACCCAGAAGAAATTGAGCTACATTCACGAAATTTGGTATGCATGTAGTGTATATGAAAATAAACAAATGATTAAAAATTCAGAACAAAATATCATTTTATTAAGTGGTTACAGCTTGCAAAAGGTTAAAAATCAGTAAGTAGTAAAGCTACCTCTGGCAGCTATACAAGCCGAAATTCGGCGTGGCATCGATTCAATTAGATCACTTATGATCCCCTGTGGAAGATCCTGCCATAGTCTTTGCATCTGCGCAGTTAATTCTCCTGTATCTCAGGACGGCTGCAGTTGCCTTCCCAGCGCGTCCAGACATGCTCTATTGGCGAAAGATCTGGTGACCTGGCAGGCCATGGTAGGACGTCATATCCTTGAAGACATTGTTGGGAGAGTCGCGCAGTATGTGGACGAGCATTATCCTGTTGATAAATGGCACCTGGGCGACTTGATAGCATGGGTAGCACAATCGGCGTTAAAATATCGTCCACGTATCTGCGAGCTGTCAAAGTGCCTTGAAGGACCACTAAAGATGATCGTGTGTCCCAAGAAATTGCTCCCCACACTGTCACACCTTGTGAAATTGCTGTATGCCGCTCGACAATAAATGCCGGATCGGACCGCTGGCCGGTGCGCCTCCAGACACTTGTGCGGTGGTCATCATCACTGAGACTGAATCGGGATTCATCACTGAATATGACACGTCTCCAGTCTGTCACACTCCAAGTTGCCCGAGGTCGGCAAAAATCCAGTCGACACTGCCTATGATGTGGGGTCGGTGGTAAGCGTCTTAGCGGACGTCGGCTCCTCAAGCCAACTTCGGTCAGTCGTCTCCTTATGGTTTCTCTTGATGGCACTGGATGTCTGGAAGGAGGTAAGTGGCGTTGAATCGATGCTAGCGACGTTGTTGGTGCCGAAGTGGCCACTCTTCTGATTGCACGATCCTCGCGATCATTTGTGTTCCTGGGACGTCCTGACCCTCCGCGACGGTACACTCTACCTTCTGTGATCCACTGTTGCCAACACCGAGCAACTACCATATCGCTCCGACCGAGGTGGCGGCCGATACGTCTATTCGACCAACCTGCTTCTCTGAGACCTATTATACGGCCCCTATCAAAGTCCGTCAGCTGCTCGTACTGCCGCCGGTTACGTCTTAGAGGCATCCTAAGTCTCAATATCGTCTATCAAAGTCATCAGATTCGTTTGGATAGCCGTACGGCGCTCGTACTCATGCTTTTAAACTCTCCCAGTTGCGCAACTAATATGCGCATAGCACACTTAGCCTTGTCTCATTGGCTTCGAAATTTTAATCATTTGCATATCTCTTACCAGACTACATTCTTGCCGAGTTTCGTGATTGTAGCTTGATTTCTTCTGGGTGCATATATTTTTTTGCGACAGAGTGTATATTTGACAATTGAAAATTGAATTTATACTGATACAGTAAAAGTTATTTTAATATTCGCAAAATTTGAATGCTTTTACCCCTTGATTTTTATTTATCATAGCATATCAAATTAATTTCCTTTAACGGAAAGGGAAAGAAATTAAAACCGAAACAAATTTCTATACGAAAATTTAAGGTCAGGAATATGGAATAGTAACCTTAAATAATTGATACATAGAGTACAAAAATTCACAATATGTGTAAGCCATTTTAGGTCTGTGTTAAAAGTAATATCAATCATTAAATTGATATACCCGTGCTTCCCCAAATCAATGCAACTTCAAGGAGCTAAATCCATGTGTCGTTATGGCCATATAAATGCAATTACGCATTTCCAACCAATCAGCTCATGCGCTTCGCTGTGGCTAACTTTTAGTCATAGCAGAATTTTTTTTTTCATAAACAGTATACATTTGTCTATAACAGGTAAACAAAATGAACTCGGTTTAAAAATACACACATCACAAGTTTTTTTTTTTTTTTTTTTTTTTTTTTTGAAATTTCCGAAAACTTTTTGAAAAATCTTAATATTTGAACATTTTTACCCAATTGTCGAATTTAAAATTTTATCTAAATTTTACGAGTAGAATAACAAGTACCAGTCTGTCGGTTTAGAATTCAATGGCTATCACGTAGTTGAATTTATTATGTGACCAATATAAATTTAAGCTCAATTAATGTATATATCTGCAAAAATTGCAATCGATTGCTAGTGAAGCATTTCATAGATGTGGGAATATTATACGTATAAGTATCTCAAACTTATCTAACTACATTATTTCAAAGTACTAAATGCATCAGAAAGGAAAAGGCTTCTTTTTGACGATTTATGGACGCATTTTCTCCGATTTTTGAAAGCAGCTTATTTTCATCATTTTAGAACCTTTTAAAGTAATAAAATAATTGCAGCAGTCTGTATTAGAGATGGATAATTAGAAATCTCATTAAAATTAACGTTAGGTTTGCAAATTCAAGATGAAAGCCATCTTGAACGAAGAAGTAATAATGATGGACACCTTTGGCACCAAGATTTAATTTCAGAAAATGTTCGTAAATGTACTCTTATATGAAAAGAAGTAATAATATTTCATTATTGGAAACTAACGAATGCGCAAATATTTCCACCACCAAACTACCCATCTTGGAGAAACCTGGAGAGCAGCAACAAAAACTACATTTTTCTCTGTCTGTGTGTTTACAATTTTCTGCCCGATGTCCTTGATAAGGCACAGCATCCAAGAGTGCAGAGACCTCGGCTACCAAAAAATACAACAGTTGTTATTCATGCCAGCAAGCAGTCACCGCCTCCCCCTTTCCCCTCCCCCATCTCTTTTACGCGCGCGAGATTGAATGAAAAAGCAGCTTTCTTCACCGAATTCAGTTTTCGACTGCCATTTGTTTTCCTACAGAAATCCTTTGTCTTTTTCTACTTAAGGGCGGTTTTATGTTTCTTCAGTTCAGAGAAGGGTTTTCCCAAACCACGCTGCGTCAGGCTTATAAACTTGTGTTATTCGTGAAAGGACGAGACTACGTCATAGCAGGGTTTTGGAACTCAAATGGGAAAATAGAAAGTTTCCACTTAACTTAGTATTAATCAGTTTATTAAACACATGCATATGTGAAAAATAAACAACTGATGGATAAAATTAGGGTATGCGTAACTCGTGCACTCGATTAGAGAAAAAGTTTTTTTTTTAATTTTTACCATAGAAATATTATTTTTTAGAGCTTTAGTTTCGTCCACACACACACTTGATTTTTATTATGTAACCTGCCCCCCAAACATAAAAGAGATCTGTGTACACCACTGTTTTAAACAGTTACAATAACCAGAATTACAAAGTTATTACTTTTCATTAAATTTGATTACTTAAAAATTCTAAAAACAATAAATTTAGTGGAATATGGAACAAAAAAGTCAATCAGCCAGATTTAAATTGCGCAAAATCTATATTTAAGACTATACGTTTACAGGTATAGTATATTAAGCATCATACATTTGAAAAAGGCATTTTTAACCGATTTAACAATACCCTTTAAAAAAAATTTTATATTTTGCTGTAAAGATTACATTTAGTAGCATAAGTAGTAATAGTATCAGAAAAAAAATTAAAAATGCTTAATTATTTTTCAGAATGTTTATTTTATTTTACTATTTTTATTTATTTCATTTTACAATAAAATACATTTTTTACATCTTTGGGTACTTTTCCGTTTCGCCGGCGCAAGCAATAAAGTAGCCAAAAATGATACAACCGAAGCCGTGGTCTTTTCTCATAATTAACATCTTTTTCGTTATATATCAAAAATGGATTAAAAAACAATGAAAACTAATTTGTACTAATATTTTTATGTGTATATTGTGTGTTGGCGCCAATAACGCCAACTTGGCGAAAGGGAAAGTACCCATTCTTGTATATACGATGTATTAAAAACTATAATGAGTTAAAACACTTGTACCAAGTTAATTTTAGGAAAAAGGTACGAATTCAACCTCAGAAATGTAGCAAATGGATTCGCCCAACCGAATGGGAAGCAGTAACGACTGTTTTTATTCAGAGAAAATTAATTTCAGACATCGAGACTTCGAATCTGTCGCATTAAAATCGCATTAATGAACTTTAAATTGTAACTGGGAAGGGGATAGGATAGGTTACATTTTAAGGCGGTCGTTATCGCGTCTCGGAACTGCACCCGTTCTAAAATTATCGCTCACCTATTCCGAGATTTCATTTCAGAAGGCGAAAAAACAGTGACAAAAATATATTTACCTTCTCTTACTCCAAAGTTTACCCTCGCCATCATTCATAAACATTTTGTCCCACTAAAAAAGAAGCCTTGGCACCGTAATTAAAAGATCGTAGGCAATTTGCCTGAAATGTGTTCAGGGGGCAAGCAGCCAAAAGGAAGCCGTAATTTATGAGCTTCCCTTTTTGAACTGGGAAAGAAAGCATCACAACGAATTTTCCGAGCGGATTGTCAAACTGGTGATTTTCTTTCTTCACGTGAAATAGCACAGAGGAATTACAATGAATCCTCCAGAACTGATCGAGATTTGAGTGGAAGAGTAACACCAATTCGTGGTATAGGTTGAATGGAGGAACAAAACAATTGGCTGCCTTTCAAGACTAGTTCCACTTTGTGAACGAGAGATGACAACAGTCAGTGTAACGTGGTTCAGAGAGAGATAATGAAAAAAAAAAAAAATTTTTTTTTTGTTCCTGAAACTTTCCACTACCTGGCAACTTTGTGAAATTAATTTTCACTCACTATGAATTTTGGTTTTAAAAAAAATGAATTCACGTGAAACTTTATTTCGTAATGCAGATCGCCTGTTCTCATGTTTAACACTTGCGCCACAGCCACTCTCATTTTTACTGTTAACAAGTAATATAAAAAAAATTATGTCAATTCCTACTTAGATCAACAAAGAAAAATTTTATTTCAGCTACTTTTTATTAAATAGTTACAATTAACATAAATATGTAAAAACATATGACAGAATCACAACATTAAGTGGTAATTAATTTTTATTAATTATCATATTGTCATCCAAAACAATCGTGCCTATAAAATTTTGGTTCAACTGAATGCTTTAAAACGAGAGAAAAAAAACCTTTTCAAGTTTTGACACACAAATCGCCAAAAGTGTCGCTAACGTGGCTGTATTTGTAATTCTTTAAATAATTAGTTTTAATCAAATAATTTTTATTAATTATAATTAAATTATTGTATTGTCATCCAAAATAATCATGTACATTAAATTTCAGCTCAATTGAGCGCTTTAAAATTTATTTTATAAAACGATTGAAAATTCCACCAAGATAAGTAAATAAACAAACAAATAAATATATAGAGTGTGTGAGTTAATAGTAGGATTGAAAAAGAGGTTTAAAATCCTAAATGATGCATTAAATTAATTTTCAGCAATTTAATGACAGCTAATTTCTCCTTCTTTGCGAAAATATTTATTAAAAGAAAGCTTTTAAAATTTTTTATTACTTGTTTTTGTTATTTAATTCACAATGATATATGACAACGGAATTCTGAATTTATTTTCAAAATTTGACTTGTATGTATATTTTTATATTAAAGCAAAAATCATCACTTATATTTTGCAAGTGTTTATCTCAGTTCAAGTCGAGTTTCCAATTTAATTTAAAGACTATTCAAAACAGAAAAATTAACTCAAAATAGCACTTTAAAATTCTTAATTGAACAATATTGTAACATAACTCGAAGAAAACTTTACTCGTCACTAGTCAGTGGGAGGGGGGGGAGGATATATGTCTTGATCTAAGAAAGAATGTATTGAAAGAAATATAGACAGAAAATTCAAACATAAGGAGAAAACGTTTCGAGAGAGAGAGAGCAACTGTGGTAAAATATTTTAAAATGAAGTTAATTTTTTCAACCGAAAATTAAAACAAATCTTTTACAAAAAAAAGGGGGAACATAATTAATCAAAGATATTTGCTACTTTCATTTTATGATGACCCCTTAGTTAAGGCTACGTGTGTGTGTTTTTACTTAATAAAAAATACTTCTTTAGATAGATCTTTTGTCCCATTATTATAGGTCTCCTAAATATAACACATTTAATTATTTACCATATTGTGTTTTCAAAACTTCGAAAAAGTCAACATGAATTCTTATATTATATTCATTTTAACATAAAATTTAAATCAATTGAGAAATTGCATAACATTTATACAAAAAAAAAAGATCAATTCCTATAGAAATAAATGATTCAATAAAATTTGCTATTCTCTGTACATAATAATGAAGTCAAGATACATTATCATTTTAGCATTATTTTCAATTAGAAGAATCTCTAGTTTGGGTTCTATTCTTTAATATCAAACGAAGATAGTTTAAATTTTTTTGTTTATTCACAGAAACTTTCAATATTAAAAAAAATTCATGAGACTAGCACACTGTACCGTTTGAAAGAAGAACGGTAGCGTATTCTTGGTTAATTTAAATATTGAATTTATTTACGTCACACAACTATTGAATATTATTTACTGAATAATACATTGAAGTTATTAAACTTAATTAAAGATTGTTAGTGTCCAATAATTTGTGAGAGGAGGAATCATTTTGCCCACCGCTCCCGAGTAAGTTCAAAGCATCTCTCCTTCATCTTCTCATCTTCCGGTCGACAGGGTTCGATTCCTCAGGGGTCAAAAAGGGGTTGCGCTGCAGCTGCAAGATGCACGTGTGAGTGTCGGGTCCACCAAAGACGCCGATCCCGGTTGGGAATTACGACGTTACAACACACATCGATTTATCATAACTGTATTCTTAATTTGAAATATTTACCAAAACACACAATTCTGCACTTTTACAAGTTAGCTATCAATTCAAATAGAAGAAATAAAGTTGGGGGGGAATGTGCTGATTGAAATTAGAAATTAGTAAAATAAAATATGATACTCTCGATAGTAAAAAAAGGTAAAATGTAATGTTACATTGGATAATCTAGAAGAATGTGTAGTGTTTATGTCCTACATTTTTTTTAACATTAGAAGAACACAACATTAAAGGGAAATAGAAGCCTAGGCAAGTAAGTGAAAGGCTATAATAGAACGTGGTAGAAACGTCAGGTCATCTTCCTAGTGATGATTTCTCCCCAAGAGAGATTTACACACCTGCAGGAACCAGAAGAAGGAAAAAAAGAAAACTCCTCTGCTGACCCTTGACGTAAGAAATCTCTGTCTGCGGTTTCACAGTAATTATCTCAGGTAGTGCTGCTTTCTTCTCCCTCCCCCTACACATTTTGTTCCGATTGGTTATTCCAAGAAGCGAACTGGTAGCTGGGCCAAAAAGTGGTTTTCCAATCAGGTTCCGTGCAATCCAGATTTCAAACAGCGGAAGCTCGAGCCTTGCATGTGGGTTGGGTTACAACGTTACTCAGGAATTATTTCATCGCTTTTTTAAGATAGCGTTAAGGTGGATAAAGAACATTGAGTAATAATCAAATATAGCTGAATAATTGAGTTTTATACATGAATGGAAAATTCGAATACGAAGCATTAAGGAAATGTGTTTCAAATACAAATATCTTCATTCACGTTAAATTTCATGATGACAAAAACGATAAATTACGAAGTGGTGCTTTTTTTGAGATTTTTAATTTTCATATACTGTGACATCTAGTTTAATCAATTTTACTTTTGTATTCATTTTCTGGAGATAATAGAAATATCCTAAGAATTTAAATGAAATAAATCTTTTAGTTTTTAACTATTATACTACTTACTCTCAGAGATGCAGTTGAGAACAAAAAAGGATGGCTTAATGTCGAGATTCATGCCGCGAACAAGAGATAAAGTTATAATTAATGGATGTAGATTTAATTTGAGATGCATCGAATCCGTAAGTATTTTTTTTTTTAGTTCGTGAATTGATTTAGTTGCAACTTGCAATAAGTAAATAAACCGTGAATTTTTAAAAAGCGTATAAATGAATAATTTTCTGATATTTAGTGTCAGTTGAATTAGGATATACACATAAAATTGTTTTAAGAATAGCATTACAAGAAAAGAAAAAAAACTTCAAAGTAATTTTTTGGCAAAAAATGAATGAACTACACATTTTCGAAACATTTTCCCTTTTACGAAAAATGCTTCTATGATAATAATATTTTGCTTGTAAATAGCAGACTTATACACCAGAGTTGAACTAATTTTTTTGAAAAATTCACATCATTTTCAGAGTCTACGATCAATTGAAATAATCAGTGCCGGTTTAAGCTCATTTCGGGTCCTGGGCGCAAAAGATATATTGGCCTCCTTGGCATTGGCGGGTCGAAATTTATAACCAGAAAATCTGGTCCAGTTTATCCCGGCCCCTGGGCGCCCGCCGCAAGCGACCAGTGGATAAACCGGCACTGGAAATAATTACTGGTGTTTTGTTGAAATTTATCTACTGATTTATTAAAATATGAATAAATCCAGTTCTAAATTATATACTTCAAAAATCTTAGTTCAACTCTGGTATCGAAGTACTCGTTATACTATGGCAAAATATTATTATTACCGAAGCATTTTTCATTTTTAAAAATATGTCATTCTTTTTTTTGCATAAAAAAGTGCTTTTAAATAAGTCTTTCATGCAATAATATTTTTAAAACAACTTGCATATCCTCTGGAACTGACATTAAGTATCTACAAAATTATCCATTTATACACTTTTTCATACTCAAAATATTGGACGTAGTCAGTCACAAGTTGATTATCTTTTCACTTCCTACTATTAACTCACATTATCTATATATTTATTTCTTTGTTTGCTTGTTTGTTTATTTATTTATCTTGGTGGAATTTTTGATCGTTAAAAAAATACATTTTAAAGCGCTCATTTGAGCTGAAATTTTCTATACACTATTGTTTTGGGTAAAAATACGATAATTTAAATATAATTAATTGACTGAAACTAATTATTTAAAGAATTACAGATACAGCCATGTTGGTTTCATTTTTAGCGACTTGGGTCAAAACTTGAAAAGATTTTTTTTTCTCACGTTTTAAAGCATTCATTTGAACCAAAATTTTATTTACACGATTGATTTGGATGACAATACGATACTTTAATGATAATTAATAAAAATTAATTACCACTTAATGTTGTGATTCTGTCATATGTATATACATATTTATATTAATTGTAACTATTTAATAAAAAGTAGCTAAAATAAAATTTTTCTTTGTTGATCGAAGTAGGAATTGACCTAAAAAAAAATTTTTTTATGTTACTTGTTCTTTCAGAAGTCGAGACACACTTTGGTTGTACCTGTACAACTGAAAGTTTTCATAAATTAATCAGTTAAATAAAAAAATATATATTTAATTCTTGGTACGCCTTTAGAGAATACTTAAACTTTTCGCAATCAGCAAATATCACAGTCAGATTTCATAACAAAGCAATCAACGCCAGTGAAATAAAAATCTAGATTTTCATTGTTTCGTTTTTTTTCAAAGCATATTTCAAAATTTTATATATCTCTCTCTACATAATTTTTTAAATAAAAGCTATGTTTTAAACAAAAGGATAATTAACTGAACTTTTTATTTCAGGTTTTTGTCAATATTAGAATGTAAGTAAAATATATTTCCACAAACAATTCATGAATTCTAATTTGGGATTTTTATTAAACATTTCACCCAAATTTTACTGTCATTTTGACCTTCCAACTGGTTGATTTTAACACACACTTCCCGTCTGTTTTAAAAATCAATTTACTTTTTTCCCAACTGTTTAAAATCAAATACTTTTTAAGTTTATCAAATATTAGAATTTCATTCACCTTATCTTGACACATTTGAGTTTAATTTTTCTAAAAAAATAAGCAGTAAGGCTGAAAAGATTCATAGATAAAACAGACAAAATTGAAGTTTTTGAATCCATACAAGGAAAAGCAATAGTTATGTTTAAAGATAATTCCGCACGATTAGCTAAATAAATGATACAGCAAAACTATGCTGTTGTAGCTAACGCCACCTGTCTGACGTAGTCAGATCGAGGCCCACGAAATTCATCGTGGCAAGGGACTAGATGTACGCCTGTCGTTGGCCGTAGCCTTGAGTACCATACAGGTGACAGTCCGATTTAGCTCGGTTCCACCCCAATTTTGAGGGAGAACACCCTGGGGGAGGGTAAGGGATTTCTCACCTCTCATCCCCTGCCACCAACACATCACGAGAGGACTTACGGTTGGACGGCTGTTTAGAGTAACCCCATGCCACGGAGGCACTATACATTTACAAACATCCATGTCTTCACCTGGTTTCGAACCTACGGCACAGCAGTCAGCGTCGCTAACCACTATACCGGATGGGCGACGCAAAACTATGTTACTAAGTTGAGTGCATGATACAAAACTGAGTTAAAGTTTGATGACTCTTATTGCAAATTTGTTTTGAGTATTTAAATGCTTCCTATTTAGCAAAATGAAAGCAGTTACAGGTCAAAAACAATCAGTCTTTAATCATAGCTACAACGTGAAATAAAATAGCTTTAAAAAAATAAATACAAATATATTTGTTGGGACAACAATTGCTCAATTCTTTTTGCCAACTAAAGGCCGCACGAGCCAAGTCAGTGTAATAAATAAGTTCCTAATTCTGAGGCCAATTTACACCTTCACTTCAATGCTGAAGCATGGATGTGGAGGAATTCTTGTTCCGCATAAATTCCTGGGATTAAACTCCTTATTTTCTCATTTACAAGCTATTATAGGCCCATCGGAACCAAAAATGTTGAATTATCTGCCATACCAATCAATCTGCTAGCAATTTTGAATTTTCTGAAACTTAATCCCAAGAATCTAGTTGGATCAATAAAACATGGAGGTGGAAGTGTTCTTGTGTGAGGGCGTAAATCGGCCACAGAATGAGGTAATTTGGTAATTTTTGTTGATATTGTGAATCACGCGAGTTCTATTTAAATACACTCTGTCGCAAAAAAATATATGCACCCAGAAGAAATCAAGCTACAATCACGAAACTCGGCAAGAATGTAGTCTGGTAAGAGATATGCAAATGATTAAAATTTCGAAGCCAATGAGACAAGGCTAAGTGTGCTATGCGCATATTAGTTGCGCAACTGGGAGAGTTTAAAAGCATGAGTACGAGCGCCGTACGGCTATCCAAACGAATCTGATGACTTTGATAGACGATATTGAGACTTAGGATGCCTCTAAGACGTAACCGGCGGCAGTACGAGCAGCTGACGGACTTTGATAGGGGCCGTATAATAGGCCTCAGAGAAGCAGGTTGGTCGAATAGACGTATCGGCCGCCACCTCGGTCGGAGCGATATGGTAGTTGCTCGGTGTTGGCAACAGTGGATCACAGAAGGTAGAGTGTACCGTCGCGGAGGGTCAGGACGTCCCAGGAACACAAATGATCGCGAGGATCGTGCAATCAGAAGAGTGGCCACTTCGGCACCAACAACGTCGCTAGCATCGATTCAACGCCACTTACCTCCTTCCAGACATCCAGTGCCATCAAGAGAAACCATAAGGAGACGACTGACCGAAGTTGGCTTGAGGAGCCGACGTCCGCTAAGACGCTTACCACTGACCCCACATCATAGGCAGTGTCGACTGGATTTTTGCGACCTCGGGCAACTTGGAGTGTGACAGACTGGAGACGTGTCATCTTCAGTGATGAATCCCGATTCAGTCTCAGTGCTGATGACCACCGCACACGTGTCTGGAGGCGCACCGGCCAGCGGTCCGATCCGGCATTTATTGTCGAGCGGCATACAGCAATTTCACAAGGTGTGACAGTGTGGGGAGCAATTTCTTGGGACACACGATCATCTTTAGTGGTCCTTCAAGGCACTTTGACAGCTCGCAGATACGTGGACGATATTTTAACGCCGATTGTGCTACCCATGCTATCAAGTCGCCCAGGTGCCATTTATCAACAGGATAATGCTCGTCCACATACTGCGCGACTCTCCCAACAATGTCTTCAAGGATATGACGTCCTACCATGGCCTGCCAGGTCACCAGATCTTTCGCCAATAGAGCATGTCTGGACGCGCTGGGAAGGCAACTGCAGCCGTCCTGAGATACAGGAGAATTAACTGCGCAGATGCAAAGACTATGGCAGGATCTTCCACAGGGGGTCATAAGTGATCTAATTGAATCGATGCCACGCCGAATTTCGGCTTGTATAGCTGCCAGAGGTGGCTTTATTACTTACTGATTTTTAACCTTTTGCAAGCTGTAACCGCTTAATAAAATGATATTTTGTTCTGAATTTTTAATCATTTGTTTATTTTCATATACACTACATGCATACCAAATTTCGTGAATGTAGCTCAATTTCTTCTGGGTGCATATATTTTTTTGCGACAGAGTGTATTTTAAAGAGAAATTTTAAATTATCCGCCTAAAATTTGGATATTGGTGACTACTTAATTTTTTAACAGGGTAATGACGCCAAGTGCACTGCTCTCATTATACGCCACTGGTGTCTCTAACAGCCCCCAAATTATGAAAATATCTCCTCGATCACTTTATTTAGCCCAGTAGAACGCATTTGGTGAGATTTTGACGTAAAAAAAGAAAACATGACAAATAAACAGATAATGAAATAAAAACAATAATCACAAAAGAAATGGAGTAAAATCGATGCAGAAATTACAAAAAACCGATTAAATCTATACCAAGACCCTTAACAGTTGTTGTGGACACTAAAAGATATCCTACTAAGTACTAAATTAAGAAATACAATATTTAAAGCTAAGTTGAGATTTTTGTTAAGTATACGAAGACTTTTGTAGCGTAATTTTTAGGTAGCTTTTTGGTTAATTTTTTTAAAAAATAGTTATGCTATTTTTAAAAAATTAATTATGTCATTCCATTAAAAACAAGTTGCAGATATCATAAAAAATTACAATTACAATATATTAGTTTTTATAGGTTGAAAACATTAAATTTTATATGAAATTGCAAGTGTACGAACACTTTTGTGGCCCACTGTATTTCATTCCATCTAATATTTGCAGCTTCAAACTTTAAAACAATTTTATGTGCTTTTTTTTAAGGTATCCGACTATGTTAAGAATCGTGATTTTACAAAAGCGTATAAATGGATAATATATATTATATTTAGTGTCATTTAGATTCGAAAATGTATATAAAATTGTTTTAAGAATGTTATTCCAATAAAAAGTTATTTAAGTACAATATTTTGAAAAATGCTTCTTTTATAATAATATTTTGTCCTGTACATACCTCAGACCTATGTGCAGAGGCTCAACTAGAATTTTTGAAATATATAACTTAGAAGTGGGTATATCCATGTTTCACGACAACAGAGGAGAGAAATTTTTTGAAAAAAACGCCGATAATTATTTAAATTGGTGGTAACTCTGAAAATAATGTGAATTTCTCAAAAATCATAGTTCAGACTCTCTGGAGAACTTTATATAAGCAATATTATTATTTTAGAAGCATTTTTTATAAAAGGAGAACATTTTGAAAAAATTTTATTCTAAGTTAATTTTTTGCCAAAATATTGTATTTAAATTTTTTTTTGTCCAGATGTCCTTAAAACAATTTTATACATGTATTCTAATCTAAGTGACACTAAATATCATGAAAATTATCCATTTATGCACTTTTTTAAAATCACGGTTCCGAACGTAGTCGGATACCTTAATGCAGGTGAATTTCAACATAAATTTGTAAAAATTTGAAAAAAAAAGCTTATCAAACGAATATATATAAATAGCATATATTAATAAATTTTTTTCAAAATTGCAAATTCCATTATTTCTATTGAAAATTCCAAACCCACAAATGTTTTCCATCTGTTTCATTGAAAATTTCACTTGTCAAAATACGAGATCTTTAGTTAATGTAAAAAATAAAAGATAAATAGATTAGATGTGACAAGTAAATACATTGATTTTGAAATATAAAAGAATTATACGCTTATATGTATTAAATTACTACAAGGCGTTCAAATTTAGAAAAAGGCGAAGATGAAAAAGTATTTTAAATATTCAGTTTATTCCATTAACACCACTGCTTCAAAAATATGAAATGAAAATTCAAATAAAAACGCCATTAGATAGCAGCTATACAAACTTGTAAAGTAGCTTCTTGACACTAAAAATCGAAAAAGGACTTCACCATAACATGAAAACATATCAAACGGGCTTTTTGATATACTGTGTAGATTCGGCAACGAACACAATAGATAAAATGTGGCATCCAAACAGAAAACAATGCCATAAGTAAATAAACAAAATTTTAATCTATGAATGCAGGAAGTGAAGGATAAGAATTAGCAAGCCAAAATACAGTAAAACACATTCAAAAGATCCGTCACAGAAAACAATGGCTTTATCCACAGCAGTGTATGATTACAATTAAAGCTCAAGTTTCAATTGGCAAATATAATAAAGAAAAACATAATGCAGATACGAAACATTTAAAGGAAATGTAACTGAATCTTTAATTACCACTTACACTATGTATAAAGAACAATTTTCAAATATTATCTCCTAAGAGATTAAATATTTCAAAAACAATCGACATCGTTTACGAAATTAAGCAATATAACTATCATGTAAAAATGATTCCAATTATCGTTTGCCTTATAAAAATCAAAATAAACTATATTTTTAAACTTTTTATAATAATTTTACTCACAAAAGCAATGAAGTTCATATATCAAAAAAACATTTATAAAAACAAATAACAGTGTACACAGCAATTAATATTTTTTATTGAAGACCAAAAAGAGGTCCGTTAAACAAACAAATAAAAAATTGCAGTTTTTTTTAAGAATATCTTATTGTTAATTTTATTTTTTAAAAAAAATGGTATTAGCTTTTTGCACAGCTAAATTAGAAAAGAATCGTTTGGTGAATATGAATAATTGATCAATAGTAGGCTAACTGGTGTTCCACATTAAAAAGAATACAAAGCGATTAAAGTAAATAATTCTTTAACAGAATGTACTGATGTCTCCATAAAAAATCTACGTTGATAACGGATAATATAAAATTCAATTTAAGAAAATATTTTCACTCTCTTTCACATTAATTTCACGCATATGAAAATAAAAATATCCGTCACATATTTACTCTCTGAAAACACAATTGATAGAATTTTATTCTTTTTTTTATGTAAATGAATTACAAAATGAGGCTAGTATTATTATTCAAACTTTTAATTCCAAATATGCTATCTGTCTTGAATAATAGACAGCAATTAACTGCATAAAGAACATATTAGAATTATCAAACATACTCCTGTGCAATTTAAAATATATACTATTCAAAATGAATAAAACATAGACAACGTAAATATCTACTAGAACAGCAATGAGAATGACTTTTTAAAAGACAATGCACAGTAGGTAAATTAGTATGAACACAATAGAAACATTCATTAATGATCTCTTAATGGGCAGGAAGTAAAAGAGCTAATTTGAGTACAATGTATAACTAAATGAGCTTTTAAAAACACACAAATTATTAATTGCGGAAATAAAAATCAGAACCTATTTCAATAGCGAACATATTCAATAAAGTATTTAGATGGAGTATGAACAAAATAGTACTTTATCAGAAAGTATAGTAAATAAAAATAATTTTATTTAAAAAAAATAATTATTCTCTCAGCATTTTTTGTGTCTAACGTTAGTGCTTATATAAACTAGAAGTTAATATCAATGGAAGTCATTAGTTTAATATGATACTACAAAAATTCTATGAACATAACCTGTTAATGTTCTTCAAAAATTTATAAAAGAACTAAAAATACTAATGATTTAAAACTTCAATTTCAAGAAAAGAATTGCTAAAAATAAATTATAATCAAAAAGCTAATCACTATTAGAAATGAATTTAAAAAAAGGAAATTGTACATCAAAGGACATATTAATTACCCCTTAAATACGTCAGTTTAGTTGAGCTCCACAGATTAGAAGTAAATATAGTTAGTATCTATTACTATTTTAATTCAGTTCAGTGACAAACAAATAAATTACAAAAAATGGAGAGGGTGTGCAGATTAAGTTGTTCCTATAACATTAATAAATCGGACAATTTCTCGGGAGGATCAGGCAATTAAAATATCCGTATGGGTAATCAAGTTGTAATAAAGTTGCAAACGTTACCAAAAAATTAATTTTTTTTATCACGGTGACTATAGAAATGTAACTAGCAATATTTATTCAGAAGTTCTATTTACACTTTTAGTCCATTAAGAATTTTAATAACTTTATCAGAAAATATGCATTCACGTAATTTCCTTCATCAGTGGCTTGAAGGCTCAGGATGGGCTTTGGTTTTCTCAAGAAACCTTTTCCAGGCCAGCCTTCTTCCAGCTAGTGTTCTCCAATTTTTAGTTATCCAAATTAAGAGGTCTTTTTCTAGACCATCAATCCATCTTAGATTTGGTCTGCCTTTCCTCCGAGTGCCAATTGGTTGGGTTGCCAATTTTTAGTGATGGGGGCTTCATCCATTCTGATAACGTGCCCTGCCCGTTTAATTCGTTATTCTTTGATGAAGTTAACGATGTCAGATTCAAAAGGGTCTCAGGGGTGTTAATTTTGTCTCTAGGGGTTAAAATATAAACAGGGATTGTGGCTTCAAAAAAGTACAAAATGCTTGAAATATAATCATAATTTTAAAAATTATAAGCATATAAAAATTCTGTAATAAATATTAAGTAATTTTTGCGTTGCGCACGCTATTTTTTAAAATAGTAGCCTCTGATGTATAAAACTTTATAGAATTATAAAATGTATCATACTCTTTAAACCCTACATCATTTAAGAATAATATATCTTTTGTACTTCAAAATATTTGAAAACGTAATTTTTTTAAAAAAAATATATAATTTATTATTCTATTTATATAAAAATACTTCAGTGTAATAAGGGGATACATTTAACTTTATAAATCATCTTATAGCTAGTAATTAAGGCTACCATTTTAGAAAATAGCATGCGCAACGTAAAGCTTAATATCGAATTGTTTCTTATTTTCGTATGCTTATAATTTAAAATTATGATTATATTTTAAACATTTTACACTTTTCTGAAGCCCCATTAATTTATAAATAATGTGCAAAAGATTCGAATTATTTAATTTAAATTTAAAAAAATTATACCTGTTTGAAAATTGTTCAAATTTTCAGCCCTCTAGAAAAATTTAACACCCTTGAGACATCTTAATTCAAACAATTTATAAAAACTAAAAAGAGTATGAAGCTTTTACGAAAGAAACTGGAAATAGAACAAATGAAAATTCTGTGAATATGAACACCAAGATAGTAATCACATTTATATATCATAAGAAGTATCAAAATCGAAAGGTAAACAAATTTGCAAAGGATAATGAATGCTAGAACCAAATCGTCTCTTTCCTCCTTTGTCGTGGATAGATACTTAGAAGAAGCAATCATCCAGTCTACTATACTACTCTGTACACGAAATGTCGTGTGTTTAATCCTTTTTTGAATTCAAGGCACATTTCCGATTACAATAAAGGAAATTACTGCAAGCAAAATTACATCTCACAAAAGACTTTTGAGATCTACACGTAAAAAGGAGGCATGTGGCTTGAATGTAAAAAACACTGAAGCAACGTTGCTGCTTATCGACAGATAAAACGCCTAATAAAATCCTTATCCGTCCTTTTTCCCATTCTCGTTCGCGACAGCACACGTGACGGGAGTTCTAAAAGACAACGAACGAAGTTGATGTAATAATTAGAAAATAAACAATGCGTTTAAACGAAGGTCAAAAGAGTTCCTTTTGGTTTTGATTTGAACCTCCCCGCCTTCCCTGATTCGAATTCGTGGTATTACATTCTTTCACAGGAAGTCATTTCGTTCCATTATAGACAGTTCGCCAACTGCCTAGTTTGGCAAAGAACGTCACTTAAAAAGTAACTGACTTACATCAAGTTACAAATTAAGAAGGAAAACAGTCGAAAAAGGAAGGCGAAACAGAAAGCAAAGTGACGAGAGAGAGAAAAAAAACCCTCGAACGCCACACGGGAACTACTGTTTATTTACCACTATCGCTCATAATAAAGAAGGAAGAACTATTTTCGCTACTAAACGCACCACTCTGAAAAAATAACGCCATATATTTTTAGCCTGCGCACATATTTAGAGAAGGTCACACAACCTTCTCCACTACTACAACACACACAATTACAACTACCCTCCCTATATAATGAATAGAAGCACCCAAAATTAACTGCAACAACCAAAAACCACCAACTACACCACCTTTTTTTTTTCTCCCTTACGATGAAATGGATATATGAAAAAGGGGCCATACACAAAACTAATACATCTCCCACAGACAGACACACACTGTATTTCACTTTTTAACGTACAAAGCCAAAATTATTTCAAAAATTTTAAACTAAAAATATTTACCGATTTATCATTATCAGATTGTCTTCATATTGCTATCATTAAAACAGATTTAGAAATATACTAGGTCAGAATGGCTTTTTGTTTATTTTATCTTTCCATTTTAGAAAATATTTGATGGTGTATTCTGCATATTTACTTATTTTTCCATATCCTATCTAATGTTTTTTTAAGTCAAATATTATTTAGTAATGTTTATCAACCATTTTTCAAATGAAAATAAATTGCAGCGATAAAACAGCACTGTCGGATATTTTGTGACATTTCAAAGAATAAAGCTTAATATTGTTACATTAATTCTTGTATCCTTTAACATGAGAAAATGATAAAAATAATAAGAGGAAAAAAACCTTCAATTGTCATTATAAAATTCAGAACTTAAATAATTTCAACAAAAAAAAATTAGCATGTGGCTGAATATTTTTTTCTCACACTGTCTTTAAGAGAGGTTTTCTTTCTCTCTCTCGTAAGAAAAATGTGCTTAACTATTTGAAAATAACAGTCTTTCCGATACATTTCAACAAATACATCTCTTGTTAAGTTTAATCGACCTAAGTACAAATCGTAATAATAGGGGAACTATAAATAAAAAAAACAAATAGAGAATTTAAATTTTTTTAACTATTTTTAAATCTAAACAATAAAAGAAACAAAATAAATATTGGGAAAAAATGTATTAATTTTGAATTCATAACTTGAAGGATATTTGGTGGAAAATAAGAAATGCAAAATAAATTTTAAAATCTGAAGAGACACTAAATTTCATAACGTGGTTTTGCAATACTTTTTAACATTCAGAAAAGTTTCACATTTAAATCATATATCAATGGGGGTTGTTTCTGTTTTTTTCTTCTGCAGACACAGACTGTACACAGAACACATAGCTTAATTTGGAAATAAACTTAATATGTTGCATATTACTGTTGAAGCATATAGGATATATATAGTACAGTTTTTAATTATTACTAAAAAATAACCGAGATATCTGGATAAAATGTATTCCGTATAAATTAAATGTTGTAAACTACAATTATGCATTAATGATATTTTTAGGTTTCAGAAAGCATAGATCGAAGTAACAAGCAATATTAAGAAGATAGGCTCGAGGTGTGATTGGGTTTCTCCATTTGAAAGGTTACACTACTTAAAAATTCCACGATGAAATTATAGCTATCAATAGAAATGACAGCCCATGGATACGACACTGCTGTGACGAGAAAAAGGAATTTTCAAACTGGCCATATATCTCTCACAAACGATCCAAAGTGTAGAAGACCATTACTTAGGACGATGCTGCCACAGTGAAGAATGCGGAGGGTTAATCCTATCAGACCGAAGAGCACCCATCCAAATAAGCATGAATGACACCGATCATATCAACGACAGTGCGTGGAAAATTATTCACGAAGAACTGTACAAGTCAAAGGTGTCAGCACACTGGTTTCCAGCCACGATTACAGATTCCTTTTCAGAAGCAAGCGCGGCGCGGCCTGTCAAGAAAAATGATGATACTTTTGAAGCAAGACGATGCTTTGGGTCGTCTGGTAACAATGGATGAGTCTTGAATCTATCGATTTGATACAAAGACGAAAGATGCGAATGCAGAGTGATTCACCTTCCCCCAAGAAGGCTAAGATGCAAGGAAGGCCGTGTTGTGTTAGGAAGGTCTGAGTTTTAGAATTATCGTGAAGTTACCTTAATATTTGATTTTTTATTAACATCGCAATTTGAAGCTGTACGTGGGCTTCTGGGCCTAGGCCTAATACCATAAACAATCATTCCACTCATTTAGTCGAAATGCGACCATCTGTCGAGTCGGTTTGTACCTAGGTTTGCAAGATTGTGAATTATGTACATTTGTTTCAAATTACCGCTTGTACGATTATTTGACAATGCATGTTATCTACTGTCTATTTCTTATAATCACAGGTAGGGCCTACTTTTGAATAGGGGCCCATGGCCTCAAAAAGTCTTAAGACATCCCTGGGCCCCACACCTCAAATTTCACGCCAACGAGAGGACTTTGAGCCTCGTCAGATTTAACTTACAGTCCCTCTCCAAAGGAGTCTTCAATTGCACCATGTTCAGAACCCAAAACTCGATAACGCCACCTCAAGTTTGCGACCATGACCAATCGGCTACCGAGGCACCATCATCTTAACAGACTACTTGAAGAAGGATCACTATTACAGCACACAGCTGAACGAACTGCGTGATGTTCCGATCAAAAAAGGACACAATATGATTACCGAAGGCGTCCGTCTTTTTGCCGACAATGCGCACCTGCTTACTCATTTCAAGGTGCGGTTAATGAATCAAAGCGATGTACCTTTGAAATTTTCCCACATCCGCCCTATTTTCCCAATTTCACCCCAAGCGATTGTTTTCTTATTCCTAGAAATCAAAAAACCATTCCGGGGGCACTGATTTAATAGCACAAATGACCTCACTCAAGATGTGGAACAATGATTTTCCTTGCAGACTGCTGCGATGACGGCCTTCGAAAGGTCAAGGAATATATAATTCTAGGTGGTGACTTTGAAGGGGAGAAGTCTTAAGAATAAAATATTTTCTTATCTTCCACTCTTTATTATTAGAAGTAATTGAAACTTTACAATCTTCTTTAAGTTTTAATTGCCTATAGACGTACGCGCTGTTCTTTCAAAAATTACAATGAAAATTTACTTGAATATTTCATGATAAATATTGCTATCTAACTATAAAAATTTAATTTGTTTCGGATCTGTATCTCCCGACTATTCGTCTTAACACTGATTTTTTTTTAAAAAAATAATAATAATAAAATCTACATATTACCGTCATCTCTTGTAAATTTTAAAATTTACAGATATTATTTTAAAAACATCAAAATATTGTTCTAAATACATAATTAAAAATTTGCATATTATTTTCACACCTTTTAATCCAGGTTCTTAATCATTGCGAAGAAAAAAATAGGATATATACTTCTCATTTTTCTAGATTTTTTTTTCCTTATCGAAGAGAATTTTTAATAGAAAACTACAATCACATATAATAGTAAAAAAGGAATTAAGTGAATCAATTACAAAAAACTTCAAACTAAATTTTTCGTTTTTTGAAGATGCATATTAAACAATATCGAAACCCTAAAGGGAAACAGTACGATTCAGTTGACAAAAATCAGTCAAAAATTCAAAAAAAAATTTTTAGCCTAAATTAATCTTTATATAATTTTCTATAATCACACAAAATTTGAAAGCTGTAAGTTAAAAAAATTCAGTTATGCTAACTTTTATGTTCGTTTTTACTCACATCTCAATGGCAAATAAAAACGTTAATCAGTTTCATCTAAAGAAAAAATAGCTCATTTATTTTCATTTAATATGCCAAGGCTTTTTTTTTTCTAATGTGCCTGTTGCTTTGAATCCCCCTTTTTTTTTTTTGTTAATAGTACATGTAACAAAAGTTAGTACGCTTCCTTGAATAAAAGCAATACTTATTTTTTAAAAAAAAAAATAATACAATTTAGAATGTACACATTTTTTCAGAGAATTTTCAATAAGCATTCAGAAAAAAAAAAGTATTTTGCCAATACCAATCATGCTTATAGTAAACCCATACCAACATTTGTAATACATATAGCTTGACGTATTTGTAAATCAAATTGCACGTGTGTACGTCAATCAATGTAGGAGGAGTGGCCTTTTTAAATCCATTCATGAATTTTAAAAATTTTCTCTAAAAGATTCAATAATTAGTATTTTGGAAACAAAATCTGTTTTACTTAATCCATATATCGTAGAATCCGGCGTTTAACGCGCACATTTAACACAAAAAATAGGCTCAAAATTTACAGGTGCGCGTTATACGCGGGGTATAAAAATAATAGCTTCAAAAATAAATAAATAAAAAAAAAAGAGATGAGTTTTTAAAAAATTAGACTTCTACAATCAGAATACAGTTCATTTTAAAGAAATAACAAACCTAATGAACTCAAAAAGGTTATAGTTCTGGAAATATACTACTTTTTTCCAAAATTCTAGGAAAAAATCAAATAACTGCAAAACATAAAAGCATTGCATACGTACATTTCAGGTTTCTTCGTAAAGAAGGGAGTGTGCTTTATACGGCGAATATACCTAAAAATTAAAATATACGGTTTGAAAGTATAGGTGAGCTCTATACACCGGGTTTTATCACGAGATTTCTGAAACAAGTAGACTTTAAATTCGGCAAGCATGCTTGCTTTGCTGAATAGAGATCCGTTCAGAATGGGTTTTGAGGAAATCGACTCACAAGAGGGTTGTAGGGGCGTTACAGATGAAATAAAATTTCCGTTTTTAACTATTAGAAATACAGACTAGAATTTTGGCAATCATATTTCTTTTGTTGATTGAAGATCTGTTATGAATGGGTTTTGTAGAAATCCTCTCAATATTATTAGAAACTAGTTTGAAATTACTTACGGTCATATGATTATTTCAGTACACAGGCTATAAAATTTTGAAAATACTATAATCCACTTACCTAAAAGAAAAAAAGAATAATTTATTAACACACAAATAATGCAAAGTATTAAAACTTAAAAAAAAAAGATTAACTGATGAATAAATCATATAAATAAAAAAAAATCATAAATATCCATCAAAAAAGCAGAAATCTCATTCTGTGACGAATCTATACGGAACTTTATCACTAACCTTCTGAGTCGACCTTTTTAGGGAAATTTAATTCCCTACCTATTTCCAATCAACTCCAAAAAAAGCGGACAGGATTCCTTGTTATGCAGATTAGATTAAGTATTTAAGACAAACGAAATAGTAAAGTTGGAGCAGTAGGAGATAGAGATTGAAGCAGAAAGTTATCGTGGATTTAAATTGAAGATTTCTTGTTAGATATATTTAATCTCAAGAATTGAGATTCCGAGTGGTAACTATTGATTTGTATTTAAAGTCTCATTAAAGTTTTAGGAGTGAGATTAAAGTTAAATGTTCAATAAGAACATTAAATATAATTCTGGGATCTCTTATCGTGGTAATCTCTGCGGGATCGTTATTTAATGTTTAATTAATGAGATCATTAATTAAGTTAATTTAAAGGATATTATCTTTAAAACCTCATAATACTATTTAAATAAATTTGTTAATAAGTCTTTGATTCTATTTGGATAAGAAAACCAAATAAAGAAAGTTGTTTATAAAAATGACTACTGGTTCTTACATGACTCCTATTTATTCTCGTTCTCAAAGTGAGGTCCTAGGAGACCTTCACAATTCGTCTTGTAAGGAACCGCTGCCTGCACCTGGCAACAGGTCGAACGAGAGACGATATAAAGAAAAGGATCTGGCAAGGACAGAGGAGAAAAAGGTCGGAACGGGGGAGAGAGAGGGGTGGCGAAAAACCCGGGGTGGTGAAAAGAAGATATGGCTGGACGACGGATGTATCGTAATCTTGTAACATCTCAATATATTCTTTATTTTAAGAAATGTCCCATAGAAGGTGTGGAATAAACAGTAGGACAAAACCCTGTCTGCATTTATTTTCAATTCACAATGCGAACACGATCAGAAAAGAACCCACAAGTTTACACTGGTGTCAGAAGTGGGATTGTCCGAAAAACAAAGAGGTAGATAATAAAAGACTTAATGTGAATAAGGTGTCAACGGAAGGGACAGAATTGGAAGATGGGACGGTCACTGCTATAGTTGATTGGCTAGGTAAAGTCATTCCTAGGCGGGCTATTGAAGACAAATTAAGTAAATTAGTGAAAACATCTATCAGTGTAGATGGGAAATTAGTCCATGCGTTAGTGGATTCTGGTACGGAAATCAGTTGGAATATCCTGGAATATCAGTTGAAGGAGCTTCCACGATTTATTTGAAAGGTATTTTCGGTCCAGCGGTTAAATGTCCTTTAGTATATGTTCCAATTGGTCTTGCTACCGGTGGCCAGGTTAATATGGTGCACCAGCAAGTGTTATGTGCATTGGCAGAAGTTTCGGTAGAAGACGTGTTGCTTCCACCAGAGGTTTTGGATATGCTGGGAGGAGCCCAGAGTGAAGAGAATTCACTGGCTCAAAGCTCTCAGGACCTGAGGGTTGACTCAGGAAATGTAGATGAAACCGAGGTTTCATTGGGTATTCTGCCAGAGAAAGCACATTGAGGATTCTCAAAGGAATATTACTTCACGTCGGAATGAAGTGGGAACATTGGGTACTAAGGATGAGGAGGTGACCGCTGAGATGGATAAAGGAATCATGGTGGCTGATAGTTTTCGTTCCGAACAGGAGGGTTGTGCCGAGTTAGCACTGGTTTGGAAGCATGCTAAGGAAGGCAAAGGAAACTACTATGAAGTAGATGGGTATCTATTTCATAGAGATAAAATACTCGGGGAGAGTATTGGGCAACTGGTAATTCCGAAGTGCAGAAGAACTGACGTGTTGAGACTAGCTCATACTTCAGTGTTCAGTAGTCACATGGGTCCCAAGAAGACGCTTGAACGAATCAAGTATTCTTTATTTTGGAAGGGTCTAAGTTCCGATGTGAAGAAATTTTGTGAGTCATGTAAAGAATGTCAGCTCACTCGATCGGTTAGGATTAAAGACCGATCATCCAGTACACCTGTGGCAAGGCCTGAATTGCCATTTCAGGTGGTGAATATGGATCTGATAGGTCCAATTGATCCGCCAAGCTCAAAGGGACATACATATATTTTATGTCTGGTTGATCAGCACACTAGGTGGGGCGAGGCTAGGCCGGTGACTAGTCTCAGTGCGAAGGTAAACCGTGAAGCTTTGTTAAAGATATTTTCGAGAACCGGGATTTATCTTTTGTTAAAAGGCCGGTGACTAGTCTCAGTGAAGCGAAGGTAACCCGTGAAGCTTTGTTAAAGATATTTTCGCCGGGATTTATCTTTTGTTAAAGGGGCCGGTGACTAGTCTCGGGATTAACCCGTATCTTTATCTTTTGTTAAAAGGAGAAGGTTTTGTAGAAAAGAATAGCGCGGCATCGTGGGTCACGGTACTGGATTTGTGGAAGTGGTATTTTTGTCGTTCTCTCACGAAGAATTATGCCGCGTGCGTTATGTCGTTTGGAATTTACATGACTAAAAAAGTGAGGTTTAAGATTGAATACACTTCTTATGGATGTAATTTAACGGCTCAGGTTTTAAGAATGTTAGAGCAGTTTGTTGTATCTCGAATAGTCGACATAGACATTCTGATGCAAATTTGGAAAAATCGTGTAAAACAAATTAACTTTGTATTAGAATGGGTGAGATGGGTTGGGTCGGAAATCATACCGGCCAAAAGCAAATTAGAGCCGTATAGGAAAGTTTTTACTGTGAACTTAATATGGATTTAGTGAACTCATTGAGCATTCATTCATGAGTTAATGAAATAAACATTGTCTAGATTAAGATAAAAACTGTAATGTATATATTTAGTGTTTTTTTTCTGTATAATGTGTTTTCCATGTGTATCTGTTTGCAATCCCATTACAGTTTAGATCTTTCTGGGAACATAGTCACTTATTTCAATTGGGTGAACTATTAATATTATTTCATGTGTTTGTTTTAAGGAACTTTGACTAGAACACAATCATCAAGACTTTTGACTGTTGCAATTTATTGTGTGTTCTGTCTGTGGAGAGAGAGAGAGATTTTCTGTTTCACGGTTTGTGAATTTTCTGTTCCTGGTGTCTGAAATGGTAAAATCAGCCACAAGGGGCAAATTTTACTCTTAGGTGGGGCGTGTAAGGAACCGCTGCCTGCACCTGGCAGCAGGTCGAACGAGAGACGATATAAAGAAAAGGATCTGGCAAGGACAGAGGAGAAAAAGGTCGGAACGGGGGAGAGAGAGGGGTGGCGAAAAACCCGGGGTGGTGAAAAGAAGATATGGCTGGACGACGGATGTATCGTAATCTTGTAACATCTCAATATATTCTTTATTTTAAGAAATGTCCCATAGAAGGTGTGGAATAAACAGTGGGACAAAACCCTGTCTGCAATTATTTTCAATTCACAATGCGAACACGATCAGAAAAGAACCCACAAGTTTACACGTCTCATAATTAAAATATTTTTTTTAGAAAAACAAACAGAACTGCATTATAATTTGTTTGAATTTTAATAGCCATTAAAAATGGTAAAATTAATGCATATTTATAAATAAGAGAAAAGCAACTCACGCACTCATTCACTATCAACACAAGTAATATAAAAAAAATTAAGTCGATTCCTACTTAGATCAACTAAGAAAAATTTTATTTTAGCTACTTCTTATGAAGTAGTTACACTTAATATAAATATGTATATACATATGACAGAAACACAACATTAAGTGGTAATTAACTTTTATTAATTACACTTAATATAAATATGTATATACTTATACATATTTAGAAACACTTATAGATACTTATAGACAGAAACACAACATTAAGTGGTAATTAATTTTTTATTAATTATCATTAAAGTGTCGTATTGCCATCCAAAATAACCGTGTACATAAAATTTCAGTTCAACTGAATGCTTTAAAACGTGAGAAAAAAACCTTTTCAAGTTTTGACACGTCGCCAAAAATGTGATGCCAACGTGGCTATATTTGTAATTCTCTAAATAATTAGTTTTAATCAATTTTTATTAAATTACTATATTGCAATCCAAAACAATCATGTACATAAAATTTCAGCTCAATTGAGCGCTTTAAAATGTATTTTATTAATGATTGAAAATTACACCAAGATAAATAAATAAATATATAGAAAATGTGAGCTAATACACTGCTGGACAATTGCTAAGAACGGATCACAAATTGCTATGTAGCATAACATTAAGCGAGACATGAGGCCTAGTAGGATAAAATATAGTTGCTACACTGTTCAGACATTAGAATAAAGAATATTTATTGTTCTGGAAAGTACAAAAGCTGTGAAACATCTGAAAGAAAAAAAAAATGTTCATTTGATCTGCGTACGGAGATATGGAACAATGCATCTAAAAGTCAGCAGGCACCTTAAAGAAAGGTATCAGTACGGGATATGTCCACCGTGGAGTGTGATGCAACATTCCACACGTCGTACCATACTTTGCACAACATTATCCAGCAGCTGTTGAGGCAATTTATCCCATTCCTCTGTGAGTGCACGGATGAGGGTGTTCTTGTTTGTCGGAGGATAGTTTTGACCAGCAACTTGCCTCCCAAAGCATCCCACACATTTTCAATGGGGTTTAGATCTGGAGAACGCGCTGGCCATACGAGACGTTGAATACCCTCGCTGTCTAGACAATCCTGAACAGCGAGTGTTCGATGACATGTTGCGTTGTCGTCCATAAAAACAAATTTATCACCGACAGCACCACGGAAAAGATTAACATGAGGAAGTAGAACTTCATCAATGTATCGTTGGCCCGTCATAGTCCCATTCGTAACCACATGTAGGCGCGTGCGGCCATTGATCATGATGTCGGCCCACACCATGATACTGCATGTCGGATATCGGTCCTTTTCCTGGATATTTTCTGGACGATAAGCAGTACCACTCTCGCGCCAGATCAGTTGGCGTCTACAATCCGATGACAGATTGAACCTACTCTCATCTGAGAATAGTACGCATGCCCAGTCCTGTTCAGTCCAATTGTGATGCTCACGACACCATTGCAAACGGGCAGTACGGTGCTGTCTGGTCAATGGGACACACACAACAGGTCTGCGTGCGTATAGTCCTCCTCCCCTCAAACGTCTGGCAACAGTTTTTCGGGAGATCTGCTTTCCTGAGGCAGCAAGAAACTGATTTGTCACCTGCTGAGCTGTGGTGCGCCTGTTCCTTTTTGCTGATAGGACGATATATCTGTCTTCTGCAGGCGTCGTACTTCTAACATGACCTGCCCCGTGCCGTCTACTACACATTCCAGTAGTTTTAAATGACTTCCACAGCCGTGAAACAACGCTGTGAGCGATGTCGAGCACCCTGGCAACATCTGTTATTTTTCGCCCTTCTTCGATCTTTCCAATAATTCGGCCACGCATAAAATCATCTATGTGATGTCGGGAAGACATGCCAAAAATTTTAAGTTCGTCTATTAAATCTTTCCTGTAAAACTTTGACTTGAAACAACAACTGTCTACACGCGTCAAAACCTTTAAAGCTCTTGTGAACGCTATCACGTGATGAACAGACGTGGAAAAAAAATTTGCATACTCATACTTCTTCTTACTAATATCCCGCACTTATTCTAATTTTCCACATTTTGCTTCCTTTCATTTTGTGGTTGCCATGGATGATTGTGTTATCCGTCCTTAGCAATTGTCCAGCAGTGTAGTAAGAAAAATATAATCGAAATTTACAGGTGCGCGTTATACGCCGCGGGCATAAAGTGATAGCTCTAAAAATTAAAAAAAAAAGATTAACGTAAAAAAATTAGATTTCTATGTACCGTAAAATCCGGCGTAACACAAAAAATACCATCAAAATTCACGGGTGCGCGTTGTGCACCGGACATACAAACAATAGCTTTAAAAATAAATAAAAAAATTAAGACACCTACATATATCGAAATACTATTCATTTAAAAGAAATATATTTAAATAACTGAATTTCTCGAAGTATACTATCTTTATCTAAAGTTGCTTTGAATGAAATCTCCAAAAAATGACTTCAAAACATAAGAGAATTATGTACTTTCATTTTATATTTTTCCGAAAAAAAAGGAGTGCGCGTTATTCGGCGAATATACCTAAAAATTAAAGAATTCAGCTTAAAAGTATAGGTGTGCATTATACGCCGGATTTTACGATACATTGGTTACAAGTAAAATGAATTGAAACAAAAAAGTTACATAAAAAAAAAAAATTAAGTCAATTCCTACTTAGGTCAACGAAGAAAATTTTTATTTTAGTTACTTTTTATTAAATAGTTACGATTAATATTAATATGTACATACATATAACAGAATCACATTAACATTAAGTGACAAAATGGAAAGCGATTTTCCTTGCAATTTTCCATTTTCCTTTTTATATAGTGTGTCGGACTATTTTTGTTTGTTACTATTTGTTGATTCATTAAACTGAATTATTTTGATAAAATAGTATAATAAAAAATAAATCTAATTCTCAGAAATTAGACTATCCCAGGTGGGATTCGAACTCAAGAGTTTGGATTAGAAGTCCAACGCGCTATCCATTGCGCTACAGGAACACAACGAATGATTTTCCTTTCTATATATACTGTTGAAGTATTATTTTTGTTTGTAACTATTGATTCATTTTTTAATTTAACTAATGAATTAATGTTTTAAAAACTGTATTAGCATCAAGTGTCATCCAGTACAAGTTTAAAAAATGTATTTGAACTTGAATGGATGAATAAAAAATATATTTTATTGACGACTGAAAATTTGAACAAGATATACGGACAGAGTGAACTGATAGTAAGAATTGAAACCAAAGATTTTTTTTTAATTGCACCATGTCCTTTTAAATGTGATTTTGTAGATGAAAAAAATATATATATTGGCTGAAAAACTGGAAATTAAGCCAACTAAAAAATATTTTTGCAATACTTATTAGCATAGAATCGCCTACTATGGTTATGATAAAGAGACTCATTGCAAAGAAGCACACAAGAGTCAAATGGGGCGGTAGTAGTTAGTTTGGCGTCCATGAACCGAACTTCCGTCCTCCTCCAGCACGCCACTAATACTTTTACAACCTGGGACGGAGGCCAGCGAACGAAAACAAAATTGTCCCACTAGTTACCTTCGTTAAGTAGGGAGCAGCCGCCACGCAAAGGAAACTACCGCTTGCACGCGGACGGAAGCGGGAACGATCCATTAGAGCCATTCATGTATAATGAACCTTAATAAGGCAGCCATGCATAAATAAGCAATCGCAATGGATTCACACTTTCTTTTCTTACCACCCTTGCAGATTTTTACATTTATATATAATTTATATATATATATGAAGTCATTGTGCTAATTTTTTTCAGCGCATAATAATTAAAATATTGAAAGAAATTAGTATTCTAAATGATATATATAATTTTTATCGGTCTACTTATTTATTTGGCGATTGAAAATTTAATTCTCCATATATTGCATTTTGTAAACAGTACAAATATATACGAAACCCCTGCAGCGGAAACATCTTACCCTTAAATTTCACTTTTTCATATTTTTTCAAAAAGTAATAGTATTTAAGCTCAGCAGAATCCTTTGAAATCGAAACTTTAATAACTGCAATAAATAAGTTTAAGTTGAAATTTCTCTTCCGCTTAGGTTTAGATCTGTTTAATTTTTCTTTTCGAACATAATTTTAGTAATTCGTTTGTAGTTCTTCAGGTGGTTATAAAATACTAGCAAAAAAATTGGTATCAAATTCAATCAGACAAAAACTTTAAATGTTTCCAATTCTTTTCAATGAGGGTTGTTTTTTTAACATGTAAATGCAAGTCCAAATTTGAAATAAGCCGAAATAACAAAATGCTAACATTACGTCCACGAATTCAAAATACCTTACGGATGGGAACCTTAAAGGGACGGTACAATAACAATTCCTGGAGATCTAATGCTTCGAAATGGCTTTTTCACTAAATTATACGTATTTTTTTTTATTTAAATAACGTTTTCTTATAAAAAAATACAACTTATTGAACAAAAATTGAAATGAAAAAGTCGAACAGAAAAATAATACAGATAAAAGGTAATACCACTTATATGCTGTATATAATAAGGATAACTACTTATTTGACTGTATTGTAAAAATTCTTAAAATCTATAAATTAAAAATCTTCAAAATAATTTTAGCTCCATAAAAAAAAAATTAATACACAAATTTTCTTGTAAAAAAAAAATGCACATACAAACATTCACACACGATACGAAAATAACGTTTTTACATCCAATACAAAATGGCGCTTAAAGAAAAGAATTTTATTAGCCCTTGACGAGTGTAAATTCTTTCAATATAATAATGACATTTCGGAAATGCCAGACGATGATGATCCCAGGAATGTGTCAAGACAAATTACAAGGGAGGAAAAAACTTATTTTTTACCCCAGAAGGAGAGCTCAGAAAAAAATGTTCGACGTGGTGCTTAGAAATCCAAGGTTATTAGGGTTAATAGAAAAGAACTACAACTAGGATAATCGTTCACCTTGAAATACTGACATAATAAAATATAAATAAATAAGGAATTTTAGGCATGTCAAGAAGCTGCTTCAGATCAAAATTAGAGATAATATAAAGCAGAACCAGATCAGATATGTATTTTTTTTTAAATTTTTCTCTCCTGGATTATCTAAATTATCTGAAAAGTAAACTAAAAATAGATTGTGCACAGTAGCGCAAACAGGAATTTTTCAAGGGGAGGGGGTCGAAAGTCGAAAGCATCATTCTTGTATCATGCTCCTTTTGATTTTGTCGATTTTCGGGAACAAAACACAGTAAAAAATTTATTATTGAATAAATAATTAGTATTAATAAATAAAATTAATCATTAATAACAAATACTTAATAAAATTTTACACACTATATACTTAGAATTATAATCAATTGGAAAAAAAAAATCGAGGGCTTTTGGGGGGTCCAGACAACCAGGACACACCCCTTGTGTGCGTCACTGATTGTGCATGTCTAGTTATGTTATACCTTACTTTATTTCATTGCTTACAAAACGTGGAAATCATAAACGATTTTTTAGAAACTAAAAATAAAACTGAAATTCCTTTTTTATCAGTTTAATAATATTAATAATATTAAATCTCGATTCAATGGAATAACTTGTGTCTTCTTTGAAAACATATGAACTCCCATTTCTGCGACAACAGGGATGTCTTAAGATTTTTTAGGCCAGGGGCCCCTATTTAAAAGTAGGCCCTAAATGTAACCTTTAAAGCAGACAGTATACAATATGCATAGTCAAATACTCGTACAAACGATAATTTGAAACAAATGTGCATGGTTCACAAATCAACCTCAGCACAAACCAGCTCGAGTAGCTAGTTGACATGTAAATTGAAATTCCCTGTTTTTCGAGAAATACCGGAATAAAATTCGCACATTAAAATTATTCAGATGATGATAGTATTAAAGATGAGTCGGAACTAAACGAGGTCTTCAACGAGAGCAAGGTCCAGTTGGCCCATGCTTTCAGACAGCCCTAACAACAAACTTCATATTATATTATATGGCATTATATAAAATATGAGCTGCACTTTTTGAAATACTTAGATTTATAAATAAAAAGTAATACATAAAAATACGAATTAAGCTGGATTTTAAAAAAAAAGTCCTCAGAGACAACAAAAAATCTGCGTTTTAAAATAATTTATAGCATTTGATAATGATAGGAAGGAGAGATCAAAATAATTTAACCAAAAAATACGAACATTTATCATATTTTCCAAATGACATAAGCGGAATATACATAATGGAATAAAATCGGGGGACGTCATAGTCACAAAACCGCAATCACGTATTTCTAGTCAATCGGTTGATGTCGTCCGATGTTGCCAACTTCTGCTTTTTACAGAAACTGTCTTTTAAATAGCAAATATTAATCAGAAATAAGAACGTATAGATGTAAACAAAAATCACTTAATTTAAAAGTTTAAAAAAAAAGGTTTTTTTTTAAGTTTTTATTTTGATTGATTGATTGAATATTAACGTCGCACTGTTCAGCTACACGAGGGCTTTTGGCGACGGACCACGTAATTTTGAACCATGGTCAAGTGACGGGGACGACACCTGAGCTGGCACCCCCTCTCCTAACTACCACACCACACCAACGGGATGACGTTTCAGCTCTCGACAGATTTAACGTGCATCGCTGCCCTACACGGCGGGTCTTTAGTGGTACTGGGCTCGAACTCGTGACAAGGTAAGCCACGGTCCGATACCTATACCACTCGGCTACCGCGGCCAGTTTTTATTTTGAATAACCTTTTGAAGAACCTTAATACCTGAATACTTAATTTTCAAATTTGAAATAGTTTCTAAATTTATTAGTAGAACTACCAGTGCTGGTCTAATCTCAGTTTTGAATTCAACGGAGAACGCGTGATTGCATTTATCATGGCACCAACCGTGAATTTAGCGAATCTGAAATTTTAAAAAAGATAATAGTCAGAAAATAAAACTAAGCCTTTAAAAATAACTAAAAAAAGATATTTTAATCTACAAATCATATAAATGTAATTCAAACCATTACTTTAATGTCTTATTGACGCAACAGCTTCATTCTTTCAATCGAAAAGAAAACAGAGGACTCAAAAAAAAAAAAAAGGAATGCACACATAAGTGTCAATAACGCAATTACCAATCATTGGAAAATACGAGATAACAAATATAATTTCAAGAGCTCTCTTGTAAATGGAAGCATTTCAGGCAAACAAAAAGGGGGATTTTGATCGGGGATAAATTACTCGTACTTAGGCAGTACAAACAAACATCAACAAAGGTACTCGACCCAATACGTCGCGAAGAGTTAAATGATTTCGCAAGTACAGTGCGAACACCTTCAGCTGTGAATGGCAATTTACGCGACGTAATTTCCCAGCAGAATCTGAAAAAATGTTGAGTATCACAGAAATGAAAACGATGACGATTGAGGAAAAGTAAATAGTTGGCTTGTCCCTGAGAAAGATGCGCATCGGGGAAGACTCGCTTCAAGGAATCGCCACTTTGCCTAGCACACTCCAGCGATTCGTAATTCCTCCCCATTTTCCACACTCGTCAGCACACAATGACACTATTAGTACAGATGGCAGATAAGGGGGATATAAACTTCTCTTTTGTAGTGAGAGCCGCGTGTACAATGCCTTCGTTAAGAGGCCGAAATGCAGTTGATGGCACGCTTTTCAGTACACAGCATACGAATAAGAATGGAACAGTTGAAACTGATATCCACAGCAATGGCACAGTGAGAAATTTTCAATCCTTCATTCTACGGCAATGGTTCAGTGAGAAATTTTCAATCCTTCATTCTAAGGTTTAAAAAAAGTAACAGTCTGTACAATCTTGAACGACAATTTGACTAAGTCTTTGGCAATGACATATCAAATCAAAAGACCTCCAAAGAAGGTCATTTTTCTTGTGTATACATTTTTTAATCGTTCGCTCTAGCTCGACTCAAATCGAGCAAATCCTAATTATAATATTATTTGTCTTTCGATGCGAAAAATATTTATAAGAAATTAATCGCTTTCCTGTTAAATGAATATTTTTCATAGAAAATTTATTTTTTTATTTATTGCTTAAGATTTATTCGTGCATTTTTGACGCTGAAAAATTTTACTCCGTTCTAAAATTAATGGAAATGAACCAACTAATATGAAAAAAACATTAATACAAAACAAATCCAATATATATTTCAAAAAGAACTGACAAGCTTAATAATCAACATATAAAAAATGGAAAATAGATATAAACTAATCAATCTTTTAGGACACATTTGCACACTATCCCCACTCTAATGAAACAAAGTTACTAAAATACACGATGGATTTGGAGTAAATAAGCAGAATGAATGATATACTTTAAGGCGGTTATCTGCTATAGCTTAGGGCAGCATCTACTGTCGCAGAAAAATTTTAAAATAATTAATTCACAAA
The DNA here is from genome assembly GCA_019973935.1 of Trichonephila clavipes. Taxonomy (NCBI): domain Eukaryota; kingdom Metazoa; phylum Arthropoda; class Arachnida; order Araneae; family Nephilidae; genus Trichonephila; species Trichonephila clavipes. The sequence continues at coordinate 769,818 of BMAU01003676.1, read as the reverse complement.
AAAACATAATGTAATCATTAGTATCCTAACGAGTGATTATATTATGTTATCAGTAGTTAACCCCTATTTTCTTATTCGTTTTATACATATACAATGCAAATTTTCTTCATTTATTTTTCACAACATAATTCGCAATTTCTGTAGAAATCTCCTAAAATGAAAATCTCTAATATCGTTCAAATAAGCTCGAATAGCATCATATATACGATAAAAAGGACAATACCACAACCTTGACATCAAACCATCACTCGTCCAAAGCTGAAATAATATATTGACAAAAAAAGCCCATATATAAAGACGTGTGACGCACTTGGCCGTTCACAAATCTGTCAAAAGGCGATATGGAGAAAAGAAAAAAGAAAAAAAGCTTCACCAATCGATACCAGGCACCCATGAACAGACGCAGGGTGATCGTAACTCACGCGTGCTAGTCTGGTGGCTTAGAGAAAGCGAAATTTTAAGCTTGCCAACCCTGACCTACATGTCTTCGGCAGCAGTCAGGTGAGATTAGCTACAGATGGTTACAGGGGCGGAAACGAAAGTAAAGTAAGAGAAAGAGCGTGGAAAAAAAGAACGTAAATATAGACATATCCCGTTTCATGGACGGTGATAATCTGACAAGGAACATTTGTAAACATCCAATGATAACAATTTATGGTAATAAACATGCATTTATTGATACATCTCGGTATTTTCGATTTTGTTCCTGTTTGAATTCGTGTCGGGCTAGAACTACACAATAAGTTACTGACGACAGACCTCGAAATTTACAACCACAATCAAGTTATAGATGATATCCAAGAAGTTTCCCAACTTCTAAACCATGTCATATAAGTAGTTTTTGAAAATCATTTGAATTTAATATGTAGCAAGCTTCATTACTTTCCAACCGTTATTATCGGCTGAAAGGGGCCTCGAACTCAAGATACACAACTCACCACAAGGCCACTGTTTTAACTAATCAGGTTGCGGCGACCCCGATTTATTATTGGGGACTGAAACAAATTATAAAACCAGAGTTGGGCTCATTTTATTTTCGCACAGTGAATCCACTATAGTCTGATAATATTATTCGAAGAAAAAATGTTTTGATGGGTCGTTTGATTGTTTATTAACGTCGGACTTTGAAGCCACATGAAGGGTATTAGCCACGAACTTAGTAATTTTGAGCCAAGAGTAAGTGATTTGAACTGTCCCTTCTCTCTCCATTGCACGATTACGAGAGAACACTGAGTCTGGGAAAATTTAACATACATCAGTCCTCTTACAGGTGGGTATTCAGAGGAGGCATCAGGACTTGAATCCAACAAAAACAACACCAGCTACGCGCGAGTTCGTGACCAAAACCACTTGGCTACCGTGGTCATTTTATGCTTTGTTGCGAATATATGAATTGGGTCCGTAAATAAATATTTGAAAAAAATTGAATTTTTTAAAATGATTTTAGTTACTAAGAATAGTAAAATTAAGAGAATACAGGTTAAGGCTGTTTTTGGTTAATGTTAAAGAATAGGGATCCGAGTTAGGTACATATTTTCAGATATAAAAGAAATGAAAAATTAATATTATATTCTCTGGCTTCACTATCCCTTAGAGAATAACATATTTTATCATTCTTCACTTTTTTGACAGAGCTGAGCCATTTCTTCTGGTATAAAATGTGTTTCGCGTTTTTCCTCCTATACCGTAATGTTAAATGAGCTATCCTTTCACGTGTTAAAAGGGAAAAAAATAATACTCAATGAATATTTTGAAGTTTTAGAAACGCTATATTGTTAATAGATGTATAGGGTGTTTTTTTTAGAGGTATAGAACTTTAAATTGCAATAAAACAACGATGTATTATTCGATTGACATGAATTTTTTTTTTATTCGAAAGATAATCTTGTGGCATTACATTTTAAATATGATCAAGCAAGGCGTAGATTCGACGAATGGGCCCAAAACGAGATTGCCGTTGTTCCCGATTTTCATAAGCGAATTTTGTTTAGCGATGAAGTGCACTTCTGGTTGAATGGCTACGTCAACAAACAAAACTGCCGCATTTGGAGTGAAGCTAATCCACAAGTGTATGTCGAAACACCGTTACATCCAGAAAAACTGACTGTTTGGTGCGCTTTATGGGCTGGTGGAATCCTTCTTCAAAAACGATGAAGGCCACAACGTTACAGTCAATGGTGATCGGTATAGAGCCATGATTACTAACTTTTTTCATTCCTGAATTGAACAATCATGATGTCCAGGAGCTGTGGTTCCAACAAGACGGCGCAACATGTCACACAGCTCGTGCCACAATCGATTTATTGAAAGACACGTTTGGTGACCACCTAATTTCACGTTTTGGACCTGTGAATTGGCCTCCAAGATCTTGTGATTTAACACCGCTAGACTATTTTCTGTGGGGCTATGTAAAGTCATTGGTCTATGCGGATAAGCCACAAACGCTTGACCATTTGGAAGACAACATTCGCCGTGTTATTGCCGATATACGGCCACAAATGTTGGAAAAAGTCATCGAAAATTGGACGTCCAGATTGGACTACATCCGAGCCAGCCGTGGCAGTTATATGCCAGAAATCATATTTAAAATGTAATGCCACAAGATTTTCTTTCGAATAAAAAAAAATTCATGTCAATCGAATAATACATCGTTGTTTTATTGCAATTTAAAGTTCTATACCTCTAAAAAAAGACCCTTTATGAGTTATGATATTGCAAATTTTCATGAAAATTGAGGCATTTTTTATGTCTGAAAATGTGCTCCGCGTTTAGTTCAGGCTCTCGTACTTTTGCCGAAAACAGCCTTAAAAGAATTCAATGTATCCCCCTCTCTTGGTTCATAAGTTTATGAATGAGCAACACTCGTGGGGAAGGGGAAACTGTTCACTTTTCGTAAAAGGAACATCAAATAATATCTTTTCTATTACGTATGAATCAAATGTATATATACACTTAACTTACCTAGCAATGACGGTAGTATTATCTGTTAAGGAGTGACGAGTTGAACACCGCCCCTCTTCACGATGGAGACCAGGATTCTAGGGGGCCTAAAGCCTGGTGTTATATTTTTGCAATCCTTTGTAAGATCCAGCTTGGGGCCAAAAATCTGACTCTGCAGGGGGGCTTATATTCTCCGTTACGCCACTCCCGGTAAGCTTAGAATTCCTTCATAGTTGATTAGTATTAAAACTTAAAATTTCCATCACGTATGATAATAGATTATAACACGTCACATTAGTTTTGCACCATAAAAAAATATTTGAATTCTTAGTTCTAGAATTTTATAACATGCCTTTCCCGCAACTTCAACTATCTCATTCTTGCGTCTACAATTTATAAAATAGTCTAAAATTAGATTCTTTTATCACTTAACAATATGTTTACTGATTAAATGCAAAATGGAAAAAAAAAATTATTTACAAAAAGGATCGACATCGAAAAACCTGAGGTAGAAACCTATTTGTGAGAATATGTTCACAAAACCGAAACGTCCTCGTCTGACTTCGAACCGTCAAAAACCCCATTAAAAAGTTCGACACATTTACTAATCGTTTGCAAAAAAAGAAAACATTCTACGTTCACGATGGCAATTCCAACAGATTTATGCTATAGCTGGGAGTGAATAGGTCTTTATTCAGACATAGGTTGCGAGAAAGCAAGCCCAGACATCATTGAAGAGGCAAAGAGTTCAATCATACGAAATGGGGAAACAATGCAGCATTGGCAGGAAGAAACAAAAGCTTTATTTACGTTTCCGCTTCAAGAGGTTTTGTTTACAAGGCCTCGTGCCTGTGAAACCGGCTTTCGACGTCATTAAACAGGTTCGAATCCGGTTTCCTCTCTCCGCTTACAAACTACCTATTGAGAATAATATGGCTAGGAAAGTCTCGAAACCCCTTGATTCGACTCGAATTTGGAAACTCCCTTTCGTTTAAGAAAGTACTTTCTTTAACAAAAAACTATTTTCCTCGAACAAAACAATTTTTTGACAACATGGAAATGCTTTCGCTGAGATGGACCCAGTAAAATGTGTGTAGTTTGTCGTAAAAACAAAATTAAATTTTAAAGTATATTTTAAAACAATTTTTAAAAACATCTGTCTTGTTCGATCGCTATTTTAGTTCTCTCTTTTGAGAAATTTAATTATCGCTAACCTTATATTTGGTTAAATATTTTCTTAAGAATTCTTTTTATCTCAATATCGATAATAATTTTAAAATTCCATTAATTTGTGAGGTATTTATGCATCATAGTAAAAAAAACGAGAGAGAGAATTGACCACAAAAAATAAATTTCATAAATTAAAAACATTAATTGAAATTGTATTTATGTTCAACACAATAAACATATACTGATCAGAATCAACCTGGCAATGAAAGAATTCTTGCCTGTCAATTCTTATCTGCACAGTTATTGTAAAATTACAGTTTAAAAAATATTGAAGACAAAAAAAATCTTATTTAGAACTATTAAAACAATCAAACAATCTTTGTATCATACAAATAATCAAAACTAATTAGCACTTCGTGAAAAGAGAAAAATCCAAAAATTTATAAATTGACAGTAATTAACACAACGAATGCAAGAAATAGGAAGGAAAAAAACATATACTGAAGATTTGAATTCTATAAAGAATTCGTAAATATTTCACAGTAGTTGGTCAATTCATATCATTTCGTGCAACAATAATGTATACGATTAATAATATTCCACAGCATCAAAAAAACTCATTTCCTCAATAAAAGTTCCCAATATTTTTAGGAATCAAGTTACTAAGTATTTTCTTGGACCGTACGCATTAAATGCAAATAAAATTAATTCAAATATTTTTTAAGCGTGTATAAAAGATATTTTCCTTTTTAAAAATTTTTTTTAAATTGTACCCAAAATCATAAACCGACCAAATAAATTCAGAGTAAATCCTGTTTAGAATTTTAAAATGTTTGCAACTGATTCACTATATAATAGAGAATCTCTACTCTCTCTCTCTCTCTCTCTAAATAATGTAATGTAAAAATATACTCTTCAAAAAGTAGACGTCAAAATATTTTTTTTATTAAAGTTAAGACATTTTACATTTACTTCAATTTGTTACAATATATAAAACTGTACAATGCAACATCTTTGTTAAAAGTAAGAATATATATATTACTTAAATATTCACTACTGCATAGTACAACCTATACATACGCATGAAGTATAACATCTTTACAATTCAACTAAGATGTAATAACTGATTTTAGCTACATTTATTAAAACTATATTATTTATAAAAATTCTAAAAAGGTAAAAATCCTTAATGAAATGTTTGAAAAATAGTTCGCTTGAGTGTTAAGCGATTTTTAAAAGACAAAATAAAACAAGGGAAAAAAATTGAAGGAATATTATTCAATATTACTCACAATATTTTATTCATATTACAATACAAGTGAAAATAAACCACGCCGTTTCAAATATGAAACACGATCATAAGAGAATTTTTTATTAAATGTGATTAATGTATATAGACGACTTTATTTAAGTTTTCTAATATTTTGGTGTACTTTCATCGCAAAATTTAACGTCTAACAGTTTAAAGTATGCCTCACAATCAAGCATTGAAAAGCCTCAAGAAGTAAATACATAAGGGTCACATGACACATCGAGGTACTATTTCGAATTTAATAATTGGATAAAGATATCCGAGTATTAAGATTCTTCAAAATGTTATCTAAGTAAAATTACTTCTTCCATATACAGGTTCTTTAAAAATTAAGTATATTTCGTTTACTCCTACGTGCGTCATTATTGTTAACAAACGCATTTTAAAGGAAAATTAGTATAAACAGCAAAGGTTGGCAACAGTGAAAGGCATGGATGGACCAGAAACGTGACTGCATTTATCATGTGACTATGACATCATACGAATTTAACCCATTAACACTAATAAATAAAATTCCATTGAATGAATTAGCTTATTCAAATCGAAAAACATTGCCCCGGATACCTAACCATAATAGTATTTATTAGCTTATTTTCAATGAATATAATAAATTCATCAAACATGTGCTGTTTATGACACAACGTTTTAGGTACAGTTCATTAAAGAAAAAACGAGAATAATTACTCATTTTTAACAATTAAATCAAAGTAAATGCATTTGTTTCTATTGTTGACACTAATTTCACAACTATCCACTTTCAATTAAAATACAGATTTCATTTTTACAAGACACTAAAAAAAAATCTAGAACATAATTAAATAGTTCTTGAATGCATTTAAAAAGAGAAGAATTAACATGAAAACAGTTTAAATAATTATATGTTACGTTAATAAAAATATTTATTTGTATTTTTCTGGAAATCTCAATTACTGTCTTAACTCACTAAAAGAAAAAATATTTTGTGCAAAACGATCTGCGAGAAACAATTTTTAATAAGTAATTTAGAACTATAAATAAGTAAATTGAAATTGTAATGAGAAAACGTTTTCAAACAAAATCTTTATGCGTATGCGTGAGCAAGTTATTTAATATGACAGAAAATAAATCCTTACCTAAATCAGAAAAATAAATTTGTGATTCTATTATGACGTTTCACACACATCAGTTTATCAAATCTTAATTGTTTTTCTAGGTTTGTGATTTAAGGCATAAAAAATACAATTTTCAGATACTGATGGAAAAAGATGTGTGATCGACTTTTTCGGAAACTTATTATATAAAAATATTAAGTTTTAAGTAATACTTTTTCCTAGGAAACGAAAAATTTTGTTACTTTCAGCCAAGGGTTCATTTAAGAAGTTTGCAACATATTTAAATTTCAATTATGTAAACTTATACTACTTGTTGCAATTTCTTCTCTACGCATGTCAAGAGACGTGATATATTGAGACATATGTAACATAATTGCCTTGTAAATATTTTGAAAACTGACAAAATTTCAGTACATTTAAGTACGAAAGTAATCAATCTACATAAGGAAAAAATACTTATTCAATCCATCCAAGATTTTATAGCTATTTTGTATCGTATATAATAAGGATTCAATCCCATAGTGCATCGGTTTTTAAGCTTTCGATGGTCGCGGTCCCCCTTTATGTATTAGCCTGACATTGCTGTCCCCTAAAATTTTGAACATCCATCTCTAAATTAATATTCTGGATCGAAAAACATGTTTTAGTAGAATTTTTTCATTGGCGACAATTTAGTGTTTAGTGATCTAGTCTAGAATGGTACATCTTTCAATTTTTCTACGAAGTCTTTTAGAATATGTAAAAGAGGAAACTCTTAATATTAAATCAGATCTTTGCGGACCCACTAAAAAGACGCTGGGGACCCCTTGGGGGTTTGTAGACCACAGTTTAAGAACCACTCCCATAGAGCGTCCTCTATTGAAATACCTCATAAATATGCCATTTTTCGTTTTAAAAAGAAAGTTTAAAAGCAATTTAACTACACAATATAGAAGGTAAAATAGCGAATATATTTTATAGCAACAGGTTGAATTCAAACAATACATGGTTACTGTAAAATCCAGCTTATAACAAGCACCCATACTTTCAAGTTGTATTTAATTTTTAGTTATATTCGCCGTATAACGCGCACCTCCTGTTTTACAAATAAATCTGAAATGTTATTTTACAATGCTCTAATGTTTTGAACTCATTTATTCGTATTATCCCAGACTTTTGAAAAAATAGTATACTTCTAAAACTACAACGCTTTTATTTCATATAGCATGCCATTTCTTTTAAATAAACAAATTTTCAATGTGTGTAGAAGTAAAATTCTTTTATGCTCATCTCTTTTGTTAATTTTAAAGCTATCGTTTTTATACAAGGCGTATAACGCGCACCTGTAAATTTAGATTTTTCATGTTAAAAATGCGCGTTTTTGCCGGATTTTACGGTAATTATTCAGTAAAAAAATTTAAAAACAATTATACAATATAGTGAAGTCAGAAAAAAATTAAACAATTTTTTTTCCCTTCCAATTTAAAGAAATGGACCGAAATTAGGCTCTATCTTGCAAAATTGGGCAAAGACGGTCTTAAAATATATTTTCTTTCAGTTATTGAAAACTTGATGTAATTGCAAATCATAACATTCTACGTCACAGGTGGAATTTTAATAAATATATTCCATTTATTTTTTTAGGGGGGGGGATGATTTAAAACGATAGAATTCTATTATTTTGTAGGAGAAAGTTGTACCCTAGAAGAGAGAAGCAAAGTTACCGATTGGGAATATTACATGAGTGAATGAGGTTTAAGGGTCGTTGTCCGTCCCTAGCCGTTTTTCCACTAGGTTATTTTCTTTTGTAATGGAGAAAGTAGCGGAGCCACTTCTTTTATTCCCGACAAGTTTCTCCTTCACTAAGACCGGCTACTGACGTTTTGTAACGCGCTGATGATTCGGACGGATTTGAGGGCTTTAGTTACACTTTTACATTTTTCAGTAGCCGAATTTTGTCATACAACAAAAAAATTGAAAAAATATTTATCTTAATCTGGTTACTAGCATTCAGCTAAAATAAACGGATTAAGGTAATATAAATTCTTATAACGTATGAAGGATTTGGAATATAGATCAGATTACTTCTGGCCCTAAGATGACTATGTTCGGAACCGTGATTTTGAATAAAGAATTTTATAAATAAATATTTTTCTTATATTAAGGTATCCGAACCGTGATTTTGAATAAAGAATTTTATAAATAAATATTTTTCTTATATTAAGGTATCCGACTACGTTCGGAACCGTGATTTTAAAAAGGCGCATAAATGGATAATTTTAATGATATTTAGTGTCGCTTAGATTAGAATACATGTTTAAAATTGTTTTAAGGATATTTGGGCGAAAAAAAATTATTTAAATACGATATATTTCGGCAAAAAATTAACTTAGAATAACCTTTTTTCAAAATGTTCTCCTTTTGCAAAAAATGCTTCTATTGTAATAATATTTTGCCTGTATATAGCTGAAACCTCTTTTCAGAGGCTCAACTATGATTTTTGAAAAATTAACGTTATTTTCAGAGTTACAGCCAATTGAATTGATTATCGGCGTTTTTTTCTTAAAATTTCTCCCCTCTGTTGTCGTAAAACACATGGATAAACCCACTTCTAAGTTATATATTTCAAAAATTCTAGTCGAGCCTCTGTACAGAGATCTGAGCTATATACAGGCAAAATATTGTTATAATAGAAGCATTTTTCACAAAAGGAGAATATTTTGAAAATGGGTCATTCTATGTTCCTTTTTTGTCAAAATATTGTACTTAAAAAATTTTTTTTATTGTAATACTATTCTTAAAACAATTTTATATACATTTTCTAATCTAAGTGACACTAAATATCATAAATATTATCCATTTATACGCTTTTGCAAAATCACGGTTCCGAACGTAGTCCGATACCTTAAATGTCAGTTGAATTTGAATATGCACATAAAATAGTTTTTGAATATTATTACAGTAAAAAATTATTTAAATGCAATTTTTTGGCAAATAATGCAGGAAAAATGACTTATTTCCACAAAACAGATTCTTAAAATTCTTCTACTATTAATATTTTACCTATAAATGTAGCTAGGATTTCCCTAGGATTTTTGAAAAATCCATATTATTTTCAGTAACGATCATTTGAAATAATAATGGATGTTTATCAGTGGTGTAAAGCAGCAAAGTCAGGTTTGGGGCCCAAAAACTAGATCTTACAAAGGACTGCAAAACCATAAGGTGACATAAGTTTTGGGCCCCCTAGAATCCTACCCCCCTTTACCGGGTGTTTATTGTTAAATTTTCTCCAGTCTGATATATTAAAATGCAAATAAATTCACTTCTAAATTATATATTTCAAAAATCCTAGTTCAGGTTCTGTGTAGAAATTTGAGCTATTATTAGGCAAAATATTATCACAGAAACATTTTTCAAAACAGAAGAATGTTTTGAAAATGTCATTTTTTCTTTATTATTTGCGCAAAAAAAAAATTGGTTTTAAATACTTTTTTATTGTAACAATATCCTTAAGACAATTTTATACGTATATTATAATTCAAATGCCACTAAATGTCAAAAAATTTATTCATTTATACGCTTTTATAAAATCACGGTTCCCACAACGTAGTCAGACACTATTTTGAAACCATTTTTTAAAATAATGTGGTAGATCCGGATATTAAATTCTGAAAAGGTAATATAGACTTAATTTCGAATATCTCATAACACACATTAGAACAAAATTATTTGATGAACGAAACCTGAAAAATGAATTTTGCCGAAAATCTAGACAGAATTTCAAATAGTGTACTAGCTAGAGACAAATATCAAAGTTAAAGATAAATTACAAATATGTTAAATTGTTACGACAAGCAAAAACCAAAGCAAGAATACAAAAATTACAGAAGTCATCCATCAAGGAGAATCTTATCAGGAATATATCAATTCCATTGTCTTTGCGAATAATAACTTACAAATTAAAGTTTGTCATGTTAAATTTTTGAAGGAATTTTTTTTCCTTTGGGGAAGGGGGGGTATAAATCTCTGTGTGTTTCGACCACTGTTACATGTATCTTTTATAACTCAGCAACTATAAGTTCGGAATACTTTACATTCCTTCAATATTCCTATTAATATATATAATATATCCCTTGTTTTTAATCATATAGTCACAAATAATTCCATGATTAAAACATAGTTAATAAATATTACTTATATAAATTGAAAACTTCAGCGCTAAGTATAAAGATAAAATATTAATTGAAACAAAATAGTTCCAGTTGGTACTTAACGCAACACACACAAAAGCAAAGAAAAAAAATCTAAAAACTCTTATCAAATGTTTATCGTTCGAAAATCAAACCTAAATTTTGAGAGCAAATATTTATTTAACTGCGGGAAACTAGATTGGCTGAGTGTAACTGTAATTCTTGGGGGGGGGGAGCAACCGCGCCCTTTGTTTTCTTCGTCTTATTTTTATCTTGTTTTAATTGATTGTGAATATATATAGAAATGAATATTATATATCTATGTATATACAGAACAGTTCGGTTACAAGCAGACATTAAATTCTCTCCGCTAATTTTTCTTTACATACCATTACCCTTTCCCCCGCTCTAAACAGAGTTATTTATTTTTTCTCACGCTCTAATAATACAAATAAACCCAAAATGCTAAAAACGAACATGTGAAGCATACGTTAAATGCAAAAGTTGAAGTTCCATTTCTTAAAATTAAAATTATACTATCGCAAAATACAACTATCTAGGAAATCTAATGTTGTGCAGGATTTCGATGAATGATTATGATAGCACCTTTGATCTATCGAGAACCTCATTAGACATTTTAAGCGAAGTTCAATGAACAGGTCCTTCCTTATTCTGAGGTCTCGTATTAACCCCTAGGGGACAAGAATACGTTTCCTTACTAGCATCAATAAAGGAATCAGGACTATCAAGATGTGTTTAAATGGTAGCCATTTTTCACAGTGAAAGACTTGTATCTACATTTATATAGATAGAATACAAAAAACAATTTTAAATTAGAGAATTTTGTAATAAGAAGTTATATTTTCACCAAGTGGTCTTGAAATTTGAATTTAGAATCATAATATAATCAACCTAGTGTTTATTCTCCAATCAAGAATATGGATTAAAAGCGAGAGTATAGTTCAGATTGAGAAAGACTTTGAAATTACTAAAAAATAGTTTTGCATAACATTAAAGCGTGATTCTTTTTTTAATTAAAGAATAATTGAAACATTGAAGTATTGATCAGAATAGGGAAAAAAATTCAGTATTAAAAACCCTTTGCTTTTGTACGATTGGGAACAAGTGCAAACTTCTTTTTTGTGGCTAATTTTAATAAAAACTAAATAAAGCATAACTGAGTATAAATTTAATGGCGAAACTTTTTTTTTTAAAGACAAAGAACATTCTATATATATAAGTGGTAATGAAAATTTATGTATATTCGATGTAAACATATTTAATTTGATGAAATCTAGATTATTTTAAACATTTTATCGGATTAATTAGTTTTCAACACATTAAAGGAAACGTGTTTTATTTCGATACTTGTTTTCGTTTGTTTCAAAATAGAAACGAAAAAACATAGCATTCAAATATGTTGCCCAAACATTCAGATATTACCCAAGCATACCATTTCGAACATGTAGCTAAATCATATTTGGTCCTTTTTCAAGAAAAATGTTTCTAAAAAAATATTTTTTTTAAAAAAATCAACTCCTTTTAGAACCCTCTACTTTTTTCCTCAACTGACGTGTGGAAAACGATGTGTAATCCACAACACCTTTTCTTTGCACGAATTAAATTGCTTTATAATTTCATATTCAAGATACAGTAATTTAAATTCCTCATAACTTTTTCACTTACTGATGTGTATCTGGAAAAATATCAATTTTCAAAGATTTATATTCTTTTCAAAGATTTATATTCTTTTTAAACTAGAAAGCATAATCCGCAATGAGTAGATTTCATTAATTAACATAGGGTAACGCGTGTGTAGTATTTCTACGCAGCTTTTCATTTTATTGATTTACGAGGGATTTGTGAAGACGAACTCTGAGTCAGAGAAAGCTATGCGCGTGATTCAGGCGACGGGAATGCATTTGTAAAAGAAAATTTTCTGGCATAATCCTATTCGAATCACAAAAACCATCTATTAACGAGAGAACAACATTATTAATTCATTTGCTGCTTCTTCCTAAGCTGATAATTTCGATTCAGTCTGCGTTATATTTTGGATTCAAATTTATGAGAAAATTAAACAAATATCTAAACACTTAAATTTAATCACGAAATATTTCGTTCATTACAATTTTTCTTTATTACACTGCTTTTTTATTCTCCTTCATTGCACGTCCATCTTTGTAATGAGAACATTAATATTTAGTAAAAAAAAATTATTTAATAAAAAAAAAATTTTTTTAAAAATATGAAGACATAAATGTAACAAATAAGAGAATATAAAGCCTACATTGACTCTCTAATAAGGCAAATGCTTTGTTTCTGAACAATCGTTCCCACATGAGCTGATGAAATAATTTATGTTAAGATCTTTATATATAAAAATCTTCTGTGCGTGTGTTTGTCACTAAACTCCTCCTAAACGGCTGGACCGATTTCGATGAAATTTTTTGTGTGGGTTAAAGTAAATTCGAGAATGGTTTAGATTCACAATTCGGTCCGATATCGCAATTAGTTAAAAAGATATTAATTAAAAACATTCAAAAAATACAACTCAACATTCACTTGCATTGTTGTAACAACGCTATTGTTATAAAATAAAATTTCCTTTCATCTGAATGCTTTAACACGTGAGAAAAAAACCTTTTCAAATTTTGACATAAGTCGGCAAAAGGGTCGCTAAGTCGCCAACGTGGCTGTATTTGTAAGTTTTTAAATAATTAGTTTTAATCAATTAATTTTTATTAATTATAATTAAAAATTATAGTACTGTCATCCAAAATAATCATGTACATTAATTACATTTCAGCTCAATTGAGCGGTTTAAAATGTATTTTATTAACAATTGAAAATTCCACCTAGATAAATAAATAAACAAACAAAAACAAATAAAATATGTATAGAAATCGTGCGCTAATAGTAGGAATTGAAAAAGATGTAAGTTGGCGTCGAAAATTGATTTTCATCCAAACCCGGTCTTTATTGTTACGAAAATGCAGACGATTCACGCTTTTTAGCGTTTTTAATTAATATCTTTACAAATAATCTTTATATATGTAATTCTGTGCGTGTGTATGTAACTGAACTCCTCCTAAACGGCTGGACCGATTTTGATGAAAGTTTTTGTCTGTTCCATGGTTTTGTCTGTAATGGTTTAGATTTATATTTCGGTTTAGAAATGTCTAAATTTATTAATTGTTTCTTGGAATGTTTTAATTGGATTGCGTATTATTATTCAAAAACCTTGTTGAATTTTGGTGTACAGGACAACGTGTTTTACATAATTTTTGAAAGAATTCTATTATTGTATTCACTTTTATTTAGTTCTTAAATAATTAATTAAAGTTATTATACTTAGTTATTACATAGGTACTACAATTTAAACATAATTTGAGCATAGATTTCTTAAGAATTCACAAATAGAATATAACCATTTACTATAACCATTGGCGCACACAAGGAGGGGGGGTCCGGGGGTCCGACCCCCAAAGCCCTTGATATTTTTTTCCGATTGATTATAATTCTAAGTATATAGTACGTAAAATTTAATTAAGTATTTGTTATTAAAAAGGAATTTTATTAATTAATGCTAAATATTTATTAAATAATTAGTTTTTTACTGTGTTTTGTTCCCGAAAATCGACAAAATCAAAAGGAACATGGTACAAGAATGATGAACTTTCGACCCCCCTTGAAAAATTCCTGTGTGCGCTACTGACTATAACCTCATTATTGTCATTGAAATAAAATTAGAATTGATTCCTTTTTTTAAAAAATATACCAAGGAGTGGATCCATCCACTAGGATCATTAAACTGAAGGGGGGGGGATATATACCTTATATAGCTTAAAAAACAGACAAAATAAATTTGACTTTGATGAAACTACCAAAAACAACTCTAGGTACAACTTTAGTTTAATTCAGTCCTTTAGCGATGGAGAAAAAATACTGTCGTTAAATTGACCACAACAGCTTGTTTTCTAATATGACAGTAATTCGCCAAGTTGGCGACAGACAACAGAGTGGACTAAAAATAGGATCCGAAAGCACAAAATATAATCAGGAAGTCTTAATTTTGTAATTTATTTTCCCCTACTTTAACATTAATCAGAATTAAAAACAAATAACTCGAACGAATTGTAGAATAAACTGAAAAAGAAATTATAACAGCATTAAGTTTGCAAACTATTTAAAATAGATAAATCAATTTCATCTCTCTAAAATTACTGAAACATATAAAATAGACTTATTTGATAGAATACACTGCAAACGCAGAACTGAAAACATCGTATCGCCAAAATTAAAAATTTAACTGATGAAAGAATTTTTTTTACGGAAATTTATTTCAAAAAGAGAATTGTAGTTCTGTTACAAACACCAAACAAATGAGTAAATATACCAATAAGTAGAAACAATGATAATGAAATACGTAAATAAAAATAAGTAATGATCTCCAGATTTACAAAAACAGAATAATTTATCGCATTCAAAGATAAATGTAATGTAATTTTGCCGAGAACAAACACAGCCAAATTGGTACTCAAGGGATCTTTTACATGACACATAATCATATGACATGCGTGGCTACGATTTTCGTATAAGAAAATCTATCGACTTCAGCCGGGATCGAACCCGCAACACCTTAGGCTTTCGAAGCAGACACGGTACCTCTAAGCCACCGAGACGACTGTTTTTTAGAATTAATTCCTTACCAAGAGAGGTCTGCATACGCTACTGGCCAGTGGCGTAATGGAGAATATTAGGGCTCCCCTGCAAACTCGTTTTGGGCCCCGAGCCCAAATACGTACTCAAACTTTGGGCCCTCTAGAGATCATACCCCCCACCCGCAATGCGGGGGTGCATGTTACGCCACTGCTACTAGCTACATCACACATACGCACAAACTCTTTTTCTTGTCAAAAAATATAAGCAAAGTATTTGTAAGAGAACTAACAATTGATGAAATTTTGAGAAAAATCTAGAGCATTTAATTTCATTCAGACATATCAATACTGCACCGAAATTTGAACAAAAGATCGAAGTGCTTTAGAAGTACAGTGCATAAAAGTACAAGTGTACGTTTGATCCGCATTCAAACCCAGAGATAGCATTGTTAGCATTTAAAAAGCCGGTTCGGTATAATCCAATACCTTTAAAAGAAAAAGTGTAGCAATTTCCCTTTCCCTACTCGGATTGTCTAGGTGTCAAAAATGACACTTTTACAGCCGATTTTAGAGCGAGGGCACGCATGACACACTTCCGTTTTTCTACGCATTAGCTGATTTGAAAAGGGACGTCGCGACAACTAATTTTAACAGAAGATGGAAGGCGGGTTTCTTTCAAGAAACCGCTTATAGGGTTTTACTAAAATGCGTCTGGTTTTTAAAAACCACGAAGTAAAGCCGTGGGAGACAATGCCATGGTGGATATCTAGAAGCTAACACAGCATGTCGTTCCCAGAAAACGGCAAAAAAATTGAAAATAATGGAAAAGAAAGAAAGGAAGAGAAAAAAAATCCGCCCGTAAGGACAGTATAATAGAAGGGCATTGTGGGCTCGAATTTGGGTTGAGGCATAAATTTAATTCGTCGAACAAAACGTCAGCGCGTTCTGACAGATCTAGTTTACAGATGCGAGACAATGCATATTGTAATGGAGAGCGACGAATCCTTTCTTCTTTTCAGCGTGCGCGACCGGGTATGAGATTAATTGCAGAAAGGATCTCGGATTCGATGGCTAGAGTGAGAGAGATGAGTGAGCATTATGCTAATTTTGCTCACTCAACCCGAGTAGACGATGGAATAAAAATAAATAAAAAAGCAGCATTGGCAGAAACGGCTATGGGTCACGGCTGTCCTGTTCTGGTAGGAACAATTTAATGCGGATGCGTCCGTCAGGTGCGCGAGAACGCCGAGACCTTAACAGCTGGAAGAAATTTTTTTTTTTTTTTCCATTTGGGTTCAGTCTCATCTGCATAGCACTCTGTGTCGGGCTTTTTGATTTGATTGAAACCAAACACACGCTGTTTTCAGACATTCTGATCATGTAATCTAGTGTTGAAAAATTGGTGAATAAAATTTTGCAAAATAGTATATTCTAAATGTTTTATTAAATTGTGAATTGGAAATCATGAGGTATTCATTAACACAACAAAAAAAACATTTGGGGGGACACTAGCGTAGCTAGTCCTGAGGAGGTCATGTATCGAAATTCCTTAGGGAGCCTTTTTTAAAAATAGAAGTTCTGTTCATGGGATTATTGACATTTCACAATTTTTTGCTTACATTTGCAGGGGCCCCAGTAGATTGGGGGCCCTGTATCATTGATACGGCGGTAGCTACACACCTGGGAGGGGGGAGGCTATTACTCCCTAAATTTCCTACAAGTTGTAAAAATACCTTTAATCAACCGTTATATACATATATGCAACTCCATCACGCAGTTCTGCTTTCACTTAAGAAAAATTTCAAACAATTTTTATAGGCAAGTTGATAAAATTTTCAAGCGTAAAAAAAAAAAAAATCAATACCATACAATTTCATTAAATTCAAACTAGTTTGGAGGAAAATGTACATCGAGAAGATAAACGTATGTAACTACACAACAGAGTATTTAACTCCGAATTCAAACGCATAAATTTTACAGTTCAAAGAAAATTTGAAGCTCAAATTTAAAATTTATTCCAAATTAATGCAATCGCTAAAAGCAGAAAACATTAGTATGCTTTTCTAAAAATAATTTAGAACGTCTTTGAGGAAAAACATCTTTAAAACAAACCGTCAAACAGACATTGACATTAGTTACACGAACTAATCAAAAAACGAGTACTACTTTGACAAATTTTTAACTCTCTTTTATACAGACAAATTGAAAAGAAACAAAATGCTCTACTAAAACCAGACAGCCTATATCCACCTTTGAAACTGTTTATATACACTTAGAAAACCTTCGCATTCTTCACAAGGACAAATCCATAAGCAATTAAACAAAACGTAAGTTCACGTTTTTTATGTAACAATAATGGCAGTAAATTCAGGAGAGGAAAAGGTAAAAAAAAGCGAGTGATAATTGAAAGTGTGGAACCCGATTAAATAAAGATAGTATCTGGGTACTGGTCCTATCACTGTAAGGTACACCATACCGGCAAAAACTCGTGAAGAGAAAGGGAAACAAAGCTAAGTGGCGCAATATTGCTTCAAATGACGAAACCGTATTCTTTTCGCTTGAAAAGCTCGCAATTCCGACTCGTTCGCTATCAACTTAACCTATTTATCTTACCTTTTTCCGTACACTTATCGGAAAATGCTTTCGTTCTTGATGAATTAAAAACTAGATCTGGCGCACAGTTTCCTTTCGAAGCCATCGTTTCTCAATTAATAGCAACCCCCTTCCACTTCTGGTGTCGCTTTCACTGTCTGGGATATTTGAAAGGGAAAAAAACAATATAACATGTTATTGAAAATGTTCGTTTTGAAACTTTTCCCGTTAAAAAATAAATCAGTATAAGAAAGGAACAGTTTAAAAACCAAACAGAAGACTAAAAACGCTTTTAAAGAATTAAAGAGCGGTTTCACTCTATGCTGTGCCCTCAAGTATATATGTAAAATAGGAATTTGTACCTAATTTTACATACAACGGAATAAATAACATTTTCCATGAGCTTATAAGAAAATGTTCTCAAGCATTAAAAAGATCTGGTGCATAACCAGTGGCGTACACTGGTTTCTTATATGGTCTATTATGGGGTACATTCTAAAAAACAAGCAGAATGTCTTTCAAAAAGTGGTAGTATAAATAGTGGAACGTATCCCAAGTAGCAGTCCCAAGAAATAACCAGTGGCGTACACAGACCTCCTCTTACGGTCTATTGTGGGGTGCATTTTAAAAAATAAGTGGGGTGTACGCCTAGTAGTGGTAACGCAAGTAGCGGAATGTATTCTCAGTAGCAGTTCCAAAAAATAACCAGGAGTGCACAGATCTCTCTAATGGTCTATATTATGGGGTACATTCTAAAAACAAGCAGAATGTACAAGTAGAAAGACCTCTCGTGGGATACATTCTAAAAAACAAGTAAATGAAAGCGCGGAGAGGTAATTTCTACGGTAAAAAAAAATTGTTCTACAGAGAAGTATTTTGAACTCTCCCTTGCCCTTATGCGCTCCACTGTGCACAGCTTCCGTTCTCTCGAAAACAATGTTAAGTTAGTGAAAATCCTTACCATTTATATTTCGTGTGACTTTCATTGTCTGGGATACCTCGAAGAGAGTGAGAGAGAGAGAATTACATTATAAACGTCGCACTATATATAAAACAACACATCTATACCTCATGCAGAAAAAAAAAATCGAAAATATTTGTTTTAAAAACTTTTCAACGAATAGGCAGAGCAAAAAAATCTTGAAAAGAATAGATATGTAGCTTTAAAGAAACAAACATTTTAAAAGTAGACAGGAAACGAAAACATTTAAAATGATTTTGAATAAAGTGATTTATCACTATGCATATTTAATACATATTCAAATTCACAAAATGTATGATTTTGATAATAATATGTCCCGCTTCCCACTAAAAAAATTAAAGAATGGACAGATAAGAATGAATAACAAAGGAGGATACTTATTGAAATGCATAAATAACAACCACTGAAAAGGTTTAAGCGACATACATCGGGAAAGGAAAATATATCGCAGAAAAAAACATCAACAGAAAAACACTTTCAAAAACAACTTGGGGAAAAAATTATTTATTATTAAATCTAACTCTTCAAATTTTTTTTTAAAAAATGACAGTACGACATTTCTGCTTAATCGGATTTATATCATAAAACGAAAAATGCAATAACAGAATCACAAAGGTAAACATTTTTTAAGCTTTATTTTTTTTTAAACCATAAACTGGATTTCCAAATTTATTGAATTCATTGAGAAAACTTAACTCGTTAGAACACGTTTAAAGTTATATGTCGTATACTATACACGACCTCAAAGCATACAAACTGTTATACAATTTTTAAAATACTTTAATCTCTATCCCAACAAGCAACATTTGACTAGAATAAGTAAGCTCTAATTGTCCCCACAGAGGTTTTAAAAAACCAGTTGCAAAATTACAAATAGTTCAAAAGATTTTATACAAAGCAACTTTTTTTTTTTCAATTGCGCCTAGGTTTAGTACACTCGAGTTAGTTTTATCAAATCGTTTATCTCTTCGCGATCGACTAGATAGATGCTAGAGATATTGTTATTTTAAGCGTAATCTCCATACCCATCGTCGGTCGGCGACTGGCAAGCAAGAGATATTTTTGTGCAGAACTAATGTAAGAGAAGAGGATGAGACATCACTCCAAAAATAAGAGAAAATAATAATACATTAAACGAATGCTTAATTAAGCTCATTAATAAAACAAGTAATATAAAAAAAAATTTTAAGTCAATTCCTACTTAGATCAACAAAGTAAAATTTTATTTCAGCTACTTTTTATTAAATAGTTACAATTAACATAAATATATAAAAACATATGACAGAATCACAACATTCAGTGGTAATTAATTTTTATTAATTATCATTAAAATATCGTATTGTCATCCGAAACAATCGTGTATATAAAATTTCAGTTCAACTGAATGTTTTAAAACGTGAGAAAAAAAACCTTTTTAAGTTTTGACACAAGTCGCCAAAAGGGTCGCTAAGTCGCCAACATGGC
Source organism: Trichonephila clavipes (assembly GCA_019973935.1). Lineage (NCBI taxonomy): Eukaryota > Metazoa > Arthropoda > Arachnida > Araneae > Nephilidae > Trichonephila > Trichonephila clavipes. The sequence goes on along the minus strand of BMAU01003676.1, from coordinate 749,431 downwards.
TGCATTTATAATTCTTTAAATAATTAGTTTTAATCAATTAATTTTTATTAATTATAATTAAAAATTATTGTATTGTTATCCAAAATAATGATGTATCTTACAGTTCAGCTCAATTGAGCGCTTTAAAATGTATTTTATTAACGATCAAAAATTCCACAAAGATAAATAAATAAAATAAATATATAGAGTGTGAGTTAATACTAGGAATTGAATAAAGCAACAAAAACTGCACACAATGTATCCAAAATATGAATCCTCTCAACAATCGTACATAGGTACAATAGAGTCTCAAAAACTCGGCACTCGACAATCCGGAAGTTCGGATAACTCGGCCACACCCTTGCAGGTCGAAAAAAACCCACATGCAAGACCTATGCAGAAAATGATCAAGACATTTACTTTGAGGTCACCGTGCAAACTCCAAAAATATCCAACAGTCAGAAACTAAAGGCTTTTGAAAGCACCCTCCAGTATTTCGAACAACGTGCGTTGCTAATGAACTTACTTTCCTTCGTCGTCTTCGTCATGAAGTGGCAAAAAGCAAAGTGCCGTACGGAGGACAAAAAAACATTGCGCATTTATTGAAAAAAAAAAGTTGCCAGTTTTTGCCAAGTCGGCTACTTAATTTTCATTATAGACAGCTTTATGCCTTCATAAACCTTTTTTTCCTGGGGTGTGTCTGATCAGGTAAATTGCTATATACTATGTATGCATTAATTTTCATGTAGCAAATGCTCTGTCTTCATGTTTTCATACAGTACGTACTTTTACTTTGCTTATTTTTCAATTCCTACTATTAGCTCACACTCTCATATATTTATTTACCTTGGTGGAATTTTCAATCCTTAATAAAATACATTTTAAAGTGCTCAATTGAGCTGAAATTTTATATACAAGATTATTTTGGATGACAATACACTAATTTAATTATATTTAATAAAAATTAATTGATTCAAACTAATTATTTAAAGAATTATAAATACTTGTGCAAAACTTGCGACTTGTGTCAAAACTTGAATGGGGGGGGTTCTCACGTTTTAAAGCATTCAGTTGAACTGAAATGGTATATACACGATTGTTTTGGATGAAAATACGATACTTTAATGATAATTAATAAAAATTAATTACCACTTAGCGTTGTGATTCTGTCGTATGTATATACATATTTATATTAATTGTAACTATTTAATAAAAAGTTGCTAAAATAAAATTTTTCTTTGCTGATCTAAGTAAGAATTGACTTTAAAAATTTTTTTTACTTGTTTATTGTATTCTCAAACAAACGATGCACTCAAGTGCAGTGCAATAGACTGAGTTTTCGGGACTCTATCGTATTAAAAAGTAATATTTAAATAACCCTGGTGTATTCAACAGTATAAAAAAACGAATGAAATACGCACATTTTTTGAAGAAAAACGTAATCAGCTTTGACGATAGCCAATAAAAATCATGATTAAATGATTGAAATTTATTTGTTGAATAGATGTTCTTTTTTATCTTAAAAAAGAACACTTCTTATAATGAATATATAATCACAAAAGCATTTGGTAAAGTAGCATTCATACAAATAAGAAAATAACATATATAAAAAGAAATTAATAATTCTAAAACTTTTAACTTCTTCCATAGCGGATGGAAAAACTGAAATGTTTGACTAACAATAACTGAATTGAACGGCATAACTCCCCCTACACACGCGCACAAAGGGAATTTTCGAAAATTCACTGGGTTAAAATCATATGACGCCATGGTCATATGATAGCTGCAGTCACGTGTTTTCTGTCAATCAAGTCAAAAATACATGCGACGTCATAGGCACGTGTCATGCAATCACGTGTTTCCAGTTAATCAGTTCATGCTCCTCACGGTAGCTAACTTTTGCTTTTCGTAGAAACTTTCTATTAATTTTTGCTTTTCGTAGAAACTTTCTATTAATAAGTACATATTTATCAACAATAATAACGCACATAAATAAGAAAAATGCACTTGATATAAAAGTATACATGATAACTATATACAGTCGAGCATCTATAAAACGAACTTTTTCCTGAAACCTTGAACATTTCACGATTTTCTTCGTAAAATAATCTCTCTATAGCGAAGTGCATTTTCTATACAAAGGACTTTTTCTTTAGTGATTCAATTTTTGTTCTCCCTTTTTTTTAAAACTACTTCAGAAAAATTTTCAAGTTATTCGCTCTTTAACACATTTTATTGTGAGCATAAATCTTGAACTGGTTTTATTAGATCCTAACTCGCCGAGAGCAATAGAGTTCTGGACGTTTCATTCAAATGCAACCTTTAATAATCCCCATTGCCTAGTTCACTAGAAACATCTTCGATATCCTCTTTCCCCCACAGTGGAGTTGTTCCGTGTCCCCATGTTCTAATTATAAAATAATGTTTGTTTAATATTACTTGTATACTTTAAATTATAAAATGGCCTTAAGATTCATTAATTTTAGTATAAAATTTTCTTAATATTGAAAATACAGTGAATTCTTCGACATTTTTTTCCCTTGCAGTTTTTCTTTCTTACTTTTTTGATGGGTAAGATATGTAAAATAAACATATATTAATTTTTAAAAAGCTGTGAATAATTACTTTTTTAATATACAGTGTTTATGAATTTAAATTATGTTTTGTGTGTTTTATAAAGTATATTAAAAGATGAACCTCTATATAATGAACTTTCCAAATAACGAACCTTTTTCCGAGATTTAGCGACTTCGTTATATAGAGGTCCGACTGTATATATATTTTTATTACTGAAAAACTTTTTGAAGAATTTTAACACTTGAACACCTTTACCTAATTATCAAATTTTATATGAATTCTACAAGTAGAACAACAAGCCAAAGTCTTAATGTCAGTTTTAAATTCAACGGAGAACACGTGACTGTGTATTTATGTGACCCTCATGAATAAGGTTTTTTTCTCTTCATAGACACTTTCGCTGCCTCGTATGTCAATACAAATGTAAAAACATAAAAGCATGCATATACTGCATATGCAAATAAATAAAGCCTTTCTTCGATGTATCAACTTCTTCCAGACATGGAAAATTTCATGAAACAGGAACTATAAACAACTATTATTTTTTAAAAAGGCCAGGAGAGAGCGAAAAAGGCCACGAGCTACAAATGATGGGTATATCAATTATGTTTCAAGATTACAAGACAGTCTTTTACTGCAGATTAGTCAATAAATGATACTTCATGACACACACTATTTCTAATTTAAATATTGGTGATGAAAGTTATGCGTCAACAAGCAAAACTAGATGAAATTGGGACGGTGTCGTAAATGATTTAAGTGCTCGTTTTTAGTCCTCATACGGTAGATTGCATTTGATCCACACACACTTCGTAGTTCATATATTACAAAAGGCTTTTAAATTTGAGTCGTTTATAAAATGAGTTTTGAAAAGCTGACAAACAGAGATGCGCAAAGATGAAAAAGGTCAATGGATTAACCAGCTAAAATAAACCCCATAGTGCAATGGAAAAATTAATAGAAACATCTGTCATATATCTACCTCCGGTGAGATTTTAAGTTGATAGGTACATTTCTATTTACACCAGCCTTGTAGACATAACGACAAAAAGCAAATTAGTTATTTCAGTCTAGGAAACGCTAAATTTCATATTAAGATGACAGCATGTTTCACTATGAGAAGGCTTAAAAGTTTGAACAATCTATAATATCATTAAGTAAAGAGTACCGAATATTACCGCAAAATTCAAATAATACTGTTTTGTTTTTGTTTTATCGTCAAATTGATTCTACATATATATTTTTCTTCTACAAAAAATTTCTTACATTCTTTCTTTTATTCGTTTTCTTTCTTAAAAATAAGATGAATATCAAATGACAATAAAATGACCATTTCATTAATACAAGAAATGTAGAATGCCTTTACGACATCAAGATGAGCATTATGTTGCGACACACGTTACGATACACGTCAATGATATTGCAAAAGCAATTTAATATGAAATTAAATGTATCAACTTTCATTTTCCTGTACTTGAACAAACTATCTTACGTTAAAATTGCGTGTATAACGTGCTAAATTCATGACGGTCACATGATAAATGTAATCACATGTTTTTCATTGAATTCAAAGCTTCTTGTACTAGTAAAATCTAGAAACATTTTCAAATTTGATAATTAGGCAAACAAGTCCATTTATTAAAATTCTTTTAAAAAGATTTTTTTTTTTTTTTTTGTTTTTAAGCAATACGAGGTTTTTTTTTTAACCAAATACATTTTATTTTCCTGTGTTCTTAATTTGTAAACAAATATGCACTTTTTTTTAAAAAAAAAGTTCTATAAAACTCAAAAAATGTCTACAATAAGACGATAGAACAGATTGGCTGGAAAAACATAATTGCATTTATCATGTGACTATGACGTTATCTGAATTTAGCCCCTCTAACTAAAACCTAAGAAAGTACTGCATGAAATGTTAACTTCACAATAAATTACAAGAAACAAAAACAGGCACTGAAACATGACAAAATATCTTAATTTTAAAAAATCCTGATATTAATTAAAAACTAATTTATAAAACTAAGCTAAACAAGTGACAAAACAATGTGTTACACAGAGTCTATGTAACACATTCACGATTTTAAAGGGTGCTTTGATTCATTTGCCGTCATTCAATTCAAGAAAAAATTGAACAAAAAACTGTAACTATACCACTCGTAAAGAACGTCACTTTTTTAAAACCATGAGAGCAAAAAGGCTACATCTTCGGTTCATATCCGAGAGTACTATTTTGAAGTTTACATTAAAACCAATTAACGAAAGAAACAGTCGTTTATATATAAATCAGTCCAATACATTCAAGTACTGCACTTGGATAAATAATGAAAGAGTGGCTCGTGTTCAAACGGGTAACTAAAAACGATTGTTCTCGCCTGGTAGGAGACAATAAAACAAAAGAAACGACTCAACGGTAGTACTTTTAGTTTTATTGATCACTCACCCTGGCTGTTTTAAAAGAGTAGTTCAGAAGACTATAAAAAAATACTTGCTCGTCATGGCCTCCTGCCAAGTGAATCTATGAAAGACCGTCCAAACTTTACGAGAGCTTATTATAGAAATAAGACAAAAAAAGGGCGCACTCAACAAGAGATAATATACATTCGATGTGTGCGTGTGGGTGGGTGGTTACGTCAGTAGCAATAACTTGCTAAAAGTAGAGAGCAAACAATTCATCTCAAGTTCAGTACTCGAAGAAATCCCTTCCATGAGAGATTAAACTGAATTCCATTGTAAAAAATGTTCGTTAAACTAACCAATAGCTAAATGATTGAACAACTCTTGTTGAATGCTTCAATCATGCTTCCCCATGATGGAATTTTTTCAATATGCGATCAACAGGGAAGAGAGAGAGAGAGAGAGAAGAGAGAGAGTTGCTGCTAAATTTCTCATAAGAAGGATACTCAGTATTCTAATAAAGGACTCCAATTTTTTCCTCTGAACTTTTATTTGCATAATATTTATCATGGTCACTTGAAACAATACCTATCACGTCATTTAGCCATTTGTTACCCTATGGCAATGGTCCTCGAACTTTTTCAACTAACGGAACCCCTAGAACTTGAAGGTATTTTTATGGAACCCTTATTACTTGAAGGTATTTTTTATGGAACCCATAGAGCTAGAAAGTGTTTTTGTGGAACCCCATACACAAACTTAGAAGAATATATCTCAAAATAATACTTAAAGTAGATCAATGTTACAGGTACTTTATGTTAAAGCAATTAAAAAAAGTATTGCACTTATAATTTAAAAAATCCTAATATATTTTTTAATATAATTTACTCATTAGTATTATTAATTTGTGATTCAAATGCCACCCTACCCATGCATTTTATTTAGTAACCACTGGCGTAGCTAGTCATGAGTGGGCCTTGTACCAAAATTCCTTAGGGACTCTTTTCCGGATCCCTTAATATTTTAACGATTTTTTGCTTGAGCATTTTGAGACCCCTGTAACTTGGGGACCCCGTATCATTGATACGGTGGTAGCTACGCCCCAGTTAGTAACTGGAATTTGAATGACATTAAAAGGTTTAAAGCCGTGTTGGGAAAAATTGTGTATTTTGCATAATAATTCACAATAAAACATTCAGGAGCTGTTCTTACTTAAATTTAGATTTTAACATATAATACAGTGTTTCGCAAACTGTGGGGCGCGCCCGCATTGGGGGGGAGGGCATGAGCCTATTGAAAAGTCAAGAGCAAAAGATTATTTAAACAAATTATTAATTTACTGAAAGTAAACAAAAAATACACATTCTGACATAAAAAAAATAAAATACACATTTACACTGATGTATAATACTTATAAATATATCAGTGCTACACAACGCATTTTATAATTAATGTAACAATTCTAAGTTAAAAACAAGTTTATCAATTACCAGTGGCCCCATGGGTTTGTCATATATATAATTTATAACAAAAATTATAGCACTTATACTGATAATTTTTGTACGGTTTATAATTTATATCTTGATAATTTTTGTACAGCCGATCATAAGTTTCGCGATTCGCTTCCAATTGCCAACCGTTTTCCATGCAGGCACGCGTATGTGATGTAGTGGGGGAGGAATAAAGAAGCAAAAATTATCTGTGGAATAAGTCAATCCTTTGCAAACATTGTCATGGTCTTTTCATTGCATTCCTAAATCTTGAAATAATTTTACGGATAACGGTGCACAGAAAAGATCGTACTTCCGGAAGACGTATATATACGTATGGAGAAATAAAGGCTTTGGCTTAGCGAGATGTTTATATACACGGCGGGTGCGTAAGAGGTTAAAGTCGTATCGTAGTTTTAGCGTCAAAGTATAGTATTATTGAATTCAGTACATTATTATTGTATGGGGGGGGCGCGATGAAAATTATGATTAAAAATTGGGTCGCGAGTATTGCAACTTTGAGAAGCACTGATATAAAATGTTGCTTCCTCTTCTTCATTATAAAGTGGGTTTTTCCCCCAAATGCAAAAAGGTGTATTTTCAGTTAGACAACTATTTAGTTTTGCAAGACATTGTGCTATAACTAACGAGTATAAACTTATGTCGTGGAACCCAAAATAGTAAACAATAGAATACTCACAATCTAGTAGGAAGTGTATATATAAAGATAAAACGCGTGCGTTTTAATATTCTGTTATTATAATATAATTAAAGTTTAAAAAGTATTGCAAAATAAAGATATAATAGAACACACTACAATTTTCGGTTTTAATGAATGGGATGAGATTTATATAGAGAGATGCTTGTAATTACACAAACTTCAGGGAACGAGAATCCATTTTGCATACATATTTATGTTTCTTTTCGATTTTTTTATTGTGACTTTTGGAACACCTGGGTATGCCTTGTGGAACCCCAGGGTTTCGTGGAACACAGTTTGAAGACCACTTCCCTATGGAAAATGAACAATTAAAACCGTATTCCAGTATATCAAGTTTCACAGCTGGAAAAAAAAATGTCGTCTGTAAGATTCAACTGTTACGTAAAATGACGTCCGTTGTGTCGTTATCTACTAATGTTAAAAAAAACTGAAGTTTAAATTCTCTCTCTCTCTCTCTCTCTCTCTCAGATTTCTCATTCAACTTCAAAATCGAGGTTAAGAAATTAATGTACATTAGGGCGTCTATTTAAACATTCGAATAATCCCTATTTCGCTTAACTTAGATTTGCATTTGGAAAATAGCGCTCTTTTTCACTAGAGAACTAAACTCTTCTAACGCAATTTTCTTTCCTAGTACAATTAAGCATTTCAAAATATATTCCTTTTTATTGAGTCATGAGAAGGTTTGGGAGCCAGTCTTTTTACCAATGAGAATTTGATACGGGAAAAAAGCTTGCTTAACCAGTTCAAATTTATTTGCGAATAAATTCATGTCGTATACGTACAAGTTTGATAACTGAAACAAAATCATTTAATGAAAAATTACCGCAAGATTACAAACCATAAAAAAATTAACTAATCCTAATTTTGAAATCCACATGTTTCTTGAAACTTCATTTCTTGCCCTTCATCTATTAAGGGTATTTACACGTAATGTTAAAAAATCGGAACTGAAATGGGAAAATTTTATTCAGACTGAAAATTGCTTCAACATTAATAGACTTTGATAACACATACAGCAGTATATTTTATTTTCTGGTCCATTTTCATCTGTATCAATCCATTTTTTCTGTGGAAAATATAATCCAAATTTCCTCTTCTGTATCGTAATGCTAAATGAGTTTTCAGTTTATATGTTAAAAGAGAAACATTTTTTTATATACGGAATCATTTCCATTTTAAAGAGTGTTTTTTTTTCCAGGTATAGAACTTTAAGTAGGCATTACTTTCCAAGATGGCGACCGATTTAACAGCTGTCAAGGGATTTATTCTCAGTTTGGTTTGACAATTCATCAAAACGATCACCAAGCAAGGCGTAGATTCGTCGAATGGGCCCAAAACGAGATTGCCGTGGTTCCCGATTTTCATAAGCGAATTTCGTTTAGCGATGAAGCGCACTTCTGGTTGAATGGCTACGTCAACAAACAAAACTGCCGCATTTGGAGTGAAGCTAATCCACAAGTGTATGTCGAAACACCATTACATCCAGAAAAACTGACTGTTTGGTGCGCTTTATGGGCTGGTGGAATCATTGGTCCGTACTTCTTCAAAAACGATGAAGGCCACAACGTTACAGTCAATGGTGATCGGTATAGAGCCATGATTGCTAACTTTTTCATTCCTGAATTGAACAATCATGATGTCCAGGAGCTGTGGTTCCAACAAGACGGCGCAACATGTCACACAGCTCGTGCCACAATCGATTTATTGAAAGACACGTTTGGTGACCGCCTATTTCACGTTTTGGACCTGTGAATCGGCTTCCAAGATCTTGTGATTTAACACCGCTAGACTATTTTCTGTGGGGCTATGTAAAGTCATTGGTCTATGCGGATAAGCCACAAACGCTTGACCATTTGGAAGACAACATTCGCCGTGTTATTGCCGATATACGGCCACAAATGTTGGAAAAAGTCATCGAAAATTGGACGTCCAGATTGGACTACATCCGAGCCAGCCGTGACAGTCCTTATGCCAGAAATCATATTTAAAATGTAATGCCACAAGATTATCTTTCGAATAAAAAAAATTCATGTCAATCGAATAATGCATCGTTGTTTTATTGCAATTTAAAGTTCTATACCTCTAAAAAACTCCCTTTAGAAACACAATATAAAAAACAATGTCGTAGTTAGGTCTGAGTGGGCCTTATCTAAATTCCTTTGGGGGAGGGCTCTTTTCGAACCCCATAACACTTTAATATCGTTGGTTAGGACATTTTGGGGCCCCTTAAGTTTGGGAGCCCTGTACCATTGATACGGATGATACGGCGCGTTGGCTACGCCTCTGGTTAAAAATGACGCATGAATTATAACGTAGGAAGTTTTCATGAAAATTCAGAGATTTCTTCTTCTTCTGAAAATGTTTTCCGAGTTAAATGCAGGCCCCTTTGAATTTAAAATATTCTTTAATTAAATATATTTAAAAGTTTTACTCCCAATAACATACATTTAAGTTTAGACCTGTATATTTTTCAGATTTTAAAAACTTACTATTATTATTGCATAATTATGACTTTCCTGGATGACTTGCATTTAGACAAATCTATCATTTTTCACATGGGATTTGCAATTGGGAAAAAAAAAATTTGTTTTATACACAAAAAAAAAAAAAAAAAAAAAAAATGTAAATTCATAAAAATAATCAATTGAAAAAACCTAGAAAATTTTAAAAATTCTTATTTCAAAAAACTAAAAGGAATTACGAGAATGTTTAATTTTAAATACGGTTATATTTTGCAAAATATGTTGCTACAAAGTACAGAAGCCATTGTAAAATACAAGATAAAAATAATACAAAGTAACAGTACTGTATAAAAGTGTAAAATTATAAAGAAACACTGTTACATTTCTTAATGTAATATGATTCAAAACTTTAAATGTAAAAAGAATTTAAGTAAAAAAAAAAATTCAAAACTGTCATTACCTGATTTCGACCAATAGAAAGGATGAAAAAAATTTGCACGCATTGTTAGGTACAGTTTAAACTAAGCATTTTTTTTTAAATGCATCATAAATAGAACACACAAAAACAACAACAACAAGGAACTATCTTTGCTCCGAAATAACTTTAAGCACAATGAAAAATATCTTTTGCATAAAATAAAATTCGATTTAAAGGATGTTGCCAGATCAGCAGACGGAATGAATCATTGATTTAATAAGCTGAAAGTCTCCTTTTTTTTATTAAAAACTATTATTCGATAAACTAAAATATTATTCGTTTAAAAATATTAAAACGTTTTATTCTAATTTTAAATTATTTTAATGATATGCTGAAAGGTCTTAGTTTTTTTATATGACAAAAAATGTATAAAACAATACTTAGACAAAGTAAGTATATTACTTAAAATATTAACAAGTAAAAAACGAATTATTCAGTGAAAAAATTATTAATTATATTCCATATTTCCGTATAGGTACAAAAAACTAACTTTATGTTTGACAAATGTAATGCAAAAAAGAAAAAAAAACCTTTACATATCTTAACAAAACGATTTTCTTTTAAATTTCATATCGTATCCAAGCAAAGTCAAGATAATATTTCGAATCCATTTGCAATCATGATATATATTTTAGTTAACAGCAAATGGAAATTTTTAAAAAAAAAAACACATAAAATGTATTTTTTAAAAAATTTTCTGGAAGCAAGACATGTTGGCAAACTTTTTAAGGTCTGAAGACGGTTACAAATTGTAACAAAATGGAAAATATATTCTTCAAGCAGGGAAGGAAAAGAAAACTATATCAAAATAAAATTACAGTAATATGAAAAGTCAGAAAAAATAATGTGGCAAGCATATATCACACAAAAAATACTAATGTTTCTTAGATAAACCGATTTCCACCTTAAATATCAAATTTGCTTGTTTAACTACATTACCGTACCTTTCAACGAAAACACAAACGAAAAAAAAATAAATTAAATCTCTAATATTAATCACGCTTTTAAAAATAAACTCTTGAAGCATATTTTAATGTCGTAATTACCGAAAATTCGAAACAAAGATTTCTATACATAAAAAAAAAAAACCCGGAAGAAAAAAAGAACTACCCCAACACGTCGCCACTGTGAACTTCAACTGCCGAGAGCGGGCTAAACATAACGCACCGGAGAAAACGAAAATAAAAATAAATCCAAAACTATGAATATACGAAGAGTATCGTAAAGTAAGAATACAGAAAGCGCGCGAGAGAATGGGGGTAAAAACTGTCCCCTTTAAAAATAGCACTAAAAAGTAGTGGCGCCGTTGTGCTCACTCATCGAGAGTGGAAGGGGAAAAAAATATCCTTAGCAAAAGCAAAGGGCGTAGGGCCAACGAAAGGGGCACTCATATACAAGACTTTAAAACAAGACTCCTCTTAGATTGGTTTTCATTACCCAACTGTCGCCACAGTCAGAAGCACCATCATTTAATTAGCACCTTTGACACAGATTACGGTAATTGATACCTTATTTTACCAGTCTCATCAGTTACAGAAGACATGTTAAAAAAAAGTTATATTCCTGTTTGTGAAAGTACTACACAACACGGTAACTATTCACAAAAACGGGGGCCATCTTCGTATTCGTTACGACCTATCTTCGTATTCGTTAAAAAAAATTAAACTTTAATTTACAACATTAATTAAAAATATATCAATGAAAATGATGATTGTTAATTAATACCCCTTTATAAGCTGCACTTGTATGTAACGTTATCTTTGAACTCAATTTTTACCCACTTTAAAAGGTCAGATTTATTAGAAATTTTGCTTACTTGTACCAGGACCGACGGCAATGCAATAATTTAATAATTGTGTTCCATTATCTTGATCAGAATCATCAGTATTAACGATGGCCCATTTTCAGATCCCGTCCCGTATCTAGCGACTAATTTCAGATCCTATTTCCAGGTTTGGCGATTAAAAGATCAAGTTTCAAGTTCGATTAACTATAAAAGGGTGTTTTTAGTTTTTTAAGCTATAATTTATATATCCATAGCCAGAAACACTAATATTTAATTACTTCCGACTAAAAAAAACAACTAAATATATATCAAGAGTTGGAAAAGATGCATCAGAAAGATGGTTCCATTCATAAAAGGAGTACACAACAGGGTAAACTGTTTTGGATTACCATTCGAAACTAAACATGAATCACAATGTAGTACACGCTTAAGTAATGATTCAACATACATTAAAACATTCTACAGCAAGGGTGTCAAAGGCTAATTTGGGCCAAACAAACAAGGTTTAACTTTAGGTGGGCCGCAAAAAAATAAAAACATTCATAGAAGCATAAGTTTATTTCGACTAATAACATTATAATAAGCATAAATGAAAGAAGAAAAATTTAATGTTTACGTCCTGACACTAGACACCACTTCTTTGCTACTATCTCTCCTTTTCGGGAGAAATTTTGATATTTTATTACACATTATAAAATATATATTATACACATCATCGATTTTTATATTATATATTATAAATCGATATAATAGCCGGGCCGCGAGTTTGACAAACATGTTTTACAGTTGGTGGCAAATAATTTTACGAGTAAACGTTGACAATAATTAAGGTGGTTGACTATAATCTCTTCAGTTGAATATAATTAAGGGGTGGTTGACTATAATCTCTTCAGTTGAATAAGAAAACTTACAGAGGACGTTCTGTTTCAATGAAAAGAAGTGTAAAAGGCAACAAACACACATAACATGGTAACAGTTAATACGAATATAACACTTAAACCAAAAATTTATTCGCAGTTTATTTAATGCAAAATTTTGGATGTTAATCCAAACCACTAACTTATAGATATTATAGAATTGTGATATTTAGATATCAACACAACAACAAAAAACGTGAAAATTGTGAAATAGCAGTGTAAAAATAGATTCATATTGCAACCAAAAGCAAATTGCAGAAATGCAATGCACAAATTGGTTCAAAAACGGGCCAAAAGAATTTTCTTGAACACATCAGAAGTTATTTTTTTATATTCCTAATGTTCATTTCAAAATAGATGCTAATAAAATATGAACTTCGGAAACAAATTTAAAAGAAGTTGAAAATTACATATGTCAGAAATTAGAATGTACACTGGATGTTCAAACAGAAGATGAATGACTGTATAATTTTAAGAAAAAAAATATTAAAATTCAAATTATATATCGATATGTTACGTTTAAAAGTATTATCGAGTAAGAATCCCTACTAATTTTACGCTTTTTAACTTTTTAGTAAGAAAGCTATAATTTTAAAGATAATTATAACCCCGACGCACAGAATATTAAGTTAGAAACAGAAAAACGTAGAATTTGTAATTTGCCAATGTTCCTTTAACTCAGTTTTAACTATTATTCAGTACAAGGTGGATATATTCAAGTGAAAATCTGGAAAGTTAAAAAAAGAAATTAGCTGTATTAATAAATGCAACATTTTTTTACTTATTTTTCTGGATACAAGCAAATATTGCAATGGTTACATCCAAACAGTATAGCGAAATAATATTTTCTTAACACGTTTTAAGCTGTGTTCAAACGAGTAATGCAATCTTTTCAGTATTATGCAGAATGATTACTTATTTCAGAAGATAAGGTAGCTTGATAGGTTAAACCACAATTCATGCGGCAAGATGACAAGTTTTAATAATCCCATGAGTACGAATGAACTCACGAAAGCATGTCAAAAAAATTCATGATGAACCGAGCGGAAAACTCAAGTGATCAGCACGACATTGATGGATCTATTATTTTTTGGAAATCGTTATAAAAAATGGCAAGTCTGATGCTCAAGGGTGTAAGAAAAGACCAACAATCTTGAAAGGAATTTCGCCGATAATAACCTGGTAATTTTTGACCATTATGTGTTTCAAAAATATAACCGAAGAACCAGTCAAGGTGTAAAGAAAGATTCAAAAAGTTAATAATTCAAACTTGGCAGTTATTTATTCCAATTAACGAGACAGTATATTTTTTACTTAAATGATATAACCTTGGGGGAGGGTGGCCGATGTTGAAACTTTTTTGTAATTTTAAAGAGGAAAAAAAATGCTGATTAACGATTAATTTTAAATATACCGTAATAATGCATATATGTGTGTGCGTGTGATTGCAGACACAGATAGAGAATTTTTTATTTAATTTTACATGCAAATGAATGACAAACGAAGGAACGCGGGAAATTAAATAATTAATAGTATTAAATATAGTTTTAAAAGAAAAAGAGAAATAATAATTTAAAATACAATTTTAGAGATAAAAATTAAGATTAACAATTAATATAAAATTTAAATAGTCATGTTCATAAATATTTTTTGCAATATTGCTCATACCATAAAATACTATGAATTTTTTTAAATGTACTGATACTTTTGTTATTGAATGAAAACAATCATATGATTGTTTAAAAAAATTAAACGAAGTTTCTCGAGATAAAAATGAATAGAAAATTATACTTAATATGACAAATGTGGAAATTTTTGTTTAAATATTTCAAATATAGTTTATTCTAAGATCGTATTTATGTGTTAAAAACGTAATCTTAGAATTTTAATCATAAAAATTCATCCCCCCAAAAAAAAAATTAAAATCAGTTTCCTGAAAAGATGATTCAAAATCACTTCCTTCATCCAATCTTGTGTGCTTAAACAAACAAAAACAAAAAAAAAGCATTGATGTCTTTATGAGACAGTTTGAAACTGTGTTCAGAGTTCTTAAAGCTAAATAAAGAAAACCAAAAATGTTAAAATACATTTTTGAGGTATCTTTTCTGTATGAATATTCAAATTTTACTAAAGAAAACATATTCGTACATAGCAATTTTGTAATCTAAGTTCCCACTGATCAATTGAATCCTTAAAATCAAAAAATGTGTGCATAAAGAACTCCACGTTCGCAACAAAAAATTTAACGTTACATAGGAAAATAAATAACAAAAAAAAACATTAATCTATTTTAATAAATTGGGTCCTTGCTTTAACTCTTACTACTCTAGATTCCTTTTCATGAAATAAAATATTAAATGGATAGAACTGATCCATCCATAATAAAATAGTTCATAAAAAGGATGCTATAGCAATGGAATGTAGAAGAAATAAGAAAATAAAATACAAAAATACTGATTTTGTTTTCACATGACTGATTTTTAAATACAGTATCTGCAAAAAACATAGCTAAATTATACCACAAAATACCAAAATAGTAACATTAGATCCAATGAATAATGTAAATGTGATCGTTATCTGCAATTTCTAAACACTGTCTTATTCTTGGTGGATTCCCCTCCCTCCATCTTTTTCAAAACTAGATATTTGTACTACAGCCAGCTAAAAATATTTTTAATACATTTAATTGTTCAGAAACAAAATTTCAAATACTCAAAAAAAACATTTTAAAGTGCCTTTATTGATTCCACATTTATTTTTTTTACCTTCAAATAAAATAAACATTAAATTTTTTTCTGTTTTAGGAGCATATTACATAAAAATCGAAACATCCAGATCCAGGAAATGTAAACAGAAACCACATGCCATAAACATCTAATAGTTAATTCAGGATGGCGAATAGGCAAGATGGCTTTAGTCATCAAAAACCATCAAATATTTTTTTTCAACGGAAGGAATGCAGTCTTTTACAATTTGACAAATTAATCTGCCAAATTATGCGCATCCACCCAAGAGTCATTTATAATGTACGATTAAGTACCAAACAAAAAGGTAAGAAATCACTATCTTCCCAACAATTTCGAAGGTTACATATATTTTAAACCGCCTACATTTGTTCAAGAATAATAGACAAAAGAGAGATGTTCGCTTTTCCCCCCATTTCACTTTCACATGAAAACATTAAAAAATAGCAGTACTACACGAACAGACAATTATTTCATCTAAGGAAGCGCCCTTACGATATAAAAGGGTGGCAACTCTAAGACGATGCATGTTGTAACACATTGAATGTGCCTCGTTTTTAGAAATAAAGGAACGCCGAAATCAATACGAAAAAAATTGGCTTTTTTTTGTCATTTTTTTTCAATTACAAAAATGAATAACAATCCATAAAGCATACAGGAAATCACTCATTTATATAACTTAAAAACTCAAACAAATTTATTTTTTGCATATATATAAAAATCAATTTACTACGACCACAAAAATCGTCTACGTACAATCGAAATTAAACTGAAATACAATGCTAGAAACACTAACATTGACAAAATTTTCTCGAAGATACATAAGCAGCAGAAAACATCTTTATGCTCAAGAGAAAAATACATTTGGTTAAGTTAACAATTCCAACAATTTTTTTCACAGTTAAAATAATCCTAAATTCATCCCCACTTTCTCATTGAGAATGAAAAAAATGAAATTTACGGCAATATGTTTGTTCATTGAGTGCTAGAATTCAGTTTCTACATTTGCAATATTCTTATGTTTTATATCCAAAAAAGCAAATTAGTTCCTAAAAGTATGTTTAAAATTTAATGGCAACTTAAAATATTTTTTCCTAGTCATTTAACTTCAAATACTTTTTTTTTCCCCCAATAATCTTATTTCAATGTATTTTAAGAAGAAAATTACATCACGCGTATTTCTAAAACACTCCCAGGTAATTTAAAATATGATGCCATTCCTTTTTTTATATACAGGAAAATTCTCTACATGAGAAATGTGTGGCCGCGGTAGCCGAGTGGTATAGGTATCGGATCGTGGCTTGCTTTGTCACGGGTTCGAATCCTGTACCACTAAAGACCCGCCGTGTAGGGCAGCGATGCACGTTAAATCTGTCGAGAGCTGAAACGTCCTCCCGTTGGTGTGGTGTGGTAGTTAGGAGAGGAGGTGCCAGCTCAGGTGTCGTCCACGTCACTTGACCATGGTTCAAAATTACGTGGTCCGTCGCCAAAAGCCCTCGTGTAGCTGAACAGTGCGACGTTAATATTCAATCAATCAATCAATACATGAGAAATGTTGTCTTACCTAAGAGCTTAGTACGTTTAGGATATTCATTACACACCCATTGCAAAGTTGTAAAGTTGGCACAATTTATTGCAAATAATTCTAACAGCAAATAAGATATTGTTAGGATAATCTATATATTTAATTGCTCTCAACATTAAAACTAATAATGTTTTCCTCCCTTTCCTGAATGCAACAAAACCTCTCATTAAAACTGCAAACGTCTGCTTATCATTATTAGATTGAAAAAAGGAATACACTCAATGCATATTTATCAAATTCTTTTCAACTTTCATATGACGATATATCTTAGTGAATCACTCAAGGTCTAAGTGAAATTACGTTTTGAAAGCACATGATGCAAAACAGTATCAGTAAATATTTTACCTACAAAAAAAATGGGTAGGAACTTCTAAATATTTATGACACGCATTTTTTACAGGGTATTTTTCAAAGTAAATATAAAAAGTGAATATAAAAAAAATACCTACGTTGATTTATAGACCTTATGACAAGTGTGAAATCCATCTGCTATGGTAATGGCAATACATTTATTGAGCTGAACAAGTAGTACATGTGTGTATTTATTGTATGTGTTATCCACTAAATATATATTTTTCTCAAAAAAACTAGCCCACCTTACATATGTATTTATCAAATAAGAATAATTCATAATTTACATTTCCAGCTTTTTTTCTCAATAGAAAAGTAAGTTTCATGAATGATTATCAAAATCTTAATCCCTTTCTATACTTTCCCAAAATTCAAAATTATTCCCTAAGATTCAAATGCACTTTGAATTTTTATAGATTTTACATTTCTATCCACTCAGTCCAGTCTAAGGTCAAGATCCAAAAAAATGGGGCGAAGTACACAATTCCGGGGAAGATAAAGGCATATTACAGCACACACACAAAAAAGTTCACTTTCATATACAGAAAATTAAAATGACTCCTGAGTTATTTATTCGCTTGCAAAACATATTGAATAATATTTTTTATCATTAAGTATTAAATAATTATCAAGAACATTTATCTAAGAGCACTTACGAATCTGAATTTAGACCCCTAACGACATGAGATGGACATTTTGTAAAACTTACTTAGAATGAACATAGCAAGGTTTAAAAGACATTCATTTAATTGATCTTTAAAATTATATTATATAGCAACATTTTCTTATCATTAAGCTAAATTAACAAAATTTTGATTTTTGTTTTCCGGTTTTGCTTCATAAGAGATAGATTTCAAATCTATGTTGCATTTAAATCTCAAAACTTAGATATATTCAGAATTATTTATTTGTAATTTTACGCGTTTATAAAACATTTAATTCCATTAATTTTTATAACAGCCAGAGCAATAAATTAATACCTCAGGATAAACAGAACAAAAAATGTAATATTTTGCCCAATAAGCTTTCTTTTTTTAAAAAAAAAATTGTTTCAAAAATCTTTCATTTTGAAACTCTTTACAAAATCTCACAAGTAAATAACATTATTTATAAATAACACACCCGTATAAAGAAATATGTAAAATATCAAAATAATCCCTAGCGTCTGACTTCAATTGCTTTAAAAAAGTGCAATCTTACTAAAATCATATCGAAGAAATAATATATATAAATGTTTATCATACTACTACGTGACTAACGTCATAGTGTGTTCAGCTAGAAATGACATCATACCAGGGACGAATCAAGGACGTACATCTGATTTATTGAGAGTAAGGTCGGAGATGAGCAAATACACAAAATAAAAGTAGAAAATTGTTTGAACATAGAACACTTGTAAACTCTCCAGTACACGATAAATGTGCTCACGTTCTAAGAGGATGTTTACGAAATGAAACACATCAAAACGATGAAAGCCAACTGTGATCTAGGCAGTTGGTGAGAATATCAAAAAAGCATGCCTTAATCTAAACACGTCAAAATAACTTATGCGAATTATTTAAGCCAAGAATGCATATTTTCGAAGACCTACAAGAAAAGGGAAGATGAAATAAGTTATTTTTGCTGTCAACATCTCTGTGTGTGCTTTTTTTTTCGCCCTGCCACATATGCAATACATTAAAGGCTCTTAATTATAACATAAGCGAAAATCAGATCTTTAAAAAAGCAGTTATATAGTTCTTTTAAATAACATTTTCATTTAATTTATTTCGGGAGATATTTTTAGCAACAATTTCAAAGAAAAATCGTTTATTATGCTGCAAGAAACATTTTCTGCGTCAATCTCCATTTCCAATACATACTGCGTCTATTTCCAATATCCATAAACATATATATATATACCCATATACTTTTAAAATATTGACTCTTTAAATGAAATACAATCAAAAATATTATTTCAATAACATTTAAATCACGATTGGTATAACAATCAAGTATTACAAAAGAAATTGATTCGAAAAATTATATTCCTATACTCTTTGTCTAACATCATTGAAAACAATATTAAATAACTTAAGATATAAAATGGGTATTTCTTTTATCAGAAATAAAGTCGTAATATGCATTTTCCTACTATACTACACAACGAAAATTCACTGCAACCTTTATGTTTCCATGAAATGAAACTTGAATTTACCATGAAATAAAAAATTTAACTTAAAAATAAACAACTTTCTGCACTTAATTCAAATTACTTTTATGAAATTAATAAGCTTTTTGTTAAAAAAAATACTATTACATTATGCATTTTGCTTCCTTACCTAACATGCATTTTTTTTTTAAAAAATCATTCATTAATTTCCAAATTTGCTTCAAAGTAATATTAATAGTTTTTAAATTACATTACATTCAGAAATAATGGTTAAAAAATTAGGTGATTAAATTATATATTATGCCCACAGTATTTGTCACAAAATACAATACAAAAAAATAGGGCATTTGTTATATGTTACAAAACAAAAAAGGAAAAAAAACTGCAAAAAAATTTTTATGAAGCATCGAAACATATTTAAAATAAGATTTACATTTGTGCTAATATAGCTAAATAGGAATACATTTAAAAGCTTTTTAAATTATTTTAATTATGAACTATTTTTATTTAATGAGCCTGCTTTAAAACAATTTAAATATTTATATACACTTTTTACATTTATTCATTTAATTTTTCTATTCTTTTTAAGAAAAGAACATTTCTCCTCATCCAGAAAATTTCCCATTACAATAATTTTATTTAAAAAAAAAAACAGAACTCTCCACGAAGGTTTTCTTGAAATGAAATTCTCCTAATTTAGCAATGAGCCTCATATAAACATATACTAATTTGGTTAAAACATTTGTTTACCATTAAATAAAATATTCATACAAATAATAAAAAATAAATTAGTTAATGAAAACTACATTCAAGTACTAATTTATTATATAAATAATAATTAACTACATTTTGATCATCATTGTCTTTTCGAAAGCACAATATATATAATTTCTGCTCTTTGCTGTAAAAAAAATTAGTGCAATCCCTTTAACAGCCAGAAATTTTGCTTTCTTTTTGAGTTGAAATTTTTGTAACATTACGTTTTGATTTATGCTTCAATCAATATTTCTAAAAAAATAAAAGTTTTTTTAATAATTTACAACTATATACACAAATAAATCTTCTAAAGCAATAATTGAATCAAAACATTTAGAAGATTCTAAGATACAGATAAAAAAGAAAAAATTTCTTCCAAATTAAAGTTTTTATTGCAAGTGCAAAACAATGCACCGCAACTATCAATTAATAATACTTCATTTGTTCAAAGCAAAATAATTTAAAAGTATAAATATATTTCATTAAATTGCTTAGTAGCTTAAAATTATAACATTTTAAAAATAATGACATTAGTTCATTAAATTTATACCTTCTTTTTACAAGTTCTGAAAAAAGACGGCCCAGTCTAATCCTTAAAATAAATTATCTTTTTAAATATTTTTTACCTTTAAAAAGCTAATTTTTATTTATCATTATTAAAAATTAAAATACCATCTTATTTTTTTGATAGCATACACTATCCCTTTAAAAAACTATTCCCCAATTATGTTCCTTAAACATAATCTTTCATAATCGATTCTAAAAACATAAACCTGGTTGGGCTAAAAGATTTTCAACAATTTCACAGTTATGGAGGCTTTTCATTCCCACCAATAAAATGTAAGAAAGTTTTTTTATTCCTAAACATACAACCATAAAAAATAAATTAAAATATCCCCCGAAAAAAAAAGAGCCACATTAAGTGACAATAATAAACACAAATGAGTATGTATGCATCTTTTGCACTGTGTACAATTATTATGAATGCGAACACTAAACTTTTTTAAGTTTCGTATACAATTTTTATAAACTTTTTTTAAAGAAAGTAGTGCTGAAAAAAATAAACCTAGCTTGCAACTAGTTTCACCAACAACCTTTTAGTTAAAATGGGAATCAATTGTAAATCCAGAAAACTGCATTTTAATGAATAAAATACTAAACATATATTTACTCCAGAAAAGAACAAAAAATTACTAATAGGATGCATGCAAATCTAATCTAATCAAGCTACAAAATAATTCTTATAAGTAATTATTAATTTAACCTTAATAATTTAAGTATACATCCAAGTTCAGAATGTAATACATATATACAAATCAGAAGTTCAGTATAGTATGAGTATTGATCACAGTACTTTTGGAATACATTATATGGATTATTCTGCATTTTTAAAAGGGTAAAGCATAAAAGCTGGGGAAAATTAGCATCGTTAATTACAGAACAGCATAATTTTCTTCAACAGTGTAATCCAAATTCGAAAAGAAATTGAATTAAATTTATACGATAACATTTTTCCCACAAGACAACTATTACTGTTTGTAAATTCTTCTCATATATTAATAATTTTTATCAAATAATTTGTTACTTAGTTTTTAACATATTAGTAAATAGAATAGGCTTTGAGGTTGGTAGTTGAGGACGTTGAAATCCACACATCATCTATGACAGAACACATCTTACAAAACCTTACTAAAATAACAAACCCCCTCTATTGAGTTTAAATTGTGTTATCCATTTTTTTTAAATGTACATTTATAAATTATGAATTGAAAAACAGTTTGAAAATACTCATTTAACATTTAAACTATTAGAAGATGAAAACTTAAAGACCTAGACTTATTTATGGAAACTTTTCAAACTTTACATGCCCTTTAACCTATATAACCCAAAATCCCCTTCAACATTATTATACAAATAAGAAAAGATTAATAAAAATAAAACAATAAACAATGATTACCATTATGGATATTATAATTTATGATTCCATACACATGTATATATTTATTCTAAATGTTTGAAAAAAATTTTTAAAAATTGATTTTAGCTTCTAATGACAAAAATAAGACAGTATTTTTAATAATCTGAGAATAAAATATTCAAACTTAGGAAATTAAGCTCAAAAATTCAGTTAAGATTGTTACTAAAAAGTAAACTAATTGAAAAAATAGAATACTATATTTCATAGTTTCTCTTTCATCAAAAGAACTCAGAATATAAAAACCATTTTTTTACATACAAATCAGTTATAAAGTTTCACAAATGAAAAATAAAATAAAATATCATTCATTATACTAATTTATAAGAAAGATTAATATAGTTAAATCAAAGTATTATAAAATGGAAATATATCTGTGAAACTTGTATCATCAAATCATAATGCCTTGGCAAACAATATTCTATTTTCCTTAAGAGGAACAGATACTATTAGAGACCTTAATAGGTTTGAAAAAGAGAAGGTTTTATATATGTATACAGCTCTTTTTAATTTCAAGAAGCCCTCTTCAGTCTGCTATGTTCATTGATGCTGTAACATGCAATATTTTTATATCCCAAAATTTTAAATCGTCCATTTCAAAATCTCTTAAAATATTCAAATCTCAAATATCTCTCATCTAGAATATATATATTTTGTAGCACATCATAATTTTATACAACACTCAAAGAAACTTGGGGGAAAGGATGAGCTCATTGCCGTGTTAGAAACTCTCCATTAGATAGATAAACAATTTCTAAGAAATTAAGAAAAATGAGTACTTGCGTATTAGCAACACCGCAGCAAATTTTGCGCCACGCGAATTGTGTCATATCAAAACAACACATATTTTTCCATTTTTCATTTAAAGAAAAACTATTCTCATGGCACAATTTTAGCTGTGGTGACACTAATACAAAAGTATCAAAAAATGTTTAAATAACTTTGTAAATTAATAGTTAATAAATAGACAAAAAACAATAGACACTAGTTGTAATAAAAAGAACAATCCAAGTTGTAAAAATATTTCCAGATTGTTCATCATGTAATTAAAAGGATGGAATTCAGATAAACTAACTATAAGGCACATTTACATAATTGGACAAAATCTACATGTGATTGGCTGTATACAAATGAAAAATAATTTTCATGAGCATATAAGTATATATGTACATATTTTTGTGCTTATTTACGTACTGATTACTAATGTTAGATCATATAATTCAAGGCACTCAAAAGGTTCAAGGAAAAAGTCCCTCAACTTCTGACATTACTAACCAATATAAAGTGTTATACACAAGTTGGAGTTGTACATAAATGCAAGATAAAAGTAAGAATAAGATACAGATAATAAAGAATAAGATACTAAAACAGAAATAATTCATATTCAGTTATAATTATATTATTGCAAAATCTGCTGAAATTTATGATGCTATATTTGAAATTACACAAACTGGTAAGATATCAGGGGCATCGGACAGCCATATCAGTTGTATCAATAATACGAGGGCCCCAATATACATAATATTTTGACACTATGAAAATTTTATTAATGTGAACATTTTTATTTTCCAAAAAAGGCTCCCAAGGAGTTTTGATATAGGGCCCACTCAGGACTAGCTACACCAATATAAGATATCTCACTCTTTTGAAGAAAGAAAAGAAATTAAAAACTTACTTCAAGAAATATGTTTGACCAGCAGAAGTCTTGGCCATCTCCCAACCTGGAGGTAAAGGTGTATTATCATCTAGCAAATCCCCAAAACTCCTCTGTCTTGGATGCTGATGAGGAGTGGGTAGACTCTTAGTATAGGCCTGTTGTAAAGAAGCAGGGGACGAATGGGCCCTAGGATGATTTATCTGTAATCCACTGGGAAGTTGCTGCTGTTGTGGATGGGACGGAGGACAAGTGTAATTGGTGTTGTCAGAGCTCGATTCTCGAGAATGGGACGGAGATTTTGAGCCTTTCTCAGGTTGCTGAAAAAAAGACGGAGGCAAGTTTCTCAGTCTCATAGGCACTGTTAAAGGCACCTGGTATTCCTTCGGATGGATGACGGCATTAAAAAGCTCATCCAACTTCGTTTCGGAGTCACTGCGTATGTGCAACACTTGGTTAGGTCCTTTCTTTTCGATGAGATCTTGCTGTTGGGACATTTTCTCGCGTTGCTGAGTTTTTTTTTAATTTTAAAATTTGAAATGCGACGAAGGACGTCACCAAACAGAGGAGGTTGTGGTAAGAGTTGCTCACGAAGAGTTTTCCACAAGTTTCAGCAACGTATCATACCTCCTCCTCACAATCTAACGCACACTGCCACTCCTTCGTTTAAACTCGACTTCTACCGAGTATTATGTTTGGAAACACGGGTGCAATCCGATGGAGGTTGCCACAACAAAACTCTTGGACCAATCAGAGAGCGAATTCATCTTTTCTCGCCAAATTCAATCGCGGCAGTCAAACCTGATG
The DNA here is from genome assembly GCA_019973935.1 of Trichonephila clavipes. Lineage (NCBI taxonomy): Eukaryota > Metazoa > Arthropoda > Arachnida > Araneae > Nephilidae > Trichonephila > Trichonephila clavipes. The sequence continues at coordinate 724,600 of BMAU01003676.1, read as the reverse complement.
TTGACATTTACGTCACGAAAGCCTGCGCATGCATCAATACTCGTATAGGTATTGCGATTATCAAGTTGTGGAAATCAACGCTTCGCTTTTTAGACTTAAGAAAAAAAGCAATGTTAAGTTCAAGTACTTAAAACAGAGATTTTTCTCACGCTGTATCATTTATTCCTTGACTTGTTTAGAGACCTCGTGTTACTTCGACGTTAATAAACAAGTATTCCATTAATCAGTCCTTGTTTCGGTTTGTGAGTCTGGTTTTTGCTCATGGAAAAATTAACATAAAAATATATAAACAACAATGCAGATTTACGAACCTTAGATCAAATTTTGATGGATTCAATAACTCAAGACACACTGACGTTTCGAAAATATATACAAAGGCTTATTACTTTGGGGTGAGGGGGTTAAATGTATGACCAATTAAGGATTTTGACTAATTAAAAAAGAACGTGGAGTTATGGAGATTTTCGCTAATATTTAAAAAAAAACATCTCTTTAAATGAGAGAAATAATTTAAATGTATTAATTATTTGAAAAAATTAAATTACTTAATTTTAAACTATTGACTATAAATCGTTTTACCTTTTATTGTAATAAGCAATTATTTTGATTTATTTTTTACAATGTGTGTGTGAGAAAGAGAGAATGTGTTTTTACGTAACATTTTTATAAAAATCAAAAGCAAATAACGATCTTTTATCCATTTTTTTTATAACCGAGAGAGAAAATTTTAGACCTTACTTAAAATAATTCTTAATTTTAAAAAATAGACATAGAGTTGACATTAGCAAATAATTGGTTTAAAATGGTTAAATAAATAAATAATATATTTTTTTAATGCACCTGTTAAATTCTTATAGAAATTAAACAGTCTAAGAAAGAATGTTCTACTTACTTAGCTACTTGTGAGATTTTAATAAATGCTGATACTTATTTTCAAGATATCGCCTTAAAAACAACTTCTAAGCAGTTTTATTGTTTGGTATGGTTTATTTTCTACTTGCAACAATTTGAAAATTATTTCTTCAAGAATAAGAGAAAATGTAATTTTTTATACTAATTCGATTATCCCAATTTTCTATACAGTCTCCGTTGGACTTAAAATTATATAAAAATCACTCAAATATTTTAGAAGATCCAATTCATACATTGAGTGTGTGTCCATATTAATTTGAGACAGTTCAATTATCGTTGAATGTTGTCACAATTTCGACAGAACAACAACTGCCATTTTGTAAATTTCATTAAATTAACCGTGAATAAAAGTTTTATCAAATATTTGGCGCAATTTGTTATGAATTCTGTCAAGTTTAACGAAAAAGTAGTAAATGTTTAGATTTAAAAAAGGCAAACAATTTACTGTCTATTTACTAGCCTGTTTACACACCAAATCTGAATGAAGTAAACTATATTGGGAACAGATAGATATTGGTCCCAAAATATTGGTTATATTTTTTACAGATAGATTATTGGTCCCAAAAATCATAGAATTCTGAAAAAAAATTTGTAATTGTTAAGCTGCAAATACGTTAACTCTTTTATTTATTTATTTATTTTATTTATTGAATATATATAATTATATTCCAAGCAAACCATTCAGTTTTAAATAGAATTCTTCTGCGACCTGTTTTATTTATCGTTTGTATATATAAATTTATTATATATTTATGGAACGTTTTACGTTTGATGTACAGTTTATATTTTTTATGTTATCAAACAAATATATTTCTACATAGTTACTAATATATATACATACTCAACTTTTGAATTTAACACGTTCCTTCAACAATAATTTTTAGAAATAATTTTTTTGTTTTATATCTCCAATAAAATGTGGAATTATCCATTTTAAAAATTTACACAAGTTCTTGAATTATATTAAGTAGTTTCGGTAAATTGTATTCGTTTGATACTTTTGAAGATATAAATCTAATCAAACCTTAAGTCAAATTAAACATTGCTTATTATTTTGTTTGATTCTTTATACTATTATTTGATTCGCTCAATTTTATTCGTTATCTTATCTTATTCACTTGATTTTATTCTTTACTTTATACTTTATCGATTTGTTTGATTTATTTTAGTTACTTTATCCTATTCACTTATTTTTATTCTTTATCTTATCTATTCGTTTTTTATGATTCGTTGTCACACACATCTGAAAAGTATTATCAATCGTTAAAACTTCTCGTAAAATATTTACCATAATCATCAAACAGAGCATTTCGCTGAAAAGTTGCAGAACAGGTAGCAGAACTTACTGTGTCAAAATAGTTAACATATGAAGCTAAGCCCCTACATCATCGTCAAACTCGCGGCCCGCGGGCCACATTTGGCACTCAACGAACATTTTTACTGCCCGGCAAATATATCGGGCATTATAATGCGTAATATTTGGAAAAAAGCAACTGAAAATAGAAAATTTAACGCACTTCCCGGCGTACAACATAAGCAAATTAAGGTTAAATGATACTGCATCGCATCAAAAATACACAGAAAAAATTTCAAATCTTAAAACTGAATTTGAAACAAAATTTTTAAAATTTAATTCAATGAAAGACAAGTTTTGTTTGCTTTCTTCGATTTTCTCAATAAATATAGACTCAATACCCAGACATATGCAAATAGAAGTGATCAAGATTCAGTGTGATTGACACAAATTTGAAGCCAAAATTCATTGTAGTGGATGTACCCGAGTTTTACAATTGTTGACCAGCCATGTTTGAAAATACTCGAAAATTCGCATCTGAAACTTTCATGTTTGGAAGTACTTCCTAGTGCCAACTTTTACTTTCAGTTATAAAAGGAAATAAGTCTCCTGTTAAAAATAGTATTAAAATGACATTCACCTTGGGTAAGTTTTCAAAGTAATCCTTGCGAATAAAATTTCGCCCGAAATTGGGAAAATAGTGGAAGAAAAGTGATGTCAAGTGTTAGAACGCAACCATTAAATTTTTGTTGTTCTTTTATATATGCTTATTTTATATGTATTATTTGAAATAAACCTACGTTTCTACAAATATTATTATTGTTTTTTTTTTTGCGTTCTAAGCCTTGCATTAAACCTTGTTTGTTTGGCCTGAAGGAAGGATGGTTCGTTCTGGATACCTTCCGTTCCGAACGAATGCGAGTACTTTACCAATCACGCCAAAACGATCGTCTTCGCGTGATAGTATGAACTGTAAAATGATCACGTCTTTCAAATTTAACTAATGAAAAACTTTCTGTCACAACTTTAAAGGTTAATACATAATTTACTGATAATTTGATATAAAGAATTTGGTCTTTCATTCAATAATGTGTGATACACTCATCAGAAAAATTACATCATCGTAGATAGAAGAAAGATGAAATTTATATCAATATTAATAGATGAAAGAGAGCAAAATTCCAATTTTAATCAACTAATTAATTAACAATGCTAAATTAATTAGGAGCTTAGATTCTAAGAATAAAAAAGAAATCATATTTGATGCATGTATAAAGCCTTTCTATTCTGTTTTTATTACATAATTAGGTAAACAATGCTTTAAATCTGCGTTTCCTAAACTGAGATACTCCTATACATTGACGTCTTAAAACTTTTTGAGGCCCTGGGCCCAGAGAAGATTTTTTGAGACCCTGGGCCCCTATGCAAAAATAGGCCCTACCTGAGATCTTTAAAAGTAGTAGACAGTATGTAACATGCGTTGTCAAATACTCGTTCAAACGGTAATTTGAAACAAATAAATATACACGACTCACAATCTCAAAAACCTAGGCACAAACCTGCTCGACCGCTGGCGGCCCGCATTTCTACTAAATGAGTTGAAGGACTTTTTATGGTATTAGGCCTAGGCCTAGATATGGACAATGCTCATCACATAATAATACAGTCTTATCACTTTAGCCAGAAACATGCGATTTGAAATTCCCTGTTTTTTGGAGACTATGTACTGGAATAATATTTAACCCTTAAAATTATCCGGATCATGATCTTATTAAAACAAAATCTAGTAGGAAATGTTGGCCCATGCCTTTAGATGTTCCTACTTCTATAAGTATACAAAAGTGTTGAATGGAGTATGATAACAATTGTGTGAAAAAAGGAAGAATACCTTCTATAATTCTTCAGTGGCCCATAAAGTTTGTGTAGAGTGAAATTTGCATACATATCTAATTTGGTTAATTTGCATGTGTTAAGAAATTTACGAAGTACTGAGTGTGGTAAACAGCTAAATCTTGTCTTTGCATACGTAAAGCCTTAGATTTATTAATCGTGGATAAAATGAGACTATTAGAGTCTTATTCTTCTATATTTTTAAAAGTTTTTGTTCTTTAATTGATTTGACTTTTTTATTTGTACAAAAATTTCTAATTATTAAATTGTTTTAAATTTTAATTCGAAATTCTCCCACTTGTTTGTAGATTAAATGCTTTGTCAATTGTTTACTGATTAAACTTTTTAAATTTAAAACTTGAAAAGGTTAAAATGATGCGCGTAGTTCAATAATTATGTATTTAACGCATAATAATATTATTACCATATTTCATTTTATGATACATCATTTAAGAAATGTTCTCATAGTGAAACTTTTTGCTAAAAGTATTCATTAAAAAGTACACATTATAAAAACTAATCATTTAAATAAATGTTTCGTTAATCTTTTGTGTGTTTCAGAAATACCTTAAATATAAACATCTTCTTTCGTGCGTTATTCTACTGTGTTTTTCTCATTAACCAGGACAAAAATTTACCAAAACAAAATTAAATATAACACAATAAAGAACAATTCGAAAAATCGCTTCTTTTTCTTAAAAAAAATACCTAATTAAATTAAATGTATTCCTTTTCAATATTACATTTTAACTATCCTTTCATATTCTGAGATTTAAAACTTTTAAAAAAAGATATAAAAATCAAATTTTTTAAAAGAAAAGTTTTCTTTTTTGTTAATGCTATATATAAGTCAACTAATTTGTTAAGTTTATAAACACAAAATTGAGAAAATTAAACTAGTTATTCCTTTTAATGCATTTTAATTAAACTCAGTGGTGCAACAGCCCATAAGGCCAAGGCCACTGTGCCCAACTTAGTATGCATGACCTTGGGCCCTGAGGTGCATGAGCAGATGCTAGGGTCAGGCGGTCAGTCTGATGCAAAACCCCCACTGTTAAGTTCCCAAGCAAGCTTGTTAGTCGTTTATCGACCCACGGAAATGACGAAAGGCTGAGACAACCTTGACCAGCCTGGGGTTTGAGCCTCGGACCTGTGGTGTGGAAGCGCGATGCATTACCACTCAGTCACTGGGCTTCATGATGCATTTTATACTTGATAAATATATCGTAGCGCTGGAGAGTTGGGAGTTCAGTTCGAGTCCTGGTACCACTATACACCTACCATGTTGGGAAGGGGGGACCTGGGGCTGCTGAATCTGCTGAAGCTCAAAGTCCTGACGTTGGCGTGATGTGGATTTTGGGAAAGGGGGGGACACATAGCTCAGGTGCCTACCTTGTCACTTGACCATGATTCAAAACTAAGAAGCCGGTCCTCAGAAGCTCTCAGGGGGGTGCCAGCTCAGGTGTCGTCCACGTCACTTGACCATGGTTCAAAATTACGTGGTCCGTCGCCAAAAGCCCTCGTGTAGCTGAACAGTGCGACGTTAATATTCAATCAATCAATCAAACTCAGAAGCTCTCGTGTTCATGTAGAGTAAAACGAAAAGTAATTGAATCAAATAATTGATAAAATTCCAAAAAATTTTAATTGAAGTGAAATATTTTTAGAAGTCATTCAGTTTTTTATGACAGAATTGGGAATAAAGTAACTGAATAAGAACACATCTACATTTTGCGTAGTGTTTTTGCAGTTTTCGACTGCTTTCAAATACGATGAGGAGAATTCAAAGAACTAGAGAATTCACCAGTAAACTTTTAGATAGAAAGCATTATTTCATTCATTTTCTTAAGTTCAAGAAACAAAAATATTTTTTTGAGCCGCAAATCATCAACATCTAAATGCCCTTCATTCTGATTTTGAGACTAGGTTTGAGACCGGTTTGACTATGGTAATTACCATAATGGGCAGGGCCGCTTTTCATCTTAAGCACGCTAGGCACATACCTAGGGCGCACAAGATTTGGGGACGCAAAAAATTGGAGGAAGAAAAAAATTAAAATTACAGAGAACGTACAACCGCCTAGCGTTTATTAAAAAACCCAATTATTCTCTTTCATTTTTATATCTAACTTATCAAATCTTCATTTCGCTATCGGCCAAATTATTATGTAAATCACTTGGCTTTTCTTCCCAAATCATATTTTGATTCATGTATACGGTTATTAAATTGTTCTCGAAATTTGAAATAAAATTTTTGCAGCATTTCTTAAACTGTGGGGCGCGATAACCCTACTTGGAGGGGGGCGTGAGCATATTGCGAAAAAGTTAAAAAGTTGATAATTAATAAGTTCATACAATAATGTATGTTCTATTCTGTATAATTACGATTATATTAATTTTCTGTACTTATTTACAAAAGGATGATGGGGGGGCGACCGTGATGCCTAAAGGTAAGAAATGAACAAGAGTGAGCAAACCATATCACTCTCTTTCCGTACGGCTGTCAGTTGCCAGTCCGGGACACGGCGGGTGAATAGGTGGTGGATAATGAAAGGACTCCCCATTAAGAAGACAAAGAAAAGGAAAAGAGTAAGAGAGTTGAGGGAAAATCCCTCCCGAACCAAAATTGGCAAGGCAAGAACTGAAGGAGGGGGAGGGCGTGCTCTTGAAATAATGAGAGGGGCGCAACAATTTTAAGTGCCTAGGGCGCCAGGGAGGTTAAAAACGGCTCTAATAATGTGTAATGGATTCATACGGTCAGATTGAAAGAAAAAGTCATATTACAGGAGGAACTGATCGGAACAGGCAGTAACGGAGATCTTAAAGTAAAGTTTAGAAACAGATGTCTGCAATTTTGGTTTTAAAAAGACGCATCAGTTATTTACCCCGATTCATGGAGTATTGTGAGACAGTTTTAATCATAAAATCCGGCGTATAACGCGCACTTTCAACACAAAAAATAAGATCGAAATTTAAGAGTGCGCGTTATACGTCGGGAATAAAAACAACAGATTTAAAAATAACAAAAGAGATGAGCATGAAACAAAATTTACTTCTGCGTGTATTGAAACACTGTTTATTTAAAAGAAACGACTTGCATTATGAACTAAGAGTTGCAGTCTAGAAGTATACTATTTTTTCAAAAGTCTGGGATAATACCTCGAATAAATGACTTCAAAACATGTATAGTAGCAATGTATACTAATATTTCATCGTTAAAAAGGGGGTGCGCGTTATAAGGCGAATATACCTAAAAATTAAAAAAATTCAGCTTGAAAGTAAAGGTGCGCGTTATACACCGGGGCGCATTATACGCCGGATTTTACGGTAATTGCTTTTCCTAGTGAGAAGGAGTTTCAGAATGATTGCTAGTCTCCAAAATAGAAAGAAAGGAAGAAAAAGACACAACTAAAACCGAGGAGATTTCGTATTAAACCTAACAAGACTAATGCTAAATGTTGAAAATTTGTTATTGAAGCCCCAGATTCATCCCTCCTATTATAAGCATTTGCTTGTTGATCAGTTATATATATATATATTTCATGTAACAAGAATTTTTTATGTACTAATTAAATCTTAATTGAACTAACATGTTTTTCTTAAGTTTTAAACATTATACTTCACTACAGTTGTCAAAAAGCCATTTAAGTTGATAGATTTAAAAAATTCAATATTAGGTATGTAGGGGTCTACCTGAAACCGAAAAAACATGGCAAGGGGTCTATAAGGCTAAAAGTTTGGGAGCCTCTGCTTTAGGACAACACTTATCGCAGCATGAAGGTAAACAACAATAGGTAAATATTTTTTTAAATCAAATTATCGAAGATAATTTCCCTTCAAACACGTTAATTCCGTTATAAAAATTGTGGGACGAGTTTTTAATAAAGCGCAGTTTTAATAAAATGATCAACTATAATGTTAATGAGCTTTAATACATAGAAAAATGCACTTGATTGATTGATTGATTGAATAATAACGTCGCACTGTTCAGCTACACGAGGGCTTTTGGCGACGGACCACGTAATTTTGAACCATGGTCAAGTGACGTAGACGACACCTGAGCTGGCACCCCCCTCTCCTAACTACCACACCACACCAACGGGAGGACGTTTCAGCTCTCGACAGATTTAACGTGCATCGCTGCCCTACACGGCGGGTCTTTAGTGGTACTGGACTCGAACTCGTGACAAAGCAAGCCACGGTCCGATACCTATACCACTCGGCTACCGCGGCCACAAAATGCACTTCATACATTATTGCTTCTGTGACATCGTCGATGGTTGTGAATTCCCATCTTTCGATTCACGATAGGTTTTATGGTTTCACCAGCTGTTCAAGGACAAGTACCCCACCCATCGATTGTCCCTGAATTTTTACGATCCACCAGCTATGGAATGACCAGTGCACGTGGCCATGGGGCCATTGTTTATTGTCTGAACTCAGGGAGTGAAGACAGACAGACGGGTCGCCATAATGGTAAAGTAGAGCCGGCGTCCCTTTGACAATAGGCGAAGCCTATCTTAAAATAATCATGTCGTTTTTTCTGGTGTTGAGTGAAGGGGATACTCTAGAAACAGGTGGCGTGATGGACAAGTGTGTCCAGATGTTGGACAAGGAACTACGGCGCCTTGGGCCAGACGGCCCGGGTGTGTTTTGACGTGTGATGCACAAATAGGACGAGGGAGGCCAAGAGATTTTTGTGACCTGCCAATAAGAAGGGACGAGGGGCGTGTTGTGGACACACCCCTGGTGTTTCAAAGGGGTTCTTTTTCAGGAGAAGGGGAAGACGAGAGAGAGAGAGAGGAGAGAGAGAAGAGGAAAAAGGAGAGACGGAAAGAGAAGGGAGAGGAGACGGAAGGAGAAGAGAGAGGAGATGGCAAAGGAGAAAAAAAGGAGTCGGAGAGAGAGAGAGAGAGAGGAGCCCGCCTTGTATGGAGAAAAGGGCTGAGTCCGGAGATTGGAGTGAAAAAGACGATGAACGCCGGTGGCGTTGAGAATAGAATAGACTGACTGCACCGGCTTGGCATATGGACTGAATTATATTACTTCATAGCATATTGTTTAGCTAATAAACAATGATTTTATATACGAGTCTGTAAAAAAATTATTTACTGATGGCTAGCTACACACGACGTTACAGCTAATATATATATATGAAATTGGTGGCAGCGGTGTTGATCCGGCATTTAAGTAAATAGATGCCCGAATCCTTTGTTTTAAGTGAAGAGGGAAAAAAATGCCAGCCGTGTGCGATTGTGATGAAGCGAGTTTAATGACGCCTAATTCCTGGAGCTCCCAGCTGTGAGAAGTGCTGGATACAAGTGTCTTCCGTTCCTGCTAGTGATGAAGTGTGCCCGCCTGTATTTTGGAATTGCCTGTTATGAGATGTTTTCCTGTGTGTCCTCTATAAATTTGAAGATGAGTCTTTTCATTGAGATTATTTTCGGGGCAGCAACTGAGTATTGATTTTGTATGTAAAATGTTTTAAATAAGGAATATAAAGACTATGTAAAGTTGGTAAACAATAAGAGACTAGAAAAATTTTAAGTTTTGTATGAAGTGTATAAATGTGCAATATTAGTGTTGTGGTGTTAGATTTGTGAAATTTAGGGAACAGCTTTACTATCGCCCACCCTAGAATTGAACTAAAAAAATGCACCAAACAAGCGCGATAAATGATATTGTCTGGTAACCCGTTCCATACAATTTTGGTCCAATCACAGGATGTCGCTTACAGCGCTCCCTTCAGGTAAAACGGAGAACTATTTCGGAAAAGATGTGGAAGATTTTCGAACGCCAAATCCTCTTTTCTAGCCAAGGGTCGATCGCCATTCTTGAGAGGACAGGATTCTAGCAACCGTATGCAAGAATATTACGCGGGAAAATTACGCGTAGTAATACATTAAACTCCGTAGGGAGGGGAGGGCGGGAGTTTTCTAAATCAGATCAAACCGCTTCTAGAGTTGATTTATTATACAAAAGATTATTTTTTACTGTGGTGCTTTTAAATTATAATTGACCAGTAAGAGATATAATTTGGATGTGAATAAAAATTACAGTACAATATATATATTATTTTACTACCCATGTTTTTTTCATTACTATTTTCTTTTTTCACTCCTACATTTTGAAAAAAAATAACTATTCTGTTCTTTTTAAAAAAAAATTTGTGGGAAATAAATCCTGAATTTAACCAAAACAGGGAAACAACAAGATTTTAAAAAGGAGTGATTGTAAAGAATATAAATAGATTTCTCTCAAGTTATAACATCAAATTTTCAGCATCTTTCAGAACAAACTAACACATTAAAAAAAAAAAAACTGGAAAATCTTAACTTTTATTTTTATACATTTATTATATTTTTACATTTGAAAATACATTTTTCTTTTTGTACGTTTTCAGTGTATGCTAATACACTTTTGAAATTTCTTCATTTTTTAAAATTCTATTTGGTTTTCTTTTAGTGCTGTATCAGCTTATATAAATGAATTAAAGCATTTGTTTCATTTAATAAAGCACTTTTATATTTATATCTGTGTAAAATAATTGAATAATATTTTTCTTTAAAAAAGCTATAAAAGATGTAAAAATTCTAATCAATGAAAAAAAAATTGAAGACTTTTCTATACTTTATTTTTCTATATTTTAATCACACTTCTAACAACAATTGTAGCCAAAATTATAATTGACGTAATTTAAGTGTCAGTGTAAAAAATAAAAGGTTTTTTTCCCCTGCTTAAAGATAATGATGAGATATTAAATTCTAAGTGTTCTAATTTATTAGGTGTTTTCCGATAAAAAAAGTTAATAAATCTTTAAAAGTACTATATAAATATCCAAAACTTGGAGAAAATGATTTTAAAAACATTTTATTACAGTTAAAGGCATGAACAAGGAAATTCTAGAATGTGAGAATGCAATTACTTATCTCTATTGGTAAAATAAAAATGAATGTTTTAATCAGCACCGAATTTAGATTTATTCAGATTATAGCCGATTCTGAAAAAAGGATAACAGAATTAAATTTGCTTGATCTTTCTCTTTAGACTTCACCCCAATTAGGACAAGTTTACATTTAAATCAAATATTCCTATTTAAATCCTTAATATTTTTATTCTCTCGAGCCTTTAAAAAAAAATCCTTCTTAAAGTAAAACCTTGAAAACGCTTATCTAAAATAAAATTTCAGTAATATGATGAACTTAATATATGAAATATATGTTATCGTTAAAGAATGTTTAATTCAGTTTTTTCATAGAATAACTAGGTATTTCATAAAATAACTAGACATATCAGTTAAAGTAAATAATAGATGAAGAATTTCATACTTTACCTAGTTATTCCATGAAATAGCTAAGGGTAGACCATTAAAGTGAAAATAACACTGCGAAAAACCGGTTTTCAGAATTGAGTACAACTTACAACTTACTCACTTTTGAATACGTCACATACTCAAAATGGCTCCGATGCAAACATACTCAAATTTGAGAATCGCGCATGCTCACTTTTGTCAACGAGTACGTACTCAAAATTCAAACTTCCCATACTCATTTTTGCGAGAATGAAACAACAAAATGAGTATGTAATGTACTCATTTTTGAGTTTGTGACTGCATCAAATTTGATAATGAAACAACAAAATGAGTATGTAATGCACTCATTTTTGAGTTTGTTACCATGTCAAATTTGAGAATGAAACAACAAAATGAGAATGTAATGCACTCATTTTTGAGTTTGTTGTGTCAAATTTGAGAATAAAACAACAAAATGAGTAAGTAATGCACTCATTTTTGAGTTTGTTACCGTGTCAAATTTGAGAATTAAACAACAAAATGAGTATGTAATGCACTCATTTTTAAGTTTGTTACTGTGTTAAATTTGAGTAAGTATAGCATTCATTTTCAATACTGTTGTATCAAATATAAATTTTAAACAGAAAAATAACTATCAATTTTAATTGATCTAAATGTGTTACCCAAGTCTCAAAAGTTTGATTTTTTTTTTTTTTTTTTTGCCTTACATATTTAATTTACATTTTAAGAATTTTTTTACCACTTAACTTTGAAAATCAAAATTCTTGCATTTTCTGTGTAAAAGATATTACTTTTAGAAAAAAGTTCAACTGTTACGTAATCATAAACTGTATTTTTGAACCTTTCACTCAAATTTAAATCTTTGATGCAATAACATTTTGGTTCATCAAAAGTTATATATATGCTTCTAAAATCTATCTATATAGTTTTGTTAAAATCCTATACAAGCAAAAAGTTGACTTTTATTTAAATTCAGTCTTTCAATAAGTTATTGCATTATGATAAATTTTATGATTAATATTATAATAAATAACATCAGATTTTTCATAGTAAAAATTTCAATGTTTTTAGATATTATCAATCATCTGAAGAAAAAACTAAAATAACTCATTAGGTTTGTAAGCATTTTTTAATATAAATTGATACTCCGCGGTTGAGCCTCCCTTTTTACCCATCCAAATTAAAGAGTTTAATTTGTAATGTGCATTACTCACTTTTTGTCCATACTAACTGATTTTACACTCTTCTATCACCAAAGAAAACAAATATTATAGCTTTTTTAATGCTCTTTTTTTAAATCAAAAAATAAAACAGATTTTTACATCTACAAAACATTTAAAATGTTAAGTCTTTAATCATAAAGTATAGTTAAACTGGAGAGTTCTTTCAAGAAGTTTTCAGCACCTACTTTCAAGAAAAAATAACATCCTAGGCATATCTAGCATATATTTCATTGAATTCGTAAAACAAAATTATCACCTATATAATTAATGATTCACTGTAAAAAAATAAAACCAAATCATGTTTTACAAGAATTTATTCTGAAAATTTTTGGACATACATATCAGACATAAAAAAATTCTTACAGATGAAGGCATGTTTTTAAAATCACACTCATAAATATGAAAATATATAAAAGGAAATTGAGTCGACTATAGATAATTTATTAAAAAGATTACAAGTTTAAAAAAATTCTACTTTTTAACTCTCTCACACATGAAGGCATGTCTTGCTGTAAATCGCATTTGTAGAAGCTGTTATTTAAAAAATGCCACACATTTGAACAATATGGAGAAAACTCCAAGTTTAATATAAAAGTTAATTTAAAACACAAGTCAACTGCTTTAAGTATTGTATTTACTTCAATACAATTCTCTTCAAAAATTAAAAATAGTTGTTGGGGTCTACACTTCTCCCCAATAGCAAGAATAAAGGGTTGTCTTCTTTCTCCTCCAAGCAATCTATCATCTTTCATGAACTTATCAATTCCTTCACCAACCTGAAATTAAATAAGTCATTAAAGGATGGTTTATATTAAACACCTTATTTTTCTGCTTATGTTATTCAATGGGGGGAGGGGGCTTGATATTAAAAGGAAAGAAGCGTATTAATATATGAAAATATAGTATATCAATAACTGTCTAATTTCACATTTCTCCCATTGAATTATTACATTAGCAGTAGAAAACTAAGACGAGGGTAGTAATCACTCTTAATTGGATTGAGTAAATACTGAGGGTTAATATGCTGAGTTTTGTTTGTTGAAAATATTTACATCACATTTAGCAAGACATTCAAGTAAAAGAATGCTACCTACTGGGATAAACTGAATGAAATGATCCAACGTTTGAGAACTTGTAGGGCGAATTTTTAGTTTCTTGGGCCCGTTTCTCCTGAAGACTCTTTGTGGAAGCAACAGTGGTAACAGTGTAAGAGCACAGCATATTTCTGAGAATAAAAATATCTTCAAATTAAATATTTCATGATGGTATAAAATATTACCAAAAAACACTTAAGACTATTTTTGCGCATGAAACATTTTTAATCCTTGAAAGTTAAAGGTTTCATTAATGTCACCAAATATGAGTGCATAGGACTCATCAAAATAAAATTGAAATTAAAAATGTCAGAATATTAGGGTTTTTTAGAAAACTAAAAAAAAAAAAAAAAAAAAAAAAGGTATCCCACTGCATTTGGATACCTTATTGAAACTTATACAATTTTAGAAGGAATAAAATTTTGCAATCTTACAAATCAGGATTCATTCTTTTTTTTTTAAAAAAAAAAACCTTTATAAATAAAATATTTTTACTTTCAGATGATGGTTCAGTTGAATCCAGGTCAAAATTTAAGCTATTGGCAAATTCTTCTGCACACTTCCTCCCACAATGTTTCGCTTGGTGAATGATCAAATTTGCCGTCATTCCGAATCCTAGACATAAACTGTCACTTTTTTGTTCACCATACAGCATATTAAATTCTGCTTCTATCTGTAAGAAAGCAAAGAAACCAGTTACATTTTATGGCTTTAGATAAGGTTTTAAACAAGCTTTTAAAAATAATTTACTCAAGAAAATTAAGTTACCAACATTTTTCAAAACTTGCTCTATACTTCACTTTTGTGAAAAATAGTTATTTTATACATTATTTCTTCTTATTCATACCTTTTTAATGTTTAAAAATGTCTTAACTCTACATAATAATGCGAGTACAAAAATATATTAGAAGACACAATGTGAAACAAATTGTATTTACTTACTACATGTGGGTCCAGAATTCTAGGCCAATTGGATACAAAATTAGTGGCATTTCTTGAGATTTCAAATCTCCTTCCTTCAAAGGTTTCCTGCATTAGTAGAAGTACCTTATCCGGAGGAGATGTATTTTCCTTCAACCACTGTTGCTTCTGTAAAAATTCTACAGAAGAATCTTCAGTGCCCTGATACTTTATAATCTTTTCTTTAATATCTTTCTTGATTTGTCCAATGCCTAATTCTTCCTTTTCCACAACAGAGAGGTTTCTTGCCCTGAAGTTTTTAAACCTATCAGCAATAAAACCAGTCGCTGGTGCACCTCTTACACCAGGACTAAACCATTGTTCCTAAAAAAAAAATGCTTGAATAGTCATTCACAGACAGATATAAATGAATTTCCCAGCTGTGAGCAGTTAAAGTAACTTCCAATTCTCACCTCCAAAGTATGAAAAAACTTTAGAAAAGGAAGTATAACAATAAAAAAATTACTTACATAACCTTTTCCCCATCTGATCCTTTTAAAACTGGAAATGTACTGACAATATCTTTGGCCAGGTCCAGTTTATCTTTGGTGGAAGGCTTACAGTCATAGCTTCCAATGTAGGTCTGAACGAACAACCGATTTATTCTATATTTCTGTAAAATATTAATCCTGGATGGATCCCCCTTTTCTAATTTTGAAAAAATATCAGGGAGCTTTAATTTAATTATCTCCCTAATATTAATTTTTTTTTAGTAGATGATATAGGAGTAGAAGAACAAGGCGGCTCAGAATAATTCATGGAAATATCATGACCAATGTTATTTTGGTTATTCGTGTTACTTACATCCGATGCATCCAAGTCAGAAATATCACAAACAGGATGTGGAAAAATAGTAAGGGAATCATTAATACAAGCTTAAGCAATTTCAAAGATGTTTTATAAATTAATTGATCATAAATAGATAAAATCTCTCGAAAAATACATTTTATTTCTTTTGCGGAAGACTAATTGATAAATAATTCGAGAAAGTAGAGATGATATAATTTACAGTTTAAGCTGTTTTTGTGCGATAGATAGGGACCGCATAAAAAAATTGCACAAAAAAAAGTATTCAAAAATTTCATAAATTCTTACATATAACAAACTAATTCGTGGAAATACTACAAAAAACTTTTTTTATGCGGTGGATAGGAACCACATAAAAAAAGTCGCATTTATAAAATATGCCAATTATTTACGAAATTTATGTAAGAGTACTTCCATAACAAAATAAATAATTAAATATTACACATGGAAACATTTTTAAAACATATAGTGTCTTATTGTATATACGGATAAGTCTTTAAAATGCACATACATAATTCATCACTACTCATCGTAATCCAAAGTCCCGTAATGAATAAGTTCAAAATCGCTTTCGTCACTTGAAGGTGCAATTTCAATTGATTTATTTTTTGGCAACATAAAGTAAGAGATAAGTTTTTGTGACGAAGGACATGTGGTCAGCTGTTTGTAAATGTCGCGATGACCCGCTATAGATGATTGAAGCCCTTTTTGGAATTTTATACTCCTTTCTTAACTGGAATATATTTTAAGAAAATGCTTTTCCAATTTGTTGAAAAGCTGGATCCCTGCATATTTTTATCCACTCTCAAAGAATTTGGCTTCATGTCCGTCTTCATAATTTATCAAATTATTGATAATGTCACAGTCATTGCAAGTTTCGTCTTCAATCAAGCGCGGGATGCTGGATCGTTGAGAGAAAGCAACTGAATGCGCATTATCGGGAGACTGTTTATAACAAATGAACAGAGCGCTTTGAAGTGTCTACAGTTCAATGGTGTAACGTACACCCCCCGCATCACGGGGGAGGGGCAGGACTCTAGGGGCCCAAGGCCTGACTTCTGCTAAATACGTATTTACCTAATTTATAAAATATTAAAGGCAAAACTTTACTTTAAGGGGAGGGGGTCCTAACATTCTCCGTTACGCCACTAGTAAATAGACAGAAAACATTATAGTGCTCCCGAAGCCATTGGAATTCATACATCGCATAAAAAAAATTTCGCACAAAAAGGAAATCGCATAAAAAAAGACCGCACAAAAACAGGTACGACTGTATTATATTACTAATATTGCTACTAGTTAAACAGAAAAGGGGAAAAAAGAATATGTTACAAAAATAGATTAAATTAATTATAATCGACAAAAATACATGCTGGGAAGAAAAACTGTTGCTTCGTACAAACATAGTGTAAACTTTTTTAAACAAAAATGTAAGAAAATATTGATTGAAATTTTATGAGATACATTTATTTTACTTTTCATTATTTACTAGCTGGTATACGCGTTCTTCGCACGGGTGAACTGAAAAATTAAACAACACAGATTGAAGGATAAAGAAGTTTTTAATGAGTTAATTTTACGTGAATTGCAAATTAAATAAAAAAAGCTTTTTGCATATCTCAGCTGAACAAAAAAAAGAAGAAAAAAAAAGAGACCTTTGTTAAATTTTGAGTATGTAGATCTAATAGCTGATAAAAAGGATTTTTTTTTTCTAAATTTATGACTCCCCGTAACCCTCTTGAGGATGGATTTTTCAAAATACCTTTCAAATACGTTAATACTTTATACACCGCATTATGATTTACTGCAGTTTTTTTCATACAAATTTTTTTTTGGATCACTACATGGAAGATTAAGGGATATACATAAACAAAATACTCTACTTTGGAAAATTTAATCCGTTGGAGCTAATAAATAATTAAAGATATTCCATTGTAAAATTAATTATACGCACCGTTCACTGAAAATAAATAGCCAAATCGTTGTCTAAGGTCTTCATTAACATACAAAAACATAAAATACTTAAATTTTGAAGTAAACTATTTTTACGGGACAAAAATAATAATCGTTGCAATCCGCTGAAAACGCAATATCTGCTACAAAACTATTCGCCTTCCCCGCTAAAATACTCATCATAGAGCCCGTGCTGCTATATATCTTGGAAGAGTGGATTTCAAAGAATATTCCTGCTAAGTATTGGTAGAATACTCCTTCTAAGTTGGTGTGATAGTTAGGAGAAGGGGGTGCCAGCTCAGGTGTCTTCCATGTCAGTTAACCATGGTTCAAAATTACGTGGTCCGTTGCCAAAAGCCCTTGTGTAGCTGAACAGTGTGACGTTAATATTCACTCACTCCAAAAAATACAGTACAGTAGTTATAACTATTTTTATACTTAAAAATGCAATATCCGCCTATTCAATTAAAATTATAGCATTATAATTAACTACTAACCACAAACAAATTTTGAAAATTTGTCCAAATGATGTAGTGTGAAAGAGAAAGTTTATTTACTTTAAGTACCAGAACCGATAAAAGCATTTATTTTGAAAAAAGATCAATTTCTTACCACCAAATGTGCATAATAAAATCATAAAAAAAACACATTCAAATAAAGAGAGATTTATAACAACCTCTCCCTTCAAAACTTAGTTTTATTCTGAAATAAAAAAAAATTAGGGATTTTATGCTGATCACAGGAATTAATTAGAAGCGAGCACCTTGCATAGCCAAAACAAAAAGGGTTTCTTCAGAACAAAAAAGATAGATAAATGCTGTCGTGGGCTTTTTTGCAGCGCACGCCAAAATTGCTTGCAGATGGCAGAATTTTTTCCTTACTTGACAAATATCGTTCTATTTTGGACACTTCACACAATATCTTTATAAATTATAGCCTATGTGTTATTCTGATGTATAAGCTATATTACTGTAAAGTTTCATTAAAATCCATTCAGTTGTTTTTGCGTGAAAGACGACCAAACATCCTCACAAACTTTCGCATTTATAATATATATCTAAATAGATATCTAGATTAGGGCAAGGATTGCCATGATGACACTTTTGATTGAACTGCTTATTATTTTTGTAACAAGCACACTGTTTAGTATTACACTGTCCCCGTCCTCTCCAGACAGCGCGGGGCTTCTTACGTGACGCACCAAATCAAAATGACCACAATATCATTTTTTAGTTTTATTTAGTTATATTCTTGGCATTATTATTTTTCGATTGATATAAAAACTGAAAATTAGAAACTCTGTATAAAATTTCAATTGAAAAATATAAGCAAATTAGGGAATTCGACCATGTCCTCTTTATAGATAAAACAATAAGCTTTTTGATTAAAAAAAAAAGCTGTTTTAAAATGGAAAATAATAACTAAAAAAAAGGTGTTGCAAATGAAGCAGGATATTTCTGAAGTACTACATTAATGCATAATCTTTACGAAAAAAAAGTTTGAAATTCTATTACAAATATATTTTTTTAAAAAAATACCAGCTTTATTATCTAATTATTTTGTTAATTAATTTTGAATAAATAATTTGTAATTCAATTATTGTTGTTGTATTAATTACTCTGCTTTTAATAATACACCTTATTTGCTAAATAAACATTTTTAAACTCTTGACAATATTATTTCATCATTTCACTGAAACAGGTTAGGGATTTGATGAAATCACTTATTTCCTTTGGGAAATCACCTTACAGAGAGTTCTTATTTTAATATCTTCCTTAGGGATTTGATGAAAGGCCTAATTTGATCATTTCCCTGCGACATATGTGTATTAATTATGTGATTATATACAGTATAAAGAAAGATTTATACCTTTTAACTAGCTGTATTGAACCAAAATTAACGATTCGCAATTAAATCTTGCTTTTCTTGGTATAAATATTTCGTACAAGAAAAAGTTTAGGTATTTGAATTCCTTTTTAATCACATGACAATTTATATGAAAATGACACTTATAAATTAAATAAGGCTTAATTTCACTGAAAACGGGGTGACTGTTTTTGAATACAATGAACACAAACATTATTTTAATTAAATCTTAAGAAGTTGATCAGATCAAACAACAGTGTATAACGTCAGGATAAATTCTGATTGTTAAATATAATTAAATACAGTTGGGGTGATTTATTATTATCAGTGAACTATCAGTTTATTATATCGCACTATTCTGCTACACCAGGGTTTTTGGTGACAGACCACGTAATTTTGAACCATGGTCAAGTGACGAAGACGATACCTGGGCTGACACCCCATCACCTGACTTCCACACCACACCAACGGGAAGGCATTGGAGCCTCAACACATTTATCGTGCATCAGCCGCTTCTGTACGGCGGGTCTTCAGCGGTACTAGACTTGAACTCATGACACGCCAGTTGCGAGTCCATTAATTTGACCACTAGGCTACCGTAGCCTATTGATTTATTAAAATTTAAAGGATAAATATATTAAAAATGAATTTTTTAAGTGTGAATAGGTGCTAAGAGCAATTATATCAAGTTATACTAACATAATTTATCTACTTCTATTTTTGCTGCTTCGCTAATATGGTCTCCTCTTGTCTTAAACTGAGGATCATTAGTTCAGAACTTCATTTTTTTAAAAAAGATCTGCAGTTTTAATTAAGAATCTTCAACGAGTACGAAATAAGAAACAGTACGAATTTGTACAGTGATTAATAGTATAAAAGTACTACGCGTACAATAACCTGACTTTGCGAAGGAGGGGGTGCCTTACAGACTTCGTTACGCTACTGAGTTTCAGCAGTGTTTTGCAGAATCGTTCATTATTAATCGTTGGTGTTAATTCAAAATAAGTCTGTACAAAAAAAATTTGTTTTTTTTTTTAAAAAAAAAGACCTAAATTGAATAAGTATTAATGAATGTTTAGTAAATTGATTTGGTAACTATTCTTTTTTTAAAAGCATCGTATGAAGTGGGTTCTTTTTTTTTTTTTGCATTGGCGTATTTTAACCAGTTAACTGTGACACCCCCGATTGAGAGCGTGCTACTATATATTGATACAGGTCATTTTGCTGAAAAAATGTTCAGTAAATCATTTTTGAAAGTACCACTACCTCCAAAGATATTTATAACAAACTAAAAATGTTCTTAGGATGCCAATAATATATCAATGAAAAATATAACATCTTGTGCTGCAGTTGGGGGCGCCTATTATGATGGGAAAGACAAATGGTTGCTTAAAATTGATGAAAGATAATCCAAATATGCTTCTTGCGTATTGTGTCATTAACAGGAAAAACCTAGTAGCTAAAAACATTTCACCTGTTCTAAATGAAATACTTAAATTTAGTTATAAAGTCTAACAATGTTATTAAAGCTAATGTGAGCGTCTCTTCAAGTTATTTTGTGAAAAACGAAATGAAGATTATGTGAGATTTATACTTCACAGAGATGACTCTTGTAAGGGAACTAACTGCTTATAAAAAGTTTAGGAAACTATTTGATACTATTAGTGATTTTTTAAGCACAAATCCTGAAATGAAAAAATTATTAACGATCAATGGCAAAGCTCATTTCTAAGTTATTTAGCTGATATTTATGAAAAGCTAAATATATTAAGTAAACAACATCAAGGAATAAATAAAACTGTTACCGAAGCAAAAGTGAAGATATTTGGTTTTATTATATTACTTCAATGGAGAGAACAAAATAAATATTCCTGCAAAATGTCAAGTCTTTAGGTCTAAA
This sequence comes from Trichonephila clavipes, assembly GCA_019973935.1. Lineage (NCBI taxonomy): Eukaryota > Metazoa > Arthropoda > Arachnida > Araneae > Nephilidae > Trichonephila > Trichonephila clavipes. Next base: position 703,390 of record BMAU01003676.1, on the reverse strand, counting down.
AATTCAGGAGATATCGTGATGAGTGAATCACTCTCTCCTTTATATATGTAATGTTTCAACATCAAGCTTTTGAAAAAAAAAGTTTTATTCAGCGAGCAATCGACACATCTTTCGCAGAGAGAAAACGGAAGCCAAATGAAGATTTTAATTGGGCTGAAGAACTTTTTATATCTAGAACTTTTAAATAACTCTTTTTAGTTTGTGTTTTTGATTTGAAAGTGGAAGGTGGCAGCGTACATATGGAGACAATTAAATTTAATGAGCTGAGATTAAAAATGTTATGCTTAAAATATCTTTTCTGAGAAATAATCGGGAGTTTAATTTAAGACTCGAAGATGCTACGGAAAATAAAAGTTAAATGGTAAATATAGAGGATTTTATTTTAGATCTAATTTAATTATCCTTGCATATTGATAGATAAATTTTAATAATTGCGGTATCTGATCAGAACAATTTGCTGTGATATGTATCAGTATGCAATTGCATCGAAATTCATGTTTAACAATTTAAACGATAAGAAAAATTAATAAAAATAAAGAAAGGAATGGTGTAACTTCATCTAAATTATCTTCTTCACTGAAAAGTTTTTTAGAAAAATTCTTTATCTCCCTATTCAGCACAATTTTTTTACTGAAAAAAATAAGTAAAAATGTAACATGTGCAAACTTTTTTACCTTTAACCTCAAATAAGAGAAGGAAATAATATTTGAGAAAATGAATTGAAATAACATTGAGGAAACATTATCTAAGTACATTTTGGCTGTGAGTGAGGAGAATAAATTTCTGGGGAAAAGATGAGAAGGAAAACATCTGAGAAAATTTCTATAAAATGCAAACAAAACGATTTCAAGTTATAATGATCAAGAGCTTGTGGCCACCGTTGTTTCTGTCAGAACTTGGAATCCTAGTACCACTGAAAAACTATCGTGTAGAATGACTGATACACACTAAATCTGTGGAAGATAGAAGTACTCACGTTGGCGTGGTGTGGAAGTTTGAAGAGTAGGGTACAAAATCAGCTGGCATCTTCGTCATTTGACCGCAGTTAAAAATTACGAGAGCCACATTGGCACTTAAAAACTGTACAAAATTTGCAATAATATTCTTATGGAAATTTAAAAAACATTCCTGTATTTTTTTTTTTTTTTTTTTTACTTTTCTCGTGCCCATACAGGAAATTTTTGAAAATGAAAGGTCTGATTTCCTGGCTAAGTCGGCAGCCAAGCGGGGGATTGAAATATCAGTTAATATTCCAACATCGTTTTACAGGAAACAGAATAAAGAAAATGTTGTCTATGTTTGGAACATTCTGCACGCGCAATCAACTCGCTCTGAAAGAAATTTTTTTTTGACCATTTCACAAAGACTGTCTTGCGATTACTTTGTTTGCAAATTGTATAAAATCATACAATTCCTTACTGCTCATGGTAATTTTAAAGTGTTCCTCAACAGATTTAACCTGTGCTTTTCCAAACTTTATGACTGCAATGTAGGAGACGAGCAGTGTTGAACATCTTATCCTTTTTTTGTTCAAAGTTAAAGAAAGAAAGAAAATACCTGAAATCTTAAAATCAACTGGCCTCCTAATTTTTTCAGTTTGTTTCAGGTTAAGCTTCGTTCACATTATTTTGTATCTTTATTGATTGGATTTTCTAAAATTTTTCATTTCTCTGTTTTTGTAACTCCCTTGTGTTGGTTTTGTTATGTAATTTTTTTATTTTGTATAATTTACTTTTTGTCCTTGTAACTTATTTGTTTTTTTAATTATTTCATAACTTTTGTTTTTTATTTAATTATTTCATAACTTTTGTTATTTAATTATTTCATAACTTTTGTTTTTTTATTTAATTATTTCATAACTTTTGTTTTGTAATTTACTTTTTATTTCATTTACCTTATTTTGTTTGTTTTACTTACTTCTGTATGCCTCGTGTGATACTTGTGGTATACGAGAATTATTTTATCGGTCTTCAAATAAAAAAAAAAAATTCCTAAGTGAGACAGGAAACGCATGAAATGAGGGGATGGTCTTCTCCGTAGAGATTGGGAGGTCAATGTCAGGAAGGTCCATTCATTGTAAACTTGCGAACTGAACGATTCAAGGGAAATTCCTGAAGGAATCGTAAACTCAGCGCCCATAATTGGTACATATCTTTCTCCCAAACGTAGAAAAACCTTTTTTTTTCTGGATTGGAGTTGTTTTTCTCGTGTCCATGAATTTGGCAAGGAAAAATGAAAAGAAAATGGTTGGCCTGGGTTAATTTGAAAGCATAGAGTTAAAACGACCATTTTAATTAATTAAAACATTTGTTTTTATCTTTATTGAAAAGCAGTGAAGCAATGGAATCCAATACACGAGTCATACATTTAGCTAATCGTCAATAATTAAATTCATTAACTAAAAATTGGAATAAGCAATTTGAATAATTAAAAAAGGACAGTGACATTGATTTTAATAATAAAATACTATTGGAAAAATTATCGAATTGACTGCATTGATATTCATTTTTTAATAAATTTAGAAAAAAAATTGAATGCAAGGGTTTATAACATTTCATGCCAATTGAATTTGACTGTTAACTCCCTATTGTAGACGTGTTGTGGTGTGGAAGTACGGAGAATGGGTTACCATCTTTGACCTCCTCACAAAACAATATACGTATATAACATTTCTAATCCTTAAATATTGATTACAATATTATAAACTTGAAACAAGTGTACAAAATGTCAATGAAATTATCCACCAATATATTAATTGATTTATGTTAATTGTAACTGACAACGATTGCAATAGTTAACTGTGTGATCAAATGCAACCTTATAAAATTTGACATATTTTAAAGTTTAAAAATTATCTAGCAAAAATTCAGAGCAAATGATTAAAACATTGTGTTTTTTCTTATGTAATATCTTATAAAAAAATTCTTCCAAAAGCCTACAGCTGATTATAAAAATTGAGAATGCATACTTAATTTGAACCATGTAAAATTATTGAAGGAATTAATTAAAAAGGTAAAAAAATGATTTCATCACAAAAGCGCCAAAAGTAAAAAAGGATCATCAAGAAAAATGTATATTTTTTTGCAATAAAATAAAATTTTCTGTTAAAATATGTTTTTTTTTAATTTATTCTAATTTTATTTGTATATCTGAATAAATTGAATACTTATTTATACTAAAATTTAATATATAATTCAAGTAAATAGTCAAAAACGTTTTTATATTAGAAATGAAAAATAGTTTTACAGTAAAATTATAAAAATAACAATTAAAAAAATAAGATATATACATAATAAATATAGTACATATTAAAAATAGATTTATAGTAAAGAAAATACACTATGCGTAATAATGAATAACAGATAAATACATTAAAAATGAGTTTATTCATTCAATACTAGTCTCAAAAATTTCTATAATTTTCTATTCTATGCTTGAATAAGAGGATTCTTCTAATTATAAAAAAATCAACTTCTTTAAAAAATAAAACTGGAAATTTTCTTTTCAAAAGAAAAGAATTACGCGTACTAGAGTTGCTCTTTTAGCGCGTTTATTGCGTACATACAAATCTCTAATATTTCAATATCTTTTACTACTTTAAAAACATTCTTCTAAGACTGTTTCAAAATTTCTAATGCAAAGTTATGCCGAAACTAATATCAAATATTCATATTTCTGATGCATTCCCGTTATCAGGGAAAAAAAAAATTCGCACTATTTAACAAAGCGGAGGAATTGTAGTAACATTCACACATTTCCAACACTCAAATACGTCATGGCTTGTAACGTAAGCAGAAGTACTAAGTTGTAATAAACGGCCCCTCATTTAAAAGAAACTCGCTTTATTTGGCTATCTTGGCGCATTTTCTTAAGTTTTCGACCCCGAAAGCGAATAGGGGGCATCATTTCCCGCTCAGACCTCGTGTAGTAAGTATCACTTTTGGGTAAAAAAATTTAGCACGTGTTTTTTGTTAAATAGTTTTTGTCTTTTGTCGGGTCTTTTTATTAAGCATGGCAGCATCTATAAAGAGCAACGTCATTGTTAAATTTCAGCTGCTTTTGGGTGCCAATTTAAAATGGTGTTTTTCAAATAAAAAAGGAAGTTTAGGTAAGCGGGGTATTGCAAACGAATACTTTTTTTTTTTTTTCGCATTGTTTGAGGAACAAGAGATTTTTAGGAACTTTTTGATGGAGAGTGGCCTAATAAAAGAGCGCGGTTCGGGAAAGCTGTTTTTGGTAGCTGTTCACAAGCGTACTCAAACTTTAATGGAAATCATTACGGAATGGATAGAGCCAGGCACGACAATTATTGCGGTTTGTTGGAAAGGTTATAATCACGATGTGTTGACCACAGAAGGATTTAACCATCTAACATTCAATAATTCGTTGATCCGGATACGGGTACTCACACAAATACTATTGAAAGCACGTGGAGGCACGTAAAATCACGATTTCCCCAATGTAATAGGTAAAATGTTGCCACTTTTTACTTGGCAATGTATATGTTTGAAAAGAGTTTCCGTGCTTAAAACATTGATATATTCAATGCATTGGTTGAAATCATAAAGGAAATAGATTGGGAAAATTTTAAATAGACCTCGTGTAGTAAGTATCCCTTTTGGGTAAAAAAATTTAGCACGTGTTTTTTGTTAAATAGTTTTTGTCTTTTGTCGGGTCTTTTTATTAAGCATGGCAGCATCTATAATGAGCAACGTCATTGTCAAATTTCAGCTGCTTTTGGGTGCCAATTTAAAATGGGTGTTTTTCAAATAAAAAAGGAAGTTTAGGTAAGCGGGGTATTGCAAACGAATACTTTTTTTTTTTCGCATTGTTTGAGGAACAAGAGATTTTTAGGAACTTTTGATGGAGAGTGGCCTAATAAAAGAGCGCGGTTCGGGAAAGCTGTTTTTGGTAGCTGTTCACAAGCGTACTCGAACTTTAATGGAAATCATTACGGAATGGATAGAGCCAGGCACGACAATTATTGCGGTTTGTTGGAAAGGTTATAATCACGATGTGTTGACCACAGAAGGATTTAACCATCTAACATTCAATAATTCGTTGATCCGGATACGGGTACTCACACAAATACTATTGAAAGCACGTGGAGGCACGTAAAATCACGATTTCCCCAATGTAATAGGTAAAATGTTGCCACTTTTTACTTGGCAATGTATATGTTTGAAAAGAGTTTCCGTGCTTAAAACATTGATATATTCAATGCATTGGTTGAAATCATAAAGGAAATAGATTGGGAAAATTTTAAATAGACCTCGTGTAGTAAGTATCACTTTTGGGTAAAAAAATTTAGCACGTGTTTTTTGTTAAATAGTTTTTGTCTTTTGTCGGGTCTTTTTATTAAGCATGGCAGCATCTATAATGAGCAACGTCATTGTTAAATTTCAGCTGCTTTTGGGTGCCAATTTAAAATGGTGTTTTTCAAATAAAAAAGGAAGTTTAGGTAAGCGGGGTATTGCAAACGAATACTTTTTTTTCGCATTGTTTGAGGAACAAGAGATTTTTAGGAACTTTTTGATGGAGAGTGGCCTAATAAAAGAGCGCGATTCGGGAAAGCTGTTTTTGGTAGCTGTTCACAAGCGTACTCAAACTTTAATGGAAATCATTACGGAATGGATAGAGCCAGGCACGACAATTATTGCGGTTTGTTGGAAAGGTTATAATCACGATGTGTTGACCACAGAAGGATTTAACCATCTAACATTCAATAATTCGTTGATCCGGATACGGGTACTCACACAAATACTATTGAAAGCACGTGGAGGCACGTAAAATCACGATTTCCCCAATGTAATAGGTAAAATGTTGCCACTTTTTACTTGGCAATGTATATGTTTGAAAAGAGTTTCCGTGCTTAAAACATTGATATATTCAATGCATTGGTTGAAATCATAAAGGAAATAGATTGGGAAAATTTTAAATACAAACTAGCGGGTTTGCTTTGATTAGGGATTGCCGACATTTTCCTTCTTTTGTATTTGTGTTTGAAGGACAAAATTTTTTTTAAAAAGTACATATACAAAAAAGCAATATATATATATTTATAAATCATTAAATAAAAATGTAGCTAAGCTATCAAAAAAATGTCCTTAAATTTTCAGTACTGTGATATAAGTGTATACTTAATTAACCATTAAAATAGTTTTTATGTTAACACTAATATTACTATGTGGAGTGACATGTGAAACAGGGTCCTCGTACCTCACTCTGGAAACTGTGCAGTTATTATAATTGCACAGGCTAATGGTTTCACAACTTTCGGCTTTTTTTTTAGCATTTGGAAAAGAGCACTGTTAGAACTCTCCCCCCCTCTTCCTCATGCATCCCGCAAAATTCTGTTTCGGTGAAAACGAGATTTTTGAAACACGTTGTTTCCTCGGCAATCGGAAAAAGAACATCCACATGAGTGAAAAAGACGATGAACGCCGGTGGCGTTGAGAATAGAATAGACTGATTGCACCGGCTTGACATATGGACTGAATTATATTACTTCATAGCATATTGTTTAGCTAATAAACAATGATTTTATATATGAGTCTGTAAAAAAATTATTTACTGATGGTTAGCTACACACGACGTTACACTTCGAATAATTTCATAATGTTACTAATTACCTTTTTAATAACGCTGCTTTACTATTTATTAACTACCTCGAATGAAGCGTTCGTGAATTTTTCCTTCGTAATTATATAAATCTATAAAAAAATTTGTGTCTCAATGAGAAAAAAAAATCTTAGCTTTTTTGAGTGATAAAAATATAAGTTTGGTTAATTGAAATTAAAATGATGCAGTCAATTTCGCATTTCTTGGAAGTATGTAAATCCGTTTGCCTTTTTTACAGTTACAATCTTTTATCAGTTTGTAATACGGAAACGGCCAAAATGTCTAGATATTTTGAATGGTTTCGCAGACAATTGGTACCAGTGACCGGTTTCTAAGATAATATATTTACCGGACTGATAAGACGACTGAATTTACTGACCAATACACCGAACTGATAAGTCCGGCAGGCATTTTTAAGCTTTTTTTTGGGGGGGAGGTATCTTATTTAAATTCTGTTGATAGTTTTGAGCTTTTGTCGCATAAAAAAACAATTTTGTGGTTTTTAACAATGCATATTATATCTTCTCTGTAGCTTGGAAATTGAAAATGTCTGTTCAAAACCTTCTTTTAAGTGGGTTGTAGAAATATTTCGCTATTCACGATCATTCCCTCTTCAGAAAATAAAAGATTAAAAAAAATTTGAACGCTACATTAGTAGATCATTAATTAATATATCATTAATTAAGCTAAAAATAGAAAACAACCCTTAAGGAAACGGATCACTTTAAAAGCTATCTAAAACTTTTTTTTTCACGCACAATTTCTAAGATAATATATATAAAGTATGTTAATTTAACCACCCGTTGCAATAAAAACATAACATTTGCATCACATGTAATTTAAATATTTATTATATAATTTGCTTAATATTTATATATAATCCGTTATGCCCAATACTTTGATTCAAACTTCAAATACCTACTGTGCAGTTTCAATTAAAATAGCGATATAAGTTTTGTCAATTATAGCTATAAACTGAGTTAGATTTCCTTCAAATATATATACACTCTGTCGCAAAAAAATATATGCACCCAGAAGAAATTGAGCTACATTCACGAAATTTGGTATGCATGTAGTGTATATGAAAATAAACAAATGATTAAAAATTCAGAACAAAATATCATTTTATTAAGCGGTTACAGCTTGCAAAAGGTTAAAAATCAGTAAGTAGTAAAGCCACCTCTGGCAGCTATACAAGCCGAAATTCGGCGTGGCATCGATTCAATTAGATCACTTATGACCCCCTGTGGAAGATGCTGCCATAGTCTTTGCATCTGCGCAGTTAATTCTCCTGTATCTCGGGACGGCTGCAGTTGCCTTCCCAGCGCGTCCAGACATGCTCTATTGGCGAAAGATCTGGTGACCTGGCAGGCCATGGTAGGACGTCATATCCTTGAAGACATTGTTGGGAGAGTCGCGCAGTATGTGGACGAGCATTATCCTGTTGATAAATGGCACCTGGGCGACTTGATAGCATGGGTAGAACAATCGGCGTTAAAATATCGTCCACGTATCTGCGAGCTGTCAAAGTGCCTTGAAGGACCACTAAAGATGATCGTGTGTCCCAAGAAATTGCTCCCCACAATGTCACACCTTGTGAAATTGCTGTATGCCGCTCGACAATAAATGCCGGATCGGACCGCTGGCCGGTGCGCCTCCAGACACGTGTGCGGTGGTCATCATCACTGAGACTGAATCGGGATTCATCACTGAAGATGACACGTCTCCAGTCTGTCACACTCCAAGTTGCCCGAGGTCGGCAAAAATCCAGTCGACACTGCCTATGATGTGGGGTCAGTGGTAAGCGTCTTAGCGGACGTCGGCTCCTCAAGCCAACTTCGGTCAGTCGTCTCCTTATGGTTTCTCTTGATGGCACTGGATGTCTGGAAGGAGGTAAGTGGCGTTGAATCGATGCTAGCGACGTTGTTGGTGCCGAAGTGGCCACTCTTCTGATTGCACGATCCTCGCGATCATTTGTGTTCCTGGGACGTCCTGACCCTCCGCGACGGTACACTCTACCTTCTGTGATCCACTGTTGCCAACACCGAGCAACTACCATATCGCTCCGACCGAGGTGGCGGCCGATACGTCTATTCGACCAACCTGCTTCTCTGAGGCCTATTATACGGCCCCTATCAAAGTCCGTCAGCTGCTCGTACTGCCGCCGGTTACGTCTTAGAGGCATCCTAAGTCTCAATATCGTCTATCAAAGTCATCAGATTCGTTTGGATAGCCGTACGGCGCTCGTACTCATGCTTTTAAACTCTCCCAGTTGCGCAACTAATATGCGCATAGCACACTTAGCCTTGTCTCATTGGCTTCGAAATTTTAATCATTTGCATATCTCTTACCAGACTACATTCTTGCCGAGTTTCGTGATTGTAGCTTGATTTCTTCTGGGTGCATATATTTTTTTGCGACAGAGTGTATTTCAGAACTTTTCTCTCCCAATTTTTAATTCATGATTAATGAACATTTTGAGGAAAATGTTTTGAGTTTAATTTTTAAACGTCGAACATAAAAATTCTGGTACATTTTAGCTGCTCCAGTAACACTTCAAAAACTCCTTTCGTATTTTGTATCAAAATAACTATAATAAAATCACAATTAATAATTTTGAGCAGAAAAATCTCACAAAATGTGTACGTAAATGGTAGTTAATTTTTAGACTGCATAAACAAGCAATAAATTTTCAAAAATTTCTTTAAAAGGCTTATATTATTTTGAAATTTATATTTAGGCTTTAGCATCGAGCAATGCGTAATAATAGTTAATTGAATCAAAATATCAATATTGATGGATCTAAAGGGTTTTCATATATTTCGAGCCCAATCGTATTTTTAATAGATTTATAACAGAAAATACTTTACGTGAAGAAATAGTGAGCAATAATATCAGCGTAGCCTCTAGAACCACTCTAGCATTTAATGTGATATGATCCTAAATTTAACACAATATTTTTAAGTGCTTTTGAAATGCATAAGATTTTTTGTTGGATATATACTAATTGTATATAATTATGCAAATAAATATTTGTATATTGATCATTATGTGCATAATTATCTTTAATAAAAATTCATTAAATTACATTTCTATAATTTTTTTTTAATTCTCTTAAATTTAGGGAGTGTTTATTAACGTGCATTATAAAGTAACATGAAGACTATTGGTTTCATCATTTCTAAATCATAGCGAAATAAGAACGCAATATTAATATTGGACCAATTTTCAGTCTGAAAAAGATATTCCGATTTGCACTCCTATTATTTAACGTTACACGATGGTAGTCTTAAAAAATGACTCTTGCCCAACATTTTCCATGGTACAGTGAAGTCCCCAAACCTCAGCACTTGGACAGTCTTGATAACTCCGCCGCCCCCTTCCAAGTTGATAAAAGTGACATCGAACTGTTGTTCCGGAACCATATAGAGTAAGACATTTTATGCCCAAAATAAAAATTATTTCTGTTGTCTCAGTTAATGAGAAAATGCTGAAGACGTTAACGTTGAGAGAGGACACAAAACAAACTCTTAAAATACCACACAGTGAGAGACGTAAAGGGTGTTTTTTTAGAGGTATAGAACTTTAAATTGCAATAAAACAACGATGTATTATTCGACTGACATGAATTTTTTTTTATTCGAAAGATAATCTTGTGGCATTACATTTTAAATATGATTTCTGGCATAGAACTGCCACGGCTGGCTCGGATGTAGTCCAATCTGGACGTCCAATTTTCGATGACCTTTTCCAACATTTGTGGCCGTATATTGGCAATAACACGGCGAATGTTGTCTTCCAAATGGTCAAGCGTTTGTGGCTTATCCGCATAGACCAATGACTTTACATAGCCCCACAGAAAATAGTCTAGAGGTGTTAAATCACAAGATCTTGGAGGCCGATTCCCAGGTCCAAAACGTGAAATTAGGCGGTCACCAAACGTGTCTTTCAATAAATCAATTGTGGCACGAGCTCTGTGAGATGTTGCGCCGTCTTGTTGGAACCACAGCTCCTGCACTTTTTGGATGAAATGCCCAGAATTCTATTGCTCTCATTGAGTTAGGCACCTAATAAAACCAATTCAAGATTTATGATCACCATAAAATGTACTCAAAGTGAGAATAATTCGAAATGTCCAGAAATACTTCAAAAATAGGGAGAAAAAAATTGCATCACGAGAGAAAAAGTTCGTTATATAGAAAAACGCAATATAGAGGTTCGTTATATGGAGGTTCGACTGTATATATATATATATATATATATATATATATATATATATATAATATATATATTATTTAGAGCTATATATATATATATATATATATATATATATATATATATATTTATGCATATATACGTAACTTAGATCGTTTCTGCAAGTCTACGTATAGTTTCTATTATTCATTTGAGTTTTAATCCACTGCTTATTAATGCTGGATTTTGTAAAATAAAATGGCATGTGTTCAATCAGATATAGTGTATTTAATTTCCGTCAACGGTATAAATATTTAATATAGATTTTCCATACGCCATATTTTTTATCATTACCTTCTGTTGCTTAAAATTTTGCATATAAATTACTTCGGTAGTGTGTGTGAGTATGCTCAAATGAAAAAGTACACTAAAAGATACATTTTCGTTTATTGTGTGAACCATAAATATTATACAGGGTGGTCCCGAATTCATGGTACAATCTTTAAGGGTAGATACAGGACATGCAGCAATTGTTTATTGTATAGGAATGTATGGGCGCAAGTGCCGCGGCGAGGCGCAAACAGAGAAAATAAAAGAGATAAGAAATGGAGTTATCGGTTGGCTGTGTTGCCGGTAGGGGGCAGGAGATGTCTAGCCGCCGTTCAAAATGAGGCATCTCTGTAGGGGAAAGCGCCGGTTGCAATTGTGATGACATCTACGATGGGAGACTTCACGTATGTCAAAAAAGCAGACATGAATTACAAGTATGGCTGTGCAAATGTTAACGGCAAAGCTGCGTTTCAAATGTATCATGCTCAGTTTCTTGATCGACGAATGCCGGATCACAGAATTTTTCAAAGGTTACATCGTCGACTTCGTGAAACACGTTCGTTCCACGTCACCAGATGTGATGTTGGCCGTCGAACAGCTGCTCGCAGTCCAAGCCTGGAAGAAAGCATCTTGAACGTTGTTGCTGATAGACCCGTGTCAAAGACTTGAGCTGTTGCTCATCACGTAAGTGTGAGTCATCAGATCATTTGCAGTGTGTTAACCTAAAATCGCGGACACCTCTTCCATTTTCAGCGAGTACAAGCTTTGAATCCGGCAGGCTATCTTCTCCGACTGCCAGTGGGTGGTACAGCAATGTGTGCTGCAGCTGGATTTCAAAGCTCATGTGCTGAACTGTTATGAACAATTATTGTAAATAGTACACTTGCTAACGACGCTTACAATAAACACTTTTTGTCTTTCATTTCTTCTCTTATTTTTTGTGTTTGTGTCTCACCACGTGATTTGCGCCCATACATTTCCTGTACAATAAATAATTGTCACAATGTCCTGTACCTACCCTTAAAGTTTGTACCATAAATTTGGGACCATCGTGTATACTTTTAGGTGATAGCTCTTCTGGAACTAGTATTTATCGTGAAAATCATTTTGTGGCTCTTACGCAGCAGGCTTTGGTGCCCCAGACTTCAATGCAGAAGTAGAGGCTGTTAGACAAGCAATATATCTTCTAGCCAACCTAGCGACCTCGTACAGACATGCTGTTTTTCTTGTGGACTCACATTCAACGATTCTCGCACTTTCTGCGATTCTGCAAGGATAAAAGAGATGAAGCAACAAGTTTACGAACTTAACAGTGCTGCTTGGGCAATCACCTTCCAATGAATCCCAAACCACTGTGACATCACATGCAATAAAAGGAGGACATTCTGACTAAGCAAAGCTGCCCCTTCAACTGCCTATCATTCACTTGTCATGCAGCCAAGCATTTTCAACAGTTTTCAAATCCACGAAAAAATTCATACGCTAAGCTCAAGAAAAGGATGCCAAGGGCAAGATTTGGGAGATTCGAATCAATAACCCAGTCCCAATGAATCTTCGAAGACTGATCCTCTCTGCTAATTTTAGAATTTTAATCAGAAACGACTATCTTCAAGGACATCTACACCGAATAGGTGTGAAAGAAAATTATGATTGCCCTCTGTGTTTGAATGGAGAGGTTATGCATTTTAAACACCTAATTGTTTCTGCTTCCCTGGTCAACATTAATTTTATTATGTTTTGACAACTTTTCTTCCAAGGCTAACTTGTATTGTGCTGCACGTAGCGAAATGGCCTATGGGGCTTATATACGTAGACGTAATAAAAATATACATACTTTTAGATGACATATACTAATTATCTCTCTGTGCTAGGTGTTTTTTTAACAATATACATAACTTCGAATAACATCAAGGAAAATAAAATGTACTTTTTTTAATTAAATCTTACGTACATTAAAACTGTGTATAAATTTCAACAAAATTGTTAAAGAGAAAAAGTCCTTATATAGTAACAGCGAGATTTAATAAAATTTAAAAGCATCGCTATTAGATCTGATATTGGTCCTATTACTGTGGGGGGGGTATTGGTCCTATTACTACTCATGCCGCCTGATTGACACTAACACCAAATCAATGCCCAAGAAATTTGTCCTGGCAAGGGGCTAGTAGTACGCCTGTCATTGGCCTTAGCTTTAAGCACTATGCAGGTGACAGTACGATTTGGCTCGGATCTACCCCAATTTAGAGAGAGAACATTCTGGGGGAAATCAGAGGCTTCCCACCTTTCTTCACCTTCCCCCAACCTCACAAGAGGAGTCGCGGCTCGACGTCTATATAAAGTACCCCCACGCCGCAAAGGCATTTACAAACATCCATGCTTTCTCCGGGATTCGAGCCCAGGCCCTATGGCACAGCAGTCAGCGTCACTAACCACTATATCGGATGGATGACTCTATTACTGTAAAAAGCTCTAACATATAGAAACTAATAGATAATATTAAAATTCTGAATACCCCAAGGGGATCCATTAAAAATTGCTGTTCCCATTGAAATATTCTTTTTGAATATGGAAATAGATAATTTTTTATGACCATTATATATATATATATAAGTATTTCCAAGATAGAATAATGGTTACTCTAGCGTCATTTTCATTATATGAATTTTCAAATTTCTAATAATACCTACGATTTTATTTTTCATGAGCTGTATAAGATATTTACAGAAAAAGGAATTTACTTTTGATAATAATTTCTAAAAAAAATGGAACATCGAATGAAAATCAATAAATGCATAACTATCTTACACATAAACTATTAAATGCATCTCTTATAAAAAATCAGGTTTCCTAATTGAAAGGAAGAGAAATTTTTTAAAAAGTAATGAAAGAATAAAAAATTACTGTTAGCACTGAGATTTTTGATATTTTAATAATTCAGTTACTAAGTTAGATAAATTAATTTTAATATCTGTTATACTGAATTCTTCTCTCTTTTGTGCCCAACTCAAAGATTTTCTATTTCCCTTAGTCGAAGAATTAGAGAACGATAAGATGACCGCAGTAGAGAAATTCTGGTCAGTGTTAAGTCACGGATTCGAAACCAAGTGCCGCCATGTAGAATGCCTGATGCACATTAAATTTATCGAGGCTTAAAATCCTTCCTTTGGCGTGGAGTGGAAGTTTGGAGAGGGGCTGCCAGGTATCGTCCTTTCTTATTAGACCGTAGTTTAAAAAAATTCAAGTTTTGTCTTTTTACACTGCTGCTTTCTTCCGTTATGTTTCTTTTTAAAAAATTGGGGAAGCGGTTCTTTAATGAACAATCATCCTTTCGATGCTGAAACATTTTTTCTTTAAAATGGACAAATTAAGAAAAAGTAGTATCAACAGAGGAAGTGATGGCATCAAATGACTATATAAATAAATGAAAAGACTTTAATTTTAATTATTTTTTTTATGTTTCCTGCCCCCCCCCTTTAGGTCTGTACAGTGTATTTGTATTGGATAATTTTATTACGTTTGATATATTCGTAAGAATTCTGTAATATATATATATAATGGTGTAGTATATATATATATATATATATATATATATATATTCTTACTTTTTATATTTTCTTCTTCTTATTATTGCTTTGTATATTTGTATTACGTATACATATATAACCACTAGTCCGAGGTCCAATCCCGGGATGGGCAACGTTGACTCGGCCTTTCATTCCTTCAGTGGGTCGATAAATGAATACCAAGCTTGCTTGTGAACTTAACACCGGGGGTTTCACGTCACACTAACCACCTGACACGAACATCTGTTCATGTACCTCAGGGTCCAAAGTCGCGTATTCAGAGTTGGGCACAGTAGGCCTTGGTCCTCATGGGCTGTCGTGCCACTGAGTTAAGTTATACGTATGTAAATCGTGCAGTTACCTTTAAATTTGTATTGTTATTTTACTGTTACATATGTATTCTGCTGTTTAAAATGTGAACTTTGATTTTTTTTTCTTTCAATAAAGGGGGTGGTTGTGTGTTTTCAGAGGTATCGGTATGTAGCTCTAAACCTTCTTCGGGGGAGCTCGGTTCATTTGGGCATCTACCAATAGCATTCGTGCTGCTCCAGAATGTGACGAAAATTAAAAATCAAATCAATCTATAATGTAAGATTGAAACAAAAATTTAATACTGTACATTGCACAGATTCAAGAAAGCGCTGGCTGTCTGAGACGACGTCCGTATTCTTGTAATGGTAGAGATGGAGAATTCTGCGACAGGTTTGTAATAGGTATATTTGTTTTACTCTGGATCCCTTTGCAATCTGCATTAAGTTGTGGTTTAGTGAAACGACAATTTGCATTTTAACTATTCAGAATGAGTGCAATCATCGTTTTTTTATTACTTAACATAATTGCCATGCAAACTTCAGAACTGATTTGGATGTAGATTGGAACTATCTCACTTACCTTTCCGGTAAGACAAAACACGTCCCATAACCAGCGCTGCCCACCTTGGCTGCTCCCGATTCTGCGTTGTGGTTGCGGTTTTATTATACTCATAACAAACCAAAGTACTTTTTGGAGTAAAAAAATTGGAATTCGAGAACAAAACTTGTTAAAACATTTAAGTTTTCTGCGCATCTTAAGGCATATTAAAAATTTTTAATTTGTGTCTGCCTTAAATAATACTGATATCACACACACACTTAGCTTTTTACTAATTTCAGACTATGCATATTTTATTATGGATTTTTAGTGCATACACTTAAAATTATAGCTGTTGTTAATTTTGTGTGCATTTATTATTTCATTTCTCCGAATTTTTATAAGGCTCCGAAGGAAATAAGCCCACTACTAAGCGACTCAGATCGCTTGAAAAAGCATGCTAAGCATGCATTTTTCGGCATGGTTCAACTTATAATAGTAAACAAGTAATGTAACAAAATTGAGTCATTTCCTACTTAGGTCAAAAAAGAAAATTTTTATTTTAATTAATTTTTATTAAATAGTTACAATTAATAGAAATATGTATATACATATGACAGAATCACAATATTAAGTGACAAATTTGACAGCGCTTTTTCTGGCAACTTTCCATTTTCCGTTCTATGTATGGTGTTGAAATATTTTTGTTTGTTTGTTATTATTTATTCAATAATTAATTTTAATTATTGTAATAAAATATTACAGTAAAAAAAAACAATCACATTCTCAGATGTTAGGCCATCCCAGGGATTCGAACCCACGACGTTTGGATTAGAAGATGAACGCGCTATTCATTGAGCTACAGGGACGCAACGAATGATTTTCCTTTTTATATATGCTGTTGGAATGGAATTTTTGTTTGTTAACTATTTATTCATTTTTTAATTTGATTAATGAATTAATATTTGAAAAACTATATTAACATCAAGTGTCATCCATTACAAGTTTTAAAAAATGTATTTGAACTTGAATGTATGAATATAAAGTATTTTATTAACGATTAAAAATTTGAACAAGATATATATATATATGTAGAAAGCGTGAACTAATTGTAGGAATTGAAAAATGCTTGGAGTTTTAGTGAATGTTCCGATCATTGCATCGCTTGTTTGATTCCTTATTTGTTAACATCGCTCTTAGAAACAACACATGGACTTCTGGCAACGGACCTGGTAATTTTGAATCATCGTCAAGTCACGAAAACGACACGAGTGGACAATCCCTTCTAATTGCTGCAAACTTTTTCCGGTGGTGTGTGTTTGCATGTTCTTTCTGTATGACAATGCCTAACAAATCCTTTAACTACTCGTTACTTAGGGTAAAGCACTATCTAATGAAAAGTCTTAAATAAAATGTACTTTATAAACTCCTTGAAGTTTATGTTACGTGTTTAGTATCTTTCTGCGTGTTGTCTAAAAGATACACAAAAGGCATAGAGGCCTAAAGGGCCAAGCCATATAAAAAATTCTAAGCAGTTGCTGTTTAAAATCATTTAATTAACCCATTCAGGAACATGATCATATATATCTGATCACTTCAGGAAACACGGTATCATATGTGAGATTGCTTTTTTCTCGTTCTCAGGTCAGTGATTATACCGATGAGATCTTAATTTGAAATGATTATATAGTTCATGTTTCTTTTACTTAAAACCTTTCTTACTTTTTTTGCTTAACTCTATAATACAATTACATTTCTTTTTATAAAAGCATGAAAAATTTTAACAAAAAATATATAGGTAACCTCCGTTTAACGTAGTCCTTCTATAGCACGGATTCACTCTGAAAGTGTTTGAGAATCAGAGGCGTAGCTACCACCGAATCAGCCGTATCCATGATACGGGGCCCCTATCTACAGGGGCCCCAACATGTGTACTAACTAACAGGGCTTTCTTTTTTTAAAAAAAGGGCCCCGAAGGAGCTCTGATACGGGGCTTAATCAGAACTAGCTACGCCAGTGTTGAGAATTCAAACAAACACAGTACTTCTATAGAACGGATTCACTCTGACAGGGTTTGAGAATAGAAACATCCCAGTATAACACGGGACTTTTATATCACGAATTTACTCTAACACGGTTCGACAATTGTGTAAAACCTTCGTACAATACGAACTATAATAAAAACTATTAAAATGGAACTTTATCTAATTTCAAACGTACTTAATCAGCTGTTTCTGCAGAATTTCGTGTGAACTATTAATACTTATATATATAAGTATACTTTTTGAAACTTTAAATATGTCTGTCTTTTGGCTACGTAGTTTGATAATTTTGGGGAAACATGTACTCACACACACACACAAATTTTTTTAAAGAAATATATAATGTTTTTTCTATTCCTACTATTGGTTCACTTTCTTCCTATATATATATATATATATATATATATATATATATATATATATATATATATATATATATATATATATTGTTCAAATTTTCAATTGTTAATAAAATACTTTCTATTAAGCTATTCAAGTTCAAATACATTTTTTAAAACTTGTAGTGGATGACACTAGATGTTAATACAGTCTTTTCAAATATTAATTCATTAATTGAATCAAAAATGAATAAATAGTAACAAACAAAAATACCAGTCCAACAGCATGTATAGAAAAGAAAATTGTTCGTTGTTTCCTGTAGCGCGTTGGACTTCTCATCCAAAGGTCGTGGTTTGAATCCCACCTCGGATGGCCTGATTTCTGAGAATGGGGTTTCTTTTTTTCTATACTATTTTATTAGAGTAATTTAATTTATTAAGAGAATAAATAGTAAAAACAAAACACACACACAGAAATAGTCCAACACCCTATGTAGAAAGAAAAATGGAAAATTGCAAGGAAAATCGTTTTCTATTTTGTCACTTAATATTTTGACATACGTATATACATATTTATATTAATTGTAACTATTTAATAAAAAGTAACTAAAATAAAACTTTATTTGTTGACCTAAGTAGGAATTATATATAACTTAATTTTTATATATACACTCAGAAACATTGAAAATAGCGACTCAAGAAGAAAGCATCGGATTGAAATGAAATTTAATACACATAATGACACAGATGAGAGATTCACTTGATCTCAAAAACAAAACAATTAAACGAATACAGGGTGTGCAACCGCACAAATATTGTCAACTTCAATAGCGCGTTGGACCACCTCCAGCTGCAACACATGCCGCCACACGGTCCGGCATTGAGTTGATTAGACACCTTATGTTGTCTTGAGGCAGATGGGCCCACAAATCTTGAACAGCCAACTCTAAATCATGTACAGAGTGACACGATGGCATCTGCCATTCTAGCTGATCCCACACGTGCTCTACAGGGGACAAATCGGGGGAGCGGGCCGGCCATGGAAGAGTCTGAAAATGATGTAGGAAGTCTTGAGCAACTCTTGCTGTATGCGGACGAGCATTATCTTGCTGGAAAATTGCCCCTGGGAGACCATTTAGGAAAGGTCCTGCATGGGATCGAAAAATATCATCAACGTAACGTTGGCCCGTTAAGGTTCCACGCATCACAATTAAAGTGGACCGGCTATCATAGGCTATGCCCCCCCCCCCGGACCATTACACCAGCTGTGCGGGCAGTGTGACGTAGAACAGTATGGGGGAAATTGTACCGCTCACCAGGGCACCTCCACACCCGTACACGGTTATCATCTGTTCCCAAAACAAACCGGGATTCCTCACTAAACACAACCTTTTGCCAACCTGTGACATTCCACATTGATCTGGCTTGGCACCACTGTAGACGCAGTTACCGATGTTCCGGTGTTAGAGGGAGTGCACGGAAAGGTTGCTTGGATTTAAGATTTGCTTCTGCAAGGTGTCTGTAAATTGTTTGTGGAACAATTTCTGTGCCTACGTCTGCTCGTATCGTTGAACGAGTCACTGTAGGGTCCACAAGTGCTTGCCGCATGATCCTTCGATCCTCTCTCCTCGTGGTCTTCCTGGTCGCTCCAGACCCGGTTTTCCGCTTGTGGGTTCCTTCTCGTGTCAACTACTCCCAACAATTTCTAACAGCACACTCCGAACGATCCACCTGGCCAGCAACACGGCGCGACGACCAGCCTGCAGTTTTCATCCCGATGATCAGACCTCTCTTAAGCTCGCTTAACTGTGAGAAATGTCTTCCAGCACGTTTACCTCGCATGTTTCGCTTACCAAAGTCTTCCTACAATCGGCGGGTAATCGTCACGTTTATGAATCTTCGAATTTGCGCTGGCTTATATAGCACCCTCTTCCTGATTGTAGCGCCACTTCGGCGTGTATGAGCATGCGTATTGGCACAAAACTTGGATCATTTGCATATCACATTACGCTGTACTTATTTGCAAAGTTTCGCGATTGTACTTAGCTTCCTTCTTGGGTCGCTATTTTCAATGTGATCCTGAGTGTATATTACTTGTTTATTAATTAATCTGTAGCCCTAAGCTATGTTTAAAGAAAATTAAGAAAAATGTCTCTTTTAAAAGGTAAATAGGGATGATTAAGGTTACTTAGTGACAACGTGAAAACATTGTTTAATTGATATTAATATATACTATATAAAATCCTTAAGAAAACTTTAATAAAATATTTATCTTAATCATGAAAAAATATGACTAAAGGTTTTTAATTTTTGGAACATAGTCCACAGTGGCGTAACAAAGAATATTAGGGCCTCCCTGCTAAGTCTGGTTTTGGTCCCCAAGCCAGATATTGCAAAGGATTTCAAAACCATACGCACTTGGCGTCAATCAGGCTTTGGACCCCCCCCCAGAATCCTGCCGGGGTATACATCAAGCAACTGACAACCCCCACTCCTTTTGGTATTAGTTCTTTGTTTCGTGTAACTCGGATTCGCAAAACATAGAAATTTTTTTAAACGTAAATCCCGTGTTATGCGAAGTTTATAAATATACCTGTATAGTAGTGGTGAAACGTATATCCCCGCCACCCGCACTTGGGGCCCAGGGCTCTAGACACCCAAAGACTGGCAGCCACCACGTACCTACCCTTTGTAAAATCTAACTTGAGGGCCCATAACCTGACAGTATGGAGGGGGGGGGCAAATATTCTCCGTTGCGCCACTGCTGTATAGGTTAAAGGCTCATTCACACCAAGGCGTACAAACGCCGAGTGTCTAGCGTCTAGCCAATCAGAGACTTCATTTGGCTCGACGCTGATAGTCTTGGTATGAATTCAGCTTAACAGTTTGTAGATATTTCTTTAAAAAAAAGTATTTGTTTCATGGGGGATAATTTATCTTTTTGTCCATGGTGACGTAACTGTTAGAGTGGGTGCTGATTACATTTGCCTCTCATATTTATGCTTTAATGAACATGACATTAGAAATTCACAAATCTTTTACTGTCTAAAAATAAATTTATAAATAATTTTTAAAAAAATCAAAAGAAAAACTTATATATATTAAGTATAAATTTTTCTACTCTGAAGGCTGCTTGTGCGAAAATTATGTTCAAATTATAGTTATGTCAAAATACATCAAATAAGAGAGAAATGACATATAATCAGGATTAAAAGGCCCTGTTAATATTAATACAGTAGGTTATATAAGGGATTGACTATATACATATTATGCGGAAGCTAAATTTTACTATTGATGGAATTTTGGTCTTTAATTCCTCAAAAATAAAATATCTGTTGGTTAGACGGTGTGTGTGTGTGGCTGCTTATATCCAGTAACGTAACGTACACTCTCGTAATCCCCACATCACGGGGGGAGGGGCAGTATTCTAGGGAGCCCAAAGCCTGATTAACACCAAGTAAATATTTAACCAATTTATAAAATGTAAAAGGCAAAACCTGCCTTTGCAGGGGGTCCTAATATTTTCCATTACGCCACTGCTTATATCACTAATATTTCACAAATCATTATAAAATATCTCAAGTAATTAATTTTATTTGTAAATTTTTTAGAATGGCGATGTTTTGTGTAGCACGACTTCTTAAATAACTTCTACACAGTATTAAGATAGTAATATCTACAATAGATCAAACATGAGAGAGAAGACATTCCTCAAATAGTATAAGCTCTCAATGTTCCTCAAATTTTTGTTTTCTGTCATCAGGGGTTATTCAATGTAATCAAAATGTATGAAGGAAGCACTGGTATTAGATAGTCCCGAATGGACCCTGTATAGAAATTCCTTGGGAGCCAGTGGCGTAACGGAGAACATTTGGCCTCCCCTACAAAGTCAGGAATTGGGCCCCTTGAACCTTGGGTCCCCCTTCGATGCGGGAGTAGCGGGGATGTACGTTACGCTACTGTTGGAAGCCCTTATTTGGAAAATAAACAAAAATGATAGCATTAATAAAGCTTATTTGAAAGTGTCAAAATGTTACATATCGTCGGTCTAATTATCAGACTGCGTAACTCCATCTGGGATGCTAATTTGATACAGTAGTGCTAGGCGTCAAGTTGTTGCTTATGTTTACCAATATAGGCGATAATATTACAATATGGCTTACTTTGATGTTTTTATCTTGCGATATTGTTACAAATTTTGTGTAATGAACGCTTAAAATAGTGTAAATAATTTATATCTGGAAGTGTACTTAATTAATATTACTTTCTGTTGTATTTATTTTATGTTAAAATCTCGCCACCACCTCTCCCTTCGAAGTCTAGTTTTATTATGGAATAAAAAAAAAAACAGTGATTACTCTGATCGAAGGAATCAATTAAAAACGGAGCGCGCACTGGGTCACGGTGTAGACAAAACAAAAGGGAAGCGCTAGGCCATCATCTTGGATTTCATGTAACCCAGAAAACAACCACTGCTTGGTGCGATTAAGGAATCACGCCAAAAAGCGCTTGGCGCGTTGCAGTCCTATATCAAATCAGTTACATCGGTGGAGTTACGCAGTCTGATAATTAGGCCGACGATATGTTGGGGCTCCCGTATCATGGATACGGTTGATACAGTGGTAGCTACGCCCCTGAAAGAAAGTGAAAGAGAAGTATTTTTTTTTTTGGCTATTATTTCTTGCATAAATAAGGTTAATTTTGTCACTTCAACATTTTAAAACATTCCATTATTTGAAAAACTGAATATTTTGAGTTTCAATGTTCAGTTTATTCAATTCCTACTCTCTCTCTCTCTATTACTTCACTCTCTTCTTATATATATATATATATATATATATATATATATATATATATATATATATATATATATATATATATATACAGTCGAACCTCTCTATAACGAAGAGCATTTTCTATACAACGAATTCTTTCTTTTGTGATTCAGTTTTTGTTCCCCCTGTTTTTAAAGTATTTGTAAACATTTCCAGTTATTCTCGCTTTAACACAATTTATGGTGGTCATAAACTGGTTTTATTAGATCCTAACTCTCTGAGAGTAATAGAATTCTGGACGTTTCATCCATGTAACCTTTAACCCCCATTGTCCAATTCACTAGAAGCATCTTCAATATCTCCTTTCCCACTTAGTGGAATTGCCCCGTGTCCCCGTGTTCTAGTTATAAAATAATGTATGTTTAATATTACCTGTATGCTTTAAATTAGAAAATGTCCTTGAAATTCGTTAATTTTAATATAAAATTATTTTCTTAAGATTGAAAATACAGTGATACATTCGGCATGTTTTTTTCTTGTTTTACTTGCAGTTTTCTTTCTTTCTTTTTTTAAGGATAAAATACATAAAATAAACGTATATTAATTTTAAAAAAGGTGTGAATAATTACTTTTTTTAATACATAGTGTTTATGAATTTAAAATTTGTTTTATGTGGTTTATGAAGTATATTAAAAGATGAACCTCTATATCACGAATTTTCCATATAACGAACTTTTTTCTGAGATTTAGCGACTTCGTTATACAGAGGTCCGACGGTATTTATTTATATATCGTTTTCAAATTTTCAATCCTTAATAAAATACTTTCTATTCAAATTCTATACAAGTTTAAATAGATTTTTTTAAAACTTGAATTGGATGACACTTGTTGCCAATACAGCTTTTTCAAATATTAATTTATTAATTAAATTAAAAAATGAATAAATAGTAACTAACAAAAATAATAGCACACTAACATATTTAAAAAGGAGAGTCGTTCGTTGTGTCCCTGTAATGCAATGGATAGCGCGTTGACTTTTAATCCGGAGGTCGTGGGTTCGAATTCCCCTTCGATGGCCTAATTTCTGCGAATGTGATTCCTTTTTTACTATACTATTTTATTATAATAATTAAATTTAATTAATGAATAAACAATAATAATAAAAAAACCAGTCTAACACTATGTATAGAAAGGAAAAAGGAAAATTGCAAGGAAAATCGCTTTTTATTTTGTCACTTAATATTGTGATTCTGTCATATGTATAGACATATTTATATTACATAATTGCAGTTATTTTTAATAAAAAGTAAACTGAAATAAAATTTTTCTTTGTTGACCTAAGTAGAAATTGACTTAATTTTTTTTTTGTAATACTTGTGTGTTTTAAAAATTCATATGCGTTTATATAATTCAAAATAGATCTTTACAGAAGTATATTTCTGCGTTTTAATTCAATGGTGAAACATTTATAGAGTTTTTCAAATAATATACCTGCGTTTATTTGATCACACTGATTTTAATGTATAATGCATAACACTCACATCTTTTTTCTAACTAATTCACAGTAAAGACTAACAAAATCATTGTGATTTTGTAATTCGGTTAGTGCACTCGCACTGAAAGATAGAAGAATGTTGCAAATCATGCGCATTTACGTTTTATTCGAATGCCTAACAATTTGTATTCTGTGCTGACTATGAAAGTTTTCATTTTAGTATTTTGTTAAAAGCTCAGAGCTCGCAAAGAGAGTTTACATTCATATTCGGGAGTGATAGAGAAATGTCGACGAAAGTAAGGTTCGCAGTTTTATGGCTCTATCGCTGTTTTGGCTACTGATAGGTAATTTTCAGGCAGTTTGATCAATAATTTTTGCATAATTCTGAAAATTAAATGATTTCATATTATTTAAATTCTAAAGTTGGACTAGAAAGTGAATTGAAATGGTGTTGAATGTGTGATGATAAGAATTTCTGTTTAGTGAATTAAACTAGTATTGAATATGCAATAAGACACTGAATTTCTTATACTATTACTTCATAGTTTACAATTGTGAAAAATTGGAAACATTGTCTAGAAAATGTCTGTTTAAACAAAAAACGTGATTATTGTTATATTATTGGAACAGACCATCATATATATTATTATATGTTTTTTCTACACTTACAAATCTAAATACGATCAAGGTTCTACGGTATTGCTTTAAAACCAGTGGCGTAACTGGGAATTTCGGACGATATGTCAACTGGCTACATGAGATGACCATCGTTCATGAATAGGACTAGGCCACCATAATTAAGGTGACCAAGCGTCCTCCTTTTATAGGTTTTGTCCTTCCTCGAAAAGTGTCCTCCTTTTTGTCATCCTTTTCAATATTTTAAAATTGATCTGTCAATCTCTATTTTCAGAGATGAACCAAACATGTTTCCAAAATGTCGAAGAATGGTCTGAAACAAATATCACAAGAAGTAACAGTTTTCAATGGTGTTTTTTGACTTCCTCACAAGTAAATTGGGCAAATATAGAAAACTGTGTTGATTTTTTATCAAAAGAAATGCCTGATATTAAAATCGTTGACAATGTTTGTTAAATGAAATTGGAAGACTGAAGGGGAGTAGGAAATCTATCTCTGTCTCTATACTGACAATGTTAAATTGGCTGTTTTTTTCGATGTATCTTTTCTCAAAATCCGTTTTATGTACATGCTTGAAATTTTTCATACAATTAAAGTACAGTGGGTGATCGGTTAACGAAAACTTTCACGAAAGATTTTTGTGTTCGGATATATATATATATATATAACGAACACTTTCAAGAAAAAATTGTTGTGTTTGGACAACGAACACATACTCGGAGGAAATCAGGGATACACCCCTGAAATTATGGATGAAATTTTGACAACTGCTAGAGATCTGGAAATGGAGGTGAACGAGGATGACATAGAAGAGCTCATAATGGGACATGAAGATGAACTGATGACAGAAGAACTCCAAGAAATTTTGAATGAATTGTTTTTTAAAAAAAAACTTACTAAGAAATTATACATTTTTAAAAATTTAATTTTTAGGGTCTCCAGAACGAATTAATCGATTTCACATAGAAGTCTATGGTGAATCGATGATCGGTTAACGAACAATTTGGATAGCGAACATAGTCTTTGAACGGATTATGTTCTTTAACCGATCACTCACTGTACACCTTTCTCATTATACAGAAATGAGCTCTTAGCTAATTTTGAATTTTTAGTAAGTTATGAAATATTTTGTTAAACACATTGCGAAATTGGACCCATTCTTCACATAAAAAATTTGTAAAAAATAAATTTTTCAATTTTTTACAAAAATCTCATTTCAGTACATATTAGACAGCATTATAAATATATCACACAAAATTTACGTACCTGTGAACAGTAGTTTCTCAGAAAAGGTACATCGAACATCAAAATTTACATTTTGATATAAATTGATTTTAATGTATACAGTAAGACTTTTAATCGGCTAGGAAATAAAAAAAATAAAAGGCTCAATTTACAATAAAAGATACATGTTTTGGTTAAAATCAGACGTTCAACTTTTAAGCAAAAATGAAGTACTTTGTTTACATTTTTCGCCATTCAAATGGGCGTAGCCCAGTTTAGCCTATTATTTAAAAATATGTTTTAAGGGCTTCTAATTACCCTAGAGGTTAAAATAAAGTATTTTTAGAAAGGTTAAAATCTATTCAACTTGAAAATGTAAAAATCTCAAATTGTCAAAAAAATAAGATTTTAGCTTTCCAACACCCCTGAATGTACATTTAAATTATAATAAATTGAAACAATTGGAACATCAACATGCTGAAATTGATAAAAGATGAGTGGAAATACTTAACCATTTCAAAAATGAACACATTCCATAAAAAAATTTAGTTATTCTTTTTGAATTTGTGCGTTGTGCTTCCCTGGAAATATAATGCAGCAGTTGAAAGAGTTTATTTCAGTAGGTAATGATTTTTGTGAAGTGACTAGTGAGAGAAATCAAAATTGAATGTTAATATTTTAGCTAGAGTGCTTACCATAAAATTCAGTATGAAGGATATTTTTCGCCCAAACTTTCCGATATATTAAAAAATGATATGCTGACAAAACAAAAATCGTTCAATGGGAAAAATATTCGTCTAAGATAATAATTAAAAAGAATATAAGCGTAATTAGCGTATTTTTGTTTGAATTAATAAAACGTTTCATATATTTAAGTTGCAATTTTTTCTTAAATTTTTCGTCCTTCTTTTCTTTGTAAAAAAAATGTGTTCACCTTACCATAATACAAAATAATTTTTCCTTCAGTCAAAAGGCGGTAGTCGCGCGCGCGCGCGCGCGGTCGAGCCGGTTTGTATGATTATAAGTTAAGCACATTTGTTTTTTTCGGGTTATTGTTAATTCGTGTATTACTGTTTGGTATTACTGTTCTCGAGCATTCGGGTATTGTTTATCGAGTAACTTATACTATGTACTGTCTACTTTTAAGGGTCATATGTAGGGTCAACATTTGTGTACAGGCCTAGGGCAAGGGGGGCGAACCTTTTTGGTTCAAAGTGCCATTTTTTCGTTAAGAAATTATTAAGGAGGAATAGAAGTACCGTCAAATAATTTTGATTTGTGATTATTGAGAAAAGAATAAAACTAAATACTAACGACTCAAAACTCTAATTACAACGAAAAAATACATTTTGCACAGCATAGTAGTAAATGTTTTGTTTATAAGTGTAATTCAAATTCAAGTAACATTAGTGTGAATTCTGTTGTGGTAGATTAGGTGACAAATAACTTAGAATCGTAAGATGTTACTTTTACTACAGAACGCAAGCTGAATTGGAGTAATCTTCCAAACGGTGACTCTAATTTTATTCATCTCTTTGAATATAATGACTCGCAGACATAGGTAGATGAAAATATGGTTAAAATAGCATGAACCAGTTTTTTCGAACAGCTAAATGTATCTGAAATCGAATTCTATCTTTCCAAAATTTCATTGCTAGGATTTTAATGTATATTGCTTGCTAATCTTTCTGTTTTAATAATTCCAACTGTCTCCTTTTTTTCAACAAATTTTTGAATCCATATTGAACTAGACTTGAAATCAATCAGAGTTGCATTTCAAATTTTTCAATTTATAACTAATAAAATTGGGATAACTTCAGTTGATTAAATGAAGTCACATCGAGGTACATAAAAAAACTTGAGCGTTTTCGATAACTCGTTTTTAACTGAGAAAATCTCGCTGAAAACTGTGACCGATCACTCATGTTTCTCGTAATGCTTCATATTGAACATTGTTATTTTGTATTAAAATGCAAACCGTTTTGATCGGTGGCGTGCTCAAAATATTGTGTCGCGTGCCATCAATGGCACGCGTGCCAATGGTTCGCCATCCCTGGCATAGGGCCTACATTTGTGTAGGAGCCCAGGGCCTCAAGAAGTCTTAAGACGTTTGTATTCTTCGTTTTTCGTCAAAAATAAATACCATCTCTCTCTAACTATATAGTATTTATGTTCTTTTTTATAGATAAAATAGACTTTTTTTAATTCCCAGATATTTTGAACATTGAGAGAGTTAAATATGTAGAACACATGTGTATATAAAATAATTGAAATCCAACTAAATAATGACACTTATAAACGTTGATTAAAATTGAATTAATCCACATTTATGTATAATCGATTCTTTAGTATTCTATAATATTCTTATCAGTAATTAGTAATATTAGTATTCTTATTTTAAAAAAATTCATGTTATAATATAGGATTTATAGAATTCTCCGTTACATTTTATATTTTTAAAAAATCAGTATTATTGAATTTCATCCGTTTTTTATTCAGGAAACAGCCCATATAATTAAAACAAACAGTTACGAAAAATAAAATCTCTGGTATTTTTTTTAGATAGTTAAAAAATATATTTACGAGCGATGTTTACCCCAAACAGTTTTTCTTAAAACTTAATCTGAAAAAAAGTTTCCCTCAAACCGGATTTATTAGTCATAATAATCTAGTTCTATCTTATCAGTAGGCTTAGTCATTACAATTTTACACTTATCACAAAATTTCATTTGGAAGTAAATATGTAAGCATCCGATGATATCTGCACTTCAAATGTATTAGTTATTTGTTTTTTCTTCGATTTCATTTGTGTGTCTTAGTAACATTCAAAATCTAATACAAATGAATTTTCTTTGGAAATATTGATTAGGCACGAGGACCTAAGCTCAAGGCTGAGCAAGATTACTTACCACAAATTTGAAACGAAAACAAAATTATATAAAGATTTTGTCCCTCTGTTAACCAATTGTTTTATTATGAATTTCTTGAAATTATTTGTTATTTCGGAGAAAAACAAAGCTTGAACATTTTTTTCTCGTGCAAATATTTGTAGTCGTCTTTATAAAACTTGGCACTTGTCATTCTTTTCATCCCTTGGGTACCACTATAACAATATCCGTGTTCAAGGTAATCTACCTGCCTCATCGTTTCTGAAAGCAATGATTATTATATAGAGTATGCGAAAACAGGGACGTCTTACAATTTTTTGAGGCCCTGGGTCCCTACGTAGAAGTAGACCCTTGACCCTTACGTAAAAGCAGATCCTGGGCCCTAACACAAATATAGACCCTACCAATGACCCTTACAAGTAGACAATATACAGCATACGTAGTCAAATACTCGTTCAAACAACCCGAAACAAATAAATGTACATGGCTTACAATCACATGAACCGGCTCGACCGACTGCTGCCTTTAGATTAAATAAGTAATGATGGTGTATGTTGGTGGGTCTTGGCCTATACATGGACGGCGGTCATCACACAACCGGAAAAAACATTTAATCAATGAAATTATTCGAATCATGATCTTATTAAGACTTAGTCGAGAATAAGACAAGGCCCCCTTCATGGGCAAGGCCCTGGGTCCGGGCCCATACTTTAAAACGTCCCTATCTGAAAAGCTTGACTACTAACGTCTACCCTGTCGAAACTAAATTAAAAATAAGCAAACAAAATTTTTTGTTTACAGATTTTTATGTTCCATAAAAAAAAGATTAAAGTTTCTGTTTTATGAAATGCGAATTATAGAGGGCCCATCGTCTCCATTTTTCAACATTCTCGTTTCAAAATGGTTTCGCCTCAGTGAGTGAGTGAGTGAGTGAATGAATATTTACGTCGCACTGTTCAGCTACACGAGGGCTTTTGGCGACCGACCTCGTAATTTGAACCATGGTCAAGCAACGAGGACAACACCTGAATTGGCACCCCTCTCCTAACTACCACACCACACCAACGAGAGGGCGGCTGAGCTCTCTGCAAATTTGACGTGCTTCGCTCTCCTACATGTTGGTATTCAGCGGTACTAGGCTCGAACTCATGACACATCACCACGAGTATGTTCCTTTGACCAATTGGCTACCGCGGACACAGGCTTCACCTCAAGAACAAGCGCATTTTATAGTATAGCTTATCGAATTTAAATCTGCAACCCATGCACAGCGTAAATGGGGTACCACCACACTGAAGTTTGGAAGTGAGAAAAAGTTCCCCGGGTGAGATGGAGGGAAAGAGGAAGTTCAATACCGTGGCCACCCAGTTTTCTAGATATAATACATTTGGACTTCTTGTAGAGATACGTGAAAAACATTGTCTACCAATCTTCAATTGGTGACACTGATGAATTGGAAAGTCGAATTACAGTGGTCATTCATATTGTTGATCTTGGATTGCTTCATAGAACGTCAGTGCCGATTTAAGCTCATATCGGGCCCTTAGCGCAAAAAGATCTACATGCCCCTTTGGCACTGTTGGAATTTATAACGAGAAAATCTGGCTAAGTCCAGCTATCCAGGCCCTTCTGGACCCCTGGGCGCGCCCGCCCCAAGCACCCAATTGATAAACCGGCACTGTAGAACGCGACTAAAAATATCTCTCGATGTGTTACTCGAAACTAATGGTGCGACCATTGAAATCATGCAATAAAACATTGTAAAAAAATTGTGATGTTATCTTTATGAAAAAAAAAAACTTCAAATAAACATCTTTATTTATTTGTTTATTTATTTTTCGAACTAGTATTTGTAAGAATAATCATAATTTCAGTATACATTACATTTCATCGGCATCTTTCTTTGTAACTGAGAAATTAAAACGTCACAAAAAAACAGTTAATAAATTACTTAAAAAATTATTAAGTAATTTATTAGAATAAAATTAATTAAGATAAAATATCAACATCACAGATATTCAAGAAACACAATTTTTGAAATAAATATTACTTAAAATTATTTCTTTGATATATTGTAAGTGTGTCGCTGTTTATGTCGTTGCTCCTAATGCGTGTTGAGAACAAGCTTTTTGTTACATATTAGCTTTATTTTACACTTTATACATTGAAAACTGCAAAAAATATTATTTTCTTCTTATAAATTGCGGATTTCTTTTAACGAAAATCTATGAATAGACACATGTCAGCGTTTCTCCTACGGAATAAAGAATCTTACAAAGAAAGGCTTTCTTCTTTTTCTCGGATTATATAGAATATTCCAATGGAATCAATCATATACATTTAAAACAGCAAAATGGAAAGTTATTTTATATTTCATTTTGTATTTCCTTGTTGTTCCTTATAAGGGATCAATTAGTATGACCAAAATATATTGCTAAAAAGAGCCTATAAAATAATTCAACGGAATTGTGGAAGAAAATTAACAGATGCCTTAAAATGTTCTAAATTGAGACATTTTATGTAAATAGATTCACAACTCTTCTATAATAAATATATATAGTCAGTTTTTTACATCATAATAAAATATTAAAATATTCATGGAAAGATTGATGAATGCGAAAGACCGATAAGCAAGAAACCGAATAGTAATGGGAATTCGAGTTCATTCAAGGTCATTTCTTTACATGATAAAAAGTAAAAATTTCAAAAAGGAAGAAAATGATAATAATTTGGTTTTATTAAAGCCGCTCTTAACAACACAGGTTCTGATGTCGACGGACCTAATAATTTTTCTCTACGGTCAAGTGACGCTGACGACATTTGAAACGATATCTATCACGGCAGATTTCCATTTTATTCCACATCAGGAATTAAGTTCTAGTATCATTATTCAATAAGTTCATGGACAATCGGACATAAGCCATTTAACTAAACGTTCAGCTATGCCTAAAATCAAAGCGGTATACACCACACGTTTTTGTACACTAAATACTATTCAAACAACTTGGGTATCCCAGATAATAATACAAAATATCTCGCGATACCTTAGCTTACTATAGGCCCGCCCTATAGCAGTGGTCTTCGAACTGTTTTCCACTGAACCCTGTGGTTCCACGAGGCATACCCAGAGGCCAGTGACGCACACAATAGGGGAGGGGGTCCGGACCCCCAAAGCTCTTGATTTTTTTCCGATTGATTATAATTCTAAGTATATAGTACGCAAAATTTAATTAAGTATTTGTTATTAATGACTAATTTTATTAATTAATGCTAATTATTTATTGAATAATTAGTTTTTTACTGTGTTTTGTTCCTGAAAATTGACAAAATCAAAAGGAGCATGATACAAGAATGGTGAACTTTCGACCCGGGATACTCCCCCTTGAAAAATTCCTGTGTGCGCCACTGCCAGAGGTTATACGAATAACAATAAAAAAATCGATAAGAAACTGATAAATTTGTATGCAAAATGGATTTACGTTCTCTAAAATGCTTGTATACCCACAAGAATTTAAAGCTCATCCCTGTTACTAAGAAAACTTATAATATAATAAAGGAATAATTAAGACGTTTTATGTTATATATATATTAATTACTAGATTGGAATTATTTCATTGTTTACTATTCTGAGTTCCACGAGATAATTTTATACTCGTTAGTACAATGCAAAACTAAACAGTTTTCTTATGGAAAGCGCATCTTTTTATATTTGTGGATGAACACCTACCAACAGATTCGATGTTAAAAATCTAATTTTATGAGCAAGAACATATCCTAAATTTTGGGTTGCAAATTCATGCAAAATACACAGTATTTCTCAAAGAGCTATAAAAATTTTAATGCCGTTCAGAACAAACGTGTATTGGTGAAATATTTCTCAACGTGAGTGGGTATAAAAACAAAGAATAGAATCAGATGAAACTCAGAATACGTAATGCAATTGCTGTTATTCTCAATAGACCTAGACTTCGACAGTTTATGTGAAAAAAATGCAAGAACATATCCCTATTACAAAACTCAATGCATAGGTAAGTGACACTTAGATGACAGATTAATATTATTAATGAAAAAAATTATATTAAAGGTAAATTAAAAATTTTTAATAATAAATGCAATACTTTTAATTGCCGTTACGTTGATATATTGTTGATCTACTTTGAATACTATTTTAAGATATATTCCTTTACGTGTGTGTGTGGAATAACGTTCCACAAAAATATTTCTATTTCTATGGGTTCCACGAAAACACCTTCTAGTTCTAGGGGTTCTATGATTCGAAAAAGTTCGAAGAACACTAGCCTATAGCAACCTAGGTGTCTGCGAACGTGTTAATGAGCATCAGATTTCTTCGTTGGGCGCTACAGGTCTGCTGTAGAATAGGGACTAGAGTTAGCTGCTGAACCTGATTAGAACAACAACTCAGATGTTAATATAGTAGAGCCCCGAAAACTCGGTGTAATGTGAACCGAAGGGTGATCGAGTTTGTGATCGGGTTATCGAGAATGGGATTAAAAAAGAAGTGCGAGTGTTTCCTCAGAAAAATAATGTATTATACTCTTTGTATTGTTTGTTTGAGAATACAACAGAAAATAAGCTGCCCAAATACTCTTAAACAAAGGAAAAGTGCATGCATTATGAAAGCATTTGCTACATAAAAATGAAAATTAATGAATATATGGTATACAGCCGTGGTCTTCAAACTCTCGGAACCCCTAGATCAGGGGTGGCGAACCTCCATGGATCAAAGTGCCATTTTTTGCGAAGAAATGTTTAATGAGGTATAAATATGCTGCCAAAGAATTTTCACTTGTGTCTGTTGAAAAGTAATAAAACTAAATACTAGCAACTTAAAACTCTTTATTTACTACGAAAAATTGAATTTTGCACTGTATATTAATAACTATTTTAGTTATGCGTGTAGTTCAAATTAAAGTAACATTAGTTCTGTTGTAGCAGAGGTTAGATGACAAATAACTTATTTTAGGATTGAAAGATGTTACTTTTAGAAAAATGCATACTGATTTGGAGTCATCTGCGAAATGATTTCTAAGCGAGTCTTGAATGTTTTTCATCTCTGAAAATAATAATTCGCAGGTGTAAGCAGATGAAAATATGGTTGAAGTAGCATGATCCAGCTTCTTCAAAAAGTTAAATGTGTCTGAAATCGATTTCCATGTTTCCAAAATTTCATTTTTAGTATTTTTACCTAATATTGCTCGTTAATCTTTCTGTTTCAATCAATTATAACTTTTCCCTTGTTTTGAATCCATATTGAACTAGACTGGAAGTCAATCTCTCAGTTACATTTCAAATTTTGTCATTTTTCAACCAATGGAATTGGGATAAATTCAGTTTAACAGTTACAGTTATGCATTATATTTAGTAAGTGGGATATGTGCTTGCTTTTTTCACTCAAGGTCAATTGAGATTAAAGGATATCACATTACATATTCTGAGTTTAATTTGTTTTTATACCTTGTTTTTGTAGCCACTTACGTTGAGAAATATATTTAACTTAAACACAATGTTCTGAATAGCATTAAAATGTTCATAGCTGTGTGATAAATCCTGTGTATTTTACATGAAATTGCAACCTAAAATTTAAAAGCAGTTTTTGTCTAAAATTGGATTTTAACCTCGAATCTGTTGATATGATGATAAGTTCTTTCCCCTCCCTTATGGGTGTCTTTTCCACAAATGGAAAAAGGTGCATTTCCCGTTAAAAAACTATTCAGTTTTACAAGACATTGGGCTAACTAACGAGTATAAAATTACTCGGGGAACCCGAGATAGTAAATAATAGAATATTCACAATCTATATTAGGAAGTATATATACACTGCTCAAAACAATTAGGGGAGCACATGATTTTAACAAAAGTAAGCAAAGATGTATACCAATAAGTAACATAAAATGAATCATCCATAATGTAAAGCCTACCAGGAAACGGAAGAAGAAAACTTTATATGCAAATCAAAGTTCATGACGTCAAAAACCAGAAAAAGGAGATAAGGGCAGAAATCGGGATGTTGCAAAAACGTCTGTTTTATTGCCGTAACTGTGAAATTCGATTGCACAATATTTTTTTTGAGACAAGGTTACTTGAGAATGTCTCAACAACGTGATTTACCGGAATCCATGGCATGGCGTGTTATAGGCAGACTGGAATCCGGTCGAACACAACGTAGTGTCGCGGACGCTGTTGGAGTCGCCAGAAGTGTTGTTGCAAGGCTGTGAAATCGATTCCAAGAAACAGGAAATGTTAGACGTCGACCAGGGGCAGGTCGGCCACGCTACACTACATCAACTGATGACCGGTATATACAGTTAACAGCCCGTCGAAAGAGAACAGAGAATGCTACGCAGCTGCAAAGACAGTTGCTCTTGGCAACAGGACGAAGGGTGTTCAGCCAAACAGTACGTAATCGGCTTCATGAGGGAGGGCTCTATGCACGTAGGCCAATGGTCTGCATTCCGTTGACCCCACGCCACCATGCGGCCCGAAGAAGATGGGCTGCTGAACATCGAGATTGGGAGCAACATGATTGGAGCCAAGTGCTGTTTACAGACGAGTCCCGATTCAGTCTAGAGTGTGACACCCGACGTGTTCTTGTATGGATGGACAGGGGCACTCGAAATAACCCCGCATTCGTTCGTGAAAGGTCACAATACAGAAGAGCTGGTTGGATGGTATGGGGTGGAATCAGCATAGACGGACGTATGGACCTGCATATCATTCGGAATGGCACTTTGACGGGCCGAAGGTATGCAGACAAGATACTTCGACCTCATGTCATCCCTTACGCTGGAGCCATTGGAGATTCCTTTGTTTTCCAGGATGATAATGCCCGACCGCATAGATCTCGTTTGGTGGAGAACATGCTTGAAGCTGAAACAATACAGCGTATGGAATGGACAGCGTGCTCTCCTGACCTGAATCCAATCGAGCATGTTTGGGACATGCTCGGACGACGCATTGCTGCTTGACCAAGGCCGCATGCTACTGTCCGAGACTTGGAGATTGCACTTCTTGAGGAGTGGAACAGTATTCCCCAAAGTCTGATCGATAACCTCATCGCATCCATGGCAAACAGGTGTGCAGCAGTCTTAGCTGTTCGAGGAGACCACACGACCTATTAAAACTCATGCATCATGTCTAAACAGTACCTTTTTTTTATCGTTTACATGTAACCAAATTGTTGCCCTAAATCATCTTTTCATGTTTTTTCCATATTTTCAAAGAATTAAAGCTTAATTCCAAATTTTTTTACGCCTTTTTTCTGTATTGCGCATTGATACGCGTGTACTATGCATTGTATGCCAATACGTGGCTGTCTCACACGGTTTTCTTCACTTTTTTGCTTGCTCCCCTAATTGTTTTGAGCAGTGTATATATATAAAGATAAAATGTTTTAATATTCTTTTATTATATTATAATAAAAATTTGAAATATGTTGCAAAATAAAGTTATATACAAATAAAATTTTTAGTTTTAATGAAGGGGTGGGGGTGAGCTTTAGATACTTGTAATTATGCAAACTTCACAGAGAACGTGAATCCATTTTGCATATACATCTATTTCTTCTCGATTTTTTTAATTGTGACTCGTGGAACCTCTGCGTATGCCTTGTGGAAACCCAGGGTTCCGTGGAACACAGTTTGAAGACCACCGGTATACAGTAATTTACCTGATCAGACACACCTCAGAACAATACTTTATGGAAGCATAAAACTGTCTATAAAACAAATTAAGTAGCCGAGTATGCAAAAAAACTGGCTACTTTTTTCTAAAGAAATGAGTAATTTGTCTTTTTGTCTTCTGTATTTTGCTACTGTGGTGTACTTAACAGTTGATCCATGTGATCGTTACTAAATTAAATGAGAGGTTCTCATGAACTTGACATCAAAGAGGCTACTTTTGGTAGGCAATTCTAACGTTTATTTAGAATTATAATTTCTAAACTAAAAACTATTTTCTACAAAAACCGGAATATAACACATTCCGGTCGCTCGCTTCGTTGCAAGTCGTTTCCGTTCTTTTTCTCGAGTCCTTCGTTTACAAAAAATAGTTTTGCATAACGGACGCTAGAGGGCGCAATAGCTACTTCATCACGAAGGCCATTAAGAAACACTAAGTCTATTACCGATGCACCTTGTAGTTCAAAAAACTGATGGGCGGTTTCTACAGAGTGTTTTTTTTTTCAGGTATAGAAGTTTAAGTTGGCATTACTTTCCAAGATGGCGACCGATTTAACAGCTGTCAAGTGATTTATTCTCAGTTTGGTTTGGCAATTCATCATGAATAGACTCACGCCTGAACAATGCTTTCAAATTGTGCAATTTTATTTCGAAAATAATGGTCGATTTTCATAAGCGAATTTTGTTTAGCGATGAAGCGCACTTCTGGTTGAATGGCTACGTCAACAAACAAAACTGCCGCATTTGGAGTGAAGCTAATCCACAAGTGTATGTCGAAACACCGTTACATCCAGAAAAACTGACTGTTTGGTGCGCTTTATGGGCTGGTGGAATCCTTCTTCAAAAACGATGAAGGCCACAACGTTACAGTCAATGGTGATCGGTATAGAGCCATGATTACTAACTTTTTCATTCCTGAATTGAATAATGATGTCCAGGAGCTGTGGTTCCAACAAGACGGCGCAACATCTCACAGAGCTCGTGCCACAATCGATTTATTGAAAGACACGTTTGGTGACCGCCTAATTTCACGTTTTGGACCTGGGAATCGGCCTCCAAGATCTTGTGATTTAACACCTCTAGACTATTTTCTGTGGGGCTATGTAAAGTCATTGGTCTATGCGGATAAGCCACAAACGCTTGACCATTTGGAAGACAACATTCGCCGTGTTATTGCCGATATACGGCCACAAATGTTGGAAAAGGTCATCGAAAATTGGACGTCCAGATTGAACTACATCCGAGCCAGCCGTGGCAGTTCTATGCCAGAAATCATATTTAAAATGTAATGCCACAAGATTATCTTTCGAATAAAAAAAATTCATGTTAATCGAATAATACATCGTTGTTTTATTGCAATTTAAAGTTCTATGCCTCTAAAAAACACCCTTTACGTCTCTCACTGTGTGGTATTTTAAGAGTTTGTTTTGTGTCCTCTCTCAACGTTAACGTCTTCAGCATTTTCTCATTAACTGAGACAACAGAAATAATTTTTATTTTGGGCATAAAATGTCTTACTCTATATGGTTCCGGAACAACAGTTCGATGTCACTTTTATCAACTTGGAAGGGGGCGGCGGAGTTATCAAGACTATCCAAGTGCTGAGGTTTGGGGACTTCACTGTACCATGGAAAATGTTGGGCAAGAGTCATTTTTTAAGACTACCATCGTGTAACGTTAAATAATAGGAGTGTAAATCGGAATATCTTTTTCAGACTGAAAATTGGTCCAATATTAATATTGCGTTCTTATTTCGCTATGATTTAGAAATGATGAAACCAATAGTCTTCATGTTACTTTATAATGCACGTTAATAGACACTCCCTAAATTTAAGAGAATTAAAAAAAAATTATAGAAATGTAATTTAATGAATTTTTATAAAGATAATTATGCACATAATGATCAATATACAAATATTTATTTGCATAATTATATACAATTAGTATATATCCAACAAAAAATCTTATGCATTTCAAAAGCACTTAAAAATATTGTGTTAAATTTAGGAGCATATCACATTAAATGCTAGAGTGGTTCTAGAGGCTACGCTGATATTATTGCTCACTATTTCTTCACGTAAAGTATTTTCTGTTATAAATCTATTAAAAATACGATAGGGCTCGAAATATATGAAAACCCTTTAGATCCATCAATATTGATATTTTGATTCAATTAACTATTATTACGCATTGCTCGATGCTAAAGCCTAAATATAAATTTCAAAATAATATAAGCCTTTTAAAGAAATTTTTGAAAATTCATTGCTTGTGTATGCAGTCTAAAAATTAACTACTATTTACGTACACATTTTGTGAGACTTTTCTGCTCAAAATTATTAATTGTGATTTTATTATAGTTATTTTGATACAAAATATGAAAGGAGTTTTTGAAGTGTTACTGGAGCAGCTAAAATATACCAGAATTTTTATGTTCGACGTTTAAAAATTAAACTCAAACATTTTCCTCAAAATGTTCATTAATCATGAATTAAAAATTGGGAGAGAAAAGTTCTGAAATATATATTTGAAGGAAATCTAACTCAGTTTATATAGCTATAATTGACAAAACTTATATCGCTACTTTGATTGAAACTGCACAGTAGGTATTTGAAGTTTGAATCAAAGTATTGGGCATAACGGATTATATATAAATATTAAGTAACTTATATAATAAATATTTACATTACATGTGATACAAATGCAAATGTTATGTTTTTATTGTAACGGGTGGTTAAATTAACATACTTTATATATATTATCTTAGAAATTGTGCGTGAAAAAAAGTGATAGAAAAGTTTTAGATAGCTTTTAAAGTGATCCGTTTCCTTAAGGGTTGTTTTCTAATTTTAGCTTAATTAATGATATATTAATTAATGATCTACTAATGTAGCGTTCAAATTTTTTTTAATCCTTTATTTTCTGAAGAGGGAATGATCGTGAATAGCGAAATATTTCTACAGCCCACTTAAAAGAAGGTTTTGGACAGACATTTTCAATTTCCAAGCTACAGAGAAGATATAATATGCATTGTTAAAAACCACAAAATTATTTTTTATGCGACAAAAGCTCAAAACTATCAACAGAATTTAAATAAGATACCTCCCTCCCCCCAAAAAAGCTTAAAAATGCCTGCCGGACTTATCAGTTCGGTGTATTGGTCAGTAAATTCACAGACGTCTTATCAGTCCGGTAAATATATTATCTTAGAAACCGGTCACTGGCACCAAATGTCTGCGAAACCATTCAAAATATCTAGACACTTTGGCCGTTTCCGTATTACAAACTGATAAAAGATTATAACTGTAAAAAAGGCAAACGGATTTACATACTTCCAAGAAATGCGAAATTGACTGCATCATTTTAATTTCAAATAACCAAACTTATATTTTTATCACTGAAAAAAGCTAAGATTTTTTTTTTTCTCATTGAGACACAAAATTTTTTTTATAGATTTATATAATTACGAAGGAAAAATTCATGAACGCTTCATTCGAGGTAGTTAATAAATAGTAAAGCAGCGTTATTAAAAAGGTAATTAGTAACATTATGAAATTTTATTCGAAGCAATAATGTATCAAGTGCATTTTTCTATGTATTAAAGCTCATTAACATTATAGTTGATCCTTTTATTAAAACTGCTTTATTAAAAACTCGTCCCACAATTTTTATAATGGAATTAACGTGTTTGAAGGGAAATTATCTTCGATAATTTGATTAAAAAAACATTTACCTATTGTTGTTTACCTTCATGCTGCGATAAGTGTTGTCCTAAAGCAGAGGCTCCCAAACTTTTAGCCTTATAGACCCCTTGCCATGTTTTTTCGGTTTTAGGTAGACCCCTACATACCTAATATTGAATTTAATAATAGAAATTTAATAATATTGAATAAGACAACATTCGCCGTGTTATTGCCGATATACGGCCACAAATGTTGGAAAAAGTCATCGAAAATTGGACGTCCAGATTGGACTACATCCGAGCCAGCCGTGGCAGTCACATGCCAGAAATCATATTTAAAATGTAATGCCACAAGATTATCTTTCGAATAAAAAATATTCATGTCAATCGAATAATACATCGTTGTTTTATTGCAATTTAAAGTTCTATACCTCTAAAAAAAAACCCTTTATATATATATATATATATATATATATATATATATATATATATACTGGAGTGTGATGGTTTCATCCAATTGAATAAAATTGAGCATGCTGTATTTGATTTTTTTTTTTATCAATATTGCACTTTAAAGCTCTATGAAAGCTATTAACCACCATCCTCAAGTTTTTGAACTCCCCCTCCACCCCCGTGTGTGACACTGTATAGCATGATTGGTAATAAGAAATGTTTATCAGAAGTCTTAGAAAATTTCCTAAGCAGAAATCTCGAAAAATTCACCTTTCTTCAAGGATCATCGTTATTCCTGTTATCACGAACGGGGAGATAGTTTTTGTTGAAACTAGTTTTGTCAGGGGGGATTAAACATGAAAAGCAAGGGGAAGCCACAGTGTCTCCTATCCATAATACGATGACCTCTAGCGACACTGGATCAAGGAGTTGGGTAATGTTAAAAGGAAAATATCTTGTCTCTACTAATAAGTACTTAGCTCCTTTCGATACTTAAGAGTTAAAATAAGAAATATATATATAAAAAATAATCAAGTGTCAGTTCCTACTTAGGTCAACAAAGAAACATTTTATTTTAGTTGCTTTTTATTAAATAGTTACAAGTAATATAAATATGTATATACCTATGACAGAATCTCAATATTAAGTGACAAAATAGAAATAGATTTTTCTTGCAATTTTCCATTTTTTTTTAAACATAGGTTGTTGGATTATTTTTTTTTGTTACTGTTTATTCATTCATTAAATTTAATTATTCCAATAAAGTAGTATAGTGAAAAAGGTATCACATGCTCAGACATTAGGCCATTCCTGGTAGGATTTAAGCCCACGTCCTTTGGATTAGAAGTCCAACGTGCTATCCATTGCTCTGCAGGGACGCAACGAATGATTTTCCTTTCTATACATGCTGTTTGCCTATTATGCTTGTTACTATTTATTCATTTTTTAATTTAATTATTGCATTAATGTTTGATAAAATGCATTAACATCGAGTGTCATTCACACTACAAATTAAAAAAAAAAGTATTTGAACTTGAATGGATAAATAGAAAGTATTTTATTGACAATTGAAAATTTGAACACACACGCACACACACACACACACATATATATATATATATATATGTATACATATAAGTATATATATATTTATATATATATATGTATACATATAAGTATATATATATTTATATATATATATATATACATGAATATAATTGAAGAAAAAAAAAAGCAAAAACAGGAGAAAACAAAATCCTGATAAAAATATCAATTTTCAACGTAATTTTTAATAATTGAATAGTTCGGAAACTTTTATAATCCTTATTTCTACGGAGGAAATGGTTCGAAAAGGAATTTAAGTTTCATTTTCCATTTTAACATACCAGTATTCCAATAAATAGTTTTCTCTATTTGCTTTTATTTGTATATTCAAAAGGAACAATTTCAGAAACAATTTAAAGGAACAATTCCAGGAGAGTCCCGAACTTTCGTTCCTTGTCCGATTGTTACGACTCGTGTTTTGATCCCGAATTTATAACATTTGTTCCATAGTGTCTCGAAAAACAGTAGTGTGAGAGTGTAAAAGTTTAAATGCATATATTTGTTTTAAGTAGTGTGAATTGCAACCTGAGAATATATAAGCGGAAGAGACGCTATTAATATTATAATATCATTATTAAAAAGTAAAACAAAAATTGTTTAATTTTAATTTTATATACATTAAACTACATACCTCTACCACTATTATAACAATTATAATAAAATAATTTATTCCTAAGAGAGTTATTTTAAAAAATATGCATAGATTGTCTTGAATTTTGAATTCAGAATCGTGGCTATAGGTATTGGATCGCGGCTTGCCTTGTCATGGGCTCGAGCCCAGTACCACTAAAGACCCGCCGTGTAGGGCAGCTATGCACGTTAAATTTGTCGAGAGCTGAAACGTCCTCCTGTTGGTGTGGTAGTTAGGAGAGGGAGGTGTTAGCTCAGGTGTCGTCCACGTCACTTGACCATGGTTCAAAATTACTTGGTCCGTCGCCAAACGCCCTCGTGTAGCTGAAGAGTGAGACGTTAATATTCAACCAATCAATCAATCAAATTCAGAATATTAATCAGTAGTAAGATTCGAATAAGATTCTTGAAAAATGTAGAGAATTTGGAATTGAGACTCACAATCTGTTTATCGATTTTAGAAATGCATATGATTGCATTAACAGAGAATTTCTCATAAAAGCTATGTATTAATTGAAAATTCCTTAAAAACTTGTTGCCCTTCTAACTCTGACTCTCAAAGAATCCAAAAGTTCAAGTACGCATACATAGTGATTTCACCGAACGGCTTGAGGTGAAAAGTGAAGTGCGACAGGGGGATGCATCGGCATGCCTCCTGTTTAATATACCACTTGGAAAAGTTATTAGAAATTCAAAAATTAATATTAGGTTAAATATTTCTAATAATTCAGTTCAAATACTGAATATGCTTACGACATTGGCTTTATTGCCTGAACAAGCATTAGCTCTTAAACAGGTCTTTATGGCATTAGAACGAAGTGCTGCAAGAATTAACTGTAAACGAGAATAAAACTAAATATTTACCTTGTTTAAAGTCCAACTTACAACTTAGACACATAGAAATTTTGCTCCAGAAATTTATAAAAAGTCATTGGTGCAAATGGATGTTTTTATGCCTTGAAGAGTTATTTAAAATTCAGTTTTCTCAAATTAAAAACTAAATTGCTTCTTTACAAAAGTTTTATAAGATCTGTCCTGACTTATGCATCAGAGACTTGGACATTGACTTTACGTGATGAGGAAGCTTTGGGAATTTTTGAGAGAAAGATCTTATGCTACATTTTTGGTGGGATCCAAGTGAAGGGATCATGGAGAAGAAGATCTAACTTAGAACTCTACAAAATTTACAAACAACCTGATATTGTAAAATTTGTCAAATTACAGAGACTTAAATGGGCTGGTCATCTGGTTAGAATGAATGAAGATCGTTGCTGCTAGAAAATCCTTCTGGCAAAGGACATGGGAAATAAACATCAGGGCAGACCCCT
This sequence comes from Trichonephila clavipes, assembly GCA_019973935.1. Classification (NCBI taxonomy): domain Eukaryota; kingdom Metazoa; phylum Arthropoda; class Arachnida; order Araneae; family Nephilidae; genus Trichonephila; species Trichonephila clavipes. Next base: position 659,544 of record BMAU01003676.1, on the reverse strand, counting down.
GTTAAAATGGATTGACTGCGTCAAAAAAGACCTAAATATTTTAAAGGTCAAAAACTGGAAAACAGTTACCAAAAGTAGGGATGCCTGGAGGAAACTTCTGGAGAAGGCCAGGGCCCACTCGGGGCTGTCGAGCCATTGAAGAAGATTCAAATAGTTTTACAAACCTTTTGTTCTCTTTTCGAAAAGTTTAAGTATAAAATAAACTATATACTGAAAAATAATTTATTATTTAATATATTTAATGTTCAAATAATAATAATAATAGTGATATATGAAGTTATAGGGGTTAATTTAAAAATATTAGTGAATAATAATAAATTGTAATCAACAAAAAATAATAAAATTTTCATTTGAATGTTGTTTTTTTTTTTTTTTGCACAAGCAGTTTTGAAACAAGTGGTTGGTGAAGTCTCAGCAAAAAAATAAGCATACGAAATAAAGAGGTCAATGGCATTAGCTAATAATTTTATCTAAGCATGGCAAGTACAACAGGACAAAGTGATAGATGTAAACAGAACAGAAATCCAATTATATTTACTGGCGATTAAGAAAGAAAGTTCTTTTCTACCTCCATATAAGTTCCAAACTTGCAAAATTTTCTAATCATATTATTGGCTATGCTTGCTCTATCTGGGAATACGTAAACAAGTTATGCCAAAAATTCTGGGAATAAAAGAGATCGGTGCTTTTACTTTTAGGGGGGTTATATTTTAAACAACACGTTGCGGAAATGCCGAAACATAATCTTTATGCTAAGAATTATAAACCTGCTGGTCTGTGGGAGAGTTTTGAGCCCCCACAAACCACAACCTTGTGCACATTACTGGAGATCGGAAGTATCCAAATATTATCGAGAGCCAGACGGTTTTCAGGCAGACCCTGCAAGTCCATTCACATATAGAATTCTTACAAAAAATTGCCACCGACTTCTACAATAACTTCTCTATCTAAAATATTGATTATTTTTCTTCAAATGTAAATTCTAAATGTTCTCCCCAATAATTTATTTTTTCCCACCCAGATTAATTCATATAATAATTCGGTACTTACGTATTGTCACAACTGTACTGGCAACATCACATGAAACGAAGCCATGGTTGCCGATTCAGTGCGTACGACCAAGGAGGCTTTGGTGCGACACAAGCTAAATCGGGGTTGCCAACTTGGCTAGTTATCTTGAACGTTGGCATTGTTGCGATAGTACATGAGTACCAATACTGTAAAATCCGGCGTATAACGCGTACCTATACTTTCAAGCTTCATTTTTTAAATTTTTATGTATATTCGCCGTATAACGCGAGAACCCTCTTTTTTTACAAAGGAACCTGAAATGTAAGAGTTTGCAATGCTCTTATGTTTTGAAGTAATTTATTCGACGTATTATCCCGAGATTTTGAAGAAATAATATACTTGTAGAACTACAACCCTTAATTTCGTATCAGAAATGTCATTTCTTTTAAACAGGCAGTATTTTGATGCATGTAGTAGACGAATTTATTTTCTACACTTATCTTTTTTTTAATTTTAAGGTTCTCTTTTTTTATAACGGAGTATGACGCGCACCCGTAAATTTCGAACATATTTTTGGTGTTAAAAGGGTGCGTTATAAGCCAGATTTTACAATTCAAAATATAAATTTTTAATTATTAAACATATTCAGTCGAACCACCATATTACGAATCTCTATATTGCGAATTTTTCTATATAGCGAATTTTTTCCAGGAACCAAGAATATTTCACGATTTTCTTCGTAGAATAACTTCCTGATAAAGAAGTGAATTTTCTATATAACGAACTTCTCTTGTGATTTAATTTTTTTTCTTTATTTTTGAAGTATTTCTGGACATTTCGAGTTATTCTCTCTTTTAGTACATTTTATCGTGGTCACAAACCTTGAACTGGTTTTACCAGGGGCTTAACTTTACAAGAGCAATAGAAGTCTGGGTATTTCAACCTAGAAGTGCAAAACTTAACCTCCGTTATCCAGTTCAATGGAAACATCTTTGATACTCCCTGTAACGTCACTTCTCGAAAACATCAACATCTAGTCGGCTTTCTTTGTGGACCCGACACCCACACGTGCATCTTGCAGGTGCAACGCAACCCCTGTTTGACCCCCCGAGGAATCTAGCTCGTCGACCGGAAGATGAGGGGAGAGATGCTTTTGAACTTGCACGGGAGTGGTAACCAACGAATCCTCCTCTCACAAAATATTGGACTCTAACAATCTATAATTAAATTTAATAACTTTACTGTATCATTTAGTAAATAACATTCAATAGTTGTGACGTAAATAAATTCCATATTTTAATTAACCAAGAATACGCTACCGTTATTCTTTCAAACGTTACATCCCTTTCACCCTCAGTGGAGTTGTCTCGAGTCCCCGTGTCTTTGAACTAGTTTCCATTCATGTGTAGTGTTGATCCGTCGTACTGATAACTTCGTTCCTTGTAGCTCGAAAATGTCAAAACGTAAGAGCTTGAGCATCATAGAAAAAAATTTAATTCTTCAGGAAGTGGATAGAAGCGTCAAGAAACTTTCCTTGCAGTTTTCCTTTCTTTCTTTTTTTTTTTGATAGGTAAGATAGATTAAATAAATATACATTAATTTTCAAAAAGGTGTGAATAATTAATCTTTTTATTATATAGTGTTTATGAATTAAAATTTTTTTTTATGTGGTTTATAAAGAAAATTGAGAGTTAGCCTCCACATATCGAACATTTTTCGGGATTTAGCGACTTCGTTATATGGAGGTCCGACTGTATCTTATTTTGTATTAAACATTTAATTTTTGTAATAAATAGGGGGAGCCTAATATTCTCCGTTACGCCACTGAACATGTTATATTATTGGTGATCACATGAAACCATTTACTGAAGTAAAAATTGTGGAAGGGCGTTTCTTAAATTCTTTTAATTTAGTGTTAGTGACAAAAGTAAAAATAATAATAATAATAATAATAATTAAACAAAGTAAAACAGTAGTTATAATATTTTGATCAATTTTCCACTTAAATTTCCAATGTTATCTTGGTCTAAAAGCATCCCCCCAACGGTTAACCTCATGTTGTGGCTCGCGAGAAATGGCTGTCATATGTATGCGGTCCAGCAGAAAAAAAGGTTGAGTACCCCTGATGTAGAAGCTCCTCTAATATGGCAGGACAGAGAAATCCTTGAGTGTCTACCTGAAGTAGAAGCGAATTGAAGAACGACTGTTTAGAAAGGTGGAGTTCTTTTTATTGTTTACCAATCTGTTAGTAGGTGTAGGTTAGTAGAACGCCACACAAGGTTGGTGAGTTTATAACTAAATTTAGCTGCGCACGGCGTGCAAATGTAATCTGTTAATAGAAAGCTTGTCTACACGTTACTATTTCGTGATCTCTTTAAGAGTGTAATAAAAAGCTCTTCAAGGTAGAAGTTGAGTTTTCTCCAGTAGTCCTTCGGTTTGTTGTAAATTCGCTGAGCCTTTAGATCTGTAGACTGATTAATTGTTCAGTTTCTAGCTTCAGCAAAATATACCTGGTTAACAAACTTTTATTAATTTTTCAATAGTTAACAACTTACTGGAATGGTAAATGTTAAATCACTTACACAGAGCCTACTGAAAAGTAAATGCCGTAAAATCCGACGCATAACGTGCACCGATCTATAACGCACACGTATACTTTCAAGCTGCCTTTTTTTTTTAGTTTCTAGGCATATTTGCTGTATAACGCCCACCCCCTTTTAAAGAAACACTATTCCGATATATGTAGGTGTGTCTAATTTTTTTTATGACCATCTCTTTTTTTTTATTTTTAAAGCCGTCGCTTTTATACCCGGCGTATAACGCTCACCCGTTAATTTCGATCTTATTTTTTGTGTTAGAAGTGCGCGTTATACGTCGGATTTTACGGTAGCTAGTTTGGAATGTAAAAAAGACGCAATTAGAAGGATACACAAAATCGGTAAATACATCACGTTAGATTTTCTAAAACTCTGATTTTTTAAAATGTAATTTATAATATAATCCTAATTTTAAAAAAATGTTTCTTGTCTGTACGGGGTTGTCTTAAATGCTAAGATTGTAGGAGGGAATAAAACGTTAATAATAAAATGCTACATTTTTTTCGAAAATTTGTTATTTTAGGAATATTGTGTGTGTGAGTTAGAAATTAAGCATGTTTAATATATCACCCAAATTTTAGTAGGTAACAAAACAAGGTACTTATAACAATTTAATATATATATATATATATATATATATTTTTTTAATTATTTTACAGCTGCACATTTATTAAAAATAAAACTAATTGCATACTTTCGAAGAAGTCGGGGGAAAAAACCCTTTTAATGCTTGTGCATAAGATACTTACGAAAGATGACTTTATAAGTATAGAACTAGTTTTACATATTTAAATTCATTTATTTAATTATGACAGATGTGAAATGCAAATAAAGTGACTGAGTATCTGTTACCATTGTTTAATTTGTTTTGTATTAAATTAGAGGAATTTTGTATTTAGAGGAATCAATGGCGTACACAAGGGGTGGGTCCGGACCACCCTGCCTCCTCTCAAATCCCTTGATTTTTTTCAGGTTGGTTATAATCTTATGTACATAGAACACGTAAAATTTAATTAAGTATTTGTTATTAATAATAAAATTTACTAATTAATTCAACCACCAATCCGGTATAAGGGTTAGTGACACTGATTTCGGTGCCGTAGGGTCTGGGTTCGAATCCCGGAGAAGGCATGGATGTTTGTAAAAGTATAGTGCCTTCGCTGCATTGGGGTACTCTAAATAGCCGTCTAGCCGCAAGTCCTCTCGCTATACTGCCGTTATGCGTCCAATTCTAGCTTACGCTTGTCCAGTGCGGGGATACGCCGCTAAAACCAATATTAATATTTTAGATACTCTCCAAAATTCTACCATCCGGATGATCGTAAAAGCAACAAGATATATGAGAAATGACGAAATCCGGAAAGCAATTAAAATCAACAGTTCTCACATACAAAATATTGCGCAGAAATTAGAGAATGAGCAAAATTAGTTAGTAAAATTGAATGTAATCTATATTTCAAGAATGCTTTTTATTTTTAGACATTACATATAAATATTAAATGTTCTTGATTACTAATATTTAACGACTATTTTGTTTTATTAATAATTGATCGACATTGTTTAAATTGGATTTATCAGTACTTACATATTATCACAACCTTTTGGCGACATTATATGAAATGAAGCATATGATTGGCAATTCAGCGCGTATGACACATGCGAAATTGGCATTGCCAACAATTATTGCCATGTATTGTAACGTCGTGTGTAGCTATCCATCAATAAAAAATTCTTTACAGCTTCATATAGAAATAAAAACATTGTTTATTTGATAAACAATTCTTAATGAAGTAATATTATTCAATCTATATGCCAAGCCGGTGTCGTCAGTTCATATTCCATTCTCAACGCCACCGGCGTTCATCCTCTTTCCACTCCAAACCCGGACTCAGCCCTTTTCTTTCTCCGTCTCTCCTGTCTTCTCCTCTCGTCTCTTCTCCGTTCTCCGGCTACCCTCCTTCTCCTTCCGTCCGTTCTCTCCCGACTTTTTTCGTCCTCCCCTTTCTCTCCTGAAAAAGAACCCTTTTAAACACCAGGGGTGTGTTCACAACACGCCCCTCGTTCCTTCTTATTGGCAGGTCACAAAAGTCTCTCTTGACCTCCCTCGTCCTATTTGTGCATCACACGCCAAAACACACCCGAGCCGTCTGGCCCAAGGCGCCATAGTTCCTTGTCCAACATCTGGACACACTTGTCCATCACGCCACCTGTTCCTAGTATCCCCTTCACACAACACTAGAAAAGACGATATGATTATTTTAAGATAGGCTTCGCCTATTGTCAATGGGGCGCCGGCTCTACTTTACTATTATGGCGACCCGTCTGTCTGTCTTCACTCCCTGAGTTCAGACAATAAACAATGGCCCCATGGCCACGTGCACTGGTTATTCCACAGCTGGTGGATCGTAAAAATTCAGGGACAATCGATGGGTGTCGTACTTGTCCTTGAACAGCTGGTGAAACCATAAAACTTATCGTGAATCGAAAAATGGGGATTCACAACAATCGACGATGTCACAGTATGTAAGTACTAATTTATCTTATAACCCTGCTTCACTCATGCGAAAAAAATGGCCTAAAGTTCTTGCGCAGGGTATCTCACACCCCCAAGGATGTTTACGTTCTGATTATACCATAAAATTTGTATAAAAAAGAAAGAAAAGTAGGAAATACATTATGTTTATTACATTTTTCACTCTTAAATTTAGTTTTTCTATTCTTTTTATAAGGGCATTCAGCACATTGTTTATACACTCCTTTAATCTAGTCGTGAGTGAGTGCGATGTTTTCACGGGATCTTAATTTTTTAAAAAAATCTTTATCTTATTAAAACTAAACATATAGGAGTAAACTTTGTTTTTTAAATTTAAAAAAAATTTGGAATTTCTTTTTTATTTTCTCTTATTGTTCCAGCAATATTTTTTTTTCTTCAAAAGTTCATCTGAAAGTGGATAAGATGTGTACCAGTTGTCTCCTTTAAAATTACGTTCTTCCCAAATGTTTTTGTTTCTCTCTATATAAAGCATTTATTTTCAACAGTGTCTCCCTCTTCTAAATTAGAATCGATTTCAGTAGAGGAATCATACTTGCTGTTATACATTTCATTCTTTCTCATAACCGTGAAGAGAATTTCTTCATCTGAAAATCTTCCCTTTTCTAAGTCCCGTGATCATGCCTGTGTGATCTAGAATTTATGGAATTTGGAATGATTATAAACCATATAAATTTTTTGGGATAGTTTATTAGAGCAAGGATTTTACATGAATTTTGAAATGGACTTAGGCTTAACAGAGAAAATCAACTGGTCCTAAAGGAAGGTAGAGAAAATTTAGGTACTTGCATATTATCGCAACAATGCCAACGTTCAGAATACTTCATCAAGTTAGCGACCCTGATCTTCCACGTGTTGTACATGCTTAATTGACACAACCACATATTTAATTTCATATAATCTGGACAATAAAGTTGCGATAATATGTTAAGTACCAAAAATTAATACAGCTTTGGTACAAAAACTCTTGTATGAAAGCATGTTGCATACAAGTAAAAAACATAAGAAATCTGAGTAAGGAAGACCTGTGTACCTAGGCCACCCCATTTTATTTGAATAATACTTAGTTCTAAGTTTTATTACTCGGTTGGGTGAGTTGGAACACCAATTCCTACTTTGGCATTCATTTTGAAATTTTTCAAAAGAAAGTTGTGGTTAGTTATAAATGTAAAACATGTGTTTACATAGTCCGAAGTAAAGTTCTGTAGCTCATCTCTTTTTATTGTTGTACTAAGTAAGTCAAAAATTTTCTTTGAATTTTTTTTCTTGTACATAATTTTGTTTGTAGCATTAAGTACTAAATAAGATTTTGAATAAATCTTCTCTCCATGTGGGTTTTCTGCAGAAGACATTTTGTATAAAATTACCTAGTCTTGTACCTGGGGCCACATAGTTGCCTTGTACCTAGGTACAATTGCAATTAATATTCTTTATGTTATTATTTTATTGAAAAAGTTTTCATGATAAAAAGAGGAAAATGGTCTTAATTATCTGAACCATTTTGATTTAGTCAAGGTTTTTATTATCATTGGATGTTATTAAAATGCGAGGAGTGTATATTTTGTTCTGAAACTTTCAACATGCTTGATTTATAAAAAAATATCTTAGCTACCATTATTGTTATTTTTCAGGATTATTTTGTTTATACAAACATAAGAATGCATTTAATTAACAAAAAAATCCCAATTTTTTATAGTTATAAAAATAATATAATTCTAAATCAGATTTTTACGATATTTCAATTAAATTTTTCTCTTAATGAGCAATTATAAATTCCTAACTTTTTTAGATACCTAGAAATCCTGACTGAATAAAATGGTCAAAACCTAATGCAGATAATATAAGAATTATCAGATATTGAAGATTCTCACATTCCACTGATGATGCAAATTCTAGAGTAACTGATGAATTACAGTAACTGATAGTATTGAAAAGGGGGACTTTTGTTTAACAAAAGTACAAAGCAAAAAAACTAAACATTTTTATATGGCAGAAGTAATAGATGTTAAAAAAGAACACAAGAGTGTTAAATTTCTGAAGAATATTGCACGTTCAAATAAGTTTCTTTATGATAAAGAAGAAACTTATAAAACTGGCAACAGAAATATTCTGTTCAAACTGTATAAACCATAATCTGTTGATGCTTCAGAACGACATGTATGCAGCTCACTTTTGGAACCAGTTTTTAAAATTAAATGTTGGATTAAAATACGTGCAATTCATTAATAATTTGGCACATTGCAATTTAAATGGTTACATGATAAATCAATGTATTAGCTGATATTGTTTTTTTTATTAAATTCATGTGTGTATGTTTGTTTTCTATTGATTACAAAGTGAAACCTAACTTTCAGGGAAAGGCTCTACGTACAATGATATTGTACCTAGGGCAATTTGTGAATTTTTTTAAAACCTTTTATTTCACAGAATTTAATATTTTAAGTACTTATATTTACAATTGGATGATAGTTAGTATAATGATGAGTGCATATTAGTTTCACATTTTTAAACAGTCCAGGGGCTCTGTTTTTGTGCATTGAAAAAATATGGCCCTAGGTACACAGGTTTCCCCTACTTATATATTATTGCAACCTATTGGCAACGTTATATGAAACGAAGCACCTGGGTGCCAATTCAGCATGTACAACACAGTAAATTGGAGGGGTACTTATGAAATATCGCATCAATTGCCAACTCTATTAATAACTCACCAAGTTGGCAACCCCGACGACACACTGAAAATTGGCAACTAGGTACTTCATTTCATATAATGTCGCCAATAAGACGTAAGTACCAATTGGAGTTGTCAATTCAGTGAATTATTAATAGAGTTGGCGATTGTTTTGATAATACGTAAGTACTGAAATCTGTTCAGTCTGACGTACATGAAACACCATAGTTTAAAAAAAATGCTTTTATAGTTAATCGTACTAAAAAGTAAATCTTAATATAAGAATGGGTTCAGTCCTAGGAGAGCCCACACCCTTGGCCACAAACCAAAAAAGCGCCAAGCCAGAATGAGATGGCGGCAAGTGAATATAGCGGGACAAGGTGGATCGTAATGAAAATATATGTAAACAATACAAAAATTAATCAAACGTATTTAAGATGAAAAAAAAACAGCACTTACTTTCTTAGAACAAAATGATTAACGAGAAAATTAATGTCATTATGGTAAAAGGGTGGGGGACCCTTGTACTACATTTTTACACTAACTTTGTATTACAGAATAGAACTATTAAGAAATTATAACAATTGATATCAAGCACCCCCACGCTTTTAAATGCAGTTATTATTTTTCCATTTTCCCCACATTCCAATTTCCATAGTTTTTCCTGGCATTTCTAAATACCTTGTGTTCTGTTTATTTTAAATCCTGGCACTCACATATTTTTCTAATTGGTTTTCTACAAAAAAGTACTTACATTTTTGCTTCATAATGTAATTCCTCTTTTGTCAGGAATAAGCCATTCTTTTAAACTATTTTCATGTTGAGTTCTTATTGCGAGACCATCATCTTAGATTGAAAACTATTGGATACCAAAATCTTATTTGCAGCAATTTCAAAACCATGCCTAAAAGATATTCGGTGTGTAGTGTACTGATATATATACTGGTGTGCAAAAATTAAGGACGAGACGGTTTTTTCAATATAACTTTGTACAAAAGCTTTCCAAATCAACACATTTAATACCGTAAGATCCCCAATACGTAAGGACATGTGTAATATGTAAGCAACACTTACTAAAAGAGAAATCAGAGGGATAAAAAGAAGCTTTATTGAAAAAGTAGCATGGAGCGCTATGCGACTGAAGGCCGAAACATCCCTGTGATGGGTGTCCAGCAAGAAACATCCGGTCTTTAGTAGGGGATATGATCTCCCCTGACTGCTAAGCAGGTTTCACAGCGTCTGCCCATGCTGAGAATGAGGGTGTCAATGAGTTGTTGAGGTATTACTGCCCATTCGTCTTGCAGCGCCAATCGAAGCTCCCGAATCGTTACTGGTGGTAAGGTACGAGCTGCCAAGCGTCTGCCTAGAAAATCCCATACATGCTCGATGGGATTGAGATCCGGAGATCATGCCGGCCAATCCATACGTTCAATATCCTCACTCTCTAAGAGCTGTTCGGCAGCTACTGTGCGATGACATGGTGCATTGTCGTTCATGAAAAGGAACTGCAGACCCATAGCGCCTCTAAAAAGACGCACATATGGAAGAAGAATCTCGTTACAATAACGGGTCCGTTGACTGAACCTGCGTCGAAGATGTGAAGGTCTGCACGACTACCAAGCATGATGCCTCCCCAAACGAGAACACCGCGACCTCCATACCTGTCCCTTTCAATGATGTTCGAGGGATGATTGCGGCTTCCCCGCTCTCTCCAGATGAGTATGCGATGAGAATCGCTACTCAAACTGAATCTGCTCTCATCTGTAAAGAGTACTCGTCCCCATTCATTGTCTCTCCAATTCCGGTGTTCCCGGCACCACAGAGAACGCCTTCTCCGATGGGCAGGCGTTAAAGGTACACACCGTACAGGGCGTCGTGCAAACAGACCACCACCGTGCAGTCTTCTGGCCACGGTAAAACGCGATATCGGTCGTCCAGTCGCCTGTGTCGTGTGTCTAGCGATTTCTCCCGCTGTCTGCCGCCTGTTTCTTCTGGCCTGTAAGACAATGTACCGGTCATCTGCGGGTGTGGTTCCTCGTGGACGACCACTACTGAACCCCCGGATAGCTGTTCCTGTAGTTTGAAATTGTCTCCAAAGTCGTGAAACGATGCTGTGAGCAATTCCAAACTCTGCAGCCACACTTGTCACACTGCGGCCTTCCTCCAACTTCCCAATGATTCGACCTCGGGTAAAAGCATCTAGATGTCGTCTAACAGATTAATTATTCGCCATTTCTCGCTGAGGCAGCAACTCGGTGTGATTTTTAACTGCTATACGGCGTGCAATCTCTTTGCCACAAATACTGATCTTACACCGACAATATGCTTTATACTACTCAGACACTCCCCCATTACGTCTACCTGCATATCTGCGCATGTGCTACCTTACATCACCTTACTTAATCTCCTGATTGGTCCTTCTGTCCGCTCTGCCTCTTCGTTCAGCAGATATGCTAATTTTTCGACTTCGTCCTTAATTTTTGCACACCAGTGTATTTTGTTCCAATGTGTGGTATTTTTGAACAGTAGTTTTTATACATGTGAACTTCAAAAATATACATGCCTTCATGTGTAATATTTAGAAAATCATACTTTTTAAACCTGTTATCGTGTTTCTAGAGGATGAATGCTTTATTCTTAATTTGCATTAATTTCATTTCTATTAGTAAGCAAATAATTCAATATATATTATATTAAAACAATGGAGTTGACTATAGTATCGATTGTATAGTGTTTATAAAAAATAACTTATAAATGAAGGTATGTTGTTTCAAAAGTCTCACTTATATTTTTGTTTATTTTTTGAATGTATGATATGTATATGTCCAATTTCCAGAATAAATATTTCAAAAATATGATTTTGGTTTGTTTTATTTTTCTTGTTTACAGTGAATCATTGAGAAAAAAAAAGAGGCATTGAAAATAAAATGCTGTATATTGGATTATGGTTCTACTGTTTTAGTTGTTTTACATTCTTCTCTAAGGACTGAAATTTTTAAGTATTTTAATTTTTGATTATAAAAACATTAACTTAAAAACTATAATATTTGTTTTCTTTGGTGATAGGAGAGTATAAAATCAGTTGATATGAATAAAAAACTAGCTTAATTTGTAATATATATTGCAATGGATTTTCCTATATTTCCATCTAGATGAATGTGTTTCTATTTAAACCAAACAATTCATAAAAAAGTACTTACACACCTGGGCCTAATGAGTGTTATTTTAGTCAAAAGGCTTTTTCTTCATTACATAATATGTAAAGAACTATTTCTTTCTTACTTTGTTTTGAAATTTTTACTATATAAAATCTGTTACTCATCCTAATGTTTTCAAGATATTTCTAATAACTTATTATTGAAAGACTGAATTTAAATAAAAGCTAATTTTCTGCTTGTATAGGATTTTAAAAAGAAACAATATAATTCTTTTAGAAACACACACACACATAAATATAACTTGTAATAAACCAAATTGCTTCTGGAACTAGTTCAAATGCTTATAAATTTGTTTAACTATTTCATGGAATCTATTTTTGTTATTTTCAAAGATTTAAATCTGATGTATAAGTTCGAAGACAAAGTTTTTGATCAAATAATAGTTGTATTCTTTTTCTTAAAGTAAAATTTTTGTTGTATTGACTACAGCTTATAAAATTAAGTACATGGTTGCTAATTCAACGCGTACGAGACATGGCGAATTATCTTGAACGTTGGAATTTTTGCGATGATACTAAAGTACCTTTTTGTAACACAATAAATGCAACAGGAATTTAGATTTTCGAAGTTATGTGGTAAAAACTTCATAAAATGTAAATTAAATAATATATAAGATGGAAAAAAATGAAATTTACCAACTTAAGTATCGCATATTTAGATCCCTTTAAATTTGATTTGATCTATATTTTTATGTTAAAAATTCGTATTGGATACAACAGTATCGAAAATAAATAACATACAAACTCATATTTGACCCATAAATACTCATAAATAAGTGCATTACACACTCATCTAGCTGTTATATTCTCAAATTTGATCCAGTAACAGGTTCAAAAATGAGTATGCGATGTTTACAATTTTGAGTACGTAGTCGTTGCCAAAGATGAGAATGGGTTTTTCTCAAATTTGAGTATGTTTGCATCGGAGCTATTTTGAGTATGTGACGTATTCAAAAGTGAGTATTTTGTACTCCGTTCTGAATACCGGTTTTTCGCAGTGTAAGAATCGTTGAGTGTTCACTTTCTCGAGAGCTCTGATAGCGACAGGGGAAGGGGAATTTCCATGACAATATGTTATGCATTTAAAAATGTTCGTACAACGCCGGGGGGTGGGGAGTAAACCTGTCTGATAAAGAAAAGAAGCGGAAAAAAATTTCGAAACAGGAAATTTTAAGTTATACACTAGGCAGAAGTCCGAGCAATATCGGCCGAATTGGAGGGGGGGGGGGCTGGAATTCATTTTGAAAAAGATTATTAGAAGTGCTGATTTTGAGAAGAAAAGGGAAAATTTATAAAAGTAGAGAAAGCCCGTGCAATTCCGGGCCATACAGCTTGCCTTTTTAACTAAATGTGATATCGGAATATAAATGGTCAAAATAAAACATGCATTGTCAACCAAACTAAACTTGTATACAAAATTTCAACTCACTCGGTTGAAGACATCAGCTCTTCAAAATTGAGCTGCAAGATTCCACCCGAACAAATTATTTTAATTAATATCTTTTTAACTAAATGCGATATTGGAATATAAATAATCAAAACATGCATTGTCATCCAAACTAAACGTGTTTACAAAATTTCAGCTCAATCGGTTGAAGGCATCAGCTTCAAAATTGAGTTACAAGATTCCGCCCGAACATTTTACTTTAATTACTATCTTTTTAACTAATTGAGATATCGGAATATAAATATTCAAAACATGCATTGTCATCCAACTTCAACGTGTATACAAAATTTCAGCTCAATCGGTTGAAGACATCAGCTTCAAAATTGAGTTGCAAGATTCCACCCGAACACTTTACATTTGCAAGTTAAATAAAAGCTTGTAAAAACAATCGCGTAGCTGGTCCATCAATGAAATAAAACAACAAAAACAAACTACTAATTATTTATTATATAATTTTTTTACTTCCCCCGAAAATCGATAAAATCGAAAATATATGTTGGGTGGCGTATTGGAGTACGGTACAAGAATGGTTGACTTACAACCCTTCCTTGAAGAATTCCTGTGCGCGTCTCTGAGAGGAATATATTATTAACTAACCGTTATTCTCCCACTTCACTGGGTATTTCATGATAAATTTTTTAAAGTTATTGATGTCTAAGTCTTAGCATTTAGCTTTCGATTGCATTCAAAAACATTTTTAGAGCCCTCACCTCCTGATTTAAAAATAGCAGGACTTAAATTTCTGAAACGGTATGTAGTATTTATTTATAACGCTCTCGTTACGCTTACACCTTGATGTCGACTTTCGCAAAACCTCATTATTAGGGAATTTCAATTCAAAATTAGAAAAATGCTTACCGAACTTCAATTCGGTCTGTGTAATAGTTCAAAAACGGGAATTTTTATCTATAACTACCCCACAATCTCTCTTGGATGTCAACTTTCGCAAAACCTCGTTATTAGGGAATTTCAATTCGAAATTAGAAAAATGCTTACCGAACTTCAATTCGGTCGGTGTAATAGTTCAAAAACGGGAATTTTTATCTATAACAACCCCACAATCTCTCTTGGATGTCGAATTCCGCAAAACCCGCTCTCAAATCTCTTCTCAACGGAAGATATATGTTTGTTAAGTCTTAACGTCTATGTTCAAAAGCTTAACAATAACACTTTTTATCTATTACCCTTCCCCACACACGCACCTCCCCTCTGGATGTCGATTTCCACAAAACAAGGTTCTCAAAAGAGTAAAATGCCAAATATCAGACTCTTTGTTTATGGGATATATACATAAGACCCCGCTTAACACGGGATATACGTTCCCTCAAAGTAGAGCGCAATATGAAACAGCGTTAAACGAGGTTACCTCATCATATAAATAATGGGGTTAGGGAAAGATAGGTAGAAAATTGGTCAGGTATTTTACCATTGAATTCATTAAGTATGTTTTTTATAACAATAAACAAAAATTTATTCCTTACAAATATAGAAATATAATAAACGAATATACATATAAAAATAAATAAAATTCTAAGTCTTGGTTAAATGGCATATTGCGTTCATTTTTGTCGTCAGTCCATATAGAAAGTCGTTTTTTTCCATTTCCTCTATTTCATTATTTCTAGAACGAGTAATTCTATAGTTGCAGAGCTTGTCGTAGTTGCAGTTGCCGAGGACAGTACTTTTTCTTTATTCTTAAGAATGGTCCTTATTGTTGAAGTTGCCAAATTTTCAATGCAGCGCCAATTTGTGATCGATGCTTACCGGTATCTAATCTTCTAATCACTTGCATTTTAGTTTCAAGTGAAAATGTTTTTTCTTGTTGCTCTATTTTCGTGTTTTATATTATCAACCATGATAAAAACTAAAAATCATAATATTTGTCACTATAGCAATCGTTATATTATATAAATTTATACTCACAATAACGTCAACAAATGTTTGAAACGATAAAAATACGATCGTATAACACCACAGATAAGAAGAAACACGTATAAACTGCTTCGGATATCGGGAAGCTTAACGCTGCGTGCTATTTCGGGGCCGCGGTAGCCGAGTGGTATAGGTATCGGACCATCGCTTGCTTTGTCACGAGTTCGAGTCCAGTACCACTAAAGACCCGCCGTGTAGGGCAGCGATGCACGTTAAATCTGTCGAGAGCTGAAACGTCCTCCCGTTGGTGTGGTGTGGTAGTTAGGAGAGGGGGGTGCCAGCTCAGGTGTCGTCCACGTCACTTGACCATGGTTCAAAATTACGTGGTCCGTCGCCAAAAGCCCTCGTGTAGCTGAACAGTGCGACATTAATATTCAATCAAGCGTGCTATTTCGGGGAATCCCAATATTAAAAAAAAGAGCGTTAAATCGAACAGCACTAAGCGAAACAGCGTTAAGCGGAGTCTTACTGTATCTTTAAAAATTTCCAATAGAGCTTAGATTTTTTTGTTGATCTTATATATAATAAAGATATTTTAATCATTCTGTAGGTAGAAATGCACAAAAATAATTTTTTAGTTTAAATTTTTTTTTCTCTTTAATTTAAGCTGGTCATAATTTTTGAGATCTCATAATGCACGCTTATGTTCAAGTACCATTTTTTAAAAATGTATCTCTTAAATATGTAAAATACTTTTTGCATATATATTATATAAAACAACACACAAAATATAGTGAAGCTATTTTTTTAGCAAAATATTAAGTTAATTTCTTTAAAAAATTATAAAACTTTTGTAATTTTGAAAATTTTAATTCCCCCCCTCTTTTTTTATACATAAAACTAACTATGTATTACTTCGACTAAAAAAAACGCAGGCTCACTATATGCCCAGGTATCCTGTATAGAAGTATAAAAATTTGGAACCACACACGCACATATAATCCAATCGTTTTTCTTTTTAAAGTTTACCTAAAAGCAAAATAATAATAATGTTTTAGAGAAAAAGTGAAAAAACTAAACATTTGTCAACGTTTGCTTAAGTTTTTGTCAATTACTTTTTTCATATTTTAAAGTTATTTTACCAACGAACATATAAGTGTTATACATTTTTAGATTCATTATAATATGCACTACTTTTCAATACTAAAACCGAAAATTATATTCTTTGAATGTGTATTATGTCCTGGTTTTCTTAAATGTTGCCAAATTAAAAGTTGTCGCCAAATGTGGGAATCGTTTTCTGAACATGAGCGGGAACGGTTTTAAGGTATTGGCTGCACATCACGGCATTTGGCGACTTCGCACATAAACAAACAATCTCTAAATCTCTAAGGTTTAAGGAAAAAAATCATTCAAAATCATTCATAGTCTTATGGATAATTTGAAATAACTTTAAAAAAAATTTTGAGGCGAAGTGCTCCTTGCAAAATCTTGGAAAATATTAAAAGTGTGGATTTGCTTACGTCCTAAACACAAATGTAGAAATATTCAGATTTATGTATAAGATTATGCTTGTTGCATGGATATTCAACAGCAAGCAAAAACCTTTTTAACAACACTATTTTTGATAAAATTAGTTAATCAACTTAAATATGAAATAAAGATGGTTTTAATCAACACAAATATTAAAATTTTTGTTTAAAAATATTTTTTGCTCGATTCATGATTTTTAGAGAAAATTCATTAAAAAACTCAATTATTTGAGTTAATTAGAAGCTTTTAAGAATAACAAATTTCTTGATAAAAAGTATCAACTTTCTAAAAAACTAAATTAACTTTAAAATAATAAATAATAACGCATTGATTGGCAACAGTTAAATCTTATTCATGCAAATCTTGTAAGGTATACTAGCCTTTGTTGCTCCATATCCCACATATCCCACAAAAAATAATAACTGTGTAACTGTAACAAGTATTTGTAAGTCAATATCTTTTCAGAATTCTTCAGTTCTTGCAGTTTTATAAAGCAAATTTAATTTGACAAGATTAATATTCGGGAAATTTTTTAATATTTTATTTTATAATCAGATTTAATAAATATTTAAAAAAAGAATTAAAGTATATTATAATAAATGCAAATTAAATTTACATGCCATATTAAGGTATCCGACTACGTTCGGAACCGTGATTTTAAAAAGGCGTATAAATGGATAATTTTCATGATATTTAGTGTTACTTAGATTAGAATACATGTATAAAATTGTTTTAAGGATATTTGGGCGAAAAAAAATTATTTAAATACAATATATTTCGGCAAAAAATTAACTTAGAATAACCTTTTTTTCAAAATGTTCTCCTTTTGCGAAAAATGCTTCTATTGTAATAATATTTTGCCTGTATATAGCTGAAACCTCTTTTCAGAGGCTCAACTATGATTTTTGAAAAATTAACATTATTTTCAGAGTTACAGCGAATTGAATTAATTATCGGCGTTTTTTTCTTAAAATTTCTCCCCTCTGTTGTCGTAAAACACATGGATAAACCCACTTCTAAGATATATATTTCAAAAATTCTAATTGAGCCTCTGTACAGAGATCTGAGCTATATACAGGCAAAATATTGTTATAATAGAAGCATTTTTCACAAAAGGAGAATATTTTGAAAATAGGTCATTCTATGTTCATTTTTTGTCAAAATATTGTACTTAAATAATAATTTTTTTTTGTAACACTATTCTTAAAACAATTTAATATACATTTTCTAATCTAAGTGACATTAAATATCATAAATATTATCCATTTATACGATTTTGTAAAATCACGGTTCCGAACGTAATCGGATACCTTAAACAAAACAAAATTACTTTTCGATGGAACTGAAATGATTTTTATCACTTCTAAAATGAACAAAGCAATAATGGTAATTTCCGAATTTCGTTCCATAAATATGCAAAAAGAAAAAAAACCCTAGTATTTTCAAGTATTGTTTGAAGAATATAAGGCCTCTAAGTCGTACGTATTGTGTAAGTTAGAAGAGTGAGGTATCAGCTCAGATGTGGTTCTCGTCATTTGATCAATTTTGGAAATTTCGAGGTCCATCTCCATTGACCTTCATCTGTCTCTAAAAAGATGTTAATTCAACTCAACTACAGTAGTGGTCTTTAACTTTTTCAACTCACAGAGCCTCTAGAACTAGAACTAGAATGCGTTTTCGTCGAGCCCCTAGAACTAGAGAGTATTTCCATGGAACCCTATTCTACACACACAGAAGAATATATGTTAAAATAATATTTAAAGTTGACCAACAATAGATCAATGTAAAGGCAATTAAAAAAGTATTACATTTATTATTAAAATTTTTTATTCTACTTTTAATGTAATTTACTCGTTAAAAATATTAATCTATGATTCAAGTGTCACCTAAACATGCACATTATGATTAGTAACTGGGACATGTGCTTGCATTTTTTCACACAAACTATCGAAGTCTAGGTCTATTGTGATTTACTGCAATCGCATTACATGTTCTGAGTTCCATTTGTTTCTATACTTTGTTTTTATATCCACTCACGTTGAGAAATATTTTTCTTTTACACATGTTTATTCTGAATGTCATTAAAATGTTTATAGCTCTATGAGAAATACTGTGTATTTTGCAAGAATTTGCAGCCTAAAATTTATATGTTCTTGCTTAAAATTAGATTTTTAACACCGAATCTGTTGATATGTTGTACATGTTTTTCTACAATTATAAAAAATGTGCCTTTTCCATTAGAAAACTATTTAGTTTTGCTAGACATTGTACTAACGTGTATAAAATTATCTCATTGTTACTCAGGATAGTAAACAATAGAATATTCATAAACTAGTAGGAAGTATATATATAAAGGGAAATATTTTAGAGGTCAAAAACTGGAAAACATTTGTCAAAAGTAGAGATGGGTGGAGAAAACTTCTGGAGAAGGCCAGGTCCCACCTAGCACTGCCGAGCCATTGAACAAGTGAATATTAACGTCGCACTGTTCAGCTACACGAGGGCTTTTGTTGACGGACCTCTTAATTTTGAACCCCGTTCAAGTGACGAGGACGACATCTGGCACCCCTCTCCTATCTACCACACCACACCAACGAGAGGGCGATTTAGCTCTCGAGATTTCGCTCCCCTACACGGCGGGTCTTCAGCGGTGCTAGACTCCAACTCATGATACATCGACCACGAGTTTGTTACTTTGACCACTAGGCTACCACGGCCACGTTGAGCAATGATGGGTATAATTACATGTAACTCTTAAACGTACGTATTTAAAATGTTGTAAATTATATATAATTCTTGTATTTATCTTTTAATAGCATAGTAACACTATATGTATATATATATATATATATATATATATATATATATATATATTATCAATATATATATAATATATATATATAATATTATAAATATATATATAATATATATATATATATATATATATATATAATATATATATATATATATAATATATATATATAATATATATATATATATTTATACTCTTACTCTTTTACCCTTAAAAATCTGTTTAATCTGTAATCGGTTTCCTCAGACACTGTCTCCAACACCATTGATTCTTCAAGGCAGTGTTCAATCCAGCCCAGACCCTATCTGGTTCTACATGCCATAAGTCACACAGATCAGTCATAAATCGTCATGTCACTCCGACTAAAGATACACAATCCTACGCATCTCTTCTTCACAACAGCGAACGATTTTTTATGAACACATGTGTAACAAGGCTCCGAGTTAAAGGAAAGATATGGACGGCTGACAACAAGTGTGGCTGGTCTATTGTCCACTTGAAAAAGGAAAGCAATAAAAGTGTCTTTTTTGAGGAACCAGAAACACAAAGAAGGGATGGTAGACAGATAACCATCAAAGGGGCTACGTTACAGGAGAGACAGGTAGAGATAATACAACACAAAACATGTAAGCTCCAATCTGTTTGATACTGGACTCTACATGATAGAAAATGTTGGAATTGTCGAGAGTCGTAAAAGATAACTCCGAGTTATCGTGTGTGTAGTTTTGCCAGTCACAGATTTTATTTCGAAATATAATATTACATATTGAGTGTACCTCAAAACATATTGTTGTAGTTCGAAATATCAAGAGTTTTCATAGGGGTTGAGCATATACTTCGAATTACCGAGAGGTTCGTATTATCGAACGTTTGTATAAGCGAGAGTCGATTGTAATAAAATTTTATATCTATAGTCAGGAGTTAATTTCTAAAAACATAAATGTTAGAATGCTTCTATATTCAAAACTGTTCTTAAGCAAACTAGTCTTGATGTGCAGCTATAGATTGGGTCTTTTCAAAAAGATATCAGAACATAAGGTTCCAATTAAAACCAATAAACTTTATCCTATCCTATGAATGTAACAAACGTAAATTTTTTAGTATATTTTCGTATTATTGTTGAGAGTATGCATTTACATATATTTTGTTCAAATTTTCAATCGTCAATAAAACACTTTTTATTCATCCACTGAAGGTCAAACACATTTTTTTAACTTGTTGTGGATGACACTTCATGTTAATAAGTTTTTTTTCAAATACTAATTCATTAATTAAATTTTATTTTTTTTTATTTCAAATTTAATAAACGTTATTTCTAATGTAGTTAGAACCTACCTACAAAACAAATAGCGACAGTACCTTTTTCTAACGAATTTTTTCTTGGCTTCAAATACATTTTTTTAAACTTGTAGTGGATGAAACTTGATCTTAATACAGTTTTTTCAAATATTAATTCCTTAATTAAATTTAATAAACGAAAAAAATTATCTTTGTTGACCTAAGACGGAATTGACATTAATTTATTTTTATATCTTATAAAATCTTATAATCTTATTAATCTTATAAAATATGTGTTTCGCATTTTCCTTCTACACCATAATGTTGAATGACCATTCCCTTTACATGCTAACATGAAAAAATAATTTCTTATGGAATATTTTTATATTTTAGAAACGCTATATTATATAAACGGATAAATGAATTACAATGTTGAAAATTTTCACGAAAATTGAGAGAATTTTTCAATTTCTACTATTAGGTCACTCTCTCCCTATATATATCGTCGGCCTAGTTATCAGACTGCGTAACTCCACCGGTCTCTTTGATTTGATATGGGAGTGCAACGCGCCAAGCAGCGGTGAAGCAAAACATTCCCTTTAGTTTTGTCTACGCCATGCCTCAGTGCGCGCTCCACTTTTAATTTATTCCTTCGATCAGTATATATATAATTACTATTTTTTTTATTTCATAATAAATCTAGATTTCGAAGGGAGAGGTGGTGGCAAGATTTTAACATAAAATAAATACAACAGAAAGTAATATTAATGTATTAGACTTCCAGATATAAATTATTTACACTATTTTAAGCATTCATTACACAAAATTTGTAACAATGTGTTACTTTTGCTGAGGAGAGATCAGTTTAGGAGGGTGATTTCAAAAATCAACTCACAAGAGATTTACAGGGAGTAAATAAAAAAAAAAATCCTTTTTATCAGCTATTAGATCTACAGGCTTAAAATTTAATATTTTTTTTTTTTGTTCTGCTGAGATATGCAAAAAGCTTTTTTTTTGTTTAATTTGCAATTCATGATTGTAATATTATCGCCTATCTTGGCGAACATTAACAAAAACTTGGCGCCTAGCCCTACTGTATCAAATTAGCATCCCAGATGGAGTTACGCAGTCTGATAATTAGACCGACGATATATATATCTTGTTCAAATTTTCAATCGTTAATAAAGTACTTTCTACTCATCCATTCAAGTTCAAATACATTTTTTGAAACTTGTAGAGGATGACACTTGATGTTAATACAGTTTTTTAAATATTAATTTTCTTAATTAAATTAAAAATTGAAGAAATAGAAACAAACATAAATAATAGTCCAATGGCATATATAGAAATGAAAATCGCTCGTTGTGTCCCTGTCGTGCAATGGGTAGCGCTTTGGACTTCTAATTTAAAGGTCGTAGGTTCGAAACCCACTGGGATGGCCTAATTTCTGAGAATGTGATTCCTTTTCTCTATACTATTTTATTAGAATAATTAAATTTAATTAATAAAAAAATAGTAACAAACCAAACAAACGAAATAGTCCAACACCATATATAGAAAGTAAAATGGAAAATTGCAAGGAAAATCGCTTTCTATTTTGTCACTTAATATTGTGATTCTGTCATATGCTTATACATATTTATATTAATTGTAAATATGTAATAAAAAGTAACTAAAATATAAAAAATTTTCTTTATTGACCTAAGTAGGAATTGACTTAATTTTTTTTCTTATATTACTTGTTCTGTCTGAAAATGTGCTTCGTGTTTGGTTCAGACTCTCATACATTTGGCAAAAACAGCCTCAAAAAATATTTTTTCGTTTTCAAAAATTTAATATGAAGTTTTGTAAGAAAAATTTTAATGTCTGAATTTAATTTCACAGCATAGAAACAATAACATGTATTTCAACATGGATTACTTTTTAGAACATTATTTTCATTTTAACCGAACTATAAAATAAGATTCAAAGGAAATGTTTTTCATTTGAGAATATCTTTTTTTTTCTTAGTTTTATTTTTTGCAAAAGTACGCACTCTGATACGGAACAGGTAAAGCAGGGAAATAAAGGGAGATAACAAAGTGGTGTAGGAAAAAACGTCCCCGACATGCTGGCTACATGTGAAACGTCCTTGCAAGGTTTAGGCAAGATTCGTGGAACAGTGAAAGATCTTAAATGAGATAAGATGCTTCACGATCAAGACAACTGTCACGTATGTGTATCTGATCTCATTTGCTTTTCTTCTGGGTATCTTTCTTCTGGGTTCTTTCTTCATATCAAATACGAAATTTTGATAGTATCAAATCTCCTTTTTTTATTAAGATATAGAAGAAAAAAGTAATATAAAAAAATTAAGTCAATTTCTACTTAGGTCAACAAAGAAAAACTTTCTTTTAGTTACTTTTTATTAAATTATTACAATTAATATAAATATGTATGTACATATGACAGAATCACAATATTAAGAGGCAAAATTGAAAGTGATTTTCCTTGCAATTTTCCATTTTCCTTTCTATACAATGTGTTGGACTGTTATTTTTGTTTATTACTACTTTTTCTCATAAATTTAATATAATTATTCTAATAAAATAGTTGAGTAAAAGGAAATCACATTTCAGAAATTAGGTGACCCTATTTGGGATTCGAACCCATGAACTTTGGATTAAAAATCCAACGCGCTATCCAATGCTCGACAGGGACACATCGAACGATGTTCCTTGCTATTATTTTGTTGGACTATTACTTTTGTTAGTTACTATTTATTCATTTTTTAATTTAAATTATGAATTAATATTCGAAAAAACTGTATTAACATCAAGTGTTATCCCCTACAAGTTTAAAAAATGTTTTTGAACATGAATGGATGAATAGAAAGTATTTTATTATCGATTGAAAATTTGAACAATATATATATATATATATATATATATATATATATATATATATATATAATCATTCCCCCTAGCATCCTTTTAATTAACTCTTTTTAACAATATTCAAATAATCTTTTAATTCTTTGGCTTAAAAAACAACACTGTGTAATCTTAATCGTAATCGGCTAGTCCGAAATCCCTGTCCCGCCCATTATATCCAATCAGAATTACTATTACGTAATAACCACTGCCGGTATAGAAGGAAAAATTTTGAGTAATCGCTCCCTTTTGTCTGCTTGCCTTCATCATGTAATCAACCGGCTGCCACGCGTTCTGTGTTTGTCTTTGTCTGTGTTTGTGCCATGATGTTTGCTTCTTGTTATGTGTAGTGCCGTCCCTACTTGATCTCTATGTGTTTCAAAATGCAATAAACTGGATTAATGTCCCAGACTGCCTCCTCTATAGTATTGAATACGTAACATCAACCAACATAGAAAATGTATCTAATATACAGTCATTCACTCGCCATCGGCCACGCCCTACCTTTGGTTCGCTACAGTAATAACATCCACTCGCCACGTCTTACAATTATTTTTACCACTCTCCAGAAATATTATAGAAGTATTTCATATATATATATATATATATATATATATATATATATATATATATATATATATATATATATATATATATATATATATATATATATATATATACATATATATATATATAAAGGGAGACCGTGAACTAATAGTAGGAATTGAATAAGCGAATTTAGAAAGGGAAAGTTTTTGCTTAGGTTCTTTCGGAAACATTTGTTTCAAGTATAAAGAATTATTTTCTTTAGATTTTAATTACCGTAAAATCCGGCCTGTAACACGCACTTATACTTTCAAGCTACAATTTTTAATTTTTAGGTATATTCGTCGTATAACACGAATCCCCTTTTTTACGAAGAAACCAGAAATGTAGTTTTACAATGTTCTTATGTTTTGAAGTCCTTTATCTGAGGTATTATTCCTCGCTTTAGAAAAAAATAGGACACTTCTAGAACAGCAAGTTCATAAGGAATGCCATTTCTATTAAATAAACGGCTTTTAGATCGATGTAGAGGTCTAATTTTTTTCTATGTGCATCTTTTTTGTTTTTAAAGCTCTCGTTTTCATACCTGGCGTATAACGCGTACCCGTAAATTTCGATCTTATTTTTTGGGTCAAAAGTGCGGGTTATGTAAGGAATTTTACGGTTATAAAAAAACACGAGATTAAATTGTTACTAAAACAAAGTAATATAAAAAATTTAAAAGCCAATTCCTACTTAGGACAGCAAAGAAATTTTTTTATTTTAGTTATTTTTTATTAAATAATTACAATTAATATAAGTATGTATATACATATGACAGAATCACAATATTAAGTGGTGAAATAGAAAGCGATTTTCCTTTCTATATATGGTATTGGACTATTATTTTTATATTTGTTACTATGTATTTATTCATAAATCACGTTCTCAGAAATTAGGCCAGCCAATTGCGTAACGGAGAACATTAGGGCCTCCCCTCCCCCGAAAACTCGAGTCTTAGGGCCTTAGCCCAATCACGAACTTAGCGTCAGTTAAACTTTGGGGGCCCTAGAAATTCTAAGGTAACTAAAATAATGCGATAGAATAACTCTAATGGGTATTATTACAACTTCAATTTTATAATAACGTTAATTTTTCACCTGTTTTAAGTTCAGTACCGTGTTATTTCTTGCAAGAGATTTTTTTTCATTGGGGCTGCGGATTGTTATTTACCACTGCAGTCCTATTGCATTCTGTGGGAGCTAGCATCCTTTTTTAGAGCGGCACAATATACGTGAAATACCCATCGCTGCAAAGTAATTTTGACCCCCGTTTCCTTCCCCAGATAAAGGCACCTAAACTTTGACGATGCGGAATAGTTCTCTGAATTTTAATTTTGCCGAGAGCACCCAAGCCAAACTGGCCATTCCTGGGATTTTTAACATGTCGCATAATCATACGATATGGAATCTGTCGATATTCCACATCATGAAAATCCACTGGTTTGAGCCGGGGTCGAACCCGCAACCTTAGAAACACAAGACCAGCGGCAAACCAAGTCACCTAGCCGGCTTTCTTGCAAAAGTAGTCATTTTGATTTTGTAAAACTTTGTATTTCCAACGTTAAGGTATCCGACTACGTTCGGAATCGTGATTTTGCAAAAGCGTATAAATGAATAATATTTATGATATTTACTGTCTCTTGGATTAGAAAATGTATATAAAATTATTTTAAGAATATTATTACAATAAAAAATTATTTAAGTACAATATTTTGACAAAAAATGAACGTAGAATGACAAATTTTCAAAATATTCTCCTTTTGTGAAAAATGCTTCTATTATAATAACATTTTCCTGTATATAGCTCAGACCTCTGTACAAAAGCTCAACTAGAATTTTTGAAATCTATAGCTTAGAAGTGGGTTTATCCATGTTTTACGACAACAGAGGAGGAGAGAAATTTTAAGAAAAAAAAACGCCATTAATTATTTCAATTGATTGTAACTCTGAAAATAAAGTGAATTTTTCAAAAATCATAGTTCAGACTCTCTGGAAAAGTCTTTACTTTATATAAGCAAAATATTTTATTATTTTAGAAGCATTTTTTATAAAAGGAGAACATTTTGAAACATTACGTTAATTTTTTGCCAAAATATTGTATTTAAATAATTTTTTTTGTCAAAATGTATTTAAAACAATTTTATACATGTATTTTAATGTGACACCAAATATCATGAAAATTGTCCATTTATGCGCTTTTTTTTTAAATAACGGTTCCAAATGTAATCGGATACCTTATATAATAAGTATTTAAATACGAATAACAAAGTATTTTATATGCAATTAAAAACACTTTATTCCTCTTTTTTTTGTCACCTAGGAAAACATCATTCGTTTATAACACGTGGCTTTGAAAATAAAGTGATACGTTACATACACATTCGTGTTTTTAAAAATAACACTTCTAAAGATTTCATAAGAAATGAATGAGAGATATTTATTCAACAAACAACCTATATTGATACAAATTAGTAATTAAAACAACAAAAGGGGGACGGGAACAAAATTGCATCTCAAAATCAGTACTTAGAGAAGTCTTCATGTACTGCAATAAATGTTTCCTTATTCCGTGGAATCAAATCAACCATATTTTGAATCTATGCTTGAGGAAGAACACACGCAGTGGCGTATCTTACACCCTACGCTACTCCCACATCGTGGGGAGGGGCAGAATTCTAGGGGCTCAAAGTATGACTGACACCAACTATGCACTTTTGTAAAATCCAGCTTTGAACCCAAAACCTGCTTTGCAGGGGGGCTGCAATGTTCTTCATGTGCTCAGTGGCGTGATAGAGATATTCTCCCTTACGCCAGTGAGCACACGAAGATTATTTTTTTCTTTGCCAACCCAAAGTTCATATTTAAAAGTCCGGAACAAGTATTGAGAAGGAGATTGTGACTGTTGAAATCCCAGAAATGCTCAATAAACGACATATTCAATGAATAGACAGGGCAGGGAAGAAATTGTATCTGTTGTGAGAAAAGAAAACTTGAACACGTTTTTAGCCATTGTCCTGTTGAAATTCATATCTAGGAAGGACTAGACTTCGATCTTTTGTTATGTTACTGTTGTGGTTACTTATTTTCTTAGCAGCTGCAATCTCCATACTACTCACTGGCGTCATGTCATCATGCTTGGCTTTTCTCCAGTGTGGACTTCGGTAACGCACTTCGGAAGGTGATATTTACCTGTAGAGCGACTAGGTCAATCAGTACAGCAGATTATATAGAGATCCGACGAAATCACGGGAGTCCGTGAGAAAGTCGCCAAGATTTCCTTCACGCAAAACATGAGGGAACAAAGGAACTCTTCTGCACAGGAGCTTTTTTACAAGGGAACTCTGGAACAGTGACACATTTGTAGCACTTCTCCTATGTTCTGCCAACTGTCGAGATGAAGTTGTGCAATCCATCACTGCCAAAGGGATGATGTGTCTATCCTCCCATACTAACACGACCTTTCATTGTCCATTGTCGGATTTTTGACATGTTCAGTTCTCTTGGGCTTATTTATTTCACATTGATTTCCTTATTGTAGCATTGCATCCCATCCGACCTGCTGTTGCACGATAGGAAAAATTGGTACTGATCATTGATTCGAACGCCATAACTTATTCATATGGAGTTTTTGTCATTGTCAATATATTGCGATTTCTCATGAAGCCTTTGCCATTAATACAAAAACACCCATAGATAATTTAGTTTTATAGTTGCTCAAAATGAACAAAAATGCTATCTGATCAGTTTTCAAGGGAAAATCTAGGGAGATTTATAAATATGTGGAGCGGCATATATATGTGTGTGGGGGGGTGTAAGAATGTAAAATGCCTGTTTATATCCTTATAGAACCATTGACAGTTCATTGACTCTTAATTTGCACATATTTCATTTTGAGTTAAAAAAAAAAGACAGCAAGAAAAGTTACAATTTTTGGGTATATATATATAATCTCTTTCTCTATTTAAATTCAGTTTCTTTATTCATATTTTATGCAGCATTTTGAAAAATGTTTTGGCCATGGTATCTGATTGGTCATGATCACGAGCTCATGCCCGGGGTAATTAAATCGTAGAATCGAGTCCTGTGTCCGCTGTGGAGGAGGTGATGCACTTTAAATCTGTAGATACTCAAAGTCCTCAATTTGGCATGGTGTGGAGGCTTGGAGAGTGAGGTGCCAGTTCAGTTGTCGTTCCCGTCACTTACCCGATATTCCAAGTTATGAGGGAGATATATTCTTAGTAAAGTGTGGCTTAGAGTACACGATGTTAATAAAAAATGAGTTTTTCAAAAGCAAAAACGAACTGATTGTTCCAGAGTGATAGAACTCGAATCTAGGGGTCTTCAAACTTTTCAGCCCGAGGGTCACATTAACTATTAAACAGAAATTTGGAGGCCAACTACACACTCGGGGTCCAAATAAAGAAAGAGAATCAAAACATATATATATATATATATATATATATATATATATATATATATATATATATAGGCTGTTTTTAATTACTTATTTAATATTATTTTATTCAATTATAAAAAATTGAACACACGAACATTCGTAATAGTAGGAATGGTGAAAAATGTTTCTTAAATGCCACTATAGCAGATATTTCTGGCTTTAGATTTGATGTCTCTAACATCTTTTTATATTATCATCTGACAAGTTTGCTCTCAAATTGTCTTCACGTATTTCATTTTCGAAAATGTTTGTTAACACAAGTATTGAAAGGTACCTCGACACGAAAGTCTTTATTGGGAAAACTCTGTTAAAAACGCACCAATCCCTTTTTCAGATTGTTTCTAAGGGAGTCAACTGATTGCACCTCAGTGTAGAAAATAGCACAAATATCCAATGCTGCTGCTACGATCTGTGAAACGGCCGATATTTTCGAACATGTCCACCAATCCATGTCGCGTCGGTGTTGTGCGTGCATACATGCCAATAGCAGCAATTTCAAACACCTCCTGTTATGTTTTAATATGTCACCCTTTTAATTTATTATTGCTTTTTGTTTTTGCTATAAAACGTTTTACACTGCATTGTGGCCTTACTGTTTTTGTGTCTCTTTATCTCGTTTGGGTAACGTTTCGCCCATGCTTTCCTATGTAATTATGATTCCTCAGGATGTTCCCTATCTCCCCTCCAAGTTTGTACACGGCATTCGGAGACACCCTGTACATGAGCTAAGTTTCAAGTTAAAAAGGTAAACGATGCTATTATTTTCCTAAAATAACAAAATAAATAGTTCGCAATATTTATATCCTTGCTATAAAAAAATTGGAGTTGCTGCTTTAAGTAAATCGATTAAATTCTAAGGAAAAAATGACAATGCTATTTTTATTTTCTAAAATTACAAGAGCTCTTGTCTTATTGTGCTCTATGATTCAAATACGTTTGGAGATTACGTTTGGAGATAAAATAATAATTTAATAGACACTTAAACTAGGCTTTAAATAATTCAGTTAAGTTTATTATGGCAAATAAATGTGTGTTTTATTTTTTGAAAATAGCAACATAAATTATAAGAAACTCTGACCCTCTAAATATTGAAAAGATAAAGAATCACAATTTATCGGTTAAAATGAGAAGGAAAAATAACGTTTTTTCCCTTTCATAAAATGTCATTTTAAAAAAAAAGCAATATATATAATTGAAAACGTGTTCTCAAGTAAATAAATGACGTACATTTAAAAAAAATTAATTATGCAATCATAAAATCAAATTTGGATTAAATTTTATTTATTTACAGAAAAACATTGCGTTCGAATGTTTTGTAAACACTAGGAGAATATTCTGCTTTATAAAATATAATAAACAATGTCCACTTTCTGAGATAAATAAAGGCCAAAGAGAAAGTTAATTCAACTCCTTGTCCTCAATCGTCTTTTGGATCGTGATCGCATTTGATGTGATAAATAAGAATGGCGACACAAAGACTACAAGAAGATGGAAAATGCAAACAAAAAACTGAGTATATTAGTTCATTACATAGACGGACACGTGTAACGAACGCGGTGCTACCGAGTAAATATCATCCATATACACAAAGGAATAATAATTTCTTCTTTACTCTCATAGTTTGCATTCTGCTTCACACGCAGGCGAGTGCTTCTTGTGTCGAATGCAAATGGCCGGTTTCGTTAATGGCGCTTGAAGGTGACATCAATTCCATTTCGAATGTTATGTAAAGTAGACAGGTGCTTTATGTTCTCGCTTCTCTGAGCGTGGCAATGGTCAGAGGAATTCGACTGCATAGTCACATAGCGCAGGGACTCATTGCAGTGAAGAGAACGGATTTCAGGATTCGATGTTCAGAATCGTCATTCGTTCATTGCCCCATAGTAAGAAAATGGTTGATTATTTTTGCCTCCTTGGAGATAAATAATAATTATGAAAAATTTGAAATAGTGATATTTATGCTGTTTCCATCTGTTTTTAATTTAATTATGCAATTTGTCGATTTTTACAATAGGCTATTCGAGTCATAATCGAATTTCGAATTTCAAATCTATAGAAGAAAAATGAATAACTTGAAGAGTTCGAAGATGGGCTTTAGATTCAGAATAGAAATTTAATCGTTCATTAGCTTGGTGTGAGTGAAACAATAATATTGCCAGGCTGTCAAAAAATTAAGGTGTAAATGACAACAGTAGAGTTTTTTATGTTGTTCCGACTTTTGCAAAAATAAAAATGGCTTTGAGTTGTTATTCATGTGTGTTTTAGAGAATTAATAATTTTTAACTAAATAGAGAATTTATAATTATTAGAGCTTTTACTCCAATCATGCTTTTTGAGTGTTACTTTTGAGATGTCAAAGCAATTGATTAAACTGACTACAATCACAATTCGTATTACTTCGAATCCATAGCAGAGCAATAAATATCTGCTTTTCCTCTGGAAAGACAAATATAATTCATGAATGATTAACAACAGTGACGCCTAAACTGTCGCCATTTTCGGATTTCACTTTGTTCGATTAACATTGCATAAGAACTGCATAAAGAATTATACTGTACAGCTGCTTGAAGAATTTGAGCCATGACTATGGCGCCTCTTCAGCCATTATTTTCTCAAAGCTTTTGCTCCATGCAGTGTGAAGATTGCGAGATTCACATTTAATGCGTTGCATTTGTGATAACCAACAGAATACAATGAACTTTGGGTTCAGAATTGAAGATCATTAGAGTATATTGGGAGTTCCACTGCACTGTAAAAGATTGGTTGAAAATCTTTTAATTTTTCTCTTGCCGTGGGAAAAGTAATTATTATTAAAGATACATGTACTATATATATATATATATATAGCTGCATCTAACTGCTGACATTTACTTCCTTTCAGTTTAACTTGTGTGATTCTTACTTTCTTCATTTAATTGAAGCTTCACTAGAAGCATATAAAGATAGAAGCTAGAAATATAGTAAGGTGTAGGCGGAGCAGACTTATCAACTCTGAATCACGATCCAATAACGATGATGACACTTGAACTCATATTTAATATCTTTTCCTTTCGACTGCTAAGCTGTGTGTGGGAACCATGATGACTACAAATCTAATCGGATTTAATGAAAACTCCCATGAGAGAGAGAGAGAGAGAATAACACTAAAGACGGGAATGGATTTTATAGAGTTGGAAACCACTCATTTCCCATTTTATGTACGAAAATGATCGATAATTTTCTCCCAGATGAGGATAATTTATGCGCAATTCATAATATTTATTTCCTATTATTATCTTTTAATGTTATTTAATTAATGTAACTGAATAAAAACTGCACAAGAGAGAATTGGACAGATCTCATAATTTTGAATTAAGCTTACCCCTTGACTGAGGTTTGTGGTTTTCTAATCGGAATAGAAACTATGTTATTTATTAGCTTAACCTCATGATTTTATTAAAAGATTTTGAGAAACAAATTAAGAAGTCTTAATAAAGTATTGTGGTTTTTTATGAATTAGGTAACGTATCAGGTCCTCATTACTCAATTGTTGTTACAAATTACAAAATTTGATCCAAAATTTTAGCTCTATTTAGTATTACAGAAATATAAAGAACTGATATTGAGCTATCAGAGGGAGTATTTTAAAAATAAAATTTACATTAAGCTACTAGTAATTATCTAATAAGTCTCTAATCGAGATTTTAGTTAAGTATGAGATGTGATTAAACATCGTTAAGATTGTGTTCAGTAATAAGGTAAGACCGTGTTCAATTAGAAATGACTATTAACTTTTATCCAGGAAAGAAAATATTTCAATACTTAAATTATATATTCTTATCTCATTATTCTATAGAAACCATTATTTTCTACTCTAAGGGACATTAACACTACAACACCAAGAAGGACATCAAATAACAGAACTTCACATATTGTACAAATACAGTATAGTAAGAAGAAAACATTATTAAACTAAGAGGCAATTTAGGGGTATACAGGGTCTGAAATTAGCACACACAGCTGCCGCCTTTGAAAATCAAAATGGCTCTCAGCCAATTAGGCATCGATTCGAACTAAGCTTTTTGATGAAAGTGGACGTCACCGAGGCCTCTAAGGTGAGGCAGAGTTGCCTGTCTTAAAATCAGAAAAATGTAATCCTAGCTGCTCAAATTATTAGTTTAGTTAAATATTATATTCGAGAACTAATAGAAATTTTTAAATTTTAAGGAAATCGTATGATAAAAGAATGTATACTTTGTATTTTAAACAAATAGACAATTTTCCTATCTGAAGATGTGTTTAGTGTTTTGACCTAGCCCTTTGATAAAAGATTAAAAAACCTTAAAGCAGCCTAGTTTTTTAAATATAAACTTTCTGGACATAATTTTTAGAAGCTATATATCCTAATAAGCTAATTAATAGTTTTAAATGCTAATAAGTCTAAGGCACAGAAATCTTTCTGATTTAAAAAAGTTCAAGGACACAGTTGGATTCAATAAGGTTGGTAACATTAGCATAAAAAGATTTCGAAAAAAGTTTTGAATATAGACAGCATTTAAAACAAAAATTTATCGTAATTTTGACTGTAGTCGACATTCTAGACATTTTAGGCGGGAAATAAAATGAAAAATAAAGATATATTAATAGAAATAAAATTTCTTTCTCGGAACGTAAACTCGTTCGGAAGAGCACGTGCTCCGCACTTTTGTTCCGTACCACTCTGAAGAATGTCAGTTTTCTTTATTATATATTAAAATCCTTTCAGTTTTTTGTGTGCAGAATGGAATATTTCAGTCCCCTTCCCTTCAGTCAGTAATTAAGTTATATAAGAAATTATTGAGAAAAAATCCAGGGCTTTTTTATTTTTGCGAGCCATCAGGAGCCTACCTTTTACAGTTAAGTATTACTTTTCTTTCTTTCGTGTTATTCGCCAGCCTTGATGAGCAGTGATGATGTGCTCTAGGTATATACACTGCTGGTCATACAAAATGCAGCACCAAGAAGGACCAGAGATATCCCAGCGAAATTTATTTGTCAGATAACATGTTGTACAAAGATCAAACGATTAAAATTACAGCCTCTTGTGATGTATGGATGGTGACAAAATCAGTAGTTTGTGTAGCCGCCAATGTTGACTATAACCACTGCCACACGCCTCGGCGTAGGATCAAAGAGGCTTTGGATGTATCCTTAGGGTGCAGCAGTCTCCCTGCGGCTTTCACATATTGCCAAAGTTGATCTGGTGCAGCAGCGGATGGTGTATCCCGAGCTAGTCGTTGTGCAAGCATGGACCACAAGTTTTCGATTGATGATAGATCGGGAGAACAAGCAAGCTAAGGAAGCAATTCAATCTGATGGGTAAAGAAGGATTGAACACTGCGTGCAACGTTTGGTCATGTATTATCCTATTGGAATATAGATGATGGCAAACACTAAATATGTGGGTGGACTACGGACTCCAACACCTCAAAGATGTAGCGTGGACTGTTCCGGCAATGTGTACTAGAGGGGTGTGGCATGTGAAATCCAATACAACCCCAAGCCATGTTACCGGGTGCAGGACCAGTGTGGTGATGCATAAAGCAACAGTTCAGTAGCCTCTCACCACGGTGTTTCCAAACTCGAATCGGACCATCGTGATGTTGCAGACAGAAGCGGGATTCGTCGGTAAACACAATGTCGTTCCATTCCATTGTCCAAGTCCGCCGTTCATCACACTATTGGCGGCGCAAACGACTGTCGTTTCCATTCAAAAGTAAACGAAGCAATGAACGCTTTGCGGACATTCCCCTCTGTTACAATCGGCGTCGAATGGTACGAGCGGACGCCGAACGATGCATTTGCACAACAGACTCAATCTGTTGTGCTATGATTCGTGATGTGGCTGTATTCGTGATGTGGCTACAACACTGCCATGTGCTCAATCCGCCAGTCATCACGGGCAGCGGTGCAACGAGGAGGGTGCGATCGGCCCCGCCGGTCTGTCGTTTCCTCCTGCATCCAGCGATGGCAGATCCACATCACAATTGCTTGGTTTCGTCCAACACGTTGACCAATTTCTCTGATGGATAAACCGCATGATGCAAATTAAATGTAAACGGAATAGATGGCGCTGCAAGTCATCTGAGAGTTATACTTTTTTTAGCTTGTAGAATCAGTTATATAACGTTCTTTGTGCTGTATACATGTCTTCTGTGTCGTCTAAGGAAATAAATCAAAATGCCCAAAGGATGAACTGAAATAACATAAAAATATAATGGATATAATCGCTTTACTGACCAATGGAATTAAGGATTTAGGAAAGATAACACCGCAATCTTTATAGGCTACTATTCTCTCTCGGTCCAATTCAGAAACTTAGTCAAAAGACGCTCAATTTCTTCCACGAGGTAAATAGTTTAAGCCAAAAAAAAAAAAAAAACGCACGAAAATCAATTGCCGTACTTCAAATCGCCAATCTATTCTCCGCTTATATAGCGCTTGTGGGTGGCGCTAAGCATGGTGTAAATTTCACGTGGCGTGTATGCTTCTTTTAGAGTGTTGCATTTTGTTTGGCCAGCAGTGTATGTATATATTTCAGCCCTTCTCCTCGACTAATCTTCTATTTTCTTAATGTCTTGCATTCACAGAACATTTTCTGATTTCGTATAAATATCCGTTTTTCTTAATTTAACGAATGTTTAGCACAGTTTTGTGTGTACAAATACTAACCTTTTACCAATATAATTAACTAGGCTTATATATATCTACTGGGCTTAATTACATCTATCTTATGAATAATTCGGCAATGCATGACATGGCTGTGGTGTAATCAAGATTCGAGATTTAATTTTTTTTCATTACCATCGCACTTTTAATGCAACACAATGACTATTGATGAGAGACCTCAATGACGAGGATTCCTGAGCTGGAACCCCACTCTCGGAACTTTTACACCACGCCTTGAGAAGTTTGAGCCGCATCAGATTTAACGAGCATCAGCTCTTCTACACGGTGGGTCTTCAGTGGCTCTAGGGTTCAAACTCACGATTCTTCACGATCCAAAGACCATAGTTATTAAGATATAGATAATTTTTGTATTCATATATTTAATTTCTGCTTGGGAAATGGAAATGGTAATAAAAGGATGAATCACTGAGAAGGAATTGATTAGGATGTGTGTATTTCCTATAAAGAAAATTTTAGTACTGTAACCGATCCTTATGTCATTACTGGGTTAAAACCATAGGTAATCAACAAAATCTCGGGGTAAATTAATACATTTAAAAATATAAAAAATCACAGTTACAAAAGACAGATACTTATACGAGAGAATTAAAAGTAAACATAATCCAGAATTGGACAACGAGAAGGGAGAAGCTCACTCACATTAGAATCCAAGTTCTCTCTGATGGAAAAAGCAGTGTGTTGCAAGTTCGCACTTCCAATACAAATCTATCCATAACGTGGTGGCACCTATATTTCTGTCTTGGAAGTATAGCGTGCGTTTCTGTACAGTATTTCCTTCTTATGCTCAACCGTATTTAACTATAGTTTTCTGAAAACACTATTCACACAAGTTTTGTGTTTCACTATTCGTACGGGTAGTAATGTGAGTGAAAATACAAATCGTGTATTTAACGTTTTTATAAAACAATTCTCAGGCGAACGGTAGATGAGTGAGAAAGATCATAAATAAAAAAAAATTAAGAAATCATAATTTATGTATTCACACAAGCATAGATTGCTGTGGTTCCTTGAAACTCATTGCTGTTTTCACTGTTAAGCAGTTTGTTTAAACAGCTTTAATAAGCAACTTGTTTAAAGGATGATACAACGGAAAGTTTCAAAACTGTTAAGTTTCTGTGTTGAATCAAGTTCGATTGAATTCCGGCCTGTGTTGTAATCAAGGAAGAGAATTCAAGTGAACCCGATATCCGTCAAAACTTATTTTGAAATCTATGATGGAGAGGAAAGAGAAAATATACTGTAATGTTATGTAATAAATGTTTGCGTTTATTTTATATTTGAAAATTATAACCCATTGCTATTTCATAATTAGTGCATCAATTAAACCTTGAAAATTAGGGGAATTCATTTCCATCGAGAATTTTTTGTATATACCATATAACGTATTTTAACATTTTCAGTCTCCATTAAAAAAAAATACTTTTATCATTTCTGAATATTTTCAAGAACACTGATTCACACAGATGTTATTTATAAAAATTTGATCAAAACCAAATGAATAAGCATGACTGAAATAAGCAAAATGTTCAAATTTCATAGTGATCGAACGAATACCAATATTATGCAGTCTAAAAAACTATTGTTAAAAATATTTCATTTCAAGTGATTTTTAAAGAGTTCCGGCAAGCCTATAAGAGCTCAGGTTAAATTGCGTAAGTATATGTACCTTTTCCTCAGAAACTACTTACTTCTCATGGATAAAATTTTTACACTAGATTATGTGTACTATCAACAAAACTTTAAGGAAGGGTTGTCTTTTTGGTGAAAATTAAAGTAATTATGAATTTTTTTTAAAAAAGCCCAATTTTTTTCCATAAAATTTAGCTTAAAAAAGTTTGTCAGATTTATCTAATTTCCTCCATCAAAATGTGTAAACATGTTAAGAGTATGCTCACTGAAAATCTGAGGATTATATAATAGGTAATTTTTGATAAAATGTTACATAAAGTGAAAAAAATTACTATTTTGAGAAAACAGGCTTCAAAGTAAAAATTTGTAATTTACTGAGCATTTATTTTTTTAGTACTTTCCAGAAGCATATGAAACATTTTTTTTACCATCTACGCTCCTACAAGACTCTGTTTTTTTTCTTTTCTTTTCTTTATTTTTAACAATTTCGCATTTTTTAGGATCTCAAGATGCTACACGAATCTTACGTAAATCTAATTTTTTGAAGCATGACACTCAGTTATAACTTGGTTCAATAACACAATGTTTTAAGATCATTAATTTTGCTACATGACTTACATTGAGTTGTACAATAGCCATATTTATGCTTAATTTTAGAGTTTTTAATTCCACAAATGGTGATCTTGGAGTCACTGACCATATGGTGTTATTAACACTTTACCATGTACTCATACACTTTTGGATAAACCCAATGCACTCTAATTTTTCCACTTGAACACCATATGGATTCGCACTCATCAGAAACTTATGCAAGGAGAAACGCAGATCCAACTAACAGAGATCATTTGATGCGCGTCAACGAGAGAATAGCTTCATTTAAAAAAAATTAAAAAAAATACTTCTAACTATCGTATTTCCTCAAATCATATATCATTTTAAACAGAAATATTTGAACCTTTAGAAAATATAAAAAAGTGAGAATCGATAATTTTTCAAAAATGCATGTGCCGGACCCCACAAGTAACACACACACATGAAACTTTGAGAAAAATAACAAGCTAACAAGTGGCTCTCTCCGAGCTTTGCTGACATTTCTTCTCACCCTAATTATTATCTCACCATCATTGTGTTAGGTGGTTTAAAATGAGCATAGAAGTACATTAATCAAAATATTGAGAAGAAATCGATGGAAATTACAGCTTACTTGTAAAAGTTAACTATTCTTAATCCACGGCCAGTGGTGTACACAGGCTACTTTCATGGTGGGCAGGGACGTCTTTAGACTTCCTTAGGCCCTGGGCCCCATGCAAAAGCAAGGACTACATGTGACTCGAACTAAATACTCGAACATACTGTAACCCGTAACAAATAAATGTGTGTGACTCACAGCCTCAAAATCATAGGCACAAACCAAATGCCGCCTTTCGACTAAATGAGTAATGATGATGCACAATGGCAGACCTAGGCATAGATGACAGTCATAACATAATAATGCAGTCTTACCACTGTTGCCTGAGGCCATGGGTAGCCTAGTGGTTAGAGTATCGGACTCCAGACCGGAGGGCCTGGGTTCGATGCTCCATGCCCCCGAGTACACACAAAGTACGTGCTTGTTAAATCACTGGGTCCGAAAGTCTTGTGGGTAGTCGAAGCAGAAACCATGGGTGTAGGGGGTGAAGAATATATTTCCCTCCCCTCCAGTTCCATGCAGAAATTGTAGAGGTGGAGATAGGTGGTGTAACGCGTCGTCAGAAGG
The DNA here is from genome assembly GCA_019973935.1 of Trichonephila clavipes. Taxonomy (NCBI): domain Eukaryota; kingdom Metazoa; phylum Arthropoda; class Arachnida; order Araneae; family Nephilidae; genus Trichonephila; species Trichonephila clavipes. Next base: position 620,507 of record BMAU01003676.1, on the reverse strand, counting down.
TAGCGTGAAAATAAAACATCACAGCAAGGTTGTGGGAGTAAAAAAATACTTTTAATTTTTTCCTCCAATAGGATAATCGAATTAAATTAGTTTATGAAGTTGATAGTCTCCATGCCTAGCCAGTATGGTAGCCCCGTTTTTGAAGTCGCTCTCTCCACAACTTGTCTCGGTACAGTCCGCAAGACGTTTTTCCTTATTCGCGTTCAGGATTCCTGGTCAGCATCACGGACCAAAACTCCGGGATCCTCCTCTCCGCTTCCTAAAACGACTAGCCCTCGTCTTTTTCGAGCTCTTTCTGTTTCCTTCGTTCTCCCCCTCTCTTTGAACGCTGATGCTAGGCGTCTCTGGGAAACGGAACGCGAAGCGTTCCTCCATCCCATATCTGGATTGTGTATGTGGCCTGATGTGGGTGGGCCTGCCTGGGAGAGAGTGTCCTGATTGGTTGGTCGAAGGTGGCAAGAAGGCGTGGCTACGGAATCTGAGTTTTTCTTGAATACGGTTTCAGCGGAAAAGTCCTGAATTGTCTGAATGGCACTGTTGTGGTTGGTCAGTGGCACTGTGAAAGTAGGCACTCTATTGGTTGCACTGATGCGTTGGAACAAATTCCCCCTTTCTTTCGGTTTTTGCGGCCTTTTAAAACATAAGGGGCAGTCCATTTCCCCCCCCTCGCGCTTTCTCCTTGGTGGGCCCATATGAGTCGATCCTTGAACCTCAACTCATTAGAGTCCATTGGCGCATAATCCGCCAATCGTCCTCTCCCCTGGTTTCTTCACAAACCAGCAGGTGTCCGACACATGCTCCGACGGCCGATCCCCTTCGGCACACTGTCGTCGTTTTACCGCCTTTGAGGACAATTCGCCATTGTGTATGTAAGGCGACAGTAAGCTGCCTCGGAAGTGATCTCGTCCACAGTAGTATAGCCATACCATTGTTTGCCTAGTCTAACTGGCATCAAAGTCCAGACGCTAAATAAAGATAATGAACCCCAGCTGCTCGTGCACCAAAACTCAGTCTAGTATTGTCCTGAAAGAGTGAAACTCGTTTTCGAAAGTAGGACGTCACAGTTGTATAGCCATCTATCGTGTAGAAGTCCAACCTGTATTAGGCTCTGGAAACTTTTATTTCTCCCTTTCAGGAAGGACACGATGACGACAACACCGCTGTTGCCAGTTGCCACATAGTTCGAAATTCCCGGTTTTTCGTAGAGTATGTCCGGGAATAACATTGGACCATAAAAATCATTTTGATCATGATCATATTGAGGTCGAAACGAGACCCCTTCCTTGGCCGAGGTCCTGGGCCCCGTCCCAGTAGGCCCTTGCCTTAAGACGTCCCTGATGGGGGGAGGGGTTACATTAAAAATATACATGAAAGCACCGAGACGAAATCTTGATGCTAAAAATTTAAAATTTGTTAGTTTATTGGAGGAGTTAGACCACCCTATGCACGTCACTCTGCCCATAACAGTTTTAAATTGGTGCAAATTTAAAAAAGTAAAATGGTATTATTTTAAAATCTCCATCAATTTGTAAATTTCATATAAGTTTTCTTGTTTAAAAACAATTTTATTTAAATATTTCTTGGTCTTCTGCCTCCGCATTACCGTGTAGTCTTGCTCGGTAAGAGAGTACACCAGGACTCTCCTTCCCCCATAGGGAATTGAAATATGAATTTCATAAGAAAGTATTCAAATTATTCGAAATTTTAAAAAATTCTAAATTTGGCATGGGTATTGTGAATTATTTAAGGCTGTTTTTGCCATGTGCACAAGAGCGTGAATTTAACGCGGAGTACGTTTTCGGACAGAAAAAAAATGCCTCAATTTTTATAAAAATTTGTGATATTGTAACTCATACATTTGTTTATTAGTGTCGTTTGTTAATGTTTTTAAAATTTCAAAATATTTAATAAATAATTAATTTTCCTTTTAAATGTAAAGGGTTAGCTCATTTAGCATTATAATTTAGAAGAAAAAATGCGAAACACATTTTATAAAAGAAAAAATGTGTCAACTCGAATAAAAATGAGCAAGTCTGCAGCAGGGGTGACAAACGCTCGGCCCACAGCAAACATTTTTGAAACCCGGCCAATATATTCCCATACAATAATACATAATAAAATTTAAAATAAGTACCTCTTAATTGGAAAGATAGAAGCAGAAAAAATAAGTCGTGTCAGCATAGGAACATTAATTTTATTTTGCTCTATTATAAAGGATGTTTTTTTAGAGGTATAGAACTTTAAATTGCAATAAAACAACGATGCATTATTCGATTGACATGAATTTTTTTTATTTGAAAGATAATCTTGTGGCATTACATTTTAAATAGGATTTCTGGCATGGGACTGCCACGGCTGGCTCGGATGTAGTCCAATCTGGACGTCCAATTTTCGATGACTTTTTCCAACATTTGTGGCCGTATATCGGCAATAACACGGCGAATGTTGTCTTTCAAATGGTCAAGCGTTTGTGGCTTATCCGCATAGACCAATGACTTTACATAGCCCCACAGAAAATAGTCTAGCGGTGTCAAATCACAAGATCTTGGAGGCCAATTCACAGGTCCAAAACGTGAAATTAGGCGGTCACCAAACGTGTCCTTCAATAAATCGATTGTGGCACGAGCTGTGTGACATGTTGCGCCGTCTTGTTGGAACCACAGCTCCTGGACATCATGATTGTTCAATTCAGGAATGAAAAAGTTAGTAATCATGGCTCTATACCGATCACCATTGACTGTAACGTTGTGGCCTTCATCGGTTTTGAAGAAGTATGGACCAATGATTCCACCAGCCCATAAAGCGCACCAAACAGTCAGTTTTTCTGGATGTAATGGTGTTTCGACATACACTTGTGGATTAGCTTCACTCCAAATGCGGCAGTTTTGTTTGTTGACGTAGCCATTCAACCAGAAGTGCGCTTCATCGCTAAACAAAATTCACTTATGAAAATCGGGAACAACGGCAGTCTCGTTTTGGGCCCATTCGACGAATCTACGCCTTGCTTGATGATTGTTTTGATGAATTGCCAAACCAAACTGAGAATAAATCACTTGACAGCTGTTAAATCGGTCGCCATCTTGGAAAGTAATGCCAACTTAAACTTCTATACCTGGAAAAAAACACACTCTTATATGTTTATTATAATGTATCGTTCGAATTAAGCCTAAGTTTCTATGAATATTGACTTTTTTTGCGGCCTGCCTAAAGTTAAACCTTGTTTGCTTGACCCGAATTAGTTTTTGAGTTTGACACTCCTGCTGTACAGGTTGGTGAAGCCAGAATATAATATTAATGTTCGAGTACTTTTATATCTGAAAAAAATATTCCGAATTTGGGTCCTATTCTTTAACATTAGCCGAAAACAGCCTTAAAGACTGTAAAAGTAAATTACGAAAAATACTTTCCTCCATTTCAAATTTAGTTATAAATTGAATCAATAAATACACGAGTTAAATCGATAAAAAGAAAATGATTAAGTCATTTACATTAAAGATTCGGATTAAAAACATGATGTTTATGCTCTAAAGTTATCCTTTGTTCGACACGATTTTCATTAGCATGCTCCATTGGATTCGTACAGCTCACAAAAAAAAGCAATGAATTAATTTAACATTAAGCGAATTTTTAATTAAAGCACTCCAAGCAAGACCAACAGTGCGTCTCCTTGGGAAACTAGTCTGCTCTCTCTTCATGGGAAACTTTTAGGTCTATGTTTCATAAATAAGGTTGTAATGTTTCCTCTCTTTAGTTATCATTCACTCTTCTTTGTGAGAATTTTTCGTTTGAGAACATTTGAAAATGTACCTGTTTTTTAAGTATCTTCTTTTGAATTTTTTTAAAAAAAATCCATCATGGAATACGTACAAGAAAAATAAATAAATAGTTGGGAAACATATTTTATATAAATCAAAACCTTTGTCATTACAATATTTTCCAGAAATTTTTTTAAAAAAAATATTCAGGTATTTTTTTTTTAGTTTCTTCTTGACACTTAAATAAAATATCGTCATATTAAAAGTTTTTTTAAAAAAAGAAAACTAATATTAATTAATTTTATTATATCACGCTTTTAATTAATGTGATTTTACTAAATCAATACTTTGTTTTCCCTTCACCGTTGCTCTCCATGTGGAAAGGTTAAGTTTTACAGGTGAGATTTTGTTTACCAGCATAAACTTGAAAAATAAAATCATGGCAACCGTAGAGAATAGAGCCAGAGTTACCAGATTGGCTACAAATCTGGCAAAAATATGACATCGAAGGAAGCATCGAGAAGGCTCTAGAATTGATCCATTTAGAAATTTCCATGAGGCTACACAAAGGATCTTTGAAACTAATGAAGTTCAGAAGAGAGCTCAGTCGAGTCCAGACTGCGACAAGCATGACTTTCTAAATTCCTGCAGTGGAACTGTTCTAGAAATCGGTTTCTGGAACGTTGTAAAACCGGATTACAACGAGGGAATTCTGCACTATTGTAACTAATCTGTTATAACATTTTTGTGTATATATACCGATTTGCCTTCGCTTAGACATCTGCTCGTCCTTGCCCATCAAAAAATTTGTTATTATTTAAATAATTGGAGTCATTGGCTGCCACAAATTTGCAACAATATTAACGAAGAACTGCATAATTTTGAACTAAGAGAACAAAGAGGACATTGATGCTTCCTTTGCAACACATATTTCATACACACATTCCATCTAAAGTTCAATATCTCTTTCTGAAGATCTAAGTGTCTACAAGGGATAAATGTCTACAAGAAATCTACAAGTGGTTGTATGGGTAAATCCTCCATTGTCCCTTATTACATCTCTTGAAAGAATTCTTTCAGCAGCATACGGTAGCAGTCGGGGTTGACTTAAGGCATGGGCCAGCTGGGCCCAAGTCCAGGGCATCGTCTTCGGTGGGGGCCCCGTTTCGTCCTCGACTCTATCTTAATAAGATCATGATCCGGATAGTTTTAATGGTCAAATATTATTTCCGAACCTTTTTTCTGAAAAACAGGGACTTTCAAACTGCATGCCAACTGGCAAAAGTGGTAAGACTGTATTATTATGGGATGACCATTGTCCATATCTAAGCCTAGACCTATTACCATTTCCAATCATTCAACTCATTTAGTATAAATACGGTCATCTGTGTCGAGCCGGTTTGTGCCTAGGTTCTTAAGATCGTGAGTCGTATACATTTATTTGTTTCAAATTACCGTTTCAACGAATATTTGACAATGCATGCTATATACTGTCTACTTTTAAAGATATCAGGAAGGGCCTACTTTTACATAGGGGCCCAGGACCTGAAAAAAACTTAAAATTTCTCAGGGTTTAGGATCTCAAAGTATCTTAAGACGTCCCTGGTAGCAGTAATTGTTTCACTCGACAAAAACTGAATAGAATTTACAATCGAACTCTACTTTTGGCTGCTAAGTTCACGATATCTACAAACTCTAGGATTTGGCATAAAGCTCACTATAGGTGAATAAAATAAACAAGATGATTTTAAATTATTTTTTACAAAATAAGAGGGGAGATAGTAACCATCCAGAAGAGCAAAAATTACCATGAATGATGGGGTTGCATTCCACTCTTAGAAGAAAAAAAAAGAGTAAAATTAGAATTTAAAGTTTGCGAACTTATATACAACAGCGTTAAAAAAGCGAATGAATAAGACCAAACACGTTGCATAATCCGATTTATTGTCCAGAGAAAAATTAAGAAAGTGGCGGTCACGCGTATTGTTGGACATTTTGCACCGAGGAATGATTAAATGGTGCAACCTCTCGAAGATTCCTGGTCCACAGACGTCTCATATACTAAAAATTTCATGTGATCGTAGAAAAAAATATCCAATAGAGTTAGGTCCGGTGAGCTAGGAGATTGCTCTTCTTTTGCTATTGACACAAAATCTCTGGGTGGGCCAAGGCCTTCTTTTCCATTCCAATCTGTTTCACAACAGTTCTCCAACTAGTCACTCTTAAAACTTTAAAATCGTCCTCCACACAATCAACCCATCTGAATTTGAACCTACCTCTAGTTCTAGTTCCAATAGGTTTGTAATAGCAAATTCTGAACGTCACGATGAGGGGTCCATACGACAGATGTGACCCGCAAACCTCAAACGATCAATCTTAATGTATTTAATGACATCTGCTTCTTTAAATAGCTTTATATAATTCAAAATTATGTTGTTTCCACAATTCATTCTCATTCACAGCACCAAAGATGTATTTAAAAACTTTTTGCTCAGAGATGGTTAGCTGTTCAGCCTGTGATTTATAGATAGTTCAAGTTTCAGAACCCTAAGTAAGTACGGATCTGAGGATTGCTTTATATAGCGTAATTTTCGTATGTCTTTTAATCAATGTTGACTTCAAGAAAGCTCTTAGTCCATGAGGGCAGTATTTAGCAGCAAAATTTCAGCACCAAAATCGCTTAGAATGATAATATCTGAGCCCAAATAGGCAAAATTATCAACCAAAATTATAATTTTCAGTCTGCAGGTATTTAAAACCTACTGGAGTTTTTGTAAATGGCATGTATTTAGTTTTGTCTTCATTAATAATAAAATGCAACTTTTCAGTCGACTTTTTAAAGAATGCCTCTAACAAAGCATTTTTAGTATGAGCAATGATTACTATACCATCGGCATAAGCAAGAAGTTATATAGTCTTAGTGAAAATGGTACCCCTATTGTTAATGCCGGAGTTACGAGTAGCCCCTTCCAACGCCAAATTGAAAAGGAGACAAGCAAGAGCATCATCCTGTTTCATACCATTTCTGACTTCGATGACCTCTGTGAGGTAACAAGAAAGCTTTACACAGGAAACAGTTCGGATAAAAGTTGCCGTAATAAGCAGTCGAAGTTTTTTTTGGAATGCCCAGCTCCAGGGATGCCTTAAGACTTCTTGAGACCCTGGGCCTCCACGCAAAAGTAGGCCCCTGGATCCCTACATAAATCTAGGTCCCACCTACGACCTTTAAAAGTAGACAGTACACAGTATACGTTGTCAAAAACTCGTATAAACAATAACCCGAAACAAATAAATGTCCATAACTTACAATTGCACAAACCGGCTGAACCGACTGTCACCTTGTGACTGAATGAGTCATGATGATGTGTGGTGATAGGTTTATACATGGATGACAGTCATTACATGTAACCCAGTGCCGGTTTATCCACTGGGGGCTTGGGGCGGGCGCATAGGGGTGGATAGCCTATACCAGGGGTGCCCAACCCAAATCGATTGGTGGGCCACGTAAAAATTTACTTAACTGAGGTGGGCCGCACATATCAAAATAAAAAAAAATTATTCAAAATATTTTACTATCGTACAGCATTCAAAATATGATATGATCAACATTCAATTATTGATATGATCAAAAAACACCAAGTTTACCTTTTACTGGATCACAATCACAACAAAGTTGAAGACCGATTGCACTTGCTGGTGGAAGAATATCTCTTAACCTATACAAGGTTCTTATCTACAGTAGATTTATGCTGCCATCTGAGGTTACGTAGTATAACAACTATGTGCGTAACATCTTCACATTTTATACTAGAGTTACAGTATGTTTGCATAAAATTGATTTAGATTTTCAAAATTTTTATTTCAAATGCAAAAAAGCAATTAAGTAAAGAAGAACAGCTTTGTAATTATTACACTGTTTGTCAAAAAAGGTTTTTTCTGCCCGATAGCCAAATGTTTAGTTTCTTATTGTATGATATTAATTATTGCACCGTGATTAAATATATATCATAAAATGAAAAAGTTACATAATTTCAGAAGATTAAAATATTAAACATTTTTATTCTGCTGCGTTAATTATCTTACATTTCTACTAGCTGGTCCGACAGTCCTGAGGCAACTCATTAAATCCATCATCGGATTCTTTCATTGCCAAATAAAACAAGAAAAAGACTACTAATCTGAACTTAAAAATATAGACATAAATTATTTCTCTGACAAATAGAACTAAATACGCTACTCACTCTCAACGAAGTTCTCGTTGAAAGAGGAATAACACACCCAAGCTCATCTGCTTTTCTTCATGCATCAACACCTGTTATTACAATTGCTTGGAACTCAAATGAAGGTAAAAAATTATTTCGGTAAAAACTGCACGGGGAGAAGTGGGGTGGGTTAAAACACGATATTTTCGATTCAACCATCTGTAGTCTAAATTTCTAAAATAATATAGACAGAAACTTCAATTGGGCCGCAAAAATTCTCCAAATGGGCCGCGGGTTGGGCATGCCTGGCCTAGACTTTACCAAATTTTCTGGTGATAAATTTCGATCCGCCAGCGCAAGATGATTTGTAAAGGGTATTTTTTTTAGAGGTATAGAACTTTAAATTGCAATAAAACAACGATGTATTATTCGATTGATATGAATTCTTTTTTTTATTCGAAAGATAATCTTGTGGCATTACATTTTAAGGGAACCAGGACATGCTCGAAAGAGTAAAATGCCAAAATTAAGACCCTTTGTTTATGAGACATATATCATTTAAAATTTCCAATAGAGCTTAGATTTTTTTATGTCTATAATAAGGATAATTTAATTATTCTGTAGAACTACAAAAATAACTTTTACTCCAAAAGTTTTTTTTACTACTTAATTAAAGTAATACATAATTTTTGAGAACTCGTAATATATACTTATGTTTAGGTACCATTTTTTAAAAAAGTATCCTTTTTTATGCAAAATATTTTTTACACATATATAAAACAATACATAAAATACAGTGAAACCCTTTTTTTAGTAAAATTTTAGTATAGTTTCTTTAAAAAAATTATGAAACTTTGAAATTTGAAATTTTTTATTTTTCTGCTTTTTTTTTATGCATAAAACAATTTTTAAAAAATTAGGCACTATTTTAATAGGAAAAAATTAGGTTCACTATATGCATAGGCATCTTGTATAGAAGTATAAAAAATCAGGAATCATACAGTGCAATAGTTTTTTTTTTTAAAATGTACCTAAATGCAAAAAATATGCTTTTGAGAAAAAGTGAAAAAACTAAAAAAAACAATATTTTCACATATTATACACTTAATTAGTATTTCCTTGCCTATTTTTATATGACTAATAATAATCCTTAACCATTTTCTAGAGTTACAAAAGTAATTTTAAATTCATATGTTTTTTTTTTCCCTTTGTTTTAGTTAACATGAACATAATTTTCGAGATCTTGTAATACATATTTTCATGTATAGGTACCATTTCTTACAAAAATATTCTTTGAATATACAAAAAAAATTTACAAATATATATAAAGTAACATATTAAACATAATGAATCTGTTTTTAACTAATTATATTTATATAATTGCATAATTTCTTAAAAATAATCATAAAACCTTAAAATTATGAAAATCTTAATTTTGTTTTTTTACATATAAAATCTAATTTTCAAAAAATTAGACACATACTAAAAGATATTTTGTTCACTGTATGCACATGTATCCTGTTTAGATATATAAAAGGTTTCAAACAATATGCTACAATAGTTTTTTAAAGTGTACCTAAATTTAAAAATATTAAACATTCGAGAAAAAATATAATAAAACTTAACAAAAAAATTTCTCCTTACATTATAGATTTGATTAATATTTCCCTGATTGGTATTCATTTTCTTCATCTAAATTCTGTTGATCCATTTTCCTTTTTAAAGACCTTCTTTTATTTCTGGCTTCCAATGACACTTTATTTACTATACGTTCAGCCTCAAAAATTCGTTTGTTATCAATTATAAGTAAGGCACGTTCCGTGTTGTATCCTGATTTAATGCCCAGAGCTTCAAAGACTTTTATCCTACTTACATATTCATCATTAAAACAAATTACAGCATCCATAACTCCAAATTTCAAAGTTTCAATGCCAACAAAAACTGTTTTAGGAATTCGCTCCCAAATACATTTGTTAAAACTTTCATTGGGATTTTGTGTTCTTCCATGAAGGCACTTTTTCAATAAGTCCTTCTCTGTGAGATCCCGAAACACTTTTTTTTCACTTTCAATAAAATTGACTCGGGTAAAGAATGCTTGTGAATATAAAATTCCCCCGTAACAATGCTACGGTTATAACCGCACCAGCTATCCTCACCAAGAGGACACAAAGCGTGTTGAGGATTATCCTCAGTACTTAGTTTATGAAAATAAATAGCCCATATGGCTCTTTTCACGTCCTCCACAGATGACAAATTTTTACGGATTGCTAGCCCATAATAATGTTGGATTGAGTCCACTTCTTTAAGCGTTAGCCGTCCATGTCCCGAAATATTTTTCCCATCTGATAGCTTAATGCCTTTGCTCATTTTTAGAATGTTTCTCAGCCTTGTGCCCATACGCTTTTGCACATGGCCAACACATTCTAATTTTTTAACTTCTGTGTCGCCATATACTTTTGCTTCTTTTATAGTAAGAAATCCTTTTGAGTCCCCATCACCAAGATACTGCGTATAACATGCTTTTCGTGATGTTTCAGATCGCTGAAATATACTTAATACCCCCGACATTCCATTCCCCCACTGAATCTTTCGTAATTTTTAGCACAATTTTCACATGGTTTTTTTTTTTACCCTTACATGAAGAACAATATTTTGTGAGAGCTTCAAAGTCGATAACCTTTCCGTTCTCAACAGACGTAGCACATACAACTCCGTTCAATGAAGAATAGCCTCTTTTATGCCATGTGCCATCCACAGCCACAGCTATATTTGAATTATTATCATTCGCTATGACTGCTTCGTGAACAGCTGCATTCATCGAGTCTTCACTAATTGTTTTTAAAACATTTAAAAACAAAGAATTATGGCGTTCAAACTTTGCAGGTGGTGGAGGCAAATTCATGAGCCCACAGAATATTCGAGCAGCAGCTCCACCTTTTCCAATAGCTCTCATTCCATATGTCAATCTTAGGTTAACATCATAACATTTATTTGATATTTTTGATGACATTGTACTCGTCGATTCTTCAGAGTTGTGACAAATTATTTCCAAACTCACAGCTAAACCTCTACGACTTTTTAAATCTTCTCTCAGCTCAATTTTCTCTGAAGAACAGCAATATTTACAACATAAGAGATTTTTCATAAGGGAAGATAATAAATCCAGTTCAACGATTATGTTTACATTTTGAGAATCTTGTTCTTTTAGTAAATCCGGTATTTTAATTTTTCTCCTAGAAGCACTTTCCACGGAATTCAAAAGCAATTCTTCAGTCGATTTAGACATTTTATGTTGATTGCTACTATACTTCCTTCTGCCAAATTTTTTATTCTTGGCATAATTACTCGTTTAAAAAGTTAAGATACTTTTAAAATCTTATGAATATTAATAATTATAAGTAAAAAATAAACATTTCTTACGAAAATTAATGTAAAATTAAGTAGTTGTATGCCACAAGAAACTTCGGAATAGACGAACTCGGTTCAAAACATTGCCATAAACCGAAATTTAAAGTAAGAAATTTTGTCACACAGCTTGGAACAATAGCTCACGCACAAGCGTGGCTAAAAAGTAGCGGGGTTAACATTCAAACGAAAAAAACAATCAAAAGTTAATATAGATAAAACACAGGGGAAACTACATATTTAAAGTTCAAAGGGGCGTGTCAAAAGGGGCGTGGTCATTTATTTACATTTTTATTTTTCATATTTTAGGGCTATTTTATTAACAAACATATAAGTATTATGCATTTTTAGATTCAGAAAAATAAGCACTATTTTTTAGAAATAAAATTGAAAAATCGATTATTTGAAAGTATATGATGTCCCTGTTCCCTTAAATATGATTTCTGGCATAGGACTGCCACGGCTGGCTCGGATGTAGTCCAATCTGGACGTCCAATTTTCGATGACTTTTTCCAACATTTGTGGCCGTATATCGGCAATAACACGGCGAATGTTGTCTTCCAAATGGTCAAGCGTTTGTGACTTATCCGCATAGACCAATGACTTTACATGGCCCCACAGAAAATAGTGTAGCGATGTTAAATCACAAGATCTTGGAGGCCAATTCACAGGTCCAAAACGTGAAATTAGGCGGTCACCCAACGTGTCTTTCAATAAATCGATTGTGGCACGAGCTGTGTGACATGTTGCGCCGTCTTGTTGGAACCACAGCTCCTGGACATCATGATTGTTCAATTCAGGAATGAAAAAGTTAGTAATCATGGCTCTATACCGATCACCATTGACTGTAACGTTGTGGCCTTCATCGTTTTCGAAGAAGGATTCCACCAGCCCATAAAGCGCACCAAACAGTCAGTTTTTCTGGATGTAACGGTGTTTCGACATACACTTGTGGATTAGCTTCACTCCAAATGCGGCAGTTTTGTTTGTTGACGTAGCCATTCAACCAGAAGTGCGCTTCATCGCTAAACAAAATTCGCTTATGAAAATAGACCATTATTTTCGAAATAAAATTGCACAATTTGAAAGCGTTGTTCAGGCGTGAGTCTATTCATGATGAATTGCCAAACCAAACTGAGAATAAATCACTTGACAGCTGTTAAATCGGTCGCCATCTTGGAAAGTAATGCCAACTTAAACTTCTATACCTGGAAAAAAACACTCTGTAGATCCTTTGCGCTCAGTTCCCGAAATGAGTTTAAATCCACTCTGATGTAGCCATTTGACATATCATCCAAAATTCAGTTTTTTGGAAAATATAAACAGAAATAACATTTGACCGTTGAAATTTTTTGAATCCTAATCTTATTAAGAATAGGTCCAGAACGAAACGTGGCCCCGTTGTGGCCGAGGCCCTGTGTCTGGACCTAGTTGGCCCAAGCCTTAAGACGTCCTTGCCCTGTTCAGCAAGAGCTACAAGTAAAGAGTCACGGTCAACACTATCGTACGCTGTCTTGAAATGAATAAAAAGCAGCGTAATTCAATACCAAATTCTCAAGATGAGGAGGCCATTCTACAAGTCCGCTATGCGTGATTAATCGTGCGGTATATGTGGCATTCATTGGAAGATCTCGTTGTGAGAATTGTTACACTGTGACGCAGATAAAATATCACAACACCAGAAATTTCGAGAGGGTGCGCCAGTCATTCTTTCACCGGTACGAACTGTGCAACAGCATGCGTTGCCACCAGTTTGAGGATTTTTTGTGAATTTTTCGCGGAACAATAAATCAGATAGATATCGACTGAGGATTTCACAAATACAAATGTTTCATTCAATAAAACTGTACACGAATCGATATAACCTTATTTAGTTACAGTGAATTAGTTATTTTGTATTTATATCTTGAACCTCATAATATCTGAAATATCCCATTAATAAGAGTTATAACATATAAGAAAATTAGAGAAAATTAAGTCAAATAAATTCACACGATTTTACATTATAACAAAAAAAAGGGGGGGGGATTCAAAACCGGAAACTTTTTTAGAGAATTCAAGTATGAAAGAAAAATAAATCGTTTCAATTGTGTGATTTTATCTATAGTAAATGAATTTAATATTTATTTTTCTGTTTTGATAAAATGTTTATACCTCAAGAAGGATTAGCGAACCAGTGAGATCTCTAATCAACAAAAGGAACATATCAACTAAATTTTAAGTCTGTAGGTCTAATGGGCTACAAAATTAAAACATTTTATCTCTTACGCCCCCCCTCATGAGTCAATTTTCGCAAAACCCGTTCTTAGGGGAACTTTGCTCAACAAAATAAAAATGCCTGCCAAATTTGAAGTCTGTACGTTTAATAGTCTTGGAGATCTCGCGGGGCGTGAGTGAATGAGTGCAAGTCGCTTTATTCTCATAGATACAGGGTGTCCACGCTAAAAGTATCCAAAAGTAATGGCTTATTATTACGGAACTACCCATGAGAATATAACAAACTGTTCATTCATGGATTGGAAAACTTACCGAGATTTTTTGGGTCTAGTCCGATCGGCTGCTCGTGCGTGCATTATTCGGCTATCGCAGATCATAAACTTTTTACACTGACTTCATTAGTAATGAAGTGGACGCCACAGTAAAAGGTGCAGTGCGTACTTTGGTTAGTGGAATTTAAATCAGTCACTCGTGTACAGTGACGTGTTCGAACAGAACGGAATGTCTACCATCCGACATCAAATCTACCAACCAATGGGAAAGAGCTTTGAAGGAAACTGGAACATTTGTATCTGAAACTGGCAAGTACTCTTAAGTTTTCGTGATGGAAGATATTGTTGATCGTCTGCATGATTCACATTTTGTAGGGGTCCTGATAAGTCTATTAAGCAAACCAATAACGACATTCCATTCTGTTCAAACACGTCACTGTACACGCGTGACTCATTAAAATTTTGTTAACCAAAGTACGCACTGCACCTTTTACTGTGGCGTCCACATCTTTTCTAATGAAGCCAGTGTAAAAAGATTATCGTCTGCGATTGCCGAATAATTAGCGCACCTTCAGCTGATCGGATTGGACCCAAAAATTCTTGGAGAGTTTTCCAATCCACGGATCAACAGTTAATTACGTTCTGATGGGTAGTTCCGTAATGATAAGCCATTACTTTTGGATACCTTAAGCCCAGACACCCTGTATATATACACATAACTTTTTGTTGACACGATTGCAAAATAACACAGTATATGAATTTAGCGATTTTTTTTTTTGCAAATTTCAAAAATATTTGGGGACTCGTATCCTCTTTGGAGGAGGACGATTTGAATGAGTTTATGACAGTTTTTGATAATAAAGAAGACGATACTGGCGAAGTCGAAGGTGAAGTTCGGCTATTAACTTCATTTAATTCGCGAGGGCTTGAAATTTGCTATAAATATAGAACACACACAACATTTTACTACTCATTATCCTGACATAGAGTGGGCAATAAAATTTCAACGTAATCTTGTGTAGTAGGATATCAAGTTATAAAACCAAGTTGAAAAACCAAAAAGACACACATTAATAAGACTTTGTAACAAAAGGAAAAACCAACATAGACCGTTAATAACGAACATAATTCTTCATTTCAATCAAAACTGCCATTCGTGCTAGACATATCTGACACATGTACTAATGAAAGCATTTTTGATCCAGTTCGTAATAAAAGTGCACGCTTGTTAGCAAGTAGCGATAAATAGCGTTTCGTAGTTTTATTCCTAATTTCTATTTGATTTTTATATGTTGTATTGTAATGGTCGTCCCGCGATGTCCATTAGTGTGGGAGAGTCGGAAGAAAGATTAGCCATATTCAAAACCACTTCTATTTATTTACTCTATTAAGAACAACAACACAAACTCTATTAACCAAGTTAAGAAATGCACTAATCACTAAATATGGAAAGAAATAACGAGGTAGACCAGATCCGAGAAGTCTTAATTAATTGGGCCACTTACGTTCAGGCAATACACCTTTTAATTCCAAGCAACCTAATCCAATTCAATCTTTATAATTGACTAAATTGTCAACTTTATTATTACACAAAAAAGCTACGAAGTACTCAGTCCTCACTTCACGTTTAATCAATCACTGCTATCCGTAAGCAGTCTAACCTTCCTCTCTCTCTAACTTGAAAGTTTTAATCTTTATATACAAGTCTTAAATTACATACTCACACCTCTTCTTCGGGGAAAAGTTTTTGAATAATTTTTACAGACCCAAATTCCCCAAGATGCTTATGAGTTGAAAGAACGCGGATAGACTCGTCACACAGATGTACTTATATACTAAATTTTCACTTAACACTGATTTTAATTTTTTTTAAACAAAAAGGAAGTGTTTTTGTTTTATAAATAAGTAACGTGGATTTTATTATTACTTTTCTGCAAGGTATTTTTGGGGAAAATATTTACAAAATTTTCATCAAGACAATTTTTTAAAGAAGTGGGGAACATATCCCCAAATTTACGGTATGTTTTATGCATTTTTTACAGTTTTCTAAGGAACGTATCTATTATGTAAAAAAAAGAGGTGTATATATATATAAAGGAGAAAAGCGACTCACTCACTGACTAATCACGATATCTCCGGAACTATTAAACCTACAGACTTGAAATTTGGTGGGTAGGTTCCCTTCATGGAGTAGACGTCAGCTAAGAACGCATTTTGCAAAGTTCGAACCCCAAGGGGCGTTACGGGGGTTTAAGAGGCGTTATAGATAATTATTTCCTTTACTAAACTATTAGATGTAAAGTCGTGAAACTTGGTATACAGATTTCTTTCATAAAGTAGAGATTCCCTACATAATGATTTTTACAAAAATCGACCTCCAAGGGGCGTTATACATAATTATTTCCATTTTTAACCTATTAGACGTACAGTCTTGAAATTTAGTAAGCGGATTCCTTTCATAGAGTACAGATCCCCTACAGAATGGGTTTTGTGAAAATCGACTCCCAAGTGGCGTTGTAGAGAATTAAGTGGCGTTATAGGCAATTAACTCCTTTTTTTAAACTATTAGACGTGAAATCTCGAAATTTAGTGAGCTGATTCCATTCATTGAGTAGAGATCCGCTATAAGATGGGTTTTGTGAAAATCGTTTCCTAAGTGGCGTTGCGGGGTCTTAAGGGGCGTTATAGATGATTATTTCCAATTTTAAACTATAAGACGTACAGTCTTAAAATTTGGTAAGCGAATTCCTTTCATGGTGTAGAGATCCCATACAAAATAGTTTTGGGGAAAATTGATCCCGAAGGGTCACTGAGGGGGATTAAGGGGCGTAATAGATAAATATTTCCGCTTTTCAACTAATAGAACCACCTGCTTTTAAGTTAGAAGGTATGTTCCGTTCATGGAATGAAGTTCCTTTTACAAAGATTTTTGCGAAAACGGACCCCCAAAGGATTGGGGTTGCGAGGGATTAAGGCGTGTTATAGAAAAATTCCTGTTTTTCAATAAAACTCATTTACTTGAAATTTGTTGAGCAGTTTTCTTTAGTTGAATAGAGTTCCACTCAGAATGGATTTTACGGACATCAACTCCAGGGGGAAGCGGGGAGAGTTATTGGGGCGTATTGATAGACAAAATTCCCGTTTTTGAACTGCTAAGACTATAATAATAAAATTTGGTTTGCATGTCCCCTTTGTTGAATTGGAATCCGCTAAGAATGCTGTCAACGAGGTATTGATAAAAATTCCGTTTTTGCTCTGTTAGATTTAGACATGAAATGTAGCAAGCATGTTTATTTTATGGAGTAGAGATCCACTGAAAGTTGCTTTGGTGGAAATCCACTTGATTATTAGGTTAAGTGAGAGAAAAAAATCTTTCTCCTTCTATTTTAGACATAAATAGAAATTAGATATTATAATTTATGTTCTTTTTGTATCAAGGGGCGAGAGTGTAACAGCTATAAATATATTTTTCAATACAATCGGATTCTTAATGATAGATATCAATAACTAATAAATATGTAAACGGTATACATATGTACAACATCGTGAAATACCCAGTAAAGCGGGTGGGTAACGGCTAGTTTATGTATATAGATAGCTCAGTTTTTAAATTTAAAAAAACATTTGAAATTCTATTTTAACTACAAAAGTTTCTTCTAATTCTATTGTATCATTTTAAATTATTATACAAATGGATTTTTGCATGCAGCATTGTGTAAAAAACACCGGAAATTAGAAACTACATCATAATCCAAGCCAGTAGGATTAAAAAAATGATGAACAAAAGAAACTTTTTTTTTTAAATGAAATTCGTGCAAATGAAAATCGGACAACGAATAGTAAATATTTCAAAATAAGTTACTCAATAGATAATTATTTTTCAATAAAAATTTAGAATTAGAACTGCTGCGATTGAATTTTTCCTTTCTTCTCGATCTAGATTGTACTCATGAATTGCAGAATATTTGGTTTCATTTCCTCTCAACATACCTTTTCCTTATTTGATTCATAATTAAAGAGACGCAAATTGAATATTAAAAACAAATCTTTCTCTTTATGTAGGAGCACCAAATTTTAAAAGAATTCTGTATTACCTTAGAAGAGTTGAAATTGATGTGATACGAATTCCGTTCTTAATTGCCTGAGACAGCCTTGATTTTGTTAATCTTCATTCTTTGTCTCATATTGTTTTCTTTTAAAATGTACAAAATTGCCTTTTCCGCTCATTTTGTTTGTTTAATTAAGGGCGTTATAAAATTTTGAAAATTACTTTTCCATTATTGAAAAAGGAGCTCCAGTTTTCAATTTAGGGCAATCCATACATATGTTTCGATTGAAAGAACAATAATACGAAATGAATCCAAATCAAATATAATTCTTCAATAAAAGAACAAAATTAATCAAAAACAAAATTTAAATTTACAGAAGTAATAAACTAAACGTACAGTTCCTACGAGGAATTTTGCACTTATTTATCTTGTTTGAAAGTAAACAAAGAAAGAAACATTTAAGTAAAACAAAGAAAATATGCTAAGTCAAAACAGGGTATAGCTCTTAAACAGGCATTTATGGAGTTCGAACAAAGTGCTAAAAGAGTTAACCGTAAACGAGAATAAAACTAAATATTTACCTTGTTTAAAGTCCGACTTACAACTTAGTCACATAGAAATTAGCAATTGTAAATTTGAAAAAGTTAAAAGTGTTACACTTATTTGGGAACTGAGATAAATAATAAAAATGAGCTGGCCCCAGAAGTTTATAAAAGAATCATTGCTGCAAATAGATACTTTTATGTCTAGAAGAGTTATTTAAAATACAGTTTTCTCAAATTAGGAAATGAATTGTGCTTCTTTATAAAAGTCTTGTAAGATATGTCCTGACTTATGCATAGAGACTTGACCATTGACTTTACGTGATGAGGAAACTTTGGGAATTTTCAAGAAAAAGATTTTAGGCTGCATTCTTGGTGGGATCCAAGTGAATGGATCTCATGGAGAAGATCTAACTTAGAACTCTAAAAATTTACAAACAACCTGATATTGTAAAATTTGTCAAGTTACAGAGACTTAAATGGGCTGGTCATCTGGCTAAAATGAATGAAGATCGTTGCTGCAAGAAAATCCTTCTGACAAAGCCCATGGGAAATAGACCTCGGGGCATACCCCCTTTAAGATGGATTGACTGCATCAAAAAAGACCTAAATATTTTAAAGGTCAAAAACTGGAAAACAGTTACCAAAAGTAGGGATGCCTGGAGGAAACTTCTGGAGAAGGCTAGGGCCCACTCGGGGCTGTATAGCCATTGAAGAAGAAGAAAACAGGGTATATATATGTATTATGTTTATATTCCTTTTATTACAACACACACTTGTGTGTGTGTGCAATGGTGTAACGGAGAATATTACGCCCCCTGTAAAGTCAGATTTTGAGCCTCAAGCCAAATCTTACAAGGGATTGTGTACTTGGCGTCAGTCAGGCTTTGGGCCCACTTTGAATCCTGGGCCCGCGCCACTGTGTGTGTGTGCTAGCAATGAAAATCTATCGAATGGCATTCACTGATTCCGGCTTTGAAGAGCATATCACTAATTTTTTTCTAATTAATGTATTCTATAAAGTTCTGTAAAGAGTTTTGTAAATACTATTTAGCCTTATAAACATCTCTTATTAGATCATTTATTTTGGCTCCAAATCTCCAAATAAAGTTTAGATAACATTCTTTACATGGATTAGACTTATATGCTTATGGTATCTACTGCAAATTGTGTGTGCGAAATATAAATATATTGTTACGAATTTAGTCTTATTCTAATTGTTTCTACTCATTTGTGTTCATTTCTACAGTTTAATTTGTCGTATCTAATGTGATTTCAACCCTGTTTACCTGTAATATCATTTCCACTGCATTGCACGGCCCCATGCTTTAACATTGGTTTAAATGGTAAACTCGCCAAATATTGCAGCTAGCGCCACGTTGGCGACGGATTTGGCGACTTAATTTTTGGCGCCAAATGTGGGCGATAAGCTTGGCGACCATGGCAACCCTGCTCTAATAACCCTGTCTGGCAACCTTATCGCGGTATTGTAACACTATTGTATTGAATGTATTACTGTATTGAGCTTTTCTCGTACGCTCCGGATTTTGCTAGATCTTTCTATTTCTCGATTATTCTGGCAAGTGCCAGAGGTTTCTGACCGAAAGGTATAAAAGGGCCCGAGCCGGCTAGTCAGTCAGTCAGATCTCAGCTTTCAAGCAAGTGATACCTCTCTGTGTTTTAAAAGAGAGAGACGATTGCATAGTGAGTGTGTTATTGTTTTTATTGAGTTATTATTTTTGTGCTGAGTGTTTACTATTGCTGTTGTTAGTGTATTACATCTGTGTTATCAGTATTTTCATCGATTGTACGTGACTTTCTCGAACTGTTCTACAATTTGTGGAGGACTGTTTTGGCAAAGAATAAAATTGTTTTGGATCCCGCTCTTCGGCTTCAATCATTTCGAACCCCGAAAACGCAACAATTGGTGTCAGAAGTGGGATTGAATGCCAACAACAAGAGCGATGGAGGCCCAGTTCCAGACTCTTCTAGAAAAATTGACCGCCAGCATGAATGCCAATATGGGCGAAATGAAATCGGACTTGACCGCCAGCATGAATGCCAACATGGGCGAAATGAAATCGGAGTTGACCGGCATGAATGCCAATATGGGCGAAATGAAATCGGACTTGACCGCCAGCATGAATGCCAACATGGGCGAGTTGAATAACAAACTGACCGCGAACAAGGAAGAGTTGAAAAGTGATTTGAAGGGCATTGGCGACAAATTGACGACTATGGACAAGAGATTTGAAGAAATGGAAGGAAGAATCGAGTCGGTTGAAAATAAATTCGAAGATATGGAGAGCAAACTAGAGGCGAAAATTTTCGAAAAGGTAGAAGAAGTTTCCATCTCGTTCAGGAGTGACCTAGAGAAATTGAAGCAGAAAGTCATGACTGGTCAAGGGGATGAATTTAAGTTTCAAGCTCCTTTTCCAAGCCTTCCATCAAGCTTTCTACATATGACGGAAAGTCCTCTTGGCAGGTGTATAAGACCCAATTCTCCATAGTGGCGGATGCAAACCAGTGGGACTCCCAGACCAAGGCCTGCCAGTTAGCTGCTTCTCTTCGAGCCGACGCTGCTGACATTTTGCAAACTTTGCCGGAAACACAGCGGCTGGATTTCGACGCTCTCGTTAATGCTCTGGAGTTACGCTTCGGAGAGAAATGTGTGAAGGATTACAGCAGACTCCAGCTGAAGTCACGGCAGCAGAAAGTGTCCGAAACGCTCCAAGAACTGGCGACGGACGTCGAGAGGCTTTCTCACTTGGCGTTTTCTGACTGTCCGACTGAAGTAAGAAAGTCCTGGCGCTGCAACACTTCATCGACGGGGTGCGTGATCCGGAAATCCAGAAAGCTCTCGAATGGCGGATCTCAAGGACTTAAAGGGGGCCCTAGTGTTTGCTATGAAATTCGAGGCAGCCCAGCAAGCAACACGAAAGGACAGACACCCCATACGAGCCGTCAACGAATCGGACACGTCGAACTCAAGTGTGGAGCGGTTAGAGCAACAGATGAGAAGCTTCTTGAATAGAGTTGAGTCTTTGATGTCCCAGAAAGCAGACGGGAAGAAGACCCTTAAATGCTGGACCTGCGGTCGAGAAGGGCATCTGCAGAGAAGCTGCCGGGCACGCCAAGGCGCTGAAACTAATAGCGCCTCCCGGAAGGAGGTGTCGGAAAAACTAATTAATGGCCATCTCGTGGGGCGGAGGTTGCCAGATTTTTGGAAAGCCCCACTTTCAAGTGTGTAAAATTTCGACAAAGAGTAACGGTGAGAATGGAATTTTATAATGGGACATGTTAACGAGCTTCCCTGCAACATGATCATCGATACAGGAGTCAATGTGTCTATCATTCGGAACGATCTGGCTCAAAAATTAAAAGAGAAACTCCTCTGGACCCCGCCCCGCATGGTGCTACAGACCGTGACGGGGGAAAAGATTGATATTCACGGAAAATTAAAAGTCAAGATCAGGTTTGGAGACACTACCTACCAACATGCTGTGTATGTCGCAGATATTGCAAACCCTTTCATTCTTGGACTGGACTTTCTAAAGGAGCATGGTTTCACTCTAGACTTCAACAAGAACGAATTACGTTCCATACACGAAGAAGTCACTATATTCAAAATTAAACACAGGACAGAATCTATTCGACAGGTAACCGCTAACGAGAATATTACCATTCCCCCAAGGACTGAAATCATAGTACCTGGATACATCGGTAACGATGAGTTTCAACTCTGGCCTAATTGGATCTGCGGAAAATAAAGCGAATGGATTGCTAATAGCTTCGACGCTAGTGGACCTTTCCAGAAAAACTATCCCGTTAAGAATTTGCAACGTAACTGAAAAACCTAGAGTGTTCCAGAAAGGTGAAGTGTTGGCAACCTGCAGTCCAGTAACGTGTGTCTGCAAAAAGTTCGAGCTTGCTCCTATCCAACTCGCCTCAACAGTTGACTCCCGACCTTCTAGAAAATGCTGAATTGTCCCTCGAACAGAAAAGCTCCGCAGAAAGACTGTTCCAAGAATTTGAAGACGTGTTTTTCTAGAAACAGTAGCGATATTGGCCATACTACAGTGACACAACACAGAATTGATACAGCAGACCATCCGCCGATTAAACAGCACCCAAGACGCTTGCCGTTTGCTAAACAGGAAGAGGTCGGAACACTACTACGAGAGATGCAGGAAAATGACATCATAGAACCGTCTTCGAGTCCGTGGGCATCTCCAATCGTCTTGGTTCGTAAGAAAGATGGCTCCACAAGATTTTGCGTGGACTATCGAAAACTTAACGACGTCACCAAGAAGGACAGCTACCCTCTTCCAAGGATAGATGACACCCTGGATACCCTTTCCGGTCATAAATGGTTCTCGACTTTAGATTTAAAGAGCGGATACTGGCAAGTGGAGATCCATCCCGAAGATAGAGAAAAACAGCATTCACTTCCGGCCAAGGACTATGGCAGTTCAAAGTCATGCCGTTCGGGCTCTGCAATGCGCCAGCTACTTTCGAGCGCCTGATGGAGACCGTGCTAAAGGGTCTGACTTTTGAAGCTTGCCTTATTTACCTGATGACGTCATAATAGGAGGGCGTACGTTTGAAGAACATCTTCAAAATATCCGGAAGGTGTTATCAAAATTAAGCGACGCTAACTTGAAGCTAAACCCTTCGAAATGCAAGTTCTTCCAGAAAGAAGTCAATTATCTGGGACACATCATCTCTGCAGAAGGTGTTCGTACGGACCCCGAAAAAGTGTCCGCCGTAAAGAATTGGAAACGCCCTGAAAACTTCCGTGAGCTGCGAAGCTTCCTGGGACTATGTACTTATTACCGAAAGTTTGTGAAAGGGTTCTCTAACATCGCAAGACCCTTGCACAAGCTAACAGAAAGTAAACAAAAGTTTCAGTGGACAAAAGAATGTGAAGATTCCTTCCTCCAGCTTAAAGAAGCTTTGACGTCTTCACCGATCTTAATATATCCACAACCGGACAAGCCATTTATCTTGGACACTGATGCCAGTAATGAGAGTGTCGGAGCAGTATTATCTCAGGAAATAGATGGCCAGGAACGAGTCGTAGCTTATTGGAGTAAGTGTTTATCGAAACCGGAAAGAAATTATTGTGTCACTCGAAAAGAGCTACTGGCTATTGTGAAAGCCATCGAGCATTTCCATCACTATCTCTATGGCCAAAAATTTCTTCTACGTACCGATCATGCCTCTTTAACCTGGCTAATGAATTTTAGAAATACTGAAGGCCAGGTAGCCAGATGGATACAACGGCTCAACGAGTATTACTTTGACATCAGACATCGTAAAGGCTCCTCGCATGGAAATGCTGATGCCCTTTCAAGAAGACCATGCCCAGAAAAATTGTCGTCATTGTTCCAGAGTAGAGACCAAATATGACTATGCTATACGCTAGATAACAACTTCAACAGCGACGCCACCCGATCCCTGGGTGACGAGAAAGTTCGAGAAGACCAGATGGCGGATCCTGATATTAAACCCCTTATAGAGTTTATGGAGTCTTTCAGCAATAAACCAAGTTGGCAGGACATCTCGGCTTATAGTCCTACAACTAAGCAGTATTGGGCCCTCTGGAATTCTCTACATCTCAGGAATGGTGTTCTATACCGAAAATTCGAATCAGAGGATGGAAAGACATTCAGGTGGCAATTAGTACTTCCTCGATCTCGTATCCCAGAGGTACTCAAAGAATTGCATGGCAGCCCAACAGGAGGTCATTTCGGCGTCATGAAAACTTTGCACCGAGTTCGAGAGCGATTCTGCTGGGGTAAAGTGAGCTGACGTGGAACAGTGGTGCAAGTCCTGTGATGCCTGTTCAGCTCGGAAGGGGCCAAAGATACGTAGCCGAGGAAGCTGCATCGCTACAATGTTGGAGCACCCTTCGAACGTATCGCTTTCGATATCCTGGGACCTCTGCCAAGGACTGCGTCTGGTAATAAGTACCTACTTGTTGTCATGGACTACTTCACGAAATGGCCCGAAGTGTACCCCATTCCGGATCAGGAAGCCCCCACCGTAGCGGAGGCTGTAGTGCAGCACTGGATATCGAGATATGGGGTACCTCTTCAACTTCATTCCGATCAGGAAGAAATTTCGTCTCTGCGGTATTGAAGGGGGTCTGTGAATTACTCGGAATTGACAAGACCAAGACCACACCTTTGCACCCACAGTCAGATGGCATGG
This sequence comes from Trichonephila clavipes, assembly GCA_019973935.1. Lineage (NCBI taxonomy): Eukaryota > Metazoa > Arthropoda > Arachnida > Araneae > Nephilidae > Trichonephila > Trichonephila clavipes. The sequence goes on along the minus strand of BMAU01003676.1, from coordinate 595,849 downwards.
TGGAGAGGTTTAATCGTACCATCCTGAATAACCTCTCACTGATGGTCTCCAAGAACCAACAAGACTGGGACCAGAAAGTTCCTCTCTTTCTGCTAGCGTACCGCAGCGCCGTTCACGAGACTACCGGATATTCACCATCCCAGATGCTTTTTGGCCGAGATCTTCGTCTCCCTTGTGACCTGCTGTTTGGTCGCCCTCCGGATACACCTTCATCGCCTGAGGAGTACGTGCAGAATCTCCAGGCACGTTTTGAAGATGTACACAATTTGACTCGAGAATGGATCAACCTGAGGACCGAGAAGATGAAGACTCGGTACGACACAAAAGCCACAGGACATCAATTCAAGGAAGGTGACAAGGTGTGGTTCTACAACCCGACTCGACGCAAAGGACTTTCTCCTAAGCTACAATCGCATTGGGACGGTCCTTATACAATTTTAAAGATAATAAACGACGTCGTAATCCGGATCCGTAAGTCAACGAATTCGAAGCCTAGAGTCGTTCATTACGACAGGCTTGCTCCATATTATGGCCATAATTCTTAGTGTGTCAATTATTGTGTAATTTATTTTGACCATGGTCTTGTATAAATAAGTTAGTGTGTAAATAATCTTGTAAATAATTTTGTTTGTTGTTTTGTAAGTGTTTATTTTGTACTATGCATTAGGTGTTTATTTTGTACTATGTATTACATGTTTATTATTGCATATTCATTTAATTGTTTTTAATCAATTGCTTTATTATTATGTTAACGTCTGATGAAGGGTTGTACTACCCGGGACGTGCAGTTCTTGAGAGGGGGGCAATGTTACGAATTTAGTCTTATTCTAATTGTTTCTACTCATTTGTGTTCATTTCTACAGTTTAATTTGTCGTATCTAATGTGATTTCAACCCTGTTTACCTGTAATATCATTTCCACTGCATTGCACGGCCCCCATGCTTTAACATTGGTTTAAATGGTAAACTCGCCAAATATTGCAGCTAGCGCCAAGTTGGCGACGGATTTGGCGACTTAATTTTTGGCGCCAAATGTGGGCGATAAGCTTGGCGACCATGGCAACCCTGCTCCTAATAACCCTGTCTGGCAACCCTATCGCGGTATTGTAACACTATTGTATTGAATGTATTACTGTATTGAGCTTTTCTCGTACGCTCCGGATTTTGCTAGATCTTTCTATTTCTCGATTATTCTGGCAAGTGCCAGAGGTTTCTGACCGAAAGGTATAAAAGGGCCCGAGCCGGCTAGTCAGTCAGTCAGATCTCAGCTTTCAAGCAAGTGCTACCTCTCTGTGTTTTAAAAGAGAGAGACGATTGCATAGTGAGTGTGTTATTGTTTTTATTGAGTTATTATTTTTTTGTGCTGAGTGTTTACTATTGCTGTTGTTAGTGTATTACATCTGTGTTATCAGTATTTTCATCGATTGTACGTGACTTTCTCGAACTGTTCTACAATTTGTGGAGGACTGTTTTGGCAAAAGAATAAAATTGTTTTGGATCCCGCTCTTCGGCTTCAATCATTTCGAACCCCGAAAACGCAACAATATATTAATTATTACCCATTTTCTATAGTTAGTGCTATTTTATTTTGTTTCTTCTAAATATTGAAATCCTAGTAAACAAATTGAAATTCACCTTTATTTATGCATGACTGGTGAAGTAAATAAACCGAAAGTTATGCTTCCCCTCCCAATGATAGCCATTCAGAAAGGTTCGATTGCAAAAATATACACAAGAGATTAATTAAAAATATATGAAACCCCTATATTTCCTTGTTTAAAAATTAAGTTATATACATTAAAATCAAGTTAGCACTCCCTCATACACCTTTTAATAAACTCTATCAGAGTAAAATGACTTGAAAACTAAAGGTAAAAGAACCATTTATAAAATTCGGTAACATAATAATGTAATAAGATGGATGCTACAATAGATAAAACAATGTGGACTTAGGACAGCTTTTAAATATTCATAAAAGCTAAGTTTAATGAGGTTTAAGACAAGCCAATATATATATATATATATATATATACATTATAATAAAATAAATATAAACGTAATATACATATATATACCCTGTTTTTTCATTCTGAGGCTGTTTTATTTTGACCTATGCTGCCTTGTTATATTCCTATTTATTGCATTGCTTTATTAGAATTTATGACAATTCAGTCTATTATATATATATATATATATATATAAAAGAAATATGTATTATTTATCAAAAACAAGAAATAATAGATAAAGAACATAACAAGAAATAGCATAATAAAAATATAAAAGCAGAACATGAAGAACAAAATTATAGAGAAATAAAAGAACTACAAAAAAGCAGAACCTAGCGAGTCAGAAAGCAATTTCGGACTTAGGACCGAATAAGTGGGGTTAAACTAGTTTAAAGGCGCCAACCTTCCCCCTTTGCAACTCGGTAGGAAAATCAAATAAAATAAAATAAACAAAACTTCAGAGTATGGATAACTCAGAGAGCATGATAAAACCAATCACTACTATTATGTAACAAACTCTCCCAAAACTCTTAATGCAGAAAAATCACAAAATAATTATGTAAGAAAAGTAGAAAAATGCTAAAACAATTACATAAGAAAAGTATCATTCAAAAATTAATTTAACAAAATTTCTTTACTCACAAAGCTTTTACGAAGAGAAACAAGCATCTTGCCATTAATGAAAGTCAATTATTCACTAAGTTAAAAAATTCGAAAATACATAACCAGATCTTTTGAGCTGACTTTTAAACCAGCCAGAAAAGACAAGTATAAAATGACGACAATCAAATATGGTAAAATTTGAATTGGTTGATTGTCAAAAATGTATATTTGCTAGGCTCTAATTTGGTTGGTTGTCAACAATATGTAAGATGATCAAGATGTGTGTGGAAAAAATGTAAACTGTGATATGAGTGTTATGATATAATCTTCACAGCAAGACCACTAACATGCTGACTTTGAAAACCTATTGTTGTGTGGTGGATTTGGAATTCGAAGTAGCAAGCCGGTTAATGTATTTGTGATGAATATAAGATCTCAAGAAATTAAAAGGGTATTCATGATCTAAACAACATTGAAATTTTTTTTTTATATTATTGTATTTATCTATTTTGTGGGTAATTAAGATATCATTTCTAAATAAAAAATTCAAAATGATATTTCTGTAAATTGATATATGTAAATTACTGTTCCATACGGGAATTTTAATTATATGGAACTTAAACGAATCTCTTGTCAAAAATGTTACTGACTACATTATTGTTAATAAGATGCAAGTCTAAATCCAAGAATTCCACCCTATTAGAGTTGAAGTTAGTTTTAAGGAGCTTGAGATAATCAGGGTAGAATGTAATATATTTGGTTTGTATTCACTATTTTTACCAAAAATTATTATATCATCTATATAACGATAAATTAAGTAAGAATCATTTACAACATGATCTATTTCAAAAAAAATGTAAATATAGGTTCGCTAAACAATTACTAGCTGGACCACCCTGAGGTAATCCTTTGATCTGTTTATAAAGATTCTGATCAAATGTAATGAAATTTTCTTTTAATACGAGGTTAACAAGAATATCAAATTTTTCTTTTTTCACATTGAAGTATATAATTCATATTTATCATAAATTAACCGTAGGACCTTAATCATATCGTCAATATCTATAGAATTAAAAAGGTCCTCGAAATCAAAACCATGCATAGAAAAAATCATCATATCCTTAGTAACTCTAGCAATCTCTAAGCTATTTTTAATAATTGCCGTGTTTTATAAATTATCAATTAGATTTTGAAGAAGAGATTGTAAGATCTTCCCAGACTTCGTGATATATGTATTGTATCCATTAGTGATACTACGGAATTTTATAGGGCTTTTATGAAATTTTGGTGTTAAAAAAATACTTGGATATTTAATATTATTTAGATGAATATTCAGTCTTTTGTTAAAAGCTAAAAGACGATTATCATCTTCTCTATTATTGTGAATTGATTTTGAAATGAATTATTATTTAAAATGTGGTTACTTAATATTTTACTGTAAAAATATTTACAAATTATGGCATAATTAGCAGAGACCTTATCAACATATGTAATAACGAAGTCATTTTGGATATTTACTATTGATGATTTAAGATCTTTATACAAAATTTCATTTTCAACAGTAAAATCTAATTCCCGAATTTCTGTTGCTACATAAGATCTAAATTGATTGAATGCTTCAATCGGCATTCCGTATTTAATTGCCATTTTAAGGTAGAATTTATCTAAATCTTTTATGATTTGTTTCATAACGTTAGATTTATTTTTTGTGATCATCAGTCTAAAACCGGTACCTTTTTCCATAAAATTTCTTAACAAATCATCTTTCACGATGCTAAGGTCTCCTATGACAACGTGCTGATGGTAATCATCAATATAGTCTCGATATAGATTGCATCTACATGATTCTGAACTTAGAAGCTCCGAGATTTGATTATAATTAAATATAAATCTACCTAATTTCTTGTTGTATTTGAAAGCCTTTTTAATAATAATATTTTAATAGGAAAAAAAGGATTGATATTTTTGAAATATACTTGAAAAATTAATTTTGTTAAAGGATTTATTCATAAATAATAATGTACAATATTCTGTAGAGTAATTTTCACTCTTGCATCTAATTTAATATTCATTTTTTGTACTAAATAGTTATTAAGGTCTCGAATCATATGCATACCATGAGAATCTCGAAATTTATATCTGCTTAAAATATCTGTCATAATTTTAATTTCAGTTTTATTCAAGCCAAACATAAACGATTTAATTAAGCCTGTGTTGTAGTTATCATCAAATTTAACAGCTAATTCTAACATAGAATTCTTGAGGGTTGACATGTCTCTAGTAACTCTTTTTCTGCGTTTAGCTTTTGAAATTCTCGCTAAACGAATATTATTACTATTATCAATAAATTTATTAAAATTCGGAATATATAATGAATTCTCGGATTTTTGTTTAAAAGCTAATAAGACATTTTCACCTTTCCATATAACATTCAAACCATAAGGATAATATGATCTAAATGAATCTATAAAAAACTTTTCGAACCATAATCTTTGTTTAATATTTGGCACTATTTTAAGTATATGTACAGTTATGTTATTGAATCCATGTTTATGAAAGTGTCCTATCTCAATCTTAGCCTGGTTATTGTTGCAATCAAATTTCCTTGTATCAGACCTATGCTGATTCAATCTAATATTAATAGTGTTTGAAGTCTGACCTATGTAAGCAAATTTACATATGTTGCATGTCATTTTGTAAACACAGTTAAAAGTCTTACAAAATAAATAACCTGCATCCTTATCCAACTGTTCCCTACTCATCACATGCCACACGCCTTGCATCTTTTATCAGAAGCACCCTATAGTACTTCTTCACTTTTATTTATTATATATATATATATATATATATATATATATATATATATATATATATATATATAATAATATATATAATAGTATAATAAAATAAAAGTACTATAGTGTTCTTTTAGAGGTATAGAACTTTAAATTGCAATAAAACAACGATGTATTATTCGATTGACATGAATTTTTTATTCGAAAGATAATCTTATGGCATTACATTTTAAATATGATTTCTGACATATGACTGCCACGGCTGGCTCGGATGGATGTAGTCCAATCTGGACGTCCAATTTTCGATGACTTTTTCCAACAATTTTGTTTAGCGATGAAGCGCACTTCTTGTTGAATGGCTTCGTCAACAAACAAAACTGCCGCATTTGGAGTGAAGCTAATCCACAAGTGTATGTCGAAACACCGTTACATCCAGAAAAACTGATTGTTTGGTGCGCTTTATGGGCTGGTGGAATCATTGGTCCGTACTTCTTCAAAAACGATGAAGGCCACAACGTTACAGTCAATGGTGATCGGTATAGAGCCATGATTACTAACTTTTTCATTCCTGAATTGAACAATCATGATGTCCAGGAGCTGTGGTTCCAACAAGACGGCGCAACATGTCACGCAGCTCGTGCCACAATCGATTTATTGAAAGACACGTTTGGTGACCACCTAATTTCACGTTTTGGACCTGTGAATTGGCCTCCAAGATCTTGTGATTTAACACCGCTAGACTATTTTCTGTGGGGCTATGTAAAGTCATTGGTCTATGCGGATAAGCCACAAACGCTTGACCGTTTGGAAGACAACATTCGCCGTGTTATTGCCGATATACGGCCACAAATGTTGGAAAAGGTCATCGAAAATTGGACGTCCAGATTGGACTACATCCGAGCCAGCCATGGCAGTCCTATGCCAGAAATCATATTTAAAATGTAATGCCACAAGATTATCTTTCGAATAAAAAAAATTCATGTCAATCGAATAATACATCGTTGTTTTATTGCAATTTAAAGTTCTGTACCTCTAAAAAAAACACCCTTTATATAGGGAGAGTGTGAACTATAAAAGTATATGAATTGAAAAATCAATTTTTCAATTTGATTTTCCCTTTATCTATATACTATATAGCATCTTCTCCATATAGGTAGGTTTTGAAATTCTGAAAAAACAAAATTTTTGATCCTCCCTATTATATAAGTTAAACAATTGAGCAACATGTCTTTTCTGATAATTAACCTTTTCAATCAAGAGTTTCCAGATACTCCGAGGCATGTTACACTTTCAATTTAAAAAAGATATATAAAATTATTACACGCAATACTCTATAGTGTCGCCACAAACAATTGGTCGAAATAACTGCTTTCGATTGGCAAATTGAAACGGAAATTAAATTTTAAGCGGAACTTGTGAAATTTGAAATAAATGTCAAGAATTGGTGTTTTTAGGTAAAGAATCAGAATCCATTTGCATTGTTTGAAAGCAATATGTTCTTGTAACGTTGAAGTAATGAAAGAATACCTAATTGGTGCAACACAGAAAATAAAATGAAAGTGTATATGCCAAAATCTACGTTTATTTGCTGCTGAGGAGAAAAAAAAATATTCAGGTTTCCTCCTATATTCTTTTTTTGAGTGAAAAATTACTTAACTCGTTCTAGATTTTGTGTTTAAGAATTTTTTCTACATTTTGTTAAAGATGTAATTAGGTTACCTGGATAATTTATAAATCTCTGGTAGTTTTGTTATTTTTTACCATAGTCATAGATTTCACAGATTATTTTTTGTAATGAAAAGACCAATTTTAAAACTATAAAATATCTTGGGAAAATTTACCACTTTCCAGAGTAAAATTTATTTTTAAAGCAATACACACATATATATCCTTAGAAAAAAATATTTCTTTGTATATTTTTATTTAAGAATAAAGTATATTTGTGAAAATCTGAGGTATTCTCAATAAATTAGAAAAATTTCATTTTATCTCTATATAAGTGGATGTTTGTGAATATATGAAATCGTATCACTCCAACACACCGTTCATTGATTGATTGATTGAATATTAACGTCGCACTGTTCAGCTACACGAGGGCTTTTGGCGACGGACCACGTAATTTTGAACCATGGTCAAGTGACATGGACGACACCTGAGCTGGCACCCCCCTCTCCTAACTACCACACCACACCAACGGGAGGACGTTTCAGCTCTCGACAGATTTAACGTGCATCGCTGCCCTACACGGCGGGTCTTTAGTGGTAACACACCGTTCAACCGATCACTATGAAAATTGGCATGCATATGTATTTTTTTGTGGAGAAGGTTTTTGTTGTATCCTCTTTGTTGCAGCTTCCCACCAGGTAGCGCTATAGTATATCCACTTTTGCACCGTTTAATCCATCGCCAAGTTGCCAACAGGGTCGCCAAAAATGATGTCAACTTGGCTCTATCGCCAACATTTCACTGTGTTTCTATTGAATCGCCATTATAATGTAAACAACGGCATTGCTTGCGAATATTACAAATTTAACATAAAATAAATACAGCAGAAAGTAGTATTAATGTATTACACACAACCAGATATAAATTATTTACACTCTTTGAAGCGTTCATTACACAAAATGTGTAACAATGTGTTACTTTTGCTGAGCAGAAATCAGCTTAGAAAGGTGTTTTCAAAAATCGACCCACAAGAGAGTTACGGGACATTATAAATAAATAAATAAAGAAACTTTTTTTTTATCAGTTATTAGTTCTACAGGCTTAAAATTTAACAAATATGGTTTTTTGTTCAACTTAGACATGCAAAAAAAACTTTTTTTTGTTTAATTTGCAATTCACGTAAAATTAACTCATTAAAAACTTCTTTATCCTTCAATCTGTATAGCTTAATTTTTTAATTTACCCGTGCGAAGAACGGGTATACCAGCTAATATAATGTAAAAAAAGAACAACTTTTTTTCAATTTCTTTTTCTTAAAAAAAAAAAAAAGAGTATAAATCTCGTGCAATTATTATCGTTTTATAATTAAGGTTATCCAATTTTTTTGCTTGAGTTTGATAGTATTGAGCTTATTGTATAATTACAAAGGTTGTCTTAAATTCACAGCAATGTATTCTGTCACTTTTGGTTTAACTTAAAATTCTACTCTAGAGTTCTGAAAGTGACCGCTGAAGCCTAGTGGTTATAATAGCGAACTCGCGGTTGGCGTGACATGAGTTATAGCCCTCGTGCCACTGAAGACCCCCCATGTAGAGTAAGGGTGTTAAACTCAAAGGCTAACCTAGGCCAACAAACAAGGTTTAACTTTAGGTGGGCCACAAAAAAAATCAATATTCATAGAAACACATGTTTATTTCAAATAACATATTATAATAAACATCAATAAGAGAACGAGAAAAATTTACATTTGACATCTGCTACTACTATCTTTTCTATTTCGGGAGACATTTTTTTTTACATATTATTGTGTGCCAATATACTGACCGGGCCTCGGAAATGTTCCTGGCGGCTTGCGAGTTTGACACCCTTGATGTAGAGGGAATGATGCAAGTTAAATCTGCCGTGGCTCTAAGTCTTCCCGTTGACTTGATGGGGGTATTTTAGAAAGGCGGTGCCAGCTCATTTGTCATCTTCGTCGCTTGACCAAGATTCGAAATTACGATGTTCGTCGCCAACAACCCTCGTGTTGCTTTATAGTAGGACGTTAATAAACATTCATTCACTCACCGGCCCCGAAAATACACTCCAACTTTTGTATTTTTTGTTACTTATTCAATTCAGTACTTTACGCATAGTTATTTACACAACAACAATATCCAACATGGAGCCTTTGTCGCTCCATATTCCACAAAAATAATAATTGTAACTGTAATATCTAACATCGTAATATTCAAGGAATTTAACCGTCGACAGATTCATTCAAAAAATTGAGATTCAATTGCATACATTTCATAAAATTCACATAAGGAAACATCTGCTACATGATCCGAGGACTGCATCATTTGCCTTTAAAATAAGAATTTCAGTTTAAATCGTACATTTTGTAATGTATTTTTATACGTTCAGTCGTTTTCAGCTTCTTGACATTTAAAAATATCGAGTTTTGAAAAATTTCTTGCATAGCAAACTTTTATATCACACATATACTATCTTATTCAAATAACAAGTAAAAATATATATATATATATATATATATAAAAGAATTTTTAAGTCAATTCCTACTTAGATCAAAGAAAAATTTTATTTTAGCTACATATGACAGAATCACGACATTAAGTAGTAATTAATTTTTATTAATTATCATTAAAGTATCGTATTGTCATCCAAAACAACTGTGTATATAAAATTTCAGTTTAACTGAATACTTTAAAACGTGAGAAAAAAACCTTTTCAAGTTTTATCACAAGTCTCCAAGGTCGCTAAGATTGAATTTTAATATTAACGTCGCACTGTTCAGCTACACGAGGGCTAACGGACCACGTAATTTTGAACCATGGTCAACTGACGTGGACGACACCTGAGCTGGCACCCCCTCTCCTAACTACCACACCACACCAACAGAGGACGTTTCAGCTCTCGACAGATTTAACGTGCATCGCTGCCCTTCTTTTATGGTACTGGGATCGAACTCGTGACCAGGCAAGCCACGATCCGATACCTATACCACTCGGCTACCGCGGCCACCCAAGGTCGCTAAGTCACCAACGTGGCTGTATTTGTAATTCTTTGAATAATTAGTTTTAATCAATTAATTTTTATTAATTATAATTAAATTATTGTATTGCCATCCAAAATAAAATCATGTATATAAAATTTCAGCTCTATTGAGCACTTTAAAATGTATTTTATTAACGATTGAAAATTCCACCATGATAAATAAATATATATATATAGAGAGAGAGAGAGTGTGAATTATATATATAATAGTAAGAGAGAGAGAATTGAAAAAGTCAAGAGAAACAATGTTTACCGTTCAACACTTTCGTTGTCTCATTTTTTCCCATTCATATCCATTTTAATCTATATGCATTTAAAATCAATATTTTATTTTAATGCGTCTTCCTCAACAGAAATATTGGCTTGATAATTTTTTTATTTCCCACGTCTAGAATAGTTCACACTCAGCTAAAAGCTGGACATCGTTTCCAGAATTTCTCTTAAATGTCTATGTTGATCTTGTGGTTAAAAGTTACACATAGCATTTATGACAAGTTACAGAATTTTTTTTCTAAGTATAGGAAAAAATACTTTCAATTTTTATTTATCATAGATACAATTAGTGACGCCTTAAGGTTTCCTGAGGCCCTGGGCCCCTATGCAAAAATAGGCCTCATTTGCGACCCTTTTAGTAGACAATAACAAAGTACACGTAGTCAAATACTTGTGTAAACTGTAACCTGTGTAATAAATAAATGTTCGCGACTCACAATCGCACAAAAATAGACACAAATCGACTCTACCAATAGCCGCCTTTTGCCGAAACGATTGTGAACGGTGGTAGGCCTAAACAGGACGACGGACGAGACATAAGGCCCTCTTGCAACCATTACCAGTTTGCATATAGCTCAAAACTCCCGATTTTTCGGAGAATATGCCTGAGAATAATATTTGACGATTAAAATTATTCTGACCATGACCTTATTGAGGCCAAGTCGAGAACAAGAGGAGACCCCTATCAGAACCAGGGCCCTGGGTCAGTTTGCCCATTGCGAAAGAATTAAAAAGTTGATAATTAATAAGTTCATACAATAATGTATATTCTATACTGTAATTCCATACGATTATATTAATTTACTGTACTCATTTACAAAAGGGTGGGGGGCAGCGTCAGTGATGCCAAAAGGTAGGAAATGAACGAGTAACCAAACCATATCACTCTCTTTCCTTACGGCTGTCAGTCCGGGACACGGCGGGTCCATGGGTGGTGGGTAATGGAAGGACTCTCCATTAAGAAGACAAAGAAAAGGAAAAGAGTAAGAGAGCGGAGGGAAAATTCCTCCCGAACCAAAACTGGCAAGGTAAGAACTGAAGGAAGGGAGGGGGTGCTCTGGAAATAGTGGGAGGGGGCGCAACAATTTGAAGTGCCTAGAGCGCCGGGGAGGTTAAAAACGGCCCTGTGCAAAATATGGATACATCTAAAATATTGCATTGTAAAATTTAATGAGACTACTCACAGAAATTATGTCCTATAATAGAAACTGCTACTGTAATTTATTACGTGCACAAGTCAGTTTTAAACGACATTTTTGCGCAAAAATGGTAACAAATGGATTACTCAAAGTTTTGTCCATTGCTGGCCATTATTTCCCGGCCCCCATCCTTTTGAAAGCAAATGAATTCCGCACTGGGAGAATGACTGGTCTTTAGAGAGCGGGTCCTTTTTTTACATTTCTTGTGTTCCTGAGACAGGCCTTGGATTCCTGATCGAAAAAAATGATAGTCTTAGGAGCAATCTTTGACGAATACAGCGAGCGGAGAAGAATATGCCATTCAAGTGTTTCTGAGTAGCTTTTGAAAGGCACTGCAAATTGGTCCTGGATTATCGTGCTGCAAAATCACTTTATTATCCTTCAACTCATATTCCCCCCGGCCGCCGTTACTCTATAAATACTCCTCCTAAACGCATCATTTGTATTCGGCAACGATTCCTTAGAATTGCTTCGTTTGGCTTAGCAACTCATGATATACACCAAATACCTTTGATCCCTGAATATTTAGGTTCGTTGAAGATGCATGGCCGGGCTTATCTCGTAATTTCTAATGCTTTGGAAAGTAATTTTGAGTCCATCTTTCATCATTATTTACAATTCGATTTATGCCAGCCGAGTGACTTGGTTGGTTTGTCGCTGACCTTCTGCGTCCAAGTTTGCGAGTTCGACCCCGGCCCAAGTCGGTGTATTTTCATGATGCAGAAAATCGACAGCGGCTGTGTCGTATAATTATACGCCATGTAAAAGATCTCTAGAGTGCCTGTTTGGCTTAGGTACTCTCGGGAAAATTGAATCATAGCACAGGTTCGCATCGTCAGAACTCAGGTGCCTTGCTCTAGGGAGGAAACTGGACGTCAAAATTACCTTCGGCGATTTGTATCCGCATATATGGTGCCATACTAAAAAGAGATACCAGCTTCCGGGGAATGTACTAGGTCTGTAGAGGTAAAACACCAATTCACACCACAAGAGAATTTTTTTAAAAAAAAAATTTGATTAAAAAAACCCCTCATATTTTAGTCTTTGGAGTACGTCCATGTCTCACGGGTTTAATTCGTAGGATACTCAATTTCCTTGCTTTTGAATCATTCCCAGGGCTTTGATATGCTCACCGAAACCACTTGCTGAATCACTCCTAAGAATCCTGCAAGTACTTCTTGCATTTGACACATGATCCTTTGTTAAATATAATGCCTATTATTCTGCATCTTCAAATGTTTTTGTCCTCCATTCACCTCAAAATCACTACTCTTAAGGTATCCGAACACGTTGAAAATGACTAAATTCGGACAAGACCGATATTTTTTTCTATTTTATTTTTAATACATCGATATATTTGTAGTTAAATAGACCTGTATTGTTAACACTTCAACAAAATAAGATATACTGAAAACTAAAGCCTAATGATTCCGCTTTAACATGAAGATTATTCGATGCGATCTAATGCTACATTCTATCTCAAAGTATAAGCAACAAACAGAATTAGTTTAACTTGAGAAGAAAGGTTACAGAAACAAAATTTGTGTGTGTGTGCATGTTTCTTGCAGTGAAATGTGAAAGTAATTTCGAAGATAAATATTTGCACAATCACACATACGGCAGTGTAAAGCGATAAATATATATTAAAAAAGTTCATTTCTCAGCAATTATAATTTTTTTCGTTGAGTTGGGTGTTACATCTTTGCTTGGTGCTCATTTCTTTGTTCCGAATTTCCGACAGGAAATCGTATACGGCATTTGCGTGACAACATAGCTAGTATGCAATCAACAGATCCAATTTGGGGAACGACCATGGGAGATTACCAGAGCCTAAAATATTAATCGTTGGAACATCGGCAGCTATTAAAATGAAGATAGAATGTCCCGAAGACCTGGTAGTGGACACTCTAGGGTTTAAACCAGCGATACTCAACCTGTGGCCCACCGAGCTTTTTTAAGTAGCCCGGTCATGACCCATTGCTCTGAGAAATTCACTTATTTAAGAACAGTATATTAGAAAAATTTGGTGGTAAATTCATTGACAAGAAATCGAAATATATAAATTTTTCTTTTTTGTTGTCGATGTCGAACGGCTGTGAATTGATATTCTTTTTCTGTTTGTAACGGTTATGTTTACTGATAACAGAGTGGCAACAATTTTATGGGTAATTTTTAACAATCTTTCATATCTTGCAAGAGAAAAATATTTGAACGATTTCGAGGTTGACTGTTTTGCAGTGAAAAACAAACATGGATCACGAAAGTATCGTATTTAAAAGTACCAGTAAACAGGAATCATTCAATGACACTTTACCACCAAGATCTCTTTCAAGAGATGTAAATAGGCTTTATTGAATATTCTTTGCAACAGCAACAAAGTGTTTTGTCGGTGGTAATGTCACAGCAGTAACAAAGACATAATAAAAAGTATGTTATGTTATTGGTAAAAATCATATGAAACCGTTTACTGATGTAAAAATTGTGAAGGAGCGTTTCTTAAATTCTTTTAATTTAGTGTTAGTGACAAAAATAAAACAAAATAACAATTAAAAAAAAGCAAAACAGAAATTATAATATTTTGATCAATTTTCCTAAATTTAAATTTCTAATGTTATCTTGGTCTAAAAGCCTTCCCCCCCCCCCACCATTTAAACTCATGTTGCAGCATGCGTGAAATGGCTGTCATATGTATGCGGCCCAGCAGAAAAAAAGGTTGAGTACCCCTTGCTTAGCGCTACAAAATGGTCCACTGAGACGGGCAGGAAATGATACAAAAAATATGCATGAACAAGAAAAAACAATACAATATTATTATAATTATTTTTTTAAAAAAAACCTCTGCAAAGAGAAGAGGAACAAAATTACATCAGTCTATTGTGTGTTGCTAATGCCCCCTGTCTGACGTAGTCAGATGGAGGCCCACAAAATTCATCATTGCAAGGGGAGAGATGTAAGCCTGTCTTAGCCTTGAGCACCATACAGGTGACAGTACAATTTAGCTCGGTTCCACCCCGATTTCAAGGGAGAACATAATGGGAGAGCCTTGGACATGCCGCGAAGGCACTATATACTTACAAACATCCATGTCTTCTCCGGCATTCGAACCCAAGCCCTATGGCATAGTAGTCAGCATCGCTAACCACTATACCGGATGGGCGACAGTTTATTGTAGATATGAGAAGATTACAAAATATTGAAACAGGAAACTAGCTTACAATGAATCATATTAAAAATCGAATGTAATTAAGAAGGAATTGGCTTTTGTGTAGGTTTTTTACGATGTAATAAGTATGGTAAGATTTTTCATGGAACTTTCAAGTAACAGTTTATAGAAAAATGAAAAAAAAAAAAAAAAAAAAAAATGAAAATAATATAAACTTTTTAATAAGTATAGTTCGCAACACTAAACAAACAACGGAAAGCATTTTGGGGAATTACACTGAATGGCCATGATTATAAAATATGTTGCAACTTTTAATATTTATAACTTAAATTTGGGAGAAATTATCGCAAGTTCTGCTTGCTTGGTGGTCAGGTTCCAAGCACCCCCCAGCTTGAGGACCCGGTGCAAGGCACTGCCTAGCCCAGCGATACTCAACCTTCGACCCACCGAGCCTTTTTAAGTTGTCCATTGCTCTGAGAAATTTACTTATTTAAGAACATTGTATTAAAAATTTGGTGAGAAATTCTTTGTCAAGAAATCAAATATATCTATTTTGCTTTTTGCTGTCGCTTATCATACAAGTACGAATTAATATTCTTTTTTTCTATTTGGAACGGTTACGGTTAGTGATAACAGACAACAGTGGAGAAGCGACAATTTTATGGGTGGAACTAATTTTTAACCATCTTTCAAGCAAAAGGTATTTGAAGGAAATATATCGTTTCAAGATGATTGGGAGGCTGACTATTTTGTAGTGAAAAACAAACATAGATCAGTAATTGTTTGATTTGTCACTAAAGAGCTGTATTTAAAAAATACCAATAAACAGGAAACACATTTAATGACACTTTTCCTCAAAGATCTCTTTCAAGAGGTGATAAAAATAGGCTTTTTTGAATAATCTTTGCAACAGCAACAAAGTGTTTTCTCAATGGTAATATCACAGTGGTAACAAAGACATCCTATGAAGTTTGTTACATTATTAATAATCAAATAAAACCGTTTACTGAAACAAAAATTGTGAAGGAGTGCTTCTAATTTAGTGTTAGCGTCCAAAATAAAAAAATATTAAAAATAATAATTTTAAAAAGTAAAACAGTTATAATACTTTGATCGATTTTCCTCATTTTAAATTTCCAATGTTACCTTGGTCTTAAATCATCCCCCCATTTATACTCATGCTGCGGCCCACGTGAAATACCTAACATATGTATGCGGCCCAGCAGAAAAAAGGTCGAGTACCTCTGGCCTAGCCCATTGGTAGCTATGCCACTGACCTTGGCTGCCAGAAAATATTCCTAAAGAATATATTAAAAATCATGGTCATTCTTTAGGTTTTTGAAACTTTTTTGGCTTTGAAATAAGATGTATTAAAGCTGTACAATTTTGCACATTAATTATAGGTTTAATGTTAAAATACTCTGACGGGGTTTTGGTATATTCGGGTAAAATATTGTTCGGTGTTGAACAGATAATTCAGTTCACGTGTAAACTTTGAGCGAATACGAGCGTATGGAGAACATTTAAATAAAACTCTTTCTCTGAGTCCCAACCATATAATTTGTGGTGTAAATTTTTATTGTAAAATATGATAATTGAACCAAAGAGTGAACAAATATATATTTCAAAAATCGATCAAGATATAAATTTAATTTTTCTAGAAACAATGTGTAATTATACACAAAAGCAAAAGAAAAAACAAAAATGTAACAGAATAAAATCTTTCTAAACCTTTACAAAAAATATGCATACAATAAAAATGAAAACTACAGATTTTTGCCAATAATTTTTTATTTCCACAAAAAAAAAAAAAAAAAAAAAATTTACAATGAATTTAAAATTGTTAAATTTCTCTAGAGGTCTGAAAATATAAGCAATTTTCGAATAGGTATAATTCTTTTTTAAATTTAAACTAAAAATAATTCGAATCTTTTGCACATTATTTACAAAGGAAGGGGCTTTAGAAAATAATAAAATGTTTAAAATATAATCTTAATTTTAAAAATTATAACCATGTGAAAATAAGAAACTTTTCTATAAGAAATATTTATTAAGTTTTACGTTGCACAAGCTATTTTCTAAAATAGTAGCTTTAATTACTGTCTATAACTTGATTAATAAAGTTAAATGTATTCTTATTACACTGTAGCTATTTTTATATAAATAGAATAATAACTTACATATTTTATAATAAATGAAATATATATATTTTTTAAAAAAATTTAAAAATTAAAATATTTTACAAATATTTTGAAATACAAAAGATATATAATACTAAAACTAGGTAGGGTTTAAAGAGTATTATGCATTTTATAATTCAATACAGTTTTATACATTAGAGGCTACTATTTTAGAAAATAGTGAGTGCAACGCAAAAAATACTTATTATTGATTATAGAATTTTCATAGGCTTATGATTTTTAAAATTATTATTATATTTTAAACATTTTATACTTTTCTGAAGCTCCATTCTTTTATAAATAATGTGTAAAAGATTTGAATAATTTAATTTAAATTTAAAAGAATTATACCTGTTTGAAAATCGCTTATGTTTTCAGACCTCTAGAGAAATTTAACAACCCTGAGACACCTCAACAAACAATCAAAATGTGATATTACAAATAATACATATTCATAAATATATAACTCATAAAAGCATTGAATATAAATTTTCAGAATGGGTATTAAGAGAAAGAATAGGCTCTTCACATGAAAAACATAAAAAATATATATAAAAGAGGACAGGATAGTGTGTATAAATTACTAAACCATTCAACAGATATATGTACAAATTATTCTAAAATATCTTTTTTTTAAAGGAAAAAAGTTTTAAAAAATTAAATAAGTAGTAGTACATAAAAGATCATTTTGACTCTATAAATAAGCAGATTTTAGAAGCAGTGAACACAGCAAAACATTACTCACTACTACATAAGCTAAAGTAGGGAGAAGAGAAAAAATGACATTTTATTTTTCTGTAAACTACAAACTATAAATGTTTATATACATTTAAAAAAAACTAATTTTTTTTTAACAAAGTACTTTTTTCCATGACATATAAAAAAACTTTACTCATATTCAAAATAAAGCATCTCATTATTCACTCATGTAACCAGTGTCATATAAAGGTTCAAAATGAGATTTTTGTTGCTTTACAATGTTACCTATAAATTTAATTTTCTCCTGTATTTCATGCAGTTTTTCTTCTTGCTCTTGAATATTCTAAAATTGCAAAAAAAAAAAAATGATTTAAAAAAATGCATTATGTATGGATATTAATAGAATGTAATGTTTTCAGCAACTTCAAGTAACTCTGAACAAAAAAAATCCAGCATATTTTATGTTACATAGAATTAAGACACACACACATAAAAAACTTTTCTTTATATATATATATATATATATATATATATATATATATATATATATGTGTGTGTGTGTGTTTTGATAATATCATTAAGGAAAGCCATTCATTTAATTGTAAAATACAGAAACATATATGCTTTCTTATATGATAAAAAACAAAAATAAAAGCATTTTACATTTATGACATTTTAAATACAATGATACTTTAGTACATGTTTACTTTGAAATAAATTCACTCTAATTTATGTTTCGTTTTGAACATGACTTGTGTGCATCAAACTGTGTACACAACTGATGGATAAACATCAAAAACTTGGCAAGTACCATCATCCTAAAAATGCTCTCACAAGCCATAATAACATTTTCAGTAAAAGTCAAACCTGATTATATTTCAATGAAGTTCAATTAGAGTAAAGAGAAGATTAAAATTTGTTAAGCTTTTATTTATTTCAACTAATTGCTTAACTTTCTGAACTACTCATCATAAATAGGACTTTAGCAAATACCCTCACCAGACTCGGGAGATGTCACCTGAGAAGGATGAAAATCCAGAAAGATGGAGCAAGAACATACCTGCAATGTAGGAATTGCAGACCTGACCCCAGACCACCTGTTCTTTTGTCCAGTCATTCTGGAGATCTTGCATTGAATTAGTGATTGTCCTCAGAGCTAACTGTATTAGGACAACTGTCTGGACATTGCCATCGTGGTATATAGGACCGAAGGTCCTATATGAAAATAACTCCATTTCCGTAAACACAACGACCAACCAATTGCTTTTGTATGAGAATATATATTATGTAAATTCGGGTTCGAGGATTTTATGCTATCAGTCTCAAAGAGCAAAACAATTCTTCCGGAGCGATGAAAATTTAATGTAGAAAAAGAATCCTTGAAATACAGGATACAGCACTAAATTTCACTTAATAAATCTCAGTAGGTTTTCACACTTTCTTCAGCACTCAGACACAAGTATCAGTATCTAAAAGTACAACTATATTAAATTTACTTGCAAACAACTAATCGTTATTGGACTCTTCAACAGTCAAAACTATAGTGACTCAACTTCAGTATGTGACTGCTATTTATGTCCTAAGTGGCGATTTTCAAGCACTTTTTCAAAAGATCCCCTTTGGTCACGGATCATGATGTTAAAAGATTTCTCTAACAATTTCCAATATCCATATGGCCACCAACTTGCCGAAAGTGATGCTAACTTGGCTGTATCGCCAATATTTCGTCAAGTTTCGATTGAAACGTCATTATGAAGTAAGGGCAGCATTACTTGTAAATAGTACAATTTTTATCATAAAATAAATACAACAAAAAGTAATATTAATATAATAAACATCCAACTCATTATTTACACTATTTTATGCATTAATTACACAAAATTCATTGCAATACATATTGCTTAAATAATTTAATTTACGCACATCAATGTAAAACATCTTGAGATTAGTTTTATCATTTCCCCCTTATTCTTATGGAAAAAATTAAGTCAGGATGTAGAACAGATTAAGAACATATATAAAGGTATCACTTACAGTTTATTTTTTTAAAGCTATGTTAATGTAAAGGATATTGTAGTTTATCTCGAATTAAATAAAAAACTGTGATGCAATGTTTTTCACATAGCAGAAACACAAAATACTACTAAAATTAAAAACATTTATAAAAGAAGAAACTGCGAAATCTGATTACTTCTTTAAAAATAAAGACAAATTTATTTCCTCATCACAGCTAATAATTCTTTCAAAATTTCTTTATTGCTTATGAAACACACTAAGTTTTATAGCTTGAAAAAGGCATTAAGTACATTTTAATTATTACTAAAATCCCTTCTTAAATACAAAGTGATGAATGAATACTGATTGTGATTAAATAAAGATGGAATGGGAAAGAATAACAAATAGAGTAAGAAGAAATCCTATAATTAGTCTTGCTTAGTTATTTAGTATAAAATGAAATAGATTTATCTGGAATTATAACTAGAAAGTAATACACACAGTTCTTTAAAAATTATATAAATAGCAATAATAAAATATACAATAATCTGAGATAATTGAAATTTTTTGTAAAAATTCTATGAAAGTATACGCTTTTATTTACTTATTTTTTTGAAAAATTGCAATTATCTTAATATTTACAAAGGTTTTTAATATCTTATGCCAATGGCACACACAGACTTCTTTCAAGGAGGAATTACATTTTAAAAAAATGTTGATGAATGCACCAACACGTCTCTATGAAAAAAATTAAGAAATTTTTTGTCTATGGGAGGGGTTTGAGCCCCCAAACCCCACTCATGTGTACACCACTGTTTTAGAGTTACATTATTCCAATATTGCACAAATTGATAGCTTATATGTATATATTTCTTTGGTAAAAGAGAATAATAATTATAATTATTAAACCAGTATTCCTAGTTTAAAATGAAAGACTGAAAACACAATTATAGAGGGTTCCTATGCATAACAGGTGACTGAAAATATTTCATCATTTAGTAGAAAAAGTACATTACCTTGCATTTCATTGAAATTTAAATGTTCTGATTGGTCAATAAAATATAATACTTTGCTTCAATGGTCTTTCAGATCTCACCCCCCCCCTCCCTCACACACACCACCACCATAATAACTATTTCAATGAATCTAATTTTTTTTGTAAACTTATTTAATATCGAAAACTGAACTCTTAGCCTTAGGTCCAATCAGTGTTGGCATGCATGAATTTATCATCTTTAAAGTAATGAATGAATAAGTAACACTTCTAATTTCAGTGGATCATTAAAATAACTTTTTCAAATATTTCTTTAATTATCATATGTTGTTTAATGTGTATTATTTATGAACATAGTGTTTAATTATTGACCGAATGAAATGTTGCCTGAAAGTTCAAAATTGAATTCCAAGACTATTGTGTGAATCCAACTATTTAACAAATTTAAATTCTAGTATTGTAATACAGGTCATTTGTACTCTATGTGTGAAAACGATTTTGATAGTTAATTTTTATCAATAAATACCGTATTTTTTTAGGAAATTTGCTTCTATCTGATAGTAGTGATTCTTGACACAAACTACAGCTTGAATTTTTCATGAAAGCTAACTTTTTCTTAGCACTCCCATACAAATTTTACTTCATTCCAAAGTCTATTCAGTGTTCTTGGATGCTGTTTTCCTAAGGCTTGTTTTAATAAACTGAAAGCACAGAAGTCCTTTATCAATGTCCTTTTCATATAAAGTTGGAATTCTTCTGCCTAAAATGGTTCTAAAATAGTCTGCTGATAGTAGAATAAATAAATTTTAGCTTTACTTGAGACCTTTTTGATTTGTTAGACCTTTGTTGTTGTTAGAGAAACCAGCAATTATCATGAATCCCTTTGGGAACTTTTCTGCATACTGAACTTTTCTGTACAGTGATTCCCATCAGTTGAGCAATAGAAAATTGATCTCTACAATTTGCTTTTCTTTCAACAACGTGTTTTAAAAAAGGAGACAAACTTTAGGTTTAAACCTCCATTTTAACTTTAAATTCTTATAAATGATTTTAATTACAGTTTTGGAAGACATTCCTAGTTTCAATGCAATGAATCTTTAAGTACGTAGATTTTTTTCAGGATCAGATACTTCAGTTTCTTGATAGTTGCCTGCGTTTAAACAGTCTTAGGAAATTTCATGGTCATGTTTTCCTTTTTACCTTTCAAATTTAATATGTTATGAATACCTTTGATTGAAATCAATTACTGAGATTTTTACACCGCTTTTTAATTTGTTGATACAAATATTTCTCCTTGGAGAGCGTAATGACATAACCTTCCCGCCATATTTCATTTTTAGGATTTTTATAATAAATCTTTTATTTTACATTCGAATCAAAAGAAAACATTAGCAGACAATTGCTCTAAGTTCTCAAAATTTTATCTCAAAATGCAAACGAGAAAATAAATTAAAAAATCGTTTCCATAAATTGTGAACGACCTTCTTCCATCTTCTTCAACTTAAAATCTTTCCCACCCTGATTAAATATTTTCATGTGAATTTTAGATGTTTCAAAATGCAAAAAACTATTCGATTTTGTTATTTCTAATAAATAAATAAACAGCGCATACGAAAGCAAACATTAACAATGCTTCAATGGAATAATTAAAATGATTTTGTCTCCGTTTAAGTATCATAGCTGATGTTAAATACTTTGTAAAAGCATATCCATTTATACTTACTCTTTTAGCAGAAGTCATACTTTCACAAACAGTTATTAACTCCTCAGTTCTATCAGAATATGAAGAACTAGGAAAAGATGCAGTTGGTATTGATACACAATGTTCTATTTTTGCTTTTTTCTGTGAAAATAAGATAACATATATAATTTATCAAAAATGTATTAAAAAAATTACCTAATACATCTATGAATAACAACCAATGGATTTAAAAACAATATACATAAGCAACTGATATTGATGTTAAAAATTCGAAGTTTTTATGGAATTACAGCTGAATATTTATTTAATGTAGTTAAATCCTGAAAAAAAAGTTTGTTATGTGGAAACTTCACCACATAGAGATTCATCTTTCGATATAGTTTATGTTCTTCGATCCAAAAAAGTTCACCAAATAGAGGTCTGATGGCATGAACTTTATTTTTGAAAACACTGCATTTTTACAAAGTTCCTTAATACTTTATACCAGGGGTCGGCAACCTTATAGCTGTGGTGTGCCAAACCAATCTACCGATATAATTCAAAGTTCCATGCAGTAGGAAATATTTGAAACAATTCGATTCCTATAGCAATGTATGCTGAATTAGAGAATACAGGTCAAAAATACAGATTGAGAGGTTTTGTGTATTGATTATGTGTCATTTAAAGATATTTATTAACATAAAAATAAGCAACAAAAATTCTGTCAACATAAAAAATTAGCAACATAAAATATAAGTAAAATTTTAATGCAAATTTTTTCTCTGCAAAGCTCTACCTAATATCCTAAAATATCAGGGATATAATTTGTGATTTTCAATTTGACATGATTCTGAATTTTTGTGAACTCAAAATATATTTCATATGAGCAATTTTTTTTTTTTTACATTTATATGCAGAACCAAAAGCAGCAAAACAGAGCAGAGCATAAGCATTTTCTTCAAACAAGTTGTTCAGGCAATGTCACACAGCAATTTAAAATAGCTGTTGATTTAACAAGTTATCTTCCAGATCTTTTCTTAATCCCATAAGTTCTGCTTTCAATAATTCTGAAGGTGTTTTTTTTTTCTCATGATGCAACAATGAGTGAGATTTCATTTTATAAATATCATACAATCATTTTAATTTGAACTGAATGTTCAATGCTAAGAATGAACCATATTTAAACAGATTTTTTTTTACATCAATCATACAAACTACTCTCAAGCAGATTCTGCAGAATCGTTAAGTGATAAAGAGCTGAGAGTAAGAATTATTCTTTAAATAAGAATTTGTGAGGCATAAAGAGGAGAGACAAAGTGATTTAACTTTTCCTCATAACTTTGTAGAATGGTGCAGCATGCCACAGGTTACCAACCCCTTTATATATCCCTCCTAAAGCAATAAAAAAAATTTTTAAACTTTTATTTAAAAAAAATATTTTTAAAAAAATTAAAACACACCTAAATTTACAGAGTGAATTACAAACACACAGATATTTATATTTCCTTGGAAAAAGATAAATTAATTACAATTAATTATACTAGTGCTAGTTTGAATGAAAACTTGAAAATACTATTATAGTAACTAGAATTCTCAGAAGAGATCAGTAAAAAAAAAATAAATAATAATAAATAAATAAAACAATTTAAAATGTTTCATGATTCGTAAAAAAATGCAAATTTTGACAGAATTTTATATAAATTTATAAATATCAAAATTGCACTTATTTTACCACACTTATTCTACCATTATATTTTTTGTTAGCAGCTATACTAGTCATTAATTATATCATTTGTGAACAATTTAATAATGCATTGCATTTAAATCACTCTCATATGTATCAAGCTAAATTAAACTCAGTGGCACAACAGCCCATGAGGGCCAAGGCTTACTGTATCCATCTCAGTTTCCGGGACCTTGGGCGCTAAGTTACATGAGCAAATGTTCCGGATGGGTGGTCAGTCTGACACAAAACTCCCTGTGTTTAGTTCCTAAAAGCAAGCTTGGTACTCATTTATCAATCCACTGAAGGGATCAAAGGCTGATTTGCTTGGCCTTGTCCAGCCCGGGAATGGAACCCCGGACATATGACGCAATACGCTACCACTCGGTCACTGGTCTTCATGAATCAAGTGCATTATAATAATCCTTAAGTAGTTGCAATAAATGGAATTTTACAGAAAAAAAAAACTATGCACAAATTTCTTTTAAGACATTACGCTACTCTTAGACTTGAATGCACATGCAGCATGTAAATAAGGATGCACCTAAGCATGTTCAAATTCAAGATTTAAATTCTATCTAATCTACTTGGAGTAAGTGTACAGATGCATATGCAAGCAGTAAATTTACACATTGGCATCATATTATCACAATATTTTTAATATTGTTGTTGACACTGTGGGTGTGACTAACTCATTGACTAGTGGCTTTTTGCCACTTGTTTTAGTCACGGAATAAAGCTTGTAAACAGCAGTTGTTTTATTTTTATGACCTATAGTGTTAGGATAACTACTAATTATTTTAGTTCTTGTTATGAACTTTGAATCAAAATAGGAACATAATTTAAAAAATTAATTCGTATATATGACACCATCTACTAAAAAGAATTTTCATTTTTGTTGTATTTAAAATGATTATTTTTGGTCAGATAGACCATGTGGCTCTCTCATTGACTAATGGATTGTGTGTTTGTAAAGGATATAACTACCTTGAACAGATGTTTTGGCAGCTTAAAAAAGCCTACATAACAAAATCTTTAAAAATAAGTTCTAATGAAATCAATGAACTAGTTAAATTTTATATAAGAAATAAAATCAACCATTTAAACCATTTCCAAGATAAATTTGATTACCTAAAAACTGAATATTATTCAGTAATAAGAGATGAACAATTAGATAGTTGCAAGAGTGAACTGAATGAAACTAAAGAACTTTTCCAGAGGTAAGATTTTAGATTCAAAGCAAATTAAGACTAAAAAAAAATGCAATGATAAAAACAGTGTTGAATCAGAAATTAAACCTTAAGCTTACAGAAATACCTTCATCAAATTTTAATGGTAACTATGTGAAATTGGACTATTTTTAAATCACAATTGAACAGTACTGTTACACTGAATGAACTATTATCAGATTCTCGGCATTTTTACAATCTATTAATGGCAATACTAAACAAATAAAAGGCAAAGATGATGCTTTTGATTCTTTATTTAATGGCCTTAAAAACCATTTGGAAAACAAAAGAATTATAGTAAACAGTCATCTGAATGATTTAATTATGTTCAGAAAATATTCAATTTGAGTCTGCTGAAAGATGCACGCAGATAGTGTATTAAAACAAAACAAAAGAAAAAAAGCTTTGAAATTTTTGCATAACTTTGGTGAAACTTTATTATAATTTTGAAAAATTGGATAAAATAACTTGTACAGAGTTTGGAATGATGGACATCTATTGATTTATCTAGCTGGAATGCATTTATTTCATTTCTACATGACAGATGCCAAATACTCGAAAGTTTACAAAAAGGTAGTTACTATAATATGAACATAACTCCTGCTTATCAAATAAAGATGAATAATTTTGTTTTGAATGCTAAAAGTATGTAATGCTATTTGTGTAAAAATTAATTCTATTTTTTGTTTAACCCTCTTGCTGCATAGCACTACCTTTACTACGTGTACTTTACCTGTGGAAATCGCAGGATACGCAGTGAGAGGGTTAAATGTGGTTCTTTTTTCACTTTGAACCTACTTCAAGATTCAAATTGTCAATGACTGTCTATCTTCAATCCATTTTTAAGTAAGTGAAAATGTAAATATAGTTAGCAAAAAAACAAGTCATTTTAAGAATAATAATTATCCTTTGAAGCCCAGTGGCTGAGTGGTTAGTGCATCGCGCTTCCACACCACAGGTCCAAGGTTCAAACCCCAGCTGGGCAAGGTTGACTCAACTTTTCATCCCTTCAGTGGGTCGATAAATGAGTACCGAGCTTGCTTGAGAACTTAATACTGGGGGTTTCGCATCCAACTGACCACCTGACTGGAACATCTGCTCATGCACCTCAGGCCCCAAGGTCACGTACACTGAGTTGAGCACAGTAGGCCTTAGTGCTCATGGGCTGTTGCCCCACTGAGTTCAGTTTAGTATGAATTGAATTACTAGCTTCTTAGATAGTTAAGTAACCTCAAACAAAGTTCTTAGCATTGTTGATTCCAACTGCGTAATAAATTAAGCACTCATGCCTTTGTTTCCCATTATTTTTCTCATGCTAAGTATAAAAAACCCCTTAGTTTTGGCTACTGCTATAATTTATGTCAAAAATAGAAAAGGACAGTGTTTAATAAAGGACAGTATTTTGCTTCATTGTGGCAATCAGGTTTCAGTAAAATCTTCTGAATTTGCAAATAGTTTTCATTCAAATCAAAGAAAATTCATATTTCAGTTATGAATTTGGCTTACAAGTCATTTAGAATAAAGAGAAAAATTTCTGCTATGATTCTAATTCTTGATGAATCATATTTGACATTTATTGACTTGTTATTTCTTCTGAAAGTCATGTATTTTTAATGCCAGCTAATTAAATATATAAGTTTTGGATTTCACAAAATAACTGTTAAGCAAATGTTAATTTTCTTAAATAAAGTCAAATGGATACATTTATTAGAATTGAAGTTTTTGAAATATATTTTGTGGGAAAACACTATCTCTTATGAACTCATTGCTAATGAAGGAAGTGGTGTTTGGATACATAATGTATAGTTCAATTAAGGGTGTTTTTCAAACACAGCATACAGGATTTATTCCACAACTTGACATATTAGAAGGAAATGTAAAAAAAAAAAAAAATGGGAGCAGGTGAATGTTGGGAGATTTGTCTACTTTAGAAAAGGAAATAGAATGGAATGAGAAAAGATTTTGAGAAACATATGGCAGAAATAAAATTTCCAGGAAATAAACAGTAAACTTACCATTAAAGGAAAATTAGAATCTGGATGAGTTAAAATGTTTGGCTAAAGCATGATTATACAAATTATGGAGAGTAGTCAAAAACCATGAGATGGATTTTATGGAAGAATATCAGAAATTAAGACATATGTAGGAAATCAGATTGGAAACAATTCAGATTACTACATCCTGCCTTATCTTGGAGTGCTTACATAGCAAAAAACAAAGCTTTATCATATTTGATGAATTGGCTCCTTCTTCAAATGATATCTCATCAAATACAGTATATTCTGGCATATTACATTCACCTGTAACTTAAAACTAAACTTTTAATTTCTACCTATATTCTCCACATAGTACACACTTTTCTTTACAAGAAATCTGAAATGTGTATGTGTGATGCTTTTATCATTTGAAGCCATATATTCAAAAGATCTTCCCTGGCCTTAGCAAGCAATGATATTTTGAACTGATAAAAGAAACAATATATGTGCAAAGAGGTGCAAATCCAGTATAAATAATGCTTCAAACATGGTAAGTTGTATTCAATGTAGATGTACACAAGAATATTACTCTAGAGTTTTGAGGAAAGAGACAATTTGGGGTAAAAATGCATTTTTGATCAAATGAATGAGTGGAATAAGGAGTCGCGTGTGTTTTCTTTTTCTTCAGTTCTTTGAAGTAATGGTTTTGAGTCAGCTTTAAAGAGTTAAACCACATTTGCTTTACTTGAAATAAACACGGATGATCCTTTTAGTAATAAAAATGGGTTCTAGCAAACAAAACAAGCACAGTGCTGGTTTTAAATCCAAACTCATTTAACATGTAAAAGAAAATTGAAACTGTATTGAGTTATATTAGTAGTATTAGTGAAAGCTCCAAATGCAGAGTGGTAGATAAATGAAATCATGATAATTAATATGCCAAAGAACAAGTATACTCTGTATAAAAAAGAGGAGCAAAATGGTTTATTCTAGAAGAAAATGTTGTGAACAGGGTCCTAGAAAGTCGCCAAAATAGATTAATTGTAACAACAGAGTACAATTATTTTCCTTAAAGAGGCTTTAATAGAATACAAGTAAAAGTGAAATCCTTAAGGCAACTTTGTGAGTTAGTACAGTCAATTTAAGGCAAGGAGAACAATTAAGTTCTATGAGGAAAAACAAAGTTTCACAAAGACTTCAAAAGATTTAAACAAATAGATAAGTTACCCAGAAGTATGATTAATCACCTACAAAGATAAAAAAAAATACTTACAGTTTGGATATACGAATGAAAATAAAAGAATTGCTGTGAAAGGAACAAAAATGGTTCACATAAATAAGGTTATCTCTCTCAAAAGTCCCACTTCACTAGAACACTTTCCTATATAGCAGACAACACAAAATTAAAACCTGTGGTTATTTTTCAAAGAAAGACCATTCTGAAATGTAATTTCTCAAAAGGTATTTTCATTCATGTTCACAATGGTGCCATACATACTTTTTTATGTGTATGGGGAGGGATGAATTCCCCTCAAATGCATGCCACAGGAGAAAAAACTCAAATGAAAAAATTATAGAGAAATTAACATTAATATTGTGTATGATAATATAAATGGTTAACTTACAAAGATTAAAAAAGAAATTATATCAAACAACTCACTAAATTTTGTCGTTCATGCTTTAATTGCATGCTATATACTCTGGAGCATTGCTTTGGAGTATGTTTTCTTTTATGAGCTGTATTTTCCAAAGCATTGCTAAGTTTTGACAGAAGAGCATCTTTTGTTTCTTGTTTTTGTTCTTCCTTTTCATCAGTAGAAAGAGTTTCCTTGTTAGCAACCCACGGCAAGCCATTAACTGTCACATTTTCTTGAATAGTATTTTTGAAAACCTGAAATGCAGAAATAATAAAAATTATCATAAATTAATATATTTATATTGTTACTACCTTTAAACTCAATAAGTTCTTTAAAATTTTTCTTGCCAATCTTAATAAAAATATTCCTGCAAAAACTAAAAACAAACAAAAAAAAAATGGTAGAAGTTACAAAATACATGACATACAACTTACAAAATAATAATGGATAAACAATTACTAAATATATTGTCTGTTAAAAACATTGCTTTTGTATAAAAATTAAATATTATAAGTTTTTATTTTAATCCAAACAATAAAATTATTTTAGTTTCCATCAGAATATTGGATATTTTAACTCAATGTAAACTTTTCATTTAAATATGCTGAAAATCTTTTCCGATACCAAACCAAAATTTTGAAGGTTGATTATTAAGAAGATAATAGTTATTCGAATATACAGTGGTACCACAATAAAGTTGTTGTTGTTGCTAATGCCACCTTGTCTGACGTACCACAACAATAAAGTAGAATTAACTGCTTTAACAAGCAAACAACAACTTTATGTCTCAATAATTTATAAAGCATTTTAAGATTAATTTTCAACCTTCATAATATATATTTTATCTGTGAACGATTACATATTTTTTTTAAAATTTAATCATTTAATTGCAATTACTACAAATATAAAATATTTTCAAATTCCTAATTCAATATCTTACTAAAAACTTTACCAGACATTCAGAGCATATATGAGTGGTACTTAATCAGTGTTCTGTGGAACACTAGTACTCTGAAAATGAAAAGGAACTCTATGTTCTTAGTTAGCAATAAATATATGTACTTTATTTTATTAATTGTGCTTAGCAAAAATCATGTAGAAATGTTATTTCTCCAGCTTGTAAAAAGACCATGCACTGTTGGTTTAAAAATTTAAGCAAAATTTATATCAATGAATGGTCAGGCTCAGAATGGCGGTGTGTGGAGAAATATGAAACGATGCACATGGTTGCCAATTAAGCACTAACCACACAAGTGAAATTGAAGTTGCCAATTTGGTGAGTTATCTTGAAAGTTAGCATGAGGTCATTATATATAGAGAGAGAACGAAAGTACCAAACATTATTTTTATACATACATAATTATAATTTACCTTGAATTTTACACCAAAAAATTACTTTTGGAGTTATCTATATTTTAATTGGAAACTTTACCAAAATTTAATAATATAATAACAAATATTTTATATATTATGAACTGCAACATTATTTATTATCCGCCTTATACATACAGAGAAGTTTCTTCTCTCAGAAATTATAGCAGACAGAAGTATTACAAAGGTTCCAGATGATAAATTTCATCTAGCAGAAATAAGTAAAAACAATGAATATAACAGAATATAATGAACAAGCTTTATTATAAAATAACTAGGCTGTGATCCATTTTTGCATTATGAAACAAATACTAAAATGTTAATTCATTGTAAAACAAATTTTTACCAAAATATTCCCTTCCAAATCGAAAAATAAATATAAAATCCCAAAAAGTGAAATGACTTTCAAATTGAACATAAAATTTTTAAAATATTGTGTAAAAAAGTAAGAGCATAAAGATTTGTATTAATAGAGCTTAAAGCTGTTTTCACCAGGTGCACAAGAGTCTATTTGCATCTCTAAGTGGCCATAGCCACAAACTGACGGCAGGTGTTGCCAAGTCGCAGGTTTGAGTCCTGATGCCACTGAAGACCTGCCCTCTAATAGTGCTGATGCATGTTAAATCTGTTGTGGTTCAAGGTCCTCATACTGGAATGGCATGAGAGTTACTTGAGAAGGATGCCAGCTCAGGTGTTGCTCTTGTCACTTGACCATGGTTCCAAATTATGAATGTTGCTTTAGAGTATGATGTTAATAAAGACTCACTCATTAAGCTCAGGACTTTTCTTTAAACAAAAAAATATATTAAATTTTAAAGAAAATTTACATCTATTCTTCAACTAAGCAATGTTTCCCTTTAAAATGCAAAGTGTGAACTCCTTATTTATGCAATGTAAGAGATTAAACCTAAATATGGAACACATTTTATGATAGAAAAATGGATCAACTCTAATAAAAATTATTTGTATAACATTACACCTTCAACCAATTCATCAAATGCAGCCAATAGTGGAAAACTGTTCCCACACTTGTAAAAACACAATAATTTTGTTTGCACATACGATGACAGCGGTTGAATCCTAGGAGGACCCACTTTTGGTCGCCAAATTTTGAGCGATAAAGGTTACAATATGGTAACCCTTCCATTTCATCAAAAAATTTGGATTTTCAAATCACCGCAAAAAATGGCAACCCTAAAAAAAGTGCAACATTTTTCGCTTTTTCCGAAAAAACGTCATTTTCACATTTGACTTCGCTGGAGAAGGTTTGCTCTCCACCGGTTGTTGTTAAGAATGGCGTGTGAAAGGAAATTACTTGAAAGTGAGGCTACGACAGGTTTCTTTGTGCTCCTGGGCACATAGGGGAAGAAAGAGACGTTAGAATGGTGTATGAAAGCTAATTTAATTGCTTCTCGTTATGAATGTCCGAGGTGTAAAAAAAATATGCGTTTGCAAAAGCGAAAGGTTGACGGCTAGGAATGGGTTTGCCGCAACCAGTCGAAAGATAATCGCCACGACGTCGTTCGGAGTGTGAGAAAGGGCACTTGGTTTAACGAAAGCAAAACTTGCTATAACTATTATCTTGCGTTTGACGAGATATTAGTTTGGCAAGAGCATGAATGCGTTCGTGGTGAATGACTTAAAAGTTAATAAGAATAAGACATGTGGTGGTGATCTAACGATCACAAGTTGGTGAATGAGAATTTTCATAAATTCCTTGCATCCATCGCAAGGGTGTATCCACCAACAGATCATGACGAAATGCAAGCGTAAGGTAAGTGCTTTTTAACATTTTTTAAAATGATTGATTTCATGTATTTCTTCGATTTTATCTTTGCGAAATTCCCCTTTCGTCCTTTTTTAAAAATGTAAATCATGTTGTAGACACTGGTTTTAGAATGCTTTTTTAAAATGAATTTCATTGCTTTTTCTCCGTTTTTTTCTTTATATAATGATTAATTTAATGTATTTATTCGATTTCATCTTTGCGAAACGCCCATTTCACCCCCCCCCCCGCTGACGCATGCGCTTCCCAAGAGTTTTTCGTCATTGACGCCTTTTTGAAAACCTTCAATTTGGCGCTTTTTGGCGAAAAAATTTTGGCGCCAAAAACAGCAGTGGGTCCTCCTAGGATTTTACCGATGACAGCATTTGGCAAAATTGGTCAACAATATGTTGCTTCTAATCTCAGATTGTATAGCAATGCTAGACAATCAGGCTGAATGCTGCTAGATTCATTTCAGGACTCCGACCCAGCTGTCCGAATGACATTGTGCTCTTTGAGAGTAACCTTCTTCCACTATTGTTAAGATCTTATTATTGCCATTAAAAATATTACAAGCTTTCCAGTTTCGATAACCAGCATAGAACCTCTGCGTATCTTCGCGAATGGACTGACAATCAACGTCTGAAGAAACATAACCCTTTTCTCTTACAAAGAGGCTGAGTTTGCTTTCTGCTAATGTGGTCAACAGTATAATACAAAAGTACCATACATGCTTCTCTCCATACAATGGCAAAGTCAGGCAGTAATATTAATGTTAAAGGAATTTTTTTTATCAGAAAAACTGTTTCAATTTTGGGTTCTAAATCTTTAGAAACTAGTTTGATAACGGGGGTAATGGCGCCATCAGCACTTCTTGTTGCTGGAATGGAATCCAATATGGCAGCCCAGTGGTATATAATTTAATGATACACAATAATTTTAAAGAATTGTCTTGAAATACATTGAAATGTATTTCAAATGAAGGATATAAGAAGAGATTGAGAATAACCCACATCAATAAATAAATAATGAAAATCAATATTATGTAATAAAAAAGTAACATGTACTAATAATAGTATTATAAGCAGCATATAATAATCTTATAATATTATTTTATCGTAATTATACATAATATTCATATAGTATGATGTAATAACAGTTATAAGAAATAATAATCATATAATATAATTTAATAGTAATTATAAAAAAAGAATAATTTTTGTATTGTAAAAAAAATAAAAATAATGCATAAAAAATTACTCGTATTACATAATTGTAAATAACAGCATAATTATAAATAAATAACAAAAGAATATCTGTAAATAAACAAAAATAGTTATAAATAAATAACATAATGATAAATAAATAAAAATAATAACTATAAATAAATAATAATATTAATTATAAATAAGTAACAAAATATGTAATAATATTTATAAATAAATATTAAAAGAAACAATTATAAATAGTGAATATTATATGATTATTACACATAGTAATAATTGCATTTTTGTATTACATTATGAATAAAATAATTAAATAATATATGTTAAACTTAATTATGAATATCAATTACAAAGTACTAAAAGCTAGCAATATAAAACTTCCACACTGCAAGTTTCTTCAATGAATTTTATCGAACAAAGAACATAAAAAAAAGAAGCATTTTTCAAACAAAAATAAACGATTTATAGCTATAATTAAAAGCACACAACACTTATTCTTTTAAGAAAAAATATTCTAGTACTCACTCATTTTAGAAATATCCATATTCGAAAATAGCCCAAAATAAAACAGAAGATGGGGGAACAATGAACAATTACTCTGAAAATGGTTAAATTTTTAAAGGAGTCAATTAAATTTGTCTGAAATTAATAGGGTTACCGCAGGAAAAAACTAATAAAAGTTATTTCTAATATACTTTATCACCATGGCAACTATATCGACAGACGATAAAAGTATTAAGGGAACCATATTGAAATGTTATCGCCCATCTTGGCGAATATAAACAACTTGGCTCTATTACCCCCGATATCAAACTAGCACTAATCTTAAATATTACACAAAAACAATCCAAAAATATAAACTGCAGTTTGTAAAAAATGCAACACCATGAAGGAATCATCAGAATTAAATGAAATTTCACAAACGACTTGTATTAGTACAAATAAATGACAAAATTTTCAAAGCCAAAAAAAAAAAAGATATGAAGTGTCCCAAATCAGTATTTGGCGTAGCCGCCACACGCTGCAATAAGTGGTGCTATACGACATGGTATGGAGTCAAACAGATTTTGAATGTCTGCTTGTGGAAGAGAATTCCATATTGCTTGTATGCACAACAAAAGTTCATCTTTTGAAGCTGCAAGACATGGATCACAAGCAAGACACTGAACAACCAAACCCACACATTCTCAATAGGCGGCATATCCAACAAATAAGCAGGCCAAAGAAGAAGTTGCATATGTTGGGCTGAAAAGAAGTCTTGAACAGTCTTTGCGACATGTGGGTGTGTATTATCCTGCTGAAAGAGAGCTCCAAGGATGCCTTGAAGAAAGGGAACGACTTTAGGCTGTAGCACTTCCCAGATGTATCTGTTGCTATTGAGATTACCTTCAATTTGTAGCAAATTGGATCATACAAGATACAAAATCGCACCCCCAGCCATAACTTCGGGTGTTAGGCCACTATGTCATTCTGGAAGGCAGCGGTTCACTGGCATAGCGCCTAACACGAATGCGGCCATCATGGTCCCACAAAATGAAGCATAGTTTATGTGAAAAGACAACTTGGTGTCAATCAGCTTGCCATGCTCTGTGCTCATGAGCCCATTGCAGACGAAGAAGGTTTGCCATGAGGGGGATCCTTTATAAAGGCACCCTTGCATGCAATCCATGGTGCAGCAGACATTGACAAAGCCAACATTAGTACACCTGTAGCAGTAGACCAACTTGCTGACAACTACCTGGAGGAAGCTGAACGGTCATTCACCACCATGCAGAGCAGGTGTCAATGGTCGCGCGCTTACATCACCCTCCGTCATCCACTGCCAGTTTTTGGTGCTTGAAGGTCGACTGCTTCCAAACTCACATCACTGCAGTACTGTTCCACTGCACACAAGCTCCTATTGCGCAATACGAATATCCTCCTTCTCGAAGGCCGATAATCCTCCCCCTTTTAAACTCCATAAGTTGTTGTAATTTTTCCTTATCTCTCTCTCTCTCATTGTGAAGGCACACTTAGGTCTCACTAAATTTTCGTCACTAACAAATAATCATTAACTATTTTCAACATTCCACTACAGCCCTCTATTCATACTTTCAGCATCAGTTCAGAGAGCATTGTGCCCGCTACGCATGCACTGTGGCTTTGAAACTTTACTGTTTTACGTAACATCCAATAACTGATATTTGCTACAAAGTTCATTTAATTTTGATGATTCCTTCATGGTGTTGCATTTTTTACAAACAGCAATGTATATAAAATTGAAATAAATCAGTAATTTAATAATGGAGAATTAATAACTAACTTAATTAATACCAGTTTTTAAGTTAATATCAATTAAAAATTAATATCAATAATTAAATACTAATTAACAATAAACATGAAATAAATAACAACAAATTCTGGATTGTTGTTCTGAAATAGAAATTTGCAATGATGTCTGAACCATTCAAAATAATAAGAGAAAAAAGGAATGAATCGGCACACTTTTGAAATGAGTACTACTGGTTAGAAAACTTCCATAAATCGAAAAACCCACTGAACCCACCTGGAAAACAGGAAGAATCATGGTAGCCAGGGAATCTAGCACAAAATTGCCGAAAAAAAGAGTCTTTATATTGAACTTATTCCAATATTTTTAAAAATAATTGTGGAAAATAAAGATTTATGATTCCAGAAGAAAACTATCACAATATAATAAATGTTTTAGTTTTAAAAGCACAATATTTTGCATGGTGAGACATAAATTTCTCACTGACATAGAAAGAAAGCAAGGTATTTATCAGTGAAATTTCCCAGAAAAATTATAATTCAACAAATTTAATTAAAATCAGAATTTAGTTTAAATACATTTATCATAACAAGATTTGTTATTCTAAACAACACCCGTAAGAGAATATGACAAAAAAAAAGAAAATACTCACTTCAGTAAATCGAGATATAAAGTGCGATTTACCCTCGGTTAAATGAGAATCTGCTAATTTTGTAACATGATTAATTGCTACGGCTAATATTTTGTCTAGATGTCGGCTGTTTGAACATTCAATTCTGTCATCCTCTTCTTTCTTAATCGGAGAATTGGACGAAGTTTCCAGACCAGAGTCTTCCATAATATTTTTTACAGTTGATGGATACACTACGTTTCTAGTAAATGAAGTTCAAAAACCATAACAAATATTAACAGTCATTTAACACAAATATTTTCAACAGAACCGCGTTATTAAAGTTGCCAGATACATAATGAAACAAGTTTCTATTTATGCCGTCTTATGAAAGAGAATTACAAAGAGAAAATGAACGTTGTTATGTTTTATCTGATATTTTTTTTTATCCAAAATAAATATTTTACCCAAAGTTTGCTGACGAGCTGCAGTGGCGTAACGCAGAATACTTTTTGGCCCCTGTAAAGTCAGGTTTTGGGCCTCAAGCTGGATCTTACACAGGACTGCAAAACCATAACATAACAGTGCCTTTGGCCCTATAGAACTCTGCCCCATCCCCCGTGAAGCGGGGTGTAAGGTTACACCACTGACGACCTGTAAATTATTAGGTTATTAGAAGCCAAAATAAAAAAAGGCATACCCATTTCCCTATACGATACTTAAAGTGTCAGATAAAAGG
The DNA here is from genome assembly GCA_019973935.1 of Trichonephila clavipes. Taxonomy (NCBI): domain Eukaryota; kingdom Metazoa; phylum Arthropoda; class Arachnida; order Araneae; family Nephilidae; genus Trichonephila; species Trichonephila clavipes. The sequence continues at coordinate 558,995 of BMAU01003676.1, read as the reverse complement.
GTTAAAAATCTTCATATTTGCATGCCTTGAATATGGAAAATGTGATGCTAAATCTGATATCTTCCTCATCATCTGATCATGGTTCAAAATCACGAGGTGGTTTGTAGACTTTAAATCGGGTAGCTAAAGGCGGCCAGAGAAGCCGCGATGGTCCAGTGATCATGCTGGCAAATTCGTTGTTCTGTTATTTCTGTCGAGTTTTGTGTATGAGTTCTGGTACGACTGAAGACCTCCTGCGTAGAACTGATGAACATTAAATCTGTTGAAGATCAAAAGTACTTACATTAGCGTGGTGGGAAAATTAGGAGAACTCAGCTAGAGTACTGTCTCCGTTACTAAACCTCGATTCCAAATTATGTAGTCTACCCTTGTGTAGCTTCAAAGCGAGACCTTTTAATACAGAATAAATCTTCCAATAGACAGCCGGTGAGTGAGTGAATAAATGTTAATGCCACATTATTCAGCTACACGAGGACTTTTGGTCAGTGGCGTAACGAAAAATAATTGGGCCCCCCCGCAAGATCAGATCTTGGGCCCCAAGCCGGATATATATACACACACAAAGAATTGCAAAACCATAACATAATGTTCCTTTATACATCACGTAAAAATATTTAAATATTAAACTTACAACTGAATATAAAATCAACCTGTGTCTGAGTAAACAAAGTAAATAACGTTTAACATTGGAGAGTATTTATAGTATTTAAAAAATGGAAAATCTAACAACAGTCGACTGATAACCTGGTAGCTTAAATAAAAACGATACACTAAGAAAAACACAAACACTGTAAAATAATATTTTCGATTTCAGATCCTTATGATAGAAAAAAGGTATTACCAAATTCTTCGTTTATGAATCCCGAGATGAGCTTGACCTTAAGTTCGATACAATTCTAGCTTAAATTGTCAAAAAGTCAAAGACACAACTACTGTTACTAATAGGAAAGCATAGACACAAAAAAGAATGTGCTCGCAGTACCACTCACGCTGAACTACAAAAGTAACTAGTTCGTTGGGTAGTTCGCGACACACACTACTAGCTAATGTACAGCACTACACTCAAGAAGTAAATCACAAAAAAAGCGATTGACGTCTCACATTTTTCTTAGCAAAGTCGGTTATTAATTCATCCAATTCAATTTTTCTTGCTTCTTGTTGTTCATTACTTATCAAAGACAAATAGGAGAGCCTCTCTTCTGACATCGTACAACGTAGATAATTTTTTATTAATTTTAATTTAGAAAATTACCTTTCCGCCATTGCAGAAGTAACTGGAAGAGTCAAAAACAATAAAACTGCAATACATACATCTGGTAAATTTGGCGCAGCAAACTTATTTTGAATCATCAAAAAATTACCTAAATCTTTTATCGAATTTAGCTTAGTTAAATCTTCACTAAATACTACTTTTAGAGACATAATTTGATTTGGAAATTCATTAGATAGGTCGAGGCTATATACTTTTTGAAGATTACTGCCTTCATTATATAAGAGATCATTTGTAGTACTTACAATATTTTTGGGAGAAAGAAAACTGAATGATTTGTAAATGCCATTCATACTCTCAAAGCGATTTTTTAATTGAGTAGTAATAACATCAACATTGGCCTTAAAAACATCCACCTCAAACAATCGTTCTCTATCTTGCAGTTTTTCATCAGCATTGAAATAATCGAAAAACTGTCTAACTTTTCTATGTCTCTTTTTTTGAAACTCCGGGGTGATACCCCATTTTTTAGCCAAACCAATAGCTTCTTCCTTTATATTAGCAAAATTGTTACGAAGATTCTCGATAGACGTTAAGCTAGAATTTAACATGGCGTTTTCCAAATCTATTTTTGTTAATTGTAATGCTTTTGAAGTTAAATTTATGCTTTGTAAAATTTGACATTGGAAAATTAGCAAAAAAGAAACCAAATTGAAACTTTTCCATGTGTTTTTAAATCGCTAAAGCTTCCCGTTTCTCGTCTTGCTTAGTACTGGTTAGTAAAATATTTGAAAGTACTTTTAAAATCGAAATGTAATTGTAGCGAATTGATATTACAGAGTCAAATTGAGATGACCACCTTGTCGTGTATAATGATTTAATTGCCTGCTGAATATTCTCGTTATTCTGCACAATTTTCAGATCACTTCACGTTTTAATGCTGAGCCCCAAAAAATGTGTAAATTTTTTGACAAAAGTCATAAAATTCTCTTACATGAGGCACGTTATTACATGCATCGCTTAGAACAAAATTGAGGTTGTGTGTTGAACAGTGGACGTAATTTGCTCTTGGTTGTTTGTCCTTAGTTAATTTCTGTAATCCCCCTTACGTTCCACTCATGTTGGCTGCCCCATCATATCCCTGTCCTCAACACTTCGCCAAATTAATGTCCAGTGTATTTAGAAAATTTAACACATCACTTTCCAAACTTTTTTCAGTCTGATTTGCCGCCTCAATAAAGCCTAAGTACGTTTCGTTAATTCTGATATTATCTGGCTCATTATTATCATTAACATCAGTTGTTACAAACCTTATTGTAATACTTAATTGGTTTTTTTTTAAATATCCTGTGTCGTGTCCAGAATAATAGAGAAAAAAGAACATTTCCTTATATTTTTAACACAATATTTTCTTTTATTCTAGAGCCTATAATAGCAATAAGTTCATTTTGAATTTTTGGGCTAAGATAATTTTGAATTCTTTTTTCTGACAAATGAACATTGAGAAGAGGGTCATATTTAGCCAAGAGGTCTATTCTATTCAAAAAATTTCCCCTTTGAGTCGAATCTCGAGTTTCTCGATGTCCCCGAAAAGGAAGATTGCACATCGCTAGAGTCATTGTAATGTCTATGATTCTTCGTAAGATTTGGCTAACCTTATTAACTTCTTTAAAATTGCATTTCAATAATGAATCCACCGTTTTATTTTGTTTCCAGATGTCATTTGTGCGACATGCTTGGATATAAATTATAGAATTGTCATATGCTTTTTAATTTTTTTTATATTCCTTGCCAGTCATTTACACCTTTACACCAGGCTCCTTTAAAATACATATTTGTTCTATCAGCGAAAAGCCAACATACCTGACTGTAAGCAACATAAAGTCGTGTTGAATAGTACAACCATTTCCTTTCGATCTTTTGTCCTGCCTTGGATATGAAACTATAATAAGATGATGAAAAGCTCCTTCCCTTGGCATCTTTTTGGAAATTACCTTCTGGTTGGTATGGGCCCAATTTTAAAATTTTTCCCCTTAAATCTGCATCTATGGACGTATTTTCATAATGCGCAAAATCATTTCTAATTAATTTTGTTTCTTCGTTTTCATTTTCCGACTCCTTTTCTTTAGATAGAGTATCCTTATTAGTTGAAGTGTCCGAAACTGTGTTTTTTTACTTGTGGATTAATTTTCACTTCCAGGATTTGTTCATCAAGTTCCCTGGCATTACTACTACTAGCACAAGATGATGAACTTGCGGATATTAAAAAGTTATCCAATTTTGCATCTTTGCTATTAATATTATACTCCTTTTTCCCTTTGAATTTTTCTTTTTTGAGAGCTACTTCAGTAAAAAGTAACATGTCTTTTTTTTCTTCCTACCGTTAACATGAAGCATACTAAAAAAACAGTGATGAATTTTTTTTATCTTTCTAGCATTTAATCCAATTTTCATCTGACTTTCTTTTTATCTATTAGTAATTTAGGTTTGAAAAGAAAACCCTCTAAAGAAAAGTATCTTTTTCGTCGCGGGGATTAAAGCAAATTAAAATGTTTTTTGATTTGGTTATTGGATCTAAGATATATAATAAGCGATCAAAGTTTTGATTTTGAATGATGTTAGATCACCAATTTGAAAATCGCTTAAAAATTGGATTAAAAAAAATGTAAAGCTAATTTTGTGAAATTCTACGTTAATGGCGTCAGTCTAGCTTTGCCCCCCCCAAAGTGCGGGGGTTGCGGGGGTGTACGTTACGCCACTGCTTTTGGTGATGGACCCCGTAAATTTGAATCATGGTCAAGTGACGAGGACGGCACCTGAGCGTTGGCACCCCTCTCTCCTAACTTTCCCACCACACTAATGATAGGACATTTGAGTTTCGACAGATTTAACGCGCATCGATCTCCTTTCCATACGTCAGGTCTTCAGCGTTACTAGGTTCAAGCTCATGACCCGCCGGCCACGAGTCCGTTGCCTTGACCAGTGGCGTAGCTAGGTATCCAATGACCCTGGTGCTAAAAAAAGATACGAACTCTATCTTAGTTGGATTTTATCCAGTAAAAAAAGTAAGCATTTATAAATATTTTAATTATACAAAGCTACGATATTTGGAGTTTATACTCCTGAAGAATAGATTTTCATGTAAAGCACCCGGTACGAAAATATTATGAGGGGGGAAGTTTAAAAAAAGCATTAACAAAAATGCGTTACGCGCACTTCTGCGCATGCATTAAATCTCTACCCGAAGTAAGAAGGAAGAGTTTCTATTTTTTCTTCGTTTTTAAAATTGCGATCGTTCTTTTCTTACTGAAATCAGACAAAAAATAATTGCAGAATCGGAAAGATCATTTTTATCGCCACGATACGGTATAATTTATTATTATTTTTGTTTTTTACAAAATAATGATATTTTCCATTTTTTACGATTTTTTCTAAAATGAGACAATATTGATTCATTTTTATGAAAAGAATTCTTCTATCATTCTGTACGGACTTCTTATCATTGTAATGAATCGATACTCTATACTAAAAAAGTCCATATTTTAGTCTCTTAGAATCAATTATTTAAAATGTAGAATGCCAAAAACTTTTTTTTTACGATTTTTCAAAAAATTCTAAAAATTTTAATGAAACATTTAATAATATCTTTAGTGGCTTAGCTTGGGCTTACGGCGCCTAAGGGTGTCCGGAAATTTATATATATCGCCTCTCTATTTTAATTATGTCAAGAAAATTAGTAAAAGTAAAAAAAAAACAGCTTTAATTTTTTTTATTGATTAAAAATGTATTCGTCTTTTTTCATAGCAAAATCTTTTATACAATTGTCAATATTAATATGTATATCATGTTCAATTGCCAGAATAGCTAAATTTGTTAGCCTTAACGTGAACATAGTCAATCTGAGATGATTTTTGATTAATTTTAGCTTAGAGAAGCTTCTCTCGCAACTGGCATTACTGATGGCAGATGTTAAAATAATTCTCAACATTGTGACAATGTTTAGTAAGTCATCTTCAAGTTTGAACTCAATAATATATTTTAATAAACCCAGAGGGATGGACCTAATGAGTTCTTTTTTACAGCCTGGGTCTGTTGCAGCTACGGAAGCTTGTAGACGTACTCACTCAAGTTGTAATTCTTTATTAATATCTTGAGGAGCTTGATCCAGGTTAAGCTCGTCCACGCTCAACATCACTTCAAACCTTAAAAAAGCATATTTTTGCGCTAGATTCTGTAACTGTTGGAATCTTTCTCGAATTTCAGCAGTTACTCTGTCTATTGAAGAAAATATTGTTTGCCTCAAGTCATCTTCGTACGATAAATGAACATCTTTACTTCCGTCGCCAAATATGTGCTTCCTCCTGATTCGTCTTGGGGGTTTAAAAGAAATTTCAAGCCCTCCACTTAAGCATTTAGCAGATATTAAATTGTTGTCCATGAATTCCTCTCGTTTTGCTTCTAATACAATTTGTAAAGCATGTATTTTTTTAGCACATTGATGAATATTTAGTCCCTTTGTTTGCAAATAATTTTGTGTGTGAGCATAATTGACTTCACACAGTACCGGTTGCCAGAACCTTAAGTAACATAAAAATGAATACAATTGCATAGCGACTAATAAAATTCTTGTATCTGTGCGTATATTAAAGTTTTCACTCGTTTCCGTCAGCTTCGCCACGCGGGCGTGATTTGGAGTTTCAAATATTTTTTGAATTTAAATATCGCGGTGCTTGCCGCTGGCCCTTTTCGTATGCCGTCTAGTACCATGGCCCCCTCTACACTACTGAACTTCGTCATTTATAAAAATAATCGTATGAAACTTTTTCCTGTTTGTCAAATATTATTATCCTTGTTCTGTCCAAAGATTGAAATAATTGCTTAAAAATTACGGATTTTAAATTTTTTTTTTGTAATTTTCATTTAATACCCCTTTTACAAGAATTCATTCACATAGTATTTTTTTTTGTTTAAAAATTACTATTGTTTGTTATCGATGTTTGAAATTTGTAATGTATAACTTAAAAATTAAGCCCTCAAAAAGATTAAAACTTTTAAAAAGAATTGCAAACTACGTTTACTGTTGTTTCATCAACTGGCGTCATTGTCGTCGAAAACTGATTTTTGAGCCAAACAATCTTCTCGCGAGTATTATGACTTATATTCCGTTCCACCTTAACTGGACAGTACAAATCAAATCTGCTGCTGATTTACTAAAAAAAACAAAAATCACAAAATTTGGCGAGCAAAAGAAAAAAAAAATGCGTATGAAAAATTTATTTTTGTTTCACTATAGACACAAAAATAAATTTTTGAAAACAATTGAAAGAACCATTTATATAATTTTGATTGTTTTTCTTATATGGTGAATATAAATAATGAGAGAGAGAGAGAAGATTTGAGAAATCCGTTTTATTTTAAATTCTAAGAGCATTATTATTATATATGTATACAAAATAATGAATGTGAACTTTAGTATATACAGAAGGTGGTTGTAAGCTAATGATGGGAGGCGCGGATTATTCAGGAATATTCAACAGAACTTCAAAATTTCGAACTCAGTTTGGTGGAATTCGTTTTCTTTTCCCATCACTGAGGGGTTGAATTCCTCAGCAAGGGAGTGCCAAAACATTCCCACGCCTGGGGATCATTGGACTCCTAAATTGCGGGGTACGTCACCAGATTTCCCGCGCTTCCAAAAGGCAATGAACCTTGTGCGGTAACTCTGCGCTGGTTCTGGACCAATCAGAGGTAATTAAGTGGACAAGGCAAATAGTCCGCTCTAGAATTTTGATGTAAAGAGTGGTAGAATGAAAACGGCATGCACCCCCGATTTGGAGAGAGACACAGACTGAGCAGATCCCAGACCTTGAGATCCGAATCCTCCGCGGGACTCCAGGTGTCAACCATGTCCATCCTCTTGCCACACTCCATCTCTCTCTCAAGCTAAGTTAAATTTTAATCTTGTTGTGAAGTAAATTTATAGTTACTTAAATATGTTATTCAATAAAATTAATTGTTACCACTATACGATCGGACTGTTAATTTAGTGTAATGTTAATTTGTCAATAGAACTTAACTAATTTTAACTTAAGTCATGATGCGATGTTAAATTAAGAAACTGGGTTTTTTAAGAAATTAGAATTTTTGGTTAAAGTCATAAAATTTAAATAAGCTATCATTAGCGTCGCATCACTAATGAAGAAACAGTATCATGTACTTCCACTCATACTTGGCGGTGATTTCAATATTGATTTCGTTACAGATGAAGGATTGGCATTAGTACAATTTTTAAAATCAGAGCTTAATTTGGATTTTGTTTCTGGAAGAACACTGGGGTAACTAGGTATGGTACAAACATTGATGTGATGTTTTCACGATTCGTAAATCTACCGACGTTCACGTATCATACTTTAGTTACCTCAAGCCTTTTGTCAAAGTGATTAATAATGGCGAGAATATTAATGTCATCAATACTCAAAGCTCTGGAGTAGTTAGTTCTGAGTGGGGGCTTTGTATCAATATTCCTTCAGGGCCCTTTTTTAGATATGAAAACTCTGTTAGTGGGACTGTGGTTGCACATATTGGGCCCTTTTGCTGAGGCACCCCGTATCATTGATACAGTTGATATGGTAATAGCTACGCCCCTGAATCAAAGTGATATTAATCTTGAATTAAATCAACCTTCTTAACAATGTACTTATGTTATGTGAGTAACATATATTTAGGTAACATAAATGATGTATATTATTTTATATGTATACATATTGAAAATAGGGGGTGGTAGACCTAAATGCGGCGGGATCCGACAATAAAATTAAAGTCGATAATACTCAAGAGAGAGAAATAAAACCTTAATCCATAACAAACAAATATTTATTATGATTAACATGGGTAAATAACAATAGCAAATTAACAATAAATTTAAAATAAGTAAAATTAGACAAAGAGGCACTTAAAACAATGAAACACTTTCTACGACGGAACGCCTGAGAGAGTACGTTCGCTCGGGATGAGGATACTCGTAAAAGTGATGAGTTGTAGAGGGCGCGACCAGCGAGACAATAGCGGGATGTACAAGGTACAAATACACACATATAAATACATATAAATAATATATATATAATCCAATATAAAAAAAATTTCAATATATAACTATGTACATACACATACACATATATATAAATTTATACATATATATACATATACACAAATATATAAACAAATATATAAAAATAAACATATAGTTATATACCTAAGATAACTAAAATTAGGAAGAAGGCACATAGTATAAAGACAAACTCCTGGCCTTAGGAACCAGGATTGCAGGTTTAAACAAGTTTTGCGGCGCCAACCTTCTCCTATAATTTGTCATACTATGTACCAAGAGGAAAGGAAAGAATTATATATGTAGAATTTAAATATTAAAAAATCATTTAACTAAATAACATAGGAACAAAAACATAACCTACTAATTCGGAGTTAAAACGATGGCCAAGAGTGCAGTAACGTGTTCCCGCCAAATAGGGGTGAGAGCAGAACCGCATAAAATTAATTGCGATACGATAATAAGAAATATATATATATAGATATAGATACATGTATATATACTTTTAAAAATCATAAAAATAATAATCATATAAAATTAGCGTAAAATATAAAAGAAACTCAAAAAATATATATTAAAAATTTTTTTTAATAAGCATGTGGCGCCATCTATTTAATAATTGTAGAATAAATTAGATATTGTCTAAATTTAAAAACAACATTACAAAACATAACAACAGTAAATAATTACAATAATACAAATTGTATCATAAAAAACCATTATAAATATAATTACAAAGAAAGTTACAGGATATCCATGTTCAATACAGTGATTAAAATATTTTTAAGATTTAAAAAAATATTAGCTTTATCGCTAACTAATACATTATTGCGATAAATATAGTTAAAAATAATGTTTCTCTATATAGATATTGATAAATTAGAATTCCAATAAGGCACTTTGATGATATTAATTTTAAAGGCATCTCTTTTATCATAAATATTACTATGTAGTTTCAAATCCTTAATATACAGTGATACATCTAGGTAATTTGTTTTGATTGGATTATTATTAATTTTAACTAAGTTTAAGTAAGACGGATAAAAATTAATAATGGGATTTATATTATCATTTTTACCAAAAATAATTAAATCATCAATATATCTAAAAATGTAGTAGTAATTATTAATAACATAATTATATTCATAAAAATGTAAATAAAGATTAGCCAAACTATTACTAGCTGGGCCCCCTTGTGGGAGTCCTTTCTCTTGTTTATATAAAGAACCATTAAAATTGATGTAATTTTCTTTTAAGACAAAATCTATGAGAGTTTTAAATTTGTTAAAATTAATATTAAGGTTATACATACTGTGGCTTTCTAAAATTACTTTAATAATATCATATAAATCAATGGAATTGAAAAGATCTTCAAAGTCATAACTATGAACTGAATAAATATTTCTATTATTAAAAATATCTATAATCTCTTTACTATTTTTAATTATAGCTTTATTACATTGCTGATTAGTAAAGTTTTGTATAATATTATGAAGTAATTTGCCTGCAGTAGTAATATATGTTCTAAAACCATTTGTCACAGTTCTAAATTTAACCGGACTTTTATGGAATTTTGGAGTTAAAAAAATATATGTATACTTAATTTTAGGAATACAATAACCTAATTTTTTATAAATAGCAATAATACGATTACTAATTTCATTATGTGACAAATCTAATTTTTAAAAGAACCATTATTAAGAAAGTGATCATAAAGAATACTATAATATAAATACTTACAAATCACAGCATATAGTTACCAGGTACTTTATCAATGTAAACTATGATAAAATTCTTTTGTAATTCATAAATTTTCTGTTATATATCTTTAAAAGTAGTTTCATATTGAGAATGGTAACTAAAATTCATAAGGTCTTTTAAAATATTGTACTTATACTCATCAAATGCCTCAATATGTTGTCCAAATTTAATTGCAGATTTTGTAATAAAATTATCTATATCTTTGATAATTTGTTTTTTAACAGTATTGTTGTTATTAGAAACATTTAATCTAAAACTAGTGCCTTTACTCATTATATCTTTTAAAATATTATCATTGATTATGTCTAAGTTGCCAGTAACTACATGTTTATGATGACCATCAATAAAATCATTATAGTTTTTACATATACAATCTTCTATATTAATAGAGGGCGAACTATTGTTGTAATTAAAGATAAATATAATATTTAAAAGCTTTCTTTACAACCACCTTTCTAATTGGAAAAAGTGACAAATGTCTATTAAATACATTAGAAAAGTTAATTTTGTCAAAAGTTTTATTCATGAATAATAAAGTGCAGTACTCTGTAATAGGTTCATTAATTTTCTCAACATTATATATATATATTAATATTGTTGCGTTTTCGGGGGTTCGAAATGATTGAAGCCGAAGAGCGGGATCCAAGACAATTTTATTCTTGGCCCAAACAGTCCTCCACAAATTGTAGAACAGTTCGAGAAAGTCACGTACAATCGATGAAAATACTGATAACACAGATGTAATACACTAACAAAAGCAATAGTAAACACTCAGCACAAAAAAATAATAACTCAATAAAAACAATAGCACACGCACTATGCAATCGTCTCTCTCTCAAGCACAGAGAGGTATCACTTGCATGAAAGCTGAGATCTGACTGACTGACTAGCCGGCCCGGGCCTTTTATACCTTTCGGTCAGAAACCTCTTGCACTTGCCAGAATAATCGAGAAATAGAAAGGTCTAGCAAAATCCGGAACGTACGAGAAAAGCTCAATACAGTAATACATTCGATACAATAGTGTTACAATACCGCGATAGGGTTGCCAGACAGGGTTATTAGGAGCAGGGTTGCCATGGTCGCCAAGCTTATCGCCCACATTTGGCGCCAAAAAATTAAGTCGCCAAATCCGTCGCCAACTTGGCGCTAGCTGCAATATTTGGCGAGTTTACCATTTAAACCAATGTTAAAGCATGGGGGCCGTGCAATGCAGTGGAAATGATATTACAGGTAAACAGGGTTGAAATCACATTAGATACGACAAATTAAACTGTAAAAATGAACACAAATGAGTAGAAACAATTAGAATAAGACTAAATTCGTAACAATATATATATATATTATTTTACCAAATCAATATGAAAAATATGGAATTAAGAACATACATGTATGGGGGTTTCAGTATTATATGGGATGCGTTTATTTACATTGTTTGCCTACTATATAATCAAAGACAACGGTACTTAATGAATAAACTCCAGTCGGAGCCGACCCACATAGTGTTATTTGTTTACTATATTCTTTTTCTTGGCATTGTTTGCGCTTAAACGCACCACTGTTTTTTTTTTAATCTCTAAATTCAGTTTTATAATTTATTCAATATATTTCGTATGTGCTTGCGAGTACTTACTGACGTTAAATGGAAGGACAAACGTAAAGCTACGCTACGAAAGATCGTTGGGGAATCTCTGGCTATTTGTACGGGAGGATTGAACTCACTCACTTAGAACAACAATACTCAACCTGCGGCCCACCGAGTATTTTCAAGTGGCCCGGTCTTGACCCATTGCTCTGAGAGAAATCCACTTATTTAAGAACAATGTATTAAAAATTTGGTGGGAAATTCTTGACAAGAAATAAAATGTATAAATTTTGCTTTTTGATGTCGATGTCGAACGGCTACGAATTGATATTCTTTTTCTGTTTGTAACGGTTACGGTTAGTGATAACAGACAACAGTAGAGTGGCGACAATTTTCTGGGTATTTTTTAACAATTTTTCATACCTTGCAAGAGAAAAATATTCGAACGATTTCGAGATTGACTTTTTTGCAGTGAAAAACAAACATGGATCAGTACTTGTTTGATTTGTCACAAAAGTATCGTATTTAAAAATACCAGTAAACAGAAATCATTCAATGACACTTTACCACCAAGACCTCTTTCAAGAGATGTAAATAGGCTTTATTGAATATTCTTTGCAACAGTAACAAAGTGTTTTGTCGGTGGTAATGGCACAGCAGTAACGAAGACATAATAAAAAGTGTGTTATATTATTGGTAAAAATCGTATGAAACCGTTTACTGATGTAAAAATTGTGAAGGAGCGTTTCTTAAATTCTTTTAATTTAGTGTTAGTGACAAAAATAAAACAAAATAACTCTTAAAAAAAGCAAAACAGAAGTTATAATACTTTGATCAATCTTCCTAAATTTAAATTTCCCATGTTATCTTGGTCTAAAAGCCAATTAAAATTAAACGGTGGGAGGGGGTCCCACCGTTTAACCTCATATTGCGGCCCACTGGAAATGGCTATCATATATATGTGGCCCAGCAAAAGAAAAGGTTGAGTACCCCTGGTTTAAACAGTCCGCTTCTTTATGTGTCTGCAAGCTCGGCGCTATCGAATGAGTTTAACCAATGCCGTCTTTAAAGTGGTTTTGGTTCAACCCGCGAAATTTCTTCGAGTATTGTGACGTCATCAGGAAAAGTAATATCTTGACAAACTGTTTATAAACGACTGCATGAAAGTCATCTGTACTTTATACGACGACATTTTTCCGAATAATGCGAGTAGCAATACCGCGGAACGATAAACCGCTCTCTATAGGCCACGAAAATGCAACTATCGAATCCCAATACGTGAATGTAGTAGTTTTTTCTTGTTATACGATGAATAACATGATCTCACAAACAAAGCTCAAATACGATTTTTGAATGAGAAACACTCAGTGTGACTTTCGTTTTACCCATAATGTGAGATGATGTTTCTTCCTCTTGTGTTGTTTGGATCCGGTTAAATAACAACCATTTGAATATCCCAGCATCTTTCTCTCATGCAAACTTGACGTTTCCAACATCCCTCATTCATAGTGTTGTGATTTTATGGTACTAGTTTCTTACAAAAGTAATACAGTAAGAAGTAAATGATATTAATACGGTAGTTTAGATTGAATTTCTATTTTCTTCTACATTTAATTTTGAAAAAATAATTCAATATTCATATTTTAAACTCGACGCCGAAAATGATGTTAGCTGAACTGTAATATTTTGGTGTCTCATTACCTAAAATGAGATAAAACAAAAGTTCAGAGGCACTTATCCGTTACAGCTATATTTTCTAGGGATTTTCAATGAATGCTTTATTTTTAAACAATGCATCCAAGCAAATTTTATATGAGAACAGTATAGATATTGCTTTTCTTTTCCATCGTTATTGAAATTCTGTATGATTAATAATGTCGTTTTTTATTATTCTATTAGAAATCTCTGATCTCTCTCTCTATACAATTCTTCATATTAACGTAATATTAAAATAAAGGAGGTGGGTAACGATCGGCCTTTTCCCCCCATCATAGTCATCAACGCCCCATCATAGTATTTATTGGAGCTATATTATTATATTTATGGGAACTTAAGGTATTCATCTTTACTTTTATTCTAAAATAGTAAGGGAAAAAAAATAGCAAGTCACATAAAAAGTAATCAAATTTGGCGAATTCGTTGAGTTTTGTTATTTTAAGCCCTTTTTATAACTTCTATTTTTTTTAAAAAAACTGCTAAGCGCTTTAAGTATCACTATATTTTTGGTCTCTCAAGTACTACAATAATAAGGCTTTTAAACTGACATTCACACACACACATTTGTTTTGGTGCATCGAGCGCGTTGATGTAATGCGCAACAAAATAGCTTGTCCGAGAATCGGTCAGACTCATACGTCACGTGCGTATTCAAACGTGTCTTCACCTCGCGCATGTCATATTGTAATACAAATATTTCTTTTGTATTGTGGCCATTATTTTACCTAGTGAGAGATTGAAAATTCTTATCGAGTAGGTTCTTATCGTGTGTTTAGAAATCTAGAGATTGTTGTACATCAGAAATCTTGACTTTGCTGTATTTTATACAATGAATTAATTTATTTTGCTACACCTCTCAGAGGTTTGCTTTACTTATTTCCTTTTTTATCTGGACTTTGGTAAGTCAATCAATTTCTTTTTCTCCCCGCATTTTTGGTTATCTGAAGGAAACTCAAGCTGAGTCACTCCACATTCCGGAATCCGATGAAGCAATCCAAAAAATGACTGACAATATGAAGGAAGCTGCAAATTATAAATATTTTAGATCTACTCAATCTGTCCAAGAATTAATTTTGAGAATTGACAATAAAAGTTTTAATGAAGTCACAATTTTACGTGAAAACACAGAAAAAGCCGGAAGCATCCCTAAATCGAACCCTCACTTATTACATACTGAATTAAAGAACAAAATACCTAGGCATGATAAAATAACGCATATGTACTTAACTCGAAACGAAAAAAATAAAAATAAACACATCGGATCCTGCATGCGCTGTTCAGATAACAGCTATTAAACAAATTCTAAATATTCCAGTAAAAGCCAACATAATATGGGAAGGAATCACTTCGCGATTCCTACTTTTTGATATCCCAACTAATGTACATCTGGCAGATATGGCAACTGAGTTAAAAAACTCAAATGATATATAAATTGTTGAAATCCGTATATTCATTAAGACAAATAGTCGTCAAGAAGCTTCTCCTGTATCAATTACTATTCTGGGCAGTAATACACCAGAATGTGTAAAACTTTGGTTTTTTAATCATAAAATTCAATTATTCATAGACAAACCCCGGCAATGTAACAATTGTTATAGTTTCACGCATTCATCTCGTTTTTGTTCCAACGATGTTCAAAGTATTAATTGTGGACGATCCCATTTTGGACTATGTACAAATCCTTCAAACTGTAAAGGAGATCATCCGGCAAACTTCCCCAATTGTCCCACGTTTATAAAAGAAAAAAAAAATTCTTGAATTCAAATGTACTAAGCACTTAACTTTCGGAAAGGCTCGACGAAAATTCAAGGAAACTCACTCCGCAAATTACTCTATAGCAGTAAAAACAGCAGCCCCAGGACCCAATATACAAGAATTTGAGAAAAAATTAGAAAACATAGTAGAAAATTTCAGGCAGCTCTCGAAAAAACAAACTTCAGCCATAATGAACTGGATGCAGATAATGATGGAATCAATGTTTAAACATTTGATATGAATAATAGAAATTAGTAAACAACCACCATCGCCTAATAGGAAAAAAAGACCGCAACAGAGAAAATTGAAATGTCCATACCAGGTACACCTCACAATATGGATAATACATAAAATAATATTAAAATTGGATAATTTTAAAGTTTTAAATTGCAGATATTCGCGAATTCTGAGTTACGTTTTTTCCCCTTAAAAATATAGATAAATTATCTATATCTGTAAATATATTTCATTTCCTCAAGTGGAGGATTAAAAAAAAAAAAATTTTTGGTATTTTATTTTCCCTAGTATATCTTTTTTATGCGTTTTCTACAATGGAATTGTAGAAGTTTAAAAAACAAACTTATTTGGTTAAAAAATTCCTCTCTTTTCCCAATCAGATGTTTTGATATTTCAAGAGACTTTTTTAAAACCTGATGACAATTTGCAAATCCCAGGTAAAACCATTTTCAGACAAGACAGACTTGACAGACCAGGAGGAAGGCTGCTGATAGCAGTACCATCAAATATTTCTGCCAGACAAATATCGTTCAATAATACGCCATCTTCAGACTACGAAATTTTAATATTGCAAATTATAATTAATGATACTTCCTTTTCCATCTGATAAATTTATATACATCTCGAGGACTTAATATTACACAACTTAATCCTTTTCTTGATTTCTTATCGGACCCAGTTTTTATATTCGGAGATTTTAATTTGCATCACCCAATGTGGGGCTCAAATCATGCTTCTCATTACAGTGAAATCTTTGTGGATTGGTTAACAAATTCTAATTTCATTATTCTCAGTACTGATGTTCCAACGCATAGAAGCAATGTTAGCTCTAGTGCTCTTCTGTATTTTCCTTTATGTTCGTCAAGTCTAATCGGATACAGCAGTACTTTTGTTTTAGACAGCTTCTTCAATATAGTGACCATTGTCCTGTTATCACCGATTTTAGT
The DNA here is from genome assembly GCA_019973935.1 of Trichonephila clavipes. Taxonomy (NCBI): domain Eukaryota; kingdom Metazoa; phylum Arthropoda; class Arachnida; order Araneae; family Nephilidae; genus Trichonephila; species Trichonephila clavipes. The sequence continues at coordinate 542,681 of BMAU01003676.1, read as the reverse complement.
TTTCATAGCCCGATTAAACGAACTATAAAAAAGTGGATTGGCCCTCAGTAATAAAATAAGCAAAATCAACAATTTTTATAAGATAGGCGATTACAATCATAATCTATCTGACAATATTGCTAAAATAATTTCAAATAATACTAGAAATATATAAAAATCTCTAATAGAATCTTCCCTCCCTGGGTAGAATAATGCTTGTCATAACATTTACAAACTCAAGAAATACTTCAGAAAAAAAGCCAATCGGGAAATATCCTCAAAATTGTGGATTCGATATAAGCAATATTCCAGCCGCGGCTCCGATTTTATATCAAAAAATCCAAAAAGAAATACTGGGATGCAGTATGTAATAATGTTCCTAACCCAAGAATATTCTATAACATCCTAAAGAAAATCGCAATGAAAAATAATCCTGAGTCAACACTGAATTTTCTTCAAATACATAACAGAATCATATATCATCCACAGATTCAAGCAACACTCTTTGCAGAGAACTTCGCATCCAATAATATTATCCATGAGCCACTACCTTTGGAATTTTTTGCCCAAGATAATAGTTTAATCATCAAACTCTTTCATATATCTGGATTGAATAGAACAATAAAATCTGCTAAGAACACAACCCCAGGTGCAGATCAGAGATCCCGGCTAAATTCCTAAAACTATTGAATCATAGTGAACGAACGATAATCTTAAATTTCTTTCAACAGATATTTGATAAGTCAATTGTCCCAAAGGCATGGAAGCATGCTATAATTCTTCGAATTCCCAAACCATGCAAAGATAAAACTAAAAACTCCTCATATAGACCTATCGCTTTAACATCAGTTTTTTCTAAGACATTTGAAAGAATTTTAGCCAATTGAATTGCCTACTTCCTGATAACAGAACAAAAACTACATCAACAACATTATGGATTTGTTCCTTTTAAAGATAACAGAACAGCAACTTATATAATTTACAAAGCAATTACAGACGCAGAGATGGAAAAAAAATATTTCGTGAGGATTAGCTTAGATATAAAGAGTGCTTATGACTCCGTATATATTGACGGTCTCATTTACAAATGTTTACAAATTGGTATAACTGGGAAAATAGCGCTTTGGATGCATGAACTCTTATCTTACAGATCGCTGTTAATTCGATGGAGGGGATGTCTTTCATCTAAAAAAACACTGCTGCCCCCAAGGTATTGTACTGTCTCCATTACTATACACTATCTATATGTATGACTTTTTTTGAAACATTGGAAACTGGAGTCGAGTGTTCCATATATGCTGGAGACATTTTTATCTTTTCCTCACATCAATTGCTCGATATCATCTGTCGTAAATTACAAAATACTTTAGAGAATAAGTCAATGGTGTAATTATTGGAAATTGAGTTTAAGCCCAGATAAAATTACAATAGCTGAACTCTCGAACAAAAGGATTCACTCATTTCCTAATATATTATTAGCTGGGACCCCTCCACCGTGGCAATCTTCTATTAAATATTTAGGAGTATATTTTTCGAAACGAAATAAAAATACTAATATCACGCATCAAATGAAAAATAAAGCACTGAAAAAACTCAATGCTCTTAAAGGTATGGATTACAAGCATTATAGTTCGATAGCTGAGAAAATCTTATCCAATTAATCCATAATAGCATCTGTAGCACCTTTTTTTACACATATCATATAAATAAATGGTCTGACAATCAGTTGAAGCCTTTTAATGTAATAAAGGGTGTTTTTTTAGAGGTATAGAACTTTAAATTGCAATAAAACAACGATGTATTATTCGATTGACATGAATTTTTTTTCATTCGAAAGATAATCTTGTGGCATTACATTTTAAATATGATTTCTGGCATATGACTGCCACAGCTCTTTCGGATGTAGTCCAATCTGGACGTCCAATTTTCGATGACTTTTTCCAACATTTGTGGCCGTATATCGGCAATAACACGGCGAATGTTGTCTTCCAAATGGTCAAGCATTTGTGGCTTATCCGCATAGACCAATGACTTTACATAGTCCCACAGAAAATAGTCTAGCGGTGTTAAATCACAAGATCTTGGAGGCCAACTCACAGGTCCAAAACGTGAAATTAGGCGGTCACCAAACGTGTCTTTCAATAAATCGATTGTGGCACGAGCTGTGTGACATGTTGCGCCGTCTTGTTGGAACCACAGCTCCTGGACATCATGATTGTTCAATTCAGGAATGAAAAAGTTAGTAATCATGGCTCTATACCGATCACCATTGACTGTAACGTTGTGGCCTTCATCGTTTTTGAAGAAGTACGGACCAATGATTCCACGAGCCCATAAAGCGCACCAAACAGTCAGTTTTTCTGGATGTAACGGTGTTTCGACATACACTTGTGGATTAGCTTCACTCCAAATGCGGCAGTTTTGTTTGTTGACGTAGCCATTCAACCAGAAGTGCGCTTCATCGCTAAACAAAATTCGCTTATGAAAATCGGGAACAACGGCGATCTCGTTTTGGGCCCCTTCGACGAATCTACGCCTTGCTTGATGATCGTTTTGATGAATTGCCAAACCAAACTGAGAATAAATCACTTGACAGCTGTTAAATCGGTCGCCATCTTGGAAAGTAATGCGATCTTAAACTTCTTTACCTGAAAAAAAAAACACTCTTTACAAACCAAAGCTCTCAGAATTGCTCTAAGTCTTCCACAATGGACACCAAATATTGTACTAATGAAACTGCCTGGACAAGAAATTCTCTCGGACAAAATCAGAAGATTGGTAAATTTTTCCTTTCTCAAGTCTCCAATGAAACCTCTTCTCCATTATATAGCAATAATCCTGATGATCTGAATTTAAAAATTATAAAGGAGGATAAAAGTAATATTGTTAGCATAGTATACACTTTTAATGCTAATAGTAATCAAATCATCACAATCCCCAGAATATCATCCTTTTCATTTCTCCCATGTAAAATACATACCAATAGCTTCAAATTTCAGGAGAAAAGGTTACCAATTCAAGCTATAAGGGGTTTATTTGATAAAACAGTTGAGCATGATTTTCAGGACTTCCATATAATAGCCACCGATGCATCGAAAAACGATCAAATAACATTCATAGCAAGTATAACAGAAAATCTCTTTTGCTTACAGAATAAATCACAATAACTCTATTTTTACTGCTGAAGCTTTGGCTATTTGCCAAGCTTTAGATGATCTGACTGTTTCAAACAAAATCCTGCTAATCTTATCCGATAGCCTCTCTGTACTATATACGTGCTCTTCAAAATTATTCTATTCAATCCCATAGTGCGATTCACAGACTAGCTAGCAAAATTTACATACAATCATATTATACCAATAAACTGATATTACTTTGGACTCCGGGACACTCTAATATACTATGGAATGAGCAGGCGGATTATCTCGCAAGATCTGTCACGGAGTCTGACGTTTATATCGACTGGATTGCTTCAGAAGACATCAGTAAAAAATATATCAAGAATTTAAAAAAGCAAATAATAATTTTTATTTAAGCAAATATTTTGAAAATTTGGGCAATATTAGAAACATTGGCATCATCTCTAAATGGACAAATAATTGAAGAGAAGAAATTTTATGCACTCGAATTTTTAGCAAAATGATCATATAATCCCAGGACTTCTTCAAAAATTTAATTTAACGGATAATGCAATGTGTAGTGCTTGTAATCGTTTAAATGACTTGGAGCATATTTTATTAAGATGCGATAGATATGCTCACCCTCGAAATCACCTTAAAGCTTTTCTCAAAATTGATCCTAGTTGCAATATCACCTTCACCGAGTTACTGGAGATAGCTATATCAAACAGATCAACATTCAGATTTTTTATTTAGAAGATGAAATATTTTGATATTAAATAACCTATTGATACTTGATAGTTTTGTATGGGATAATAGCCTTTGTTGCTCCAAATAGATATTAACTAACTATTTTATGTAGTATTGTTTGCATTGGCTCAAGTGTAGTATGGGGGGCACTTTGGATTTGGCGATTTTTATTTAAATGTCACGGTGAGATATCGAATTCATGCTAAAAAAAATTCCGAAAAAAGAACCTTGGCGACCACTTTTAGTCACCAAAAAAGGACTGCGCCAAGTGCCCCCGTACTGCACTTGAACCGTTTGCGTTTTGTGTATTTTTTAAAAAATAATGCACTCAAATAATGTACTCTCTTTACGTAAATCGAGAAGATTCCTCAGTTGTTCGACTCCAGTTGAGATCACGACACACAAGTTCAAAAGTGTATATGGATAAGAACAAGTATAGGTCATAATCCAAACATTCAATGGTATTATTAGTGCAAAGTTGGTGCTAGAGTTGTTGGCTGCTGTGCACATGTTGCATCTGTACTTTGGTACTTGGGATACTGGTGCCATAATCACACTCAAACAAAAACACCAAGTCTTGGATATGCTGATACACTTCAAGATGCTGCTACTGGATGGTCCAGGGACGATTCAGCCAGTGAAAGCGAGAAGGAGATATAATCGAAGACATTTGTTACACAAGTAGTTTAACATTGTTATTTTTTTCCTGTTTTCTCTAACTAATAAAAGATTTTTTTTGAAAAAAACCTAATATTTTCATTTCGACTGAGTATCAGTGTTAAAAAAATATACATTGTATGAATTTGTCGATGGGCGTAAAAAGGCTGATCTTTACCCATCTCCGTTATACCTCCAAAAAACGATAATGGTGAAAAGAAATATTTTAATATTGATATTATCATTAAATATATTATTGATTTTTCAAAATTTCTATTTCAATAAAATATTCTATTATGGCTTAGTTACACTGAACCTCACAGGCTTTTAACATTAGAAAATTAATTCTTTCATCACGAGGGACGAAATAACTCGTCTTCCAGATTCCATAAATAAATCATTAACGTTAAAATTGTTATTGATTGCAATTGATTATTATTTTTCAAAGTAAAATGAATAAGTTTTAAAGAAGTTTGTGTTTTGCTTTAATTTTAGTGCTGCAGAGAGTGGCACAGACTTTTAGGGTGGGACAAAAGCGTGCCATTGTCGTGACGAAAGTGTTAAGAGAATTGAGATTATTACATTTAAAATCAAAGAATAATAAGTCAATAGTGTGAATGTTGTATTAATTAGCAGCATTAGCAAAAAATTCAATTATTTTACAACCAATAAGGTTAAGAGACATTCATAAACACATATAAATAAATTTATTCTTTATTTTAACACAAAAGCTTTTCTTTGAGCAGCATATCAATTGAATAGAACAGATAATTTACACCAGAAAGAAGAATGTATAAAAAGATGAGACTAGGACTTAAAAGATGGCAGTGATATGCAATTGTTAGCATCTTTTACACACAAAAATAATCAGAATTATATATTTGGCAGTGTCAGCTTTAAATATAAGTAAAATTTCATAGAACCTTTGTATTACTTTATAAAAAATGTTCAAAATGGTTTATCAACATTTGAATGAAATTTGATAGCATGTAGCTTGTTTTAGCTAACTTCGAAATTTTTCAGTATGTTAGAAAAATAATTTATAAATATATACAAAAATATTTTAAATATAATATATCTACTTACAACAAGTAAAATAACAAGCATTTTCGATCTTTAATTATAATCAAGTAATACATATTGTAAGGCACCAGTGATAATCAGCTAGTAAAAGTGAAATATCTCTTAATTTCGGTACAGCTTTCAATTAACAAATGCCATTTTACTTGACACAAAGCTCCTTTCTTATGAAAAATTGCATAATAAGATTATAGCACTATATATTGATGAATAATAATTTGATTTGAGCTATTGCTCCAGGCAATTATGGTTATAAATAAACCAAATGATTATAAGGAACAACAGCACATTGGAAGCTTAACATTCTTTTAACTATCAAAATAAAACAATGCTCATGAACAAAATGGAAAACAATGAATTTTGAAAGAAGTTTTTATGAGCCCAAAACTGTTGAGAATAACCAGTGAAAAATGCAAAATCAGAATTATTAAACATCAAGTATCATTCAAACATAAAACTAAAAAGAAAAATATTGTTTTCAAGCATTATGTGTTTTTAAGCATTAATAAAATACATATTTTTTGTACCATTTATAAAATAGTTATGAAAGTCATAGAATGTAAACAAGTTAAGTACATATTCAAAAAAATAATAAAAATGGATATTCATTTAAAAATAATGCTTTAATTATTTTGATTCATATCTCTACATAAAGTTTTCATGAACACTTAATTAACATTAATTTAAATTAAAAAAATAAATAATGAAACATTACATAAAACAGAACTGAAAAAAAAAGAAACATTAAATGAATTCAAATTACATAGTTTTTGTAAAACTAATTTTTGGAAGTTATTCCAGAATATATTTTTAAAAGTACTCATAACTGAATAAGAAAAATAAGAACAATTTTTCATTACTTTAAAACACACATCTTGCAAGCTTTCACATACAGTCTGTTTTAAAATCGATTAATTGATAAAAAAATAATTAAATAAAGGTCAATAATTAGCATTTTAAATAAATATGAATAAACAGAATATCTCTATTCCTTAATGCATTACAAATTATACATGGGTATCACAAATATTTCTGAAAATAAACAACTGAAGTATTTCATTTTTGTCATAAAATATGATACAATGCCTTTATATTCTAAAATTTTAATGCAACCATGCGCTGAAACATAAAAAGCAATAAAAAGTTTATCAAAAATTTCATCTTTAGTTGAAGAATAAGAATTCAGCTTTATATCAGTCATACAGGTTGGATTGTCTGCATAATACTGTGCCACTGATTTTTAAAATAAAGTTAATGTTTTAAGGCACAACTTATAGCACCAATTATGTTTTCACAAATGTTTGGTCTCAGAGACCTGTATTATAATTTGTATTTTTAATACACACTGCACAACGACTGATACGCGATCGTAAGTCACCTGCTTTGAGAGTCGTGCTTACAGGGCGTGAAAATTGATCATTAGGATCAATTGTTGTTAGCCAGAAACTGAACTTATTAGCAAAATAGTGACATGTTCCTCGTGCACCATTGCATTCGATGAAAGGAGTGGCACGGAAATCTTCAAGACAACTACCTGGACTGGACAAGGATTGACCACCACCTTCTGCACCAGCAGCAGTATGCTAAAAATAAAAATCATCATATTTCAATAAAATATTATTTTTAAAAATGAAATTAAAATTTTTTAATGCATTATCAGATAAATTAGTTTTAATGCCCTTGAATCTATATTGTGTATGCATACATACATATATCTATATACCATTATGCCACTCTATTAGAGAATCACATGAAACCAAATTATATTTAAATACATATTGAGGAAATAAATAGTTGCAACATATAAATCTTGAACATAATGAAAACATGCATAAAAATTAATGTAGATGAAAATAATATTTTAAAAAAATGACATTTATGTTGATATGAAAAATAAAATGTTAAACTTTTTATCACCAAAAAAATTTTACTAACTCATTTTTGAACACACACACACATATATACACACTGGTATCCCTCGGCATTCCTACAAATTGCTATTGCTACACACTTTTAAAAAAAATTCAACTTTTTAAATATTTTAGTGGACATTAGCTTATTATCCCGCAGAAAATCCCAGAGCATTGAAAGGGAAAGATAATTACTTTTGGTCACACAGAAATCAAATAAAAATGCCTGGCTACTGCAAAAATATTTAAAGATTAGTTCACTTCTTCTGTATTGACAGTCAAGCAATATTTAAAAAAAATTAAATGTAAAGCATCATTAATTTTGCACAATGATTCAGGGAGCTCAAAATCTCTGCAGAAATAAATCAGGGAATCAATGTTGTGCTTCTTTCTCTCAATACTGTCTGACACATACAGTCCATGGGCCAAACAGTGATAGTTAAGTTTAACACAATAACTATGGTTATGAAGGTAATCTTAGGTAGGGAAGATCAGCCAACATTAACGAATTTTTAGAAGGATTATAATATATGAAATGGAATAACTTGTGGATTGAAATAAAAGAGTTAACAACAAAAGGATCCTGAAAACAATTATGCCCACAAATGTTGAGGGATTTTGAAATAGTTAGTAAATGAATGAATTAAACTTGGATGTAAAAATGAAGGTGTTATGGAATTGATACAATATCATTCAATGTAGTTGTCAAATGATGATTACTTAATTGAGTTACAATGAAAATAAAAAAGAAGTCCACAAAAACATAAAAACAACATAAATGAAGCCTTCAGGCATTTTGATAAATTTTTGACTATCATGGAAAAATGTGATGGAGAATATATATCTTAAGTACAAAGGTTCAGTTAAGAAAGACACAGCAAGTTATCCAAATCTTTATCTAGAAAAAAAAGGGAGGTATTCACACACACACAGTTAACTCTTGTGACAAGTTTATGAAGTAAACATCAGAAAGAGCACCTAAATATGCTTTTTTTTAAAAAATTCATTATATGTACACATTAATAAATAAATACTTTAAAACACAGTTTTGGGTATGTATTTTTTTAACTCCCCTATTTTAAACATTAAAGATTCACACACACATTCAGGAATCAATTATGAGTGAAAGTTTAGCCCCTTTGCACACACACACACACACACATATATATATATATATATATAATTAATTTATAGTTATATATGTAATAAAATTTACATCTAACAAATTTTTGAAGCTAAAATTGCAAATTACTGACATGAAGTAATTGTAACACTTAAATATTTTTCCAAGTTAAAAAATCAAAATACACATTTCCAACTGACCATTGCAAAACTGTATCCTATCCAAAGCATATTCCATCCTTCTGGGCACTCTGGAATATTAAGGGATTGACTGTGTACTGCTATTGCATTTGCAGGGGCCTCACATACAGCACATCTACTAATGTATTCCTGGATTACAGATTCTCCAACTGGCATCATTGGTATAGGTGCATTTGTAGACAGCCAGTAAGATTTGTCATTTCTACTAGCATAGTTGCACACACTATTAAAGTCACAGAACAGGAACGGCATTGTACTAAATCTTCGCAAGCAAGATCCAGCAAAACCTGTAATTAACAATAGAATAATATAAATAATTTAGCTTTTTTTAAAATTCCAATGACATAAAGAAGCAGTTATTTCTTTCATAAGCAGGCAGAAATCAGACAATTTTCAAAATTTTTTACATGATATTTAATATTTTGTTAGTAAAAAATAGTTTTAAAGATAAAGTATTTTACTTTGTTTGAAAATAAGATTTCAAATAGTTAAATTATAAAAGTTTTACAAGGAGTGTTTTTTTTAAGTGGGTCCAGGCAGAATTGTCAAGCTGGAAAATTTTCCAAGCTAAAACTTTTTATTTTAACTCATCATATATATATAAATCATACCTAAATCTTGATTATGTGATTTCTCATTTCCTTCAATATACAGTAAACTGTATCCGTCCCACAGTTTTTGCATTCCTTGAGGACAAGTTGGAACAAAATTAGATTGACTGTGTTTTACAAGCAAGATTCCCATTAAGTAATCACCACCCGGAATTCCAGGGAGACCTGCTGGGCCTGGTTGTCCTCTTGCTCCGGGTAATCCAGGTGGTCCTGGTAGACCAGATACACCCCTGTCTCCTTTGACACCAATAGGCCCTGGAAGTCCTGGAAGACCAGGTTGGCCTGGGCGTCCTTGCTCTCCTTTGAAACCTATGAAAAAAATGTATTTGAAAAATATTAGTTTTGATAATAAAACATTAGTTTATGCCATTTAAAGTAATTATCAACAAAAATGCTGCACAATTCACATAATGTCAATTTGTTGTTTTGGGATAGGGCATTAGGAAGCATCAAATATACAATAATTTTAGAACAATAGTTTTAAAATCTTATTTTAAAAAGATTCTAAAAGAAAAAAGAAAACCAATTTAACTGAAAAGTCACAAGGATTAAAAATTCATGATCTATTTATTTTAAATAACTTTCTATGCAACTTAAAATTTTTTTTAAGTTAGCTTCCATTTGCCATAAAAATTGATAACCACATATATATAAACATATATCAAATACATTCATTCCAACAATTTTTTTAAGAGTTTTAATGTGAAAGATTTTTTTTTTTGAGAAATTGCATTAAAAATCTTTTTCTCTAATATTTATGAACAGAAACAAAACAACGAACAGGATAAGAAAAGATAAGTAGTTAAGTAAAGTAAATTTACATGAGAACACATTTTAATAAATATGCAATTTCTATCCAAGACAAACTGTAAACTGTTAATACATATATACTTCCCATTTAAGAATTTGGTTATATAAAAAAAACATATAATAAAGAATGTTAAGAATTCCATAAGTAAAAATCCAAAATGTAAACAGATAATGTACTTTACCAGGTAATCCAGGTGGTCCATCATATCCTCTTACTCCTGGTGGTCCAGGTTCTCCAGGAGATCCAGGGAATCCTCGCTCTCCTTTTGGTCCTCGTAATAGATTTAATGGTGGTGATGTACCTTTTTCTCCCTTTTGACCAGGTATGCCAGGTTCTCCTACAAAAACATATTAATAAATAAGAGTAAGTACAATATTTTAAAATGAAATAATAAGGTATTAAATACTGATTATAAAGTTTACTATCATACTTAATAGTTATTCATGGTAAAATGATGTTTTTGAAGTACTTCTTTATTTAGTATAATTTATTTTCTAAGTAATATAATCACAATTTTGCAAGATCATCTGAATTCTAAGAAAATTACTTAAATAGATTGACTCAATAAAATAAGCATAAATGCACTAGAATTCTGATACACGCTCATAACATAAAAACATAAATACTACTTTTAATAATTCTGAAAAATAGTAATAAGTTGCAATAAAGAGTAAAACAAATTCTTCTACCATTTTTTAAAGAAGCAACTTACTGTTTCCTAGTTAAGATTATAATGCTTAAAAAATTTGCATTTTTTAAATCTACATAATTTTCCCCTCCTCAATTAGAAATAACAAAAACGATTTATTACAGTTTGTAAAAACTTGCATATAGTTCATTCCATATTGAGTACTTTAAATTAATAAAAAAAACTAGTTTTTTGGGGTTCACTACCACCATAAAAAGGATAGATAATAGTATAAATAATTCAAATTTTTAAAACATACAAAATATTTTTTTTAATATTTTTAACTATCAGTGTTTATTCCACATATAAAGCAAGTACTTTTAAATCTCGAAAATAGTCTGAAAAATGATCAAGCGTATTCAATTAAACATTAATAAATTACTTAAATACCACAAGTGTAAAATTTTTTGAAAATATGAGTTGTACCTGGAGGGCCTTCTAATCCAAGTAAGCCAGGAAAGCCAGCATCTCCTTTTGAACCAGGGAAACCAGGTTGCCCAGGTAGGCCAGCATCTCCTTTAGGTCCAGGGAATCCAGGTAGGCCAGGAAGACCATCACGACCTGTATTTTTTTGAGTTCATATGCATTTATTAGTACTTTAAACTTTTTTATTGATCTAAATTGGTAACAAAATAAATGAGGTAGCAGATATTCATGAAATTACAGATATGTAAAAGTAATTAAAAATGATCATGCCAATAAATAGAAAACCAATATAAATAAAAAATGTTATACAAACCTGGAACTCCAGGAGGTCCTCTCAATCCAGGGGGTCCATCTAATCCAGCTAAGCCTCGTTCTCCTTTTACACCAGGCAATCCAGGTAATCCACTTTCTCCTTTCACACCAGGGAATCCATCTCTTCCAGAAGGTCCAGGGTAACCAGGCTCACCCGATTCACCTTTAAGACCAGGTAGTCCAGGCAAACCTTGATCTCCCATAGAACCTCTAACTCCAGGAAGTCCTGGTAAACCTGATTCTCCTGTTGCAAATAGACAAATTACCATTTAATAGCAAGACAATAATTTTCATAATTTAAATGACTAATTCTTCGTTTTACATGCACAGCAACTTATTATTCCTCATAGTATTCTTTTAGCAAAAGTAATTGTAATCAAACATGATTGTACACCAATAACAAAAATTAAAAAACTTTCTGTATTATACTTGAAATAAATAGTATAACTAAGCCAAAGATTTATTACAAGAAAAGTTACAATTATAACATTATTTATATAAGGTTAATAATACAATTATAAGGACATAATCCTGAAAATCAAATATTAAATAATTATTTTAATGATTAAATTTAATATTGAAATATTGCACTTTAAGATTTAAAGAAATAAATACAAATTTGATAAAAAAATAGCTGGCGGCATACAACTGTTAATACTTTGAATGCATTTCTCTCTGAAGAATAAATTCCTATTTTTTTTACAATATACTCAAAAAATCTGTAATATCCTTTTTATTTAATGAACTTTATATTTATATATGAATTTGAACATTATTTATCAAGAGCTTATTAAGAATTCAAATATTACCCTTTGCACCTGGCACACCAGGGAAACCATCTAGACCTGGTTTTCCAGGCAAACCTCTGTCTCCTTTGATTCCAATACCAGGTCTTCCAGGAGATCCTGAAAGTCCAGGTAAACCAGGTTCTCCTAAATGGAAAAATTTATTGTAAAAATCAATATTATTCAAAAATGTAAGCAAATATTTTCATTGTGAATGAATTAAGAATAAACAATGATTTACAAAATAAAAATAAACAAACCTGGTGGTCCTCTTAATCCTTCTGGTCCAGGTAATCCTTCTAAACCAGGAATGCCACGATTTCCTTTTTCGCCTGAATTAAATAAATATTATTCAATGTAAATATTTTTGATACATATGTATATAGTCACACACACACACATTGGTAAGAATAACAGATACAAACATACCAGGAGGTCCTGGAATACCATCAAAACCTCTAGTTCCTTTTAAACCTGTTGCTCCAGGAATACCAGGTAGACCTGGTTCACCTTTTTCTCCTTTATCTGCTCTATCACCTATAAAAAAAGATTTATAAGTTTTAACAACATTACTTTTAAATTCTATTATATAATGATGGAATAAATTTAATTCCATTTTGGGAAAAAGTATGATCCAATACTTGTCAATTAAAAGTTAAAACATAGTTTAGCACATATATCTATCTGAATTTAGATATTTAAAACAAAAATGAAATATTAAGCAGGAAGAAAAAATAAAACATACATATACCCTATTTTCAATTATAAGATGTTAAAAAAGATATAGTTATGAAGCATTAAAAATAGTGCAAATATTAGAAAAAAAATCTTTCCCTCACTTTAAATATTAAAATAAATTAGTTTACAGCATTTATAGACATTTAATCAAATTAAGAACATCAAGTAAAACCGATGCTATAAAATTAGAATTTAATAAAACATATTACCAAAACATATTTATAAATTTCAGTAATTAATTTTTAACTCAACAAAAGAGAAAAATACCAATTTACCCAAAATAATCAAATTTAATGTTTCAGTTTAATAAGCTTAATAATTTTATCAAATTTAATATTATTAATAAATATTTGAACCTTAGTAATACATACAGAAGTAAAAAAATCTTATTTAATTATGCATTTTCAGACACCATACCTGGTGGTCCAGGGAATCCAGCATCACCCTTTTCTCCTTTAAATCCATCTAATCCAGGTAAACCTGGTGAACCAAAATCTCCTCTTTCTCCTTTGGGTCCAGGTAGACCAGGTAGTCCAGAGTCTCCAACTTCACCTTTTAGACCAGGAATACCTGCAAATCCAGCCTCACCTTTTAGTCCTGGAAAACCGGGCTGACCAGGCAATCCCCTTTGACCAGGGAAACCAGGAAGTCCGGAAACACCCTGAAAGTTGATTATGTCATTAATTTTATAACTAGAATGGAATTTGTTATTTTAAACAATAATTATAAAAGCAAATTCGCTAAGAAACTTTAAAATACAATTTCAAAGCAAAAATAGAAAAGATCTTTTTTTTATAGAGTAGATCAAATTTTAAAAATGAAATGTGTAACTTAATCAAGAACAAAATCCTTTAATCTCGATCATATTTCTAGTTTGAATGATTACCAGCATATTACATTACAATTATATGTATAGTTTATTGTACATGAAATTTTTATAAACCCTCTCTAGTAAATGCCATAAAAGCTATATACAGCACATGTATTCAAAACATATTCAACCACAATTTTTCTATATAAACTAATGTAGGTAGAGAGTTGTGGTTTGGTGTATACATCCAGACACACACAGTGATCACGCAAATTGTAAATTGTTTCTTCCACGTTGAAGCTGTCAATCCCTGGGAGACTGTCAATAAATGAGGAAGCGTAAGTGATCATAGTTGGATTTTAATTTTTGATCAAATGAGAGAAAAACCTGAATAATGCTAATGCATTAAAGTTTGAGCAAAAGACAAGGTAATTAATATGTTAAATTATCTGAAAAACATGAACTTTTTCAGCTGTCTTTTAAGAAAATTTCAATAAAAACTAATTACAAATTTTCATTTTTAAATATATGGAACAGGTTAAATACAAGCTAAATTAAGATATAAACTATTTTTAAAAAATTACACCTGGGGTTATATTTAATTCATTGAGCAATTAATAAGACAAAAATATTTTAATAGAAAATAGTTCAAATCTGCATAGTTATGAAAAGGGATATTGAAGAATTCCTTTGACTATTAAAATAGTGTTATTATTCAATATAAATATCACAAATACCAAGAAATAATTTTGTAACAACTCTCTGCATTTATATTTTGAATAAAATCCGCCCTATACCAAACAGATATAAATATTTTTATTCATACCTTATCATAAATAAGAGAATTTTCCTTTAAAACCTGAATTATAAATAAACTTGCAAGAAGAAAATCACTAAATTACACAATTACAATTACATTTATAATCAATATAGTTAATGAAATGGGGAACCAAGTTAAAAAAAATATACTGAAAAATTCTTTTAATTGCACAAAATACTTCATAAATATTTTACATGAAATCTTTTTTGATGAAGCTCATTACAAAATGGAAGAAGTTTCAAATCATATAAGATAGGTGAATTTTTCCTTTCCAAGAAATGTATAAGTTTGAAGACACAAATTTCAACAAACACACAAAATAATATTTTAATGAAATATTTTATCGATTAATGCAGCAAAGGATAATTTGAATATTACTAATTTTGTAATGAGATAAAGACTTTTAATTTAAAATGCATATTGAAGACAATATTGGATGCCTAAATTTATACTTACAGCTTCACCTTTATTTCCACTGAATCCAGGTAATCCTTTATCACCTGGGAGTCCAGGTAAACCTGGTAATCCAGGAGGTCCTTCCAAACCTCGCTCTCCTGGAGGTCCAGGCAAGCCTGGTAAACCTCTGCCAGGTGGTCCAGCATCTCCTTTTTCTCCAGGATAACCATCCAAGCCTATTTTATAAAAAAAATTGTCTCATATTAAAACAGAGAATTAAACAGGAAAAATATGACTTTTTAAAATTTGTTTAATTATGCACTAGTCAATATAATTAAAACGAAATAAAAATTATTGGTAAAATAGACAAAGTTACTTTGATGGCATTGGCAACCCTTTATGTTTTCCAGATGCTTAAAAATTTGAGAAAGAGACTCGGAATTTTTAACTTGCAGTGCTATGAACATTTTGACTCAATGTAGTTAAAATGGTCAATGGTATTGATGAGAGGTTTTAACATGTTTTACATCTATCTTTGAAAACGTAGGGAAAAAAACCTCCTTAAATATTATCAAAAATGCATTACTATATGTCTCTGAAAAAAATGTTTATAATTTTTACAAATGGAATTTTCATTGTTCAAATTTTTTTGGTGTAATGAATTTAGTTCAGCAGCGATGAACAGTCTACAAAAAAGTAAATTATTATATAATTATTCTAACCTGGTGGTCCAGGATTTCCAGAAAGTCCTGCTATTCCAGGTAAACCAGCTTCTCCTTTTTCTCCTTTAGCTGCTGCATCTCCAGGTTGACCTTTTAATCCAGGGAATCCTGGAAGACCAGGTTCTCCTTTTTTACCAGATGTTCCAGGAAAACCATCAGTGCCTGGCAATCCAGAAAGTCCTCTGTCACCTTTCTCTCCCATGATACCAGGAAGACCATCTAAACCTGCAGGTCCTGGGGATCCAGGAAAACCAGCAATTCCCCTTTCTCCTTTTTGACCTAAAAAAGATAAGATGCACTAGTTAAGTATAGTTATGATAATAAAATATTATTTTGAGGACAAACTACTAAAAATTTCTCATTCTTTTAAAGAATTAAGAATTTGTACATACTTATGAAACGAATGTGTATATAAAGTGTACTAATAAAAATTAGCAACTAATCAAAACTTACTATTATTTTTTCGTAGAATTTTTTCCTTACTATTATTTATTTTTTGTAGAAAGAATTTTTCTAGATCTAATGTTACATATTGCTATAACAGTGTAAAAAGGACCAAAAATTACCATTGCAGATATCTTTTTTCTTAAATTTTGAGAAAATATAAAAAGACAACATATATAATGATACATTCAAATTTGATGCAATTTATATTTTTATTCATTTGATCAAATTTATAAATAAGTAACAACTATAAAAAAGTTTTCTTCCAACTACAGCAGGTATTTAATAAACAATTACCACAAATGCCAAGGTAAAGTTATAGAGCAAAATTTCAACATTTAACAAACCTTTTCATGAATATGATTTCTAAATTCCTACTATAAAGAGACATACACAAAAATCTACACTATTAAAATTTGTAGGTAAACTATGTATATTTCCATATTTTCTCACGAACCACACGACGCAGAAACTCACCGAAGGTACCAAAATTTCGGGAATGATCCGAGGAATCTGTTTTGACCATTTATATTCCTATATTCCAATTAATTAAAAAGATATTACTTAAAAACCTTAAAAAGCATAATTAGTATTTTATTATGCATGTGGCGCCATCTGCAGAGCTTAAATTTAAAATTTCATTTACTTCGCCTTAAAAATTCTGTTTTTACAAAACAACGAAACTTTGTATATAAATAAATTTATTTAAAAATTAATATAATAAAATTACATATATATATATATCTATCTATCTTTCTTTCAATTTAATTATTTAACAATTTTTTTTAAATATTTTCGGAACTTCTTTTTTTTCAGAGGTTTTTAAAACACGATCTAATTTTTTTCATGAAACTCACACAAAAAATAATTACAGATTCGTACAGATCATTTATTTCGCCACGATATGCTATAATTTATTCTACAAAATAATTATATTTTGTATTTTTTACGATTTTTTTAAAATGAGTCAAAATTGGTTCCTTTTTTTGAATACGAATTATAAGTTGTTCCGCTTGAACTTTCTTTCACGTTAATGAAAAAAATATTTTACACTAAAAAAAAGTTCATGCTTTTCTTTTTTTCCCCGCGTGTAGAACAATATGTACAAATATAATGTGTACAAAGATTGATAAAATATCTTAAAAATTACGGTTAAAAAAAACAATATATTTTTCAATTTTTCCCCCTTTTGCAATAATTATGTAAACATTACTTTTTTTTAAAAAAAATTTTTGTTTAAAAATTACCGTTGTTTACAATCGATAAATGAAGTTTGAAAGCATTAACTTAAAAATGAAGCACGAAAAAAAATCTTTTACTTTAACCAATAACGAAATGGCGTATTGAAAAAAAAATCTACCTTTATTTTAAAGCTCAATTCAATGCTCTTCCCCGGAGTAAGTGATAGCTTAGCTGTTTAAAGCACTGCTTTATAAAACGGTAGTTCCCAGGTTCGAAACTGAAGAGGAAGAGACTTTCCATTTCGCATCACGCTACTTTTTAAAGTTTAAAATTTTTTTAGTTGAATGAAAAAGGTTAAAATTAAAATGAAATATCAAAATGTTTTTATCAGATCGTTTTTTTTAATGTTTTTTTCAATACACACACCCACCCACACATATAATAGGCTTTCCCCATACTGTTTTTTTTTCTAACTTATATATTTATATGTTTAATCAAACGTTCAGAAAAAAGCAATAATTTCAATAGCTATCTGTTAATTTTACTTTCATTTATTACTTTTAGAAATTTGATTTTAATAAATATATATATATGTTTTTTTAACAGGATTATTCCTATTATTTCATTACGAAATTAATTCTTTGTTAATTAAAAAGTACATCGTCTATTTAAGAAAATAAGTGGAATGGAACAAATTTCGAAAAAGGGAAATTTTTTGACATAATTTTAGAAATCACTCACATTGTGCACGTACAAACACACACACAGAAATGGTGGTGTCACGAGGAAAAGAGAAAGCCCGAGCAACATTGGACTAAGCGGTGGAGGGGGGAAGTCATTTTGAAAATGAGCATTAGAAGTTCTGATTTTGTGAAAGAAAGCGAAAATTGAGCTAACATGAGCTATCTCTACTGTTATAATGCAACGCCGGGTCATGCAGCTATTTCGAAAAAGGGAAATTTTTTGACACAATTTTAGAAATCGCTCACATTGTGCACATACAAACACACACACAGAGAAATGCTGGTGTCATGAGGAAAAGAGAAAGCCCGAGCAACACTGGACTAAGCAGTGGAGGGGAGGGGGGAGTCATATTGAAAATGAGTGTTAGAAGTTCTGATTTTGTGAAAGAAAGGGAAAATTTATAAAAGTAGAGATAGCCCGTACAACACCGGGCCATGCAGCTAGTTATTTTCTAAAAAGTGACTTTTATAAATTAATCACATTTGTAATAACTTCTTGATTTAACCAAAATGTAAATCATGGTCAGTTATCAAATATTTTAATTAAAGGAATGGAAAATGCTCAGTGACTCATATTTCAAATCAACATTGATTCTCAATAACATAAGACATCTTAATTTTTGTAAATATAATGAAATACCTGCTAAGTTTATTAAATAGAGATCTCAAGAACATATTTATACAGAGTGCTTTGATTAATCACGTTATTCTACTGTTTAATTCTGTTAATAGAAGAGTTGCTTGAATTTTCAGTATATTAACTCCAAAGTTTACTAATTCCAAATAAATTTAGTTCAAATAAAATGGTGGTTAATATGCACTAAGTTTAAGGAAAAAATAAATTTTTATAAAAAAAAAAAAAAAAAGATCTACAAAAATTTTACTCAGAATTGTTATATTGTTAGTACTATAGCATATTTTAAAGTCGAGTGATTAACAAATAGTGAATGAGTGATAATGAGGTTTTAACACAAAAAGCCAAATCAGGTTATGCTGCACTAAACAATTGTTTAAAATGCAGTAAAATTTTAAAACAAGATTCAGAATAAGAGATGAAAACAAAGCAATAAGTTAGGTACCTTAATGTGATATTCATTAAAATTGCATCAAAAATGTTACAAAGTATTGTAAGTAAAATCCAATGACTTATAGAATCTTGTACATCTGATGAATCTTATGCAGGTATATTTTTCCTTGGTTTGAGAATGTGATGGGGATGGGACTTTTAATCACAATTTTGAGTTTATTTCCTTTTGTAGAGTTAAATATTTTAGCAATTTATCAGCATGGTTCAGGGACACAACCAATTTCTCAGCAGTGAAATATGTTTTGTTTTACTTTTATTTCTGGGAAGTACTTTTTCAGCAATATAAGTGCATTCACTCATCATGGAGTTCCAGAAGAAAGGCAATATGTTGGTCAACTGACAATTGTCAGATTTAACAACTAAGCAATATCAGGACAAGAATCTATTAGAAAAGTAAAGGTACCCATTATTTATATTGCTACAGCAATATTTCTTTGGGATTTATTACCAAATGATTGATAGAAGTGAGTTCACTTCTGTCACCAATCTACAGTAAAACATGAGCTAAAGGAAATACAAAAGGTATTTTCAGTTTACTTCTTCCTTCAAGTAGGATTGCACACATGTCAGACATATGTAGGATGTCAAACCACAGTGTTAATAATAACAAACAAACAAAAGAGCAAATAAAATATAGAAAAAGAAAAGACAAAATATATAAACAAATATGAAACCTAAGTTTCTTTAATTATTTATATAGTCTTAATTTTAACTTCTCAAATTATTCAGTCATAAAGCAGTAAGTGAAAAAAAGTGAACTATAAAAAATACTTTAATAGATATAGTCAGTAATCTAAATGTGAAAAGGAAGAAAAGATAAAAACTGATTGACAAGACAGAGGGTAGAAAACAGAGAAAAATTTGCTTGGTTGCTGAAAAATTAACTGTGGTAAACATATCCCCTGTGTTTACTTCAGACAGTAAACCACCACATGGGAAAGAGAACTTAAAGATCATGATTTCCTTAATTAAAGAAAGCAAACTTCTGAGAGTGATTATCTATGAGTTCATAGGTATATAAGCTAAGCATCGATCAAAGCATGATTTTTTAGATATTAAAGATATTATTCAAAATATTCATTTAAAAAAAAGTTCTAACTTACCTGGTATTCCAGGAAGTCCATCCAATCCATCTTGCCCAGGTCGCCCAGGTGGACCTGGTCGGCCATCAAATCCTGGTAAACCTGGCAACCCGGGTAAACCAGGACTTCCTTTTTCTCCAGGTAGACCTTCAAAACCAGGAAGTCCAGAATCTCCTTTGGGACCAGGTATGCCTACATAGTTGAAATAGCTTTAATATTAGTTTTTTGCCTGTGTTTTCAATTTGTATTTTTATCTATTACACTCTTAAAGGAAATAATCCACATAAAAACACTAAAAAATAATTGTAGCTATAAATGAAACTTGATTTAAAAAAAAAATAAAACAATTTTTTATTCTCATTTAGAAGTTGTATATAATTTATAAAAATTAAAATGCTACTTGTCATATAAAATTCAGATAGTAAAGTTTAAAGAAGTATAACTAGTCTTATAGCTACAACAGTTTATTTTGAATTTCATCCCCCCCATATCCAAGTAAACATAGACAATGTTTATGTTCCTTCAAATTTGACACCCAGTACATTATTCTGAAACAAATATGGTGGATTTCATTATTTCACTGCTAACTTAAATTTTTCTTAAATACAAATTTTGATACTAATCAGAAATATTTCAATACAATTTCTGAAGACATATTTCAGTGAGATTAATAGAAGAAATGAAGATAATGTTTAAAACATTTTCTAATATTGCATATTAAATTAATACAATATAATTAAGAACAATATTAAAACTCTAGCATTTTGGTGGACAGAACATAGAAATGTGAAATCAATTTTAAACTATTAAACAAATGGATTTTTTTAAAAAAAATATCTATTTTAATGAAGCATTTAATACAAATTCCTTATTTTGAATATGTAATACAATGTAGGATAAAAATTATAAGTAAACTGCAGTAAAACTATTAAAAGTTATTTAAAAGAATGAAGAATGTGAAATATTTTTTTACCATAAAAGGCACATATAATAAATACAAATAATATTTCACTAAAAGTAAACAATTTAAAATATAAATGAAAGCAGGATAATATACCTTTTTGACCATCCAATCCTCTTACACCTGGTTCTCCTGGTGGTCCAGGTAATCCTTCTCGAGCTGGTTCACCTTTTGCTCCTTTAGCACCAGGTAGACCTGGTAATCCAGCATCACCAAGGTCTCCTTTTATTCCAGGAAAGCCAGGCAAGCCTCTCTCACCTAAAATTATTAACAATTAAATTTATTATTAAATTTTAATGATAGTTATTATATTTTATAGAGCTTTATTTGTTAAAATAATATGAAAGTAACCTTGTAAACCAGGAGGTCCTTGGAATCCTGGATCTCCTTTAGGTCCAGGTAATCCAGGAACACCAGGTGCCCCTGGCCGTCCAATTCCAGGTAATCCTAATTCTCCTTTGCCACCTTTATAGAAGAAGTAAAAAAGATATTTTAGAAACTTTTTTTTTATCTTAGATTAACTATTGTCTTTAAAAATATATTTGTAACTTAGATAAAAAATTCATAATGCAATGTGAAAATATTAAATTGAATATTAATTAAATGGGAAATTTTCCAACAGTAAATTACCAAACAACAAATTAAAGATTGAAAAACGTAGCCAAGGAATAACTGCAATTACAGAAATGCAACCCACAAATTACATTTTACTAATTTCTTTTAATTTGTAATTCATGTTTCATTTTCAGTTATAAAATAAGTAAGGCAGTTAGTTGAATTTTGTAATACTTTTAAAACTATTAATCAAGTCATGAAAAATAACCTTAAATAAATAAATAACATATTTAACAATATCCATTTTAAAAATGCTTAATAAATACAAATATTATGCAAAAAATATAGTTAAAAAAATCTCCATTTCAATCAATGTTTGTGAAATACACACACTTTAATGTAAAAATTTAATTTAATAAATATTTGCAAAATCTTTGCTTAATTTTTATATAGAAAAAGAGACAGCTCACACATTTGGGATGGTTGGTAAGGTACGATGTGTTCACAGAATGTGAACAAACTAATATGTTGACACATACGAATGAAGTTCTTTTAAACATTTCGTGACATCTGCACTTTTTTAGATTACCTCTACTTGGAAGATATCTGCTCAAATATATAATAAATGAGTTATTAAGAGTATTGTTAATGGAGCAGAAAATACACAGCCTCATATTAATTTGTGCGTGAAATGGTCCCTTATGAAACAAAATTACTGAATTATTCCACCTTAAACATTCTTCTGATCTTTTGCCAGCAGACTTTTTTTTTCTGTTTCATAGACCAAAAACAATACCAAGAGGACACAAATTTTCCAATAACATATATTCAAACTGTCGCTCCAAGAAAACTTAAATCAGTATAGAAGCACTTTTCCAGAAATTTTCTATATTTACACGCAAAATAGTCAAAAATGCCTTGTATCAGGCAAAGAGCACTTTAAAGGATAAAAAGCTTTTTCAATAAATATTTAATATGGTAACATATCTATGATCATTCTTACCAGTTTCATCTTGCATGCAAGCACGCACACACACACAACCTTGTAGTATTTTTTCCTTAAATTAAAAATTCAATTTTTTTAAAAAAATGTAGCATATGGTGAAAGAAGCATTTTTCATTCTATATTAGTTTATTGTGGTTACTCATCACACATCGGCTTAATGTGTTTACATCTTGTGATCATCTGCCAGACCAGATTCACAAAACTAATTTAAGGGGGTTGCTATATTCTATTCAGAACCCATGGTCTGGTTTACCATAAGCATAATAAATGAAATTTGAATAAAAAAGACAATTATTATCAACATATATATAGAAAATTTTACTCAGCTAATGGATAAGTTCAGAGTTGACAAAAATAAATAATAAATATTGGAAACAACAATAAAATTTATCAATTCAAAATACCAACATCCTTCCACAATAATTAACATATAATTTAATTAAGATATAAAATTCCACCTTTCAAACCAGGTAGTCCAGGTAAGCCATCATCACCCCTAGGGCCAACAGCCCCAGGGAAACCCATAGGTCCAGTTGCACCTTTATCTCCTCTTGGCCCAGGTAAACCTAAAAATTTTTTTTGAAAAGTTAATCAATTAAAATGATTTATTTTAGGAAGAATTATACATTGAATAATTCATAAGTTACTTATGAAAAATGTTTGGTTAATTTATTTACTGGCATATTTAAACAAAAAAAAATGCATTTCACACAGAGTATTATATGATTATCTCATAAATTTATAAATAGACAATCTAATATCGATTCTTTTTCTAGTGCAAACATGAATAAATTTGTAATTTATTTTTCTTCTAAGGATAATCACATGCAATTAGAAAACTATTGGCAAATCCAAAAGGATAAAAAAAAATGCGTTTTTAAGAGTGCAATAAAGTTACAAATATGTATACATCAAAGGACAAGAATTTTATGAAACTTTGAGCAAAAATTAAATATGATTTTTAAGTTAATTTATATTAATAAACTGAATTATTTTTTATATAAAAAATATGTCTTTGAATTACTAATGCATAAATCATTAAAACTCACAAACTACAAGAAGAGCTGTTTTAAGAATATACTTACCTCTGGGTCCTGGAGGTCCAGGGAAGCCGTTGTCCCCAGGTTCACCTTTGCCACCTGGTTGTCCATCTAATCCAGATTTTCCTGGGAGTCCAGGGAATCCTTGAAGTCCATCTACTCCAGGAAAACCTTTAGGACCAGGTGGTCCTCTAGGACCTGGGGGAAGCTTTATTTCTTCTGGAGGTGGTAACTTTCCTAAAAATACATAGGAAGTAAGAAATCAAAATAAAACAGAAGTAAATTCCAAATTTTAACTCTAGAATTTTGGCAGTGGTTATTATGACCAAAAATCCATTTTAACTGAACATGATTTCTTAAATTCTTTCTTTTTTTTGCTTGTTTTAAATAATTAATTTTGTCAATATTATTGTGTATGCCAGAATTATGGCCACAAGTAATTTTGACCAAATCCAGAAAATTATATTTTTGACTTTATTTCCAAGGCTTTTTTAATTATTTACGAATGCCCATAGATAATAGAGAGGTGTACCTGAGGGAGGGGGATTTCCATAATTCAAAGAAGTAGGAGTGAGTTGGGGACAAAGTGACGGGATGGGGGTAAAAACATCAGCTTTTGAAATTTTTAAAGCACATTTCCTTTGTGTTAGTTATTGTTATCATTCAACAATCAGGCCCTCTAAGCAATAATTTATATTAGCACCTATATTAGCAAATATTCTTAAATGCCAACAGTTATTTGGCAATATACTTCAAAGCCATATAGACACTGTCATGTAATAGGTTCCATTACATTGTGGCATTGATGTGAATGAAAATGCTGATTGCTTTGCAAAGAATGGGACAAAAATCATTCAAACCTCAAACAATAGAGTTCTTTTCTATAGAGCCAAAAGAATTATAAAAAAGAACTACAGAGAACATTTCTGGTTGAAATTCAACCAGAAGAATAAACAAAAAATATGTGGTTTAGCAAAGTTTTTGATATTCCAAAATGGTCATGAGATAAGAGCTGAAGCTGATTTTCGAATCGTCAGTGGCCATGACTGCCTATCCAAGCATTTAAATATGAGAGGCATTGCCCAGAGCCCCCTGTGTGAACTGTGTGGCACCAACAAAGAAATGAATGCCATTCATTTGGCTCACTGCCATGCACTCAACTCTGGATCCATGTGGAGCAGATATTGGGAAGCTAAACACAAAATGCGAGATTGATACACTATACTGTGGACTTAGGTTTCTTTTTTTCTTGTTATTTGTTCATTTTCTCTGTTTCTTGTTTTGTTTGTTGTCTTCTAATGCACCATTGAAAATAAAAAAAGGTATTTAAAATATCACATTTTTAGAATTCATGATTTTAATATTTAAATCCATGATTTTTTAATGGTATTTATTCTATGTTAGGCAAATTCACTGTACCCAATGTATTGCAACAAAATTAAAATAAGCAAAACTTAGAATGGGAGATTTTGGTAAATTGTGCAGTTGCTCATTCTTTAGTGTTCATGGCATAATTGTTTGGAGCAGTGTCCTAACGTTCACCCTCGCATGGCGGGGGGCACAGGGGCTGTAGGGAGCTGAAAGCTTGACTGACACTAAGTATATATTTAGGTTTAGGGCCCAAAACCTGAGTTTGCAGGGGGATGCAAATATTTTCTGTTACGCCACTAGTTTGGGGTGATGTTTTTACCTCATGACATATTAACAAGTTGTGTTGAGTTTCATGAGAGCTGCCACATCCATATAAATGAAATTTTACCTGGCTCTCCCTTCTCTCCTGCAGCTCCATCTGAACCTGGTTGTCCCGGTGACCCTCGTTCTCCTTTTTCACCTGGTTGTCCGGGAATACCTATGCCTCTGTCACCTTTTGGCCCAATAATACCAGGAAGACCTGGTGCACCTGGCCTACCAGGTGCTCCTGGGAAACCTTGAGCACCCTGAAAATTGTTTTATTAATAAACTATACACAGGAAAAAGAGAGTCCACACATAGACACTAACTAAAATTCCTCTGAAAATGTTTTTTAAAAAAAAGAATTTGAGAATGATTTTTGGATCTATTTCAAAAAAGATATCATAATTTATTATAATTTAGTACTTGGATAGTGTAATTAAGAAAAATAGGTAAATTCAACTAATGATTCCTTTTTAAAAATAAATTCTCCTAATAAGCTAACTTAAATAGTACCTTTAAAAATACTTAAAACTGTAAAGATTCTAGGAAAATATACATTTTGTAAAGTGATTTTCATAAAATTAGTAACACATCAGCTAAAAGTTAAAAAAATATTTAACAACAACATGACTCTTGTAATCTGGTGATAAATCAAGTTAGAAACAATTGAAAAAGTTATAATTTTTTTAAAACCGCTTAAATGAACTTAAAAATTAATTTATATCTTGACAAAAATGAATCATTCAAAATATTAAATCATTTTTATATGAAGATAAAAATAAAATTCTAGTTCCAATATTTTCATTAAAACAAATAAAATAATAAATATATAAAATTATCTTATTTCATATAAATTCTAATAATGCCTCTCAATTAGTTCTCTTTTTTGCTGAACTTGCAAATCTAATAATAATTTAAAATTCTACAAAAATATAAATGATTTATTGAATGTATTAAATTATTTTTAAAATATTTATGAATGGTTAAGTAAAATAAATATTAATATAATAGTTTCAAGGAAGGTTACCTTATCCCCAATTAATCCTACTGGTCCTGGTGGTCCAGGCAATCCAGGTGGTCCAGGTAAACCATCCCGTCCTGGGATACCAGGAAGTCCTTGAAATCCTGGATCTCCTCTATCACCTGGAAATTAATATAGATAAATTAATTTCAATTTTTAAAAATCTGAATTGGGAATATTTCTAAAAAGCAGCATTAATTAAAAAGAAATTAAAACAAACCTTTCTCGCCTACTACTAAATCTGTTGGTATAACTGCTGGAGGTCCAGGTTCTCCTTTAGCTCCATCTCGTCCGGGAAGACCTGCTCGTCCCTAGAAAAAATGTTTCCCAACAATTTATGTAAGAGGCTTAATATTATAATCTATATAAATAAATGAGAAAAGGTGCTCACTCACTCATCATATCTCCGGAACTATTAGACCTACAGATTTGAAATTTGGTAAGTATGTTCCTTTCATGGACTAATGATTCGCTAAGAACGGATTTTGTTAAAATTGACCTCCAAAGGGCATTGCAGGGGCTTAAGGGGTGTTATTGATAAATAATTCCATTTTTAAACTATTAGATGTAAAGACTTGAAATTTGACAGGCCTATTCCTTTCTCATGGAGTAGATATCCGCTAAGAACGGATTTTGCAAAAATCGACACCCAAGGGGTGTAGTGGAGGCTTAAGTGGTTATAGACAAACATTTCTGTTTTTAAACTATTAGGCGTACATACATGAAATTTGGCTGGTACATTCCTTTCATGGACTAGAGATCTGCTACAAAATGGGTTTTGCGAAAACCAACCCCCAAGGGGAATTATGGATAAACATTCCCATCAGGGGCAGCTCTAGGGCCGGACAAACGGACCCTGTCCGGGGCAGCATTTGGATCAAATTTGAACAATAATTTTTTTTGTTACGAAAAATTTGATATACTTTCTGAAAATATTAATGGGTGTTAATTTGGTATTTCATTTAACGTATCTTATTTTATTTTATTTTGTACTCTGTCTATTAAAGACAGCTTTCTTTTATGTTGAAACTTGAAGGGTTCGAGGCAGGAGTATGAGTTAAGCATGAAATTTAATATATTTATTTACACATCCTTCACAAATAACTTTTTTCCCATCCAGGAGTGAGGTTACAACGGACATTCCTTCACCCTTACGATAATCGGTGTTAGCTATCCAAAAGGGGACAAGGGTAATAATAGGTTTTAATAGATAGAGAGCCTCAGGAGATGCTTTATTTTAATCTTGTTGAAGTTACTATACGTTAAAACAAATGCCTGTGATCTCCATCATCAGTAGAATATTTATCAAATAAATTGATCTGCTTAAACAGACGATTCCTTCTCCCTTTTTTCACTCATTTGAAATAATAACAAGTAATTACGTCCTTCATTTTGAATTAATTTGAATTTTTTTAGACTTAAAATAATAGAGAGAAATAGTGTGTGGTGGGGGGGGGGGAACGGCATTTTCCATTTTTGTCCGGAGCAACAAAACTGCTAGAGACGGCCCCTGTTCCCATATTTGAATTAGTAGACCTAATGACTTAAAAAATGGTAGTTATGTTACTTTCATGGAATAGTTTCTCTAAGAATGGGTTTTGTGAAATTGGCCCCCAAGGGGGAGGGTTTTGCATGTGGTTAAAAGGAGTTATAAAAAAAGACTTCCTGTTTCTTAATTGTCAGACTCATGTACTTGAAATTTGTTATGAATGTTTCTTTTGTTGAATAGAGATTCACTAAAAATGGATTTATGGAAATCGACTTTTATAGGGAAGTGGATATAGATAAAAAAATTCCCATTTTCAAACTATTAGACCTACAATATTGAAATTTGGCATGCATGTTTCTTTTTTTAAATTTGAAATCTGCTAAGATTGATTGAATATTAACGTCGCACTGTTCAGCTACACGAGGTCTTTTGGCGATGGACCACGTAATTTTGAACCATGGTCAAGTGAAGTGGACGACACCTAAGCTGGCACCCCCCTCTCCTAACTACCACACCACACCAACAGGAGGACGTTTCAGCTCTCGACAGATTTAACGTGCATCGCTGCCCTACACGGCGGGTCTTTAGTGGTACTGGGCTCGAACTCGTGACAAGGCAAGCCACGATCCGATACCTATACCACTCGGCTACCGCGGCCACGAAATCTGCTAAGAACTGGTCTTTTGGAAATTGAGTCTCAAAAGAGGTGACGAGGCTTATTGATAAAAAAAAATTTCCGTTTTTAAACTATTAGATTTAGACTTAAAATTTGGCAATCATGTTTATTTTAATTAGAGATCCATTAAAAATGGGTTTTTCAAGAATTATTTTAGGGGAGGAGGCTATGGGTGCATAAATATAACTTTTATTCAGTCTTAGAAATTATTATTCAGAAATCCTTTCCTTTTTAAATCATGAGATGAGAGTTAAAATAATCTTTTTCTAAATAATCAAACACTTAATGCTGGAACTTAGGTATCAATAATTTACACATATATATGAACAGTATACATTCTCCTACAATATAATGGAATACCCAGCAAAGCAGAAGGGTAATGACTATTCAAAGATAAAAGTGAAAGCAATTAAGTATTCATAATTTGAAGATATATTTTTTATACACAGTTTTGAATGATTTCATCAGATAACCCATTTTCTCACAATGAAAGCATAACTTTCTTTCTGTCTTTTAATATGTTTTCATTAGTCAAAGTGAGATTATGTGTTCCATATTATTATTTAATAATGCTTTTGTATGACAATTATATACAATATAGTTTTTAACAAATTAAAAAAAAAACATCAAAGATTTAGTCATATTTTTAATTAAGAATTTTTAGGTGGATTTTAATTACTTTCAATCAATGATCTGTTGGCAGTTTTAATTTAAATACAGATTTTTTTCTTTAGATGAAATAGAAAATTTGAATAATTTTTACTTTAAAATGTTGCACTTAAATTTCTTTAGAACTGTTTCACTTTCAAACACAATTTTAATTATGAATACTAAATACTTAAGAGTTTTTGTAATACAACCTTTATTACATTTTTCTCTAAAGAACATTCTCACTCATATGTAAGTAATTACCATAATGAAAGTAAGATTCACATCTATCTTTCTACACAGTTAATTTGTTATAAACATAAAATTGTAGCACCAGTACAATTTGTTATTTAAGGGTGGGATTTTGTATTCATAAATATTAAAAAAGAAGTTAAAATAATGAATTATTATAAATACAAATGGTTGGCTAAAATGATAGTGACATAAATGTTCTTCTTGCAGAGTATTAAAAAGCGTAGCATTTAATAAGTTTTCACCTTTTCTCCTTTAGTAATCTGTACAATTTATTCAAAAGATAAAAACTATAAATTACAACATAACATTAAAAATATTTTTCAAAAAACTTATCATTATTAGTCTTGCCATGGTTTACTAATTCATTAAAGAATTGCTGAGGATATAAATGATTACTTAAAGTTATGCATATATCTACAGTTGAAAATCCCAATGATTTCAAACATAATTAAAATAATATTCTTATTACTACAAAATGCTAAGATTAGGGGTTTTATCATTAAAAATATTCATGAACACTACAAAAACTATTATTCTGCAAAGATGTTGCATCTCTTATTTTATTTTATAGCTTAGATTAAACACAAGGGTAATTCTGAAAGTAACTTTTGTTTGACATTAAATAAAAAACTGCAAAGATACAGTTAATTTGTTATTTACAATCTGAAAAGGTACAACTGTCTTCTATTTTTCAACACAATCCCCCTGCACATTTAAAAATATCTCATAGTATTTCATAAACTTACAAATATTTTCTGCATAAAACTCAGCTGCCAGTGATTTCAGTCCACCTATCACAGTATTTTTGAATTCCTCATTAAAACCAAAGTGTGTCCCTTTATGTGAGTGAACATATGATAATCATAATGGCTTTACCAGGCTGTGATTAAAAATATGTGCGAGTCCCAAATGTATAAAACAACCCATTGAAAAGGTCTTAAAACTTGCCCAGCACATTGAGCATGAGCATTATGCAGAAACACAACTCTAGATATCAGCAGACTGGCAATTGTTCTGAATAGCTCTTTTCAAACTATTACAACAAACTTCAAAAATGATTTTTATATGTTTCATGGATGTAACAAGCAAGATTCCCTAAGCCTCCTGAAACATTATGACCACAACCTTACTTGCTGACAAAACTCAACATGTTTTCTACAAATGATTCAAACTGGTATGACCCAAGCTATTGACAGTTATTTTGTCTCAGCTTTCACATACATAATCCAAGTTGCATTGTCAGCTACTATTCTGTTTAAAAACTGCTCTCCTGTATTATGCATGGAGGGGGGAGTTCAAGTTAGCACTTATTTGAATAATTGTGGGAATCTCTGTGTGAACTTTTAGAATACAATCAATGGGTACTATAAACTCATTGGTCACAGAACTTCCTAATTTTCCAGTAACTACTTTATACTAAACAGTCCAAAAAATGTTCAGAAATGGCTGTGAAAGTTCTGAGATTGTGAATCAAAAGTTCTCATAGATTTTTTTTCAACTTGTATGACAAGATCATCACTTACTATAGACAGCCTCCCAATCATAGATTCAAAAAGAAAGTTTTGTTTTTCTTTCTTTCAATCTGACTCACTTACATAATACACCTTCATTCATAATGTTTGAGCTATATACACAATTTGTGATGAATGTCTGCCCCTGATAGACCTTTATTCTAAAGAAATCTCATCGCTTTGTGTACCTTGCATCTGGCTGAGTTTTCAATGGCTGGGTACATTGTATCTAATCAACATACAGCAGTATGATGCTCTCACTTAGTTAGGCTGAAAGCTTAATGAATTATAGATGCTTGATGCAACAATACATGCACTCTGACCTAGCATCATGCTACAACAGAGGTTTCTCTTGAAATTACCTTTGTATAACTTAATAAATCCATAATTAAATTACATACTTCATCACCTGGTGGACCGGCAAGACCTGGGAAACCATCATCACCTTTAGGCCCTGGTGGTCCAAGAAGTCCTGGTTCACCTCTAAGTCCTTGTAATCCAGGTAAAGCATCCAAACCTCTTTCACCTTTTTCTCCTTTGTTACCGGGTATACAGGTAGTGCAGCTTCCACCTCTCTCACCTATATAAGAATGTCTTAGTTATTAATATAATCTTTAGGAAAGAAAACAAAATAGATTCCTCATTATGGTTTCCTAAAAAAAGATTTATTTAGTTAAACATGAATATATTTTTAGTGTTCTAAATCAGGAATATTTTTGTTATAAAACATATAAAGCTTAGGGTACATTACGGATTTGATTTTATTATACGTAGACCCATTTTAAATATTGTAATCTAGTGTAAGTAAACCCATTTTAAAGACTTAAAAGAATATGACATATATAAAAGCATTTGAACACAAAATAAATAATATCTGTTTGACAAATATTTTTAAGACACAAGGTAACCTCAATTATATAAATATAAATTTAATTCCAATGTTTACACACTTTTTATGCAGATCATTTATTTTCAAATCAATTGTTGTCTTTTAAAAAACACAAGAAACTTAATACTAATCAGTTTAAATCTGTTTTGACTGACAAATAGTATTTAAAACTATATTAACATTAAACTTTTTACATCAGCAAAATAAGAAAACTACATAATTGAAAGAGATTGAGCTCATAACTGAATTTATGTTTAAGCTACGAAAATTTTTTGTGATACATACATATTATGTATATGTTTCCTGCATTTTGTTTACGAGAGATGAAAAAGACAAATTAATCGATAATGAATCTAGACCTGAAAACATAATCCTTTGAATATTATAAAATTTATTTATTAAACGTGTTTGAATTTAATTTATATTTTCCATTTACCTTAAAATCTAACTTTGTATGTTGATTATATGAAATAAAATCTCTCAGTTGAAAAATATATTTTTCTATTCAAGGAGATGAAAGTAAGAAAATGCAAATAAATTAAAGGAAAGTTTCCTCATAACTCTTTCAAATAAACAATCAATCCAAATAATAAACCAAAAATAACAATTTCTGATCTCTCATGCAGTTAATGTTTTATGTTTGAAAATTTCTTTTCTAAATTATTAACCTTTTGGGCCTGTTAATCCTGGAAGACCTGGGCGTCCAGGCAGACCAGAAAATCCCCTCTCGCCTTTTGGTCCAGGAATTCCAGGCAATCCAGGAATACCTTCTACAGTATCACCAGGAGCACCTTAAAAGAAAGAAATAAAAGTTATTAATAAGCAAGTAATTTTAAGGAATACTTTGAAAGATTTTTTATCAAAATCCTTAAATACATAGCAATTTTAAGCAACATCTGTATATTATGTCATAAATTACTTAAGAAATATTGTATACAGAATACATTTATTAAATCTACAAAAGTATAAAAAAATTTAAACATAGATATATAATTAAAAATTCTTATTATGTAGTAAGTTATTTGAACATTATATCCATACATATGTTTTATTTTTATTACCTCTCTCTCCTTTAGGTCCTGTTTCTCCTTTTTGACCAGTTAATCCATCAAGACCTGGGCTACCATCCATTCCACTAGGGCCAACAATAGAAAGACCAGGACTGCCCTTTGTTCCAGGTTCACCTTTTGGTCCTGGAGCTCCTGGTAATCCAGATGGGCCTGGTAGACCTTCTAGACCTGGCAAGCCTCCATCACCTTTTTCTCCTTTCAAACCAGGTGGTCCTTCTCTTCCAGGTGGACCAGGAACGCCTGGGCCACCAGCTGGTCCAGGTGGACCCCGTGGTCCAATTTCCCCTGAAAACAAAATATTTACATTTAATCAATTTCCATTAATAAATTAGATGAAGAATA
The DNA here is from genome assembly GCA_019973935.1 of Trichonephila clavipes. Taxonomy (NCBI): domain Eukaryota; kingdom Metazoa; phylum Arthropoda; class Arachnida; order Araneae; family Nephilidae; genus Trichonephila; species Trichonephila clavipes. Next base: position 509,068 of record BMAU01003676.1, on the reverse strand, counting down.
AATAGGTAACAGAAACAGAAAAAGTAAGGTACTTCAAAATTCTTATCATAGTATTAAACCTAGATATAAATGAACTGACAATATGTATTTACATGCTTGGAGGACTAATGATTTAAAAATAAATTGTCTAAATTTAAATTTTACATTCATAAATATAACAAAAATTAACATTACTAGCAGAAAAAAAGAAATATTCTATCTTAGGCTATATATATATATAAAATTAGAATAATGAAAAGAAAATTTATGCATAAGAAAAAGAAAGATAAAAATTTAAACCATTTATACCCGATTTCACCTTTGTAATAGAAAAGATTGCATACCAAACGCTTGAATGTAAAGATTGAAGAATTTAAGAACATACACTTGTAACAGACCAAAACACACAATTTAAAATAGATTAATAGTACATTAAAAAAAATTAATAATACATTTCATCACATGTGTGTTTTGCATCTTAAATGATTAATCTTAGGTTAGTTTAATAATTAAAAATTCTTATACAGAGCAATGTAATTTAAATTTACAGAACCCATTACCCATTTCAAATACTAAAGCTTATATAGATTCTTTTAAAAACATTATTAATATATTTTTTAAAAAAATATAACAATGAGCAATAAAAATTAAATAAAAAAAATCTTACCAGGTAATCCATCAGTTCCTGGAAAGCCTTGGGGACCTGTAATACCAGGTGGACCAGGAGGTCCTGGTGGGCCAGCTCTTCCTTCAATACCCTAAATAATTAATCCATACGTATAAAATTTATAAATAATCAATCATTATAAAACTAAAATAAATTAAACATCTATTTTAAGATACCTTTGCAGTAACAGAAAGAAATATTTAGCATTAAAAAAGCTTCATTAGTAATTACTTACACCAGGAGGGCCAGGTGGTCCTGGTAGACCTCTTGGTCCTGGTATACCAGAATCTCCAGAGTCTCCTTTCATACCACTTAAACCATCTAAACCTGGAAGTCCATCTTCACCTCTGTCTCCCTAAAAGTATTGCAATTAACAGTTTTTTACAACAGCAGTTTTTCATTTAATGACTTATTTTTACTGAATATAAGTAAAAAAAAAAGTTATTTATTTTTTAAAGATTAAAATTTTAGTGAAAAAATTCCATTTTAATTTAAAACTTTATGATCAAATTTTTTAAACATAGTAAGATGTTTTTTAAAAGTACAAAAAAAAAAGAAAGAAAGAAAAGATCTTGGAATATATATATATATATATATATATATATATATATATATATATATATATATATATATATATATATATATAAATTAATTTTTAGATAATTTAAAACATGAAATAAAAATTTAATTTTCATAAAGATAAATTTTATTTTTATAAAGAATCTGTTTCTAAGCTCTTGAGTGCAATAGAACAAAATGAGCAAATTATCAATTTATTTTAAAATTAAAATTAATACAGCTTGCAAATTTCAAAAGCAAACTGCATTTTTAAGATAAAATAAAATTATTTTTCTATAATCAATCTTCCACAATTGCATTCAGTATGTATCAATTTCAAATGCACAGGATGAGTAACAATACGTTTTAAAAGGGTATTAATGTATTTCAAAATATTCATATATATGTAAGAGAGAGGCAGAGGTTAAAAAATTTCTCAAATAGATAATGAGCAATTTTTTTTAAAGAAAACGTTGTTGGAAAGTTTGGCTTGTGTTCATGAGAGAGAGAAGTCTGAATTTAGAGGTAGCAAGTGTTAAAATGCATTAAAAGACAAATTTATGCCTTTTATACTCAAATATTTATTAAAAATATTATTGCTTTAAACAGCGATTTAAACTATAATATATTTTTGCTATATTTACTTAAAAAACAAAACAAAACTTGCTTTAAATATAGCAAATGTAAAATTTCTTTATTTAATTTAATAACACAATGTTGATAATTATTTAATTCAATAACAAAATATCAATTAATTCTTTCAAAAAAGTGCAGTTTCACTTAGAATGACTGAATTTGATTAAAGTTAAAATGTTCTCACATATGCATAGTATCAGATAATAGTTGGGGGTGAGAAAGCTACTTACTTTAAAACCTTGTGTTCCAGGTGGGCCAGGAAATCCATCTTTTCCCTTAAAAATTTTATTAAAATATTTATAACAAAAATTTTAAACATTAGAATTTAACATATACATATTAAGGTATTTTTTTATTTAAGAATATTATAATCCTATATCAAAGTAAAGAATGGAGTAACATTCATAAAAACTAGAATAACATTAATAAAATGAGTTATTTTAAAAAGAAAAAGCTGTTAGTGTACAAATAGGTAATTTGCTCTTAAGTGTTTTAAATCAACAATTCAGACACAATGGTCATAAAACATGGAACTTGAAAAGTAAAATATTAGAAGAGAAGACTAAAGATTTAAGAAAATGAATTCTCAATAATTTGCTAAGGCTCATTATCATAAAATCAATGTTTTTACTTATGCTACATACTATTACTAAAAATTATCACTGCTGATTATGACGAACAAAGTAGAAAATTTAAAAATTGGTAAAGTGAAAAATTTCTTGCAAGGAAAAAAAAATAGAATAAAAAGCAGCTTTTCCTAAATTTTAATAACTTAATCAATAGAATTCTTTTTTTTTTCAAAAATCATTTCTATTGGTTCATTCAGCAGCCTTGGAAACTTTAAAGGTATAATCTATAAAAAAAAACGTTAACTGTATTAGAATATATTATCTAACAGAAATTTATGCATTATTTATTACCAGACAAATTATTTAGGTGTTGAGTAATATTGTAGAACACAGTATTTTTTTGAAAAATTTCTCTTCATTTCATATAAATAAGTTATTAAAAAATTATTAGATAACAAGCAAAAAATCTTACCCTTGGTCCAGGATAACCAGGTAGACCTTTTTCACCAACCATACCAATGTCACCAGGGGGACCCTGAACAAACAAATAAGTATATGTAGATTGTATGAAATGTCACTAAAAATAAAAGCTTACTTAAAATATATAGAGGTAATCCAGTGTAACTTCAAATATCAGAATTCTTCAATGATTACATTTGTTATTTAGTGAAGAATAACAAATTACATATTATAATTTTTATATTTAATTCAAAACATTTTTAACATGAAATAATATTAAGAACTTTTTATTAGCAAAGAAATACTTGACCCAAAGCATTCCTTTACTATAGTTTATGTCTCTTTTTTAACCTTAGGATTGTTATAATTATACAATGAATACTGATGGATAAACTGTGTCAGAAATGTGATAAAGAATGTCTTAAGCAATTAAATTAACAATTAAACTCAATTAAAACAAAGTAAAATCTAACTTTGCACATAATTATGATGCACTTAATCGTATTATTATTTGTATACATAATTTCAACAATAAACTAAAAGCTAAAATATTGCTTAAATTAAGTTAAATATGTATTTATTATTATCACAGAAATACAGCCTATTTCTTTCACTTACCGTTAAACCAGGCAACCCATTGAATCCTCTATCTCCCCTTTCACCAGATTCACCCTAAATAATAATTCAAAATGGTCACAGAATAAATCATATGAATGCACAAAAAAGTCATGTATATTTTCTTATAATGTATACAATACGGAGCTTGGCAAATATTTTGATAATCAGACCATCATATAATCATAATTCAACACAATTATATGTAATGAAAACAAGATTTTTCTATTCAATTGCACAGACACATTAAATAAAGAATAAAGAACAATTAAGGAAAAAATTACTAAAAAATGCCCTTTATACATATTTTTACAAAGATTCACAGCTGGTTATCCAAAACTTAAAGGGAAACATAAATAGCATATTGTGCCTATTTAATGTCTATGTGTGTCTCACTTATATTTATTTATTTACTTATTTTTGTCATGGTAATTTTCTAAAAATCTTATTTCTGCTGCCTCCATTGATTGCTCACTTAACAGAGATAAAGTATTTTTTAAAGCTTATTTTCTTCCTTATTATAAAGAATATAAATTATTACATTTTTAAAGCAAATTGCATTACTGTTATAAGAATAATGTTTTACAACTATAATAAGTATATGAAATTAAATGATTTAGAAAGAAATGTAAAAATTGCATACTTTTTGTCCTTTAGGCCCAGGCAATCCTGGAAGACCAACAGTCACACCTTTCTTTTCCAGAAAGTAGCCATCACAAGCTCCAGGGGGTCCAGGTGGACCAATCAAACCCCGCTCTCCCTAAAAAATAATGAAACACAAATAACTACATGAAAGGAAAAAAAAATTAATATATTCAAAACATCCAAAATAACTTTTAAAAAATAAATCATGAGTAAGTATTTATATTAGTTTATTTACATTTTTTATTTTTCAAATAAAATGATGAAAATAATTTCTTAAATAAAACGGCAATAAAGTATCTTTCATTAATTTATTTTAAAAATTAAAAAGATAGTCAAAATACACTTACACTTTCACCTTTCAATCCTTGAAAACCAACACCCATGTTTCCCTTTTCTCCAGAAAGACCTCTCTCACCTTTTGGTCCCTAAAACCATTATATAAAATGTAAAAGAAATTTTATTTCTTAAGAATAAGGCAATACAGCACATTTATGACAAAATTAATTTTAAAATAAAAAGAATAAAATATTTTTAACATTTAGTTTCATTTCTACTTTTTTGAATTAAATAAAATAAGAATGCATTATTAAAAAAAACCACTCAACTAAAGCTAAAAGGAATTTTAATGCAATACATACATAAATAGAAAGTAATGAAAGATTTTAATGGTATAAAAATCACTTTTTAACACTTATGAGATTTCCTAATCAAAAAATCAAAATGTATATATAAAATTTAATGCATCATTAATAAAAGGAAAGTTACAAAAATAATGAAAATATTTTTAAAAAATGTGCATATAATTTGGTTCTTTTATTGACACAATTTAAAAAACTTACTGAAACTCCAGGAAGGCCACGTTCACCTTTAGGACCAGGTCTACCATCTGCTCCAGGAGGACCCTAGAATTAATTGTTTAAATTTTAAATGTATATGATAAATTCTACATAGATTATTTGTATTTTAAAATTTTAATCTTAAAATTGTAATTGATATAAAATAAAACCTATATAAAAATTTTAATATTTGTTAAAAATTACTTGAAATGAAGTCTAATGTAATATGGATGACTTTATTTTATATATCTGCGGAAACCAAGACATATATAATGGAAAATAAGGTTAAATTTATACAGAATTTTAAGATAACTGAGAAGCTACTACATTTGTCCCAAAACTTTCGACCTTATTATTTTGATTTCTCACAGGATATCTTTTTAAATGATTTTAATACTGCACAACTAAATTATGTAGTTTATAGTAACACCATTTGAAATGCATTCCATCAATCCCATGTACAGAAGGTTTTGTGCATATCATGTGATTGTACTGCAAGTACAGACATTTTGTTGAGATAGTCATATTTGTTCTGCTATGTAAGAAATATAGTTCTTCAAGAACAACATTAAATTTTGTTCACATTTGGGTAAACACCTTCAGAGACTATATATATTAAGGAAGGTGTATAGTTATATTATGAAGTCCATATTGAAGGTGTGCAAGTTGTATCATTATATTTAAGGAAGTCAAAAACCACAGCAAAGGGTCTGAAATGAGATGTTACTCTAGGATTAAATGTATGTTATATACCTAGGACTTCCTGGGTATTACTGTTTTCATAGGCAAAATATCCCAAACAGAGATCTCTGAATGGTGGCAAAAATGGTTTGGAAACATTGGTTAATGATGATTTAGTTTAAATGGTACTAGTAAATTTGTCTACCTTATATATTTATTTAAATCTAAGGAAACTTAAAATGTCACTTCAAAAATATATATACAAAGGAAATTCGAAAGACAAAAACAATACACACATTTTCAAATTAAATAAATAAATATATGATTCTTACAGGTTTGCCTGGACCACCATCTCTTCCTTGTTCACCCTAAAAAATATAACATTCAAATTATTATGATTAAAAAACTAAGTACACAATACTTTATTAATGTTATAAAAAAGCTTAAATTATTCAATTGTATTTATACATATTTATTAGAAAATATTTATTAAAAATTTTGGTCAAAAAATTAACTTATCTGTAGTTCTAGTAATAAATGTAAAAATATTGCATATATTTAAAAATATCAATGAAATTTAACTAACATACAAACAGGTGTATAGCTTATGTATTAAAATACTAGATAAAAATGTTTCAGAAAGGAAAAGAAAAAGGAAAATAAACAGCTGATACAAAGCAACTGAATGCATGAATCAAGCAATATACATTCATAAGAGTTTCCATAAATCTGATAAAATTAATAAATAAGACATAGTTTATGAAACTGAGTTTATATGCTCTTAATAATCAGATGAAATCTGTTTGAAGATCATTTTTCAACTATCTAACCAGATTTGGCAACATCTTTTTAAACTAAAAATTTTAAATTTCATTTTCATATATAACAGCACCACATTAATTTATTTTTAATGATAAATTATCTTAAGAATTTTCAAAAATACAATGAATTCAGAACCCCTTTTTCCAGAAGAGAAAAAAAAAACCCTAAAATTATATTTGAAAATAATAAATTTCTATTAGTTAAAACATTATTTAGTTTGAAATGCCATTTAATGCATCTTAAGTTCTTGGAGTTCCATGAAATTCTTAGAATTTTTTTCAAAAGACAGAAAAAACTGTTTAGTATTAAAATTTACATTTCTATTTAACTATTTTTTTGAAGAATGCTTACACTAAATGTTTCAACAATACAAGCAATAAGATTTGCAAAACTTCTGACTTCCAGTTATAATTATCTGCTTGCATTTTTAATCAAAAGCAAAAGAACTGACATACCACACCATAAAAAATTATTTAATATTTAAAAAACAAAATAAAATATTATAATGCAATTTAAATTTCTAGTAATGCACACACACAAGTAATCTCATCAAACTTCATGCATAAATTTGTACTCTGGCATTTGCATTCTTTAGTTTTTATTGTAATTTAATCCAATTTAAAACTTTTAACAGTATCAAATTGATACCAAAAAAATAATTTGAAATTTTTTCAGGAATAACAATAAGATTTAAAATGAACAACAGATCAAAAGTTCTATTTATGAAGATAAATTTTTATAAGTTAATAAAGTACAATTCAGTATCAAAACTTTTAAAAATTCAAAATAATAATTTATCAACATAGTTTTACTATCTTTATTAATTTTGTTTTCTTAAGGGAACACAGTACGATTCAACTGACAAAAATCGGTCAAAAAATCAAATATAATTTTTCTAGCCTAAATTATTCTTTATATACTTTTCTATAGCCTCACAAAATTTGAAAAGGCTAAACTTAAAAAAACACAGAATTATGATAGCTTTTACATTCATTTCTATTCACATCCCTATGGCAAATCAAAACTTTAAACTTACTTATCTCAGAAAGGTAAAATAACTAGTTTGTCTTCATTTAAAATGCTAAAGCTTTTTTTCTTTTGTGCCTAATGCTTTGAATTTTTTTTTACCTATTGTTACTAGTACATGTAACAAAAGTTGATATGCATTTTTGAATCAAAGTAATTCTTATTTTTTAAAAAATAATTGAAGTTAGAATTTGCAAATTTTTTAAGGAATTTTCAATAAGGATTCATAAAAAGGAGTATTGTACAAATACCAATCATGTTTTATCGCAAAACCCATACCGATTTCTGTTATACATAGTTGGACGTACTTGTAAATAAAATTTCATGAGTGTACGTAAATTTTTGTAGGGGGAGGAGTAGCATTTTAAAATCACTTCACAAATTTTAAGTTTTTACCTTAAAACATTAAATGGCTAACTTTTTATGAAATTTTGTGCACAAAATCTGTTTTACATAGTATACACACATAGGAGGCAACCAAAAAATTTTGAAAATCCTTAAATTAAAAATTTTGGCTTAAATCGTACCATGTCCCCTTAAATATTTTCAAAACTAGTTGATTTTGATTAACTTGTGAAATACAATTTAAAACATCCTTTAAAATTGTATGGCATAGTTAAGAAGTAGAAGATAGTAGAAGATGCATAGTTAAGAAGATAATTTATTTTGAAGCATTTACACTTATACACTTACAAGTGGTGGCCACACTTTTCGACATATATTTGGCCACCACTGCAAATCTTTTATATTTTTCAGTATTACATCCTCTTAGATAAATAAACTGTTTCAAATACCTTTAATGGTTAAAAAATTATATAAAATTTATTCTCAAAAAGAATACAAGAAAATTTTAATGAAAAATTTAACTATGCAGTCACAGTTATTGTTCTGAGGATAAATGAAAAATCAGTGTTAATACAGATGATGAATTTTTTTATGAAATATAAATTTAAAAAAACATTTTTTTTTCTGTAGTTCCTCATAATATACCTTTTGTCCTTTTAAACCTGGTGGTCCAATAGCCGGTTCACCCTTTTCTCCTTTGTAACCAGGTGGACCTGGATAGCCTCGAGGACCAGGATCACCAGGATAACCATTTGCACCAGGTTTTCCCTGTAAATTTTTCACCAAAAGAATACTTTTAAGGAATGTTTAAGTACACAACATCAAACCAATATTATATGTTTATAAATTAGTAAAAAAAGAGCATAAGTTAGTAGAAAACTATTGTTACAATCTATATGTAAAGTGACGAAAGTCATGAGATATTACTGTGCAAATATCTACATAGTAGTAGTATCATGTAAGAAATGTATAAATGGTCAAGGCTTTCATTCGAACTCATGATTCACACAATAAGATTTCTGACATGATTATGGTCATATGACAGGAATTAGAAGGCTTTAAATTAGGAATGTTAACTGAGATTGGACATATGGGGGTATTTTCATTTCAAAAATTGTTAAGAAATACAACATTATTTATTTGTAATTTCAGATTGCCTTTTATTATATATTAAACATTAATGATTTTTGATAAATTAATCTACAGCAATGAATTACAGGAAAAAATATTTATTGATATGAATTGTATGTAACCCACTTTGAAATCCATAAAACTCCATTGGTAATATATTATTAATTCATTAAACATTAAATTGAATTTTTTGCATTTTATTTCTAAAAGAAATGGTAGCTAAATTTATCTTGCTTGTCATCAATCAATACTTGCTACAGTTGAATTCTAACAAATATATGAAAATTTTAAAACAGTAAAATATAAACAGATTTAAGAAATGCAAGCTATTTATTTAAAAATAAAAAAAGAGATGAAAATTTATAGAAAATACAGAATAAGAATGAACAACATTACAACAATCCTAATATCATGAATGGTGTTAATATAACTCACATCAGTTCCATTGCAACCATCAAGTCCAGGTGGCCCTCTTGGACCCATCTGTCCAGGTATACCCTGTAATAAAGAAAAAGAAAATTTTCAAAACTATTTTCTGATTATTACAGCATACTGCATAAAAGAATTTAGATTGCTTACTCACAGGAATGCCATTAGCCCCAGGATATCCAGGTAATCCCATTTTGCCCTAAAAAAGTTTTAAAAAATAAATAATTAAAAATATGTCTTTATAGTTTAAAATCTAAAACTTAATATACAGAGGAAAAAATACTTTAAATTGACTCATCATTTTTCCAAGTAAATAAAGTTGTTAGATAATAAGTCTTGTAGATAATAATTTTCTAGATAGAATATTGAAGTGAACTTTTTATTACATTTTGTATTTATGTTTACATTTATAAACACAATATTTTAGAACTATACTAAGCAAACCATTATTTTGAATGCATTAGCGAAAGTGGAAAATCAGAAATATACATTTACATACTCAGACATGTATTCATGCATCTTTTTTTTTTTTTTATAAAATACTAGACTCATAAGAAATGAATTTAGAAATGAAACTTAAAATATGGAATCAAAACTTCATAACTATTTTGGATTTATTTTAATAAGAGTTATAGCAATAATGAATGATATTATTTTAGTATTTTTTACAACAGGGCAATTTTAAACAAAAATCAGAAGCATTGGGAAAATATAAAATAAGGCTTACATAATTATACATGTTTTATTTCCATAAATCTAAATCATAAGTTAAAAGTAATTAAGTTATTGAAATTCAGTTATAAGAACGTTGCCACCATGAAATGGCCCTCACATTTGGGGACTTACTGTGTCTCTGAAAAGGCTAAATTGCCAATATGCAACCCATTTGAAATAAAAATAAGCATGCTTTAAATATTTTGAATTTTATAAATTACTGAATCATTCTGAAATTTTCTTTAAATGTTATTTTTGAAAAATCTCATTTAACACAAAAACAGGACGGTCAAGAAAAGTTAATGGGGAGTAAAGTTACATGTATCTGTGGCATTTCTCAAGTTACACATGCTCCCCAGGAGGTGCAAAATGTGTAATAGCAATCACCTTTAAGCTCTTTGAGCATGCCAGAATGGATGGCAACCATCTTCTCTCCAATGCACTGGACTCAATGAATATCTGACTGACGATGTTGTCAGTTGTTACTGGGAGGCTTGGTGTCAAATGGCCAAGAAGCCAAACACGGGCATTGGATAAATAAATAAATAGGAAAGTTAATTTAAGAAAAATTTAAGAAACTAAAAATTGTAAGGTTTAACAATCTTACTCGATCTCCTTTTGGTCCTCTTGGCCCTGATATTCCAATTTCCCCTTTTAAACCTTTTTCTCCTGGAAGTCCTTCTGGTCCCTCAAATCCTCTTAAGCCAGGTGCTCCCTGAGGTCCAGGAGCTCCAGGGATACCCTAAAAATAATTTAATTAATGAATATGATTGCAATAAATCATTAATTGTAATTTAATTTACATAAAAACAAAATAAAAATATAATTTAAGAAATATTACAATGTATTAAGATTATATAAAAGAATAAAAAATGAAACAAAATTATTGTAATAATCCAAATTTAGAAAACACCCACATAAACAAAAATTACAGTAAGCTTTAAAAAAAAACAGCAATGAAGGATGTAGTTTACAACAATTTGTCAAAAAAATACAAATTCATTTCAACATTCATACATATTTGAACTTTTTTCGTCATGTAACACACAAATAATGTTTTTAAATAAAAAAAAATTGGTAAAACATTTTTGTTTAATCAAAAAATTAATAAAAATCCTACTGTTTGAATAACTTTTTTCTATTCTACAGTAGAAATATAAATTACACGGAAATTAAAAAATATATCATACAAATATAATCAAAAAAATTTCTACAAAAAGTTTGCCAAAAGTTTTCACAAATTGTAAAAAAGAGAAATAGAAGGAAGAAAATGAAAAAAATATAAAGTGTTGTAGGGTTTATTGACACTTATGTATGAAGTGTGAATTTGGTGACTTTTATATTTACAAAAGCCCACTTTTAAATTTGTCACCTTAGAATGGGATGAAAGTAAATCTTGTATAAAAACGGTTTTTCAAAGCAATATTATGAATTCATTTTAAAAAGGTTGATTAATAAAACTGAAAATGTGTGGTATTTTATATATATAATATCACTGATTTCAAAATTAAGGGAATTTTTCTTTTTGGTTGATTATCTCTAGAATTACTGGACAGATTTTAATTAAATTAGATATACATCACCATGAATAATACCATACAACAGTTATAAGTACACAAGCATGATTGTGAGAACAGTTTATCAGCGAAGGAAAGTCTAAAAGAAAGATCACAAGAGGAAGAGGGAAAAGTGATTAGGTAATATAGTTTGTCCCTCTTACAGTTCTACAAATTTCATAATATGATTTTATAATGAAAATGAGAAAATCTACAATTTCCCAATGTAGGCAGTTCCATTCCTAAAGAAGTAGTTATGTTTTCAAGTCCTGGAGGGTTCAGATAGACAGAAATCAAGTTGTAATTGCCTTCACAAGAACATACAAAATATTCCTAAAAGATAACTATCAGGAAATTTGTCTGGCTAATCTTAATCAAGAACATCACTTCCAAGAAATTCAACATTCAAATAAATTCTACCTGAACGACATTTACCATTCATAAAGTTTCAATCAGGAGGTCAATAAGCCCCTGAATAGGAAAACATGGGGCTCAAAGATTTAGAAAAATGAAATCTCACAGCAGTTATAGAGTCTATGTCAAAGACATGGTCCATGGATTATTTGTCCATTCACCATGATAGCAAAGGAAAAATTTTTAGGAATAAAAAGTTATATTTTTCAAGTGCAACTATTACTAACCAATACTAGCTCTGTTTAATAACATTTAAAAATATTACATCTTTTAATAGATTATATTAATTATGACAATATTAATTATTCTCCACAGCTGTTCATGCTTAAGATATATAAAAAAATTTCATGTTGACATTCTCAAACTTGATAAAAAAAAGTTAAAAAATTAACATCTGATAACTTTTAAACAATAACTTGTTAATAAAAAATATTTCCTAAATATATATTATTTGTTTATAAGAATGCTTCTTATTGTTTAATTTATTAGAAAAAATAAAGCTCAGTACTATCAAGCACCTGAGGCTACTTCATCAATGTATTTATCTTTAATTTTTTATAAAAAAATTAAGATATTTTTAAAATAGTGAAATATTTTAAACTATTTTATAAAAGCAGTACAGCCAAACTGTACACAAATAGTGACAATATAAGTTAGCAGTTCTTGCTTTCTCCCTACTTTCTTTCACTTTAAAAGCTTTTAGATGGCTTCTTTTTGTGTTGTTGTATTTTCTTTAAAGATGTATGCTTCAAAGAAGTTTTTTTGGTACATGCATATTAGTATTATTGCAGCCAAATTGTGTGTGTGGAGGGGGACACCAATTGAATTTCACCATTTTCCTCTAAAATCTGACTGATTTTTTTATATAATTATTATTTCAATTATTTTTTAAAATATTATTTCATAGTTTTCATTACAATCTTTGTTGTTTTGATATCAAGGCGTAATTCCCATGGTGCCAATTTCACTGTCGTGACACTAATATGCAAGTACCTTTTTTTATTGTAAATATACAATTAAAAGTTTCCCAAATACATTTTAATATTTGAATTGATATTGGTATATTTGAATATTTAACCAAATACATTTCAATGTTTTTAGATTGTCCAAGGAATTTTAGAAAGGGGGGAGGATTTTCGGTATGCTAAATACTGACTCTCCTTCCAATGAAAAAATTATTGTTTCCTTCTTCTCATAATGATATATATATATATAATATAAGGCAAATAAAAATAAATGATAAACGTATGATGGTATTAATATGAATTTCACAATCATATTATTATGCTATAAACTGAATTAAACTACTTACAGAATAAAAACCTTGAGTACATTGGCTTTCCTATTTGTTCCAAATTCCAAAATTAACTGCATGTAGTATGTACAATAATTAGTTATACAATGATTTATAGTAAATTTTCCTGCCAATAATTTGGGATTAAGAATGAAACAAATTTTAAAAAATTATCAAATATAATTCATTAATTGTATGGATATTAAATGTTCGACACATAAATCATTTTTGCAAGTTTTTTATGTTGAGAATATTCTTACCCTGGATCCTTTTTCACCAATACATTTACATCCTCCATTGTCACATCCCTCACAGGGTCTTGATGTTTGGTCTCTTGAAGTTGGAGTTTCATAATTACTAGGATATTGTGGATATCGATATGATTGTTGCTGAAAAGAAGGAATAGCAAAATTAATTTATTTATAGTACACACTTTTACCAAATTACAAAACATATATGGGTGAGTGTTTTTCTCGAAAAAAGGATTGATCAAACAATTTAGAATTCTTTCCAAAAATGATTTAATAATAGTTGTAAAAGGGGTTCTATGAATCCAAAGAATACAATTATACTACAAATATTTAATCTTCATCAAAAACATGGATCCGTTCAAGAATAAAAAATATTTTCAATGAAATAACTATTATAAAGTTAAATTTTAATGTCAAAATTTTATTTAAAAATTTTCCCACAAACCGGATAATATATGAAGGAATAATTATTCCTATCTAGGTCAATGGATTAAGCATACATAATTAGAAAATACTACCCAATTAGTGGATATTATTCAAATGTATATTACCTGATTATTACTAATGCATCAATATCTATTGTTTAATTATTAATAAGTTTTATAAAAAAAAATCTAAGAGAGTAATCTACTAAATAGAATAATCAGTTTATTTGCAGTGAACTGATTATTTTTCTTTACAAGGTTTTTAAGTCAGATTTCATTAAAATTTAATTCATTTTACAGAATATCCTAATTTATAACGTTTTCTTTCAGAATGCATGAATTAAATACATAAGTTCTATGATAGTATCTAGTTAATTTTCCAAATTTCTTTTCGGAGCTGGTCAACTTTAAAAACGAAGAATAAGAAATAATCTCTACTGAAATTTGAACCGATGTCCCGCACAAGACAGACAATTTTTTTTCTTTTTTTGCTATCAAATCTTTCATCGATCGAAGTGATTACATAGCATATCAAATAATAATAACCATTACCCAATTTGGAAGAATTAGAAATCTTTCAAAGAAACGAGAACTCTGAAAACAAAATAATGCGCTTCAGAGAAAATAACTGTTGCCATATTCAAGATCTCAGATAAACTAAATCAAGTAATAAACAAATTCATACAACAAATGACAAAAACATTTGCAAAAACTTTTTAAGGTTTAAATCACCAAAATTTATTTTTGAAGGAAATAACATTTGCCTGAAGTCAGTCTAAAGGGAAAGTGACAGAATCGAAATTAAACCTGCCTCGGACACATTGGCGTAACTAGTTCCGAGTGGGCCCTGTATCAAGATTTCTTGGAAACTCGTTTTTTGGAAAATAAAAATGATCTTTTTAATAAAACATATTTGAAAGTGTCTAAATATTACACAAGTTGGGGCCTCGTATCATTGATACGGCTGATACGGCGGTAGCTACGCCCCTGCTTCTTGGATATGATTATTTGTCCATTTGGTTTTCAAAGGACCATGCCAAAAGAAATTACAAAAGCAAGAGATTCTTGAGTGAAAGCAGTAGAGTACACAAGGTGGATTCTTAGGCTCCAAGCCCCTCCCATATACCAAGAGATTTTTTTATTTTTTACAAAAGAATTACGCATTTTTTAAGATGTAAATTTCCCTCTTCAAAGTAGTCTGTATACACCACTGAGTGAAATAGATACTTTATAACAGAAGAAAGGAAATTATGCTTCCTAAATATGATTTTTCACATCGAAATAGGTAACTTACATTTTTTTCAAGCGTGTACAAAATTTCAAGAAAATAAAAATGATAATGACAAACCAGATATACTGCTAAGCCCCTAATCAATACAAAAGAATCGTTGAAAGAATACGTCTTTTAATAATTTTAATTCACACATTAGTTGGATATAATGATATATTATTTTTTTTAAAAAAAATATATAACAGTAAATGTATTTTAAAGTTTTCATTTAATACAAATAAGCAATATTTTTCAATGCAGAATTGTTTTTTTTTTAATGAACTTAATTCTGACCATAAACTATTAAGGCTATACAAATGCAATATTAAACAGGAAAATACAAACTAGAGATACTTTTTTTTTTAAATAGAAAAACATTCCAACATCAATATTATATTCTGACATTATTGTCCTACAGAAAAACAACACATTTTTTTTTCATTATTCCATTTATTTTTTATAGTCAATTCATTTCTTCCTATCATAAAATATATGTTCTGGATTTTATCTCATTTACTGTAATACTAAAATGGGTATTAAACTATGCTTTTTTGCAACGGGAAATTGTGTATTCGTGAAATATTTGTAAATTTTAAAGATGCTGCATATTTAATCGATGTATGTGTTAAAAAGTCGCAATTCATACGAAAATTGGAACACTCTTTCCGTCATAAAAAGTATTCCAAGAGTATAAACAATTTATGTAAAAACTCCAATATAAAGAAGGAAGTATGAAGAAAAGTGTGACTGTATATTAATTAAATTCAAAAGTTACGTTTTATTTACAAAACAACTTGTCATAATAAGTGACGTCAGTGGCGTAGCGTGGGGGGTGCCGAGGGAGCCATGGCCTCGGGCGGCATACGAAAAGGGGTGGCAAGCACAACGATATTTAAATTCAAAAAATATTTCAAACTCCAAATAGCACCCGCGCGACGAAACTGACGGAAACGAGTGAAAGCTTTAATACATGCACAGATGCAGAAAGTTTATTAATCTCGCTATGGAATCACATTCGTTTTTATGTTACTTAGGCTTCTGGCAACCGGTACTGTGTGAAGTCTATGATGCTCAAATTTATTTGCAAACAGAGGGACTACCTGTTCCTAAATGTGCTAAAAAAATACGTGCTTTATTGGCCGTATTAGAAGCAAAACGAGAAGAATTCATGGATGACTCTAATATATGCTAAAAGTTTATGTGAAGAGCTTGAAATTTCTTATGAACACCCAAGACGAATTAGGAGGAATCATATATTTGGCGACGGAAGTAAAGATGTTCATTTACCGTATGATGACTTGAGGCGAACAATGTGTTCTTCAATAGACAGAGCAACTGCTGAAACTCGAGAAAGATTCCAACAGTTGCAGAATCTAGCGCAAAAATATGGTTTTTTAAGGCCTGAAGTGATATTGAGCATGGATGTGGACTTAGATTAATTCAGAAGAATTCCAACTTAGGCGCGTACGTCTACAAGCTTTCGTATAGCTGCAACAGCCCCATTCTGTAAAAAAGAACTCATTAGGTCCAGCTCTCTGGGTTTATTAAAATATATTATTGAGTCCAAACTTGAAGATGGTTTACCAAACATGGTCATAATGTTGAGAATTATTTTAACATATGCCATCAGTAATGCCAGTTGCGAGAGAAGCTTCTTTAATCTAAAATTAATCAAACATTATCTCAGATTGACTATGTCCACGTTAAGGCGAACAAATTTAGCTATTCGGGCAATTGAATATGACATACATATTGATATTGACAATTGTATAAAATATTTTGCTACGAAAAAATCACGAAAAGTGTATTTTTAATCAATAAATAGTTTAAAGCTGCTTTACTTTTACTAATTTTCTTGAATAATAACTAAAATAAGAGGGGCGACATATTTTCGGACGGTCCCAGGCGGTGAAAGCTCACACTAGGCCACTGAGTGACATGAATAGTATCAAATAGTATCATGAATAGTATCAAGAAGCGACAAGAACCCCGATATGCTTTACAGCAGGGGTCGGCAAATTTTTGAGACAGAGCAGCTAATTTGTAAGTGAAACCAGACAATTAAACTATCAGAGACTAAAAAAAGAAAGCTTAACTACCCAAAAGCCTAAGCTATAAAACTTACTGCAATATTATACAAATTTCAGTAAATTCTTCAATCAATTATAGGCCAACATGATTTGTTTTTAATCACTCTCATAGACAATGCCTGTTTATCTGTTGGGCGCTTGGGGAGTGCGCCCAGGGATCCGTATAAGCTGGACTTAACCAGATGTTCTGGTTATAAGTTTCGATCCACCAGTGCGAAGGAGGCCTGTAGATTTTCTGCGCCTAGGACCCAAAATGAGCTTAAATCGGCAACTGCTCACAGAGATATGATACCAATATATAACTATTTCGAAGATTCTTTCAAAATATGCAAAATTTGTCAAACTTTATTTGCTTTTTATGAAACAAACCGAGTTAAAAAAACGAAATGTACATATTTTGGAAAATATTTTGATGATATCGTTTTTAAAATGAATGTTGCACAGAGACAAAAATACTTGCATTCTTATTTTTTATCCATTGTATGTTTATACATAAAATGGTAATTCTAATCACAAATATAGATGTATGTTCCTTTCTAAAGCTTTTATTGTTTGTTGTGATGCAAACGTTGAATAACAAAATTTTAAATTACTTATGGGGAAAGTAAAAAAAAAAAATTAAAGAAAAATACATTCAAATCATTTAAAAAAAATCTAAAATGGTTAAAAAAATCTTCTGTATATACATTCACGAATGTGTATGATATTATATAAAACCCTTATAAACAACATCATAAAATTAAATTTGAAACATAACATTACAGCGTACATTCATAAGTAATTTTAACAAAAAAGGGTAAAAAATATAACCCAACAAATGGCAAAACGGACAGCAATATTTTTGGATTAATTTGAAAAATTCAGATATAAGTTCATTCGTATTAAACAAAACAATTAAGAGCCTTTCTTTGAAAAAAAATAGTTACAATGAAAGCATAACAACAGCTAATGCACGAAATCACGAATAAACTATTCCTAATTTCCAAAACTGAGAAACAAATTTTTTTCCTTCTCATTACTGGAAATTTATTACGTTGGTGAAATTTTTAAGCGTGAAACGTTGTAATTTGTATTAATTCGTTGATATAAAATCTTATACTAAAAAAATAATAATTTTATTAAATGAAAAAAAAGGAAAAATTCAGAAATCATCACGAATATAATACTATCGATAATCAATTTCCTGCATTTTTTTTTATCAAATATTCAAATTGCCTCCAACTACCATAAACTTAATTCTGAATAAAACAAAATTATATTAAGAGTACTTTGAGGTATTATTTAAATATAAATGTTTTATACTTCTCCCAAAAGTACTTTCACTTTATAAAATTAACGATTTTTTTTGTTTCAAAGCATTTTAATGACAAAAAGTGAGACATGTTAAAATAATAAATAAGAACTTTTTACGAGATGTTTTACATTCTGTAGCTATTAACTATTAAATATTTTTTTTAAATCTTTAAATATCACTGAAGTTAATATAAAGTTTCAAAGACTCTGATAATATCAAATAATACTAGACTTTTTAAATTTTGATGCTCAAATTTTTTAAGTATTCTATTGTGAAAGAGAAGCTGGGACGTTTCGCAATTTCAAACACTTTATCTCAATGTAAATTGCATTATCTTATAAAAAATATAAAAATTATACAACTTACCTGAAAGAAATAAAAAACGAAAAAATAATCATGCTTCAGTGATGCAAGTACCACATTAAAAAATGGTTGATAAAACGGACAGTAAAAAAAGAACTAATGAAGTGTCCAATTTTTAAAAATGAAGGAGACGAAAAAGTACTAATAGTAGCAATAAAAGCTTTTGTGACTATTGTTTAATTTCTTTTTCCTCTAATTTTTTTCTGTTTGTTTGACATATTTCAGAATCAAAATATTGTGGTTATTACTGGATCTCTTCGCTAAGTAAAATATTTCAATAATAATTGAAAGTTCTCATAATTTTCAAATTAAAAATAATTTTTGGAAACGAAATTCAAATTTCTTACATTATTTGATCTTTACCACTAAATATAAAAGTCAAAAATCTTATTACTAGTCTTTATAAAAAGTTTTCAAAATAGTTTGACAAAAAGGGAGAAAAACAAATACAATATAAAAAAGAAAGAAAAAACGTAATATTGACTGTCACATTTCAAAATTTAACTGTCTTGAAAAATTCCTCTAATACTGATTCACGAATAAACTAATAAAATAAATTTAACTGAATGAAAATTATGAGAAGTTTAGTTGAGAGTAAAATGTACGGATCAATTAAAACCTTTAAAAAAACATATTTGAATTTTCGTATAACAGCAGAGGCGTAACTTACACCCCCTCATTGCGGGGGCAGAAACTCTAGGAGGCCCAAAGCTTGACTAACACTAAGCACGTATTTGGGTTTGGGGCCCAAAAACTGAGTTTACAGGGGGCCCTAATATTCCCCGTTACGCCACTGTATAACAGTTTTATAATCTTAATAACAGGTATACCCGTGAATTCAAAAATTAAACATTACCGATTGAAGGATAAAGAAGTTTTTAATGGGTTAATTTTACGTAAATTGCAAATTAAACAAACAACCCCCCAAAAAAAAGCTTTTTGTATATTTCAGCTGAACAAAAAAACCATATTTGTTAAATGTTAAGTCTGTAGATCTAATAGCTGATTAAAAAATGTTTTATATTTATTTATTTATTACGCCTCGTAACTCTTTTGTGGGTCGAATTTTGGAAACACCTTCCTAAGCTGATATCTGCTCAGCAAAAGTAACACATTGTAATAAATTTTGTGTAATGAGCGAGTAAAATAGTGTAAATAAATTATATCTGGAGGCGTAATATGTTAATATTACTTTTTGTTGTATTTATTTTATGTTAAAATAGTAATATCCGCAAGCAACGCCGTTTGTTACATTATGATAGTGATTCAATGGAAACATAGCGAAATGTTGGCGATGAAGCCAAGTTGACATAATTTTTTAACGACCACGTTGGCAACTTGGCGATTGATTGAACGGTGCAGAAGTTGAAACACTGTAGCGTCACCTTGTGGGGAGTTGTAACACAGAGGATACCACAAAAACCTTCTCCAGAAAAAAATACATATACTTGCCAATTTTCATAGTGATCTGTTGAACGATGTTGGAGTGAAGCGAAGTCTTTTTTTCAAACATCCATTTACCGTAAAATCCGGCGTATAACGCGCACCGGTGTATAAGGCGCACCTATACTTCCAAGCTGAAATTTTTTGATTTTTAGGTATATTCGCCGTATAACTCGCACTCCCTTTTTACGAAGAAATCAGAGAGTATTAGTATACATTGCTCTTATGTTTTGAAGTAATTTATTCGAGGTATTATCCCAGACTTTTGAAAAAATAGTATACTTCTAGAATTACAACTCTTTTAGTTCATTAGGCAAGTCATATCATTTAAATAAACATTGTTTCGATACATGTTGAAGTAAAATTTTCTTTATGCTTATCTCTTTCGTTATTTTTAAAGCTATCGTTTTTATGCCCGGTGTATAACGTGCACTCTTAAGTTTTGATCTTATTTTTTTGTGTTAAAAGTGCGCCTTATACGCCGGATTTTACGGTATATATATATATATACTAGCGGTCCCGACAGACGTTGTCCTGTACACACGTCTTAAATCCGAAAATTACAAACTTTTTTGAATAAGTTGTAACAATCTGGACCGTTTAGATGAATTTTTTTATAAAGAAAGTTATTACAATACCTGACATCATTACATGTACAATTACCACAATTCGACCTATCGATTGCGTGTGAGTATGTATTTACTTTGAACTAAGTTGAATATACAAGCTATTCTGAATAGAAACTTAAACTTGTTTTGATTAAAGGGTAAAAAAGATAAAACTCGAGCTATTTTCATAACAGGTATATTTTTTTAATGCACAGAAAATAAATTTATCGTAATACCATTGAATGTACAATGCTTTTGGTTAATTCTTGAGGGGTATAAACAAACAAATGCGATGGTTTGTCAAATCTCGGACATGCAACATATAATAGGCCGTGCGAAAAGCAAGGATTTTTTAAATCTAGGCCACAAATTGCCATTGTTTGATTTTGTGACTTAATAATGGTCATAGCAAATGCGAAGCGAATTGAAAATTGCAAACATTTGAATGGGTAGGTGAGTCTGAAAGAATCATTGGGACCTGTGGTAGAAGTACTTCACACTGAAGTTTGCCGCTCAAATTAGTGGCATCAAGAGTATTGCTCATGATTTTTTTTATGAACAACTGCGCGCCCTTACATAATTTTGGCGCATTTTTAACTAATTGCGATATCGGACCAAATTGTGAATCTAAATCATTCTCGAATCCACTTGAATCCACACAAAAAATATCATCCAAATTGGTCCAGCCGTTGAGGAGGAGTTCCGTCACATACACACGCACAGAAGAATTATGTATATAAAGATATATGCCGTAACGTGGCGAAATGAATAATCTTTCCGATTCTGTAATTATTTTTTGTCTGATTTTGATAGAAAAATTAGATAGCAATTTTGAAAACGGTGAAAATATCGAAAAATTCTCCCCTCTTCTTTCTTTTTTTCCCTCTCTTGCCGCGCATTAGCAGAATAAACAGCACACAGGGGTAAAACAATTATGCGTTTTAAGGTTTTTAATTAATATCTTTTTAACTAATTGCGATATTGGACCAAATTGTGAATTTAAACCATTCTCGAATCCACCTGGACCCACACAAAAAATGTCGTCAAAATCAGTCCAGCCGTTTAGGAGGAGTTCCGTCACATACACGCACAGAAGAATTATATGTATAAGGATTATTTGAAAAGATATTAATTAAAAACGCTAAAAAGCATGATTCGTCTGCAATTTTGTAACAATGAAGACCCGGTTTGGTCAATTTGGCTGAAAATCTATTTTTGACGCCAACTTACGTCATTTTGATAACAATAACGTTGTTACAATGCGGGTGAATATTGAGTTGAATGTTTTTAATTAATATATTTTTAACTAGTTGTGTGATATTGGACCGAATTGAGAATCTAAACCATTTTCGAATCCACTTGAACCCACACAAAAAATTTCATCAAAATCGGTCCAGACGTTTAGGAGGAGTTTAGTCACATACACCCGCACAGAAGATTTATATATATATATACTAGAGGACCCGACAGACGTTGTCCTGTACACACATCTTAAATTCAAAATAAAAGATTTTTGAATATTCGATGCTGCGATCGTAGCGCAGTCTGCCGGATCCAATGTAAAACATTTCAAGATCAACAATTTATAAATAAAAAATTAATTAAATAAACATTTCTAAACCGAATTATAAATCTAAACCATTCTAGAGTCCACTGGGACAGACAAAAAGTTTAATCAAAATCGGTCCAGCCGTTTAGGAGGAGTTCAGTTACATACCCACGCACAGAAGAATTACATATATAAAGATTATTTGAAAAGATATTAATTAAAAACGCTAAAAAACGTGAATCGCGTCTGCATTTTCGTAACAATAAAGACCGGGTTTGGCCAGTTTAGCTGAAAATCAATTTTCGACGCCAACTTACGTCTTTTTCAATTCCTACTATTAGCTCACGATCTCTATACATATTTTATTTGTCTGTTTGTTTATTTATTTATTTATCTTAGTGGAATTTTCAATCGTTAATAAAATACATTTTAAAGCGCTCAATTGAGCTGAAATGTAATGTACATGATTATTTTGGATGACAATACAATAATTGTGTGAATTATAATTAATAAAAATTAATGGATTAAAACTAATTATTTAAAAAATTACAAATACAGCCACGTTGGCGACTTAGCGACCCTTTTGGCGACTTATGTCAAAATTTGAAAAGGTTTTTTTTCTCACGTGTTAAAGAATTCAGTTGAAAGGAAATTTTATATACACGATTGTTTTGGATGACAATACGATACTTTAATGGTAATTAATAAAAATTAATTACCACTTAATGTTGTGATTCTGTCCTATGTTTATACATATTTATATTAATTGCAACTATTAAATAAAAAGTAGCTAAAATAAATTTTTTCTTGGTTGATCTAAGTAGGAATTGATTTAAATTTTTTTTTTATATTACTTTTACTTGTAACAATAGCGTTGTTACAACAATGCAGGTGAATGTTGAGTTGTATTTTTTGAATGTTTTCAATTAATATCTTTTTAACTAATTGCGATATCGGACCGAATTGTGAATCTAAACCATTCTCGAATTTACTTGAACCCACACAGAAAATTTCATCGAAATCGGTCCAGCCGTTTAGGAGGAGTGTAGTGACATACACACGCACAAAGAATTTTTATATATAAAGATAAATATATATACATATATAGATAAAGGAGGATTAAACTGCACACGTGATTTTTTAGAACTAATAGACGATTTTTACATATTTTTTCATTGTGACAATTAAAAGTTATTTAAAGGGTAAATAATATTTAGCATAATTTGATTCTTCAGGTGTTTCTTTTTATAGTCCGTAGCACGATGAATAAACATCAAATACCTAATGCAGTTGTACAAATAAATAATTATTAAATTTTTAACGAATGTGAAAATGTCAGATCTGTTGAAATTTGGTAGATTTAGTGCCCAGTTCAGTAACGATGCCTTAAATATGAAAATAGCGAAAGATGTTGAATTAGGGGTATTTAAACATTTGGTTAATAATCATCGATTGAAAACAATTCTAATTAAAGTGAAAAAATAAAACAAATTTGTGACCTTTAATTTTTTATGATTGACAAATTAAAGTTAAACGAAATCAGTGACAAAATAGGCAAAAGTTACGGAAAAATGCATTTTTTTAATTGGAATACGTTGCAATTTCGCAAAATCACAGTAAATCTTGTTTGTACTTGATTCCTTCCCTCCTTGTATGTTCAAATAAAATAGTAATAAATAATTTCGAGAATTCAGTAGAACGTCGTTTATCCGAACGTTTATTATCCCGAGCGTCAAATATCCGGACCTACTGCAGCTTAATAGAAACAGAGACGGAAAAAAAAAAAACCCGAAGGTGACCATTGATACAGCGAAAAATAAGTGATTTTCCACAATATAGGTAAAATTGCGATATTTTGCACCTATTTTGCTTTTTCTTCAAGCACATTTCCCGCATGTGATGATTTTCAATATTCTTATAGTGTCCGGTTTCATATACTGAGTGGATCGCATTCGGTTTTCGGTTATCCGAATAATCGCGTATCCGAACGTTGCCCGGTCCCAATTGATTCGGGGATAAGCGACGTTCTACTTTAATTCATTTGCAGTTGTCACAAACTACTTTTAAGATTGAACTTAATTTTATAGAATTAGTCAAATAAACCAATTTTATAATTTTATCAGTTTCATATTGTTGCTAATCCTTGCTCAAGATTTTTTTTCCTTTAAAGAATTATTTCATGATTATCTATGAAATGCTTACAGTCAAGGTTTAATTTAAAATTTTAATATCTTTTGTGGAAAACGTAGAAGCAGATAACACATTCAATCATAATTATACATTTTCAATTCTAATCTAGTTTTAAAAAAGGTAACATTAAATTTAAAAGTAGATATAAACGAACTATTGAATGAACTGAAAAACAGTCATAGTACTTATTTGTATAATTTAAACTAAAATGGACATATTTGTATGAAATGTTTTTCGTTAAATTATTAGTTTATCATGCAGGAGAAAACATTAACTAAATAGAGAATACTTTAACAAAATTTTTGAAAATCGAAAATGAATGAAAAATAATCATATGATGCACATATATATATATATATATATATATATATATATATATATACAATGTCATTACAATGTATTCGACAAATTGTAGAAAATAAGAAAAAGTTTTCTCAAGACTTCCATCATAATTTTCCGTAATATTTCAGCTAAACAAATATTAAAGAATTAACTCTACAGAATTTTGGTCTAAGATTTCAGGTTAAGCGAAATCGTCCCAATTAAATTCACAATCAAATTGGTTAAAGAAAGAAAGAAAATAATAATTGTGTCGATATAACTACACTGCAATTCTGAAAAGTATTAGATTTTAATTTCTTAGAATATTTCAAGCAACTAAAGTGAGATTTACTAATTTTTTACTGCATTTAGAGTTTACATAGACTTAAAAAAAAAAAAACCTTCAAGATCTTACAACACACCTATCCAAAAAAAGTTGATTTCTTTTTCTGAAAATCTGCGGACGCATTGTATTTTTATAAATCCATACTGGATGAAACTTAAAAGTGCTCCAGAGCCTTGAAGTTATTAGAGACATTACGGTTGACAGAACAATACAAGTGATATTTACGCATGAGGTATTAAATTTTTCTTTCCACTTTTACTTTGGGCCACAATGAGAGTAATAAAAAGGTGTTAAACTTGAAATATTACACCACTCTCTATGGATGTTACCTAACCACATATAAAAATAAATTCGTTTGTTTAACAGATCTAAAAGTACGAATTCGTTGTTTTTTTAAATTTTAGGTAATATTGTTAATAATCACTGGCCCATTTCGGTGGTCTTACTCAAACAAACACATCACAGTGAATGTTTTTCATAAATTCGCTATATAAAGGAATGGTTTACCAAGTAAATTCATTCCAGAAACTTCCAAGTTTAGTTTTAAACTTCATATAATTTGTATTACTCTGAATATTTCAGTAATTACATCTGAAATCATGAGATCCTGTACCGTCATTGTATTTGCTGTAATCTCACTCCTTGTGATTTGTGAATATGCTGCTGGAAAACCATCCGAAGAAGCAAGACATCACCATCATGGACATCATGATCACCATCATCATGACCATCATGATCATCACCATGACCACCATGAACATCATGATCACCACCACGATCACCATCATGACCATCATCACGGCCATCATCACGATCACCATCATGGACATCACCACGATCACCATCATGGACATCATCACGGACATCATCATCACCATGGACACCATCATTAGAGGTATTAAGTTCCAGCTTAGAAACCTTTATACAGGACAATATCAGAAAACAGCTCTCAAATTGTTTCAAGTTCTTGAATTTTTTACTCATACAATTTATTTTGATTGATTTTTTTAAATTTGTTCATTTGATTTACAAAATTTGTGTTATATAAAAATTAACTTTATGCAAAATACTGGAAATAAAAGCATTTTGATCTAATAATGTAGTAATAATGTCTATATTGTATACATTTAGATTTAATACTTATCCTTTCCATTAAATGTAGCCCAAACAGTTGCCAGTTGCAATTTTATGAGAACAATGTTTATAATTTTACATCCGACTCAGAATAATTGTTATATTCTTATTTACAATTTTAATTCCTCTTTAATTTCTATTTTAAAAAAATGTGTTGAAACAAAGTAAAAAAAGAGAGAACTGATAGATAGTATTTTTGGTAAATGTTTTTAATACATGTGATTTTATTTTTTTTAAACTTTTTTTAAAGATATAAGATTTTGTTTCCAAAAAAAATATTAATTGTACGAAAAAAAGTATTATTATAGAAATTTTTAAAAGTTATTTAATATATTTAATAAGAAACTTACATCTAACCCCAAACATTTTCTGAAATAAATTACAGTTTAAAAAAATTAAAAAACACCCTTTTATAGTTAGTCGAACTAAGTTGTAACTTAATCTTTTAGTCACCAAATCTGGAAATGGGATCTGGAATTAGTCACTAGATGCGGGATGGGGTCTGAAAATGGGAAATAGTTAATCCTGATCAGGACAATGGAGCAAAATTATTATTGAATTGTCATCTGTCCTGGGCAAGTGAGCAAAATTTCAAATTAATCTGAACTTTTTAAGTGGGTAGAAATTGAGTTCAAAGATTCCGTTACATACAAGTGAGACTTATAAAAGGGTGTTAAAATACCCGTCTTTTATCTTCTAATTATAACGAGAACAAGAAGCCACTAAGCGAAAGCAATAAAAAAAATCTTCAATGAAAGAAAAGAAAAAAATAAGAAAAACAGTTACTTCCATAATTTACAATCCTTAAAATCGTTTTATTTAAAAATTTTAAATAGATAAAATGATTTCAAAACCCCCGTCAGTATATGTTATTAGTCTGATATGCGTGAGCCATCTCTTCGACAAATTTATCTGAAACTTCAAAACTTTAACGATTATCAAGACATATGAGTTTTTTCTGTCTGGGCTTAAGAGACATAATATTTACGTTCTAAATTCAATAGCGCGTTTCTCGTCAAATAAATTGCAGTGTTGTAACAATTTGCGTGGGATTTAACGAATGATGTTTGATGCGGAAATGAACAATATATGTTAACGATTTCCTTTCATGAAGTAATAACATACTGTCGATAAGTCAATCCTTAGAAAATATAACTTTTCCCGCATCTACTTGAATTTTTCAAAACAAATTAATAACAATAATTGCTATTTTTAATAATTTTAATAAAATTTTAAAACAAATTTTTCTTTTTTTGAATGACATGCAAGTTCATCTTTAATAAATGAGTAAAATCGGAGAGTCACACCACAAATATAAGTGCATTAAAAGACGCTAGAACTATAATATCAGAGACATCTAAAGACTCCTTGAAGCCTGGGGACCTATGATAGTTGACCCCAAACCACGACTCTTTTACAGAATTTGGCACATATACTTGTAAAGTTCAACAAAAGCAATGCAAAATAAAATGAAATTTTATTATAATTTTTTTAACATTTAAAATTTTTTTTAAAATCATTAATTAAATCTTCAAAATCACACACAACTGTTAATAACATTTCATTTTCAACACTCATCAAGCTTAAATTATTCAAGCATGATTCAGTCATGCGATTTCTCAGTTTTTCGAAGAATATGCATGGGAATAATATAAGTGGTTAAAATTATTCGGATCATGATTTTACTGAGGTTGCGTCGAGAATGAGACTGGGTTTGCAAAAGGGCAGAGGCCTTGAGTCCGGGTCCAGTTGGTGCATGCTTTGAAACGTTCCTGACTAATATCATTCTTAATTAGAAATAAATAACACGTGGAAAATGTTAATAAATTGACTGAATCAAACAACACTTTCTCTTAATTAAATTACAGTAACATTTTGCCGTTTCTGTTAAAAAAATAATAAAATTGAAGTATTTTAGTAGGAATGGAATATTAGTTGTAAAGAAATTAAAATAAAACTAATCTACGAATACATTGGTACATATAATTTAAACGTTGAAAAAAAATCTATATTGAATTTGCTATTTGTACCTTAAGAGAAGGAATCAAGATTTAGTTAAAAAGAATTTTAAAATGAGCATCATCTACGAATTTCCACCGGAGTGAATTTTTTTGGAAACTATGGCATTTGTGCGATGTAAATATAAAGTAATCAGACTTATTAAATGAAGCAAAACTAATTTATTTTACGCATTCGTAAAATTTATCACAACAGTAAAACAATTTGTTATAAATTATCGACAACGAAAATAATCAAATTTTTTAGCAACAAAATTTTTAAATAAACACAGTGATAAAAAAAAAAGAAATTGTCTTACAAATACATACATAATTAAATAAAATATTACAAAATTCTCGTCCCTAAGTTTGGAAATTTTACTGCTCAGTAATTCGTGATGTAGATTATTAGAGAACACATTTAAAAATGAAAATGCAAGCAAGTTTGAGTATTTATTTAAATGTTAGTGACGAAGCACATTTTCAGCTTTAGATCATAAAAAGAACAGGGAAATAATTTGAAATATATTTTTACATGCTCTTTTCCGTCTTACAATACGATTTATTATAACTGTACATCACATTATGCCAGTGGGGTAACGTGCAACTCCCGCATCACGGGAGGGGGGAGGAAAAGCCAAGATTCTAGGGGACCCAAAGCCTGATTGACGGCAAGTATATACACATTGTAAAATCCGGCTTGGAGCCCAAAACCTGACTTTTCAGGGGCCCACAATATTCTTCGTTGCGCCACTGCATTATGCTTTATATATATTGACTGGATTTAAAAATTCAGAAATATGAAAATTTTTCAGTTAGCAAATTATATAAAAAGCTGCAATTCCAAGAATTCACACACACTCTTAAAAAAGAATAGTAAGAGAAAGAGCGAGGAACAGTTTTACTTGTGAGTCAATAATTTTTCGTTAAGAGTTTGTGATAGAACATTTTAAAAAATGTATGACGTGTGCCCAAAGTTAGAATCAGAAAAAAAAGGCTATAATAAAGGAATAAAAAAAATCTATTCGTAAATGATACTGATTCTTCTACTAAAAATAATTCACCTTCAACATATGAATTTAAAAAAATTACTCATAGCATTGACTTTTTCTCCATACTCATCTCTGAGTTAACAAAAAACTCTCAGAGAATCAGGTACTCCAGATAATCTTGACATTGTAGAAGAAAATAACTAGGGCAATATTATTTTACTTAGAAAAGAGGGGCATTTTTGATTTTTTTTCTCTCTCGCTCTTGCATGAAGTATAGTCATTAAGATGATGACGGAAATATCAAAAGCTGTAAGTAAACCGAACTGAGTAATCAAAACTGATGTCTTTCCTCACAAGGCCAATTATTCCCCAAAGCAAGCTCATCACATGATAAGCAGGCGAAAGAAGGGATTCTTTTCCGACTCACAAAGCTTGCAGACATGCATGTTTTATGAAGGCTGCAGCAAAAAGGGGAAAAAACCGTTTCCGGATAGCTCAAAGAACGCCTTGTCCGCACATGAGGAGACTGAAAGTAACCCAAACACATTGCACATCCGATGACATCATCCCAACTCCAGAATCTTACTTAACAACGTTTGAGAACACAGAAACAGCACCACCCAACTCGTTGTTTTGGAAAGAAAGGAAAAGCATAACTTTCTGCATAAATTTGCTAGATAATAGATCGTTTTTATTTTATTAAATCAGAGAAAAATGTAGAATTGCATGAGATGCCCGAAAATGGATGGGGAAGGAAATAAGTATTGGAAGAAAGTGAGACAGACCAAAATTTTTTAACGGATACTTAAATCTGAAATGAATAAGAAAATAAGTGCTACACGAATATATATATATTAGAAAGAAAATTCTTGAGCGAATCATTCACTTTCATCTGAAATGAATGAGAAAATAAGTGCTACGAATATATATATATATATATATAAAAGAAATATGTATTATTTATCAAAAACAAGAAATAATAGATAAAGAACATAACAAGAAATAACGTAATAAAAATATGAAAGCTGAACATGAAGAACAAAATTATAGAGAAATAAAAGAACTACAAAAAAGCAGAACCTAGCGAGTCAGAAAGCAATTTCGGACTTAGGACCGAATAAGTGGGGTTAAACTAGTTTGAAGGCTCCAACCTTCCCCCTTTGCAACTATATATATATATATATATATATATATATATATATATATATATATATATATATATATATATATATATATATATATTAGAAAGAAACATTCTTGGGCGAATCATTCAAATATAGTATTGAAAGGCCATCTTTAATGCCTGATACATAAAACAAACAGAGACAGGACAAAAATGGTCTTCAACAAATTTTAGAACATTTTAAACATGCCATAGTATCTCATGAAACTGAAACAAAAAACAAAATAGCTTCAGATTGTTAGAGGGCAGTAAGGGAACATGGAAAGATTTATTGATTTAATGATTCTTGCAATTTTTTGCTTGTAACATCTGTATATGGATTACGTAAAACAGCTTTTGTGCTCAAAACACTACAAAAAAGTTAACCATTTAATTCTTTAAAGAAAAATTTAAAAATTTATGAAGAGATTTTAAAATGCCATTTCTACAATAATTTATGAATACACATAAAATTGGATTTACAAGTTCATCCAACTGTGCATGACAATTTATGCCAAAATGATTGATATTCGTAAAATACCTTCTTTATGAATGTGTTAACTGAAAATTCCCAAAAAAAAGCATAAATTCCAAATTCAATCATTAAATAAAAAATATTGTTTTGATTCAAAAATGTATACCAACTTTTGTTACATGTACTAGTAGCAATGGTTAGAAAAAATATCAAAGCATTTGGCACAATTGAAAAATCCTTTGCCTTTTAAATGGAGATAAACTAGTTATTTTTTCTTTAAGAAATAAGCCAGTTTAAAACTTTAATTTGCCATTGGAATGAGAAGGAAAACGATCATAAAAGTTATTATATTACTCTGGATTTCTTTAACTAGTAGCTTTAAAATCTTGTAATAGTTCAATGAATTAAAAAAAATAATTTAGACTAAAATTTTTTATTTGAATTTTTGACCAATTTTTATCAATTGAATTGTACTTAAAGAAAAATGATTTTAGGAATAGAAAGAACTGAAATACGACTTAATCTTTTTCTTTTCCTCTCTCTTACTATCTTTCTCTATATGTGTTTCATGATTATCAAATTTTTCTTCTTCTGAAGCAGCTTTTTTATTATCTAATCTTCACAAAAATATCCACCAAGTCTTCACGTAGGCGTGGTATGTAAGCTTAAAGAGTGAGGTGCTATCTCAGGTGCCATCCTCATCACTTGATCAAGGCTTAAAATTACAAGACCCATTGTTCAAATAACCTCCATTTTAGTGAATTTAAAATAATAAATACTTAATTCAGTTGATTTTTTAAAAAAATATTTATAGAATTCTGTTGTGTGTGTGTAAAACAAATTATTTATACAAGCACAATAACGACAAAGATATTGGGTTTAAAATAGGAAATTTAATAATTGAACTATGCTCGTTTAACATAAATACTCGGTGCATGTTGCTTGTGATCCAAAACAATGCATCTTGAATGTAATCATCTGATCAGCATACAATGAATATTCAATATTTTGACAACAATTTTTTTTAAATTTGAGGGAAATATCAGAATACGCAATGATCTCTTTAATATTATAATTACAGTCGGACCTCTATATAACGAAGTCCCTAAATCCTGAAAAAAGTCCGTTATATGGAAAATTCATTATATAGAGGTTCTTTCTATTTTCTTTGTAAATCATATAAAACAAATTTTATACCCATATATATATATATATATATATATATATATATATATATATATATATATATATATATATATATATATAATAGAAAAAAGTAATTGTGTGTTCACACCTTTTTCTAAATTAATATATATTTATCTTATATATCTTACCTATCAAAAAGAAAGAAACTACTCGGAAAGTTTCTTGACGGCTTTTTCCATTTCCTGAAGAATTAAAAAATTTTTCTTTGATGCTCAAGCATTAACGTTTTGACATTTTCAATCTATATGAAACGAAGATACCAGTACGACTGTTCAACACTACAAATGAACGGAGACTAGTTCAAGGACACAAGACAACTCCACCGAGGGTGAAATGGGATATCGAAGATGTTTCCGGTTAAGTGGACATTGGGGGTTAAAGGTTGCACTTCTTGGATAAAACGCCTAGAATTCTATTGTTCTCGGCTAGTTAGGTACCCAATAAAATCAGTTCTAGATTTATGACCCCCATAAAATGAGTTAAGAGAGAGAATAACTTGAAATGTGTGTGTGTGTGTCCGTAAATATTTTAAGAAAAAGAGAGAAAAAATATTGAATCACAAAAGAAAAAGTTCGTTATACAGAAAGAAGGTTATTAAGAGGTTATTTTGCGAAGAAAATCATGAGATGTTCTTGGTTCCAGGAAAAAGTTCGCTATATAGAAAACTTCACAATACAGAGGTTCGTTATATGGAGGTTCGACTGTAATTTAAATATTGGAAGCACTGTTCGATAAACCTCGAACACTGAACACATAAGTAAGAAATTAGAATACATGTATATATATTTGTGGGAAATTTTTAAATGTTTAAAGCTTATTTACAAATATTAAAAACTAATTGATTTTAAGTGTATTTGTGAAAATAAACCAAAATACTTTTTAATAATGTATAATGTTTATGAATAATGTTTTGAATTACTAATAAAATGGAATTAAATGTCTGATTTACTTCAACAACATTGTACAATGTAAGTAATAATAGAAATACAAGAATAATGAAATTGTATTCCCTTTTAAAATTATCTATCAATAATCGATTTTGATAAATGTTTCTACAACATTTGTGAGAATATCATTCAATACGGATAAATTTATGTACAACCCATCTTTAGCTCTGTTTAGCTGGGAGGTTCTACTCTTTCCTTCCAACAACAACAACAATAACAACAACAAAAAGAAAAGAAAACTTATAAACACTAATCCAGTACAGAATTTTTTTAGACAGCAAATGCTTTTTTCTTTCTTTTTCTTAAAGTTTTGATTTTTTTCATTCATGATTTTTTCCCCTAATGCCATATGTTAGGGAAAAAAAGAAAAAGACCAAGTTCAACTTTGGCGCTATACACGTACAAAGAGACATCCATTCTTTAATATATATACATACATAAAAAATACTCCTATTTAGATTAATCTCTGTGTTTTGAGAATAATTTATAAAAAGGTACAGGTAAAAAGTATAAATTACAGAAGAAAAAGTTTCATTGACATCATACAAATAATCGTGTTTCATGTTTGCAAATGTTATTTTTTGAAATGAAATTTAAAATTTCATTTAATAAAATTACGTTATTTAAAATTAAATAAAATTTAATTTTCAATTAGATTTTTCTTCAATTTAATTGACAATTTATCTTATTATCATTGAATAAGTGCAAATAAGTTTTTTTCTTCACTTGTTATAAAATTGCGTAATCACACAATATTGTTAATGATTGGATATACTGTAGTAATATTTTCTTTCAATTAAAAAATTTATTTAATTTATGCAGTGGTGACCAACATCGTAAGCTCTTTTTGTGATTCTTGTATTCCAATGCATACTTAAAGAAAATGAGTTGTATCGTGAAATGCGTGAAACTAACATTCAAATACAGTTTTTGAACAAGAAACCCGCTGCGTAATTTTCCTTTTATATAAAGTGTGAGATGACATTTCTTCATCCTGAGTTCGATCGTGCTTAAATGATAATTATTTGCATATCATAGCACATTCTTTCTTCCGTGGAAATTTAACGCGCGTTTGTACCATTCCTCTTTAATTACATTACAATTTTAATGGCCAGTAATGTACAACGATAACCTCACGGGAAAAGTATTAAAGATATGGCACACGATATTTGTTTGAACCGTTAATAAAATAACTCTTTTAATAATTTTTAAACAGTATGAGGGTTTAGCCATCATGATTAAACAGTCTAATAATTTATGTAATAACACTTTAACTGACTTCGATAATTATTTCAGGAAACACTCACTCACACACACACACACACTATGTGTGTGTCACCAGAATGTGTGTAGCTTGAAAAAAGAGTGGAAATGGCAACAACTATTTTGGTGACGTCATCCCACGCACCTCCTCTATCCATGTGGCCAGTTTCACCTTGATCGATCACGGCATTGAGTGAACACATACAACTGCATTCTGCTGGAAAAATGTCGAAAACATCAAGTTTCTTGTGAAATTTAAGAAATCATCCACGAAAACATAACCAGCCTCTATAACCGAGGCTTATGGAGATGAAAATTTGTCTCGTGCACAAGTGTTTGAATTGCATAAGCGGTTTTCAGGAGGAAGGGTCAGTGTAGAAGACGATGAACCCGCTGGGCACCGAAGGGGAAAAAAAGGCACCAGTTGTGGGGTGATGGATGGTAGTTGTGCCAGGACAATGCACTCGCTCACAGGGCCCTATCTGTCAAGCAGTTTCTGACCAGGAAAAACATCATTGTGACGGGGAATCCTCCTTATTCTCCTGATTTGGCCACATACGCTTTTTTTCATATTTCATGCAATTAAATCTTGCTCAGAGGGAATCCATTTTAACTTAGGAGAAGAGGTTCAGGCAAAAACGAAGAATCAGCTGAAGGACTTTTCAAAAACCTCGTTCCAGACCAGTTACCAGCAATGGTAGCACCGAATGTGCGTGAATTCTGAATGGAACTATTTTGAAGATGATAATGTCACGAAGAACTAATTCTGTAAGTACAATGATTTATTTTACCAGTCTCGTTTTTTTTTGTCACACCTCATATGCAACAAACAATTATTTTCCTATTTTTATATTTTATACCCCTATTCAATCAGAACGCAATAAATTAGACTAGTAAAGCAATGTGCATTATGATGGATTGCAGGCAGGAATAGTATTTATTCTATATGAATAGTTAATTAAGCATGCATTAAAATTTAATTATTTTGTGATAATATTTACTTGAAAAATACGCCAGCACGTGTTAACTTGAAATAATCGAGAAGAAGCAATTTATATTCAAATTAAATTGCATCCATCTAAAATGTTAAAGTTTTAATTATTTTTTTCTGAATGATATAATACTGAACGCATAATCAGAAATTTGAAATTGAAAAATAAAGTAATGATGATATAAGCAAGCCCATTAAACTAGTGTTTATTTTAATAATTTCTAACCTGGAATATATATATATATATAAATATAATTTAATTTTAAAATCACCATTTAATTTTTAAATAAAATTAATAATTTGAATACATTTATTAAAATTCAATGATATAAATCTTGATAAATTTTTTTGTTATTCGAAGGAAGTTCAAAAGTTGATTTTAAGCGAACTCTAAAAAAAATGTGACACATTTTTTTTTTATTTTTCTACTTAGCTATGCATGTATACGACAGAGAACTTATCATTAACCATTTGAATGTCCTTAACAATTTAGAAATTAAAATTGAATATTATAATCTAACATAATCTAAAGTAGTACAGAATAAGGAAGCAAACCGAGAAGAAAAAAATATTCGATGAAATGTGTCCGCAACTAATGCAAAAGACTGTCAGTGACCGGATGCATCCTATTTACGTCTTGAATTATGCTCACTTTTCGTTCTTGTTCAGCGACCAGACGGTTACCCGAAAAAAAATGTCTCCAGCAAAAGAACAAAGTGTTTGATTAATGTGCTAGAGCTTCTGACCTATCGGTGTTAAACACATGGGATGAATTGTTCAGTTCCTCACTGCAAACGAACATGGAACGAAAGGTGTGGTTTAAAAAATGAAGAGGCATAATAATACCCTTCGTCACGCGTCAATATGATAATTCTGTAATTCATTTGTCATCTTAATCTATCAAGCAAAGAAACAAAAAAAAAAGAATTAAAAGAAGCATAATTAGGACAAAAATAAATATTGAAAAAGTACAAAGATACTTAATCTTTTTCATTTTGATAAAGCTTCTGCTGCCGAACATACATCAAAATATTTATTTATTGAAGAACTAATCTAGAAAATCACAGTTTTAATTATTTTTCTTACCCTTCTTTATAGTTTATAAATAATTTGAAAATTCGAAGGGTACATAACGAGTGCAAAGTTCAACCAGTGTTAAGCGTATTCGAAAATAAATAGTGTGTTCTCTGTATAACATTACTACATAATTAAAGCTAACTTGATTTTTATTTGTTTCACGTTTTTTTAATTATTTCTTTAATTAAAATTA
Source organism: Trichonephila clavipes (assembly GCA_019973935.1). NCBI lineage: Eukaryota > Metazoa > Arthropoda > Arachnida > Araneae > Nephilidae > Trichonephila > Trichonephila clavipes. Next base: position 472,105 of record BMAU01003676.1, on the reverse strand, counting down.
CAATGCATCTCTTCTTTCTAAATATTGCAAGAAAAATTGAAATATATAAACTTTCATTTAACACATGCATGCGACAATTTAATAAATGTATTTGGAATTTATTTTGAATTATTGAAATTTAAAACATATATCTGTATCTTTAAGCAAAAAAAAAAATTATTAATAACATTGAAGCTGTGATAATTCCTTAGTACCATAAAATCCGACGTATAACGCGCACTTTGAGCACAAAAAAAAAGATCGAAATTTACGGGTGCGCGTTATACGCCGGGTATAAAAATGGGAGCGTTAAATAAATAAATAAAAAAGTGAGCATAGAAGAAAAAAGTTAGACTTCTATATATAACGAAATACTGTTTATATATATAAAAAAATGACAATCCTTATGAACTTAAAGGGTTGTAGTTCTAGAAATACACTGTTTTTTTTCAAAAGCCTGGGATAATACCTCGAATAAATGACTTTAAAACATAAGAGGATTGCACATATACTTATCAGGTTTTTCCGTAAAAAAAGGGGGTGCGTATTATATGATGAATATACCTAAAAATGAAAAACTGCAGTTTGAAAGTATAGGTGCGTGTTATATATACACACACCAAATTTTACGGTAAATAATGTTCTGGAGATTATTTAACTCAAACTTCATTTCAGAAAAATTGACAGCTAAGCAAAAACTACATCATTTCATAGTAAATAAGCCAAAAAGTTTTATTTGGAGAGTAAGTAATAATAATAATAAAACTAAAATACTTAAGTAAATCGTGAAAATTTGGAAACGAACTAAAAATTTAACATAAAGCAATCGATTGAAAAAAGACCAGACGAAAGGTAGACTGATATTTCAAAAAATATCGTAACGAATTTGATTGCCTATTAAAGCGAATCAATTTATTACGTCAGTATGCAAAATAGGATATTTTACATGCTGATGGGATGATGAGACGGATTAGTTTCCTGAGTTTCCGCCTTGTACTGTTAGGTCATAAATGGCAAATAATAAACTAGAATAAAATGATAACAGACGTCCCAAAGACAACTTTAAAAAAAAAAGAAAAGAATTTTATGAATGGAATTATACAAATATCAAATTTCTATGAAAATAGTAGTTTCGAAGCACTCTGATGAAATGACTGTGGATATTGAGCGTCTAATTTTAACCTACTATATATTAGCTAGACAAGACAGAAACCACGTGAGAATGCATTTATATGTTAATCACAGTCATCAATACTTTGAATTTTAATATTTAGCTACCCTTTTAATATATTTATGTGGAGAAGATTTTTTTAAAAAATATTTTTCTTTTCAAAAGGCCTACTAAAGTCTTGTTATTTATGATTTTTCATTCGTAGGAAGAAGAATACAGCTACAAGCCACATTACAGTTGTTTCTTAAGGATTTAAGAGAATAAAATGATTTTTAAATTTCTTCTTTGCCAATTTTGATTCTTGTTTACAACTATGATATACCTGTGTTAAACATTATTTATATATAAACATCATAATACATTTATATATATCCAAAAGTAACAGTTGAATTGAAACTATTTTTATTTTTAGAAACTATTGATTAAGTAATCAATCATTAAACAAATGGAAGCCCACTTAAAAAACAGCCGAAAATTTCTCATTTCAAAAAGGCATCAAAGTAATACAATTTTCTTCGAGTTAAGGTATATGACTATGTTTGGAACCTAAATTACGAAAAAGCGTATAAATGAATATTTTTTTTATATTTAATGTCAAAAACATAAATTATTTTAGAAGAAAATATTACTTTAATGCAATTTTTTTGGCAAAAAATGAAGAAAGAAAAAACAATTTTACGACTTTATGAAAAAAATGCTTCGAAAATTATAAAATGTTGCCTGCCTATGTGTAAGAAATACTTCTGCAGAGAGCCTGAACTATAATTTTTTGAGTTATATAATTTAGAAGACTTATTCATATTTTAAAATATCTGAGCAGAGAATTTTTAACAAAAAAAAAATGTTTTTATTTTTCTTGATAGTAATTTTGAAAATAATTTGAATTTTTCAAAAATCCTCGTTCAGGCACTGTAGAAAAGTCGTAGCTGTATAAAAGCAAAATATAATTATTATAAAGCATTTTCAATAAGAGGAAATTTTTTTGAAAGTATGTTATTTTTTGATTTTTTGCCAAAAAATGCATTTAAATAGTTTTTATTGTAATAATATTCTCAAATATTTTTATATGTATTTTCTAGTTTAAGTGACACTATATATATATATATATATATATATATATATATATATATATATATATATATAGCCGTTACCCACCCGCTTCACTGGGAATTTCACGATGTTGTACATATGTATACTGTTTACATATATATTAAATATTGATATCAAGCATTAAGAATTCGATTGTATTGAAAAATATATTTACAGCTGTTACACTCTCGCCCCTTGATATAAAAAGAACATAAATTATAATATCTAATTTCTATTTATATCTAAAATAGAAGGAGAAAGATTGTTTTCGCTCACTTAATCTAACAATCAAGTGGATTTTCACCAAAGCAACTTTCAGTGGATCTCTACTCCCTAAAATAAACATGCGTGCTAAATTTCAAGTCTATATCTAACAGAGCAAAAACGGAATTTTTATCATCAATACCTCGTTGACAGCATTCTTAGCGGATTACAATTCAACAAAAGAAGCATGCAAACCAAATTTTATTATTAGTCTTAGCAGTTCAAAAACGGGAAATTTGTCTATCAATACGCCCCAATAACTCTCTCCGCTTCCCCCTGGAGTTGATTTCCGTAAAATCCATTCTTAGTGGAACTCTATTCAAATAAAGAAAAGTGCTCAACAAATTTCAAGTAAATGAGTTAAATTCAAAAACAGGAATTTTTCTATAACACGCCTTAATCCCTCGCAACCCCACTCCTTTGGGGGTCCGTTTTCGCCAAAATCTTTGTAAAAGTAACTTTATTCCATGAACGGAACATACCTTCTAATTTTCAAGCAGGTGGTTCTATTAGTTGAAAAGCGGAAATATTTATCTATTACGCCCCTTAATCCCCCTCAGTGACCCTTGGGGATCAATTTTCCACAAAAATGTTTTGTAGTGGATCTCTACACCATGAAAAGACTGTACGTTGAATAGTTTAAAAATAGAAATAATTATCGCTTATACCAAATTTTAAGACTGTACGTTGAATAGTTTAAAAATAGCCACTTAATATTCTACAACGAAGTCGATAACAAAACCCATTTTGCATCTATAACGCCCCCAAATTTTCTCTCAAGCTCCCGCAACGCCACTTAGGAAACGATTTTCACAAAAACCCATCTTATAGCGGATCTCTACTTTATGAATGGAATCAGCTTACTAAATTTCGAGATTTTACGCCTAATAGTTTAAAAAAGGAGTTAATTGCCTATAACGCCACTTAATTCTCCTCAACGCCACTTGGGAGTCGATTTTCACAAAACCCATTCTGTAGGGGATCTGTACTCTATGAAAGGGATCCGCTTACCAAATTTCAAGACTGTACGTCTAATAGGTTAAAAATGGAAATAATTATGTATAACGCCCCTTAAGTGCCCTCAACGCCCCTTGGAGGTCGATTTTCGCAAAAATCATTATGTAGGGAATCTCTACTTTATGAAAGAAATCTGTGTACCAAGTTTTTTTTTTTACGACTGTACATCTAATAGTTTAGTAATGGAAATAATTATCTATAACGCCCCTTAAACCCCCGTAACGCCCCTTGGGGTTCGAACTTTGCAAAATGCGTTCTTAGCTGACGTCTACTCCATGAAGGGAACCTACCTACCAAATTTCAAGTCTGTAGGTTTAATAGTTCCGGAGATATCCAAAAAAACCCAACATTATTCTCTCTCTCTCTCTCTTTTTCCTACTCAATACACTGGTTGATTGAGTGCAAAAAAAATACTTATATACACTAAAATTGTAAATTTGTAGTGCATTTCTTAAACCTGTTATAAATCAAAAATATCTCACGCACAAATTTATTTTTATATAAATTAAAATTTACTATTTACACGAACATAAACAGAAAATTTTAAGCTACAAAATTTTTTGCTACAAATATCACTCTATCACATTTTACAATTTGTAAGACTTTTAACATTTCAATTCACTGGTAATTTTGACAAAAAAGGAAGTCTATTCACAATGCTTTTCTTGAGATAACCTATAAAATTAAAGCTTTGAGATATATTTTTATCTTTAAAAAATTTGTGAATGAGTCCTCTCTCTAATCAATGAGCGGTCTCTACGACTATTATTGATAAGATTAATATTTTTCCGTAAAGGTTAAATAAATAAACCCCTTCTTTTAGATAAAAATTATTTATCGTCATCATTGGATTAGTTTATTTTTATCGCTGTCTCTCTCTCTTACTTCAGATATAAGAGTTTTCCTTTATAAAATGTTTCACTTTGTTAAAGATTATGTTACAAAAAGCTCAGTTTTTTTGCAGAGTTAATGCTTAATAAGTACATTTCTTTTCAAAAGAAATCCTATTTATACAAAAATTAATTAATTGATTGGCTCTCTCTGCTTTCTCAATTAGTTTGTTTTATTTTTTTTCTAGTTTTATAACGGAATAAAAATTTGATTCACAAATCACATACAATGCTTATAATGCACTAATTGTTAAAATATAAAACAAAACTAATGTAATAATAATATAACATATTGTTCGATTACCTACATAAAAATATTTAATATATTTATATATTTTCTCTTATGATTATGTAATGAATTATTTAAAAATAATTAGATGGAAGATTTATTTTAAAATTTCATTCGAAATAATTTGTTCGTCTTTATCAAATAAATATTTAAGTAAATGAGAAAACAAATTATGAAGAATATCTAAATTAAGTAATGTGAGATAATTCCAGGAATCGGAGAAAAAAATACAAACTTTTTGGTATGGATGGGAAGTAAACACACAAACTCTGTCACACAAATACAATTCATTCGGGAAACGCGTTATTGGTATTTGACAGAAATTTATAACAATCTCAAAGAAAATATTTATAACAATGAAATGAATAAAATAAATATTTAAACGGGAAAAAATGACTACTTAATTTAGAAGCTGAAACCTTGTACAACAACTTCATAGAAAACTTTTGCAATGATTTTTATAATAAAACGATTTTAAGAACATAACAATAATTATTAAAGTACAGAAAATATAATAAATCGTCATTATAAATAAAGAACATACCATTCATACCCTGCTAAGTGATGTATTAAATAATTTTTTTTAAAAAAAAAAACTATATTCGCGTGTGATGTAATGTCAATTTTGATGACAAAATAAATTAAAAGATTAAATAAAGATAAAGAGATAAATAAAGATGAATTAAGCTCACGTCATAAGCTTCTGTAACAAAGTACAAGATAAAATCTTGATTTTTAAAGAGTTTCCTTGATACTTATAAAACGAATGCTACACACCAAAAAGTAGTTAAAAAATAATGATTAAGGGATGGAAATATTTAAAACTTTTTTTTAAGTCTCTTTTTTCCCGCTAAAATAAAATAAAATGAAAAAAACACCGTGAAATTTGGAACCAAAACTCTTTGCAACTATATCTGAGTCCCCAGAAGAAATTAGTTCTAATTGAATTGAATAAAAATTAATTGAAGCTAGGAAAACCTAAAATCAATTCAATCAATTTTTACTATCGTCAACAATCAATAAACGAGTAGATAACCGGTAAAATTCAAAAAGAAAATACATTAACCGATTTATTACTAAATGTAATAGCTTAAATAAGTCTTATGCTATACTAATGATTAAGTAATTGGTTGGGCAGTTTAATTTGGATTTATCTTGAAAACGTAATTGAGAAAAAATCAGATTTCTGCAGAAAAACAATGTGGAACAAGTTTTGTCTTTCTACAAATTTAATATTATGCAACATTTTTTTTTAAAATCCGTTTTGGGATCATACAATAAAAATATTTCAAAAATCTATTTGATTTGACACTGTTGTGATTATTTCTTTAATTATTTTGTTTCATGTAAATTACAATTATTTGATAAAAAATATTTGATTTCTAACATGATTTAATTTCAATTCATAAAAAGCTTAAAAATACATTTTATTGTTTTAAAAAAAAAGAATTTGTTAAAGTAGTGATAAAGCAAATCGTGCCTTTATTGGTCAAATCTGTGAAAGAAATATTCTTTATTAAAAACGTATTTGTATAAATCTTATTCAAATGATAATCATTTATCAAACCGATAAAAAATATTCATTTTAGCTGATTAAGGAAGCAATTAATATGACTAAAATAAAAAAAGGAATTAAAATAGTCTCAAATCTCTCCTAGGTAATTTTAAAACCTTTTAGAACTCTAAATTATAATTTTTTTTAAGAAATCATTTCAACCTAATTTGTTATTGCAGCTGGTCATGGTCACAAAATACTAATTTATTCGTTTTCCACAATTCAAGCTAGATTATAATTTCAGTAACTCCCCCCCTCCCACCGCGCCATTTCATTTTAGCCCCCCCCCCCATTAAATTCCTCTTTGATATTTTTTGACTTTCATGCCGTTAGTTGTCTTTGGATGGCCAGCGGGTGTTTAAATTGATAGCATATTTATTATTTATTTCTGAATAATAAATTCACTCTAAAATCATCAAAAATTTATTCTTTTACAACCACATACAAGCATTATTGGCTCATTTTGGAAAGAGGAAACTATCGTTATTTTCAGGAGCACACAGTAGCTTTAGAACTTTTTCTATATATTCATATTTATTATTGTTTACATATCATACGTTAGTAAAGAGATAATAAATCAATTAAAGATAACGTGGTGCTTCTGTATATATATATATTTCACTTTTCCATATTAATTAAACAAATTTGGTTAAATTTAAAAACATTGATCATGAGTTGAGAACTGAAACTGTTAACTGAAATCTAAGTATTTTAAAATTGTTCAGATCTGTTTTGATATATCTATCAATATTCTACCGTAATGATGACTAACTGTGATTGATTAAATATGAAAACAATTAATTATAATCGATAACTATTACTTGCTCGATTCAATTGTAAATTATATTGCTTAAACTTATTCTTATATTTTTTTATTTTTTCACATGCTATATATTTATTTTGTTTCATTTTGTTATTATTGTCTGTCCCGAGTCATATAAAAAACAGTTGTCTGTTTAAAACTATGCGTTCATTTATGCACAAACTTAAATCAGGTTTTTTTACAAAGTTTCTAAAACTTAGGAATAAGTAATTTTTTAAATTAATTGCCCAACGAATGAAACACCTTTGCAAAAAAATATTTGTCACATTTTGAGTATGTAAAATATCAGGGATTTTGCATAAAATTTTGGTAAAGTTAGAAAATTAAATTTTTTTAATCAACACTGTGTATCACTATATTTCACATATTCATCTAGTTTTTCTCTTTAATGTTTTATTCTTATTAAGGTATCCGACTACGTTCGGAACCGTGATTTTGCAAAAGCGTATAAATAGATAATATTTATGATATTTAGTGTCATTTAGATTAGAAAGTGTACATAAAATTGTTTTAAGAATAGTATTATAATAAAAAATTATTTAAGTACAATATTTTGACAAAAAATGAACATAGAATGACCAATTTTTAAAATATCCTCCTTTTGCGAAAAATGCTTCAAAAAATAATATTTTGTCTGTATATAGCTCAGACCTCTGTACAGAGGGTCAACTTGAATTTTTGAATTATATAACTTAGAAGTGGGTTTATATATCCATGTTTTACGACAACAGAGGGGAGAAATTTTAAGAAAAAAACGCCGATAGTTAATTCAATTGGCTGTAACTCTGAAAGTAATGTGAAATTTTCAAAAATCATAGTTGAGCCTCTGTACAGAGGTCTGAGCTATATACGGGCAAAATATTATTATTATAGAAACATTTTTAACAAAAGGAGAGCATTTTAAAAAAAAAGGTTATTCTAAGTTAATTTTTTGCCGAAATATTGTATTTAAACAGTTTTTTTTTGTCAAAATGTCCTTAAAACAATTTTATACATGTATTCTAATCAAAGTGACACTAAATATTATGAAAATTATCCATTTATGCGCTTTTTTAAAATCACGGTTTCAAACGTAGACGGATACCTTAAATTTATACGGTGTAATCAAGAATGATTTTCTTAAATACATTAAATGAAGAAGGAAAGGTCTTCTCCTAAGCAACTAGAGTTTGAAGAGCGAATGTCGCTCAGAAAGCAGTGTAAAATATTCACTATACATCGCAGACGTTGTTCGGAAGAATAAATTCGTCTTCTCGAATCTCGACCTCCCTTCTCGAGGTAACAAACACACTCTGTTTCCAAGCGCTTTCTAAAGTTTCTTGAGAGTGTCCATGCATATGTTTTACTATATCGAATGAAGGAAGAACACTTTAAATTAAGTACAGTAGTGTTCCGAAAACTCGGCCTAATGTGGACTGAGTTTGTGAAAAGGCCGGGTTATAGAGAATTATATTAAACAAGAATCAGTACGAGAAAATATTGTACTGAATGTTGTATGTATTGCTTGTTTAAGAACACAACAGAAAATAAACTGCCAAAATACCCTTAAAAACAAAGGAAAAGTACGTACTTTATGAAAGCATAGAGTATTTATTACATGAAAATGAAAATTAATGAATACGTAGTATACAGTAATTTACCTGGTCAGACACACTTCAGAAAAATTCTTTATGAAGGCATAAAGCTGTCTATAATGAAATTTAAGTAGACGACTTTGCAAAAACTGGCAACTTTTTTTAAAAGAAATGCGTAATGTCTTGTTGTTTACTGTTCTGCACTTTGCGGTTTGCTGTTTCATCACGAAGATGGCGAGGGAACAGTAGGTCCATTACCGACGCACTTTCTACAGGCTTTAGTCCCTCACAAAGTAATATTTTAGAATTTTGTACGGTGTCCTCAATGTTAACGTCTTCATTATTTTCCGGCATTGGGTTTTTTTCGACATTCGAAGGTGTGTCCGAGACATACGGACTGCCGGTTTATCGAGTGTCGAGTTTTTGGGAAGCTGCTGTATCATCGCAGTCGTTGTCCAAGGAATTTAGTATTGCAAATTACAATACATAATTTAAAATTTAGTATCAAAATAATTAAAAAATGGTTTTTAATCTTGCAAATGAAATGTATAAAACCTTTATATTTTTGCTCTAAGATTATTTTTTTCAGAATAAATTAATCTTTGAAACGTTTTCCCCCTTTAAGTAAATTACTCTTCAATCAAATAAATGAAAAGTTTGGTTTGTGATTATTCCTTTCCTTTTTAAATAAACATTAAAAATGTTTTTCAACCAAATATTAACCATATACATTAAAATGATACTTATATTAATCTTTTTAGAGGAAAACATCGAGATGTGTATGTTTATAAATTAATCTTTAAGAACGTAGTATTAAATATTTTCTGAAACATTTTAAGTTTACAAAAAATTGTAAGATTTCACAACTAGTAATAAAAAATAGTGACATTTTGTTATTCGTAATTTTCTAATGATATCAATTATATCTTTCAAAATTAAAATGGTTAATTCACTGAAAAGCACTAATAATAATAAGCGATTTGTAATTCCTAAATAAGTTACTATTTCTTTTTTATATAAATAGAGTAACTCAAATATTTTCCCACCGTTCATAGCAGAATATTATTTTTTTATATCTAAAATAATATTATGTCCACGGTACACGAATGGTTATGATCGGGAACTCTTTTTTTTTTGTTTCTATCCAATTGTTGATTAGAGCCAGCAAAGACCCATTGTGTAGAGGAGCTGATGTTCACTGAAGCTGTTGATGCTCTAAGTACTCACGTTAGCAAGTAAGGAGTTTAGAAAGTGGGATTCTAGCTCACGTGTCGTTCTTCCACTTGATTGAGGTTCAGAATTATCAATGTCCGTCTCCAAAGTCCTTATGTTGCTTCGAAATATCACTTGAACAAGTAATCTATCGGAAATATAATGTTAGTGTTGAAAAATATGGATATTTTTTTGAAATGATGTTTGATTATGAGATATTATTTAAAAATAATGTCAGAATTTTGTGATGTTCCTCCCCTTGGAAGTACATCTCTCGAAGTATCAGCGTGAGCTAGAGGTGTAGGGTTAGCGAAAGAACTAGGATCAAACATTATCTTAATATGACTTTATTAAGATATTCAACTTAAACCTTTAACAAATTCAATTATAATAATTAATATGAGAGAATCTACGATGACGCAATATGCAACACACAATATATATATATATATATATATATATATATATATATATATATATATATAACTAGTGGAAGAGAAACAAAAACTATATATATATATATATATATTTATAATTAAGACCTAATCCAATTCAGACCAATATCAATAAGCGAACCGCCGAACCATCGACAAATATTCCGCCTGTGTAATCCTCGATTCTAACATTAAGTAAACAATCCTATCTTATTATAGCTTGTAGTAGCTCTTGTCTTAACATGCAATGGGATGCAACTGTACGGCTTCCTTCTAATCGAGCACCAATATATGTATCCACGTCACATAGAACTCATTCAAACTTGAAACACGAACTGTAGTAACTATCAACTGCCACAACCCACATCAATTGTCTAACATTCCTTTACATTGCCATCACGCTTACTCTAAGATCCGATATTTAAAGTCCGTTTATTTGCATCTCTTATTCACATTTCATTTCTTGGATTTGGTTGGGAAAGAGTTGTCATTAATTCTGGCCCAAAGAACCTAAAGGACTTGTTAAAGAAAAGACGCGTGAGATGTCACAAGTTATATGAAAATTAACAAGTATTCACAAAGTAGGCCATATCGTTGTAATATCATATATATACATATTCTAAAAGTAACAGAATATTTGAACCTATTACAAGACTGGAATTACAGACTGGTCGTTAATAAACACTCTCTCTTAAGAGGGAGTGTTTATTTACTTCGCATTATAAAGCAACGTGAGGGCTATTTTGGCGAAAGATTTCATAACTCTGAATCACGGTCAAGGACGACAATCGTACCCCCTCTCCAAACCCCAATATCACGTTAACAGTAGAACTTTGAACTGTCACAGATTTAGCATGTATCAGCGCCTCTACATGTCGGGTCTTTAATGACACTAGGGTTCGAACTTAGAACATGCAGGCCACGAACTCGGGATCATGATTAATAAGCTGCCGCGGCCACACTGACGGATTGAAACCTGTTATACTTAAAAGGAAAAACTTGTCACACATAAGTACAATGGAAATTTAAATTGATTTGTGAAAAAAAATGAAAAGGATAAAACGAAATAACCAGCGCAATAAAATATATAAAACTTCTTAGGATGTATTTCTATACAGATTTGTCAAATATAAAAATACTTAATTTGTGGTATTTTTTAAAATGATACAAATGGAGAATTTTTGTACAAGAGAGAATAAGTGTGATTTTTAGCGTCCTTTCCAAATTAAAAAAAAATTCGTCTACCAACTGACAACACTTTTAATTTCAATAATAGCGCTCAGACGTATCCAATGGTTTTTCTGGGAGAAAGAGTTCAGTCCTCTGAATAGTTTTGTTTACAAGTCCTTCAGTGTAACAGATTTTATCTCAAAACTTTTTCCTATCACTGAGATTTGAATCAAGGTCTCTCAGACACTGCAGACAGACGAGATAAACTATTACACATGAACTGGGAACAAATCTTATTCTCATAATCATTACATAATTAACAGAACAGTATTGTGAGATTTTAGCCAAGAATGTGTATAAGGATTTGAAAAGAATTTTTCACCAAAAATCGAACGTAGTTTACAAATTTGCAAATGCAGAAATTCGAAGCGAAATACACTTGGAAATCAAAATTTCTCGTGTAAGACGTATCAATGATATTTAATATCACGAACATGTACAATTAATTTGACGTAAATTATCATTTAGTAATATATTTTTGGTTTTGTTTTTTATTCAAGGAATAAGGGGAGTCCGGAAATTTTTCTACAAAGGATGGGGACTTTAGTTTTTTAAGTACGTTTTTCAAATTTAATTCACAGTTTTAGATGTTAAGCTAAAATGAACACACATCTGCATTACAGAATTCATCTACAAACCATTGCATTTGAAAAGGCGTTTTGTTACCACCGAGAAAAATGTTTTCTGGAGATTCTAATTCATAAATTTTCTCGGCAGATATCGTCTTATTCGTATACATTTTTTGTCTTGTTTCAGAGAAATGATCAAATTGAGAAATTTAAACCACTTTTTAGAGGAAGGTTTGACTACAGACTAATTCTAATATACAAAATATTGCGCTTGAGAGTTGTTTTTAAAGCCACTTATAATTGGTTACCTCGTCTCAACAAACATCAAAAGAAAACATTTAAGTCAATTAATACGAAAATTTTAATTTCATAATATGTGTTCTGATTTATTATTATATAATTCAGATTTTTTTTTTGCATTTTAAAACTGTTGCTTGAATATTGATATTTTGAGTAAGAACAGATAACTTCCTTCGGTTAATACTTCAAATAAGATTTTTCACATTGTTTTCTCTGTACTATGTTTTATTGAATGAATTAAGACAGAAACGATTAAAAAAGAAGTCTTTGTTTATTTAAATAAAAATAAACTTGATATTGAACTAAAAATGAGAAAGTAAATCAGGAATAATGAAAATCTTAGAATAATTTCAAAAATTAATGCAAACTGGGGTCAACGAATTGTAGCAAATGATTTCCAAATGTTAATAATTGATCACAGAATTTGTATTTAAGTCTGTAAAATATCTCAATATTAAATTAAATTTCTTTTTTCTATTACTATAATTTGTATGTTTAAATATCCTTCTTCAATTCAAATTTTCCTCAAAGAGAGAAGGGGGAGAAGATTTGAAAAACTTTCTTTTTTTTCAAAACTCACACATTATTTTGGTTTTAGAACCTATAAATCTACGAAATTTATGTTTGGGTGTCAAATAACCAAGATTTATACACTCTTTCTCTGTCCGATTTTTAAAAATTGATTACAAAAATGATAAAACAGCTTCCTCTGTTTTTTTTAATAAATCTAATATTCCATTCTTAAAATGAAAATCAGCACAAAGAAATTTTAATTTGGCAAACTAAGTACAATGTATTACAGTAATTTCATCCTTTTCTGTTATTAATTTCCTTTAAAGCAATTTAAATATGCTGTAATCGAAGTGGGAAATCAGGGAAAATTATTATCAAAAATAAATAAATAAATAAGTGAACTAATACAACATGGTATTCAACAGCAAAAGTGCAGGCAGAACACTCAATTGAAAATCACACAATGTTGTTCTTTATTAATAATTAATCTAATGATAGTAAGTATAAATATTAATAACGCATACATTTAATTATGAATTAATCTAGCAGCATTAATATCTTTGAATGTTATACATTAATTAAATAAAAACGTTTTATAGTTATATGAAAATGAATTAAAATTTAATAATGCATGGTTCGCAGATGATTTAATTATACAACTTAATCAAAAACAATTTACTCTCAAATTAAATTTATATTTGATTGTTCATAATATAATAAGAAAAATTTCAATTTATACAGAATTTCATAAATTTTGTGATAAATTCTCATCTTAATTAAGAATATATAGAGTGTTTTTTTTCCAGGTATAGAAGTTTAAGTTGGCATTACTTTTCAAGATGGCGACCGATTTAACAGCTGTCAAGTGATTTATTCTCAGTTTGGTTTGGCAATTCATCATGAATAGACTCACGCCTGAACAACGCTTTCAAATTGTGCAATTTTATTTCGAAAATAATGGTCGATTTTCATAAGCGAATTTTGTTTAGCGATGAAGCGCACTTCTGGTTGAATGGCTCCGTCAACAAACAAAACTGTGAATTGGCCTCCAAGATCTTGTGATTTAACACCGCTAGACTATTTTCTGTGGGGTTATGTAAAGTCATTGGTCTATGCGGATAAGCCACAAACGCTTGACCATTTGGAAGACAACATTCACCGTGTTACTGCCGATATACGGCCACAAATGTTGGAAAAAGTCATCGAAAATTGGACGTCCAGATTGGACTACATCCGAGCCAGCCGTGGCAGTCCTATGCCAGAAATCATATTTAAAATGTAATGCCACAAGATTATCTTTCGAATAAAAAAAAATTCATGTCAATCGAATAATACATCGTTGTTTTATTGCAATTTAAAGTTCTATACCTCTAAGTGAAGCTAATCCACAAGTGTATGTCGAAACACCGTTACATCCAGAAAAACTGACTGTTTGGTGCGCTTTATGGGCTGGTGGAATCCTTCTTCAAAAACGATGAAGGCCACAACGTTACAGTCAATGGTGATCGGTATAGAGCCATGATTACCAACTTTTTTATTCCTGAATTGAACAATCATGATGTCCAGGAGCTGTGGTTCCAACAAGACGGCGCGACATGTCACACAGCTCGTGCCACAATCGATTTATTGAAAGACACGTTGGGTGACCGCCTAATTTCCCGTTTTGGACCTGTGAATTGGCCTCCAAGATCTTGTGATTTAACACCGCTAGACTATTTTCTGTGGGGCTATGTAAAGTCATTGGTCTATGCGGATAAGCCACAAACGCTTGACCATTTGGAAGACAACATTCGCCGTTATATTGTTATTGCCGATATACGGCCACAAATGTTGGAAAAAGTCATCGAAAATTGGACGTCCAGATTGGACTACATCCGAGCCAGCCGTGGCAGTCCTATGCCAGAAATCATATTTAAAATGTAATGCCACAAGATTATCTTTCGAATAAAAAAAATTCATGTCAATCGAATAATACATCGTTGTTTTATTGCAATTTAAAGTTCTATACCTCTAAAAAAACACCCTTTATATATGTATATAAAATTTTCGTGGAATTAGAATATTTCTTTTAAATAAATATTTTAAAAAGAAAATAGAGAGAGGGATTCCATTCTATGTAATAGGCTCAATGCAAAAGAAATTTAAAATATTTTTTCAAACAGTACAAAAAGAGATTTTCAGAACAATTTTAGTGCTAAAATAAATGAAAGAAAAATCCAAACCGTTGAAAAAACTATAGGTTTCCGAACCAAATTAATATTCTTTCTATTGAAAATAAATCCTTTATTTGAAGATACTGTGTATTCCTATTACGGGAAGGAAAAAATAGCTTAAAAATCGAAAAGAATCTAAAATTTGTGTTAACTAGAATTGTGGTTAACGTTAATTTTTTAAAAATTTATAACAATATAGTATAAAATAGCAGAACGAAAATCGGATTCAAACATTTTCTGTCTTCCACATTTGAAAGCTTAGATTCCTCGCTTTTTTGTGTCAAAAATCGTATGTCTTTAGCTTCAAAGAAGATACAATTACGGGCTCATCTTTCGCCTAAGGAAGGTTAAAAAAAACCTTTTTTTTGGGAAATATTTGACGAACAGTTAACGGAGAGAGGAATTCTCCTCATTGACTTGTTGCGGCCAGAATATATAATACGCGGATATTTTTTGAATTTCAAGGACATCAGTACAGAAAAGAAGTGACATACTGTTCTAACAAGGGCATCTCCGAATACTGAAATTTAAGGAACGAAATAAAAAATTAAAAACTGATACTTGGTGTCAAGGCACTCATTAAGGAATGAGGTTCAATTTTGGCATTGACACAAACAAAAACACGAGTACAAATTTAAGTTCTACAACAATTTCAATAAAGTTATTTTTTCCATTATGATGATGTATATGTGTGTGCATGTTTTTACATTTATATAAAATTTATTCATTAAAAATCTCTCACGTATAAGATTATTTACTTTCAAATGTAAGATTACTTTTTTAAAATTTTTAACATGCCATAAGATTAAAAGATAAAACCATAAATATTTACAGTTTAAATTGAAAAAAAGATGCTGTATTAAACATATGAATAGATGGTTATAAAAGCAAAAGTATTGTTTAAAGTTTTATAAGAAAGCGCTAGGAATTTTTTAAGTAAGATAAACTGAAATTCAGTTGTGCAATTCAAATGATAACCCAATTTTTTAAAATTGTTTTGTAACGATTAGAAATCAGTTGTTAACTATTCATGGAGAATTTCAATATTTTATTCTAATTCACATTTCAGCGACAGGATAACATTTCGTGACTACATAAAATGATACGATATCGGAAAAATGTCTTTAATTAGAGAACTCTTGTTACATTTTTTGAACATGTCAATCACACACACACACAAAACTATTTCTGATTGATTGGTTATTTATTAACGTCACACTGAGAAGTAGCATGAGGGTTACAGGAGAAAGGATTTTAATTTTAAACCTTCGACTAGTGAGGAGCAGGTATACCTTCAGATAAATGTAATTAATAAAACAAAAAGAAATATTTAAAAAACGAGGTAATATCTTCTTCCATCACTGTAGAAAGAGGAAATTTTTATATATTTTACCTTTAAAAGTCAAAAAGTGTGTTTCAGAAATCAATCAATAAAATAAATAAATAAATAAAAGAAGAATTGATTGCTTGTTTAATGTACATGCTACAGTTTTGTAGATATACTTATCAGAATGAACGAAATGAAAAAAAAAAAACTTTGTCTGATATCAGCTTTCGCATTTCATTCATTAATAATTTATTTTGTTCTACGAATGCTGTATATTTAATTTTTAATAACAGTTTTACGGAAAACAAGCACTTGAAAATGAAAAGAACTTCTGAAATTCTTCATTCTTTTGAACTTAAAATTAATGATTTACGATGAATGCAAAAAAAAAAAAAAAAAAAAAAAAAAAAAAAAAACTTAAGTAAACTTTCCACGGTATATGAAATTTAAATATAAATAATCTGAAATAAATTTCTGGTAAGAAATAGTTTATATTTAAGATTCCATCGTTAATTTTGTATGAGTCTCCCTCCCCCCTCCTTTTCCTTTCTATCTTTTAACATTACAAAATTTTTTCTTCCCGTATTTACATGAATCTACTTCGCACTTTTTCCTAATGTCAATGCTACTGAAAATCGGATGCGGCTTAGAATCGAAGGGAAAAAACAATTGATCGTTGGATGGGACAATTAGAACAATTACAGGTTCATGTAGTATTTAAAAGTTTATAATACTGGTAAAATAAATAATTATTCGCTTGTTATTAGTTCTCCTTTTAAATTTATTTAATTTCGTACTATTGGATATCGATAAACCATTTTTTATTTTTTACAAAAATTTGTAGAAAATTTGGGGTGCAGCCTAGATTTGAATAAATACGGTATATCTATAATTATCCAATATAGATTATCAAACCTCGACCACACACACATACGATAAATGAGTACCACGCTTGCCTGGGGACTAAGCACTGCGGGTTTCACGTCAGACTGGCCACTTGACCGGAACATCTGCGCATGCACCTCAGCACCCAAGGGCACAGTAGGCCTTGGCTCTAATGGGCTGTTGCGCCACTGAGAGTTTATATATATATATATATATATTATCATTTACTTATTAAAATTTTTTTCCCTTAAAAGTTTAATCATCTTAAGTCATCTGTTACCTTCCAGCTTAAAAAAAGGACAATAATGGATCTATAATAATCCATTCTCTTAAACTAACTTAATTTAAGAAGACAGAGTTGTACTTCTTTTTCCAACTAGTCTGATACGAGTTGGTAATGATAGATAACTCATGACACAGATGTTTAGATTAGGATTTCCTATCTGATCATTTCTAACTGAAAAGGTCACGATACTTTAATCCACTTTAAAGATTTCGCAAACTTTTAAATTGATAACTTTTTTTAATTCTAAATTGGGGGAAACTTTCGTCAAGAAAAGACAAAGAGCGTTTTTAAAAAGCCTTTGTTAGATTATTTAAGTCTGTTAATTCTCTTTTTTTTAATGAAAATTAAAAATAGGCGATTAAGAAATATTTATTGCTAAACAAATTTGTTTTAGTCCTCAACGAAAAACGTTTTTCAAAAATAAAGATTCTGCAATGATTAAATTATATGAAAAAAGCTTATGTTAGTTTCCTATGAGGTTTTTACGCTCTGAGAATTTTATCAATAATTCTTTTTCTTCTGCGCGTCCGTAGGCAAAAAAAGAAAACTAAAAAATTTATAACAGAAATAAAAAAAAATATTTAAAACAAAAAGTAATTTTATATTTATCATACATTTTTTGAACTGTGTATTATTATTATAACATTTAAAAAGTTTCAATTAGAAAACGAGTGACTGAATTTTGATAAAAGCTAACGAAGACAACTGATGACTTTATTTAAGTAATAAGTGACTTATATATATATATATATATATATATATATATATATATATATACACAGGTGGAAGATCGGGTCAAAAAATTCCCCGCATAGTTTTAAATTAAAAATTCCAGAAATTATATTAATTCGTCCCTATTTGTTGATGTTAAACGTTTTTGTTTAAGGTAGAATGGATCAAAATCGATGTTTTCACTTAAAAAGGTCTACTCACTTTCTAGGGAAGATTTTCACGGAATAAAGATGTTTTGAAAAGACAAATATTTCGAAATATTTTATGGTATAAACTTTTTTTAAGAGGAAATCTGTTAATTATATATTTATTCTTTTTTGTTTTGCAAGTTCTTTTTATATAATTCTTCGTATCCAGTTAAGCAAAATTTCAGATTCTTTTGGAATTCTAAAAATGCATTCTATATGTCAAGATTAATTTAAAAAAATTATTTTCCAGACATGCATCAAGTTTAAGGCGTTCAAATATTGTAATTAACATTTAATGACGAACTTCATCCTGGACTTTTTGTAGAAAAAATTGAAATCTTGAATCCTGTTAAGAGTAAATAAGGTAAGAAAGGTATGTGGTTAAATCTAGGATCATGTTATTTCAAAATAGGGAGGGGGATGGGTACGTATAAATATGTGTATATATAAATGTAAAAGGGTTGTTTGAATTAATTAAAAAGGACTTTTGAAGGTCCATTGACTTTATATCGGAGTTTATAATATTTTGAATACTGGCTGCAGATATAATTTTAAAGGTTTTATGTTATATTTTGTACATTGGCAACAGATATAGTTTGGTTGTTCTTGTGATGAATTGCGAGTTGCCGAACTAACTTCGTACGTCAATTAGAATTTTCGAGCGCCAGCGTGACGCATTTATGCTCATCCGACTTCGTGTATTTAAATATCAAACGTATGAATAACTTGTTATTGTTTTATAAGTGCAATGTTTAAAAAAATCATCAGCTACTTAGCCACTACATACATATATCCGTTTCTTGGTATTTAAATCTCTCTAATTTAATGATTGGCTTTTCCAAAAAATGTAGATTTTTATATTTCTAAGGACAGTTTAAATTCTTTTTATTTATTTGATAAAAAATTGAAATTATTATTCTTAAACGAGTGGAGAACGCTTCATTGAAGAAAGTATTAAGCACTCAATAGACAACTTCTAAATAAAAAAAAATATAATAGACAAAATGATTTAATTGTATTCCTATGCAATTAATTTTCTAACGCAAATATTTCATACTTAAAAAACACCTTTAATTATTTTTACAGCATAAGCCTAGATATTCTTTTACCAATCCTCAAAATTTTAATGCACAGGTGCGAAAACACCTGTTGAGTATTATCGTAATTAATCAAAATATATTAGCATATGCGTAAGCTGTGACCGAGAGTAAGTAATAAGATTTATCTGGGATGGAAAATATTTTCATGTTGAATAACCTCATTAAATTTACATTAATCTCTAAATGTTTCGTTCAAGTTTTTAGTAATCTAACCAATCAGATTCTAAATTTATGAGACGAGGATTCAAATATTTCGTAAGCAGCATTATGTACTTGGAAAACGTTCAGGTATTATATACTGTTTTAAAATTTAATTGCAACATTTTTTATGATTATACGCTGAATACATGAATCAAGAGGGAAAATTAATCCTGTATTTAGTTGGAATAAAATCATAAATACATTAATAACCATGTAAATCTAGTAATCCAGCAGTTAATTCTATCGTTTCAATGAATTTTTCACTCTTTCTTCACCATAAGTTTAAGAGTTAAATAAATAAATAAAGTAAGTGACAATATAGTAGAGAGAAAAAAAGAAAGAATGAAGAGTAGAGAGGGGGAGGAGAAACCCCCTTTGTGAATTTGGATTTATTTGAAAGCTCGTAAGTTTCTACCCAATTTGTATATTTTTATCTGATGGTTTCTAGTATTGTGGAAATCCTAAAATTTTTATTAAGTTAGAACACAATTTAATAAGCATTCAATTTATTTGCTCTGGTTCATATGTTTTATATAACTATATGGAAGGAGAACTGTTTCATAATTTAGCAATCATTACACATATTGGCGAAAGTAGGTGGTCAAAAATAATGAATAATAAAAGAAACAATTAATTTTAATACGAATAATTTATCATAACGTACCTTAATTTCAGGGCCGGAAACTAGTTATCTTTTGTCGACACAACTGATATACTTCATTAATCAAATAATTGCTGATAAATATACGTGTTGAATATAAAAAATAAGAACAGAGTTTTATAAGAAAGAAAAGACAAAAGAAAAGTTTGATAAAAAGAAAGTAGAGCAAAAACAATTAAAAACTGATCTACTGTCAAAGAAAGACTTTGTTCGCGTCTTTAATGAAAGGATATTGAGGCGAGAAAGATCTCTGCAAGTCAACAGAGAATAAATACTCTTCCACAAAATTCAATAAAATACTTGGGTTTTAGGGACAAATTTGGTTATTAAATGTCCACAAGTTTAGCGGCAAAAATAGGTACTTCAGAAAAGTCTCAAATATCATTTGACGAGAATTTAAGAGGCTTCTGGACGATTCATCCTAATCTATACAAAGATGTTGTGGGGAGCCCATAATGAAAGCGAAACATTACATTAGCGAGATTATGCATTACATTTCCATGTGTGAAATTTGATTCCGGCTCAATATTCGAGTGAATTTTAAATTTGAGCCATTGTAAATTTATATGAGTTGTTACTTTTATATGTTTTGCGTATTTCCCGCTTGAATAAAATCTAATGTACCGTAAAATCCGAGGTATAACGCTTTAGGTAACTTTTAACACACACAAAAAAAAAATAAGATCGAAATGTACGGGAGCGCGTAATACACTGGGTATAAAAATTAAAACTTTAAAAATAAACGAAGCTGAGCATAGAAAAAAAAATTAGACTTCTACATAAATCAAAATACTGTTTCTTCAAAAAAATGACATTTGTTATGAACTTAAAGGGTTGTAGTCCCAGAAGTTTACTATTTTTTTTAAAGCTTGGAATAATACCTCGAATAAATGACTCAAAACATCAGACCATTGCACCCGTGCATTTTAGGTTTCTTCTTAAAAGACTGAATCGGGGTGCGCGTTACGGTAAAAATCCAGTCGACGATGATGTGGGGTCAGTGGTAATATACCTAAAAACTATAGAAATTGCACGCCTAAATCCTCGCGATCATTTGTGTTCCTGGGACGTATAGGGGAGCGTTTCACACCGGATTTTATGGTATTTACAATAAGGTTCTAGAATAAATAACGATTTACTTCGAAATAAACCTGCCTGTTAATTTTAATCATTTGCATATCTCTTACCAGAAATTCTTGCCGAGTTTCGTGATTGTAGCATATATTTGAAAGATGGTCAGCCACATAACAATTTATAATCATTAAAGAATACAAATGTGATAATGTACTTATTATACAAGGTATGAAAGAAGTACAATGAAATTTTTCAGTGAACATTTTGAGAAAATGTTTGAACATTTTAGTATAAGTACATTTATTGTTCCTTTGAATATACTAAGATCATGTCTTTATAAAAAAAATTTAGAATTCATTGGGTAAAAATACAGATATCCAGTTGTATATTTATTAATTAATCTTTTACTTTTGTTATTGAACTAAGAATTTTCATGTTTTATCTCAGAAGACAATTTATATGTTTATTTGAAAAATCAACGAAGTTATACACAGTGTTATCAGATGGGAGAAAAAACTAATATAAACATAATTAAAAAATTTTTTGGATATTATTTGTGTATTTAAATAGTACGAAAAATAAACCGAAGTTCCTAAGAGAATAAATAGACAACCAATTTCTTCAAAAGCATAAAAGTTTTGTTGATATTCAATAATGTGTACACTTTTACGTCAATAAAAATCTATTATTTAGAAACATAAAGTTGTTTTGAATTCATTTTAGAAAGACATTGTTAAACCTATACATATATTTTTCAATATTCTTTATAATTTAAAGACAGTAATGCAAATATGAAATAAAGAAAAACAATCTTAAGTGAATAATTTTATAAAATAAAATATAAGTTTCATGATCAAAATAACCCCTCGTAAATAGTTCCCAAAATTTTTACTCAAAGAAGCTCAGCTATAACTTAACAAGCGAAGCACCAAAATGGAATCATCCTAAAAAGACGAATGTTATGATAAGTGATGTGTATGAACTCTCGAAACGAAAACAAAAACACTATTATAGAAATTGAATGCTTTATTCTGGAAATATATAGCTACATAAGAAAAATAAATAATGTGATGACCTTTCTGATTCCGATGTAAACTGTTATCGAGTTGGGTACAGATTCATGGTATTGGCGGATGCCTCTCTACATGTAGCCCCCATGTTCCAACATTGAGTTGGGTCGGCATGATCCAGGGACGTCGGAATTGACTGCTCATCAAAGCTGGAACTTGCTATATTGGGGAGGTATTTGGCGATCTCTCTGGCCAGAGAAGTGACGGAGAAGCACAAAGATACACACTAGAAAAGCCATGTGTGGTCGTTCTTTAACTTGATGGAACGTTAAACCCAGGGATCCGTGAAAGGAACAGCAACACTACGGGGACATAGAAACCAGCTAACTTATTGCTGTGCTGTAAAAGTGTCAAAAGTAACGATATGAAAGGCCGATGACTGACTAACTGGAGCTAGTCAGTTATCGATCAATCACCACAAGTTAATCATACCGGGTGGTTATAATTAAAGTTACACTATTCAGAGTCCTGTAGAACCCGTTCTGCTTATCGGATTTTGATGAAACTTAAAATATAAGCTATATAGACCATGGGGGAAAAGTTTCAGCAATGAAAAAAAAAAAATAGTTCAAATTTTCACCACTAGGAGGAAATGTGGTGCCAAAAAAGGACAAAAAATATGTTAGAATCCTTAAAATATATTCAGTTACAGAATATGCTCAATATGTTATATTCCTAGTTTCATCAAAATCCGATATGATGAGCATACGCAATTTTGCCCCATTCAGATTACTTCTAGGTGCGTAATGTTTTATATTAGAGAGTGCATTGCAGGTAAAATATGAGCAGCATAAGTAGAAAAATGTAGTTGTAAAAAAGGAAGCAAGAAATATCTTAAACAAGTTTCGTAATTCGTCAGCTGGATAAAAATTGAAATAATTGTTTATTGCTCAAAGGAAACTGCAATACGATGCAAATTAATTAATGAATTTTAACATAATTAATTAGCTCGTACACAAATTTCATTTTTCATTACAAACGATTTTTTTTACATATCAAATTCCCCATATCTTTATAGCCTAAGTTTTAAATATAATATATTTGTGCATAAAAGTTCCTGAGTTTTTTTCTTCATTTTTTAAAAAAAGAGTTTTCTAGTAATTAATTAATTTTACAAAAAACTATATAATGATATAAAACTTTATAAATTCTTTTGAAGGAGTTTACATCACAATGGATTGATTTTTTTTCTCCAATATTAAAAAAAGAAAATTAAAAAATCCGAAATAGTATGTAATACAAAGTATAAATTATTAAATACTTACAAAAACTTGAGGCATAATATTTACAGATAGTAAGACCTTTTATACAATAAAATATGCCATTCTAAAATTTTCTGCAATTACCTCCTACAACTCAAGAAACGTTACGATTAAATTCATAATTCCAAAATCTGGCAGAGATAAGAAATTGTTAAGTGTATTATTTTCCATTACACCAGTCTACTTAATCATGCAGTATGAAAATACGAAAAGTCATGTGTTTTATTTTTGAACGAAGAGGAGTATTAATTTAAAATCCCCCCCTTTCATTTCACTAAATGTAAAATAAAAATAATACAAGCACCAAGTTCAAAATTAATTAGGAAACTGTTAAAATATTATTTATAACTGAAAAAAAATGTATGACGTTTGAAAAATTTACCACGAGAACGAAAAATAATTGATGTATGGCCCCTCGACTTCTTAAATATCTCGGAAACTAATAGCCGCATTTGAATGAAATTAAGCACATGAACTATTTAAGTACTTCTTAATACTTTCGAAGAAGTAAATTAGTTTCCGTAACAAGAAAATTCTGTTTTAGAAGTTAACTGTATAAATTAAATTAATAATGCATCATTATCAGTTGCACACACAAGGGGGGGTCCTGGGGGTCCGGACCCCCCACAAAGCTCTTGATTTTTTTTCCGATTGATTATAATTCTAAGTATATAGTACGTAAAATTTAATTAAGTATTTGTTATTAATGATTAATTTTATTAATTAATGCTTATTGTTTTTTCACTGTTTTGTTCCCGAAAATCGACAAAATCAAAAGGAGCATGATACAAGAATGGTGAACTTTCAACCCCGGATCCCCCCTTGAAAAATTCCTGTGTGCGCTACTGATCATTATCATTACAATATAGTTCCTTTACTAATACTGAAGTCAGTTTTCCTAGCTACAATGATTATTTTTAAATTATAATCTCTCATTATTTTTTCTCTCTCTTTAGAAAAACGATTGGATAACAGATTTATGTATAATTTAAGTGCATTGTATGGTGTTTCTTTAGTCGTCTATGTAAACCGTTCCGTTTTCCAGACAACCAAGCAACTAATTTGCTCCATGCTATCTGTTCAGTTTTTACTACCACGATTATCGGAAATGACCAAGGTAAAAGGTTAGTAAAATAAACATTCTGAGGCTGCAGAGGCTGCCTTTTATACTTTTTTATACATTTATCACCCTAACGCTCATACAGATAAGCTGGAGCCAGCCGCTATCAGTCGTTGCTGAGCGTTAACCGATGTAAGAGAGAGTGAACTTGCAATCGTCCTCTTGATGTACACGCACGACCATAAAAATAAAAATGCAATTCATTTGTACAACTTTTTACCACAGTAAATAAGCGCATTTATTGGAAAGATGGGTGAATAAACCAACAAATGTTGAGAATTAAAAAAATATATCGTGTCTCCATAAAAATATTATTTACACTTATAAATGTAAAAAAAAGTTACCTTTTACTATTAAAGGTTGCAATTAGTTAAATTCTTCTCAGTCACCTGATAAATGCAATCACGTGTTCTCCATTGAATTCAAAACGGACATAAAACTTGTACTTGTTGTTCCGATTGTGAAATTTAGATAAAATTTCGAATTTAATAATTTGGTAAAGATGACCAATATTATTAAGATTCTTCAAAACCTTTTTCAAACTTTAAGGATATTGTATTTAAGCGCAATTTTAAATCAAGTGCATTTTTTTACCCATGTACGTTAATATTGCAGACACATATGGACTTTTTAAGAGAAAGTTTCCGTAAAAAATAAAAGTTACAACAGCAAAGTGCATGAACAGATTGGCTGAAAACACGTGATTGCAGTTATCATGTGATTATGATGACACATGAATTTAGTCCATTAAAGGTTTCGTCTTTTCACAGGGAGAATAAAGAGAGGGAACAATGATAAAGTGATTTACTTGTAAGGAAACAAATTTTTCCTTCAAGTATATATGATCAAAAGACTAAATTGCAGTTCTAATCTAAAAAAATTGTACTGCTAACAAATCTGAAAAAGTATAAAAATTTCAATTTTTGTTACAAATCAATACATTTAAAAGTTCAGCGTAGTGTAATTTAAAAAAGAAATTTTCGAAAAATAAATGCTTTCTAATTAAGCATTTATTTTTATCTCATGAAAACAGCTATTAGCAATATTTTTCATTAAAAAAAACACATTAAAATATCTAGAAACCGTTCAATGTTTATATGTCCCCCAAGCAGATGGTTGTTTTTTGAGATACATTGTGTAAGTCATGTAGTCACTTGCTGAAGCATTGGGTCACGATAAAATCCTCAGCTAGTCTCTTTCTTTCAAGCAGGGTGGGAGGAAAGAAAGAAAAAAAAACTTTTTGGAATCGCGAGATGTTCTTCTGAAAGTCTGGTGGGGGGAGAAAAGCGACAATGTGCGATAACGTGGCATGTAAATTTGCTTAAAGTGCTTCTTAGACATCCCTAGTGGTGAACTGATGGCCTCTTGACACGACGGTCATGAAGATGGCCACTTATAGGCAAATAACAATATTTAGACTTCAGGTTTTAGATAAATTTGTCGTGGGGAATAGAAGTTTACAATCTACAAAGAAAGGGGAAGAAGTCTATGCATTTATGAATGAAAATTTGAAAACACTAATACTTAAGATACTCTTAGATCATAAACTGAGAAAACAATCTTCTGTATATTATTGATATTTTAAATAGTTCATTATTCCACAGATTTTTTTTGATGAAGACGAAGAGAATAACAAGACTCAAAAAGAAGCCTCCCAAGAGCAACGGGCCTCCAAAAAGTTAAAAATTATTCAAAGGAGTAAGAAACTTGTATTTTTAGAGTAGCCTGGTTTTCCGAAGATAGTGGGGTGTACCCAGTAGCCCACACAGGAATTTTCAGGGGGGGTCAGGGTTGAAAGTCCACCATTCTTGTATCATGTTTCTTTTTGTCGATTTTGGGGAACAAAAAACAGTAAAAAACTAATTATTGAATAAATAAATAGCATTAATTAATAAAACTAATATATAATTAACATCAATCGGAAAAAAATCAAGGGCTTTTGGGGGAGGGGGTCCGGACCCTTAGGACACCCTACTTGTGTGTGCCCCTGGGTGTACCTAATAAATACCTTGCAGCAATATTTGTTTCTGTATGATATTTTTAAATTAATAAATAAGCATTCTATATTAAAAATTTAGTTTGAATGGTATACAGCAGTATACCTTAAACTAAGGGTCGCGAAGCCAAAGGGGTTCATGTGACTTGCAGCTGGGGTTGCCAAATATTTAAAGATATTTTTTTTTGCATAAAATAACTTGTCCTCCATTAACAAATAGTTCAATACATTCTATTTAAAATATAATAGAAATAAGAAAATACATACAGCGAATAACTTTTTGATTTAAAGTACACTCAGGAAGATTGAAAATAGCGACCCAAGAAGAAAGCATCGGATTGAAATGAAACTTAATACACAGAATGACACAGATGAGAGATCCACTTGATCTCAAAAACAAGACAATTAAACGAATACAGGGTGCGCAACGACACAAATAATGGGCAACTTCAATAGCGCGTTGGACCACCTCTAGCTGCAATACATGCCGCCACACGGTCCGGCATTGAGTTGAATGAGTTCCGGAACCTTATGTTGTCCTGAGGCAGATGGACCCACAAATCTTGAACAGCCAACTCTAAATCATGTACAGAGTGACACGATGGCATCTGCCGTTTTAGCTGATCCCACACGTTCTATACAGAGGATAAATCGGGGGAGCGGGAGGGCCATGGAAGAGTCTGAAAATGACGTAGGAAGTCTTGAGCAGCTCTTGCTGTATGTGGACGAGCATTATCTTGCTGGAAAATTGCCCTTGGGAGACCATTTAGGAAAGGTCCTACATGGGGTCGAAGAATATCATCAACATAACGTTGGCCCGTTAAGGTTCCACGCATCACAATTAAAGTGGACCGGCTATCATAGGCTATGGCCCCCCAGACCATTACACCAGCTGTGCGGGCAGTGTGACGTAGAACAGTGTGGGGGGAATTGTACAGCTCACCAGGGCGCCTCCACATCCGTACACGGTTATCATATGTCCCAAAACAAACCGGGATTCATCACTAAACACAACCTTTTGCTAACCTGTGACATTCCACATTGATCTGGCTTGGCACCACTGTAGACGCAGTTGCCTATGTTCCGGTGTTAGAGGGAGTGCACGGAAAGGGCGCTTGGATTTAAGATTTGCTTCTGCAAGGTGTCTGGAAATTGTTTGTGGAACAATTGCTACGCCTAAGTCTGCTCGTATCGTTGAACGAACGAGTCACTGTGGGGTCTACAAGTGCTTGCCGCACGATCCTTCGATCCTCTCTCCTCGTGGTCTTCCTGGTCGCTCCAGACCCGGTTTTCCGCGCGTGGGTATCTTCTCATGTCCACTGCTCCCAACAATTTCTAACGGCACACTCCGAACGATCCAACCGGCCAGCAACACGGCGCGTCGACCAGCCTGCAGTTTTCATCCCGATGATCAGGCCTCTCTCAAACTCGCTTAACGGTGAGAAATGTCCTCTAGCACGTTTACCTGGTATGTTTCGCTTACCAAAGTCTTCCTACAATCGGCGGGTAATCGTCACGTTTATGAATCTTCGAATTTGCGCTGGCTTATATAGCACTCTCTTTCTGATTGTAGCGCCACCTCGGCGTGTATGAGCATGCGTATTGGCACAAAATTTGGATCATTTGCATATCACATTATGCTGTACTTATTTGCAAAGTTTCGCGATTGTACTTAGCTTCCTTCTTGGGTCGCTATTTTCAATGTTCCTGAGTGTATAATAAAACCATTTATTTATTTGTTTTGCACATATTGGGGTCTCACAAAACTTTAGTACAAAAAATAGGGTCACCACCACGAAAAGTTTAAGAACCCCTGGTAGCAATGCCGTAACGGAGAATATTAGGGCCCCCCTGCAAAGTCATGTTTTGGACCTCAAGCCGCACATAGTGTCAGTTAGCCTTTGGGCCCCCTAGAGCCCTATCCCCCTCCCACGACGCGGGAGTATGCGTTAAGCCACTGCCTGGTATACAGTACAATTTTAATAATAAAAAGAATTTCCAACTGAACCGTTGTAAATTGCTGAACAATGAATTAAGAAATTGAGAATTTCAATAAGTCCAAAAATATAATTAGAATGAAAATTTAAAACGTTTAAATAATCAATGCATTGTAGTACATAAATTATAAAACGGCATTATAAATGTTTAAAAAAGTTAGTGAATAACTAGCTTTTATATACAGGGTAATTATAGTACATCAAAGCTTTCTTTAAATAAGATAAACAAATTGCAAACATCAATCAACAGATTTAAAGCCATTTTTAAACTCATAACAGTGCACTGACAAATATCCCAGTAAATTTGGGGAAAAAGATTTAGCACAAAGCGGCACTTTCAGTGAGTCATTCGTCAAGAACGTAAGGATTAAATCAGAAGTAGGCATTGTAGTTGTTGAGTCAGAAGAGGGATTAGGATCAAATACTACCCGAATGATAAAAAAGGAAAAAAGCTTTCTTTCTTTTCTTTCTTCTTATCAAGACACAATATACTCTAGCAGACTATTTAATAGCATTTTTTGGTGATTAAAAATCTGGAATACAAAGGATAATAAATAATTAAATAAAATAATTGAGGAAAAATATGACAACGTAAACTAAGTAATGAAAAAATTTACATTAAAACAATAATAAGGCAGGCACTCAATTATTATTCATCAAACTGTTTTCAATGGTAAAATATAATTCATTTTGATTTGATAAAAAATGAATTAGCTCTTTGATTTTTAAAAATTTTTATGCCATCTCTCACAATTTTATTCTCATCCTTTTGTTATGTTTTCGTAGATCACATGGAGTTTACTTACAAAGAGAACATTTAACAAAGTAGGTTAAATTTCCCATTTATTGTATGAAATAAATGTATTAATTGGGTGAATTGCATAAAATCACTATTTCATTGTTTGCAATTGAATACCATTGATTTGATATGTTCTTTTAAAAAGATTCTACAGTGAGGTTTGTCGATAGTTGTGATTGACATTTTCAAGGAGCAGAGACGTATGAAGTTTAGCCTTAATTTGATCAACTTAAAATATTTCACTATCGGAGAATACAGGTACTCATGCAAAACATTAAGGACTATTAACTAGCTATTTTTATTTAACTAATTTACAAGTTAAGGGTTTTTTGAGGGTTTTTCAAAGCCATCAAAAAATTAATCTAATCTGTTGTAATTATAATATATATATCAGGGATGGCGAACCATTGGCACGCGTGCCATTGATGGCACGCGGCACAATATTTTGGGCACGCCACCGATCAAAACGACCAAACGCGATTGATTCTTCAATCAAGGAATTTTCAGTGAGATTTTCTCAGTTCAAAGAGTTATCAGAAACGCTCGAGTTTATTATGTATCCTGATGTGACATCATTTGATAGACTGAACTTGCCAAAATTCGACGTTGGAAGTTAAAGAATTTAATTTGAAATGCAACTTATAGATTTCCAGTCTAGTTCAATATGGATTCAAAAAATTTTTGAAACAAGGAAAAGTTAGAATTGATTGAAACAGAAAGATTAATAAGCAATATTAGTAAAAATGCCAGTAACGAAATTTTGGAAACATTAAATTCGATTCCAGATACGTTTACCTGTTTGAAGAAGCAGGCTCATGCTGTTTTAACCAACCTATGCCTACAAGTCATTATTTTCAGAGATAAATAACATTAAAGACTAGCTTAGAAACCATTTGGCAGATGACTCCAATGCAGCATGCATTCTGCTAAAAGTAAAATCGTACCAAATCCTAAATAAATCTGCCTAATAATTCTATCCATAATCTGCAACAGCAAAAATCACACTGTTACTTTATATAATTTGAATTATACGTTTACTTAAAATATTTACTACTATAAAATACAAAATGCATTTTTCTGTAGTAAATAAAGAGTTTTGTGTTGTTAGTATTCAAAATTATTTGACGACACGTGTATACTTCATTTAGGATTTCTTTAGAAAAAATGACACGTTGATCCATAAAGGTTCGCCACTCCTGATATATATATACACTGCTGGACAATTGCTTAGGACGAATAACACTATCATCCATAGCAACCACAAAATGAAAGGAAGCAAAATGTGGAAAATTAGAATAAGTGCGGGATATTAGTAAGAAGAAGTATGAGTATGCAAATTTTTTTTCCACGTTTGTTCATCACGTGATAGCGTTCATAAGAGCTTTAAAGGTTTCGACGCGTGTGGACAGTTGTTGTTTCAAGTCAAAGTTTTACAGGAAAGATTTAATAGACGAACTTAAAATTTTTGGCATGTCTTCCCGACATCACATAGATGATTTTATGCGTGGCCGAATTATTGGAAAGATCGAAGAAGGGCGAAAAATAACAGATGTTGCCAGGGTGCTCGACATCGCTCACAGCGTTGTTTCACGGCTGTGGAAGTCATTTAAAACTACTGGAATGTGTAGTAGACGGCACGGGGGAGGTCGTGTTAGAAGTACGACGCCTGCAGAAGACAGATATATCGTCCTATCAGCAAAAAGGAACAGGCGCACCACAGCTCAGCAGGTGGCAAATCAGTTTCTTGCTGCCTCAGGAAAGCAGATCTCCCGAAAAACTGTTGCCAGACGTTTGAGGGGAGGAGGACTATACGCACGCAGACCTGTTGTGTGTGTCCCATTGACCAGACAGCACCGTACTGCCCGTTTGCAATGGTGTCGTGAGCATCACAATTGGACTGAACAGGACTGGGCATGCGTACTATTCTCAGATGAGAGTAGGTTCAGTCTGTCATCGGATTGTAGACGACAACTGATCTGGCGCGAGAGTGGTACTGCTTATCGTCCAGAAAATATCCAGGAAAAGGACCGATATCCGACATGCAGTATCATGGTGTGGGCCGGCATCATGATCAATGGCCGCACGCGCCTACATGTGGTTGCGAATGGGACTATGATGGGCCATCGATACATTGATGAAGTTCTACTTCCTCATGTTCGTCTTTTCCGTGGTGCTGTCGGTGATAAATTTGTTTTTATGGACGACAACGCAACATGTCATCGAACACTCGCTGTTCGGGATTGTCTAGACAGCGAGGGTATTCAACGTCTCGTATGGCCAGCGCGTTCTCCAGATCTAAACCCCATTGAAAATGTGTGGGATGCTTTGGGGAGTCAAGTTGCTGGTCGAAACTATCCTCCGACAAACAAGAACACCCTCATCCGTGCACTCACAGAGGAATGGGATAAATTGCCTCAATAACTGCTGGATAATGTTGTGCAAAGTATGGTACGACGTGTGGAATGTTGCATCACACTCCACGGTGGACATATCCCGTACTGATACCTTTCCTTAAGGTGCCTGCTGACTTTTAGATGCATTGTTCCATTTCTCCGTACGCAGATCAAATGAACATTTTTTTTTTCTTTCAGATGTTTCACAGCTTTTGTACTTTCCAGAACAATAAATATTCTTTATTCTAATGTCTGAACAGTGTGGCAACTATATTTTATCCTACTAGGCCTCATGTCTCGCTTAATGTTATGCTACATAGCAATTTGTGATCCGTCCTTAGCAATTGTCCAGCAGTGTATATAGTAACAGAAGTTGAAACATGTCAAAGGAAACGAGCTCTCTTTATAAATAAAATAGATAGATAGATTGATTAAATATTAACGTCACACTGTTCAGCTACACGAGGGCTTTTGGCGACGGACCACGTAATTTTGAACCAAGGTCAAGTGACGTGGACGACACCTGAGCTGGCACCCCCTCTCCTAACTACCACACCACACCAACGGGAGGACGTTTCAGCTCTCGACAGATTTAACGTGCATCGCTGCCCTACACGGCGGGTCTTTAGTGGTACTGGCTCGAACTCGTGACTAGGCAAGCCACGGTCCGGTACCTAAACCACTCGGCTACCGCGGCCTCATAAATAAAATAGAACACATACACACACTTTACAAGATCACACTACTCTGATATTTTATATCCTAAGAAACTAAATACAGCACTTAAAGTATTTTTCTTCATTTCTCGTAATTTTATAACTGAATAATATATAAATAGTGTAACACTAAGGCTCTAAAATTTCGTTGATGACTGGAAGATTTATTGCTGCATGAGATTAAAACTATTCGGATGCGATAGTTTGAATCTCTCAGTCGTAAATAAATTGATGAAAATAAATAAGTTAAAATAAAGAAAGAAAAGTTTACTTTATATAAGATTTATAGTATCATTTATTATGTTATAAGAATAGTTGATAAATAATAATATTTTGTGTTTTTTTATTTCATACAAAAATTTAAAAAAACAATGGAACACGGAGAGAATTAAATAGTGTCCGGGACAAAGAGTCAATTTTGCACTATTTTTCAAAAACGCCTATTCATAGCATATAAATGGATTAGCACATTTTTCTTGATGGCTGGAGTCTAATTCTCGTACTTTCCTTTGGCTATATCGCCACCCGCTATGTAGAGAAGCTAATGCACATTAAATCCATCGCGAGTCTCAAACACCAAGTTAAAGTGGCGTGGGAATTTGGATAAAAAGAGAGAGAGAGAAGTGCCATCTCATATGTCGTCCTTGTCACTTGACCAAGGTACAAAATTGCGAGGTCCGTCACCGAAAGCTCTCATGTTACTTTAAGATGAGACTTCAATCAATTCATCTGGATATATCGTAAAAAGTAATTGAAAAAACTTATAAGCCATGTGAATTGAAAATGTAAGCAGAAGCACAAGTTATTCAAAGATTTTTAATTTACAGATGGTAATAACATTCATAATATTTTTGAGAGAATTGATCATCAAAGAATCAATAAAACCCCATGAGAGAGAGAAAGAGTGAGAGAGATGACATTTTTTTTCCTTATCTTTTTATATTCATACACATATTTAATGAATACGTTCTAGAAATAGTTTTTCCCCTGATATTTTAATCATGTTTGAATTATATTTGGCTATTGATTTCAATAAAACAAATTGATAAGCACAGAAAATATATATTTGGGGTTAAACATAAATTACAAAGCATGAATGTGATTGTTTAAAAAAATCCTTTCAGCATTGAATTTCATACTTAAGATTAAAAAGGTATACAAGGGGGGGAAGAGACTGTTAACGTTTTCTTTCTAATTAAAAAAAAATTAGCCTAGTTTAAATCAAATCTTAGATTAGATTCTTAATAACAGGCTATTTTGATTTATCAGTAGATCAAGATAAAAAAGATCCAGATGTCATTCTAAGCTTCTCGGATTACAATAGAAACCACGTGACGTTTGTACATTCCTTTGTATTTTTTTAAAAATCCAAACGGTTGTGTGGTTTTAAGAGTGAGCCTACATCCGAGAGAGCGAGGAACGTACGTCCAAGGATCTTCCATCCATCCCAAGGCGAGCATTCTAAAATAAGATAATGTTTAGCTTAGAACAGACTGTTGATCAGCTGTTCAGCGTCACTGAGTCTCATTCTCTCTCCCCTTCCGGTCCTACAGTTTTACTTTCTGCTTAATTTAAGAGGTAGGAAGAGGAAACAAAGTGCATAAACCTGATCCAGACAACTGCCTCAGTTAAAGATATATTCGGTTTTCTTGGATTAAATTTTATTTCTCTTCCACAAGTACAATAAGATGAAAGAGAGAGAGGGAAAAAAATTTAAAACAAAAAAGTAAACTCTTCTGCATTGAGCTCCTCATCAGGTCAACCTGTGAAAATAAACAGTGTTGAAGACAGAAAAAACAATGAGAGTTTATAGTTCAGACACGATATTTAAAGCTTCTAAAACTCTTTCAACCCTCTGTTTCTCTCCTTTCTTCGAGTTAATAAGAGTAATGAAATATTAATTAAGAGAAAATTATATTTATATTTAGGAAGAGGAAAAATATGGCAACTAGAACAAATAAAAAATGAATATTTAAATAAATAAAAGTTCGACGAAAAAGAAAAAAAAGATTAATATTTAAAATAAAGATTGTTGTTTTTTAGAGAGATATATAATCAGAAAATACACTTTGAAGCTCATGAATATTTAAAACACGTGAAACTGAAATCAAATTTCAGCGCTGGCCTCCTTATTACAATCCATATGGCTATCAAATTTCTAATTCCGTCCTGATGTACTGAATTTTTAACAATCTGTAGTGAATGAACTAATCAGATTTCAGTTGAACTTCTTCATTTATTATATTGAAAAGAATTGAATTTTGAATTTTTTTTCTTGGCACAGATTTTCCAAAAAACTATAACATATATTTAAGGAATTGATTAAACTTAATTCCAGGAATTCCAGAGAGATTAAAGGTAAGTCATATTTAGTTTCTAGATTTACGAAAACACACACATATATACATATATATCTTTATATATAAAAATCTTCTGTGCGTGTTTGACTCTAAACTCCTCCTAAACGGTTGGACCGATTTCGATGAAATTTTTTGTGTGGGTTCAAGTAAATTCGAGAATGGTTTAGATTCACAATTCGGTCCGATATCGCAATTAGTTAAAAAGATATTAATTAAAAACATTCAAAAAATACAACTCAACATTCACCTGCATTGTTGTAACAACGCTATTGTTATAAAATAAAACTTCCTTTCATCTGGATGCTTTAACACGTGAGAAAAAAAACCTTTTCAAATTTTGACATAAGTCGCCAAAAGGGTCGCTAAGTCGCCAACGTGGCTGTATTTGTAATTTTTTAAATACAAGGGGATGATTTTTGAGTCAAGAGAGAGGAAAAGAGGCAATGAAACTGAGCATTTGATTTTAAAGGGTCAAGGGAAAATTTTTTTTTTGAGCCATGGCAGATTTAACATGCATCAACTCCTTTACACGGTGGGTCTTCAGTGGCACTAGGACTCGAACTGGTGACACGCAAGCCACAAACTCGCCACCATGACCACTAGGCTGTGACGGCCTTCTGTGTTATGATATCTGCCATTGTAAGGTCAGGTTCGAATCAAAATCTTCCGAGTGCTAGACTCACGGAATTTGATAGTCAGGCTTTTTTGGAGGGGGAGTTACGAAGTATGTTGAATGATTGATGGTTATCCGTTAATAGAATAAAGCCTTGATAATTTCAACAAAATAAACAAATAATATAAAATTCAGTTCAAGTATATTATCCAATTTCTTTCTCATTATATTTTTTACGAAATCATTTTTTAAAAAAAATAGTTAAGAAACCTGAGAGAAAAAGCCCCACCCCTTTTTAAACATGAAACAACTGTCACGTAGAACGAAAACGGGAAACTTTGTCGGGTACTATTTTCTACCATGCCCTCGGCATCAGGGAAAAGTAAACACAAACAAGTCATATATCGTTACAGGATATGATGTTTTCATCATTGAGGTTTTATATCACAAAATTCAAAGAATAAAGCCAGCATTATTTGAGACAGACAAACACATCCCCACTGAAATCAATACTCAAAGTCAACTTGTCTGTTTATCAACTTTATGTTTTAAAAAATATTTAATTGGTGGTACCCTTGTTAAGACAACTCCTTTTTTTTTACCACAAGGCCAGCGTCTTCCCACGACTTCGGCTTTCTTTGAATGCGTGGGCGTCCCTCACGTTATACTTTCGCTCTGTTGCCTTATTTCTCTGGTTGATATATATTTTAAATCGCCTTTTTAGTGTCATCTCTTATTTCCTAATTGAGCCCTTAGTTCATAAAGTGCACCATCAAAAGCTAATTTGAAATTTACAATACGATTTCATTAAAAAGAAAAGCCTTACAAACGAATCCTTGTAAAAATAAATTATCGCCAAATAAAAACACAGGGCTTTGTGAAGTGCATTTACCTAAATAAAAAAGTTCATTTTGCATTCTTTGATAAAGAGCTATATTTCGGGCAAGATCAATATAACTAACAATTAATAAAAATTAAATAGTCGTCTAATTTGCAGCGTTTTGATATAGTTTAGACCAGTGCTTCTCAACCTTTTTATCGCCGCGGACCTGTCAGCGTTTGATAATTTTACCGCATCCCGCTGAGGGGAGGGGATGATGATTGTTTATATTTTAGAATATTTTGATTTAATAATTTTAACCCTTTATCTACTGACGGTACTTATAAGTACCACTCACTTTAAAATTACATAGAATAACCATTTTCACGGATAATCTGACGATACTTAGCAAGAATATTCTTTAAAATCCACTCTTCCAACATATATGGCAGCACGGGTTCTATGATGAGTAATTTAGCGGGGAAGGGGCGAATAGTTTTATAGCAGAAATTGCCTTTTCAGCGGATTGCGAAGATTTTCATTTTTGTCCCGAAAAAACAGTTTATGTAAAAATTTAAGTGTCTTATTTTTTTGCATGTTAATAAAGACCTTAGAAAACGATTTGACTATTTATTTTAAGTAAATACTGTATATAATTAATTGCACAGTTGAATACCTTTAATTAATTAATTAGCTCTAACGAATTAAATTTCCCAAAGTTGAGTATTTTGTTTATGTATATCCCTTAATTTTCAATGTAGTGATTCAAAAAAATATTGCATAAAATAAACTGCAGTAAATTATAATGTGGTAGATAAAGGGTTAATTTAATTATGTTTAAATATGCCTTTAGAATGAAATACAGTTACACTAAAAATGAATACAAAGTGATATTTAACAAGAAATATGAAGTGATTTCTATGGAAAGTCTCACAAAAACGAGAGAAATACACTGCAATAAACAAAGTAAAAATAATTTAATGTTCCTTGGTGGGCCCGATATCATTTGATCCATGAACCAGTCCGGAATTTGGGGACCACTGGCTTAGACAACATCTATTATTGGTTGATATTATACTTATTAATTTGAATGCAGGTAAAGAAATAAATAAAAATTATACTAAATGTTAACCAAAAAAATTCTAAAAAGGAACAATTAAACATGTTATTTTAAAATTCATAAATTACAGACACAGTGAAATAAACAAGTGTATGTGGCGAAAGTATTCAGCTATCGCCTGTAAAATGGTGATGAAAAAATTAAACACGAATAATTTGTCACATGTAACAGAATGCTTGTTATGCAATACTTTGTAATTCAGCTCAAGATAAATTTTTTATTTATTTTAAAAAGAACATATAAAGAAAAAGAAGAGTTAAATTTTTTAAAATTAAATTTTGGTAGTTATCCGTTTTGGTAGCGCAAATCTCGCCAAGTTAGCGTTATTGGCAACAACACAGAATAGAAAAACACATTGAATATTGGTTCTCATTGGTTTTTCATCCATGTTTGATACAAAAAAAAAAAAAAAAAAAAAAGATGTTATTGACAAGAAAATATCACGACTTGTTTTGCAAATGTGGTAGTAAAAGGTTACCAGCGGGAATATTCCGATTAGCGTTGGTTGTATCATTTTTGGCGACTTTATCGCTTGCGCTAGCGAAAGGGAAAAGTATCAAAATTTTTAACTGAACAAAGTTTTAAAAAATAGTTCTCCATCTTTCATTTTGAGTATCACCATTTTATAACAACGGGTCACTTTTTAATTACTTAAATTTTATAAAAGGCTTCATGATGTTAAACGAACGGTAATAATTCATGAACAGTAAAAATATATGTGGAAAGTTTTCAAGAATAGTTTCTGTCACTTTCAAAACTCTTATATCGTATATTTTACAAACATAATCAAGATAAAACATAAATGATGCCTTATTTTCCTTTTTAAGTGCTCTTAAATTAATATATAACAGGAAACAGAATTTATCTGTTAAATGTTATTTTCATGGGCATCAAAATTTATTAAAA
Source organism: Trichonephila clavipes (assembly GCA_019973935.1). Classification (NCBI taxonomy): domain Eukaryota; kingdom Metazoa; phylum Arthropoda; class Arachnida; order Araneae; family Nephilidae; genus Trichonephila; species Trichonephila clavipes. The sequence goes on along the minus strand of BMAU01003676.1, from coordinate 433,357 downwards.
TCCAAAATTTATTGCAAAAGTGAGAAATTCATTGAATCTCAACCTATTAATTCGAAGACCGAGGTTGTTTCTATGTATTTAGTGTTTTTTAAAAATTAAATTTAATAATTCAGTGTCTTAATATACTTTTATATTACAGAGAAAAGTCATACAATGCAAATAATGTGAAAAAATCCACTGTGGAAAGTCGGAAAATCTTCAAAAATCACATCGACATTTTATAAAATAGTAATATTTTTTGAAGAAATTATTTTACATTTTTTTACATCTTAAGTACAAGATTAATTTCAGGAAACAAAATTTAATTATAAATTAAAAATAAATTCTTTAAATACGAAATCTTCTCTTAACTTTTTTAATTTTGGGCAGGAAATGTAATAAAGGTAAAAAAATCACAGATTTTCAAAAAGTATATAGAAAGTATGAAAAAGGAGTTATCGATATATATATATATATATATATATATATATATATATATATATATATATATATATATATATATATATATATATATATATATATATATACAGTCAGGTCTCTTTTTATGCGGATTGTTTTTATGCGATTTTGAAGTTGTGCGGTTTGTATTTCAAACATTTCTAGATTTTTGTTATTATTATTATTTTTTATACAGAGACGTAGATCGTAGTATTCCGAGAATTTCCGTATCTTTTTGGTGCTTACGTCTGTGGCTCGGCTGCGACAGTCTTAGATTCGCATTCGTTATTTCAGTAGTATTTCAGTAGTATACCGATACGATATCATTACTTCGAAATTATAATTTCTCTTAGCGGTGCCTCGTTCATTTTATAAAAGTTGCACTTTAATAAGTGGCGAATTTAAGTTGCAATATAATAAGCAGCAAATTTTGATTTCTGGACTTAAAAGGGAGTGTCGTAAAGTTTTATTTTTCATTAGAAAATCGTAAGTGTAATTTTTTTAAATTTCTTTTCTAAGATTTTATTTGGCCCAATAGAGAAAAAAAACATCAAAGACAGTCAATTTCGTTGGAAACGAAAATTGCAATTTTAGATCGCTTAGGAAAAGGAGAAGGATCAACGGCTATTGGAAAACATCTTAATTTAGGCGAATCTACTGTCAGAGCAATTAAAAAGAATGAAGCTGCAATAAGAAAATCGGTCATTTCTGGTACAAAATTAAGCACCAAATTTGCATCCTACGCAAGGGATGTATTATCAGAAAGAACGGAAAGAGCCATCGCAATTTGGATTGAGGAACAAGTTCAAAGAAGGATTCATGTAAGTGGTTATTTAATCCAAGAAAAAGCTCTTCAGTTTTATAAATCAATGAAACAGTCAGAACCATCAACTTCCACTTTCCAAGCTGGAAAAGAATTTTCAGCTAGCAAAGGATGGCTAACCGGGTTCTTAAAAATAAATGCACTTCATAATATTAAAATAACAGGAGAGTGCGACAGCAGATGAAGGAGCAGCAAAAATATTTCCAGAGATGCTAGCGAAAATTATTGAAGATGGGGACTATTCTGCCGATCAAGTGTTTAACGCTGATGAAACAGGACTTTATTGGAAAAGATTGCCTAACCGTACTTACATCGCAAAGGATGAAAAAACTGCAAGTGGACATAAAGAAAGTAAAGATCGAGTCACCTCATTACTTTGTAGCAATGCATCAGGAGATCGGATGTTGAAACCTCTCTTAATAAATAAATCTCTTAGACCACGCGCCCTTAAAGGTAAAGATTTAAAACAACTGCCCGTGCATTGGATGGCTAACCCAAAAACCTGGATGACAACAGCTTTTTTTACAGAATGGTTCAATAATTGTTTCGTACCAGAAGTGGAAGCCTATATGAAGGAAAAATCTCTCTATTTTAAAGTTTTATTAATTGTTGACGATGCAGCAAGTCATCCACAATTAGAACATCCAAATGTTCAACTAGTATTTCTTCCGTCCAATACAACAAGCCTTATTCAGCCATTAGATCAAGGCATAATTGCAACTTTTAAAAAATATTATATTAAGACAACGTACAAATTCATCTTGAATAAACTAGCAAATGAGTCCTTAACAGTAAAAGATGTGTGGAAACAATTTTCTATTTTTGATTGTTTAATTCATGTTGCATCTGTTTCCGCTCAAATAAGACCTAGAACTTTAAATGCCTGTTGGAAAAGATTTGGCCAGCATGTGTGACAGACAATACAACCACTCAAACATCGACACTATCAGATGAAATAATTAATTTGGCACATGAAATTGGAGGAGATGGTTTTAATACCTTCAGCCACGATGATATAGATGAATTGCTTTTGGATGATGCATTAAGTGACAATGATATTATTGATTTAACTTTAGATCTAACTGTAGACGGCGTCGTAGGTCTAAATGATGATAATGATGAGGAAGAAAAATCAACTCCCCTCACTGGAAAATTAATTCAAGAAGGTCGTCAACTTTGCAGTAAATTAGAAAATCATTTTCTTATTAATGCCCCCAATTCTGAACGAGCCTCTAAATTACAACGTGAGCTGCAGAACTGCATGTCTGGATATCGTGAACTATATAAAAAATAAAAGAATCCTCATCGCAAAGTTTAATTACTGATTACATTGTCAGAAAAGGAAGAGCTACACAGAACGAGAATGAAGTTTGTGAAAATCCGTGGCCTTTACCGCAAATATCTATTGCAGAGAGAGTCTTCTGATGATGAAGGTGATTTGGAACCACTTCGCAAGCGGTGCAACTATTATCAGATAGCGATAATAATTAAAAATGTAAAACTATATGTGTATTACTTTTCCATAAAATAAAATGAATTAAGATTTGAATACAAGTTTTTTTTTAGCTTTTGTGTGAATTTCTTTCAGACATTCAATGCAGCCTATTTCTTTTCATTTCTTCAATTTTTTTATGCGGTTTTAAGTTAATTTTAACTAGTTGTTTTGGTTTTATGCGATTTTAGAAAACTAAGGAACGTATCCCTACTTTTTCCATTCAAGTAATGTCTTTTAATGCGATTTTTTTTTATATGCGTTTTTCGGTAGAACGTATCTACCGCATAAAACGAGACCTGACTGTATATATATATAATTCACTGTCATATAAAATTTACACGTATAACTACGCCAAACCTTGGGCAACCCTCGATTATATAAAGATTATTGATATTCTTGTACCAAATTATCTTTCATGACCTAATTTTCAAGGGCTAGAATTCGGAGAATCTGAAATTCTTGCAGCCCAGTCAAAAACTGATACGAAACAGCTTAAAATTCAAACTTGGGTATCTAATATTTTGAAATGTGTAATTTTTTTTTGTAAAGATAAGGATAGAATAGTTGTTGGGTGGAACCTCTAATAAGGTCGCACCTGGTCGACAGACCGTAATTTGCCCATCATCACTCTCTCAAAACTTCGGGGCTGATTTTTTCAGGGGAGAAAATATCGAAATCAATGACAAAACGATGGCGCAATGTATTATTAATTTCTGCAGATTTCTTGCAAAAATTAAAAACAATAGAGTTAACATTTTACCGAAAATGAAGAAAAATATTTTATTTCTACAATCTTGAAGGGTTGATTTCTCATCCAAATAAAGGAATATTTTAAACACGTTTGAATGCATAATAAATATTCGCGAAAAAAAAAATACATTAAAGCGCAGTCTGAAAATAAAATACTAAAAAGCAAAGAAATAATTTTGAAGATTCCAAAAACTAATTTACAATTAGAGTAGGAACTGATACTTTTTTGTATAACCGAACATCTGTTCTCACCAATTTTCAGCGAGAGAGAGAGTGGGCGCTTATCAGCAAGACATTCATCCCTATATTACGCACAATGATTCACTTTTTGAAAAGGGGAAAATGATAAATTATCAATGGAAAATGTTCTGTCCACTAATTTAGATATTCCAACCAGCAATGCTTATACGGAAAGGAGAAAACTGTGAGATGTTTATGGGACCAGCCTACAAATGAACGTTTTTATAAGGTTCTGACCTTGAAAAAGCAGACGAATTTGCATGTTCTTTTTTTATGGACGATATAAAAAAATATATAGCGGATATCACAAAAACTTAATTTACCTGCCTTACTTAACGAACACAAGAATTTCATAATTTTTATTCAGGTATTTAAAATATTTGAATACATTTTCCCTTTGAAAAGAATTAATAATTAAGATGGGAAAAAAACTTTCCGTGTCTTTACGCAGATTTTGATAGAACCAAACCACAAACGAAATGGACAACTATTCTCCACAAAATGGACAATACTTTGTGAACAAGTGTGTTTACATGCTTCTTAACTATAAAAGAAAATATACGTACAGTCGGACCTCTATTTAACGAAATCACTAAATCCTGAAAAAGTTCGTTATATGAAAAATTCGTTAGCAGATATTCATCTTTTTATACACTTTAAAATCCACATAAAACAAATTTTAAATTCATACATGCTATGTAATATTGTAAAAAGTAATTATTCACATATTTTTGTGTAAATTAATATATTTTTATTTTATATATCTTATCCATCAAAAAGAAATCTGCAAGGAAAACAAGGAAGAAAAATCATTGTCTAAGAATACACTGTATTTTTAACATTAAAAAATAATTGATACTAAAATTATTGAATTTTAATATTATTTCTAATTTTAGACCTACAAGTATATATAATTTAAGCATACATTATTTTATAAATAGGTTACCACATGCGTCCTTAAATTTATTTTTAGATAAAGTCTGTTAATTTTGTTAGAATTTTTTGTTTGAAAAAATGATTTCATTTATTTTACCCCACGGGAATCTTTGCAATGCACCAAAAAACTCTTCAGGCGTATTTTCCTCACACTGTAATTCGCATCGAATTGTTTCAAATGATTTTATCATTTCAATTTAAGAAGACTTATTAATTTCTGCATTATTATCATTTTGATCTTTACCTTCGTCAGTGCAGAACTATTTTCATTTTTTACAATGTTAAAAAAAAGCAGCTCACGGTCATTGATAACCATACAGGGTGGCAAAAGAGAAAATAATTTTGAATTTCCAGAAATATTTTAAAAATAGATAAAAAAAAAACTAATCCCAAGAGAGAGAAAAAGTTCGTTAAATAGAAAAGGCATGCCGCTATTTTGAGGTTATTTTCTGAAGAAAATTGTAAAATTTCTAGGTTCCAGAAAAAGTTTGCAAAATAGAGGTTTGTAAAATTTCGTCTGCATATATATAATGAGTAGATAATTTTATGAAGAACTAGCAATTCTCAATTAAATTCTAAGCTCTTTTTAATTATTGGAATAAAGTAAAATGTGCATGCAAAAACTTTCGTGTCAAAATATTCAATCACTTAAAGAACTGAATTTTCAAAATTCATCATTCAAAAAATATATTATAAGAATGTTACAAAAAGTATAAGAAATGGAAGATTATTTATATAATTAATAACCCCCCTAAGTATTGGTTCCCTTACTACGTAAAGGGAAAAGCAAAATTTAATAAAATATACGAATTTTCACTAAAATGAAAATATTAGCCCACAGTTATAGACATTTAGAATTTTAATTATGAAGTTACAAGCCGTCAATATTGTTATCTACAAAGCTAAGTCATAACGAAAATGAAATCAAGTTTTATAAAACCTTTAAGAATTCGTCTGTTTTAAAAATTCCCAAAGTCTTTTTTCATGTGACAATAATAAAAATAACTTTTTGTATCATTTCAACAAGAACTATTTTTGCTACGATTTCAGCTAATAATTTGTACAAAAAAGGAAATTTTTTATCAACAGTTCATATTTATATACCAGATACTCCTTTGATATTTCTTCTATATGAAGCTTTACTATTCTTTTAGAAATAGAGTATGAATTGTAGAATGAGATGCTGCATTGAGCGCCCTTTGGGAACCCTGTCACTTAAATCCCACAGAGGTCATAAACCTTGACATCATTCTGCCGCTCCCCAACTTTTCTATTTTTTTTTTTTGAGAATGGGGTAGTCTTCAAAAACTGAGACCACCCACTAACGCAGAAGATCACAATCTTGTTGCAACCTATAACAGGACTTTTAGTTTCACAGATTTCTGTGGAAATCAATGCCTTATTGGATATTAAAGTACATTGAAACAAAAAGGTCTTAATTCGCTCGTAATGTGATCGATGGAGTATTTGAGATAAAATGACACAGAATGACAATGATCACATTTCATCTAATTTTTAAAAAACTCGTTACTAAAAATTTTTTTTTCTATAAAATAATGTTGAAAAACATGATCATCAATAATAAATATGATAAACATGATAGAATATATATATATTATAGTTAAATGGATGGTCATTTTATTTATACATCTTGCTAATAATATTTAAGCATTGCTGTCTTTAGAAGCCGAAGAAGACAAATAGTCATGATCGTTTGCTCGTGGCCAGTGTCCCTCAAGTAAGCGTAGTGTGGAGAGTGTGTGGTGCTAGTTCAGGTATCGTCCTTGTCACTTGACCTTGGTTCAAAATTGCGAAGTCTGTCACGAACAGCCTCTGTGTTACTTCTGAGTGACACGTTAATAACCAATCAGTCTACTAATATAGTGTCATTAAAAACAAAATATCAATCCGCTTTAACCCGTTCAGGACCAGGTGATTTTTCCAGTTAAGCATAACTTCTTTTAAAAAGTCATAAAAAAATCTTTATTGTAATAAAGCATGCCGAAAAAAATCTATTGTTTATAATCATTCCAAAATTAATATCACAACGATATGATTACGGGTTTTAGAATAGGCAAAACACAATCTCAAATATGATCCGTGTTCCCTGAAGTGATCACATATATGTAAACATGGTCTTGAACGGGTTAACCCCACCCCCTTCCAAAAAAAAGTAAAGAGAAAGGCCATCACGAAGAGAAACCTTTAATAGTGACAGTAAAAAATGAAATATAAAGGATAGATTAATTCGAATAATATCCGATTCTATTTTCATATTATTTTGAAAATAAGCCCTCACTAAATGTTTACATCAAATATTAAGGTCAGGAGTTCAGCAGGAATAAAAATACCGAAATATCCCATCCGTTTTTGTGTAAGAGAGAGACTTACAAGGAACAAGCCTAAGTAATTCGTCAACGTTAAAGAAAAATAGAGATCAGTACTTAGATATGGATATCCTTTTTCTACTCCACACCTTTCCCGTAAGGGTCAAATCCCCAACTTCTACATCGCTTTTTAACAATAGATTCTTTCGATGTGATAAAGTATTCACAAATATCCCATCGAAATGCATTCCATTGCGTGCAGAACCTGGCCGCTCTTTCAAATGTTTCTTTAGGGTGTAGGGAGGGGGATCGTATGAAATGTGGGGAGGAAAAAAACTGGAAGCTAAGGCCTAGGGCAAAAAGGGACCGTCTGGATGTCAGATTAGCTGCTTCATTTTTTAAAGGGGCCTAGGTACCGAAATTATAAGGTTAATCTCATTTTTACTAATATTCAAAGCTGACAACCTTAAAAATCATCGCAAGGAGAAAATGTAGCTAAGTATACATGCACAGTTGGTTTTTTAGAAAGAGACTAGAGGAGAAAAATTGTCATTAGCTCTAGAACATATGAAGTTGCCTTCAAGGCAATGAGCAAGAAACAATATAAATGTAGAGATGGAGTTCTTTAGACAAAATTGTTCGATCGGGGGGAAGGAGGAGGAAGATATCTGACAGTGAAATCAAGACATTTTGTCATCAAAATGTTATGAAATGAATTAAAAAACTGCTATTTGGCGAAAAAAAAATTACTGAATGACTTTATATTTATTCAAGTTCAGATGGATGAATTTTGAAATGACCTACATGATTAAAATAATGCTATTTTCAAAATTCAATATTTGAAGAAATTTATAACAAAACAATAAAATAGAAGATTCTGTTATAAACATTTGCCCCATAACATAATTCAGTTAATAACAGGAGATTCATTAAAAAAAAGATTGCATCAATAAGGTATCAAAAGTTTTATATAGATCAGTCTGTATGCTCTGTCTGTACGTTAAGTAAACTGCATCCTTTGGGTAAGGAATTCATTCGCATTGCTGCGATTCAAGGAATCAATAGCTAAGATAAAACATGTTAATGAATAAAACAATTAAACTTAATGAAGCATCATGTCAATATTGTATATTTATTGTAATACATATTTGGGATTATTTTATTTTTAATCATATGAAACTAAATATGTAAATATCAAAACATCTCCAAACTACTATGAACTCAAGATACAAATCTCATTCCAAATAACTGTTAGAGGGCACCTCAATTTAAAGGAAGTAAAAAAAAAAAAACAACTTTAAGAGTTACTATTGTGGTGTTTATAAATTAAATACACACACACACGTTAACACCCATATAAAATAATGAGGATATAGTGAAAATGTGAAATTTTTTTTTTAGTAAATCCTTTTGTTATCATTTTAATATTTCAATTGCTGAAATATTTTATTTGTTCAGTGATAAATAAAATAAACGCATACAAAAAGAAAATACATCTTGATTTCATGGAGAAAATACTTGATATAAAAAGCTATTTATTAAAATGAAAATAATAACAAGATGCTATTCATATTAAACGAATGAAATAGCTTCATTTCAGGATATAAAAAAAGGGATATCTATATACATACTTCACAATACTTATGAATATCTTTTTAAAGAAATTACACGTTCTCATATGCTTTAACCTTGTCTTTTCTCGAAAATTTTGTTTTAAGTGAAAAGAATATTAATTTTTTTCTAATAACATGTATTTCAAGTATCCTTTCTTCATTCATTAAATGTTTTCTTAAGAAAGAAAAACGTGGGTCTTAGAATACAGACTTTAATTTGAACAAGACTCCCTCTGAGGATGCGAACTTGCCAACAAACAGTTTACAAGATCTGTGGGTGATGGTCTGAGGTTAGGGGGACAGAGAAAGGGTCTTCCCTCCTACTGGCAAAAAAAGAGGGGGTGGAATTTCCGTAGGGGTCAGGGCCGCGGGAGAAAGTACTGCTACTTACTGTCGCATTGTTAAGACGTTTTTCGCTACTTCACTTAATGTGAAAGCTGCTTCATTGAGAACGCGAGCACCCACTCGCAACAATTCGTTCTGCACCCGTCACCGTTCTTCTCCGCGAAATTGTGGGGTTTTAAGGACTTCCCCTATCAACACCCTCCTAAGATGACTCAGAGCCTAGATGAGAAACACACGCTGTTATTATTGCATCAAATTATATCAGATGGGATATCTGTACTCCTAAGGGACCTGTCTCGGGTTAAGCGTTGAGAAGAAAGACCTCTATTTATTCTAGAAATTAATAGAATGTCATTCCTCGAAAGACGCTTACAAGCACCCTTTTTTGGATGGCATGTGAGAGTTTTTTTGGGGAAAAGAATTTTTTTTCAAAAAGAGTTCTCGTAATAAAGAATGATTTATATTAGCCAATGAAAAAAAATATACACAAAGGAATGAGTTATTTTATCAAATTATCAGGTGTTATTTTTCAATCTTGGATAAAAATTTTTAAACATGCTTGGTTTTCATTTACAAGTAAGTAAAACATGTTCACCAGAAAATAAATGTAAATTTTCTGGTGAAATATTAACACCAGCAATGATTTTAACTTCTAATTTACACAAGTAAGAAATTAGAATCATTCCTGATGTTGATGTTTTATGGGAAAATCAAAACTAATTACGATTTTCACAGAGTACTCATACAAATTGATGGGATTTTCACCAGCATTGTAAATCTCAGGAAGAGAAACAGAAATATCATGTAAAAAAATTATATAAAGCAAAGAAAAGATGATTTTTTTAATCATAACTTTTGAAAAACAAACACTATATCGCCATTTAATGAACTATATATATTGAATATCATTCTTTTACATATGAAATGTTTCGAGTTCTTGCTAGTATATAAATCATCTAAAGATTTCGTTATAGTATAAAATAATAATTCGAAGCTTATTAATTTTAATTCTTTAATTTAATCTGAAATAATATTTTGCGGTACAAAGTTTAAAAAAATGAAAGTGTGTTTTTCTATTTTGGAAAAAATAAAGACGTGATGCATGTTAAAATGAATAAAAAGTAAAATTAACACTTTTTTTGGATTTAAAAAAATTTTTAGTAAAAAATACTCTTTTAAAATTAGAATCCATCAAGGTAAATGATGCATTTTAATAATGTTTCATAAGTATTAAAATTTACTCATTTGATGACATTTTCTTTCAAAACATGTAAAAAAAATTTTCGCTTCAAAAAACACAAATATGTCCTAAAATATTCAATATTTGTTCAGTCACATTACTAAGGAATTTTTTTTAAAAAAAACTATTAACTTTAATTAACACAATATTGTTAATTTAAAGTTATTATTATTAAGTTAATGCTATAATGCCTGTATATGCGAAATATTTTCATCATCTAAAGAGTTTTTGAGAAATGAATACGTAATGTTTTTTCTAAAAAAATATCGCATAAAAAATAAAAGTGGTGTAAAAGAGAAATTAAAAAAAAAAGGTGCAAGAATATTTTTCTATATTGATATAAATAAAAAACATAATAATTATTAAAATTATTTTTGTGGTGTACGTGAGCTCGGATGTGTTTAATAGTCTGTTCTGGAGACAGATGAGCGGTAGAATTTTCGAATAGGAGGGTTGCCATGTCAAATCTCCCTGGAGAGAATAAGCGATCACCCTAATACTAACGCATATCGAAAGGAGGAAAAATGCCGTTTATCGGTTTCTAGTTTTATCATTACAGAAATATGCATATAAGAATAGTTAGTAGAAGATTACTTACGGCTTCTGTACATGATATTAGTTGTGAGAGTGCCAGGCACAGTAACAGAAACCTAAAAGTATCAATAAAAATTATTGTAAGGGGAATTATTATTAAAAAGCAGAAATATTTTTAAATATTCGATGGAATAATAAAACATTCTATTCTTGAGCATTTTAGTGATTATTTAAGAGAGTAGAATAACATCAAATCATAGTTTAAACACATTTTATATTATATAATCTGCCTTTTTAGTATAATAAAGAAATTTTAAAACTACACAAATATTTATCATAGTAAAATAAAAACCCGCAAATGAATTAATTTTTAGGAACATTTCCATAATTATGGACGATTAACAAACAGTAAAGTTTTTTCATTCTTTAAAAATGATATTTTTAGCAGTATCAATCAAATAAAAAAAATTAATCAAAAGAGCATTATAACTTTTAATATCAAATTTAGTTACTGAAAATAAATTATTCTCACTAGCCACATTAAATTTTATTTTTCACAAATATTAAACCAAATAATGATCAACTTACCTCCACCTATCTGGACAGAGATAAATCACAGTTCTTTTTACATTCCTATTTGTTCTTTTTTCACCGGTACCTTCGCCGGAATCTGTCCGGCCTTTCTCCCTACTCATGCCTACCTAGACTTGACTAGCACCATCAGTGATGCTTCTATCCGTCTAATTTCGATGACCGCCGATGATGGAAATATCGATATCGGCGGCCCCTGTCCAGCACCCTGAACGAAAGTGTAAAAAATGACGGGCCCTTTCCAACTTTTCGGAAGCGATTCTCCTCTTGCCCGCTTGATCTCCTAAATACGGAGTGTTGCGCGCAGGGCACTCACTTTGCTGCTCTCGTTCTTCTCTGCACTTCGTACGTTACCACCCGGGTGGGCGAGGATTTGTTTGCGTCACATGACTGACAGATGGGAGGCGGAGCTTCGCCGCTCTTTTTACTCGCGATAGAATAATTAAAAATTAATATTTTTTTAAAAATAATTTTAAAGATCCCAATAATTTGTTACGAGGAATCAAATTATCGAGAGAAGTAAAAATTAATTTGTGTTAATTTTAAGTAGCGAGATTGTAATCATTATGAAATATATATTTAAATAGAAAAAAATTTGATTTTATTTCTAATTTGTCAATTTTGCTTTTTGTGTATTGTTTAAGTGATACCAAACTTAATCAAATTTTAAAACTTTACATAAAGTGAAACATATGTAAATGTGCGTGTGTGCATATTCTTGGTAAGCGAAATATTAATTTTACAGCTCTAGATTAAAAATCTTACCTTATTCATTACTTATATGAAATATTTCACTTTTATAGTAAAAGTGGTAAATCACCTATAATACTTATCTGAATACAAAATATTTTTCCGTAAATGAAAAAAACGTGAGGCATAGATTATAAGATCTTATTAAAAGTTCTTTTAAAAACAAAGAAACCGAAGAAAAAATATGAAATAATAATACATCGTGGTGCTTTTTTAAATTTCTTAAGTTATTAAAATTTATTTGTTTTAAAGTATTTTTCATTTTTCAACAATGTAAGATTATGATTATATTTTTAATCAATTTGTAAAAAGTGTAAAAATTACTTCTTTACAAAACAACCTATTTAATTTTTTTTAATATTTTGTAAAATATTTATAAAAGTGAATTTCGACCAATTTCCTAAGAAACTGTTTTGATTACTAAAAAAAGTACCATGTTTCACCCCTAACCTCCCCAGAATTTAGAAAATGTAAACAAAAGTTTCCCCACATGTGCACTTACTCGCAAACCATTGGTGAAGAAGCTGTCACTCATTTTCACTAGAAGCTCCACCTACTGACTCATTCCATCCGACTCCGGCGTGACTGAAGTTGATCGCGTTCCTCTCTCTCGCTATTGAGGAACTCCAGACTCCTCTTGCCGGTTACGCCGGAGTTGTCGCGGTCTTATAATAAACAAGATCATTTTTAGGATATTGTGGATCATATCAAAAGAGAGTTAATTATACAAATTCACGAAACAAGTGAAAGGACACAAGGGTAATCTCGCTTCCCCCCACCGAATTGCTATTTCCCCTTGTGCTAACAAATGAACGGGGAATAAATGTAATGTTAGCCGGTTGACAGAGAAAAAAGTAAACAAGCTAGCATGTCTGTATGCTACACTTTTGTAAGAGGATTCTTTTCGCTTTGTAGTAGTAGATTTATTTGCTAATCATGAAAACATTTTTGTCTGGGAGCAGTGAAAAATGCTCTCTATACCTCTTCCTAGCCTGCCTGCTTGTATTACAACAGCATCATTCCGTGGAGTCAGCGGTAAGTTATATTTTTTTTTTTAAAGTATATTCCTTTAATAATTAATTTGAATAGATTTTTGATTTTTTTTTCTTTTGAGAATGGAAATTGGTAGCATTATAAATATTCGGTACATCCGAAGAAAAATATAGTTTGGGATTCCCTCTTGTTTCTCCTGCCAAACTGGAGTGAGTGATCGATGAGTTGAGTTGGCGAGTTTTAGCTTGTTTCTATCTTGATTGAAAATAGTTTCACGGTTAATATATATTAAAATTTCTGCTCTTCGATTTAAAATATCATGTTTTTTTATCACTATATGTTTTAAACTGTTGACAGTTTGATTTCTTATGAAAAGTGCGTGTGCTTTTCTTAAAATTGCGTAAAAATATATAAATTTGAATATTAAGAATATATTAATTATATAAATAATATTATGTAATTATTCTAATATAATAATATATTAATTTATTTATAATTAAAATAAAATTTTAAATTAAATCTTTATTAGAATAATTTTATACATAAAAATTTATATTTATTAAATTATTTTATCAATTTAAAAGCATATTACTAATTAATGTTTCACATTTAAGAATGCAACATGTATTTGAAATATTTTTATTTTTTGTAAGTTTATTAGTAATGAACCAGAAAATATAATAAAAGTTTTAAAGGTGGAAAAAAGACGCATTTCACTTAAATTAATGCATTTCATTAATTTTATTCTTCAATGATATTTTGAAATTCCCGGAAAAGTTTCAAATACGTACTTGGATGAATTGCAGTGTAGTGTTTGTGTCCAAGTATTTTAAGAATATTTTCCTGTAATGCTATTAAAAATACGGAAATTTAGTAGTATTAAAAAAAAATATTATAAAAATTCTGTTGTTAGATCAGATAATAAAGTTGTGTATTTTCGAATAAGTATTCATTTATAATAGGTAAATAAAATACAAAAGGCAATATCTTCATAATAAAAGTCTAAATTTTACTTACGATGTTATTTAATTATTTTCATAAGTCATAGTTTGTAATTTATTTTTCTTACAAGGTTTATGCAAGACAACCAAATTTTTTGAAGATGATCAAAATTATCTTTTTGTCGCAAAACATTTTAAATTGTAAAATGTTAATTGATGAGTTTAGTAGTGAATTATATGATCCGTTATAATCATCAGTTTAAACAAATTGTCATGCTCTATTATAAGATTAAAAAAAGTTAATATACCTGATTATTTTTTAAATAATCATTTAATAGAAACATGAAATTTTTCATTTAATACTTTAAGCTTTCAATAATATTATATAAAAACTTACTTTTATTAAATTTAGAAATCCAAATGCAGATGTTGCTAAATGCTTCGTTTTTTCTGAACGAAGCAGGATTCTTGTCATCATAATTTTTTAAAGTTCTGGCTTACGTAACAAAACGCAAGAAGAGTTCAATTATATTAGTAAAATTAAAAGAATTGTGAATAATAGTTGCCAAAATTTATTTTATGGTTGTCTTTTAGGCTTATAAACACTCAAATAATCAAAAATATCTCCAAATAAATTATAAAATCTTGGAAACTATACAAAAATTCAATACGTATTAATTTCGGCTAGCATCGATTACGCCTTACAATTCTTTCTTCGACTGAGCAACATTAATTTAGAATAATTGCAAACGATGCCAATTTAAGCAAAATAATTTTAATAACAGATGAATATATTTTAGTAAGTAAATTAAGTAATCAGATAAATTTGCGCTACATGAATCATATTGAATTACACCAGACGATAATCATACGAGGAAGAGAATTTTCAATTATATCTTTAACTTCTGTGTAACTTAAATAATCGATTAAAAATTAGTTCGAAATGAAGAATGAAGGAAATAGGACTAAATATTTTGCTATGAGAAAAATCAATTTTTATTCGCAAAAACCCTTTATGTAATAATGTGTCATAAACTTTAGGATTTAAAAAGAGGCGGGAAATTATCTTGTTAATATTTTCTTGTGTGCTGAATTTTATTTGGTTGCCATATTTAAGTTTTTTTATTTGAAAGTTTTAATTATTTTCATAAAAAAATAAATCATTTCGGAAATGAAAGGAATCTTCTGAGTAATTCTTGCATCGGCATTTCAACTGTATATTATTTTTTTAAACGCAATATAATATAATAATAAAGCTAACAAAGGTAAGAACTTTATTCAAGTTTTGTTTTTCTTTTACTGTATAAAAAACATAATAGTGCGATATTTCACTAAGAAAGTGAGCAATATATTTGCCTTATACGAATTGAGTCGTGTGACTTCTTTAGAATGAAATACCGATGTAGGGAGAAAATAAATATCTTTCATTTTTTTATAAGATTTTAAAAGGACAATCTTGTAATTTTGATTTGTAGAAATTAATGTAAAAGAGTAATTTCCAATTTATTGTCTATTATACGTATGTGTTTACTCATATAAAGTAGAGGCCTAAGAAACATTTATTTCATCATTATAGAAATAATGCGATCGTTAGAGGAATCACTTGTGGTTTTGTAGTTTGGAATAAAAGTTTAGAATTCGAAGTTATTGTACAGTTGAGTAGTATGTGTAGCGCATATGTATAAATGATCTTAAAATTATTAGATATCAAACGAAAAAAGATAAAATTATTGAACAATTCGCATTTTAAGAATATGTTGTTAAAAATTATTAGAATTATTTAAACTTGTGAAAATATTTTTAAATTAATATGCGGAATGCACGACAGTTTAATTGAGAAGTAACATTTATTTTCTTTTTTACTCTTAAAAATACAGTATTTTTTAAGTGATACATATTGATTCTTAGAATGATTTTTTAAAGCAATTCATTGTTAAATAAACATTAATTTTTTTATGTCATTCGCGTGTTTAAAGCGTAATTAATTTGATAAACACCCTATTCATTCTATGTCAAAATGTTAAAAAAAGTAACACTGAAGAATCTTAATCTGTGGCACTTTGAATAAATGATATTTTCTTCTAAGTTTGCTTCTAGATAAGATAGCACAGGTTCGGAATTTCTTTTTTTCATTTTTTTTTTATATATTATTTCCTCTTATTTTTTTTCATCATCATTTTTTTTAATATATCATCCTGATGTTCATATAAAGATAAATGCATTTTGTCTGGAATTCGTTGGAGCCGTTAATATTCAAAAAATAATTCAAAAACAAAACTTAGAGAGTTCGCTTTAAAGGGGAAAGGGAAAGTGTGTCTGTTTCAGGTGTGTCTGGTGAAAATTGGAGGAGCAATTTACTCGAATTATTTGTTTAATTCGAAACTTGTGAAGAATATCTTCACAAAAACTTTTTCTAGTAAAATAGGAGATAATCCTTGAATGTATTTTACAGTTTCAGAAACATATTTAAATAGTAACATACGCGTAGTTATTGAATTCATTATTATATCAAGAAAACTTGACTTTTACCTAAAAAATTGTGCTACTGCTTACTTAATACTTAATTATCTAAAATAGAAAAATTCTGGAAAATATTCTCATATATATAGATTAGGTCTTTTTTTTTCAAAAAAATTATATATGAGACAATTTCTTATTGGTTCTGAAGCTGAGGAAGTTCGTGAGACAATTTTGATATCTTTGAAAAAATTATTGATTTAAAAATAATATCAGTGTTTATATAAGAGACAAATCCACTTTTTTTACTCTATCTGTATGCACTCCTCCAACATACGAGATCCCAAAATTGACTTCAATGAATCTTATATTTGAACACAATTTTAAGAACAAAAATTATAAAATGTTAAATTATCCTTAGTGTGTTGAAAAAGGTACCAAGACTTAATTTACTCTTGTATACAAATTTTAAAGCGTTTCTTAATGAAGAACTGATTTTATGTTAAAATCATGGAAATACAAAAGCACGCAGTTCACTTATTTACTGAATTATATTATTAATAAATAAAATTTAGAAATTATTATATTTACAATCAGCATGAAGTAATAATGAATGCAAGCATTGGGGATTTAGAAGGAAAAATAAAATCCTTTGCACCAGTGTTTCTCAAACTGTGGAGCGCGCCCCCTAGGGGGGCGCGAGTATATCGAAACGTCCAAAACAAAAAATTATTTAAAAAAATTATTAATTTATTGAAAGTAAGCGTAACAAAAAATGCAATTCTGACACAATAAAAAAAAAATAAATAAACATTTACATTGATATAATGCACTTAAATATTTATCAGTATTACACAATGTGCTTCATAATTAATTCAACAGTACTAAGGTAACAAATTTAATAATTACCAGTGGCCCTATGCGTATGCCATAAAATTGTATATGAAATTTAATACTTATCTTGATAATTTGTATGGTATATGCTTAAAGCCGTATTGCAGCTTTAAAGTTAAATTATATAATTATTGCTTTCAATACATTGCTATTGTATAAGGGGGGCGCGATGAAAATTATGACTGAAAATTGGGTCGCGAATACTGGAAGTTTGAGAAGCACTGCTTTACACACACCAAAAATCTCATTTTCAATATCTTTCATGTTTCTTCTACAATTTGTTCTTTGTAATTCTATGTTTAATAATAAATAAATTTCGTGATTATGGTGTAACATAGGGATTCAGAGTGAAATTAATTCTCCAATACTGTTTTAACGAAAGCGAAAATAATAGACAAATGAAAGTAAATTACACACACACAAATGAAAATAGTTAAGTAATTTTACAATTAGTGACTTGTTCTTTCTTTTGTCTTAAAAATTCTGTACAACAATACATCTTCCAAAAAGTTTTTTTTATGCTAAATAAACGCCATCTCAATTAAGTTTTCGAACATTGCTAATTAGATGGCATCAAATAAGCTGACTTATTCTATTTCATTAAGGCCAGAAAAGGAAATAAGAGTTTCTTGAAGTTCAATTATCTCTCATAGAAACCTCTCTTCTACAGTATCTCCTTTTTCCTTTGGACCGTGAAGGCCATTCAAAGGGAACCATATGAAGTAACATGAGATAGTAAAGATCTCGCGGAATAAAAGAAATCCCTTGTAAAAAAAAAATGTCATAAATGCGTTGCTGGAGCGCAAGGTCGGTTTTTGCCTCTCCCTTCTTTTTCTGAGAACGTTGGTGAACCAGTTCGTTACGAATAATTATTTTCCAGTCTTCTTTTGAAATTCAAATACCACCCAAGTGCCCAATGTGTATGATAATAACTGAGGAGAGTAATTTCGTTATTTCATATAATCGTTTTGGGGATAAATCTCTTTAATTATTCCTCAGTAATGTAAAATCCTTTAAGTATTTATATAAAATATACAATTGAGATTTGCTTGAGGAAAAAATCAAATTATTTAAGGCTGTTTTCGTGTAATATATCTGAATAGGACCTGAATTCGGATTATTTTCTCTGATATAAAAATACTCCAACGTTAATATTGTATTCTAGTTTCGCCATCTTATAGAGAGCAGCACATTTTATTATATTTCTCATTTTTTCTAATCCAAGTTTCTCCTCTCGAATAAAATGTGTTTTGCGTGTTTCCTCCTGTTCCGTAATGTTAAATGAGGTATCCATTTACATGTTAAAGAGAAAAGTTCATCACTTATGGAATATTTTGCAATTTTAAAAACTCTGCATTATATAAGCGGATGTGTGAATTAAAATTTACAAATTTTCATGAAAACTGAGACTCTTTTTTTTCTTCTTTCTGAAAATGTGTTCCGCGTTTAGTCAGGCTATCGTACATTTGACGAAGACAGCCTTATGGAAACAATTTGATAATGATTAATCAATTATTCAAAAAATATATTGATGAAAATAAGAAAAAAAAAGATTCACCTCAAAATGTAGGAATTTATGACAGCTGTGAATTTCATGAAAAGCTCTTAGTTCCTTATCTGTTACATAATACTACATACATCGTATAAAATCTACTTTAAATGGTTGACGTTGATAAAAAAATAATTGAAGACTGGAAGAGAGAATAACGAAATATCCAAGAGACAAAATTAAATTATAGATTGGATTTTATTCACTCTTTTTTTTTTTTTTTTATCGAAAATGACATATTTTAATCGTAAAAATACGGTTCTAACTTTTTCTTTTTTTTATAAATGCAAAAGCAAAAATTTTCCAACGAATTACGAAAATAAATATACCAGAAAACTGAGAATTGTGGAACAAATTATTTTATATTCTTTAAATAAGTTCACTTCCTCGAAATGAAAAGGATATAAAAAATGATACTCGATTCCTATCTTTACATTTCGTTGAAGAAACTTTCTATAGCACTCGTAGCATCAATGCCCTCATTTTTTTCACTGTTTACCTTAAGATTTATTACCCTTCTTTCAATAAAGTTATCAGTAGTTCGGGTTTATCAGCCCTAACTTGATACTTTGTGCTCTTGCTTTCCAGACACATTAAAGATAATCGGATGACTGCGATTTGCCTTTGACTGGAAGATGAATAATTGTTAAATTTGAAACTTGTCGTTACCTTTCCTCTTCTCTGAGTATTTCATTTTAATATATAACTTTAAATTGTTGATGTCTTTAGTTTTAGCATTAAGCTTTCGATTGTATTAATATAACATTTTTATAGCCATCACCTCTTGATTTAAAAAGAACAGGTATCTAAAACGGAATAAATCTATTTCTAATACCGTCGAAATCCCATTCCGTCGATCCAGTCGTTGATTTCCGCAAAAGCCGCTCTTTACTAATTTCTACACAACAAAAGAAATATGCTTACTAAAATTCAAGTCTGTTGGTGTAATGGTTCAAAAACGGGATTTTTAATCTATAACTCCCCCACAATCCCCTTTTTCTTAACCCATACGGAAATTTATTCCTTCCAAAGAAATAAAATGAATTAGACTTGGCGAAACCCTCCTGCTCACCACTGGTACGCAGCTAAGAGTCCTGGCCTATCTATACAGTGCAGGAGTTCCAGGGCTCATCTGACGGCCTTGGCGCGCCTTAGAAGCGGTCACCTGCGTAGTATGACTTTTGTGCAGGGGGTAAAGTCTTTCTTTACCTGTCCCTGCTCTCTCCATGCTTCTCCTGCTCATCTTCTAGACTGCTGGGGCATTTCCCAGCGACAGTTTTATGAAGAACAAGGCCTGGTGTGTGAGACTATTACGTGGAATGGTCAAATGGACTTGGTGTAGGCTTTCCTTCTCCAAGGGGATTGGAAACAACAACAACACAATCCCCTTTTAGGTCAATTTCTTCAAAAACCGTTCTAAAAGGACCTCTACATGCTTGCTAGATTTCAAGCCAGTAGGTCTAATAGTTCAAAAACCGGGAATTTTTTAAAACTAAAACACCTTAACCTCAGTCAATCTCTTTTGAAAGTCGATTTCCCCCAAAAGATGACACCAAATGCAGCATCGCAGGTATGAGAGGGCACGATTTTTCACTATTGGTTGCATATCATGGCATTTGCGACTTCACACATACAAACACATACTTTTCCTTAAGTAAAGGGGTTTTAGAAAAAAACTCACTCGAATATTTTTTAGAGGGAAAAATATGCTTACGACTTTTTTGAAATATCAACTAAGTTCTGTGCGAAATTTTGGAATGATACGATCAGTGGTGTGTATTTTTATAAGTTACAAAGAAATATTCATAAATTCAAATCTATATATATATATAAATGGTGCTTGTAATATGAAATCGCATCACTCCGACACCGTTCAACCGATGACTATGAAAATTGGCATGTATATGTATTTTTTTGTGGAGAAGGTTTTTGTGCTAACCTCTTTGTTTCAGCTCCGCACCAGGTGGCGCTACAGCATATCAACTTTTGCATCGTTTAATCAATCCCCAAGTTACCAACAGGGTCGCCAAAAATGATGTCGACTTGGCTCTATCGACAATATTTCGTTATTTTTCTATTGAATCGTCATTATAATGTAAGGAACGGTGTTACTTGCGATTGTTATAAATTTAATATAGAATAAGTACAGTAGAAAGTAAGATGAAGGAATTACACATCCAGATATAAATTATTTACTCTATCTTCAGCGTTCATTACACAGAATGTGTAACAATGTGTTACTTTTGCTGAGCAGAGATCAGCTTAGGAAGGTGTTTTTAAACATCGACCCACAAGAGAGTTACGGGGCGTTATAAATAATAAAAAAAATTTTATTAGCTGAGATCTATAGACTTAAAATTTAACAAATAAGCGTTTTATGTGGAACTGAGATATGCAAAAAGCCCTTTTTTTGTTTAACCCTCCAACTGCACAGCACGGATTTTTCCGCCCTACTAGAGAGGCTTCGAAAACGGACCACACTGAATTTTTCCTAAGGCCGGGGACTCACCAAAAATGAACCAAACAGATTTTTTCCCCTTCAAGTAATGTGTTCAAAACCGGTAAGGTCGTATTTTTCCGAATTCTTTTCCCCTTTAAAGGTTTACGATCTTGAAAGATAATTAGAGACGGTCGGGGAGACACAATGGGCATTGAGGGGAACTTTTATGGCTCACGGGGAGACCGGTTCCTTTAGCAATCGTAAAATCTCGGAAGAATTTCTTTAAACCCTAAAGTGTACGGAAATAAATTGCAAGTCAACGAGTTGAGAATTCTCAATTTTTTACTTTACCTTAAAATTCTCAAATGGAATTAAGTTTTTATAATGTATGTCTAAGTTTTTAAAAAATATCTGTAGTATTTAAATTCAAATTATATATTAAAACATTGAGGATAATTTACTGTTTCATTTTTCTTATTTTAATCAATACTTTCAGGGATTTTTTTTTAAAAATGATTATTTTGTTATGTGTCAAAAAAAAAAAAAAAAAAGGTTCAAAATTTAAAATCTTTTAAAATTTCGGACACTTCTAAACATGAATAATTTTTAAGCTTCTGTATTACATTATTTGCAAAAATTTATATGTATTGTTAAAAAAAACCCTATTTAAATCTTTTAGTTTTTCATAATTTTAAAGCCAGATATTCAGGGCATCTTACATAGAATCCCTTGTTTTGTATTGTTCAGATAACAAATTATATTTGAATTTTGAATGTCTGAACATTAATTTCATTCAAAGAGAACTTTAACTTCAAGTTTATATTTTTTAACTTGAATCTTCAAATAAAGAGTATTTAAAAGCATCTGGACAAATTTACAGTTAACATTTGCGCATATAAATAAATATAAAGATCCTTTTTAAATTCAAGTTAAAAAATATATATTTATGCATAATCCCGCATCATTCATGTTCCATTAGTGGTTGACTGAAGAAAAGGTTATTAAAATTTGGACATTTTTATAATCTTAACCATGCAAAACTAGGAATTTTGTATTAGCTCCACAAAAATTCTGCATTGAATTTCGAAAAAGATATTTATGCGTGTCTCACATACTCAGTTGAAAAACATATATTTACCATAAATACTAATAATTCTTTGGAATTTAAAATTATTTGGATATTTAAAATTATCATTAGATTAATTTTTTAATATATATATATATATTCGACTTCTAATATTTTTTCAAGTATTCCTTAAATTTCATATAATTTAATTAAGTGAGGGGATATTAAAGTCGCACTCTCTCTCTTCTCTACTCAACTACTTGAGGGCTTTTGGCGACGGACCTGTGGCCGGGGTATCAGGTGGTCAAGGTATCGAATCATGGTTGGCATGTCTCGAGTTCGAGCCCAGTGCCACAAAAGACCCGCCGTGTAGGGCAGCGATGCACGTTAAATCTATCGAGAGCTGAAATGTCCTCTCGTTGGTGTGGTGTGGTAGTTAGGAGAGGGGGTGCCAGCTCAGGTGTCGCCCTCGTCATTTGACCATTTTCAAAATTACGAGGTCCATCACTAAAAGCCCTCGTGTAGCTGAACAGTGCGACGTTAATATTCACTCACTTGGCGACGGACCTCGTAATTTTAAACCATGGTCAAGTGACGAGGATGACGCTTGAGCATCGCTCCCTTACACGGCGGATCTTCAGTGGTGCTGGGGTCGAACTCATGACACGTCAGCTACGAGTCCGTTACTTTGACCATTAGGCTACCGCGGCCTCACAATGTGGTTGAAAACTGCATGTTATGAGTAAAAATATGCTGAAACATTTGATGAACTTATAATAGATTTTTGCATAGAAGATAGATGTGTGATATACTAAAATGACAATATGTAAAAGTTATGAGAATATCGATGACAATTTTTGAAAAATTCAATTTAAGTTTCAGTTTGAAACTTATTCGTTTTTTTCGCATTTAATATTAAATAGTCGCGATAACAAATTAATAGTTTAACGCATTCATAGATTATAAAAAATAAAGGTATAAATGACATTGTTGGGAATAATATGTTTTTATAGTTTTGAATTCAGACTTCTTTGCAGGAGTGTAGACTATTAAAACTGATGTAGAAGTTAGAAAACTAATATTTAAAATATATGGAAAACAATATCTGCAATTCCCTGATCTTGATTGAGCAGAATATTATTTTTTCACTAGGGGCGATGGATAATTTTTGAACCATGGTATATGGAAAACACCTGAGCTGGCACCCCCCTTTTGGCAGGGAACGTTTCAACTCTCGACATTTAACGTTCGCTTTACACGGCGGGTAAGGAATATAAAAATAACCCGTGACAAAAAATAAGTCATGGTAAAAGCGGCCGTCTGCAATTTGAGCTTGACGAGCAGATTTTTAGTAGTAAGCAGAGTAAGCATAAGGTAGGAACTTAGTTTAAACAACCAGGCCTCTGCAGTTTTGGCAGGTAATGAACTCCCATTTGTTGCTTTCAGTAAGGAATATAAAAATAACAAATACAAAAATAAGTCATGTAAAATTTTATATATTTTAATAACAATGAATTGTGAACTTAATTTCCAATTCATTGTCACGAGTTGGCAGTAACTACGGTACTCTATCGACGTACTTCTTATATATATATATATATATATATATATATATATATATATATATATAAAAGAAGTACGGTTGATAGAGTACCAATAATTTTAACGCAATTTTATATTTCGTTCTCGTAAACTTTACTCCTTTTAAAACATGTATTGACAAAATACTCTCCTTTTGTATATTTATAAAATTTTAAAAATATAATGGTTATCTTACCCAACATTTTAAATCAGGGGCGGCAACTGTGTAGCTAAGACGTGCCAAACCAATCTGTCAGTATCATTCAGCGTGCCACATTGTAGGAAATTTTTGAAATCCTTCGATTCTTACGGTAATATTTGCAGATTTAAAGAATAGAGGTAAATAATTTAGATTTACAGTTTTATTTTTATATTAATTATGGATCAATAAAATACATTTATTAACATAAAAATAAACAATATAAAATGTTACTATTTCTTCAACAAAGATAAAAAAAAATTAAAAATGTATGTTTCCAACATATTTACTTAAATAAGAAATAGACAAAGTGAAACATAAATGATTCCCTTCATTACAGTTAAATAAAAATTGTAATGCGAATTAACTCTTTCACGACTCTTCTTTCATATCGCAAAACCAGGGGTATAATGCGTGACACGATTCTGAGCATTCAGTTGTTAAACAATTTTTTTGCGGAGTCGAAATATTTTTCATATTAGGAAAGATTTTTTACTTTGATATGCCGAATCATAAGTGGGAAGCAGAGTACACGCAATTTTCTTTTTTCAACAATTAAATCCCCTAGCAATAACACTCAATTATTTACAAAATAGCTGTAAATTTATCCTTAGAATTATCTTTCAGATTATTTTGTAGTTCCATAAATGTCCATAACTCAGAAGATGTTTGTCAAATAAGGTCTATTATCAACTTCCATCCACTCAAGAATTGACAAATTTGTAGAGTAGTGCTGAGTGCCACTAAGAATTGTACCACGTGCCACAGGTCCATAGATTGCCGACACGTTTTAAATGTTCTTATTAACTAACCATCTCCTATTCAAACACAATTTATATGATAAAATAGGGTTTTCATTCATTTTGTAGGGAATTGCATTAGATTCAACCATAAGTAATTTTGTGTATCAAAAAAATTACGTTGTTTCGGGGATCCCCTTAGAGCAAAACGAAAGGAATTTGACATAATTATTGTAAGTTTCTCTAAAAGGGGAAACGTTCACTTTCAAAATACACTGCGTAAAGTGGTTTTAGGTGTACGAAGTTATATTCACTATTATTCCTAAAATAAATTTTGATATTTTGGTTTTTCGTTAAGTTTTGAAGTTATTTCTTCAAATATACTTCTCCATTACATTTCTTTCAAACTTGCTATTTTCTTTTGCGGCCACGGTATCCTGATGGTCATGGTTATGAACTCGTGTCCAGTGTTCGAGCCCTGGTACCACAAAAGTTTAGCGTTGAAGAGGAGCTGATGCACGTTAAACATGTCGAGGTCAAAAGTCCTCACGTTGGTGTGATGTGGAAGTTTGGAAGGGGAGTTATCAGCTCAGGTATCGTCCTCGTCACTTAACCGCGGTTCAAAATTACGTAGTCGCTCGTCAGTAGCCACCGTGTTGACTTAGAATGCAATATAAACCCTTGACGTGTGCACTTGAGTTAATTCGAGTACGCTAAACAGTTCCAAATATGCACATTAGATATAATTATAGACATGTATGTGTCTTTCTCATACTTCTTTGATATTTTTTGCTATTTATACCTGTTAAAATTATTTTTTATAAAAGGTTTTTTGTAACTAATTGTAAATTGAATAAAACCTTTTCTTACAACTATATGTATTTGAGGATGAAATCTGATTTACTTTATTCAGGAAATTTTTAGTAAATTTCATTTTCTTAGTCAACTTATTTCTTTTAAAACATGCATATTTATGTATTATATAATTAAATTTCTAACTATCTAAAATTATGTCTGGCTTTTTTCTTCATTAAAATCTTTCAGGATTTTACAAATTATCTTGCCATTATTTATTATGTACTTAATAAGGAAAAATATATCTAAATATAAATAATTTCTGTCCTAATAAACATATAATTGTTTTTAGCTACAGTTTGGAAAATGCATTGAAATTTGTATCGGGACAGGATTTTAACATATTATGAATGTGTTTTTTACTGCCACTATGTTATATATTTATCTTTCATTCTTTTTACAATATGAGTAGAAGTCGTAAACAGTTTGTCACAGTAAAATTAATTTTTGTTTTATATTCAAATTATACTATTATATTGATTCTGAAAATAATAGGTTAGTTTGACAAGCCATTATTTCACAATTTTAAAGCATTGAACAGTTTTGAAATTTTTAAAACTTTTCTAAAATGTTAAATTATTAAAAATATTTAATTATTGTAAGTGATTAATATTTCTTAGATTATTGAAACAAAAAAAGTATAAAATTTAAAATATATCTCTTTGTTGAATTTTAATAATTATTTTTATGGCTAAACCTGGAAAAAACCCAACTTTTTTTTAAATATTAACATTAAGATATTTTTAAAAAATAACTAGAGCTCTCATACCTAAATCCATATGAACTGTTATAGAACATATGTAAGGGAACATTTACAAGATATTTCAAGACTCTATCTTGAACAGGAAAAACGCCTTAGGGATTAGAAAACACTCTCATCTTCAAAATTAAAAATCTGAGAAAACATATTTAAAATTTGTAATGGCATAAAAAATTCCATTGCCTGTAAAGCTTTAATTTTTCAATCTGTTACTATCCAACTTATGCTCTACATGAAAATTCTACTTGAAATAAATATGACTGAAATATCTTTTTTAATTCAAAATATTCTAAGACATAACATTGATAACAACTGTTAATTTGATCAATTATTCACTTTTATCAGAACCTTATATATTCACAAGAGTTTTAAATGCAAAATATTTATATAGAAATTAGTAGTTATACAAACGTAATCCAGAAATCACCAAGTTTGTAAACAATATCTATTTTTTTCTCAGTTCCCCATCGTGGCAGTTAAGCAAGTTTAAGTTTTTTGTTGCATGACTTTAAAATACTGCAGTGTAGTACTACAATAGATTTATTATAATGTAGTTTGTGGTACATCAGGGAAATATTTAGTTCATTCTGCAACATTTGTATTCTGTAGTCTAATTGTAATATTACCTGAAAAAGCTGCATTTTAGATTTACCATTTTCAGTCATATTCCATCCCTTTCAAGTATTATTTATCACAGTAGCCTGCGTACATTTTGGTCATGGCATTTTCAAAAGGAAAAAAAAATAATGAAAACAAAGTAAAGAGCTTTTAAATTATATAAACTATGTGTCAAAAAATATATTGGTCTTTAAATCAATCTTAATTAAGTAAATGTGAGAAAACTCAAAAACTTAAAAACATGAGCAAACAGAAATGATTTTAGAAACTAAAATTGTAGTTAATTGCCGTTTCACACGAAATATTGGATTGTGTTAAAAATATTTTTAATTAATTCAATCTAGGAATGCAAAAATGCTTTAAAATGAAACCGAATTTAAAATCAAAACTCAGAAAATTAAAATTTCTTAAAACCTAATTGGTTTTTAGATCAGAAATTGAGCAATTTTTCCAAATATATGAAATATATATTTGCAATAAATTGGGTGAACTTTCTGTTGGCCGTGAAGTGTAGAAAATGTCCATTTCACAATCCTCGCCCTAGGCCACAGCTGTGAATGAGAAACCTCCCGTTTCGAAGAACACAGAGACCGAAAAGCAATAAAATCTTCCCCTGCAAAACCAATTCAGGACCTCCTGCGGCTTTAACAGGGGAAGGCATTAAACTGCCGTGCATTTTTGAAGCAGTTCGCGAAATTTATCGGAACATTTTTTTAGCTAGCTTTGAAAAAGTAGATCGCTTTCGAAGTGAAATTCAATTAGCGGGTCATCCAGTCAGAGGGTTAATTTGCTATTCACGTAAAATTAATTCATTAAAAACTTCTTTATCCTTTAATTTGAATTGTTTAATTTTTTAAATTCACTCGTGTGAAGAACGGGTATACCAGCTAGTTATATATAAGATAACTCATTACATTTTCTTTTTTTTCTCCTTATGGGAAAAATAAAGGGTTGCGTTTTCTTTGTTAAGGTTACAGGTTCTTATTTCTGAAATGGTACATCTAAAACCGACTTCATTTAATATTAAGGAATAGAGCATATTTTACAGATTGTGAAATACTCCAAGATTAAAATTATACATTGCCTTTATTGCCCTGTAAGGAACATAATGTTTTATAATACTAATTATTTTCTGGTCCAATCGCAACACACCCAGACTCTAATATATTTTTCTTGTATAAAATATGTTCTAAACTTTGTCTTCTTTATACTAAATCGATGCTTAACTTAATATTTTAAGATATAAAACGACGCATTTATTATGTATTTTAAATTTTACAAAAAAAAAACTATTATATACATCTTAATTAATCAAGTTTATTTTAATATTGACATATTTCTTAGCCTCGAAACATGTTCCCAGTTGAAACCTACTCCGAGACAAAGGCGCAAACAAGAATAAAATACTGTGGGTAACATGAATGGTTATTTTTTTGTTAGCTACAGTGTAAGCTCGGGAAATTTCGGAATATTTGTTGTTTTCGTGTCAAATAATTTCCTTAACATAATGTTGTGATTAGGCAGTCAGAAATGTGTAACAAATTTTTTTCTCTCGGTACGTATAAAAAATTGATATCTCGTTTGAAGAATATAGGTATTTTGATTCAAAAATCTAGGTTCATCTTAAAAGAGGTTTTTTTCTAAATATCTTTTCAAGTTCCTTATTCGCGAATAGAATCTGGTAAATAAATTGACCGACATTTTATAGGTATGGTGGGAAAGAATTTGATGATTAAGTAGAAAAGTACTTATTTAAATCGACAAGAAATACTTATTTTGTGCCAATAATGTGATATAAGTATTTGTAAATAAATTAAAATTCATTTGAATATTATATTAATATGCGTTTCTCTCTCTCTCTCTCTCTCTCTCTCTCTATATATATATATATATACACACTCATGTCCATAAATTAAGGATAATTTAGACTCACACAGAAATTGAATTCTAAAATAAAAATTTCACCTGTAGAATTATCACACACATCTTGAAGAAGAATATGCAAATTACAGGAAACCACCAGATGGCGCGGATAGTACGTCACAATGGCGAGAGTGTAAGAGAGGGGTATATAAGGAATGGTGGCAAAGAAGTAAAATTGTTCACAAGCGCTTTAAAAGCCTATCAGTGCAATAACCGCATAGTTATAACACAAAGGAAGCATTTGGATGATTTTTTACGTGGTAGAATTATTGGACGACAGGAATGTGGACGTACCCAGCTGGAAGTATCCGAGGAACTTGGAATCGCCCAGAGTGTCATCTCTAGGCTTTGGCAACGATTCCAAGGTGATGGCAATGTGAGTAGATGTTACAGCACAGGTCGCCCCCGAGTTACAATGCCGAATGAGGACCGGTATATTTGGCAGTTACTGCCAAAAGAAACAGATGGAGCACAGCTTCATACCTGTCTCGTCAGCTCTCTTCAGCTACCGGTACGACAGTTTCAAGGCAGACCGTGTACAGACGCTTAGGGCAGATTGGTCTATATGCTCGTAGGCCTGTCAGATGTGTTCCAATTACCGCAACTCACTGTCGCCTGCGATTAACCTGGAGTAGAGCGCATGCATTGTGGACACCACAACAGTGGTCTTGTGTGATGTTTTCTGACGAGTACAGGTTTAGTTTGCAGTCTGATTCTCGCCGGACATTAATATGGAGAGCGCCAGGTACTCGTTACCACCAAGAGAACACCATTGAACGACACCGTTACGATGGTGCAGGATGGCTCGTTTGGGGAGGAATTATTCTTGGTTCCAGAACTGACCTGCATGTTCAGAGTGTAACGATGACGGACCACATCTATCGGGATGTCATTCTGGAACAACATGCACGTTTGTTTCGGGCGCCATGGGTGCTGAATTTCTGTTTATGGATGACAACGCACGTCCTCACCGTGCAAACATTGTAGACGAATGCCTTCAATCGGAGGATATCACCCGTATGGATTGACCAGCATACTTACCGGACTTGAATCCAATAGAGCATGCTTGGACGACGAAGTGCAGCCCGTCAACCCCCTCCCACCTGTCTACCGGAAGTTCGGAGGGCATTGCTTGATGAGTGGTGTAATATTCCCCAAGATCAGATTGATAATTTGATACTCAGCATGCTTAAGCGTTGTAAGGCCTGTATTACATCGTCCGGGAGACATACTCCGTATTAACCATCATACTAACCATGTTATACTGTTTTTTGTAAATAGATTCTTCTTTGAAATTTGCTCCAGGGAGTAAAAATCGTAGTTTTTATTAATTATGTCAAACATATAGCATCTTTTTTGCTCTTTACCTTTTGTTTAATAAATAGACTTTACAAATAAGTCAAATTTGTTTTGCTTCTCTCTCTTTCTTTGCCTGAACTTCATTATCCTTAATTTATGGACATGAGTGTATATATATATATATAATCTATATCATATGATTTCATTGCAAATGATTATAAATAATTTTGATAAGAACAAAAGATTGTCGGCAAATTTTTTACTATAATGTTTTGTCTGACGATATCTATAGAAATTCAGCATTAAATCTATTACCTTTATTGAGGCTAGTGAAATATATTTAATGCAATAATATGACATAAATGGAATAATAGAAAGTATGTACGTAATAATAAGTGACCTATTCTGCTCATTATGCACGTATTTCGCGCTCATTTCACCATGGAGTGACATTAGAAACTTCACGAGTGAATAGTCTAGAGATCTTCTTTAACCTTTTTATAAATAGACACTACAATGTATGTTCTCTTCCGGAGAGTGAAAACTGTGTCAATGTCTTGCCACAGAATTTATTTACCTGCAGCAAGTGTGCGCAATTGCGATTTGAATGTTGAAGTTATAATATTTGGAGTTATAATATACATTATGTTTTTTTTTCTTTTTATCTTATTAATGTATCCGACTACGTTCGGAACCGTGATTTTAAAAAGGCGCATTATTGAATAATTTTCATGATATTTAGTGTCACTTAGATTAGAATACATGTATAAAACTGTTTTAAGGATATTTTGAGAAAAAAAAATGATTTAAATACAATATTTCGGCAAAAAATTAACTCGCAATAACCTTTTTTTCAAAATGTTCCCCTTTCGTGAAAAATGCTTCTATTATAATATTTTGACTGTATATAGCTCAGACCTCTCTACAGAGACTCAACTATGATGTTTGAAAAATTCACATTATTTTCAGAGTTACAACCATTTGAAATATATATCGGAGTTTTTTTCTTAAAATTGCTCCCCTCTGTTGTCGTAAACATGGATAAACCCACTTCCAATTTATATATTTCAAAAATTCTAGTTGAGCCTCTGTATAGAGATCTGAGCTATATACAGGCAAAATATTACTATAATAGAAGCATTTTTCACAAAAGGAGAATATTTTGAAAATGGGTCATTCTATGTTCATTTTTTGTCAAAATGTTGTACTTAAATAATATTTTATTGTAATACTATTCTTAAAACAATTTTATATACATTTTCTAATCTAAGTGACACTAAATATCATAAATTTTATCCATTTATACGCTTTTGCAAAACCACGTAGTCGTATACCTTAAATCTATTTGCGTAATACTCTGCAAAACTCATCTCTTATACGAAGAATTTTTTGTGAAATCTTTCTGTAATTTAAATAAAGGTTGGCACTCGTGGCACTCTTCCGAGTGCTGGAGTGGTGGTCTTTCCGGGAAGCTGATCTTGTAGCTCTAATGAACCCGAACTCTCTTAGGTGAAAAAAAAATGTCTCAAACGGTAACGTAACAAAGGAAGACCTAATAGAATTCATATTTAAAGTATAAAGAAAAATATTTTAAAAAGAAATTTTCTTAATTACCGAATTTTTACGATTTCTATAAATAGTTGTCTTGCCATTTAAATTTTAAAAATATTTGGAATAAATTTTACTCTTAAATATTAAAATTTTAACAGGTTTCGGTAACATAAACTCAATTTTACATTTAATCAATTATTAAAATATGCAGTTTTAAAAGTCAAAAAAATATAATAAAATCCCTTAAATACATCTGCTAGTTTTTATAATAATTAACTCTTTTACTAATTTATGTATTTTTTAAATAAACTCAAAACTTTACTCCTGTCTAAATTCTTAAAATATGATAAGATATTAATTTTTAAAAACGGAATTCTCAAAACCACTGAAACTAAAGAAGGCACTATGTAGCTCATCGGCTGGTAAGTGAGAGATACCTATTTTCAAGCGATTATATGAAGCATAAGTAGATTCAAAAACTTATTGTAAAGGTATGTAATTAGTTCTATGAGAAAAAGTTAAAATAAAATAAAACAATAGCAGTTCCGTGCAAAATTTGCTTGAAATGAAAAATGTCAACCAGATGTTTACGTGTAAAAAACATACCGTTTGGCTCTTCTTTCTTTTAAAATTTATCACTGAGATACAAGTATAATTTTTTTTTAAAAAAAATTTACTGCTGAGAATTCTAGAAAATTATTTTTAGGAAAGACTGTAAGGAAAGGAAAGTTCTGATGTTATATTTTCTTCAAAAATAACTTTTACTGAGAGAATATTTCATTACAATTTAATCTTGTAAAAACTCGACTAAGATGAATTAATCTAAGATTATTTTAGCGAAAATCTTTGACTGAGTTGAACCTAGATTTTAATTTATCTGACATCCTTTTACTACAGCTATTAAATGTTATCTTAGGAATGTCTCCAAAATATTATCTATGAAGTCAACTTTTAAGACTCGTTTATTTCATTTAACAAGCTAAACATTAATGTTTTGGTCTTTTCTTAAGTGCCTGAATAGTTTATTTAAACTATGAAGCTTTCACTTATGCAATATTATTTTATGTACTGCTCATTTTTTCCTCTTCAGACATATTACAAATTAAGGACATTTCACAAGTGCAGAAAGATATGCAACTTGCAGCACTGTGTTGCTCTTAAACTTCTAATATAATTGCAACAACATATTCTTTGGTTTTGCTCTTTGCCATTATGATACTAGCCAATTAAGTGTTCCAAATTTTTTTAAAAAAAAAAAGATTCTTGTCAAATTTATTCAATTTTTTTCGGGTTTAATACCCGTATGTTTATTTGCTTTCACGCCATATGTCCGGGGCCCAAACTCCGGGCTGGGCAAGGTTGACTCAGCCTTTCAGCCGATTCAGTGGGTCGATAAATGATTACCCAGCTTGCTTGGGCACCAAACACTGGGGGTTTCGTGTCAGAATGACCACCTGACCGGAACATTTACTCATGCACCTCAGCGCCCAAGTTCTCGAAAATTGAGAAGGGTACAATAGACCTTGACCTTCCGATGAACTGATGCGCCAATGAGTTTAGTATAGCAATATGTTTACATGCAATGTTAGAACTGAATCAGTTTATATATTTTCTTTTCAAAGAAATCACAAATTGTATTTAAATCAACTGTAAAATAGCAAAAATAACGAATCAACTACTGTATACTGTACTATCTTGAACGAAAATGAACAAATTTCTATTATAAAGATTAATCTCTTAGTAAATTCTGTTTGATTATAATTGCTCTCAAGAAATTATAAATATTAAATGAACTTTTATAAAGATGAAATTATATATAGTGCACACACACGTTAAATAAAATTATATATATTAGATCATGATATATTTGGTTAATTCCTCCAAAATACAAAAGTTATGAAACATCATTATTGAATTCATTCTGGTTATACTATGTATAAATATATAAATCTTTTGATGATAGAAAAAATGACAATATTCACTATACCAACAAGAGTATTTGTGATCAGGAAAAAAGGACATTTTTTTTATAGTTTAATAACACTATATTTCCGGCCACAGTATTTATTTACTATTTGAACGACCATAGACATGACCTTTATGGCCGATGATCTCTAAATCGAGTTTTAGTATTGAAACCATTGTGCGAAATAATCGAGGCTGTTGTATATTAAGTGAAACCGAATCTCACAAGTCCTCACGTGGTATGAAATTTAAGTAAGAAGGAACTAGCTCAAATATCCTGGTCATTGGTACAAAATTATGAATTTTGTCACCAAAAATCTTTGCATTACCTTTAGAGTGCCATGAATTCCAAATACCGAGCATTAATTTTCATTTTATATCGTTTAAAATATAATAGAATTCTTTAAATCATCCATAAATAAGATGGAGCGTTTATATATTTTAGGATCCTGTAGATACTCTGAAATTATTAAAAACTAATTTAAAATATTAGGATGTGTGTTAAAGTAATATAATTAAATTTATTTTAGAAAGATTTTTAAAAAGAATTACTTAGAATCTTAACAAGTACGGGAGTAAAAAGTAAACTACTCAGAACATTTTAAAGTTAGACTTATTTTATCATTGAAAAATTTAATGCCCAAAGGGATTTGTAAGCACACACTCAGCTATTTTAATAAAATGTTTTAAATTGAATTAGATAACTTAGAGTAATTAATCACCAAAAATGTGTAGATGATGTATCAGTTAAAAATTTAAAGTCCTGCGGAAAATACCGTTTTTATGAATTCAAAACAATTAAAAAATTACAAATGTTGACTCAAACAAATATAGAAACTCATATGTTAGCTGTGTAATAGCAAAAAGGGACAATGAATTCGATATTTTTTTTTATAATATATATATCTATTTTTAAATATGAATTTCTATAACTTTCTGCTTAAAACCAAGTCCTTGTATTAAAATATAAGATATCAATGTAACGAATAATTTTTTAAATTTCATAAAATAAGTAAACAAAGTATATTTTCGTATTTTTCATTTTGTTTATTTGTTACTAAAAATGGATTTTGACTATTTAATCTAACCTAGATTTGGAGATTTCTTTGTGTTTTAAAACATGAAATTTTTATTGAGATTTGAAACAAAATTAAAAAAAAAATCTGTAAAGGTATTTAAAAAGTCTTCTTAAAATTATTCTTATCTATAAAACAGAGTTATTATTTTAAGAGCTAAACAATTTTTTTGAATTAAAACATAATACTTTAGTCAAAATTTTGAGTTATTTTAAGTTATTTTCGTATACGATTTTGATTTCGATATATACGAGGGTCGATCTGAAGTTTTTGAGATACTCCTAGGTTTTTAAAGTTATACTTACAAAATTTTAGGAGTGTTTAAAGTAGTGTCTTCCAGCATCAATGCACTTTTGTAAACGAATTTTCCACTGATTATGATGCCTCAAACCATTCATCTTTTGGAATTGATGGAAAAAATGCATTTATAGCCAAATAAATATCTTCTGAATGAATGAAAATGACGTCCTCGTAAGTTATTTTTTAGATTAAAAAATAGCCAAAGGTTATATATATATATATATATATATATATATATATATATATACTAGCCGTTACCCACCCGCTTCACTGGGTATTTCACGATGTTGTATATATGTTTACTGTTTACATATATATTAATTATTGATATCTAGCATTAAGAATTCGATTGTATTGAAAAATATATTTATAGCTGTTACACTCTCGCCCTTGATATAAAAAGAACATAAATTATAATATCTAATTTCTATTTATATCTAAAATAGAAGGAGAAATATTTTTTTCGCTCACTCAACCAAATAATCAGGTGGATTTCCACCAAAGCAACTTTCAGTGGATCTCTACTCCATAAAATAAACATGCGTGCTAAATTTCAAGTTTAAATCTAACTGAGCAAAAACGGAATTTTTATCATCAATACCTCGTTGACAGCATTCTTAGCGGATTCCAATTCAACAAAAAAGAAGCATGCAAACCAAATTTTATTATTATAGTCTTAGCAGTTCAAAAACGGGAATTTTGTTTATCAATACGCCCCAATAACTCTCCCCGCTTCCCCCTGGAGTTGATTTCCGTAAAATCCATTCTTAGTGGAACTCTATTCAACAAAATAAAAGTGCTCAACAAATTTCAAGTAAATGAGTTAAATTGAAAAATAGGAATTTTTCTATAACACGCCTTAATCCCTCGCAATCCCACTCCTTTGGGGGTCCGTTTTCGCAAAAATTTTTGTAAAAGGAACCTTATTCCATGAACGGAACATACCTTCTAATTTTCAAGCAGGTGGTTCTATTAGTTGAAAAGCGGAAATATTTATCTATTACGCCCCTTAATCACCCTCAGTGACCCTTGGGGATCAATTTTCCCCAAAATTATTTTGTAGCGGATCTCTACACCATAAAGGAATTCGCTTACCAAATTTTTAGACTGTACGTCTAATAGTTAAAAAGGGAACTAATTATCTATAACGCCCCTTAAGCCCCCGCAACGCCAGTTAGGAAACAATTTTCACAAAACCCATCTTATGACAGATCTCTTCTCAGTGAATGGAATTTGCTTACTTAATTTCAAGATTTTACGTCTAATAGTTTAAAAAAGGAGTTAATTGCCTATATATATATATATATATATATATATATATATATATATATATATATATATATATATATATATATATATATATATATATATATATATATATATATATATATATATATATATATACTCCACTTAATTCTCCACAACGCCACTTGGGGTCGATTTTCAAAAAACCCATTTTGTAGCGGATCTGTACTCTATGAAAGGAATCCGCTTATATCAAATTTCAAGACTGTACGTCTAATAGTTTAAAAATGAAAATAATTATCTATAACGCCCCTTAAGTCCCCGCAACGCTACTTAGGAAACAATTTTCACAAAACCATTCTTATGATAGATCTCTACTCAGTGAATGGAATCTGCTTACTCAATTTCAAGATTTAACGTCTAATATTTTAAAAAAGGAGATAATTGCCTATAACGCCACTTAATTCTAGAGAAGCCACTTGTGGTCGATTTTCACAAAACCCATTTTGTAGCGGATCTGTACTCTATGAAGGGAATCCGCTTATCAAATTTAAAGACTGTACGTCTAATAGTTTAAAAATGGAAATAATTATCTATAACGCCCCTTAAGCCCCCGCAATGCCACTTAGGAAACGATATTCACAAAACCCATCTTATGGCAGATCTCAACTCAGTGAATGGAATCTGCTTACTCAATTTCACGTTTAATAGTTAAAAAGGAGGTAATTACCTATAACGCCCCTTAATTCTCCACAACGCCACTTGGGGTCGATTTTTACAAAACCCATTCTGTAGGAGATCTGTACTCTTTGAAAGGAATCCGCTTACCAAATTTCAAGACTTCATGTCCAATAGTTTAAAAATGGAAATAATTATCTATAATGCCCCTTAAGCCCCGCAACGTCACTTAGGAAACGATTTTCACAAAACCCATCTTATAGCGGATCTCTACTCAATGAATGGAATCAGCTTACTAAATTTCGAGATTTTACGTCTAATAGTTTAAAAAAGGGGTTAATTGCCTATAACGCCACTTAATTCTCTAACAACGCCACTTGGGAGTCGATTTTCACAAAACCCATTCTGTAGAGGATCTGTACTCTATGAAAGGAATCCGCTTACCACATTTCAAGACTGTACGTCTAATAGGTTAAAAATGGAAATAATTATGTATAACGCCCCTTAAGCACCCTCAACGCCCCTTGGAGGTCGATTTTCGTAAAAATCATTATGTAGGGAATCTCTACTTTTTGAAAGAAATCTGTGTACCAAGTTTCACGACTGTACATCTAATAGTTTCGTAATGGAAATAATTATCTATAACGCCTCTTAAACCCCCGTAACGCCCCTTGGGGTTCGAACTTTGCAAATTCCGTTCTTAGCTGACGTCTACTCCATGAAGGGAACCTACCTACCAAATTTCAAGTCTGTAGGTTTTGTAGTTCCGGAGATATCGTGATTAGTCAGTGAGTCAATGAGTGAGTGAGTC
The DNA here is from genome assembly GCA_019973935.1 of Trichonephila clavipes. Taxonomy (NCBI): domain Eukaryota; kingdom Metazoa; phylum Arthropoda; class Arachnida; order Araneae; family Nephilidae; genus Trichonephila; species Trichonephila clavipes. The sequence goes on along the minus strand of BMAU01003676.1, from coordinate 395,334 downwards.
GCCTTTTCTCCTTTATATATATATATATATATAAATATATATATATATATATATATATATATAATCCAATATAAAAATTGTTTCAATATATAATCATATACATATACAATACAAAACACATATATATATATGAATATAAAATATAAAACACTATAATATCATATAATATAAATATAATGTATCATTTTCAAATAAATATATAAAATTATAAAATAAAATAAAATATATATAAAATATATATATATATATTATATATATATATATATATATATATATATATATATATATAATATAAAAAAATATATATATAATCATATATATATATATATATATATATATAAATATATAAATATATATACATATATATATATATATATATATATATATATATATATATATATATATATATATATATATATATAGCTAGATTCGGAGAATAAGATGGATGTTCTATCACTTTAATTTGTTTTTGCTTAAGAAACTCAACTGTGTCAATCCGGCTGTATGGGAAGTTGCATTGTCACGGTGAAGCATTAGTCCCCTAACATTAACTTCTTGTAGAATTTCTGGAAGGCATTTAGTGGTATACCAGTATGCTGTTACTGTGTTCTGTCCTTCCAACTTGATAGCTTTGACCAATCCCGTACTTCTGAAGAAAACGGCATGCATTACTTTTTTCATTACTCGTTATCTATGTTTTTTACCCATATTTTGCTTCCTTGACGTGTTGGAACGTCAAAAAAAAAAAAAAAAAAAAAAAACGGTACGTACGTTTCATCACCCGTTACAATTTTAGAAATAATGCAGTGGCCACCATCATTTAGCAATTTAAGGGTTTCTTTACTGATTCTGACGCGCTTCCCTTTTTGCTGCTCAGTTAGATTATGGGGAACCCAACGGCAAACTACTTTTTTTCATATGAAATTCTTCATGAATAATTTTGTGTATTGCAGCGGATCCAATGTTATGTTCCTTCTGTATCATTTGGTAGGTATAGCGATTATCATCCATTAACATTTTTCGTATGGTAAACACATTATCTGGGATTACTACCGACCGCGGCCTTCCTGTTCATCCTGAAGAGAATTCCGACCACTGAAAAATTCTTTAAACAATCTGAATACAGTAGCACGACATGGAGATTCATCACCAAATGCTAATTACAGCCGTTACAAGCAATCCTCTTAAGTTAATCCAGCTTTAAAATCATAGAAAATCATAGCACGATAATCTTCTCGCGTCAACTCCCTTTTTTCTTCTGTCTAGAATATTTTTTATGCTAAACAAGTTGTAGTAAGTCAGTAAAAAGTCATCCGCTGTGTTAAAAAACTTTGTGTTTTCAAAATAAACCGTTAATTTTTTTTTTACTTCTTGTCTGCGCGTGTCTCAAAAATTTCAGAGTTACCCTCGTATGTAGTAAAAACATGAAATGCATCTAAAAATATGAAAAATTAAAGGACGAGAGGAAAAATACAAAAATTCCACAAAATAAACATGTGAAAGGAGAAAAGAAGTTTTCAAAGAAAAAAAAATTAAAAATCTAGCCTAGCTAGTCAAAAAAGAATTTCAGACTTAGGATCAAATAAGTGGGGTTTAACTAGTTTGAAGACACAGACCTTCCCACTTTGCGACTCGATAAGTTAATAAGAAAAATCCAAACGGTAAAGGTGTACAATCTGCTAAAACTTCCAAAAAATAAAATGATTGAAAAGTTAACTAATTTTAAGTGTTCAAAATATTGATAGATTTTTAAAGCAAGTATTTTCTAAAAATTCTCACAGCTTATTTCAAACATACGAAAAATCTCAAAATTATTGTAAAGCCATTGTATATATATTTATATATGTATATATATATATATAATATCTATATATATATATATATATATATATATACAATATATATAATATATATATAATATATATATATATATATATAATATATATATAATATATATATAATATATATATAATATATATATATATATATATATATATATATATATATATATATATATATTTATATATACCAGGTGTCCACAATTAAACGACCCTACTTCAAAATTGTCTACAGACGAAACTATTGTTCAGAAAGTTGTAAAATGTTGTGTACGACATAAAGAAGGGATGGGAATTTGTTTGAGCGAATAAAATAATTAGTTCAAAATTTCACCACTAGAGGGCATTTTTAATGGAGATCATATTTAGCATACATTTATAACAGTTAACAAATTTTGTTGCAACAATAAATACTCAACATGATGACCATCGTTTTCAGCTACTATTTGAAATCTTAAGATAGCATGTTCCACCGTTGACCGCAATGTGTTCTAAGCAATGTTAAGAACATGTCGTGAAACACTGTCTTTGAGATTGGGTAAAGTTTTTGGTTGATCACCACTTACCAGCTGTTTTAAATGGCCCCAAAGCCAAAAATCGCATGGATTGAGGTCAGGCGATCGGGGAGGTCACAAATGACTAAATTGGCGGCTGAAAACACGTTTTTCTGTGAAGTGATGTTTGAGAACGTCCTTAACACAACGTGTAATGTGTGGAGGAGCTCCATCTTGCATAAAAATTATGCGTGAAAGGCACTGACGTGCTTGCAGATCTGGAATAATTTTATTCCGTAATAACGATGCATATCGCTGTCCAGTGATAGAACATGTTACTCGACCTCCAGCACCTAATTCCTCGAAAAAATACGGGCCAAGAATAAAAGACGCGGAAAACCCACACCACACCGTTACTTTTGGTGAGTGTAGCGGAATTCGTAAGGTGGAATGCAGATTGTCTGTTTCCCAAATTCGGCAGTTGTGAGTATTCACCGAACTGTTTAACTGAAAGTGGGCTTCGTCTGTCCAGAGGATATTCCAAGGCCATTCCGGATCAAATTCCAAACGAGCAAGAAACTGCAGTGAGAACAGATGTCGAGTCTCGAAATCATGTGGAAGCAATTCCTGCACAAATTGAAGCTTGTATGAACAGTAACGGAGGATGTTTCGCATGATCTTCTGGACAGTTGAACGAGGCAGATCCAATGCTTCTGCCACACGACGAACACTTGTACTAGCCAGCACGTTGGATGATTTGTCCCCTTCCACCTGAAGTGCTACTTTCTCTATTGCTTCCGCAGAAACAGGTTTTTTTCCTCTTCCAGAACGAACATTCAACGATCCTGTTTCTTCAAATTTGGTTACCATCAATCGAAGATTTTTTGCAGTCAATGGACCTTTTCGCAACCCCTTTAATGTCCGAAATTTCCGTAGAGCAACTATTGCAGAATTATCGTTTTGATAGAATAACATCTAACAACGCTCGATCTGGTAAACATAATGACATTCTGATTAGCAATACCCAGCACAATGAAAATAAACTAATCTTCCATGAAAGTTTATTGCTTCTATAACAGTTGCTGTGTAACGTCGAAAAAATTTGCATATTTTCGTCTTCCTTCGTGTAAATCCTTTGATAATTAGTCATCGAAGAAGTTTAATTAAAATTTGCAGTTCATTTTAGAGATTGTGTTTTTTAATGAGTATCAGTTATTGTGTTACCGTGTCCTGTGGATGGCCTTCATTCAAAAGCGCCCTATAGTGGCGAAATTTTGAACTGATTTTTTTTATTCGCTCAAACAAATTCCCATCCATTCTTTATGTCGTACACAACATTTTACAACTTTCTGAACAATAGTTTCGTCTGTAGACAATTTTGAAGTAGGGGTCGTTTAATTGTGGACACCTGGTATATATATATATATATATATATATATATATATATATATATATATATATATATATATATATATATATATATATATACATATATATACACTGCTGGACAATTGCTAAGGACGGATCACAAATTGCCAAGTAGCATAACATTAAGCGAGACATGAGGCCTAGTAGGATAAAATATAGTTGCCACACTGTTCAGACATTAGAATAAAGAATATTTATTATTCTGGAAAGTACAAAAGCTGTGAAACATCTGAAAGAAAAAAAGATGTTCATTTGATCTGCGTACGGAGAGATGGAACAATGCATCTGAAAGTCCGCAGGCACCTTAAAGAAAGGTATCAGTACGGGATATGTCCACCGTGGAGTGTGATGCAACATTCTACACGTCGTGCCATACTTTACACAACATTATCCAGCAGCTGTGAGGCAATTTATCCCATTCCTCTGTGAGTGCACGGATGAGAGTGTTCTTGTTTGTCGGAGGATAGTTTCGACCAGCAACTTGCCTCCCCAAAGCATCCCACACATTTTCAATGGGGTTTAGATCTGGAGAACGCGCTGGCCGTACGAGACGTTGAATACCCTCGCTGTCTAGAAATCCTGAACAGCGAGTGTTCGATGACATGTTGCGTTGTCGTCCATAAAAACAAATTTATCACCGACAGCACCACGAAAAAGACGAACATGCGGAAGTAGAACTTCATCATAATGTATCGTTGGCTCGTCATAGTTCCATTCGCAACCACATGTAGGCGCGTGCGGCCATTGATCATGATGCCGGCCCACACCATGATACTGCATGTCGGATATCGGTCCTTTTCCTGGATATTTTCTGGACGATAAGCAGTACCACTCTCGCGCCAGATCAGTTGGCGTCTACAATCCGATGACAGACTGAACCTACTCTCATCTGAGAATAGTACGCATGCCCAGTCCTGTTTAGTCCAATTGTGATGCTCACGACACCATTGCAAACGGGCAGTACGGTGCTGTCTGGTCAATGGGACACACACAACAGGTCTGCGTGCGTATAGTCCTCCTCCCCCCTCAAACGTCTGGTAACAGTTTTTCGGGAGATCTGCTTTCCTGAGGCAGCAAGAAACTGATTTGCCACCTGCTGAGCTGTGGTGCGCCTGTTCCTTTTTTGCTGATATAGGACGATATATCTGTCTTCTGCAGGCGTTGTACTTCTAACACGACCTCCCCCGTGCCGTCTACTACACATTCCAGTAGTTTTAAATGACTTCCACAGCCGTGAAACAATGCTGTGAGCGATGTCGAACTCCCTGGCAACATCTGTTATTTTTCGCCCTTCTTCGATCTTTCCAATAATTCGGCCACGCATAAAATCATCTATATGTGATGTCGGGAAGACATGCCAAAAATTTTAAGTTCGTCTATTAAATCTTTCCTGTAAAACTTTGACTTGAAACAACAACTGTCTACACGCGTCAAAACCTTTAAAGCTCTTATGAATGCTATCACGGGATGAACAGACGTGGAATAAAAATTTGCATATACTCATACTTCTTACTAATATCCCGCACTTATTCTAATTTTCCACATTTTCCTTTCTTTCATTTTGTCGTTGCTATGGATGATAGTGTTATCCGTCCTTAGCAATTGTCCAGCAGTGTATATATATATAATATATATATATATATAAATATAATTTTTCAGCTGTTAAATTTTTATCCCTTCCCCCCTCTTTTTTTTACTTTTCTTTATTAAATCGAGCGCCATTTATAACGGAAAAACGTGCCATTTTAAATACAAAAGAATTGGTTTTTTTTTTCGATTTAATCTGGCAACAAATATGATATTCCCCCCACAAACATAATACCTTTTTCCAATTTACTTTTCTCATCTTCTAGTTGATCCTATCTGTGAAAATTTACATAAGAATGACAAGTCAATCTAATAATATCAGACATTTAACCGGTCTGAAACCATTTAATACGTTAAATTGCTTTGTGGTTTAGATTTTTATTTTCTTAGTTCCAAATCGAGATGAGATTCGAAGAAGCAGGTATTATAGTCTTTCTAAAAATGTGATCTTGCGCCATTGACACAAACTTGACCTCACGTTATATCGAATGCATAATCGAGAGGCTAAGAATTCATTATGGCTCCTTAAAAGGACTTGCAGATAGTGAATCAGAATTGTAGGTATATGCTTGTTATATGTTGATCGGGTGGAGTTGCTTTTTAAATGTCTCTGAACAAAATTTATAAATAAGCGAAGATTTACTCTGTCTCGTTTTCAAGTAGAGGTTGAGCGTGGGCTTAATGTATGCAAGTGAAAAATTATAATGTAAATTTTGAAAACGGAAGTATATTTGTGATGTGATGCAATATTTTTGTAATATGCGTATTAGGGTATATCTTGATGTTTTCTCTGTTGTTTTCTTATTTAGAAATATTTAATAACTTTTTGCATATACTCTAAATATTTTCTTATTTTTTGGAAAGTACGTATACATTATCATTGCTAGATTTCTTTATATTATGTATTGGATAATTAACTGTTAATACGGGAATATGGAAAAAAATTATGGGCTATGTTTCTAAAAGATATTTAAGTATTAGAAATTAATCCTTTAGGAAAGTATATGAGTGGAACTACTGGAGAATATACTAATTTTAAAATTATTAATTTTCGAGACTTTTTGTTGTTCACAAAGGAGTGAATAATTAGGGAAAAAATGCGTGACTTCGTTTAATAAGATGTGTATCATTTACTAATATAAAAATTGAAATAGCTTTATGCATAGGAATGTTATTTTGGTTTGACTAACGAAAGTTTTGAACCTGAAATGTGGTAAGTTTATATATGAAAATAATGGTAAATAAAATTTGAGGATTTTATATTCTGATTGAAATTGTGCAATGTCTGAAATCTCACTGCCATCGCTTTACTTTTTGCACAACACACTTCCAACTGTTTTGAATTTGTCTGTAAATATTGATTTTTTTTAAAAAATTAGTTTGTAGACTTTTTAGTTAAATTTCTTGAAATAATGTAAAAAATTATTATTATTGAGTAATTTTATTAATTAAAATAAATTCATGCTATATATAATTTCGTTTGACGAAAAAAAAAAGCACACTTTATTCTCAGTATTATATTATAGTTGGTACAAAAATAAAGTAATAAACATATATTGGACAGTAACTTGAATAGCTAATAGGATTATTTGTAAAATGTTAACCATTTACATTTTGAAGATCATTAAGTATGTCAGTTGTAATTCTTGAATATATTTTTATATATATTAAAAGAATAATAATTTATAATCTTTTAATGATTTTTAATGAAATGTCATCCTTGGACACAACTTGTTGTGTCCAAGGATGTCCAAGGTCCCTTTTAAATAAAAATAAAAATTCAATGCATGAAACGATTTTTGCCAAATCTTCCTCTGAAGGCAACTTATAGATCATAACTGAGATCCACTCGCATTCTTGCAATATAAGGGACACAGTTTTGACAGGAGACAGTAATATTTCGTTAGCCCACCCCGAAATTCGAACAATTTGGAATCCGACCAAAAATTCAAGTAAATTCAATATCGTATTCCAAATGGAAATCCAATAGAGGCCTGAAAAAAGGTTCGAAATGCGTTTGTAGCTCACCCGTCAAGATATGTAAGGAGGCGGATGTTCCTAGGGGGGGATATGAGTGAGATCAATGAGTGGCAAATTAGAGGGATAGAAACGGATTAGGGGATGAAACGAAAGGACGTACGTCGCCTTTTTCTTTTTTTGTTTCTTGGAGACCAGGCACAAGGCCTTTTGCCGTTTTCTCAATGTTATTAGAAATTTTAGTGGGGGAAAAAAACTCCTGTGTGTGTGTGTGATTTCCGCTGCTAATTTTGTGTCATTCTTTAATAATAACGTATTTATGTGATGTTACAATTAAAGGTGGTTCGCCTTCCAAACAATAATTTTCCCTTTCCTCTTTCAGCTTATTACAGGCCATCATCATTAATTTTGAAAGGAAATATATTTTATATGTTAAAAAAATATTAATTTTTATTTTTATATAAATATATGGTTATCTGTTAATATTTTGCCTCAAAATCCAATATATTTACTGTTGAAACCATTTTGAGTATTCAAGTTTCTATAGTATAGAAAGAATCCAACCCACTCCTTATTATTTTAAAAAGGAAAAGAATGTCAGAGAAATCGGAATAATTTGAAACTTGAAAGGAATTATGATATGGATTAAGTTTGGATACCGAGCTAACATTGTCCAGTAATTTTTACAAGAAATGATATCATGTTTTATTGATATATTCCATTATATATCTTTAATGAAAGTTCTTGAAATTCGCGTGAGTTTCATTTCATGGGCTGAAGATTCTATTTTATCTTTTTGGGTGATAGTGGAAAAATATGAATAAGCGTGTGATTCTTCTTTTTTTTTGTTTAACATTTATTTATTTTTTACGAAAAGAAGATATTAGTTGTATGAAATACTCGATGAAGTGTCTTTGGAGCTAAATCATATAGATCATATAGGGAGATTACCTGAGAGAAGAATCATTGCGCAACTTCTAGAAGAAAAAATATGAGTTAGTATCTTTATATAAGAAAGTCTGAATTGCTGCAATATAATAATGAACTATTTCATTTAGAGTAAGATGGTTCTTTGATGTTCGTATATATCGTATTTCCTAATATTCGAATATATGACTCCAGGATATACTTATGATGTTTCAGAAATAAGCCATTTTTGGTAAATCTGAAAGTTTCATTGGGCAAAAGCATTTATCTTATTCATCTTTTTGTTTTGCTATTGGACAAGCTTGTAAAATAAGGCATTTATATACAAAGTGTTTCATTGAAATAAACTTTTTATAATTTTTCTTATAATTTCTTTTAATTATTTTGGCATCATTATTCTTATCTTTAGCAAAAAGAAATATATTATTATTCCTAGGAACTATTGATTTATTAACCTCAATTTTTTTGTCAATTTATCGGATTAAGGGAAGAAAAAGAAAAAAATAATCTTTGCCATGCAATATATATAACTATATGTGATTTACAGTAAAATATAATTACATTTATAAGTACATATTTATGTTATTTTAAAAAGTTTAGAAAAATACCTAGTTGTTTTATTAAAGTAAAATAATATGACAGCTGTTCTCAATTCGTAATGTAAATATTGTAATTATTTTCTTTGCTGTTAAGAATAGGAATAAAAAAAATGGAGGATCCTTTCATTCTTGATTGTAATTGTAATTACATCTATAGTTATATATAACTATTAACTGTACTTATATTTGCTCCTTTTATGATTAGTTAATATTATTGCAATTCTAGTATGAGTTGCTGAGCTGTTTTCACAATTACATGTTTTACATCATTGTTTTTAACATTTTTGTTTTTAAAATATGGCCAATCAAATTATCAAGAATATCAAATTAAGATTTGGGATTTTATTTTTAATTTTCAAATTTTCTGAAAACATTATCATATTATTTTGCTCTAAATTTTATACAGCCTTTGTTTTTTACTTCTCAATTGTTTATTTACATCTAAACACATCATCATTTTTAATCATCCAGAAGTAATTACAAAACATCAAAAACAACTAATGACATTAATAAGTGGTAAGCATGCAGAAATAAAAAAAAATTCTCTTTTTCATTGGGAACAAAGCTAGCATTGTATGTTAAAATGAACCACCTGAGGTCAAACGCCGAACAAACTTCAAAACATTCATCTTGTAAGACAGAAAAAGAAAATGAATGCGGATTAGGTAAGGTAGAAGAGTATGCTTCCTCACGTTTTCATGACTTCAGGGGAATATTATTGTGAACTCCATAATAAGTGTTTTCCTTTTAAGGGAAAGAACATTAAATTACTTGCATTGAATAAATCATAGTTCGGTTTACAGAGTTCCGTACATGTGGTTCACCTCTTTCTCTGAAGTTGTTTTGTCTTACAAATCCTTTTTTTATAACACTTGTGGGAATTAAAAAAAATATTTTTGAACAAAGATTTGATTCACATCTTTTTTTAAAAAAAAATTTTAAGTAAAGGATTTTGTAGTAACTATAATAAATATTTAAAAACTTTAAAATTTTTTTGTTTCTGTGGCGATTATTTAAAATGACAAAATGTCCCTATCTTGGATATTGGAGCCAAGTATGTGGGCTTTCATTATTGCGATCAGAAAGAGGTTCAAATTTGTAAACTTTTGTTTGACGTTCTTTTGCATTTATGCTTTCAGTTACGGGTTGTACGAAAACATTTCCTTAAATTTAGTTTATTTTTTTAAAATTTTAGGTTTTATTCTAATATTTTCTCAAAATTATTAAAAAAAATTGCTGAAACATTAGCAGAATTCAAATAAGTGCTAATTTTAAGATCTTGCCCCTATTTATTTGCATGTCAAGGTCATAACAGCACGTAAAAAAATTAAATTTCTCTGTAAATGAAAATACAAGTTTTCATCATGGATTCATTTTTCTCCGATTTCATAGAATGTCATTGTAACGTAAGATTTTGGTTGTATAAACAATTAAACGAATGATCTATAAAATTACAATAATTACACATTTCTATAAACCTTGATATTTTAATTATTTAGTACAGGAAGCTGTTTTAAACATTGGAGTGCCTTAAAGTCAAAATAATAATAATTTTTGGAAATTTACCATAACAACTTGGATTATCTTCTGCTGATGTTGATATATTTTTTTAAATTTAAGAACTGGCAAGAAGTCGATATTTAAAACAAAATGATTTGCGTGAATAAACAGTCGATATTTAAAAAGTCAAAATGAAATACGTTTCAGTCTGGTATTTGGGCGAAGGGTTGACGATTCTTTCCCGAAAATAAAAATTCGAATGAATAAATCGATTCACAAAACAATCGAAGTCAAAAGATACTAAAAAATAACATTTACAATGTAATAATCCATTTTATGAAAAACAAGATACTATAATAAATGATCTCTTATTGGTAAAATCAAGGAATTTTTTAGTTCAGGCTATTCGACAATTACAATTATTTTTATTACCATATCAAAGTATCAGGTATAAAAGAAGACATTTATTTTCTAAATGTATTTGTTATATTAAAAAAAGTTTAGAAAATATTTAATATAGCTTATAGTTCTCAATGCTTAATATCTAAGCTTTTTAAAAACAACAGTCTGTCAAGTCTACTGGGATCTAAACGGTTTCTCTCATCACTTGCGATATTGCTGGCAATCGAAACAAGGTGTTCACAAGAATCAGATGATTCCATGATACTCATATACATCATGACTATTGAGTGAACGTGATGATAAACAGTTTTTTTTGTTCTTGCCAGTAAAGTATAGGACTATACTTCAGGTGCACAACTGCCTACGATAAATAGTGTTTAAATTCTGCGTTTAAGCCCTGACTTTTCAGTGCATTCAACTAATTTTAAATAATTTTATGGTTTTTACCAAAACAGAAAAAAATCGAATGTCGATTTTCTAGGATGAAATATCGATTCAATGCTGCATATCAATTTTAAAAAATTGATTTTTTGGTCCGAGAAATCAATTTTTCGATTAATTGATCTCAGATCGCCATCCCTATTTGGGCCCCCTTAGAATCCTGTCCCCCCGCAATGCGGGGGTGTACGTTACGGTGTACGTTACGCCTCTGTGAATAAAACAATTTGAAAACAAAACAAAAAAGTATGCTGTTAAATACTAACCTATATTCAAAAGCAATAGTGGCCGAAGTAGCTTAGTGGTTATGGTCGCGGACTCTTAGCCGACGTGTCATGAGTTTGGGCGTCTGACGACCCGTTCTGTTGAGGAGCTGATATGTGTAAAATATGTCGTAGCTCAAAATCTTCCCATTAACGGGGTGTCTAGTTTGAACGAGGTGTTCCAGCTCAGGTGTCGTCCTTGTCATTTAATTGTGGTTCAAAATCACACACACACACACATGAGGTCCGTTGCTAATAAGCCTCTTGTTGCTTTACCGTTGCACGTTAATAAACATTCTCTCAAGATGCTACATATTTCCTATTATTGGTAGAAGGAAACGGCTTAAAAATCTAAAATTGAATTCTATGAATATTGCGGTTGATACTAACTTTTGCCAGTGTATAATAATATTCTTATAAAATATCTGGAAGAAAATCAGATCTTTTGAACTCACTTCACGCATTTTATGGCTACACCATTATATTATCTATCTGGATATAATATCTCCAATTTCGAAATCACAATGCCATAGATTTTTTATGTCAAAAATCATGTTTGTCTCTTAGCTTCAAAGAAGATACAATTACGAGCTCATCTTTTGCCTAAAGAAGGTTAAGATATTTTTCTTTTGAAAATATTTGATGAGCATTTAATGGAAATAGAAATTCTCTCCTCATTGAGTCATTTCGGCTAGAGCATACAATACGTGAAAATTTTTAAGAATTTCAGGGACATCAATACAGAAAAGAAGTGACATACTGTTCCAATTAGGGCATCTTTGAATACCGAAATTTAAGAAACGAAATAAAAAATTAAAAACTGATCCCTGGTGTCAAGGCTCTCTTTGTGGAATGAGTGCCACAAACACGAAGACGATTACAACTTTAAATTCTATAACACTTTCAGTAAAATATGTCATGGCTTAAAGTCCTCTCGTTGACGTCATGAGAAAGTTCAGAGAGGGGATGATAGCTCAGGTGTCGTTCTCGTCACTTGACAATGGCTCAAAATTACGAGGTACGTCCTCAATTGCTCTTTGTATTGCCTTACAGTAAGACGTTAATAAACTTTCACTCAAGAGCAGTGGCGCACACAAGGGGGTCCGGACCCCCAAAGCCCTTGCTTTTTTTCCGATTGATTATAATTTCAGTATATAGTACGTAAAATTTAATTAATTACTTGTTATTAATGACTAATTTTATTAATTAATGCTAATTATTTATTCAAAAATTAGTTTTTTACTGTGTTCTGTTCCCGAAAATCGACAACATCAAAAGGAGCATGATATAAGAATGGTGAACTTTCGACCTCGGATCCCCCGCCCCTTGAAAAATTCCTGTGTGCGCCACTGCTCAAGAGCAATATGAGAAATTAAAAAAAGAAAAGGTTTATGCGTATTTTTATGTTGATTATCTACACATTATTAGTATCTAACAGTATGCATGTAGGAAAATAAAACGCATGGTTTACAATAATTTTTTTTGTTGTTTGTTTGAAGTATAATACTTTGACTTTTAATATAAAGAAAATATTGGGAGAAGCCCATATGAAAGAATAAAGCACATCTTCCGAGTTTCAGTTTTTTCTTATGCATACAATTTTAAACAATGCATTTTTTTTTATTCTGTTGCTCTAAGCTATTTTGATAAAAGATTTGCATTTTTTTAAAACTTTCTGTTATATGTCTGAAACTGAAGGAAAAAAATAGAGGAACTGCTGAAATTATTGTTGTTTTTAAAAAATTATCTTTGGCGCATTTAATATATATATATTGTATACTCTCTATTGTATTGTATTACATATTCTCTCACACACATGCGCATGAACGCACACACGAACATACACACGCACAAGGATATAATATTTTATTAAAACACAAAATAAAATGATGCTTTCATACTAGATACTTATTGTTTGAAATCTCAAAATATGCGCTTTAAAAAGTTTTTTTTAATGTGCTATTTATATATAGTTGAGTAAAAGTAAAATAAAAATAATGCGAAATACACAAAAACGTTTTATTATAAATATCTTTTCAAGAAAAAAAAAAGAAACTAGAAAAAAGTACGTATCAATCCTTTATTTTTTTGTTTCATTTTTATTCAATTTTAAATTTCCTTATATATATTCTATACGTACAAATCGAAAAAATAACTTACTAAATATTATTTTATTTTGACATCGTCATTTGACAATTAATGATTAACTGGTGATAAAGTTTGTAGTATATTATATCATGAATTTAATTTCAAGTTTCTAGAAAAACATATTCGTTCCTTCATGCATTCAGACACCCTAATGAGTGAATGTGAGTTTTACGAACTATTCGAAAAATCAGTTTTTGATACTGACTTGAAAAGAATCATGTTAAACACTCCCAAAAGTTAAAAGATTAATATTACTTGAGCATAATGTAAAAAAGGGGAAAAAAGTTATTTTTTCTCCTTAAATTTCGTTTTCGCTCCAAGATTGGTGAGTTCATATGTAAGCCTGATCCCTACTTTAAATTTTAAAATGTTCAAATAATTGTAGTCTTATTCACGGAAATAAACGGAATAAATATATAATAATTCTCTTTGAAAGAGAAAGAGAGAACTCTTTCTTTAATTCAATTTTCAACTGAATTCATCCGAAGATCGCGCGATGCTTGAATTTTTTTTATTTACCCGCTTAACGCGGATACTTTATTAACTGTAACTATTCACAAAAAAGTTTCACATTGTCAGGAGTTCACGTTGTAATATTGTAGAATCAACATTAGCCACTAAATACGACCAACCGATTTTAGGAAATTTTAGAAGTTTCTGAGGTTTTAATAAACTGAGGGCCTTTTTTAGATTAAGAACGCTTTTGTCCACCCCAAGCTTCACTCTCGCGTTTACGTCTTATCGCTGCTGTTTGAGTTTTTTCTGATTTGTCTTGATTCCGTGTAATGTTTCATCTGTAAGCTATCTTCAATAAATAAATGTGATTCACACACCTTTTTGAATTATTTCGGGTATGAGAACATCCAAAATGATATCTGAAGAACATACGGCGTTTAATATGTATATATATTCGGAAATAGTTCTATTTTTATTTTTGAATTAGATATCAACTATATTTATATTTTTAAATATAACCGAATATCTATATCAGTATCACATCAGCCAGACGTATATATTTTAAAAATAATGTATAAAATTAATTTTTTATGCAAAAAGAAAAATCGCACTTTTATGATTAACTGTACACTGTAAAATAAGTTTTGTCTGTTTGCTAAAACCTGGAGACGAAGTCCATAACCTAGTTCAATGCATTACATCCTTGAGACACCTTTTGTCTTGCCTAAGCCACTTAGGAACTACACGCCTTTTCAATGTCGAGACTCATCAGCTTCAGATTCTAAAGCAAAAAACAAATACTTAACGAAAAACGAATGGAACTGCACAAAGAAAGCGCCTGCCCTAAGTGACATGCCTTAACAGTAATCTAATTGTCTCGGAACACTTACTCCTATTTGCCGGGATGAATGTTAACTGAGAAATTGTTCAAAGGTGTTAAACAAAACTATCTTCAACGCATTACCGACCCGAGCGTCTCGTCCTTAGTAACTTGAATCTCGTGAGAAGTGTGTATGCTCATCAACGCCCACACATCCCAACACCCCTCCTACGCGAGGATTTAAAAACAGGAAGAATGACACATATCGTTCGGTCTCGTTAACGTTCTCCAGACCCTTGCTTGAAATTTGTATTTTCCAAGATAACGAAGACGTTTCAAAATCGCAGACTTGGAGACATTTTTAGATGCGGTTGAAATATGACAGAGCAGGGCTTCATAGCTCGTGGTATATGATCACGGAGGGTAAACCCTGTCAAGAATTGTTTGCACGCTGAAACCGGAAGTGAAATGAAAGTGTAGACTTTTGAAATTTATATGGCTGGGAATATTAGCATCTTTAAATTTTTTCAGTGGCCGATATTGTGAAATGAGGAAATTAATATGTCTGATCTCGGGATACATTCCATGTGAATGCTCGCGTGGTTTGATGGTGTTGCATAAGTCATTCATATTTGAAATAGTATTTGGATGATATAAATATTGCTGAGTAGTGCGCTGAAGAGTAATACTTATTTCAGAACAATTTATCATTATAATTATGAATTATTTGACGCCTAATAATTATTTCTTTTTTTGTAAATTTGTTAGATTCTTAATGCTTACATATGAACTAACGTTAGAGAGTAATGATAAAACAAATTAAATTTCCTTTCCCCCTTAATTATTTCTTCCTCATTTTTCCCTTGGGAGTAAATTTCTTAAAGAACAACAGCACAGTTTATCATTAGTAAAAATATAAGAAAATTTTAATAGCTTCTAGGTAAATATAAATATGTCAGAAAAGGGCACAAAGGTTGGGTTTGGAAGCTTACCCCCTACCATAGATCAACAGGTTTTTAATATTTATTATAGAAATTATGTCTAGGCGCTTTCGTCTACGCGTCTTTCAGGCTGTACCCTCTCCCTCAACAAGAGGTGCCTGTTTATGCTACTGGTAAAAAGAAACATAAATTCAAATTCTTCACACGTTATAGCAGTGCTTCCCAACCTTTTTAGCGCCACGGACTGGTCAACGTTTGATAATTTTACCGCTGCCCGCTGTGGTGAGAAGTTGATTGTTTATATTTTAGATCGTTTTGATTTAATAATTTTAATTTAATTCTATTTAAATATACCTTCAGAACAAGACACAGTTACACCAACACCAAAAAATGAACAGAAAGTGGTTTAACATGGAATATAAAATTATTTTCATGGAAAGTCGCACAAATCCAAAAGAAATACGTCTTAGTAAACAGAATGGAAATGATTTAATGTTCCTTGGGTGTCCCGGTACTATTTGATCCATGGATCGTCACCGGTCCGCTGCCCCGGGGGTAGGGAACTATTGCTTTATCGGAACCGTTATGATTATTTTTTTTATTCCCTTAATTTATTCTAATGGAAACCAAATTTTTATTAAATGAAGACATTTCAAAATCAATTATATAAGTATGCAATGCTTTGATTTTGAGATAATAAGAATAGTGAAATCAAATGACTATATAATTTATAAGTGTATTTATACAAAAATATTCATTTCCATATGGTTGGGAGCTCTCAATATATGTAAAATATAATTTTTTTTAGAAATTAATTAAAAAAATATCAGAATATTTCCTGAGTTTTTAATTTTCTAGAAGACTCGGATGTTTTTACTTTGAGTCAAACAAATTGATACAAAGAGATGAAAATCTTTTTTCCCCCCTGTGCGTGATGCTTTTTCTCTCTTTCATTCAGTTGTCTCCAATTTCTTCCTTCAGCGTTGACACTGGATTGACGCCAGCAACCTATGAATACACGGAAATCCACCAGTTCACTTTTAAAGTAGTAAAAAATCATAATAAACATGTATTTACAACACATTTAAGGAGAGAACTAAGTTTGTTTTCTTGTCATTTTAACCCTTGGAAGTGAAAAGTACATCTTTCGCTTGTTCTGCTCTTCTTTACAACATTGCAACTCAGTGGCGTACACATATTATTTTAACGGGACGGGGGGCATTATATTTAAAAAAAGGCTGGCGAAAGCACCGAAACGTAATATCTTTATGCTAAAAATTAAAAATCTGTAGATCTGTGGGTGAGGTTTTAACTACCAAGCTTTCCCCTTGTGTACGTCACTACTTCTACTATTCGATGTTTACATTTATAGTACAATTCATTTTTTTATAAAGAGTATTTTTATTGAAACATATTACTCTTTTTTTCTTTTGATATGTATAATTGAAGGTATTCTTTCAAATACCTAAGTTCCACTGAAGGAATGATGTTTTCAAGTTACAATTAATTTAAAGGTGATTCTAAAATATTTTTTAAACGAAATAAATTAAGAACTGATTAAAAAGAAAGGTTCTTGAACAACCAGACTTGAAACCAGTACTAGGATCTGTTTAATGGAGAATGTCATTTTTTCCCCCTTTACCGATTGTTATACTCTGGAAAATTTGCCTTTTGCCTAAGGGGTCACAGGGGTGTTAAATTTCTCTAGAGGTCTGAAAATATAAACAATTTTCAAACAGGTATAATTTTTTTTAAATTTAAGTTAAATAATTCGAATCTGTTACACATTACCTATAAAGGAATGGGGCTTCAGAAAAGTATAAAATGTTTAAAATATAATCATAATTTTAAAAATTATAAGCATATGAAAATAAGAAACTTTTCTATAAGAAATATTTATTAAGTTTTACGTCGCGCATGCTATTTTCTAAAAGAGCATGTTTAATTACTAGCTATAAGTTGATTTATAAAGACAAATGTATTCTTAATACTTTGTAGCTACTTTTATATAAATAGAATAATAACTTACATATTTTAATAAATAAAAAAATACATTTTAAAAAGTATTTAAAAAATTGCAATGTTTTACAAATATTTTGAAATACAAAAGCTATATAATACTAAAATTAGGTAGGGCTTAAAGAGTATGATGCATTGTATAATTCTATAAAGTTTTATACATCAGAGGCTAATATTTTAGAAAATTGCGTGCGCAAAGCAAAAAATACTTAATATTTATTATAGAATTTTCATATGCTTATGGCTTTTAAAATTATTATTATATTTTAAACATTTTATACTTTTCTGAAGCCCCATTCTATTTTAAATAATATGTAAAAGATTCGAATCATTTAATTTAAATTTAAAAGAATTATATCCGTTTGAAAATCGTTTATATTTTCAGACCTCTAGAGAAATTGAACACCCCTGAGACCCCTTGTAAAGTGGCAAAAAATTTCTTCAAATAAAAAAAATATCTTCCATTTGCGCAATACAAAGTTTTGAAAAATGGAGGAATTTCGTTTTTTATTTTTTTTTTTTGCCAATTTTGTATAATTACTTACCAATTTCGTAATCATATTGTTTTGAATGTGAAGAGATTGAGAAATATATACATGTATGAGAAATTAGGGAAAAAAATTTAAATTATAAATTCAAAATATTTATAATTTTAGCAAAAAGCTCGAAAACACATTATTTGTGTTTGTGTAAAATAAGCAATATTTCGTAGTATTTTAAAACCAACTTCATTCTTTCATTAATGTAAATAAAGCTTAAGGGAAAACATATTTTTATTTCAAATATTTTTGACATTATTCATGGATATATTAGCATAACTTATAAAATAAAAAATATTTTTATTTAAAAGAACGTACTCTTTAAAATTAGATTTTTGAGAACAATTAAGCTATTACTGATTTTGATTAAAGAGTTACCTGACTCTTGTATTAGTATTACTCACTTTTCGAGAAGCTGCAGTCTCAAATTTGAAACAACTTTCCATCTCTTGGATGTAATAAGTTGATTGATTGATTGTTTATTAACATTGCACTTTGAAGCTACACGAGAAAAATATTTGGGTGCGACTGGGGAAGTTTTAGAAATCTGTATCTTAGTCATTTATCTCACTATAGCTTGAAGGACAGATGACCCTATTACTCAATCAGAAATTCCATAGCAATCACTAATCATTGATGTTGTTCTTAGATTGATTCTTATTTGAGCGTTTTTTTTATTTGGGCCTTACTAGGCTTGAATTGATCACCATCATTATTATTTGAGATATCAGAACTTACACTTATCTGTATTTGTACGATGTTAGCATGCCTCAAGTTTGAAGGTCCCCAGAGTTTCATTTGGAGTATTTTGATGGATATGGGGCTCTCTTTATGTACTTTCTATCTCTTCTTTGCTAATTTGCGTGTTCGTTTCCTGCAAATACAATGATTCAAACTTCCTTCAACAATACTTTCTTTGTAGAAACATAATACGTACTCAGTTAAAAGAATTTCATTGACTTTATTTCACCGACATTTAAAATCTTGCACTCTCAAAAATTTGAATTTTTTTTTCTATAAATGCAGTCCACGAAAATGAGATATTTATATGTTTCAAAAAGCAGAGCAAATTTGTTTTTTGAAGGAGGCTTTGTTCATAAGCGATGACAGGACGTTCTTATTTTATAAGGACTATTATGATACTTATTGATTATCCGTACTCTCATGTACTCGAAAATCGCAGGAACAAAAGATTTTTTTGAAAATATTTAATTTTTTAAGCCATTTTTTGAGCTGTTTTACAAAAACTTAAACATTTATTGTTGGGGCGTAGTGACACCTCATATTGTTCTTGGAAACAGTACATTAAGACTGCGAGACGGAAGTTAAGTTGGACACAATCCACACATGGATATCTGAATATTCAAACTCAAACTCAATTACGCAACAGCCCATGAGGGCCAAGGCCTACTGTGCCCATCCCAGTATACATGACCATTGGGCACTGAGGCGCATGAGCAGATGTACGGAACAGGTGGTCAGTTTGAATCCGACCCCCAGTGTTTTAGTCCCCAGGTAAGCTTGGTACTCATTTCTCGACCCATTAAAGGGATGAACGGCTGAGTTGACCTTGCCCAGTCCAAGGATAGAGCCTCGAACCTATGGGGCGGAAGCGCGATACTCTATCACTCGGCCACTGGGCCTCATCTGAATATTGGGAATTCAAAATCATTTCTAGTGAAGATCTTTTATTACATAGAGTTTCTTTTACTATATTCCTCTAACGTTAAGACTCAACATTCAAAGACGAAGACTAAAGTACAAACACTTACAGAGCAATTGTCACTTTACCCATTTATTGGTGACTTTATTTATTAAAGACATAATAACTTGGTTAATTGGCGAGAGATTTATCCGTTTTCATAGCGACCTGATTATGCATATGTTATCACTAAAAGAAAAACAGGGCTTCAGATACTTGACCTGCTCGTAATACTCCCATTATCAGTTCCCCAAAAGTCTGATTTCGAAGATCATTCTTTTAAATAAAAAAAATTGAAATGAATAACATGTTTTCTCTTTGTTAAGGTTTGCTTATTAAAGGTGAAAATATAAAATGAATAGCATTATGAATTGTTAGTCTCGTACACACAAAAAAAATAAGGTTTTTTTTAAAAAGATTTTTGGGTTACGTGTATCAATAAATATTTTGAACTAGCTGGTATACCCGTTCTTCGCACGGGTAAATTGAAAAATTAAACAATACAGATTGAAGGATAAAGAAATTTTTAATGAGTTAATTATACGTGAATTGCAAATTAAACAAAAAAAAGCTTTTTTGCATATCTCAGCTGAACATAAAAAATATATTTGTTAAATTTTAAGTATGCAGATCTAATAGCTTATAAAAGGAATTTTTATTCATTTATATAACTCCCCATAATTCTCTTGTCAGTCGATTTTTGAAAACACCTTTCTATGCTGATCTCTGCTCAGCAAAAGTAACACATTGATACAAATTTTGTGTAATGAACGCTTAAAATAGTGTAAATAATTTATATCTGGAAGTGTAATACATTAATATCACTTTCTGTTGTATTTATTTTATGTTAAAATCTTGCCACCCCCTTTCCCTCCGAAATGTAGTTTTATTATGAAATAAAAAAAAATATTGATTACACTGATCAAAGGAATAAATTAAAAGCGAGTGCTCACTGAGGCATGACGTAGACAAAACAAAAGGAGAAATTTTGCTTCACCCAAAAAGATAGATATATGTTGTCGAGGGCTTTTTTGCAGATGGCAGATTTTTTCCTACTTGACAATTATTGTTATATTTTGGAAACTTCAAACAATATCTTTATAAATTATAGCCTATGTGCTATTCTGATGTATAAGCTATATTATTGTAAAGTTTCATTAAAATCCATTCAACTGTTTTTGCGTGAAAGGATAACAAATATCCATACAAACTTTCGCTTTTATAATATTAGTAAGGATTAACAGGTTTTAATTTTTTTTACTCACTCCAGATATCTTAAACTTCACTTTTAGAACAATAGTGCTACTTCCTTGGTACTTTAAGTAATTATAAAAAAATTGAGAAACATAACAAAATTTCTCCGATTTTCAAAACTTGCATTGTGCATTGCGTGAGCCGAAAATATACTTTTTTTTGTTTGTCTTTTTACTTGTCTAAGCTATAAGGCAAATTTTCCTGGGTATAGAGATTGAAAATTTTTTTTAAAAAAGTCTGCCAATTCTGTGGTTGAAGGGTACGACTTCAGAAGCAGCGTAACCACAAATTTATAATAAAATATAATTAGAAATCCATTATATATATATACATTTTATTTCTATTATTTTTACAATATAAAAGTTTTAATATTAGTGTGAAATGCTGACAGAAATAAATTGTCTAAAATATGAAATGAATTTAAACCCTCTTAAAAAAAGAATATAGTAGTCTGAGGGAAAAAAAACTTTTATAAACCATTTCTATATAAGCCCTTATCAAAAGTTTGAGGAAAAAATTCATCTAAATGACGATATTTTGTGTATGTGGCTCTTGATTAATTTTGTTCTTCTATGTTATTAGATATAAATAAAATTTTCTATTAAAAACGCAGTTCTCTTATCTTGAATAACAAGATTAAATGATTTATATTTGATATGATTTCTGAAGCTTTTCTCTCTCTCTAGCATTATGTTTAACATAAAATGTTTTAGACAAAGTGCATAAAATACCTTATATTTTTTCACATTTACTTTGAATTTATTTCATCACAAATCAGATTTTAAAGCAAATATTAATAATTGTTTTTTTAAAGAAAGTTTTGGTTCCCCATTTTCAAAATTTTTGAGAAATTTTTTCATTTATTTTTTAAAATATACCTCAGAGAATGGTAAATTATTTTTATTAAACTTTGGGTTGCTTGTGATTTTTCGATTGTTCTTTTAATGTGGTGTAAAAAAAGGTGTTTATTATTAAATACAATTAGCCAATTTTCATGAGTTGATATTTAACATATTGACTCATCTATTCCGGTCTTTTTTGTGGTCAGCTAACAGAAAATTCAATGCATATTAATTTTGACGATCTTAATGTATTATGTAATCAAATAGCAAAATTATTTTGTTGTAACTTTTTATCCTGAAGATGATTGAAAGTAAAATTTCATTATCTTTATCTGTACTTAATATATTCGTATACATGTTTGTCAAGTATAGCATATATTCTATAAAACATTTCAAAGTTTTAATTTAAATTTAGCTATTTATTATTAAATAATTGATGCATTAAATATTTAAAACATTCTGAATTTCTTTTCGCTAAGTTTTGTTTCCAAATGATAAATTTTGACTTTTTTTTTAAAGTTAGGTGCTTTTTTTCAGTAAAAGAATTTTAAGATTTTTATTTTTATCTTTAGAAACCTGTCTTTGTCTGAATGACAGAGAATATCAAACTCACCAATTTATTTTTCAAACTATAAGTTTTCCCCCTATGTTTGAATTATCTTCAAAATTAATGAATGTACGAAATTAGTTAATTTCCATAAAGTAAGTCAATTGTGCCAATAATTTTTATGTTTCTAACATAAATGACAGAACAATGAATGCTTTAATTGATTTAATTATCAAATGAAGCGTCGAAGGCTTTTGTTTATTTTATTGACGTCATTTAACATCGAATCTTCTCGACCCTTCAGACAACATTTTTTATCTTTTATCGTTCATCAATGGTCGACTTTCATTCACACAAAAGTTATTGAGCTTTCAAATCGTACTTATGAATAGGAAGCGGGGGATTCTTTCTCCAACAATATTTTTAACGTTACAAAAATGAAAGAGAGAAAGAAGAATATTAGAAAAAAAGAGTACTTATATATATATATACACGTATTATACCACCGACCAATTCGTCAAAATCAAAAGACTTCGTTAAATACCATGATATGTAGCTAATAGTGGAAAACTGTTCTGCTCGTGTTTGAGCACAATAATTATAACAATGACAGTATTTGGGGATATTTTTTGAATTGTGTGACGTTTTTTGATTTGGCGAAATTAGTCGACTTTATAATACAAAAGCACCGAACAAAGTTGTGAGTTACAGAAAACATGACTTGCATATATATATATATTTCTCCTTTCTTTGGTAAATCACAAATTCTTAATCTGGTATGATGTGGAACTTAAGAAAATAAAAACTAGATCAAGTATAATTTTCATCATTTGATCATGATTCTGAATTACAAAGTCTGTCATCCATTTAACTTATGCTGCTCTAGAATGAAGTTAACACAAACCAACTTAATGCAAAAAAAGAAGAAAATGGCAACTATGTTGCTGAGTCACTTAATTAGTAAATTACTTTTATAACTCTCATTGCTATTTTTTAATTATTCATGCAAATTTTGTAAATTGCATAAAATAAGGAAGTATTTTGCTTCTTCATGTTTAAAAAAACACTAAAACATTTTTGTATATCTACGATTAAAATCGAACTATTTGGTTACTTAAATGACAGCAACTTTCTTAAGTGTATTTATGAAAATGTAGTTTACCAGTAGATGAAGATGGAAGATCTTTGAATTGCTTTAAGAGATGAGATGGAAAGAAATATTTTCTTTTTGAACAACGGAAGTGAGGGTAGTTATTTCCGGTTCGGTGGCCATGTGTCAGAATAAATTTTTTTGCAGAGAGCATTTAACATCTACGTGCCTTTTTTATATTTCTTTTTTTGGCAACATTCCGAGATGCCCCAGGTTGAATCTGCTGTTCACTGGGGGACTTTCCTGCATTTAATGAATGTGAATCAGTTTCTATTTTCACAGAGTACGTTGATACTAACTCTTAAGCAAAGGTACAACTTTAATTTTTCGTCAGAGTTTGTGATTTGATGGATTTTTTTGAACTACTTAAAAAAATATAACTTTGAACTTGTGTTATAGCTTGATTATCGTTTTCTCTTGTATATTTTTGGTAAAGCTTCTAAAGAAAATTTAAACTAATTTTTTTAGCTTTCCAAAATATTATAAGGACACCAAATCACGCTTTCCACACTTCTATATCGAAGTAATTTAGTTAAAACTCGAATGACGGTGGCTAGCAATTTGAAATAAAAGAGATAAATCTTTTCGAAGATCACCGATCAAAAAAAGAACTTTATTCTAACATTTATTCTAAAGCAAAAAAAACCAAACAAAACAATCGGACAAAAAACTAGTGTTGCCATTCGAAAAATACTAAATAGTAATTGAGAAATAAAAATACAATTTTATTACTAACGTTGCTATCTGAAATTTAAAGTTTGTAATATATAATTAAAAATAAAAGTAAATGAATAATACACATTTTCAACAATATTCATTAAAACTGAGAAAATTATTTGAAGTTTAACGAAATCTGTACTTAAAATTGTATTATTTCTACAACATTTTTTTAAAAAGTGAGTGTCTCTCAGAATAGTTTTGTGATTGCAGTTATAGTAATACCTCTGATTATATAAATTTTAAATACTAACTCAAATACATTTATGTAGAATTTTAGCAAGTTCAGCAAATCGTTTCTAGTTGGGAAAGAAATCTTTCATAGCATTTTTAAGTTCTAAGATAATTAAACTATAACATTTGATGATGGAATTCTCTTAAAGTAAACGGGTGTCTCTAAGTTTTTTAAAAATTCATTTCATATTAAATTTCGAAACTGTCACATCAAATCAAAACAGTCTGCAAGAGCAGATAACGTTTCGAAATACTTAATACAACTGACTCTTGTATCTGAACGAAAAATCTGTCCTTGCGGTAAATGAAACAGATGTCTTCATATTCTGTTTATTTCATTGGATATGAACAGAAGTGAAAAAAAAAGATGCAATAGGGTTTGAGGATTTTTGTCTCTTTAAATTTATAGATACTTTTAATGGCAAATTTTTAAAATCCGCAAGATATCTCTGCTGAGAAGAAGAAAGATGTACAAATTTTATCAAGTTTTATCATGCAATATATATATATTTTTAATTCGTTTTCATTTTTTCAGAATTTATTATCAATGATAACTACGAAACATGAAACTAGTTTCAGAAATTTTACCGACTTAACCAAATTTTTTATTTTTCTTCTGAGTGTTTCTCATCAAAGCGTAGACATGTGTGCATTGTCTTCAAATCCACCCGTACTAAATTATGTTGTAGAAGATTTTTTTAAAATTTATTTATTGATGTTAAACTCTAATTTAAAATAAAATGCTTTTTATTCATGTAATTTAAAATTTTGATGCACTCTAATATATTTCTTTAGCAGGGTAAAATTTTGCTAAATGGGAAAATGAAATGATTTAAGAATACTAGAATGATATATATATATATATATATATATATATATATATATATATATTGTTCGTACAAATGAAATATTAGCAAGAATATACATATACATATATATATATATACACACAAAACACACACACACACACATATATATATATATGTATATATATATATTATAGTTAGCTCCATATTCTAATATTAGATAAAATTGCTTATTATTATTTTATTCTTATATACTCTAGTGTTACTAAAGTTTTGGTAATTTGTAACTCTCTTATTAATTTTTATTTCCATTCTTTTTACACTTTTGTTAAGTGCTACAAATTTCAGCCATTCACATGATTTAAATCTGCATTAGGGTCCAGAATCTGCCAGTAACTTACTTATTGCACTCAGATTTAGCACAGGCTCTGCATTTTTAAGTGCAATTTTTAGGTAAGTTACCTATATCTTGTAATGGATTTAGATATTCCTATCCATTACTTTCAATAGGTTTTTGCTCAGTATTATTTACATAAAGGGGGAAGGTTGGCTGCCCAAAAAACATGTTGAACCCCACTTTTATATAAATTATTTTATATATTAGCTGTCATAAGTCAGCAATATTTATAATGCTGCAGCATCCATTTTAAAATATTTAATCTCGGTTGCTCATATGTCCTTCATTGTGTGATTTTCCTACTGTCTTTGTGTTTTTTGAATGTAATTGTTGGATGTTATGTCTTGTTTGTAGAGAATAAGACTATATATATATATATATATATATATATATATTAAGAGTCAATTTATGTATGTATTGCATACATAAATGAAAAATTGAGTTTTTTTTCTGTATAAGAATCTTAGAATAGCTATAAATATCTACATTGTATGAGATCTGGTAAAATTTATAAGAAAAAGTTAAAACATTGTAAAATTTCACGAAACAAACACATATATAATATTAATTCTTAATTAATTTTCTTTGTAAGTGTATTTACTAAACTGTACGGATTGTGAGGGGTGGAGAATAAACAGATAGATAGATTCTTTACAACTTTCTTTTCCAACTTCTAAAGACAATAAAATTTAATTTAATTAATTATATTCGGTATATCTTTTTCTTTAGAATGTCTTTTTAAAGCATTTTATTTTATACTTCATTTTTACAAGTACTGAGATATTTCTATTTTGAAAATATGATATTGAGAAAAGCAATTCACAAAGACCAGGAATGTTTTATGTAAAATAAAGAATACTCTAGAAGACAGGTACTTAATTTCAGGAAATACTCAATTTTTTTTTAAAACTCAGGGAAATTAAATATGTATTCTTTCAATTTAATGTTTAATCGATATGAGACTTGACGTAAAATTCAAGGTTTTTTGTAATACAAGAAACTAAAACGTTAAATAACTCTCAAAAGGTGGTTGTGCTGGCTTCTTTCCCAAAAGGTAACATCACATCATAGCTATTCTCGAGTTCAGGAACTCAATGCAATCATTAAGCTGCAACAACAAAGAAATGCAACTGCAGTAACTTAGGATACTATTTTAAGTGTGGAACAACAGACTAAAAACGCTAATGTAAGGATTTAGCAGACTTTTCAATTGTAATGTTTCAAACATGGAATATTTCCAAAAATAATAAGTCAGGTATATTTTTTAATTTAGTTTGTTTTAATCTAAAAATCTCTTCAAGTCTTTTTTAAAAAGAAAATTGTTATTGTTTTTAAAACATTTAGTCGTCGGATATTGAAAAAATGGAATTCAATTTCTTTTTTTTTGAAAATTTTATTTCAATTTCCATTGCACTTTTGATCTTTTTAGCTATAATTTCAAATTCCTAAATATGAAGAAGCATATATTTATTGTGTGTACGTGAACTCCATTATCTTCTTTTTACAATACTCCAATTGATTTCACTGAAAAGAGAGAAAGAGGGAGGGGGAGAAATTTTTGCTTTTGTGTTTTTTTAATTTATGAAAGCGTTACTTGTTGATCTGTCGGATATCTAAAAAACAGGCATTTTGTGAAAAAACCTTTTTTTGTAAAAAAAACAGGATAGTTTTCCTTTAAAACAACCATGCTTACATTAATAAGCGTTTTCTTAATTTTTGATAAAAATTTCAAACAGTTTTAATTGAAAATTCCATTTCCATTTTTTCTGCCTGTTCCTTTCTTAACTGTAACTCGGTTGAATAATAAATAACACTATACATTTTCATTTTTCATTGGTATGCTATTTTATTAATTTATATTGTAACTTCCTTAGGAATAAACTTAAGAAATAATAATTAATTGCATATTACTTTTTATCTGATGGCAACACTAGTAATCCCAAAAGAAAAGCTATTATCTTTAAACACGTGCTTAATTTCGGACAAAGCAACTTGCAATTTCAAGAAAACACATATCTTAAATGCAAGATTGTATGTTTCTTTTTTAAATGTATTACTCACACTTTCTGTTTTAAGTAATATAATTTTGCTATAGGTATAAATTGAACATTAATTCGACGTATAAAATTGTGCCTATGTTGTTAGAAGACGAACAAATGAACGGATTATGTGCAATTTGTTTGCTCTCAAATGCTACATATGTCTCTGCTAAAATAACAAGAAAAGTTTCAAGTGTCCACTTGAGTCTCACCTTCCTTACTTGACGGAGAACTTTCTTTTAAGTTGCTCTATATTAAGTGCCGCTCTGTAAGATTGCCAAGTATGCAAATTGAAGCCTAATAAAGAACTCATGATTAAGTATATTGTGTATGACGTGATTGTTGTAAGAATTAAAGTGGAGAAAATTTAAAGAGCCAAAATAATTACCTGATAACTTTTACCCCAGCATATATTTTGCATATAATCATACTGCAGTGCATTTAATTAACTCTTTAGTTCGGCCCAATAAAACTAATCCTTAAAACAGTGGACTTTATAAGACAACCTGAAGTATTAAAAAACTAACTATTTACTTGAATAATAAATAAAAGCAACATGTTTAGTAAACAAGATAAAATTGAGTAAATGAAACTGAACAAGCAAACCGTCTGAACTTGAAACATTATGCGTAAGTACAACTTTAAAACAGATTCTCTATCATAAGCAGTATTCATGGAAAAATATTTAAAAAATATGTCTTGTAGATAATTATTATTGTTGTAAAATGTACAGGGAATTGTTACTGATGTCTATGATAAATTTTAAAAACGCGAAGTTTTATACTTTTCTTTATACATAATTTTGAAAACATTTTTCTCTATTAAGCATTTAAAATATATTAGGATTTCTGAAGTATTAAAAAAGAAGGCATTAATTTTTTATATAATTACTAACTCGATTACACACGTAAGCCATTAAAAAATATTTGCCATTTACAAATAGTAACCATATCAACAATTATATCTTAAGATAAATAAAAATTTCGTCTCTCAAAAATGTAAGTTCAATCTGAAATTTAAATTTATCACTTCTTATTAAACATTTCTTTCATATTTCTTGGTTTATCCTCGGACCTTTTGAATCAAAATGCTACTTAACATCAGGAGTTTTTGAGTTTTAAAAGCTGTCAAAAATAGAGAGTCGAAAATTCCTTACATGTACGAAGAATTTTTGTTTTTGTCAATTTGATATATTAAGACATTAATTTTCATGAACCCAATAATTGAAAATTTTTATTGAATCACTTTTCAAATTTAAAATCTTAAGGACGAAATATCTGAAAACTGGACATGATGTCTAAAAAACAATACAGCTTGCCATTTGCATTGTCGGTGCATTCATTGATTGTAATGAATAATTTATATCTAAATGTGAAAGAAAGCCCTTGCGGCTCATAGTAATTAAACACCACACACTGGCCTCCATAAAATGTTTATTCGATAAATACAGGCCTCCCATGTCATTTTTGTTGTTGAAGAATCATTATTTTGACCACGTGCACATGCTTTACTGAAGCTAATTATCGCTTTATTAGAGTAATAAAGAGTCCCGGCTCTCCTCTCTTATGCACAGAAACCTTATCAGTCTTAATTATTTTGATTTTTAGACTTTTAAAGGACACATGAGACACAGAAATAAGGTATTATACTTAGTTTTGTGTTATTATTATTTGAATGCATTATGAAGTAATTTAGAACTTATTTAAGAGGACTAATTGAACTTAAAATGATTGAGAAGAGAGGATAAGGTGACTTCTAAACCTTTCATTTTCGTATTTGATTTAAGTAAAAAAACAAGGTCGAATCTTTTATAAAAGTGTTTTGCTCTTCACGTTTATAATATTATCTCAAAGGGAAACATTTATTTTTAACTACGAAATGTAGACTTTGTTAAAAATAACTATGTGAAATAATCTTTTAGAAAATATGATAAAATTCATATTGTTCTAATCAACACAAAAATATCATTTGATTTTTTTGAATAGGTCATTTTAGAGTGATGATTTTATTTGAAAAAAAATGTGCTTTGAAAAAATAATTGAAGAGCTTTAGTTTAAAAAAAATGAATTTAAAATGAAATTAGCTCGTTTCATCAACGGAATATTCCTACTCTAATAAACATAAATTCAAATATATCTATTTCAGACAAAAATAATAATAAAAAAAAACTGAGAAGAATCTTTAGAAGGCTAATGGCTATTTACATTTTTTAAAATATATTAATAGCTTTTCTTATATTAATTAATTAATATATATTATAGTTCCTTTATTTAAAGAGAACTATTTGTATTAAAAGGATACGCTCCTGGTTATCCAAAAAATCAAAAAGAAGTTATGAAACTCAAGTCTAGGCATTTTTTAAATATGTGCATCAGCATTGATGTTTTTAATGTTTATATACATTCATTATTATTTTTTTTTCATTTAACGTTACACATTTATATAAATAACATCAATATTAAAAATGTCAGACTGTTTTGATTAATAACTAAAATATAAAATTTTGAATGCATACAAATTGTTCTAGAAAGAATAAAAATTTTGAATTGAAGTTACTGGAAATAATATTAATTACTCATCACTATACTTGTTTATAATGAGCACATTTGCTTGCGGCGAGATGAATCAAAATTGCCGACCTATCTAGGAAGATCTATCACATCCACCGTGTTTGGGTAATAAGATTTTAGTTCAGTAATGACGTGTTTCTCTTTCTTTTTTATTTTTCAAAAAAAAAAAACACTATTTCCAAAATATTTTGTGGTATTGAATTTTTTTTTTATCAAAAAATCTGTTATCTTGTTTTTTGCTCGTAGGTTTCTGCAAGATTTTTGAAAATTTTTTTGGTACGAAACCGAACGAATCTTCAGATTTGTTGAACTTTAGGTCGAAATGTACATACAATATCTAAAAAATGATTTTCTGCTTACTTTAAGGTCTTAAGAAGTTAAACTAGCATTTAAAGGAAGAGTTTCCGCTTCCTCTCACTATTATGATCGTGAGAATTATAGTCATTCTCATTATACGGGGTTTATCATTCACTAATACACCAGTGTATTCAGTTTGCATAAAACCTTCTCCAAATTTATTAGTGATCGTAGTAATCAGTGAATCTAAAAACAGTTTTTTCTTGCGCTATGCTATTTCAAAACCATGTAAAAATAGATTAGTGTGTGTGCGTAGATATATATATTTACCACAGATTCCAAATTCTTTTTTGGGAGAGAGAAATTTTTCCAAATTCCCCTTATTTTTCTCTTTTGGTGATAAGTTTGGTTTTAACAAATAAGCAGGCACACATTATTATTAGTAAGCTTTTTTTTGTCACTTGTTGATGTTTTTCTACTACAATTATTAATACTATTATTTGAGATGTTTTGTTTCACAAACAGTAGTTTCAGAAATTTCTGTGTAGATTTTTTGCAACACGTAATATTAAAGGAGAAGCAAGCTAAAAATCATATACGAGTATATATAACAAACACAAGGATGTCCCTCTATATTTTTATTCGTTTGGTTTAGCATTGTTAAACTTATATGTTTGTTTACTTATTATTTTTTTCTAATAACCCCTCTTTAATTTGGGAATATAAACAAAGAACCCTTTTATTTTATAATTAACTGCCCATTAAGATTTAGTTTCTTAAGTGCAATAACAACTTTCTTAATTTTGACATGCATAATTAATTATCCCAATAGAGATGAGTGAATGGTTCGAATGAAAAGCCATCGACAAGTACTCCAAAAGAGCTCTATCTTTCAACGTCTAGCTCATTCATAAGTTTTGCAATGTTGCATGATCATTGGTTTTTCGCTAAGTGTCAAAAAAATGATGCACTTCCTCGAGTCTAGAAAGTGTCCTTCGGTGTCTGATGCGCAACCCCCGCTGCAGCTCTTTCTTGCTGTTTTTTTCTCTCTCTCGGCATCTTGCTATTTTGGGTCGTGACTTTGGCGGAAAGAAATAGGTCTCTTGTGTAGGATGACAAACCGGGCCGTTGGGTTGGACGCTCTGCTCATTTCACTTTCCCCTTCTTCCTCTGGGATGGATAAGGACGCATTTGACAAGGAGGTCCTTTGTCCATTCCTTGTGTACACTGGATTTTGCACGCGTTGTCTGAGTATCTTCTTTCTTCTCCTTTTTGATCTCATAGCTTTTTTTCCTTCCATTCTTTTTTCTCTCGATTATCTTAATGCTCTTTTTTGGGTGATGAATTTTGATTTGAAAATTTCATTTGATTTATTTTTATTTCCAGCTGAAAAGTTTATGAACCCTTACGATCTCTTCCTTTAGATCGTTATACGTCCTTTCATATTTTTTTTCTTTTAAAATGTTGGCGCTCTTTTTCCGTAGATGAAGTTTAATTCAAAAATGTTTATTAAAACTTTTTCTTTCTCTTTCTATTTGGATGTTTAAGAGCTATAATATTTCCAGATAAGATTTGTGTCACCTAATCGTGTTAAATCTTAAATCTTAGAAGTGCTAGGTTTGATTTCCCGACAGCGGCCTGTACTCAAAGGGAGGGGGTCATTTCAAGGAATTTTTATTTAGATAAAGTCAATGAAATTATTTTTCTTCTAATTCGGAAATTAACGAAACTTATTTATGAATTCTTGAAAGATTTTTGACCTCTCCACAAATGTCTGTTATATTCTTGAATCTGAAAAAAAATTCGACTTCCTTCAATTTGTTGAAATGTTTTCTTTCATTTGAAAGACAAATATAGTCTATTTGCTTTTAAGTTTTAGAAATCTTAGCCAGGAAATAAGATTTTGAATATCATTTAAAGCTTTTCTTTTTTTTCATTTTAAAACTAAAGTAATGCAAAATTTAATGTTCTAAATGTGATCATTGTATTAATTTTTTCGTTTGCTTCCTTCTACTTCTTTAAAAAAAAATTTTTTTTTTGAAGTTAAACAAATAAAATAATTTGCTAAATGTATCGAAAAATCTTTTGAATACCATTATTAATTAGATACTTGTTTAAAATATTCTATTTTGTTGCCGACCTTCTAAATTTTAAGAGATATGAGATGTTGAATTTTCAGAAAGGAGTTGTCGCAAGATATTTTAATTTCTTGAAAATGTGTTACATCATTGATATGTATAGAAATAGAGTCTTCAAGTAGTCACTCGCTTTTTCTTATTTTTTGAAAACTTTTATGTATTCATTTTGATTCAAGAGATAACTTTGGACTTTTTCTGACAATAAAAAAAAAAATTTTGCATGAGAGTTTTTCTTAAGACATCTTTTCTTTCTACAAATAATTCGTAATAAACTCACCAGTTTTTTAAGCAAATGAAAGAATTAATATCCTCAAAAAACTTATTTATGTGCAAAAAGCTTCGCCTTGCTGAAATTTCAGTACATTTAGGGGAAACAGGTCTTTCGTGTATGGACTGATATTTTCTCATTCTTTGTGCTTTGAGTTAACTTTCCAAGTTACTTGTATTGATTTTTAAAAAATCATATATATATTTTTTTTATTGAAAACAATTATAAAATCCCCGAGCACCACAAAGTATCACACGAACATATTGAATTCAATTATGTGCAAGATTGTCAAACTATATGCTGTATGCTATATGTTACTCAAAATTAGTGGCATACACAGGAATTTTTCAAGGCAGGGTCGAAAGTCCACCATTCTCGTATCATGCTCCAATACACCGCCCAACATATTCTATTGATTTTGTCGATTTTCGGGAACAAAAAACACTAAAAAAATTAATTATTGGATAAATAATTAGCATTAATTAGTAAAATTAATTATTAATAACAAATACTTTATTAAATTTTACGTTCTATGTACATAGGATTATAATAAACCGTAAAACAAATCAAGGGCTTGGGGGGTTCGGACCCAAAGGCCCCGCTTTGTGTGCGCCACTGCTCAAAATTATTAAACATACTAATCAAATATTGTGTTATCAATCAATTTTTACATTCGTGTTAATTGTCTGGTTTCTGTGTGAGTGGAATGTATTCTTATAGCGAAGAATATTTTTCACTTCATTTTGCCGCATTCTATATTACAAAATCTTTTACATAAATATTACTTTTGTAAAGCATAGTAATTTTTTTTAATAGTTATTTTCTCTAGTTTACACTTTGAATAATTAAAGCCCGTAGTTGATCAAGAGGATGGTTACACCTCAAAAGATAAGTTACAACATCTTGAAGAAATGCGAGAAAATAACGTAAATGGTAAAAGTAAATTCATATGCAAATGACTAATAATACAAAGACATATATAAACAAGAGGGCTACTTGTTCAGTATTTAATGTGGTACCCACACCGGCAGTGCCGGTTCAATTATAGCTATTGAGAGGTTGTAGGGCGACATGAGATGGCCATTGTCCTGACGAAATAACGTGCTGGGGTTGACCTGTACAATAGTTGAACCATTAGCAAAAGAACTTTGGCAGCATACATGTCTAATGTTAAACTGCCAGAATGTGCGTGAGGGACTTCATCTGTTCGAACCTGATGCCACAGTATATCGTGAAGGGTGAGATTTGCTATATAATATGGGTTAGCATTTGACGTTCCCTTGGGCATCGTCGCATCCGTCCATGACCGACAACCATTATAAGCAAAACTGGCATTAATCTGAAAATAGTACCCGATACCATTCGTTGGTCCAGTGGGGTTAATGTTGACACCATCAGGTATGCAACTCTGCTCTGATTACTTAAAAGAACTCCAGTGGCTGGCTGTCCCCCATGCAACCTGTTGCGGATGATTAATCTGCTGACAGATGCACCCTGTGATGATGGTAGTTGGTGTTGAAAGTAATGTGCCGTGTTAAACAGATCTCGATGAACCCTTCGGAGAATCTGCCGTTCAGAACGATCTGTTGTGCATCTGTGTGATCCATTGCCTCACTGACATGTTCTCAGATGATACTGTGCTTATTTTGCCTCACATAGCTGAATTGTATTCACATCCTGTCCAACACTAGTGATAATTGCATGCATCGACAAACCATGCAACTCCAGAATACGGTCTTGTTCTGTTGACAATAATTACTGGTATTACTGCTCGCTAACATTTCTGAGGCATATCCTACGCTCTTTCAATCTACTCTATGCTACATTCCTGATGGCATTAACGGAGTGAACCAGTTACGGTCTTTCATAACCCAAAATTGGCTATCATGCGACTAGATGTGAATGGAAATTTAATCACATGTATATATTTTTCACCTCTACCTATCATGTAATTTGCTTATAGATACGTGTATATGTTCATGGCGTTACAATTTCACTTTTGTGGTATATTTGTATATATATATATATATATATATATATATATATATATATATTTCTTATATATATATATATATATATATTTTATATATATATATATATATATATATAATCTCAAAATAAAGTGTGGCTCCTGGTGCCACTTAAAACTGTCGTGTAGAGGGGGTGATGTTCGTTAAATCTGTGAGGTTCACGTTGGTTCTCATGTTGGCATGATGGGAAAGTTTGGAGTGGGAATTGAGAATTCAGTGTCGTCACTCGACCGAAGTTCTAATTACGAAATCTACGCGTGGCTTCACAAGATGTTGTTAATAAAAATTCAAATTAAAAAATAATTAAAATTCAAATTAAAATAAAATTATAAAAACTCTTCAGCTAATAAAGATTTATTTTCTCATTATATATTTCTTTTCTCAAAGTATTGGTGCAGACAAGAAATGATCATTCGTCATACTTACAATAGCCGTTTTACGCATCAAAAACATCCATTGTACTTCAATGAGTTATTAGTTTAAAACTTGCGGAAACAATATTTGTTATTTTCTTGCTAATAACGC
Source organism: Trichonephila clavipes (assembly GCA_019973935.1). Classification (NCBI taxonomy): domain Eukaryota; kingdom Metazoa; phylum Arthropoda; class Arachnida; order Araneae; family Nephilidae; genus Trichonephila; species Trichonephila clavipes. The sequence goes on along the minus strand of BMAU01003676.1, from coordinate 359,442 downwards.
ATTTTTTGACATTTTAATGGATTATTAAAAATTATATTGATGAGTATTCATGAAATTTTTTGTTTTGTTTAAGGTTATTGAGTAATAAATTTTTCTTTAATTTTCATCCGCAGATGTGTCTGTTAATTATCATGAATTTAATTGATAGTTTTTGATGTTAGATAGGTAGTTGTAATTTTTAAAAATGTATGCTTCGACTGAACTTTGATTTATGTTAAGAGTACAATGAAAAAACTCAATTATCTTTAAAGAGTTCTGTTGAATGGTTGATTGAAAATTATGCATATTAGACATTATTACTTTTAGAATTAATCCTCCATATTGTTAATATATTAAAGATCCAACGCGATAAAACTTTTTGAAGAGATAATTGTTTTTTAAAAATAAATTCTACTTTAAAAAAATGCCTTGCAGCTCACAAATACTTTTCTTGAGGTTGTCCATTAACAGTTAAAAGTTTCCATGAATGATTTTCGATTTTGTGATTACACCTAACAATGATAATATATGTACTTCTGCTCTTTTTTGAGGTTTATATTGTCATTTTACTGTACAAAAATAAATGAATCTTAAAAATTCTTCTTTAAAATCCATCAAATACATATTATTCTTTTTCTTTGAAATGAATCCTTATTTATTTTCATAAATTAGTATTAAAGTCATTAAAATTATTATTTTTTGGGTAAATTACGGAAACAGATTGTGTTTTAAATTTTACAAAAGAGACATATAACTTAATTCATGCATCAATATCCTATTGGTTTCTTTTTTTAAAATGATAGGGGCTTGAACATCAGCTTTTTTTATCTTTTTTCGATGTTTGGTAGCTAAAATTCATAATTTTTAGAATTGAAAATACATTCACTGTAATCAAATCCGGAGGCCTCGTCGTAAGTACCGTGGGAGAAAGGGAAAAAGTAGACCGCACATGAGAAATTCTTTTCTTCGAATGGATTCCGTTTGGAGTTCTTCCTGCTGCAATAGCGCAGGGAAAAGAAAAAGAAATTCTAAGAACTTATCCATCTTGAGTTTTTGAGATATTTCAAATCAAAATTGTTTAGGGTGCTTAAGTTGTTAGTCGCAATTTTATGCATTATTCATCTTATTCTGAATTAGTTTAAATAATTTTTTTATTAAGTATATTTTGATTCAATTATTAGTTTATTATTCATTTTTTCATGATTTGGTTTAACAATGGATATTATATTTGAAATTATTTACGAAAATTCTCAGTATATTTGGAAATTTGAGCATTGTTAAAGGGATGCTTCAAAGATGAATGTTAATAAAATTCTTCAGATAAGAAATGCAACAGAACAACATATCCGAAAACTTTTATATGTATATATATATATATATAATTCGAAATCCTAAAAATGAACTTTATTTTGAATGATTAACTTTTGAAAATTTAAATACAAAGAAAATTTATCATATTATTTTTCCTTATGTATGAAACGTTTTAAGTTAAATTGATATTTTAAATAATTTTATAGGGGTTTGTTGTTCTGAATATTACAGTCAAAACTTTTTAATGAAATTAAATTACCATTAAATTTAGTGCGATATTCTTGATATCGTAATCGTTACACATTTTGAGTAGCAGATATTAAAAAACAACAACAAAAAACAAGTAAAATTTTGAATTCTGATTAATATTCTTTGTGGTCAAATATTAGATAAAATTGAGTTTAAAACTTTTTGAATTTATACGAAAATCGTAATTATGCTTCATTAAATGCGCTACAGAAAACATTGGTCTAATACATTTCAAAACTCAAAACATATGTGCTGTTTTGGTGCTGCATTGTAGACAGTGGCGTTTATAAGGTGGGAGGGGATTCACCGAGTGGCGTAACAGAGAATATTAAGCCCCTCTCCCCTGCAAAAATCAGTTTTGAGCCCCAAGACCAAATACATACTTTGCGTCAGTCAGGCTTTGGGCTCCCTAGAATCCCTGGGTCTAACCTCCCCCGCCAATGCGGGGATGTATGTTACGCCACTGGGTTCACCCTCCCCCATGGACCAACAGATTTTTAATTTTTACCATAGATAACTTCTCGGCGCTTTCATCTAAGGTATTTTTTAGAATGTAACACCCCCCTCTCCATCAGAGAGGTATGTGTACGCCAGTGAATGCGAATGTAATAAAGATAGCGTAAATTCATTTTTAAAATAAATATATCTGATAACAAAACTCAAATGTAGGCATTTTAAGTAATTGAAAGTCGATTAAAAATTTTAAAACTTGGAAAAAATACACTAATATTTTTTTTATTAATAGAACCTTACAGATTGATTAAACTTAATCGATGGCAAAAACAAGTAATCTAAAAAAAAATTTTAAGTCAATTCCTACTTAGGTAAAAAAAAGAAAATTTAATTTTAGTTACTTTTTATATTAAATAATTACAATTAACATCAATATTTATGTACACATAACAGAATTACAACATTAAGTGGCAAAATAGAAAGCGATTTTCCATTTTCCTGTCTATGTATATGGTGTTGGACTATTATTTTTGGTTTTGTTACTATTTATTCATTAATTAAATTTAATTATTCTGATAAAATAGTATAGTAAAAAAATAAATCAAATTCTCAGAAATTAGACTATCCCAGATGGGACTCGAACCCATGACCTCTGGAAGGAAAGTCCAACGCGCTATCCATTGCGCTACATGAACACAACGAACAATTTTCCTTTCTATATATGCTGTTGGACTATTATTTTTGTTTGTTACTATTTATTCATTTTTAATTTAATCAATGAATTAATATTTGCAAAAACTGTAATAACACCAAGTGCGATCCACTACAAGTTTAAAAAATGTATTTGAACTTGAATGGATGAATAGAAAGTATTTTATGAACGATTGAAAATTTGAACAAGATATATAAATATAAATAAATAAACATATATAGGTGCGAACTAATAGTAGGAATTGAATGATTCAAGTTGTAAGCAATTTTATATCTAAGAAATATTAAATGTTGTACTAAATTTCCCTGAAAGTTTCTGCGACATTGACTCATTGATTTGACCAACCCGTTATTCCTGTCATTTTTTGTCAAGTTTAAAGTAGCAGTACATTTTTTTAAAGTGACATTTTATGTTGTAAAAAAAAAAGGAAATAGAATACCCCAAATTCTATCGAATCCCAATTAGTTATTAAGAGACTATATTTAAGGAAAATTATAATTAACCAGTCAATAATATTTATCTCATAATTTTCATATAACATTATAGCTTCTCTTTTTTAAAAATCTAGGACTAATATGTTATTTTTCCTGCTCCTAAATATCATTCATCATTCATGCTAATAACACGATGTATTGTTAGATATCTATAATCAAAAGAAGCCGCACAAATGTATTCTGTGCTAAGAAAAAAGATACTTGCGTTCAAAATTACCAAAACTCGTTTCTAATAATCGATCTAGAACAAAATCAATTTTTTGTATAATCCCCTAGAGGTTCTATTTATTTTAAATTGGCGTTATTTGACAGGCTTCACTAAATCTTTTTCTGTCGTAATAACTTACGAGCAAACCACCGTGTGGCAGTCGTGAAGACTAATTTCAATGGTCTACTCCTCATTTGTTAAATTTTTGTAGATGACTAGTTAGATAAAATGATTATAATAATTATACAGGTAGAGTTAGAGTTCAAAAGACTGGTGAACTCTAAGTAATTTTTAATTTAAAGGAAACGTATTTCAAACGGGAAGTGTTAAGTTGATTTGAATTGTTAATGAAATGTTATTCAATTGAAAAAAAAAAAATGAAGCGTTATTCAATTATAAGCGCATTTTCTGTAATAATTGATTCTTAATTGATTTTAATAAAATAATTGATTATTAAAAAGCTATATCAGAGGTAATTTAATAAAAAACTCCCAATATTTTTTGTTTTGGAAAAGTTACTACATTTTTGTAAATATCTAAATTGTGATAAATATTAATTTTAATGCCTTAATAATCTATTCAAAACTTATGCAATCAGATTATTTTAGTGGGAATAAATTATTTTCCTCTGTGTACTCTACAAAAGTATAAATATATGTTTAAAAAATTTTACATATAAAGTTGTCAAAAATTGAAGTTAAAAACGTTGAAGAAAGAATTCAAGATTGAAATCAGTGATTAATTAAAATTCATTCTGGCTATAAATCCGTAAAATATGATTTTAATTAAAGTTTAGAAGAATTTGTAAATTTTTAGAATTTACGTTGGCTTTGAGATACTTTAATTTGTAGTTTTGCTTTGATCTTATGAGGCTTTTTTCTTTCTTTTTCACTAATTGCGATATATTGTAGTTTATATGAATTATATTCCGAAGGAATATTTTTAAACTTGATTTCTAATGCTATTTTTAAAAATAAAATAATAAATGTACTGTTTTTTTTTTTTTGGGGGGGGTATAAGAATTTTCAAAAGCACCAAATAAACGTAATATACAGTGCAACGAAAAAAACTACTGCTGAAAAGAACTTGTTTTTCAATTCCTACTATTAGCTTACACTATCTATATATTTATCTTGGTGGAATTTTCAATCGTTAATAAAATACATTTTAAAGCGCTGAATTGAGCTGAAATTTTATATACATGATAATTTTGGATGACAATACAGTAATTTAATTATAATTAACAAAAATTAATTGATTAAAACTAATTATTCAAAGAATTAGAAATACAGCCACGTTGGCATCATTTTTGGCAACTTAGTGACCATTTTGGCGACGTGTCAAAACTTGAAAAGGTTTTTTTAACACATTTTAAAGCGCTCATTTGAGCTGGCATTTTCTACAAACTATTGTTTTGGGTAAAAATACGATAATTTAATTCTAATTATTTAAAATTAATTGACTAAAAATAGTTATTTAAAGAATTACAGGTACAGCCAAGTTAGTTTCATTTTTAGCGACTTGGGTCAAAACTTAAGATTTTTTTCTCACGTTTTAAAGCATTCAGTTGAACTGGAATTTTATATACACTATTGTCTTGGATGACAATACGATACTTTAATGATAATTAATAAAAATTAATTACTCTTTAATGTTGTGATTCTGTCGTATGTATATACATATTTATATTAATTGTAACTATTTAATAAAAAGTAGCTAAAATAAAATTTTTCTTTTTTTTACCTAAGTAGGAATTGACTTTAAATTTTTTTTAGATTACTTGTTTTATCTACCGCATTACGCAGCCCTATAAGTGGTTAGGCAGATACATAACTGCTGAGTTACTTTCGCATTTCACTGCAAGAAACATATGCAAATTTTGTTTCTATAACCTTTCTTCCTCTCAAGCTATACTAATACTGTTTGTTGCTTATTTTTTTTTATAATTATATATATTTTTTTCTTTTTGGCGAGGTAGCCTAGTGGTCAAGGTATCGGATCGTGGCTGGCATGTCATGAGTTCGAGCCCAGTACCTCTAAAGACCCGCCGTGTAGGGGGCGATGCACGTTAAATCTGTCGAGAGCTCAAACGTCCTCCCATCGGTGTGGTGTGGTGTGGTAGTTAGGAGAGGGGATGGCATCTCAGGTTTCGTCCACGTCACTTGACCATAGTTCAAAATTATGAGGTCCGTTGCCAAAAGCCCTCGAGTAGCTGAACAGTGCGATGTTAATATTCACTCCCTCACTCACTGCTTATTTTTTGAGGCTGAGTGTATATGGTCATGGTGTTGAACTCATGATCAACGTTATTTCTGTCAAGAAATGGGTTCGATTTCTGGTCCTATATAGTCCCACCGTGTAAAGAGGTCGATGGATGTTACATTTGAGATGGATCAAGGATCTCACATTGACGTAATGTGGAAGTTAAAAAAGGGAGTGGGTCTTATTAACTTTTTTTATTAATAACAGTTCTGAACTTCTATCCTTTATATTCCATAGAATTTCTCTCAGTTACATTAACAGAAACGGGGATGGATATCTTGTCAAAAAATTGGTTAAATTCCACCTTTTAAAAAAGCTGTCCGCAATCATTGTTTGTAAAAAATGTGTATTCTCCATCTCTTTTTAAAAAATTTGGTTAATTTTTCAATTTCGTATAGTAATTTAATTTAATTCAAGGGTTTTTTAAAATTTTAAATTGAATGTTTATTATTTCAGTTTATTTATTTAGAATGTCTAGTGTCCCAAATTAAACAGACACTTAAATTTTTTTCAGGTTCTTTTTTATTTAAAAATTTTCCGGACACCCGAGATTTATATATTAATGAATTGTTCAAGGCACATAAATAACTTTATTATCAATAATATGACACATTTTTAATGCATTTATTCATATTGTAAGAAGTTGTTAAATTATCAGCTTTTCGTTCTGAGATTTTTTATAAGGAATGTGGAATCGGAGCATGCAGATAAATTTTTCTATCACAATGAGAAGGGGTATGTGCCTAAATCTGCATCTGCTTACAAAGACCAATGGGATTACGTGATAGAAATGCTTCTACCCCATTAGCCAGACATCTCTGTCCCTTTTGATATTAAAGGTCAGAGCACTGCTATCATTGTTGACATGTTTGATATTTCTGAAGTTTTATTTACTTAACACTTTTAACTTTTAAATGAGTGGCACAGTGAGAAGCTTCTGCAATTTCTATGCAAGATAAGTTTGATTAGATAAAACATTTAAGTGTCTTTTAAAGGCGTGTCTCTTTAGCATTTAAGTAAATGTTTAATATACCTTTCCCAGATTTGATATGTACTAATTGGTTTTTAAATTTTGCGGGATCATTTTATGTAAAAAAGAATTATGTGCCATTTATTAAAAATTACGTTTAGGAAAGTGCATAGAATTTTATTGTGTTGAATTCACAGTATAATTTATTTGTGTGTTCTAAGGACACTGTGTTTGTATATATAGTATATATTGAGCTTGGATTTAAAAAATCAGATTGTAAGTGACCCAAACTTTTTGGCCAAGGTAATTAAATACAGGTGATGAGAGTTCGTGTTATCGATATGAGGCCAATACCAAGGAAAGTTCTAGCCAGTAGAAGTCCCCCAACTCCTCTTGAACAAAAAAAGCAAGACTAGGGAAGTCAAATGTTATAACGATGGCCATTCTCTTTTATTTTTTTGGATGTTCAATGAGTTGTGTTCCGGGGATTGGTATCACCTTGCAACGGGTCTATCCGCGAACCTTCACTAATCCTTTTGGGGTAAATCTATTTTCTTTTAAATGTTGTTCTATTGAAAACTTTCTCCTGAAGAAGAAGACACGGTTTATGCAAATGAAGAGATATATTTAAGCATTAACTTTTAGGTACGCGAGGCTAGAAGTTAGTTGGTGGTTAGTAATTAGTGAAAAGTATTTGAGAGCTAGTCGAGAGTTATATATATGCTAGACGATTAATTTCTGATTGATCAAAGATTGTTAACTGACGATTTAGTCTATAAGTTAGAATTGAATAATAATGACCGGAAGTCGAACAACTGAGAACGGAATTACGGTAATTTAGGCCGTTGACATCCAAATCGTTCCAAGATTAAATTAATTGAATTATATTTCATATATTAAGATCCTTTCTGCCGTATAACTGCTCCTGTACTTAGTAGAAGTGTGTATATCCTACCCTGGGTTGTTAATTTAAGTGAGAGAATAATAAAATAGAATTGTTATGATTACGACTGATCTTTTTCTTCTAACCCACAAATACCAATAATTGCGGTAACGCGTTTATCACAACTTGGTCAAACAATTAACCAACTCTTTTATTTGGAAGTTTTTAGACTTAATGGTAGGAGTGGCAAAATGATATGTCCAGAATTCTGGCGATCAGGTGATTGATTCCTCCGTCATGACAACGCCTCACCACACACGAACTTGTCTGTAAACCACTATTTAGGCTCTCAAAGATGGATTATCGTTCCCCACCCTCCGTATTTGCCAGATCTAACCCCGTGAATGAAAAAAGAATCTCATTGGAAAGCATTCTGATGAGTGAATGAATGAATATTAACGTAGCAGTGTTCAGCTACTCGAAGGATTCTGGCGACGAACCTCGTAACTTTGAACCATGGTCAAGTGACGAGAGTGACACATGAGCTGGCACCCCTTTTCCTAACTACCACATTACACCAACGAGAGGACGCTTGAGCTCTTGACAGATTCAACGTGCATCGTTCACCTACACGGCGGGTCTTCAGTGGTACAAGGCTCGAACTCCTGACACGCCAGCCACGAGTCTGTTACCTTGGCCACAAGCATCTCGATGATTTGCAGGCTGAAAATTCAGCTTGGCAACCGACACTAGATGATATCAAAGCTGAAGAGTTCGAGATGTGCTTCCAACAGTGAAAAAGAAAACTGAAGAAGTGCATTGACTCAAATGGAGAGTAAATTGAAGGAGGCTAAAGCAATTTTATAAAAACTTAAATGAATTAACATTTTGGAAAAAAAAGTCCGGTTAATTTGATATTCCCCCTTTGTATTTCATTTCTCTTACAAATTTGTAATTCTGACTATTCGACTAACCTAAGAAATATGGTTTTATCATTGAAATTACATATTTTAAATAATCTAGATCTCTGCAACTGTACAGTAAGGGATTTTTAGTAAGCCAGATAATATAAATTTAATGAACCAATGCATACATAAGGTAGAATATAATTGAAGGGTAAATTTAGAAATATTTGTATAAGTATTTGCGTTTAGTTTTCTGATGCTGAATGTTTAATAGTTATAAAACAAAAGAGAAATTAAACAACTCTGTGAGAAATTTCGTTAGAGAGTAAGCAATAAAAAGGAAGGTTGAAATGATTAAGAAAATCTTCAAGGAGATATATTTAAAAGAGTTGTTGATGAAATCTAATTGAATAAGTTAGAAAAGTGGATCAACGAACTTCTGGAAAACTATTTATATTATTCCTGCAGCGATAAAGCAATGGAATAAAATTTAAGCTTATATGTATAAAGAGAATGATAGGTTATGTTAAAGAAAGGATTTGTAAAATTAAAAAAAAAGTATTAGCATTTTATGGAGTTACTTATAGGATAAATTTCTTTTTTACTTGCCCATAACTATTCTATTCTACAGCAGCGTTTCTCAAACTGTGGATCTTCTCACCCCAGGGCGCATGATAACCCTACGTGGGGGCGCTAGCATATCGAAAAGTCCAAAATAAAAGATTTAAAAAAATTATTAATTTACTGAAAGGAAGCAAAACTAAATATATTCTGACATGATAAAAAATAAAATAAATATTCACACTGATATAAGATAGTTATAAATGTATCAGTATGGCAAAAAGTATTTAATAATTAATTTATCAATACTAAATTAAAAACAAGTTTAGTGATTACTATTGACTTCCATAGGCTGGTCATATACAAAATGTAATACATATATTGATAATATGTGTAGTTTATAATATTAAAATCGCATTGCAGCTTTAGCGTCGAAATATACTGTCCTCCAAAAGTTAAGGAACAACCGGTTTTTTGCGCCTTATTTGCAAATGAATGAATGTAGAAACACATAATTTGGATGACATGTGCACAAAACAGTTATGTATTAACTGCAAGATAGAAGTCTACAAAATAAAAATTCAAAAAATGATTTACAACAAAAAAAAGGCAATCTCGCTGGAAAAGTCTATTCTTGGAAAAAATAATAATCACAGTTTTATGTGGTAAAATGTCATAGAAATACAACAAAAATGGGTTTTAATAAGGGATATGCCCACTCCTAGCCTGAATGCATTGGCGGCATTGAATTTCCTTGCTGTCAGTTAAGTTGTCGGTTACCAAAATCGGAAGCGAAGACCAGAAACAGAGTAAGCTTTGTTCCAGCTCTCCTAAAGACCTTGGAGGAGGACAAAGCAGCAACTTGTCTACCAAGATAGTCCCAAATATGCTCTATCGGATTTAAGTCTGGAGATCGAGCTGGCTATTCCATTCGCTCCAAACCAAGACCCTCAAGATATTTCTGAACAATTACAGCTCGGTGAGGTCGTGTGTTATCATCCATCAAAATGAAATTGCCAATTGCACCGGCATACAGGCGGACATGTGGATCAAGGATCTCTCCCGATATCTCACACCAGTCAGAGTTCCTCCCTGGAACACATGCAGGTCAGTGTGACCACCTAATGAGAACCCTGCCTAAACTATTATTCCACCACCTCGGTAACTGTGTCTTTTAACAGTGTTGGATTGATGATATCTGGTGCTTCGTTCCCTCCAGATGAGTAGATGTCCTGAATCGCTCTCCAGTGGGAATCTGGACTCTTTTGTAAAAGTATAGAAGCCCATTGCTCTCTGGTCCAGGAAAAGTGTTCTCTCGCCCAAGATAAGCGGACCTTTTCTGTTGTCTGTTGAGGGGTACACACACAACTGGTCGTCTTGTATAGAGACCTGAATTGGGAAGACACCTTCGCACTGTACTAGAGAATATTCTTCTCCCTGATGCTACAGAGTGATCTGCAACTAGTTGCGGCACAGAAATCCTTCTTCTCTTTCGGGCCAAAAGAGTGATAAAACGGTTTTCTGAAGGTGTTGTAGCTCGTGGTCGGCCTGGAGCATGTCTTCTGGACACTGATGCTTCGGTGATTGATTCAGAGACGGTGGACCACACTACGAGACACATTAAGACGCATTGCTGCAGCACCAGCTTGTGATAACCCCATTTCCATCCATTCGACCACCCTCCACCTTAACGAATCGGACAAATAGCTTCTCTCAGACATTGCGAGACCCCATTGCCTATTGTCAACAAATCTGCTAACAAAAGTTGTAAATCAACAAAAGGTACATGCGTAATTACGAAAGCCTGATATATGCATATTTTTCTCTCACTCATATATATCTATTTTTTCCTATTAAAAAATGTTTTTGTATAAATTTGTATAAAGTTCGTTTTTATCATTTATATAAACTATAAATTTTATTGTAACTGTCATTTTTTTTACGGTGAGCTTCGAAAAACATGTTGTTCCTTAACTTTTGGAGGCCAGTGTACGTTATTATTGCATTAAATACATAGTTGTTATATGAGGGAGTGGGGTGGACGTGATGAAAATTATGACTGAAAATTGGGTCGCAAATAGGGAAAGTTTGAGAGGCACTGTTGTACAGTATTTTACAACACAAGTTCTTATTAAATCAATGGATGTAAATTAATAACATATAGCTAAACGCGCTTTAATAAATGTAATTTATATGCATTGTAACATTGTAGGAATTAAAGAGTTTGATAAATATAGTAAGAATATATACAACTAAAAATGTAACAAAATGATAGAAAAAATTCAGATTTGAACCTTAGTATGTGACTTGTTTAAAAATAAACTATTTATTTTGGTAATGTAATATTTTAGAATGATTTGTGAGTGTGAAATGTAGTTCTAGTAATACAATTCACTGATTAATATTTGATAAATTCGAATTTATATTGTTCGGGCATTATGTGACTAACTAAAATTAAATTTCTATATTGTAATTGCATGAGAGAGTTAAGAGTTTTTGTGTATGTGTGTGAAAATTGATATTCACATACAGATGATCTATTGCTTTAGGATTCTTCAGTTTTATTTAATTATTGTGATTCAATTTTGTATGCGTGATATTTAAAAATTGTTAAACCATATCCTAGATTTTTTTAGCTGTCTTTTTGATTAAATTTAAATTAAAGGTTTTGAAGAAAAATCAGGTAATATTAAGTATTGGTAATGCTTATTTTCAATCATGTTGTTTGTGACTAATCTGTACGGAACCTTTCCACTAATATTCTTAGGCGTCTTTTTGGGGATTATAAATTCGCGTATATTTCCAATCAACTACAAAAAGTGAACGGGATATGCAAAGTAGATAGGGTATTTAAGTAGAGCGTTGTAGGCTAGCAGGTATGAAGGCTATTGAGCCAGCAGCAGTAGCCTCAAATTTAGAGGATTCCATTGGATTACGTTAGTGAAGCCTTATTGCTGTTGTTCTACGAAAGAATCTGGAAAGCTGATATACCAGGTGGTAACTATAATTTATTTACGCTTAAAATAAGCGTTAGTTTAATAAAATAAGTTAAAGTTAATGAAAGCTAATAATTCGAGTTACGTGTATTTCTCGGACCTCCTATTTCGGTAGACCTCATTTGATCTTGCACGTAATTATTAATTAATTTCATAATTCGCAATTTATTAATATTAAATTTAATATTAAAAATTCGTAATTTAAATAATATTTGTAATTAATTAATATTACCCTTTTGTTTGACGTAACATAGAAATATTATATGTTATTATAGTTTCTGATATTTGAATTGATATAATAAATACAAGCTATTACTATACAAAATGGCTCTTAGTGATTCTTTGCCTCAAATTAATCTTGGTGACCAAGGTGGAACCCAGGGGGGTTTGCACATGTTTACTGTCATTTTTTCTCCATATCATTTTAATAACAGATTATGTAAATTTCCGAAACTTTGCATCTAAAAAATCAACATTTTACAATACATTTCACTAGTACCTTTGACTTGTTTGCAAATAGTTTGTTGGTTATCTATAAATGTTTTGAGTCAAACCGACAATTTTAGTCTGGTTAGACAGTTAATTCTGATCTAAAAGTTAAAATTTTTTAACATCTTGACTGAATTAAAACACTAAAAATCCCGACTTGTAAATATTTAAATAAAATGAAATTTTTATTCTTATATGAACAAGGAATAAATGATTAACACAAACTAATTTTGGTAATACTAATTTTTGTACTGCTGATGTAAGCTAGCAATTATTTTTTTGTTAGGAAGTTTAATAAAAATCAAAGTTCCGGTCATGATATAAAGATTTAAAATGAAAAATTCACACACTCGCACACATACTGTTTATAATTGCAATGCTAATAAATTTAATAAAACATATTTTAAAATTCTAATGTGCTAAAAGAAAAAGGATTTTCAAGGATCAAAATCAAATTTAAATTATTCACTAATAAAGATATTTATTTCCATTAATAGAGCTTTTTAGTTAATTATGCTAAAGTGTAAATAAAATACAATTAATATTTTCTGAATTTTTTGATTTTTTTAAAAAAAGAATTATATATATATATATATATATATATATATATATATATATATATATATATATATATATATAATTATAAACACGCAAATGATAATGCTGCTCTGTTTAAGTAAGTGATAAAAGGGAATATAGACACTATCAATATTTTTTTGAGTTTATTTTGGTATGTGTAGTAGTATGAAATTCAGTTTGTTTGGTATGAGGAACAATACTGTGTAAATAGAGTTTCTTCCTATTGATCTTTTAAATATCTTATTTTTATACCCCTTATTTAAAACCATTGAGAAAAGAAATGACATTCATTCGAAAAAGGAAAATTAACTATCACTAAAATATAGAAATAGAAAGGCGTGTTTCCTTAGAATTTGAAAGGGAGCATGTGCCTTTAGATATTCCGGTTTTGAACACTTCTCAATAAGTTAAAACGTTTTTACATAATCTTCGCAGTTTTTAATATGCCTTAAATCAATAGAAATACTATTATAATGATAATATACCCACAGAATTTTAATTCTTTTTTACATATAAGGAGGAGTACGATTATTCTCTTAAAAGCAAGATTCGCAAGAAAAAATTCTTTTAAAATTTAAACCTTTTTTTTGTTGATATATTCTAGATTTCCCAGAAATCTAATTTTGATTGTGCTTAGTCACTGATATTAGGTTGGGGACAAAGAAATCCATTATTTTTGCATGAAATTCAAGACTTTATTTAAAATGTTTGGATTGTTCGATTTAAGTTAAATGTGCACCGTTTTGTTGTATAATTTATTGCCATTTTAAAGGTAGCTTCATAATGCATCTCTCATAGAAGTCTTGGTTCTTATTGTCGAAAAACTCTAGTAATCGATTTCCATAATATTCTCTTGATCCCAATTTCTTATTACTCAGAAAGTTTTGCAATGATAGAAAAAGGTGGTAATTGCTTGATGCCAGGTGTGGACTTCTGGTGAGTCACTACAGACGTGTATGGCCTGGTGTTGTCCTGATGGAACACAACACTTCTTCAGTTGGTCGCTTCTGGTCAATCGCTAGCTTCAAATGGTCCAGTTGTTAATTGTAGAGATCTGAATTTAGTGTTTGGCATACGGAAACAACTCATAATAAATTATTCCTTTCCAGTCCCACCAAATACACAGTAGAACCTTCCTGACCGTTAGTCCTGGTTTGGTCACCGTTTGAGCTATTTCACCGCGCTTTGATCACGATCGTTTTCGCACAATACTGTCGTATGTGACTCATCCCCAGTCACCCTCCGTCTAAGAAATGAGTCGATTTCATTCCGTTTGGCCAAGGCTTCGCAGATGGAAATTCGACCCGTCATGTTTTTTGGTCTTAATTGGTGTGGCACCCAAACATCGAGCTTCTTTTTGAATCCAACATTGCGCAAATTGCTTAAAACTGTTTTATGGTTGATCTTTAGCTCCTGAGCGATGCTACGACTACTAATATGCCGGTCAACTTCAATTATTTTTGAGATTTTACCGACATTTTCGATGACGGGCTTTCCTGTGCAAGGTGCATCTTTAACATCAAAAATGCCTGAATGGAATTGACGAAACCAAAATTGCACGTAATTAGCTGTTACAGTATTGACACCATAAACACCATGCACAATTTCAGTCGCCTGGCTTGCATTTTAGCCTTTATGAAAGAAAAACTGTAAAATGTACTGAATTTTCTCTTTGTTGACTTCCATTTTTAACACTCTGTAACTCACAACTGAATGGACCAAACAAAAAGCAGCAAAATAATTTTTTTAGTGTGAAATATCACCATGACAACGAGCATAAATTTGAAATTGTTTGGTCGATACTTCACGAGATATCAACACTACAGCCAACTACCGAAAAAATAATGGAGTCCTTTTCCCCAACCTAATGTTTAAAAAGATCCACTTACCAAGGATAAGAGCTATGGAATGAAAAAATAGAGAGTATGAAAAATTAGAAACTTCCCATAAAATCCTGCAGTAAGATGCCTTTTAACACATACTTTTTCAAAACTCTTCATATTGTTCCTCTTTCTTCCCACTGGATTTAGATTTTCAAATCACTGTAAAAATGCTAATTATTATTTTAAATGAAATTTGGAATGTTTTTCTTTTTATCTAGGGAAAACAATTTTTTTTTTTTTTTCTTGTAAGAGATTGAGAATGGATCCAACTGCGTACAGCACATACGGCACACATCCATAGTAAATAATTATATCTCACTTTTAAAAATAATTTTAGCTATCTTCTATTTGATTTTAAAGCAAATAAAATGTTCTTCTTTTGCTTGATTCCCCCTCCCCTCTTTTTTTTTTGATTGGATTTTTAAATTCAGAGAAGTTGGGAAGGATATATCCTGGAATATTTATAGTTAAAAAAAATTGAATCTATTAATTAACTTGAAAATAAAATAATCCTGCTTTTCTTCACTATAACTGTTGTGACTTTAGGAATGCTTTTAATTGAAGCCCACCCACACGCTTCACAAGTTGCTACACTGTGACAAGCGGATAAGCGGAACATCAAACAAGAAGCACGAGGGATGTTCCTTATGACTTTTGATTCAAATTTGAGTGCTTGTCCCGGAAGCTGTTTGTTCCTCCACTTGTCAACATGGTCCAACTGAAGACGTTTATCAGAGGCACCGAGCTATTGCAGTAAACAACTTCTTAAGCCGAACTCATTAGTTATGAGTCATAATGTCCTTTTAATTTTTTTTCTCCAAAAAATCTCCACCAATAGGAACATCGGCTGAGGAAAAAAAAGCTACTCATTTTTGTCGTTTTGAAATAATTGGCCTCGTTGATGGATAAAATGCCAAGTTAATGAATCGAATCTTCGCACGCTCTCTCTTTTTTTTTTTCGAATTATTTATTTCCGTTTTTCATTTTGCCTACGTCGCCCAGAGTTCAGTTTCTAATCTCGTTTGATCTTTTGGATTAGTTTTATTTATATTTCCTCTCAGTGTGGAGTGAATTTGCAATAAGACTTTAACTTTTTAAGGCCGAATACATTGAAGAGAGTTCTGTACTAGAAAATTACTCTACTTTCAAGGCTTGTTGAAGAACCTTGATGATCGATCGTAAATATCACAGCTGATCCATTAGGGTTAAAAAAATACTGCCCTTTCTTCAAGGATTAAATTTTATTTACTTCTCCACCCATTTAATCAGTTATGTGTTTCTTCCCTCCTCCCACGCATCCGTCCTCTTAAATTTTGACTGAGAGATTGCTTTAAGCACCAAAGTTGGTTCAATTCACAGTTTTTGGATACATTTAACTTGTATGCTCAGAATAATGAATGGTAGAATAATTAAACCGCGTGCATTTCTTGGATGGCTTAAGGTAGCATTTAGGATGTTTGAAATCGACAATTTTGTTGAAGTTGTACTATTTATTTTTCTCTTTATTAAAATAAGCGGAAACGAAAAATCTCGTATATTTATTCTATGTTGTATTTATTCTATGTTGTAAGATATATTTATTATATGTACCTTGGTTCAGTGACGTAACGAGTAACACAAGCCCCTCCTCCCCGTGGCGTAACGGAGAATATTAGGCCCCCCCCTACAAAGTCAGGTTTCGCCTTTGTTTTTTTATAAATTGGTTAAATACATACATGGCGTTAGTCAGGCTTTGGGCCCAGAGCCAATCCTAGCAGGTGTGCTGTACGTGCGCCGCACGCCGGCGGCCCAAACAAGGCCGGCCGCCGGCCAGATTTCTATCAATCAAACAAATTTCTCTACGAAAATCTCAAAATAAAACATTATAAGTCGAATAAATATGCCGAATTTTAAATAGTTATTGAAAAATCAAAATAATTCCCGATTTATGACAGCGTAGCATAGTTTAGAAAAATTATATTATTGCACAGTATGTTATCCACATTGTCCATTAATGTCTACTCTTTACACACATCCTTCATTTGACAGAAAAATTCGTGGCAGATTTGCAATACCGCAATAGAAAAGGTTTTCTTACTCATCGGCGACGCACTGTGAATCGATGCTTAACAAAGGCGTCTCAAAAATCATTTTTGCGAAAGTTACTTTACGAAAATATCTAATATGGTTATTATTACCAAAGACATAGGAGTGTTTAAGTTCAATATGCATTAGGGGAAATTGAAAGTTTTCAATTTAATAGTAACCTTACAATTCAGAGAAGTAAAATAGAGGAAAAAAAGGATTTTTGTGTCTATTTGTATTTTTATAGTTTTACTTTTTACTCTTATACAGGTAGATGAGTTTATAAAGTCAACGTTAAGTATTAGTCAAAATATGAAAAATTCTCTTGAGGGGTGGCACATAAGGCCTTGGCACGCGGGCGGCCGATACCTTAGGATCGGTCCTGTTTGGGCCCCCTAGACTCCTGCCCCCTCGCAGTGCGGGGATGCACGTTATGCCATTGCCTCCTCCTACAAAGTCAGGTTTTGCCTTTAATATTTTATTAATTAGTTAAATACGTATTTGCTGTCAGTCAGAATTTGGGCTCCCAGAATCCTGCCCCTCCCCTGACGTAGGTATGCCATTGCCTTAGTTCATGATATTTTAGACAGATGAGCATTTATTTCTCAATCAAATATTTGTTTCCTTATCAAGCAATATTTAATAAGGACAAGGTTTCTTCGTTATTTTGAATTATTATCCCCCCTTTTCATCAAAAAGATTTCGTTCTTTTTGACGATCGTTGGAAAAATGAATAATTGGTTTTTATTTTACTTTAGATAGTTATTCATCCATGAATTCCAAAATTTGATGATACTAAAAATGCATTATAAAGGAAGTTCCTTCGTAGTGTTGTGATACCTATTCAGTAAGTCAAAATGAGCAACAGTAAGGTACTATCGACGAGAAATAAAAATAGTAACACAAATCAGATACGTAATAACAAGATGAAAGACATCTTAATGAATTTTACTTAATATATTAGTTTCTTTTATTTTAATTCATGATGAGTTGGGTATATGCATTAATTAAATTGGCGATGGATGAAAAAGAAGTTGAAAATCTCTCTCTCATGGGGAAAAATAACTTAAAAATTTATCTGCAATTTAATAAAACAACGAAGTTTTTCACTTTTTTATCCAACTTATGTTTTCGAATATTATAATTGAAATTTTTTGTAAAGCAAATGTATTGAAAAGAAAATAATGAACGCATATTAAAAAGCTGAACAATATCAAAAGGATTTATATGACAAATATTTTTTTTACAATGGAAACTGAACCAATATAGATTCAAATAAATCCATTTGTCTAATCCAGTAGAATAAATAATTCTGAAATTTTCTTCTAAAATTTGGGAAAGAAGCATTAATTTCATTTAAGATTATTTATACAAAGTTATTTATTCAATATAACGTATATTTTGCGATTTTTATTAATTAATTTTTTGCAGACTCTCTTCTCTCTAAAATATGAACATGTATTATTAGAATAATAGATAGCATATATAAGGATAATTAATTTTTCTTTGTATTATGAATTGGAGCAATTTCTAATTTTAAATTTATTTCATCATTAATTGTTGAATACAGTAAGAGAACATCTTTTTGAATTAGTTATTTATTCTAAACAATGTTTTCGTAATGTTAAATTTCAACGATATGGTAGAATCTGACGTTGTATTTTCTTTTCAATATCAATTGACAATACTTAAACAGGTTATTCGTGGAACATCAGGGTTGTTGCCCTAATTTTTTAAAGTTTTTAAACCAGCAAGGGATTATTGTGTTAGCTACTAACAGTAGCGCACACAGGAATTTTTCAAGGGTTGAAAGTTCACCATTCTTGTATCATGATCCTTTTGATTTTGTCGATTTTGGGGAACAAAACACAGTAAAAATCTAATTATTGAATAAATAATTAGCATTAATTAATAAAACCAATCATCAGTAACAAATACTTAATTAAATTTTACGTACTATATATTTAGAATTATAATTAATCGGGAAAAAAAATCAAGGGTTTTGGGGGGGAGGGGTCTGGACCCCCAAGATCCCTGTACCTGACTTATTTTCCAATACCTGATTTTAATAATAATGAACTTATTTTTTAAAAAATGTTATAACAATAACAATTTTCTCTTATAATTCGTATAGACTCAATCCAGCCATGCATGGCAGTTACGTAAATAAAAGGGAAACGGGGGAAGGAGATGTGTTAGCTCTGCTTGAGGTTTGACTTGTTTCACTTCCTATATTTTCAATAGGATTCATACACCAGTCGTGCGAAATTACGAGGTCTGTCGCCAATAACTCTCGTGTTGCATCGAATGCGACGTTAAAAATAATTCAATCAATTAAGATCACGTGACAACTATGAAACTGACAACAATAATAAAAAACGCACGTTCTAGAATTGCTATATTTTCAGTGCGAGCTAGAACAATTATTAGTCAACATTTTTATTTTGTGAACATAACTGCCACAAGATGAAATGATGTCAGACGAATTGAACTTATTGAATCAAAGTACAGCCGATAAAAAAATTATTTATTAACAGCTAATTAAATTTATAAGAAATAATAGAAATATAATCAAAATACTAAGAATTTTATGAAGATTTTGAGGTTTTGATGTTTACCTCGAGAATTATTTCTTCATAATTTGGTTTTCTTACCATATTTTTGGAACAAATTATTGTTCTATTTAAAATTTTTGAATAAAACAGCCATTTTAGTGAAGATTATTTACTGTAGTCGTCTACATAATGACGTTACAATTAAAGCATAATACTAGGGGGTACCATGTGTAATAGTAAGAGTAAAAAAAAATAATTAATCCTTTGGTTATATAATTTACTTTCATGTTTCAAATTTTGTCTTAAAAACTTGATGATATATTTATATATCTTGGTGGTTATAAAATTGTTCTTTACAAAACTTCGCAGGAAATTTGTGCTTAGCTTATTAATTAATATTTTGTGCTGCAAAACTAAACTGCTTTAAAAAACACTGTTAAATACTAAATTTATGGGAATATTTTTAACCTTTATCTCTAGCTATTGAGTCAACATCATTCATCATTCTTTGCTCAAAAGTATTTATTTTGTCACTTTAAAAGAAGAAAACACATTACGGAAAATACTTTAGGTTACCTGTAGAAGAGCCAATTCTAAACTTTGTGTCAACCATCGCGCTACTACATAATTTTAGCATAAGAATTAAATTACTGTTGCTTGATGTAAAATATGATCCTATGTAATACTAATTTGGATAGTTCTGTAGATCATTTCTGGATTAAAATATCATCCATATAGAAGTCGGAATAGATTCGACGAAAGACCGGTTATAAAATAGTTACTGACTAATATTCGAACTTCTTAGTTTACTTTACTTACGCTCGATTAGACGAGTTTACAGTCTTTTTTGTGTTTCATAAATGTAAACGAGTTTAATTGAAGAATTCTCAAAACACATTTCATTTTTCCCACGATTTTTTCTCTCTTTGAGATTGACGTTATAACATTTTAATTGTTTTTTTTCTATTTATTATGGTGATCTGTTTTTAGGTGATCAGCAATAATTTTGAATTCATTAATACCTTAAGTAATAATTTAAAGACAGTTATTTTCAAAATTTGTGGTATACGAGACGATAATAAACTCACTAATGTACAAGTTCAGTTGTTTAGTCACGTCCCTCTTATTAATGCCACTTGTCAGCTCAGTGATATTTATTGGTGATCATGGTGGTTGTACTAACATGAACGTCATATCGGAAGCACAACATTTTTTTTTACTCGTAATTAAATCAGTTGAACTCGAAATAAAAAGAACACGACTTGTTACGATTCATAAATTAAAAGTTTATGTGAAAACTCCCAGTTACTCTCTTTATCGATGAATAAATATTAGCACTCGATGAATATTAGCAATCGATGAATAAATATTTTCATAATATATTTCTCTGAACTTTTACGGGTGTTGTAATTATTTATATTTAACTCATTTTGTTTCATATTCTTTACTCAAAAATAACAATAATACTTTTTATTTTACAAGAACACGATTTGCTTAGTCAAAACGAAACTATTTTACAACTAATGCCAGATGCATCTCGCAAAAGTTTTTGCCAAAAGAGTTGTGTAATAAAAGACAATGAGCTCAGTTCAACGTCATTAATTTTAATTTAGAGCCATGAGGAGAGAGGGGCGCCATATCAAGTGTCAGTTTCCATCAACTGACCGAGGTTCAAAATTGCAAGATTCGTCTCCTCCTGTAGTCTTTATGTTGCTTTGAAGTACGATGGTATTGAAAAAAAGGAACCCACAAATTAAAGCCATGAAGAGTCATATTTATTAATCTATATTTCCGCAATTCATCTAAATTTTATTATTCGGTTAATTTTAATTATTGTAGCAATAGGAAAGAAACATCGGTAATAGAAAATTTACTTTCATTCTAAACATAACTTTGGCCTCAGAGCTAACACCAGCAAACTTAAAGGAGTTATTCACAAATTTTTTTGTTCATTTTGTAAAGCTTTTTTCCCCATCGTTCCCTTCGGTTGATAGCGAAGATAAAATATACTCCTAAGATAATATTTGAAAGTAACATAGATTGTTTTTTAGCTATTATTATCTATTCTTTTCTCAGCAGTTTACGTATCCTTGAAAGATCTTTGTGTTAATGGAAGCTAGAACTCCACCGTTGATCAAACAATCAATCAAATTTAAAGTAAGCATTATTTTGCATCAACAAAACAATTGCCTTTTTTGTGCGGGAGAATTTAAGTATGTTCTGCTTTGATATTTTTAAAACTAAAATAATTATGATCAAGGAAACAATAACCTTTATTAAAATTATTCAACCTTTGTTACAATCCATTAATTCGTGCGATTGATTTATGAATTCGCATATTCTGTCAACAAGTGTTTTCTGTGTAAATAACATTTGATCAGCGTAGATAAAAAGGATACTAGCCTTTGTTGCTCTATATCCCACAAAATCTTTAACCAGTGTTGAGGATATTATATGATATTTATTGAACTAGAAGAATATTTACAAAGGGAAAACTGGGTTAACCGGAAAACTGTCCTTGTTGTTTCATACTCTCACAAAATATAAGCCATTGAGCTCTATGGCAAAAAGTTTTGAAATTTTGGGGAACCTCCTGACCATAGATATTTTATTTAAGGAAACAAAGAGTAGAGAAGAAAATCTCAGAATCCGAATCGTCAGCAAAATAGTCACCATTTCAGGACATAAACAGAAGTTTAATTTTCAGGTTAATACAATGAACACGATCTAAGATTTATTGTGTGTTCTTCCAAAAAGATATTTTTGAAAACAAGACGAATATAAGACTCGAAATCTAATAAGTTTCTGTAATTACTATTTATAATATCTCCTCTCATTATATTATTTCATTGTGTGTTGTAATTGATACCTTTTGCATATTTTTCAATCTTAATTTTTCATTATAATTGATACAAAACAAATATTTTGAATTAAATTTAAAAACCAATTATAATAAAAGGTTTACTTTTTAATACATTCTGTCTAAACCTATTCTTTGACCTTAACTTACCAGCTTTATTTTATGTCAAATTAAGCAATAATACTACATAATTCTGCATTTAGCAAATTCAGTTATTTGCTTATAATATCAATTAAGTGATGTAATTGAATTTATTTATTTGATTAATTGAACCCTGTATCACATTTCTCAGTTTCAATTTCACATTTCTTGATTTAAATTTCACGTTTTTTGATTGTTATTGAGATTTATATTTAAAAGTCAACTTAAGAAATTTGATTGTTGTTAAAAGTCCTTGGTACTTTAATATTATCGCAAACTATTGGCGACAAAATATGAAACAAAGCACTTGGTTGCCAATACATATGAAATCGGGGCTGCTGACTTGGCAAGTTTTTAATAGAGTTGGTGATTGTTGTGATAATACGTAAGTACCTGGTCCTAATAATATGAATATCATTAAGAATTAAGTAGAAAATATTTACTTATTAAATGTATAGATGGCAGCACCATTACAAATATGATGAAAATTTCTTAAAGGATTAAAATCTATTTTGCTATGTACCATATTTTCCTGTATATAATCTGCAGTGGCATATTATGCACAAAGCCTTTTTTTCAAGTAAAAAAAAAAAGAAAAAAACATTGCATAATCCACAGCACTGTATAATCCACTGCAATTTCTATGGTGAGTAATCTAAAATATATACTGCCGATAATGTAGTGTCACATAAAATAAAAAAAGTATACAATATGATTAAAAATATGAGTAATAAGTTACACAGAAAAAATCCCATTTTGAGTTAATCAGATTCAGAAATGAATTAATTCAGTACATCCTCACTTAACATATTATCTGAGTCACTAGATAACGAGTCTTCCTTGTTAGAGTCATTTTCTTCATCAATATTTCCTTTTCAAAACGCATTTTTTATTGTAGTTTCCAAGACATTCCATGCTTTCAAAACATAGTTGGAGACATTTTCATAGGATGCAGGCTTCAATTTTCTTATTTTTGTAAAATTCTTTTCTCCATCAGATATCCATTGTTCACATAATTTCCTAACTTTCGATTTAAATAATCTGTCAATTCCAAAATCTAAAGGCTGTGATTTCTTTGTCAGTCCTCTAGGTATTACAATTTTTGCAGATGAGGTCTTCAGGGCATTTTTAGCTTTCTCACTGAGGTATGCTTTCATTGTGTCTGTAATTAGAAAAGCATTAGGATGAAATAAAAGATTTTCATTTTTGCCAGATGCTCTGTTGCCATGACATGAATTCTTCGTACATCCAGCCTTTCATTTTTGCACGAATTTTAACACCTTTAGGAAGATTTTCTATTGAGAGAGATTTTTTAAATATTAGCATCAGTGGTAATTTCAAACCATTTGCAGCTCAGCGTAAACTACTGTAAATTAAGGTCTTCCACTTCCAAAAGTATTTGCAGGAATATTGCTTGTTCCCTGAATATCCATTGTCCTGGCAAGTGGTATGTAAAATGGCAATGAAACTTTGTCCATTTAAAAATTGAATCTGCTGTAAAATTATTATTTGTTTTCTAAAACATAAACAGTATTTCTTTCAAAACTTTGTTGTAAGCTTTTCCAATGGAGACTGTTTTTTATCAGATTATCAATGGCAGCATGGGATATGCACAACAATACTTGAAGCTTTTTTAACACATAATCCATGGATTATATACAGGAAAACATAATAATAATATATAGATTTTTAGTTTACAAGAATTTTCATTCATACTTAGGAAATAATGTAAATGTTTTTGTTATACATGAACATTGAATTGTGAGAAATTTTCTTGTAATTATTTTGAGTTTGCAAGTTTAATTTATTTATATATAAATCACTAAATTATTTAGTGAAATCATCAAATTTTATAGTAATGTATGAAAATTCCCTTTTGGGGATTTGTGAGTGGTTAAAAAATTTGTTAAATTCTATTGTTTGTTGTATTTTAAAATTAATAATTAACTTTATTTTTGTTTTAAATGTGTGAGCTTATTTTGCTTATAATTGAGTAATATCTGGACTTTTTTTATAAGTTTTTAAAGAGTTCTTTACTTGATTAAATTCTATTTGATACCTAAAATGATCATAGGATTAGCTGTATATTAATTTTAACCGAGCTTCAAATTCCTCATACAGTGTAATGTGAAAGAAAGAAAAGTGAGGTAATAACTTTTAAGTTGTCTTTATCATTAAATTTTGGGTCAAAATTATGAAATTTGTTACCAGTAACCATTATATATTGTTCTAGGGCAAGAGAGTTTGGTATTTCTAACCAAAATGAAAACTTTTTTCATGAATAATATAGTAAATAAATCTTAACTTTGAGAAGAGAGGGAAAGGAATAAACTAAATTAATAGTTAAAGAAGTTTTTAAATTTGTTTATATAATAGTAACTTCTCATTTAATTAAAATTACTATTTTTTAAAATTAAAAGTTAAGGCTAAGTATTATGTATATTTATTGTAAATAAGGATGCAATAATTTAACTGATTGTCGCACACAATCATGTTTCTGTTCAAAAATTGCTTTAAATTCTGTTTGTTTTTCAAAGAAGTATTATATTTTCTAAATATGCATTGTTTATTTGACTATTCTTCATCAACCTTTTTAACATCTGAAGTATAATTACTGAAATCTAAAAGCTGAATATTATCAAGATTTTCTTGCTGAGATATTTTTCAAATGTTTCATTTAAAACCCATGATAATTAACTTTTATAATCTTTTCTTTACATCATGGAGCTATGCGCCAAGTTGTTTATGTTCGCCAAGATGGGCGATAACATTATAGTATGGCTACCTTGATATTTTTATTGTCTGGCGATGTGTTTGCCCCATGATATCAAACTACTTCTACAATAAAGAAACTATTTTCAAATTTTTTGTTAAAAATATGCTTATTAAGTGGTTGGTCTAAGTGTATGGTAAATCTATTTTTTTAGATTTTGGAATTAAAAAAAAATTTAGTACTTATATATATATATTAGCATCACTGCAGCCAAAATTGTGCCATTTGAATCGTTTTTCTTCAAATAAAACATGTAAGAATCTTTGCTGTTTTGATATAATGACGTGATTCATGTGGCACAAATTTTGCTGCAGTGACACTAATACATAAGTACCAAAAATTCTTTATTTAAAATTTTGAATTTGATTTTAAAATGATATAATGTATTATTTTTGGTCAACTAATGAGTTATTTAGTTCAATTTTGATTTTAGAATTAGCATCGAATCTTTGTATCTCACATTTTATTCACTACTTTATGTACCTACTAATTAGTCTAGTAATTATTTATCATGCAATCTTCCTTATATGTTATACATACAAAAACATAAATAAGACATAAAAAAGAATCAAGAGACTTGAACATTTATTTAAATAGAGAAATAGAGCTAATTTCTTTTCTGAATCTAATTTTGATGTAAAGATAATTGTGGTAAAATTATATATGAAGCTTATTTTACAACTTTATGGTTTAGTTTTACTAAAGTTATTTTTATTTTATTTCAGGCATGTAAAGGATGTACTGTACAGCCATGTATATGTACTGGAGAAAAAGGCCCACCTGTAAGTATAACTGAAAAAATAAATACTTTTGTGAGAATAATTTATGTTTTTCTTTTTCAGTAAAATACTTTTTAATAATATTGTCATGTTCTATTAAAGTGGTAATTTTTTAAAACTTTAAAAAAAAATGTTTAATATATTTTATTTGTAGTCAAATTTATCTGTTGCCTGATAAATTAAAAAAAAACTGTACCTTATTGGAATGTTGTTCCTTACCATAGAACTGCTTTATTGTAACTGCATTTATCTGCTGCAATTATTTTTCAAAATTTCAGTCAAATGTATTTGAATTGCTTTAACAACAACACTAATAATTTCTAGTAATTGTTAATTTCAGTAAACATTTTTAAGAATTAGGTGTGATGTTTTCCAGTAAATAATTGTGGTACTTGCATGCATATTAGTGTTGCTACAGCGAAATTTGCACAATGTGAATTATGCCATTTTCCTGACTGGTTGGTTAATTTCAAATTAAACATGTAAGAATCTTTGTTTTGATATAGAGTGATTCGTGTAGCCCAAATTTTGTTGTGGTTATGCTAATACATAAGTACCGTAATAACATTACACTTTATGGCTAATCAGATATTAGTAATATTTTGGAATATTGTACACATTCAAAACTTTAGGCAAACTCAGAGAAATGGTAGATAATATTTTGTTAGGAATCATAATTTCATTAGAAAGCATGGGCAGAAATATCACTTGGATGAGATAAATTGAGATAAAGAGACATATGAAGGGCAACAGCAGAAAATGATGTAAACATTTTTCATGTACTACAAAAAGTACAAAATTATGTATAATCTTCACAGGAGGTATTTGTGTAGTATCTTGGATCCTTGCTGTGAGAAATCGATGTTCCAGTAAGGTTCTGATGTAACTGAGTGTACATATGATGTACAGTACACATCCATCTCCATTCTCTAGGCCAGTGGTTTGCAAACTTTTTTGCTTGCACACCCTAAAATGAAACTAATTTTAGGTAACCTATATTATATATAAATACCCCCCACCTCACATGTACATCATGAGCCTTCTTTGACATACCTTTGGGGGTACTCATATCCTAGTTTGGAGGCTACTGCTCTTGACTATAGACAATGGACATTTATGTTAGTTTAATATTCATGAAATGATCTATGTTCACTGCACTCAGTCAGCATCCAAAATGAAGAGGCCACACATACCGACATTGAACTTTGCAAAGATTCTGATGTAATGAAATGTAACAGGGCCACCTATATTTGTTTCTGCCTTTGCTTTCCTATGTAATTTTGATTCCTAATAATGTTCTCTGCTTCTCCTTCAAATTTGTACATGGGACACCCTGTGTATACATATATACAAATTGCAACATAAATCTTTATATTTGTTTAATCAAATTCATATTGTACTGACATGGTATATATTTTTTTATCAAAGTAAATCAATTTTACTTGAGGATGAACTTGTTTTATTCATACAGATATATTTTTTTTTTATTTATCTGGAATTTTGTTTTTAAGATACATAAAAAATACATTCAAATAACCTTTCAAAATTGTTAGTATTATAGAATGTGGTAGAGGCCTTTAAATTTAATTTTAGGAACAGAATGAAAATTCACATTTATTTTAAAAAATTGCTGTTCTATTTGTTTTTGTTGTTGCTTTTAGCTTTAATCAGTATATATATATATATATATATATATATATATATATATATATGTATAATTATAGGAATGAAAGTACAGGAATAATTTTTTTCTCATTTTGAATTTAATAAGTAATTAATTTCTTTGATATTAAGATAATTTATATATATATATATATAAAGTTTGACCTTATTTATATTTCCTTTATCTTGTACAGGGTCTTCCAGGATTGCCTGGCTTACAAGGCCAGGTTGGTCGTCCAGGAGAAATAGGACCTGAAGGCCCTTTTGGACCACCTGGTGCAAGAGGAGATACTGGTGATATTGGAGCAGTTGGACCAAAAGGAATTAGAGTATGATTAAAATTTTATTTTCTTATGGTAGTTTTTTTGACCAATATAACGAAGTGTAGCAATAAATTACTTTATATTTTCTATTCATATTCTTTTCTTTCTTTTGTTTGAGATTTTTTCAGATAAATAGTGTGAAAGTAAATTTTCAAAATTTTATTAAATTGTTTTTGTGTAAGCAAAATATTTTTTCTGTTGTAAACAAAGAAGCATCTTTTAAAAGCAGCTTACTTGATTTGAGGCAGAAACATTTTCAAATTGAAATTAAAATAGAAGTTGAAAAGGAGTATATTCAGATTTCTTTATTATGGAATACCTGATGAAACTGTAAAAAATATAATGAATTTTTTTTTCTGAATGTCATACCTTATTGTAAATACTATTTTTTAGATTTTGATAAAATAATTCATATTTATCTGATGTTTTGAAAAGGTTATTGTGTTTATTGATTTGAAAAAACTTGATCACAATAGTGAAATTTAAATCTTATGTAAACTTCTCTAAATTTAAAAGAATTATCTGAGCAAATGTGAACTATCCATGGAACAACAATCACGCTCTTACATCTATTCGATTAGTCAGTAAATATAATACTAAACAGAAAAACTGAATTATTTGACAAATGTTTTTTTAAATTTTTGTTTATGTTCTCTTTTAGATAAATATTAAGTTATATGCGATGGAAATTCTTCTCTTAATGAGAATGTCATCAACAAAATAAAAGTTTATTACAAAATAAAAGCTTATCTTCATTTTTTAATCCAATTTGTATCCATATAAAATCATTCTATAATTTGATAAGGTATGCAGAGTTATTTTATGCTACTTATTTAGCAAAGTATGTAAATAAAAAATAATTTGTATTATTAACAACTGTTTGGGTGTACATTGATTTTTTTGGAAATGTTTTAGCATTAATTAATTGCTGAAGACCATCTTATAACAGATTGAAATGGATTTATTATCAAGGGGATAGATTAGTAACAGTAATAGGGCACAGACCCAACATGTTATGTACATATTTTTTGTTCTTTCCTAATTCCTTTAGCTTTTCTTGAGTTGTTAGTGTTTTGTTAAACTAGATATTGGGGAGCAAGTTTTATTAATTCTTTAAAAACTATAATTTCAGATTTGTGTATGCATGAAGAAAAAAAATATATGTGTGTGGCGAGGTGTTTGTGTGTGTGTGTAGTAAAATTCACTATCATATTATATATACATATATTTGGTTTTCTAGAATGGTATTTTTGTAGGAATACAAATGTTATGATTGTATTTTTTAAAAAAATTGCATCAGATAGACCTAAGAATAATGAGGTAATCATTTTTAAGATAAATGAATTAATACATATTTGTTTTTACATTAGGGAGATCCTGGTGTACCTGGTTTTAATGGTCCTGATGGTATTCATGTATGTATATAAATATTACATTAAATTACAAACATATTTAAAAATGTAAAACATGAAAATTACCTATAAGTTGTATCACATGAAATCTGTTACTTTTTTTCCCCTGTGATTTTGTATCAGTATCTGCTAGTGTTTTTTTTATAACTACTCATAAAATGGATTAAATAGTATTATGTGATACATGCTCCAAAGCAGTCAAATAGACAAATATTAAATTTTTTTTACAAATTTATATTTATTTTATTTACAAACTTAATGCTTACAAATTTATAATTATGTTTTTGGTAAAAATGTATTTAAATATTACCTTCTTTGAGTTATTTGGTGTAAACATTTATTCACTTATCATAAAGAAATGCAAATATCTATGGAGATGTATAGAATGTGCAATATTTTTAAATGCCATCATTGAGATTATAATAGACTATTTTTATAGTGTATATTTGATAGAAAAGAATTGTAAATATATTTTGAAAGAAATTTTCAGATTACTGAAAACAAGTTTAACATTGAATATGATTTATTGAGGTGAAAAATTATTGTATTTTAGCAGTCATGAGCTCTTAATAAGTATAACTTAATTATTGTATTAAATATGAGAACATACTTGAATAAAATTTTTCATTTGTATATTTCTTTTATTTTGTTATGATAAAACATATCTATGTTGTGACATTTTTATAAAAGTTTCTGTTTAGCTGTATAAAAGCAAATTGTTTTTATTTTTTGCAGGGCTTACCAGGTAGTGATGGGCCTACTGGAGATCCTGGGTATCCTGGTTGTAATGGAACTGATGTAATATATATTGAGTTTAAAAATTATTATTTTTTTAAGTAACTTCATATCTTCAATTTTATCAGTGTATCTTAAATAGATACAGTAATAAAATTGAAGGTATAAAAGTTAGTATCAAACATCTAGCATTTAAATAATGCTAGAGTGTTTGTACTAATTATGGGATTTGTGTTATATTGTACAGCTCATTAACTTTTTAACAAATGTTAGAATAGGCTTTATAAAAATGTAATTAAGAATTTTAAAATTTATTCAGAATCAAAATTTCTTTTCAGAACATTGCTTAATTTTAAATATAGCATATTTATTTATTTTTTAAAGCCTATCTTGCATTTTGTAATTTTTTTTTTTGTGCGTGTAAAATAGATTTTAGGTGTTTCTGAAAAGTATTTATTTACTTTAATGTATTTTGGTGTAGCTTAAGATTTTTGATTATTTTTTGGAAATAACTTTTTACAAGGGGAAGTACCATTTAGTATTTTTAATTATATACTAAATATAATTAACATTTTAGTTTAAAATAAATTAAGAATAAAGACTTGTGTGAGGGTATCAACTTCTCTTTTTAAAAATTTTGATTTTCTTTTCTTTTACATACCATGAAATCTGGCATATAACACACACCCATATTTTCATGCTGCAATTTTTAATTTTTAGGTATATTTTCCATATAACGTGCACCCCCTTTTTGTTTGAAGAAACCTAAAATATATGAAAGCAATGCTCTTATGTTTTGAAGTAATATATTTGAGGTATTATTCCAGGCTTTTTATTGAATAGTGTATTTCTAGACATACAACCTTTAGTTCTTAAGGAATGTCATTTCTTTTAAGCAAACAGTATTTTGATGTGTATAGAAGTCTAATTTTTTTCTGTTCTCAGTTTTTACTTATTTTTAAAGCTGTCATTTTTATTTCTGGTGTATAAGATGCATCCGTAAAGTTTGATCTTATTTTTTGTGTTAAAAGTGTGTGTTATATACCGGATTTTACGGTAATTTTGGATATCAAGACAGGCTCCAAAATTTAATCATTATTTTGCTAAATTTCTTTGAAACAAACACATTTTTTAAAAATTTTAATATTTCTGTTCAATTAAAGAGTTGTAAATTTTTACTTATGGTTTTATTAATATTATTCTAATATATATATATATGTGTGTGTGTGTAAAAGTCATTTTTTCCTTTTTCTTCCTACCAGGGTAGACCTGGATTACCTGGAATAATTGGTTTGCCTGGACCACCTGGACAACCAGGTCCTTTTGGTCCGTCTGGTCCAAAGGTGAAATACTTCGATGTTTATTGCATTTGCATGATTATAAAATATTAATAATTTTAGATATTTTAACAACAATTTTATGAATTCAAAAACTATGATATAAATGAATGTTAAAAATCAAATATATTACAAATTTTTTTTTATTTTTTTGAAAATTTTATAAATTTTTGTAGAAGAATCAAAAAAATATTTTGAACAGTACTTGGATTAAAAATTAATATATAAATCTTGGGCTTATCTTAAATATTTCTGCAATGAATAAAGATGGAAACTTTCTCACCATGATTATTTATGCTTCTTAATAATTTTTATTTTGTTCTATAATTATGCCTATGTTTCTTCAAAAAATCGTTCTCAGAAAGTAAGATTCTCAAGTTTTCAAAATCTTTTGTGTACATTTCTTATTATTTATTGAAATATTCAATATAACTAATATTTTATCTTCATGCTGTTAATTTGGAAAATTAATTAATGATGTTAATAATATTTGGAATTCATTATTTCTCTCTCTGTTTATATTTTAGGGTGATCCTGGTGAAGGCGGTATTAATTCTATTGGTGTTAAAGGAGAGCCTGGCGAATCTGGATTACCTGGTGCCCCTGTAAGCATTTTACTAGACTTCAATACCTAAATTATGTTTATATTAGTGGTATATTTTTACTAAAGGAATACACTTGATTTTTTATGTGTTATAGGGTTACATTGGACTATCTGGCTTTGCTGGAGAAAAAGGGAATAGGGGTGATCCTGGTGTTGAAGTATGATTGGATTTTTCATTAGTTTTTGTTTTAAAGTAATATATGGAATGTATCATGATATTCTGTAAAATTTTTCATGTTATTTAATTTAAATAAAGTTGATTAACTACAAATAACTTTTTTAACAAAAAAATCCAGGGTCTAAAAGGTGGACCGGGTGATAAAGGT
Organism: Trichonephila clavipes; assembly: GCA_019973935.1. Taxonomy (NCBI): domain Eukaryota; kingdom Metazoa; phylum Arthropoda; class Arachnida; order Araneae; family Nephilidae; genus Trichonephila; species Trichonephila clavipes. Next base: position 326,937 of record BMAU01003676.1, on the reverse strand, counting down.
TTTAAAGGACCAGAAGGAGATGGAACTGGTGGACCAAAAGGAGAAAAAGTTAGTTTCTCATTTTACATTTTCAGTTTATATTAATATGTTATCGTAAAATGACTGTTAAATAATTGCATTGCATTAAAGGGTGAACCTGGCAGTCCTGGTTCTTCTGGACCCCCAGGTCCTCCAGGATCGGATTATGAAAGAGTCAGCCCAGAAGAAGAACAGGTTCAGAATCGACCTGGTCCAAATGGAATAGTTGGAGAAAAGGTATAAAAATGTTGCTGTAGTGAATATATACAAATTGAAAATATTAATTCAATGTATTCAGATTAAAATTATAATTTTAAATTTTTAAATATTTTTGGACATTTATGTATATTTTATTATTGTGCTAGCTGAAAACGATGTCCTTCCTTTAATTTTAAAATCAGTGGAATCATATTCATATGTTACCTGTGCATGAGATTTTAGAAACAGTAGATGTACTTAATTTTAGCAGTTTGTATTTCTAGAAATCATACTTAAGCTGGGTTATTTTTTACAAATCATACATATTAGGAAAAAAGAAATGTTAGTTTTTAACTTCATTTGCAGTTATTCTTTGTTATATTAATTTTAAGGGAAAGGGGTAATCAACTTGTTTTTTTATTTCTGTTTAAATGTCTGCACATATTTATATAAGCTGAGCTAAATATTCAGCTTATGTTTAAAATAAGTTAAGGAAATTACTGTACAAGAGAATTTTTGTCAATTAAATTTTTTAAAGCTGTTTTATTTCTATGCACTAAAAAATTGCATAAAATTTTTCTCTTTACAGAATTATAATTTCAATTATAGAACCAGATATTTTGAAAATTTATTTTCTTTCTTTTCTCAGAACATGGAAAATTCATTCGTAATTAAAGTTCTATTTTATTTTCAGATTTTAACGAAGAAAATATGCATGGTTGCTTTTGTTTTACATTTAATTAAAATATGATGAAATACATTTCTTTTCTTTTATTATATTAAGAATGTTTTTAATTTTATGATCTTTTTTTTGATAGGGTGAGAAAGGAGAGCAAGGTCCTTTTGGATTTGGTGGAAGGAGTGGAGATGATGTAAGTAGAATAATTGATATAGTGATTAGAATTTTGCCTTCATTTAATTAAAGTTGAATCAAATTAATCAGTTTATCTTAACATTTCTGATATTCTATGTACTATATAAATGCAACTTACATTAGTAATTATGTGAAATATTTGTATACAAATTGAGTTAAAAAGTATGATTTGTTCCATTTACTTATAAAAATCTGTATATCTACTTATTATTAGAACCTTTTATATGATATTAAAAATGTATAAATTATATAAAAAAATATTATAATTTGAAAGTTTTAACAGCTTTATAAAAGTTGTGCCTTAGTCATATTTTTCTTTTTTTGTTTCATTTGAGATTGCATTGACTTTTTCAGTGTTAAGTTTTAATGTGAGCATTTTAATTATTGTGTTAGAAATCTATAATATCAGAATCCATTACGCAAGCAGATTTTTCAAAAAAGCACGCAAATCATTCTTGGCACTCCTTTTCAGTTAAATTCAACTTTTTACTAACTATATCTTATGTGTAAATAAATTTATTACAGCATCATGAAAAACTTTTTTGATATATATAGAGAAATATATTATAATATTATGTAGACGGTTACTTTGTTATTGCTGGATCAAACATATCATATTTATTATACATAGTTGTTTGTATGCTATTGTAATTTTGAAAAAATGGATGTATGCAAAATTATAAAATAATTTGTTTCAATTTTAAAAAAAGTTATAAAAAAGGTTCGTCAAAACTTTTTTGAATACTAATTTTTTAAAAGTTGTGTGCAAAAATTGTTATTATATTGCTATTAATTGCAGTATAATTCCTTTTATTTTTAAAGAATTATAGCATAAAACAATAAATGTTTAGGGAGGATGTCATATAGATAAGATTTTTTTCAACTGCTTTCAGAACATTTTTTTCCCAAATATTTTATAGGGCTCTAAGGGATTTACTGGTCCAAAAGGAGAGAAAGGTGAAAGGGGTGATGATGGTCCTAGAGTATGTATTTAATGTTTGTATTATGAATTTTTATTATCTATAAAGTTTAAAGTTATTTTTAACTGTATCCTAGCTTCATGAATTTATATATTTAAGAAGTGAACACTTATTTTTCAAAATTTTAACTAATTATTTAAAAAAGTAATTGTATATATATTGTCTTGGTTTAGTATAAAAAAAAACTTGAGAGGAGAAGAGATGCAAAAAAGAAAAAAAAAGATAGTTTCAAGTAAAGGTTTAAATTTATTAATTATAGCTTCATGTGTATTTAACTTTTCATATAGGGAAAAAGAGGCAAAACTGGATTTCCTGGAGAATCTGGGGAGAAAGGACCAAAAGGAGAACCTGGACTTTTCGGACCTGATGGACGAACTGGATTCAAGGTATAGTAAATTATAAAATTGTAAAATTTGTGTCAGTATGACACTATCTGTTTTTGTTTATAAATTGACAATTATATATAAAGATAACATTGATATGAATGTTAGTATTGTATATTCTCTTTTAAAGTATGTATTGTTTAATAGTAACAGAATAAATATATTATGATAATTGAATTTAATAGAAATTTAAGTTTTTTTTCATGTTATTACTGTAATTAATTATTTTATTGAGTGATATGAAACTTATTTTATTTTAATATTACTCATCATTTATTGTTTTTATTTTACAGGGCCCAAAGGGTGAAGCTGGCCGACCAGGTACACCCGGTTTTCAAGGCCCTCCGGTAAGCTGTTTTATTTTGTGACATTATAAAAATATTACTCTCTTCCTACATGTGTTTCGGCTTACTTGGTCTTGAAGTAGATTTTCTCAATTTCTGTACATTTTTTTCTATTTTACTGACATAATCCCCTCCTCCCTGTTTACTAGAATAGACATTTTCTTATTTTAAGTTTTTTTCTAATTTGTTAGAGATTTTAAAGAATTATAGAATTATTTCATTTTAGAAACATATTAATTAAAATGGCTTTGAAAATTATGACTGCTTCTGTTTTGTAATTCTGATGATCTTATTTTTCTTATTTTTTAAGTGCTGTAACAATGCCATTTATTGTAATCATCTTTTTGAATGCAAAAAAGTAAAAAATCAATAATTTATATATAATTGATATATTATTAGCAATATCAACAATTTATATGTATTGCACAAAAAGTATTTAAAATTACAAAAGTGTTATTATAATGTACTTTTTCATAAAGAAAAGATAAGATTATTTATAAAAAAAAGTAAAACAATTAATGTAGAATAAAAATAAAATGTAAAATAATTACATCATACTCCTTTATGACTTCTCTGGAATTAAATTATGTAAAATTTTTTAAGTAAACAACAAATTTAATTAATAGATTTTCTTAAATATAGATTATTACCCCTGTAATATTTTTTTAAAAGGATGTTATTTGCAACGAATAAAAATGAATTATTTGGTGTTTTAGGGACCTCCTGGTATTATAATCGAAACTGGAGAGGTTGTTCCTGGACCCAGAGGAACACAAGGAGTTCCTGGTGATAGGGGTGTACCTGGAATTCCAGGTAAGATTTATGATTTGCTTTAAAATATTTTTGGGAAGAATATTATTAAACTAATGTGAAGTATATTTTGTTTTTGGTGATATTTTATTTTTAAAAAAAATTACATATATTGTACCGTACAATTAATCATATGACATAAAATATTTCATGCATGGAAATAAATACAGTAAGAAAATGTATAATATTGTTTTTAATTTGGTTTTCTTAATAGTTGTCGAGAAAAATTTTATAAATGGAGTATTTTATAAAAAATCTATAAAAATCCCCCTTTTCCCCCTGGAAATATAATGGAGCAGCTTTTTTATCTTTGAATTTTTTGATAATTTATCTTTTCAATTAATTTAAAAGTTTTTTTTTAACTATTATATATTGTATGAAGTGTCTTTCTGTATTATTATTAGTAGTATCTGCTCTATTATAATAATATTTTTAAATGTGGTAAAAATTATTTATCCATGAATTCTGCAGTAGTTTTTTAAATTTTATAAATTAATTAGATTTATTCTTATAATGCATGAAATAAATTTAATTATATAATAAACTTTATTATATTTGTATAATTTTAATGCAATCCACATTTTTGTTAATTTTTAACAATAAAAGGTTATTGTGTGTATTAATAATATTTTCAAACATATATATTAAGCAAATCAAAATTAAGTTAAATAATTAATATTTAAAAAAAATTAATTACTTTGAACTGATATCGTTTTTTTTATTGAAAACAATTATAAAATCTCCGTGTGCCACAAGCTATCACGCAGGGCTCACAGAAGTAAGTATTTATCACACATTACAAAGGAAAGGAGAAAAAATTTTTGAGGTTATATGAAGGATTACAAAAATTTACAACAAATTCACAGAAGTTTTTAAAAGCACTTCTGGTGGAAAGAAGTTGGTGAAAATTCGGAGCCAATTTATATTAAGTCCCTTGAAAGATAGTCTTATGATTTTTCTCTCTCTGACTTATTTGGAACACAGAAGGAGCTCATGTTTTATATACATTTTGCTCGCCACCAATATTACAATCACAGGAAGATGACAGAACTAAATTAAATTTGTTCAAGTGGCTTTTAAAGTTATCATGACCAGTGAGAAATTGGGTTATTTTGTAATTAGTTTTAAAGAATGATGGCATGAGAGTCTCTTATTAATGGTTGGAAAAAATTTCTTTGTTTTGTTCCCTTTATTTCAAATGAGATATTCTTGGTTCTAAGACTTCACCATTCTTTCTTTCTTAATCTTGTAAAATAATTTAGGAATATGAAGGCAAATGTCAATTTTGCGCTTGGTTGCAGCCTTTGCAAGCCATTTGGCCTGTTCATTTCTGAGAACACCCATGTGTCCATGAACAAGTGCAAAATCTATTGAGATGTTCTTATCTTTTAGACTCTTAAGTTGCTTTTGAATCTCAATGATTCTGTTGTTTGATGAAGAAATACTCTTAAGAGAATCCAAGGAGGAAAGAGAGTCGATACATATGAGATAGTCTGATATGGTTTTTGGAGATAAATATTACTCCAACTGACTTAGAAATGTCAGTGTTTGATTTAAACATGGTTTTCATTAATTTGTTTTACTTCTTTAACCAAATTTGGTTATGAAGTGTGTGTAACTTAACATATTTTAATGTAATTGTGTATAAATTTTGAAGATTTAGATTTTATGAATTGCTTGCATTTGTATTGCTATTGCATTCAATGTTACAGAGAAATTACCATTTAGTACTAGTAATGTAGCATACTTTATTAAAAATCTGTATGGTTTTCTATACAATGAATTTATGATATTATTTATGAGCTAACTGTTTACTAGTTTTTGAATCATGGAAGCTATTCTTGATATTTTTTTTTTTACTCTTAAGTAGAATATTAAAATAAATGCAATAACCATCATAAATAATTATTAGTGTTTTAATTTTCAAGAATTATTGATTTGACATAATGACATATTTTAGAAAAATTTCCCCTTCCCAGCCATTGAGAAGAGGTCAAAACAATAAATGAAAATTTTAAAACATATATACTTATATATACATACATTTTATGTATTGAACTTTTATTTGCGTAGTATTTTTATAATTTTAAAATGAATTAATTATTGTGATGGTTATTTTTGAATATTTTATGGAAAGATTTTGATTCATATTTTATATTTCAACAATTATTAAAAGGAAAACCTGGTGTAAGGGGACCAGTTGGATATCGAGGGACTTCAGGTGAACCAGGATCACAAGGTTTGCCAGGAGAACCAGGAACCATTGGTTTAAGTTTCAAGGGTGAACCAGGAGAGGATGGTATTAATTATTGAATTTTTTAATTTTTCCCTTAATTTTCTTCATTACTTAAAACATTTTATTATTAGATTTTTTTAACTAGTTCATTCTGTAAAATTCCTTTATTTAATGCCTACAAGAACATTTTGATTATTTATGTTTGATGAATATTATATTAGAAAGTTTTATTGCCTTAGGGTTTCCTGGAATACCTGGACCTAGAGGTACACCAGGTTTCCCGGGTTTACAAGGACCGACAGGTGCTAAGGGAGCCCCTGGTATTTCAGTAATTGGTCCTGCAGGTTTGGATGGTCGTCCTGGAAAGGATGGAGTACATGGTTTACATGGTCCTCGAGGTGACGCTGGACCCCCTGGTATGTAATAGCATTTTCTTATCTATACTTCTGAATTAATCAGAAGTAATGACTTTATATTTAAAATTGATGTATTAATAATATTTTTTGTGAGAAACATGGTCTGATGGATGTTATGTTGATTTATTTAAGGTTATAAATGTGCCCATCTACTTTTATAACTTCAGCATAATATATAGTCTATTCTCAAGATTATACCTTCATTACACTTTTATAAAAAGCCAATGCCACTTTTAGAAAAATCAATTTCATTAGTGCAAGTAAAACATTAATGTGCCACCACATTTTTTATTTCTCAATTCCTTCTTCTGAACCACAGTTAATAATCAACTGATATTTTGTTAGTAGCTTGTCATTTATTTTCATGACAACTTTCAAAGTATGAATCCTTAACAGAAAAGACACTTTCAAATTTAGATTGTATTTCATTGCGTTTTAAAAGACATTCTTGAATTTGAGTTAAAGTGTTTACTGAAAAAGGAATAAAATTGGAAATCATGTAAAATATTTTTCATAGGCTATTGTTATGATTTTGCATCTTTTTATTTGTCTGCCGACTTGACAAGGAATTTTTGATTCTACTTCAGATTTGTTACAAATTGTGATAAATTAATAAAAACTTCATGCAAAATTTTTTCAATGTTGTTTTGCATTTCAGTTATAGCATTTTTTATGTTTGCAACTAGTTCAAGTGTTATTGATAAATCTTGATTTTTTTTGTTTGTAAATGCCAATTTAATGGTAAAATTAAAGTGAATAATTACAACCAGTGTTATTTGGAAGCCCACTTCATATAATAATCAGTTACTGTACTGCCACAGAATTTTTTTTATCATTCTACATTGATATAGTTTCTAATGCATCAGCCTCATCATCTAATACTTTACTAAAGTGTAAAGAAAACAAGTACTGAGTAATGGTATTTTAATTCATCTAGTCAACATAACTGTTTCAATCTTTTAATGGATGTTCAATTCAGCAATCGATGTTGAAATTATGTCCATTGCTAATAACTCTTGTATATTCTTCAAATTCAGTGTAAATAAACTGTCAGTCAATCTAAATCTGTTTGAAGCAGATTGTCTTTATAACCACTTCATAAATTCAGAATCTGTATATTTTATCATATATTTTCTAAATGTGAATAGTAAGTGACCATTGAACATTCACAAAAGTTTGTCTTCTTTGAGTACATTATGAATCAACTAAATGTAATGAAATGGTGATATGATTTCTCTGGATATTGGATGTAATCTTCATAATGATGTTGAAAATGTAGGATATCTGTGAACCTTGATACACTTCTTTAAAGAGCAAGGGAATAATTTATGTTACCAATGTCTTCCTTTATTGGAGGTTTATCGGAAGAAATATCTACCAAATCGAAAGTTCCATCATGATGAGGAGATTAAAAATAAAAGGGAAATGCTGTTTGGGCAACAAATGACAAGAAAAATAAAGCATGTACCAGTAACTTTTAATGGATGTTTTATCAATTTAAAATACCTCGAATAAATATGAAGCATTGTTCATTTTATTTTGAAAACTCGTATCTGTATTGGTTGAAGTATTAATCAAATTAGGTTAAAAATATTTTTTTCTTACCAATACCTAAGATTTATTGTTCAAATTACTTTATGTAAATTTTAGGTGAAAAAGGTTATCCTGGTTATGGTGTACAGAAACAAGGTCCTCCTGGTTCTGAAGGCTTAATTGGTTTTCCTGGAGAGCCTGGAGAACCAGGCATTCCTGGTGCTGATGGTAGACCAGGTCTTCAAGGATCAAAAGGTGATGACTGTGGATATTGTCCACCAGGACGTCCTGGTTTTAAAGGGGCTCCTGGTGATGAAGGACGACCTGGTAAGTAATACTTTAACATTGTTCACTCAGTATTGTATTAATAATTTTTATTTATTATAGTTTTCTAGCTTTTGGATTTAAATTGGGCAGTTCATAAGATTTTCAATTTCTACTATTTTAATTTTATGGTATAGAATTGAGTTTCAAGACATGTATGATCTCATATTTTTAGATATCAACTATGCATGATCTTGTTATATTCAATGAAATAAATATATATTTTTTTCTTAGGATTAAATAAATACAAATTTTTGTTTCTAGGACCACCTGGACCACCTGGATATCAAGGATTTATTGGTCCAGCTGGTAGAAAAGGAGAACCAGGGTTACCTGGAATACCAGGATCTAAAGGATTTCCTGTAAGCAAGCATAAGCTTGTCTTTGTGTAGAATAGTTTTTACATATTTTTGTGTGGATTACTTAAATTGTTTTTTTTAATTACCTTTTTATATTTGACAAGGTCATATTTATATAATTGTTACTTATTTATGTACTGGAAACTACTGAATTGCTTTAATAACTTTAAAACTGTACTAGATATTAACAAACGATTTTCATCATGTGTCAAAATAACTTTAAAAGTTTTTTTTCTAGGGGATGCAGATTTAACAAAAGATGTAGATGTCACAGGAGAAATGTCGGTGTATAGGCAGATCCATAGAGACAAAGTCTGATTCTCAAATACAATGAATCTTTTGGATGTTTTGGATCTTTTTTCAAAGGAGCCACTAACCTAACTAATGACTTAGGCACCATAAACTTTTATTTATTGAAATTGCTAGTATTCTCCTCAAACAGAATAGGGAACAGATGTCCATCTGTTCCCCATTCTGTATCCCAATTCTGCAGTATCCCCATTTCCCATCAGCCCACCTGTTTCAGATGCCAAATTATTTGATTACATTAGGTGTTTGCTAGGAGTCTGTGATCAAATCAGTAAGTGTGATGGTGGCCAGAGTGTTGGAAAAGCCATGATCAGCAGATTTGCGTAAAAGATTAAGACCCTGGGGCTTCAAGCACTAAAGATTTTGTCTCTATGAAACCAGGCTACACTACACTTTTTCATGTTAAGTGCATATTTTCCCCAAATCTGCATCTTCTAGGTAACAAAACAAAAAAAAAACTTTGAGTTATCTTATCACACATCAAAAACTGATTTATTATCTAGTATAGTTTTAAAGTTAATCAAGTTTAAAATTGAATAATATTCATTCATAGATACTCTATATGCTTTGTCTTTTAAAGATTGTTTAGTATTTATTACCTTGAGAAAAAAAATTATTAGAATTGTTTAGCTTTTTTTTTTTTTTTTAAAATTTGTTTGATTTTGAAGGAATTGTTTAGATGTTTATTTAATTAAAATTATGTTTCTTTGTTTTTAGTTATATTCCTCTTTATCCTTGGAAAGGTAATTCTAAGTATGGGTTATCAAATATTAGCTAACAATTATATATATTGTAAATTTTGCAATGTTCTTTACTATGTTAAATGTATGCACATATTTTTGTGTTTCTGTTAAACAGTAATGCATTTTTCATCTCTGGAAAATTTAGTGTTAGGTGACAAACTTAATGTAAAATTTCATGGAATTGTACTTTTTCCAAAGAATGTTTTGAGAATTTTTTCCTTGAGAATTTCATCTTTTTGATTATAACACCTTATTGAAGAATTTTAAATTTCTAGCTTTGGAATTTATTATCTTGCTCTGTGTATGTAGGGAATTCCTGGTTCAGATGGAAGTGAAGGGCGGCCAGGTCCTCGAGGTGATTCAGGTGAACTAATTTATCCTCCAGGCATAAGGGGTCCCAAAGGTCAAGCAGGTGATCCAGGATTTGATGGTGCTGCTGGACGACCTGGTAACATTGGACTTCCAGGACTAGTTGGTTACCCTGGTTTTCCAGGTCGAAAAGGTGAACCAGTAAGTCATTATTGAAATTATCTTTATTCATTTTAGACTGTATAAGATAACTTTTTTATGATCAGAAAATGTAAGTAAAGGAAATAAGTTATATTATGTAAAAGGTAAGAGTTTCATAAGGAATTGGTGTTTTTTTAAAAACTTTGATGTGCTTGCCATCTTTTTTTCATTTATATATTTTTTAATTTTGATTTAAGTTGAATTTTGTTTTGGAAATTTTATTTATCATTATTTTTAATGCTGGAAATGTTTACAAATGTTGTTTTTTAATATTTTATATTTATTAAAATTTTCTAAATCTTCATATTGTGAATAAATCATTAAAAACTACCCTGCTTTGTTTATTGTTAATGTTATTGTTTATTTTTATTATTTATGATCTAAGAAGTATCATGTAATATGTAAGCAATTCTATTTTTTAATAAAGTAAATTTAAAAGCAATGTTATCCTTTCTATATTAAAAGATTAAAATCTCTACTTTTATGCAAGAACTTCAGTTTAAAAACTCAGGTATTTATAATAATATTTCTAGTATCATTTGGTATGTCAAATGTAAATACGACATTAAATAAATAACACTCACTGGATCTTTTTTACTAATGAGAATTTTCTTTGTTATATTTAAATCAATTCAATAACATTTAACTTTTTTCCCTTGAGGGAGCTTATGGCGAAGTTGGATTACCAGGTCAAGATGGCTTGATTGGTATACCAGGACTCCCTGGCTTAAAAGGAGAGAGAGGAGATGATGAAATTGGCTTAACAGGACTTAGAGGGATTAAAGGTGCTCCTGGTCTGAGTGGATTTGAAGGATTAAGAGGACAAAAAGGTTAATGGTTTCTTCTCTTAAGCTGATATCTTTTTTGAAATACAGGGTAACACAGAAATGACTCCCTATTTCAAACATAAATAACACAATGACTGGTGTTATTCAAAAAAAATTTTCAGAATGTGAAAAAACAATATTTACGAGTTTCTTTTCATCTTCAATTCTTTTTAAAAATCCCATCCAAATGTTGACTTTCACTGTATGCATTTCACTATAAAAAGATATTCATGGATTTGTCTTGGATTGTTTGGAGTCCAATAGTGAAAGATCTGTTTGTCCACACACTCTAATAATTCAAACTGAGTTTCATTACTTGAGAGAAGAATAATGTCACAAGGAACATTTTGCTGAATAGCCTCAGAAAATGCATGGCAATTACTCTAATCACAATCACTAAGTTTCTGTGTTACCATCATTTTTATAAGGATAGAACTTTAGGTCTAAATGTAAGATTCTTGCACACTGATTAGAAATCCTCTAGAAATAGCATGTATATAGGATGAGCATTGTGAAGATCAGAGCGCTTGTCTCATTACTTCAACTTGTAGTAAGTGAGGTCGACTATGAGGTCTCCCAGGATGTTTACATTTCATAGCTAAACTTATTCTTCAGAAATTTTGGACCTATACCAAAATAGTTTTTTAACATCGAACTTTGGCATTTTGATCCAGTTCAAAGTGTCTGCAAAATAATTGTTGTGAAGTGATGTGACAGACTCGCCATTTTTGAAATATGCCTCTATCACAAATGCAGGATGCTCTGTACACCATGATGGCTACTGAAATAGGAAAACATCTGCTACTCAAGCCATAACCCAATTCATAATGCATAACTGCCACAGCAACTGTGGGAGAAACTCTGCCATAAAAATTGGGAGATATTTCTGCCATATTCTGTATTAATTATTAAAATTATGCATTGAAATAAATTTAAAAGACAAAATAAAAAAAATAAAGTTTAAAAATTTTATCTGAGAAAACTAATGTTTAAAATCATTTCCCATATAGATTTAAATTAGTGATAGATAGATTATTATTTATTTATTACAATTTATTACATTCATACATTTCTGATATCTTCATAATTTTAAAATTTAATAACTTTAAAACTTAAAAACTTTAAACTCAGTTAAATTTTTACTCAAAAATTTAACAGAAGCAAACTTATCTAAATTTTTGATCAGAATAAGAAATGAGCACACACACATTGGCATAGCTAGTTCTGAGTGGGCCCTGTATCAAAACGCTTTCAGGGCCCTTTTTTAGAAATGAAAGGCCAGTTAGTGGTACTGTAGTTACACATGTTGGTGCCTCTGTAGCTTGGGGGCCCCATATCTCTGATATGGCAGTAGCTACACCCCTGGAAATGAGTCTAGTAAAGCAAATCTCAATGGAAGAACACTTTCTCCAAGTGGATGTATAAAATGTGTTGGTTTTTATGAATGTGATATCGATACTTTACTATGCAAATATTTTAATTTGAAATACATGTATGTATATTTTTTCCTTATTTACTTCTGGGAAAGGAAATCATTTTTATATTTTAAATGATTCTGATAACACATGTAGCTAAAAAAGATTTAGGAAAAAAAATATTCCATTGTTCAGCAATACTTGAGCATTTTATATTTTTGATTGCATTAAAAATAAACTTTATCATATTATTTTTGTTTTTATAAAATGTGGTAAAATAGCTTTAAATATTACCACAAAAAATTTGAATTTGTTTATGCATTGTTAGACACTTAAAAGTTAAGGCGATGACATTGATAAATTGTGTATTTTTAATCAGGTATAAGCTAAAAATTGCTGCATGAAGGAGATAAATTAAGTTTTAATTAATTTAAATATATCATCAGTTTGATATTGAATATGAATGAAGTAATAGAATAAAATTTCTTTGTACTTATTGCATAAGAAAAGGCATTAAATATGTTAAAAATAATTTTCATAGTTTTTACTATTTTCCATGGGGCTTATTTATTTTAATATAGATAACTTTTTAAAAATAGAAAAATTAATTCTAAAAGTTTCTATTCAAGTGAGCATATGCTTAAAACATATGACTGAAGTTATAATTACTTAGGCATAAATATAGCAAGTGTATATCTTTTTTTAAAATAATTTAAATTTTGTCTGATCTTAAAATTTGACTGGAAATAATATCATTTAGGTGAAAAAGGAGAGCCTTATTCTTATGAGGTTTTAGAGCAACTTCAATTGAAGCCTGGACCTCCTGGAGATCTAGGACCCCCAGGAATTCCAGGCCGTCCTGGATTAGAAGGTAAATTACTTTAATTAAAAGTCAAATTTTTAAATAAAAATAACTGTTATTGTTTGATTAAAGATTACCTTAATAAACTTTGGTATCCAATTTTAGATCAAATTCTATATTTCTTTAAATACATAAAATTTTTTTTTAGGTAAACCTGGTATTCCTGGTCGGGATGGATTGCCAGGCATGCCAGGTAAAAAAGGAGAACCAGGACTTTCTGGTGTATCACAGAGAGGTGAAACTGGTTTAAAGGGTTATCCAGGATTACCTGGAGATTCTGGTAGACCTGGTCCACCTGGAGAAAGGGGTAGGAGAGGTGAAGATGGATTTTTTGGATTACCTGGAGTTAAAGTATGTATTCGAGTTTTGTAGGTGAAATGAAAATTAATTTGATAAAATGTAAAAAAAATAAGTGTTACTATTATGTTTTGTTTTAATTTAAATCTAAATTATGAAGAATTATTTTTATTAAATTTTTTTAAGTAAATGTTAAAGTGTGTGTGTGTACTGCATAACATATACTAAGCAAGAACCATTAAATCTCTTTATACCCATTAATTTTAAAAATAATTGTGTGTTTAAGATCAGACATTAATACTTTTACTCTTTTTATTGATAAAATAATAAACTTATTTTTCTTTAAATGTTTTTTTATTGGATATTTTCTTTTTTTTCCTTCTCAAATTAGCCAATTACGCTGCGATATAAAGTAAATGTTCTAGTACTTATTGATGAGTAATCTTTGACCAGGATGATCGATAAATCACGAATTGTAGTTTCTAATTTTTTAAATTTTTACATTAAGTGAAGTTTTTCTGTTTAAAGGTGTTATTTTGCTTTTCTTTCAACATAAACTGAAATCTTTCTGAAAATTTATATCAAAGTTGGAACTTATTATTGCTCAGTTTATATCAATACTATAACTCATAGTTCATATAAGCATGGACACTGATTACCTTGTGTTTATGGATCAATCTATATTTGTGGGATCAGACTGTATTTATTTTAGTTTCAGAGATTTGTTATTTATGTTACATTTTTTGCATTCTTTTTAAAAGGAATTCGATTAATATTTGGGATATAACTCAAATATACACTTCCTTTTGTCTTGGTAATGTAACCATTTGAAAAATCAGTAAATGTTGATCTATTTGGTGAGTCAAAACTTTTAGCACAAAATTGTGAAATCATTTAATCATAAATGTATGCTTTGGGTATCATAAATTAAATATTATTCATGACATTGTTAATCATATTGTTACGTAGATCTGAGGGTTCAAGGATTTTATGCAAAAACAATCACAAAGGAAAAAAATAATCCGTTCTTTAAGAGCGATGCGAATTTATTATCGAAAATCCAATCCTTTCAATACAGGATTCATCGGCAATATTCACAGGGTAAATATCCGAAGGTCTTCACACCTTCAACAACAATCAAACACAATAACAGCGTTTAAAAATACACATAAGTAAAGATTATTCACAAGCACAACCGAGCTAATCGCTAGTCAAAACAATCCTCACTACTCGCTGGTTGAATCAAGACTCTTCGCCTTACCGGCGCACATCCTTTTTATATGCGCGACAGAAACTTCTAGAAATATAACCGCTCGTGTCATTGAATGTGACACTAGTGTAGAGATCTACTACTTTCTAGAAGATTCCAGAGGGTTCTGAACTCGCCAACATGGTCGCCAATGACGCCAAAAGGGTCGCCAAAAATGATGTCAACTTGGCTCTACCGCCAAGATTTCGCGAAGTTCTCATTCAATCGCCATTATAACGTAAGGGGCGGCACTGCTTGTGAATAGTACAATTTTAACATGAAATAAATATAACATAGAGTAATATAAATGCATTAAATACTCAAATACAAATTATTTACACTATTTACGTAAAATTCGTAACACTGCCCCCTCCTCAAGGACTGCACATACCGGGCAGTACAATTCCTGAGTAAGAGGCATCTATTTACAGGCAAACTACTCACATAATAATCACATAAAGTAACAAATGTATTCCACAGCATATACAATACAAATGAATTAAAAGCACATGAAGAGATGTAAACATAAATTCCAATATTAAAATAAAACTAAGGAATTAGAAAAGAGAAATAATTTACATTATTTACAAAATAATTAATGACCATGGTCTGCAGCTTCGGAGAGAGTCCTTTGCGACGTTTCGGATTCCATAACTACACTTTGTCGCCTTCATGGAAGTCGTGTCCGGTTGCTTTTGCGTCGTATCGGGTCTTCATCTTCTCGGAAGCCATGCCAATTCTTTCCCTAGCCAGATGATGCATTTCCTCCATCTGTGCCTGGAGTTTCTCAATATACTCCTCAGGCGCCAAGGGTGCATCTGGTGGCCGGCTGAACAGAAGATCTGCAGGCAGACGAAGATCACGTCCAAAGAGCATCTGGGATGGGGAATAGCCGATGGTCTCATGAATGGCACTCCTGTAGACAAGCAGGAAAAATGGCAATTTCCTGTCCCAGTCCTGTTGATTACTGGATACCAGGAGAGAGAGGCTGTTCAGGATGGTTTGATTGAACCTCTCTACTATGCCCTCAGACTGAGGATGCAAAGCTGTTGTCCTGGTTTTGTCGATGGTGAGTATTTCACACAGTCTCTTGCAAACTGCAGAATTGAAGTTTCTCCCTTGTTTGGAGTGCAGTTGTAGAGGGACCCCGAATCGTGAGATCCAGTGTTGAACTAAAACCTATGCAACAGTTGAGGCCTCTTGGTCGGGAATAGGATAGGCTTCAGGCCACTTGGTGAAGTAATCCATGACAACCAGGATGTTGTTGTTGCCATCTGACGATCTCGGAAGTGGACCTAGGATGTCAAAAGCTATTCGTTCGAAAGGCGCTCCCACATTATACAGCTGCAGTCTTCCTTTAGGGCGTTTTCTGGGACCTTTGTGAGCAGCACAGGGATCACATGTGCGACAACACTTTTTATTGTCACTCTGCACATTGTTCCAGTAGAAGCGCTCACGAATTTTTTTTAAGGTCTTCATAACACCAAAATGACCTCCAGTTGGACTGCCATGGAGTTCCTTAAGAACTGTTGAAATTCTTGTCTTTGGGAGTATTAATTGCCACTTGAATGTTTTTCTGTCGTCAGACTCCCATTTTCGATATAAAACACCATTTCTCAGATGGAGAAAGTCTCAAAGAGCCCAATAACGCTTCGTTGTAGGATGGAAAGAGGCGATGTCTTGCCAACTGAGCTTTTCGTCAGACGACTCTTTGAATTCTATGATTGCTTTATCTCGGGATCAGCCTGTTGATCTTTACGGACGCTCTCGTCACCCCATGGGTCTGATTCTGATGTTGATG
The DNA here is from genome assembly GCA_019973935.1 of Trichonephila clavipes. Classification (NCBI taxonomy): domain Eukaryota; kingdom Metazoa; phylum Arthropoda; class Arachnida; order Araneae; family Nephilidae; genus Trichonephila; species Trichonephila clavipes. The sequence continues at coordinate 310,449 of BMAU01003676.1, read as the reverse complement.
GCGTTGTAACTTGGTGGACTACTGGATCTATTGCACCAAATTTCTTTTCGACTCTCCAGCTGTATTTACTGTTCTGTGTTCTGTGTCTTCTCGGAGGGGCTTCAATATTTCCATCTACTGATCCTTTTAGGTGACTACACACTTTCTTTGACTCGATAACATTTGCACAGTGCGGATCTTTCTGATTTACTCGAGGGCAGTTAATTCTTAGGTGCCCTGCTCCACCGCACCCCCAGCATTTGGTGCTGCGATCTTCCTTATTGTTTCGGGGGAAGTTACTTCTGAGATGCCCTGATTCACCACGCCCCCAGCACATGATGCTATGCCTCCTCCGGTTCTGACGTTGAGCCATTAAAGCTTGGAATTCATGTCTTAATTTCTCAATGTCACTTTTCCATGGGGACTCACAGGGTGTATCTAAGGTCACTCTAGCTTCTCGGATGGAATGGCGGTCTATGCAACTGGCTTGAGTGGCTTCCTCAACTTTCAGGGCATATAACAGGGCAGATTTAGGATCTTTGACATCTTCCATTCTTACAGCCATTTGGATTTTTTCATCCATTAGCCCATCCACGAAATACTCGAGAGAAATCATTTCTCACACATTTGCTGAGAAATCTGAAAAGGCTAAGGTGGTGAAACCTTGTATTTCAAATGCATACTCCAGCAAACTTTCTTCGGGTTTCTGATGTCTTGTTTTCATCTACAAGTGGGCATAGTCTTTGGGGAATTTCTGGCCGAACAGAAGATCCAGAGCATTATAAAGGGAGTTCAAATTCAGTAGCTCTGTGTCGGTAAGAGTCTGCAAAACTTCAGCAGCTTCTCCTCTAAGGGATGCTACTAGCTGACATGCTTTGACCCCTTCAGTCCATCGATTGGCTTCAGAAATTATGCCAAATTGAATCTTGTACACATCCCAGTTGGTTTTTCCATCATATGTGTACAGTTTCACTGACACTGGGGAGGCAGGTATAGGTACTGGAGAAGCAGGAACAGACTTGTTTTCATTTTTCGTTTCCCCGAAAGCTAAAATCTTCTTTTCAATGTCTTTTACTCGCTGAGACATTTCTTCCATACTTTCATCAAACAGCTCTTTAACATTTTCTATTTTTTTCTCCATTTTGTTGATTTTCTTTTCAAGAGTATTCTTCAACTCTTCTTGGCCGCTTTTCAAGGTATTGATGCCTTCCAACAGAGCCTTCAGTTGCTCATCCATCGCTTTTGTTATTGGCATAAAATACCACTTCTGACACCAAACTGTTACGTAGATCTGAGGGTTCGAGGATTTTATGCAAGAACAATCACAAAGAAAAAAAAATCAGTTCTTTAAGAGCGATGCGAATTTATTATCAAAAATCCAATCCTTTCAATACAGGATTCATTGGCAATATTCACAGGGTAAATATCCGAAGGTCATCACACCTTCAACAACAATCAAACACAATAACAGTGTTTAAAAATACACGTAAGTAAAGATTATTCACGAGCACAATCGAGCTAATTGCTAGTCAAAACAATCCTCACTACTCGCTGGTTGAATCAAGACTCTTCGCTGTACCGGCGAGCATCCTTTTTATATGCGCGACAGAAACTTCTAGAAATATAACCGCTTGTGTCATTGAACGTGACACTAGTGTAGAGATCTACTACTTTCTAGAAGATTCCAGAGGGTTCCGAACTCGCCAACATGGTCGCCAATGACGCCAAAAGGGTCGCGAAAGTCGCCAAAAATGATGTCAACATTGGCTCTACTGCCAAGATTTCGCGAAGTTCTCATTCAATCGCCATTATAACGTAAGGGGCGACACTGCTTGTGAATAGTACAATTTTAATGTGAAATAAATATAACATAGAGTAATATAAATGCATTAAACACTCAAATACAAATTATTTACACTATTTACATAAAATTCGTAACAATATTGATGAGTATTTCAACATATTGTGGTGGTCATGGTAGCTGAGTGATCATACACACACATGGTCGTGAACTTGTGACTGGTGTCTCGAGGGTTTAAGTCCGAGTGACACTAAAGACCCTCTGTGTAAAAGCGATTATGTGGATTAAACCTGTTCAAGCTCAAAATCCTCACTATGTTGTGGTAGTTTGGAGAAGGGAGTATCAGGTCAGGTGTTGTCCTTATCACTTGAGTGAGATTCAAAATTATGAGGTCCATTGCATTAGTCCCCACATGATTTTTTAATATGACTTTAGTAAAAACCAAATCAAATCATTCAACAAATTATGCCTGATATTTTAGTGTCATGCTTTTATAATTTCATTCATTATTACAAAAATATAGATCCCATTTACAATAAAAAGGAAAATTCCTAGCTCGAGATAAAAAATAGATTTGCAGTGCAAATAGGAAATTATCTTATTATTTCATTAATCTAACATTTTTTAATGTAATCCATATAATTTAAGTTTAGAAAAGAAGGAAATCATTCTCCTTGTATTATAAACTTCGAGAAAATGACATAAATCTGAACTTATATTAAAATTGCCTTGTGTAAGCAAAATCTTTTTGAATTAATCATAAATGTTCAATTGGTTAAGAATAATTACTATCCATTTCTAGTAATTTATCTTGTAATCTATAATTTAATCTGGTAATTTTTGGCTAGGACTACTGCTGTGGAGGGTGTGAGTCCAAGAGGGAATCTCACATTTTCTGAGATTTCCACAATTTCTAAATTGGAGCTCAACCGACAAATTAAAACTCCACCCAGTCATGCATGGTACTTTGCTAAATGTCCGGGCGAGTCCTTTAGACTCAGTAGTAGACCTCTCCAATCTACTTATTCTAGATTTTTGAGCGGACACACAAGAGCTCTCAGGTTCTCTAATGGACAAAAGACTTCCAGAATGCCTAATCATATTTTGGGTTTTAAAAAGGATGAGGTCCTTTGCGACCCACTGCTGTTTTTAGATTTTTTACAGATTTTCGGATTCATGGTGATTGTCTAGCCCTGCTGGGCAGTACCGAGATTAGTCAAAAAAAAATCTAGTAATTTACATTTTTTGTAATTATAAAGCTTTTTTTTTTGTTATTTGTTATAAGCATAAAACTGTTGTTTTGAAAATGTTTTGGGGGAGAAAATAAAATTGAGGAATATCTTCAGATACTTTTAAATCACTTAGTTTTATCCCAAACTGCTCAATATGTTTACATAAAAATTATAAATGGACACAATTTATATAATTTTAATTTTATGTATTTACTGTATTTTTCTCTGTTGCTTTTCACAATAAAATATCATTTAAAGGGTGAACCCGGTGATATCGGCTTAGATGGTATTGAAGGACCTCCAGGCTTTCCTGGTCTTGTTGGACTGAAAGGTGAACAGGGAGATATAGGTTTCCCTGGCAGATCAGGTTTTCCTGGTGAACCTGGATTTTCTGGACCTGATGGACCAAAAGGTTTTGTTAAATAAAATTTAATTGGTTAAATTTTTATTGTTTTAAAGCAACTTTTATCTTTCAAAACAACGTTTTTTTTTTTTTCATATCAAAACAAAATTGATGTTTAGTGTTTTACGTTTTCTGAAATATTTTTGAATATTTATAAAAATGTTTTGTTTCCTGTAAAGTAAAATTTTAACATTTTCTGAAGTTTTTTTTTAATATTTCATATTTTTGGCAATATATGGAATTGCAATATACATTACAGTTTTTCATTATTCATTGCATTATAAAGGCTAAATTTCTTCCATGACATTGTTTTTTCAATACATAATTTTTGATTTTGTGTATAATGATGTTTTTTGTTGCTATTTTTATTTTAGTTTTGAAGTTTGATGAATTTACTTAAAAATATTTTTGCATTATGTATTTTAAATGTGAAAATTCTCTACTAGAATAATTAGTTCCAGCTTTTTCTATTTTAAATCCATATTGCTTTCATTTGAACCTTTTTCAAGTTTGTGCATGTAACTTTTAACAAATTTTCTTATTTCTTAATGAAGGTTCCCCTGGTTATGAAGGAATTCCTGGATTTAGTGGAGAAAAAGGAGAACCTGGAGATTCTGGACCTGGATCAAAGGGATTGCCTGGATTCCCTGGCTTGCCTGGGTTACCTGGTATGTATTTTAATGTGTTACTTGAAACTGTTACTTTAATGTGTTACTGTTGATTTTATATAGATATATTTAGTATGCTAAAAGTGTGTGTATATGTGTGTGTATATATTAATTTTAAAAATGCTAATCCCATACTTATTTATAAAATTTAGGATATGAATTAAAGAATATATATGTTTACAATGTAAAAATAATAGAATTATATTGTGGGCAGGGATAATTTCTGTATTTGTGAAAGAATTAAAGCTTTTCTTTCTTCCAATGAAATCAAGCTACTTTTAAAATTGAAATTTTAAAGAAATATTTGCATTTGATTTCTTTGATTATTAAAAAAAATTCATATTTATTGAATAAGAGAAATTTTTCTCGTTTTTTGAATTAAGTTTTACACATCTTAGACTATTTTAATTAAAAGTTATTTTTTTTACTTTTAAAGGTTTGATAGGTGATAAGGGAGAGCGTGGTTTAGATGGCTTACCTGGATTTCCTGGCATGAAAGGATTGAGAGGAGATGAAGGTACACCTGGTGCACAGGGTCCAGACGGAATTGCTGGTCGTCCTGGTCAGCCAGGCTCTTTTGGTAAAGATGGATTACCGGGGCTCCCAGGTAAGTCTCAAAACAATGCTATTGCAAAACATTGCATGTGTATACATATTTCTTATTTAATTGTACTAAAAATATGTAATCTTCAGTTAAGTTGTTGATTTAAGAATTGGTTTTCTTAATACATTCTCTTGAATTACCTCATCATAAATAGGCATTTTGAATTTCATAATAAAAAAAAACGTAAATTATTTATTTTATAAATGTTTTATTTCAATTTATCTTGAGTCAAAGGATTTATTGTAGTTTTCAATGAGACTTGTATTATATAATACATTTGATTTTTTACTAACCAACAGTTTTTAAACAATTCTTTTATTGTTTTATTGATGTTTTTATAAAGAGTGGTAAAGTTTTTCACTTAACATGATAAATTATTTTGTAGAATTGAAGTATCATAGTTTTTTAGACATTTTTTGGTACTACTTTGTCCAAATGAAGTACATATACATTTTTTTAGGTAAAAAGGGTGAAATGGGAGATATGGGATCACCTGGTCTGACTGGATTTCCTGGTAGATCAGGATTACCTGGCTTAGCTGGATTGAAAGGTATGTTCAAAATATTTTTTTTTAGCTATTGAAGCTATTAAGAATCAAAATAATAAAAAAAGGAATAAAATATATCATACACTTTTGTCAATTTGTGAATTTGGGAAAAAGTTATAATTAAATTCTGACAATACTTTTAGGGTAAATATATGTTAGGAGTAATTTTTTATTTGTTTACTCTTTTCAGGTTCTCCAGGTGATGATGGATTGCCTGGTTTCGCAGGAAGACCAGGTCTTCCCGGACTTCCTGGGCTCCCTGGAGATCGAGGAATCGATGGTGTACCTGGGCCTAAAGGAGACAGAGCTTATTTCAGTGAAAAAGGAGAACCAGGAAATCCTGGAATACCAGGTATTGAGAAAAGAACTATGAAATCAATGAAATATTTCATAAGTTCTTAATTTTTGTTTACACATTGATTGATTATTTGCTGAATCAGAATATGTATTCTTGATTCAAGTTGTTTCAAAGCATACTTAGTTTATTCTAAATCACTGGCATAACTAGTCTTAAATGGGCCTTGTATAAAAGTTTCTTGAGGACTCGTTTTGGGCACCCCTTAGCATTAAACGTTTTTATGCTTACACATTTTGGGATCCCTGAAGCTTTGGGGCCCTTTATCATTAATATGGGGGGTAGCTTTGTTCCTGTTCTAAATACAAGTTAAAAAAATGTTCATAATGTAATTGGAGTTTGAAGCTTATCTTTTTTTTAAAAATTCTTTTTTAAATGTTAATGTTTTTTAATGCTTAACTTCCATATCTATGATGCATTATTAAATGTATTAGGACTCATTCAGTAATAAACTGACTAGTTTTTAAATCTTGAAAGGAACATCCAAGGGGAAAAATGAATTTTGAAAGTTGAAGAGCATGATTTTAAAGCAATGGCTATTTTTGGTTTCTCTTTCTTTATAAATTTGAAATTGAAGTTTTTTTTTGTAATAAATACAAGAAATAAAGAAATTTTTTTTTGTATTAAAAATAGTTTTTACAATTTAACATTAAAAAAAGGGGCTTTAATTTTGTACATATGCCATTTATTTAAATAACAAATGACAAATGTTACTAGTAAAATTAATACTGCTTTAAAGAAATTATTCTTTGAATTTCAGTATAATTTTAATTTATAGAGAATTTGACGTATTTTTTGTTTGTTTTCTTGTTAAAATGAATTCTTGAAACTTTTAAATATCTATATATTATTATATGTATTGATTTTAATTTTCGAAAACCTTGTACTTATGAGAGTGTGTATTGTTTAAAGTTGGGGGACAATAATGTATATATTTATAGATAACTTTTTATTTTTATTGTTAGGACGTACTGGACCATCAGGGAGGCCAGGACTTCCTGGCATACGGGGATTGAAAGGAGAACGTGGCAACCCAGGATTAGCTTTAGATGCACAGCCTGGTCTTATTGGATTTCCAGGACCAAAAGGATATCCTGGAGCACCTGGATTACCAGGAATAAAGGGAGCAGCAGGAGATATGGGATTCCCAGGTTTTATGATTTTTAAAAATTTTATTCTTTATAATTGAGTAACTAATATTCCCATTTTTATTAAAAACAAACATATTACAAAAAAAAGAAGGGAAAGCATATTTTCCTAAAATAATTTACTAACTTGAATAACTATGAATTATTATTTAACCATAAGGAATCGTTATTGAATTAAGAAATAAGTATATTAGTTTAAAAAATTTTTTAGTTTAATCTGTAAAATCATATTGAATCTGTTGCATGTTTTAGGATAAACAATTGAAAGTCTTTTAAATTGTCATCTATCATTAAGTAAATGAAACAAGTGTAAAGCTTTTTGTTTGAAATGAACAATCATTCTAGAAATAGTTAACATGTTTTGATTGTGTTTAAAATTTATTTTTGTTTTTCAAGGCCTTGATGGTGAAAGAGGAGATGCTGGTCTTCCAGGTGGACCTGGACCAGCTGGTTTAGATGGAATACCTGGTATTTCTGGAAGAAAAGGCGAAGCTGGATTCCCTGGTTTGCCAGGATTGTCAGGACTTAAAGTAAGATTTGGGTTTTTTTACTTTATATTAATAAGATTTTATTCTACAAGCTTTAACAATTTATGAAATAAAATTTTTCAATAATACAAAGTAGGTCTGCTTTTTAAATACAATTATTTTATACTGATTCTTGATCAGGTAATAGGATACCCAAAATGCAATAACAGTATTGTATTTCCTATGACATATGCAGGGACATCTTAAGACTCTTAGAGACCCTTAGAGGCCGCTGTGCAAAAGTAGGCCTTACCTGAGATCTTTAAATAGTTTTTGTCATGCACTGTCAAATACTCATTCAAACGGTAATTTTGAAACAAATAAATGTGCATGACTCACAATCTCAAAAACATAGGCACAAACCAGCTCGTCTGATGGCCACATTTCGACTAAATGAGTTGAATGATTACTTATGGCATCAGGCTTAGGCCTGGACATGGACTTGGCCCCAATACAGTCTTACCATTTTTGCCAGTTGACATGCAGTTTGAAATTCCCTGGTTTTCGGAGAATATGTATGAGAATAATATTTGACCACATTAAAATTATCCAGATCACAATCTATTAAGACAGAGTCGAGAGCAAAACAAGGTCCCCACCAAGAGCGAGGCCCTGGACCTGTGCTCAGTTTTCCCATGCCTTAAGATGTCCCTGGACATATGTTATACTTTCTGTAAAATTTAGATGTTACAAAAATTGAGATGTTTAATTGAATTATTTTTAGAAGATGTTATTGCAGTATTATGATAGACAATGCTGCATAAGTTGAAGAACCTATGCGACAAAAATTGTACCTTATTTTTGGTTCCAAGCACTATTTAGAAATATATTTTGTAGATTCAAATTTTTTTAGAGAAATTAAAGATATTATATAAATAAAATATGTACCACAATGTCTTTTGTAAAAATGCAAGTTTCAAAGTACCAGAAACGAATATTTTTGTATATTTCTTAGTATCATGAGGTAATACAGAAGATTTAGAATGATTCTAAAAGAAATAAGTTCCAATTGTGATCATTAATTCAGAAATTGATAGAATTCTTCCACTGCTGCTTAAGTGTGTTACAACTTAGGACCAAAAAGGAATGCTTATTGTAGTGTATGTATAGAGGTTAAGTTAAAAAGTAGTTTCATCCATCAGTGATTATTTTTATTTTCACTTGTAATTTGCTAAAACTTACTTATTTATGAGTTCACAACTTGTTTTCTTTTGCATTAAATAAAGTGGTATAATCATTACTTTAAAAGTTTTGTTATAATTTTATGTTCTATAAAACAAGTGAATAAATTTTTTTTAGGGTGAAAGAGGGCTAGAAGGCCTAGTTGGGTTCCCAGGTCCTAAAGGTGACGGAGGCTTGCCTGGCTTACCAGGTGTTGATGGTTTTCCTGGAATTAAAGGAGGACGTGGAGATATAGGTCCTAAAGGTAAAGCACTTATTTCACTAAGAAATCGAAAAAAAAAATGTCCTAGTATCAAATGTCACAAGTTACAAAATATTAAAATCCTTTTTTAAAATAAAAAGGGACTTTTATATTAAAATCATTTACAAAAAAGTAAAGAATTTTAATGAGACTCAACTTCCAATAAATTGTGTTGTAATATTAGTATTTAATTCAGCTTGATGAATTTAATTGTTTGATAAATTTATTTTATTTATTATATAAAATAAACAAAAAAGGTTAATTACAAAATAATATTTTTATCGATGTTTATGAATTTATTTAATACGTAAAATAACAGTTTCATCTATTCATATAAATTGATTAAATTAATTCAAATTCATACATGTTTCTCTTATATACTTTGAAGAAATTTTCTGAGCATATTTATCTGCTGCACTTCTCTATAAACATGTTATTAAGAAAATTTCTCAGTTAAATTCCCGAGACAAATTTAGCGCATAGAATGGGGAAAGTCATTTTGCTTAACAAACCATTCAAACTTTTGTACATATTGTTTAGTACTATGTGTGTAAAGTGCATTTTCTGACAAATTTACCAGTATTTTAATATGTAGTTTTATATTAAAATGAAGATTAAATGAAATTTCTTATTTGAGGTTTGTCTGCTGCAATTGGAAGTAAGGGTTTATCTGGACAACCAGGTTTACCTGGCATTCCAGGACAAATTGGATTTAGAGGAGATGATGGTTTACCTGGTCTTATTGGATTGAAAGGAACTCCTGGAGATCCTGGATTAGATGGAAGACCTGGAAATGTTGGAAAAATTGGAGCAAAAGGTATAGATTTTAACTTTTCTTAACGACAATTTTAATTAAAAATTTAAACTATGTTTTATTTAAAAATATTAATTCCTAAAAAATCATTTATATCTAAATACAAATAGTATGTTATATTGGATTAAAATAAAGTATTTTTTAAAAAATAATATATGCATGAAGTAACTAAAATTGTTTTGATTAACTTCTAAAACATAAAAGGGGGAAAATTGGGACATACTTAAAGTGAATATATTCTTAGATTATGAAGATAGATTAACTTAGAATATGTATTTAATTGTTCTGAATCCTTTTTATGCTTTGTCAAAATTCTTATAGCAGTGAAGTCTTATGTGAAGAACACACAAATAAAATTCACTGGGGATGTATGTAAGAATTTTATCATGTATTATTGTTTCAGTAATTTGACTGATAACATTCTTTTTTTAGGTTTGGCTGGAATTCCTGGTCCACCTGGTTTAGAAGGATTTCCTGGATTAGCAGGTAGAGTAGTTTACACACATTTAAATTTCTTTTTCCATTTTACTATTGACATTATGTTATGTGCAATTAATATTATACTACATGTAACATTTATAATTTCCTTTCAATTAAACAGCTTAATTTTTTTTCTAAGGTGAAAAAGGTTTTACTGGTGAGGAAGGCATACCAGGATTACCTGGACTTCCTGGATCGTTTGGTAGAAAGGGTGTAGCTGGTGAACCAGGATTACCTGGATTAGAAGGTGCTAAAGGATATCCAGGGTTTGGAACTCCTGGAATAAAAGGGGAAAGGGGCTCTCCAGGTCCTATTGGGCCTCCTGGTATGTAATTTAGATCTTTCTTCATGTTTAATTTTTTATTGCTATATTTTAATCCTATAAACAGCTGCTCATCCAAACTGCAACACCTTGAAGTACAACAAATATCAAAACCTAAAATGTTCGACAAATCACATAAAATATAAGAGTGAAATGATTGATATAGCCACCTCAATTTCCTTGTAGAACATGAAGAAATCAATATTTTGTGTAGCTGCCATGATAACAATAACTTTTGTTGTGTGCTTCAGCATTGAAAAGAAGAGAATATGTTCTTGAGATATGTCAGTCTCTGGTGCTTCCAAATCATCCAAAGTTAACTCAGTGTAGTAGCAGGTGAGGAACTCTGGCGCAATGATTGACCACATGTGCTCCATGGGCAATTAGAAGAGCAGGCAGGCCAAGACAACTCTGCAACTTGGTAGCCAATGAAAAGTTTTTGAATGTTGTGTAATGTATGGTTTCATATTGTCCTTTTGAAATGTGGCTGCATTTAAATCTTCAAGGTAAAGCATTACAGCAGGCTCCAAAATTTGAGAGAATTAATGTTGGTTGTTGAATGTACTGACATGGTATATTAGGGAATGTGTGCACAGGGGTAAAATCTGATAGTATCTCAAACCATAACAGAGGAAATACTGGTATGGTGATGTATAATGTAAGATTCATATTATCTTGCTTCTAGATTCAGATATGTCAGTTGTAGTGTTGCAGGCAAAACCATGATTTATCTAAAAAGGCCTGTTTTACTACTTGTTTGTTCCTGCCTGATAATCAATGCACTGTTGTTATGGCATATTCCTGTGGTATACAGTTAAAGGTAATTGTAGCTTGCTAAAATTCAGCTGTTCTGCTAATAACATTTTTGGAATGATGAGGTTGTTGTAATCCTTCTTAGTGATTAAACAATCCCTCCTGCATTTACTGGTTCCATTTTTGTGTCACTGTTACTTGATTATTATTCAAGATAGGCCCTGATTTCATAAAGAATAATCTGCAATCTGTATTAATTACAAATCATCCTATTGTGAGACTATCAGAAAATCAAATTCTGTTGTTCTCTTCTAAAATAACAACTTAATTTGACTCCATTTTCACTAAAACATAGCTTCCAAATAACTCAGCTTGTTTTTCAGAACTTTAAACATAAATTCTAAACAAAGCAAAAGAGCTTTTTATATTAAACACAATGGGAAAACCATTCTGGTATTTTTATTATTTTTTTATATAGCTCTTGTAAATGATGCTGCTAGCACATATGGTTTGCTCATGCATTGCAGTGCTAATAAATTCAATGTTTTATTAAGGTCTAATAATTGCAATAGTGCAAATTTCACATCTATTGGATGCTGCCTTCATGCTATTGCTTTCTGGATGGTCTGTAGTGTGTACTTTAGAAGCACACACACATGCTAATATTTATATATTAACTGTTTTTTTTTCAAAATTTATACCATGCAGTCTTTTTTTTTTGTTTGAAATAATGCTTATTTATTTATTGCACATTTCTAAAAATTAATTATTAGGTGTACAACTTTTCTTCTGACTTTTTTCCCCGAAATTCGAGGCTTTATTGTAAAAAACTTATTATACATTTATGATTCAATAATTGCGTTCAATAACGATCGCCTGTGGTTGTTTCAGTAGGTTTTAACAACTCATAATACACTACGCCGAGCTGGACCCACCAAATGCCATGCTGGTCTTCGATGTCAAAATCACCGTTCTTGAAGCGTTGAAACCACTCTCGGCACGTTCTTTCACTAATAGTGGCCTCACCATAGTTATTTGAGAGCATTCACAATGACCCTCAGCTGCAGATTTCTAAATATTAAAGCAGAAAATTAAAACCTCCGGCAAATGACGAGAATTTGACTCGTAAGCTGACATGTTTAATCGAGAATAACTTTATGAGATGCAGACACAAGCCGACTAATATATCGATGGCGTTATGTTTACAAATACCTAAACTTATTGTATGACATCTACAATCTATTTATTTCGACTACCACTTACCGCTACAGCCATCTATTACAAAACGGCGGAAGCAAAGTTGTAAACCTATTTTATTTATACTTACAAGCAAATGTATTTATACTTTTACCTTTTTTTGCATGTAACTTACTTAATGTGTGTATTTTAATAAAATATTAAATGAATTAATGTCAAGATAAAATGCATTGGATTTTGTTGAAAACTTTATTCTGAATATTTTCAATTTCGGAATATAGACCAATAACTTTGGTTGATTTTTAAGTGATGTTTATCATTTCTTGATGAAATAATTATTTTGCTTGTAGAAATACAACAGAAAATAAAAAGCAAAACATTTTACAACATTTTTTTTCTTTTTAGACTGAAATTATGTGGGATAACTGTAATTTCACAGGCAGATGAGATTAATAAGAGCGATAAATTCGTAGAATCCGTCTTATACTTAGAATGACTGGTTGTAGATCTATTGCTTGATGTGCAATTTCTTGCATAAATCTACCTGTTATGATGAGAAACACCTTATGTATGTCTGTTTGTAAAATCTGAAATGCAATGTTTATATATTTATTTTTTCTACTTTTATATGTTCTTTGATATATTTAAATCCATTTTCTATTGAAATTTTAAGGTAAGACTTCTAAATTTGTTTTTTTTCAGGTTTAAATGGATTAGTTGGTTTACCTGGTTTAAGAGGTGAAGATGGTCTTCCAGGACTTCCTGGTCTTCAGGGAGATAGAGGATTACCAGGTTTATCAAGATCTGGGGATATTGGACCTGCAGGATTACCAGTAAGATATTTCTTTAAAGATATTATTCTGAAGGAAAAAGTAAAACTAGTACATATTTTGCTTTAGCTATCATGTGAAAAAGTGTTATTAAAGAAGAGCCTACTATTTCCAAACAATTTGTCAAAAAGTAGTTTTTTGTGGAATTTTGAAGCACTAAGTATCAGTTATAAAATACTGATTAATTACAAAATTAGAGTTAATTGTTAAATGAAATTTTTAAAAAAAATACTGAAAAAGAGAAAAATACCATTTTTATGTTTGAGAAATATGCTAAACTTTTAGTTATTTTAATTAATTATATATATAACATGCATTTACTAAACTTTTGCTTGAGTGGAGTGACTTCCAAGTTATTAGTTCTATAAAGGTATTTTAGAAAAAGCACATATCTCATTCTATAATGTTTAAAGAGAAAAAAACCAATCTCTTAAATATATTTTTTAAAGGAATCGATTGTTGATATTATTTTACTGACAGCTGAGCTATCCATAAGCTTTTTAATATAAAATTCAAAGCATTCTGTTTTAAAATGTAACTATTTATGTTAACTGAAAATTATGGAGATAATTTTGCTGTTATAAATAGGTTTTATTCATAGGTTTGAATATTTTTATTCATAGGGATTAGATGGACTACCTGGGAGAGAAGGACCTAAAGGAGAAAGAGGATTAGAAGGACTTCCTGGTTTACCGGGTACTAAAGGAGAACGAGGAGTTGATGGTTTACCCGGTATATCTGGACGTGGAGGACAACCTGGTTTTCCTGGTAATATTATTTTATATTTATATATCTTTTGTACAACAAAGTAGAAATTTCAAACTGATATATATGAAACATTTTCACTTATCTCTCATGTAATTTGAAAGAGAAAAAAATTAATATTGTGAAAAACAGGAACTTTATATGATATGCATGTGTTTTTCTTTTTAATTGCAGCTCAGTTCATAGTTATTAATTAATTTAATAAATATAAATGTGTGTGTGTGTGTGATTTGTAAAAAATCAATGTATTTTTGTGTGACATTTATTTTGTTATTCTATTCATATTTAAATGTATAAATTTTATAAAAAATGTATAATGTATAAAATTTATTTTTAAGAGATACAAATAAAGGTATAAATACATTTAAAATCACAATGATTTATCACCAATTAACTTTGAATATATTAATATATAATTTTAATAGAATAGAATCAATTGATGTAACTATAATTTTTTTAGTTGACACTATTATCTTTAGTCATAAGTTAAAACTTAATTATTAACCTTTTTTCAAAACAATATATATTGCTTGTCAATATAAGAAGTAACTTTTCCTGTTAATCTAAGTAAGGAATTTATATGATAGACATACTTATATATGATGGCAAAATTTATATAGCTTTTTTAAATTCCTATTGTATAGCAATTTTAGATATTTTAAATAGAACATAATCTCATCTGTAATTATTTTTCTTTTTAGGACTTAAGGGAGCAAGAGGAGATTCTTTTGAAGCTGATTCAATTATAAAAGTATCTGGTGAAAGAGGAAGTGTTGGTCTTCCTGGATTGCCAGGTTTGCCTGGAGAGAGAGGTCCAATGGGCGATCCAGGTATTGATGGGCTTCCAGGACTTGCAGGAAATCCTGGTCTACCTGGATTTGATGGTTTACCTGGATTCCCAGGAAACAAAGGCATGGCTGGAGAACCCGGATTTAATGGTAAATTTAAAGTTGGAAAGCTTTGTTTTTTATGACACTCTATCATTATTTACAATGTAAGAGTAAAAGATTATCAAATTTAATATTCTGGTTTACTTGCTAGTTTTTTTTATTAATCATATTTTTTATTTTAATCAGTCTTTATAACAATTATCAAAGCCATTATTATTTTATAAAATATAATTTGAAAGAAACAAATACTTTTTCATATGCTCAATATGTATGATATCTAAGCATCAACTCTTATAAATGAATTTATTAAACACTTTAAGATATCAGAAACTTCCACTTAACTAATTATTTCTTTACAATTATGGATTTTTTATGTAATAAACATTCGAAGACTTCAATGTAATATGCTTAAATATTTTGTAATTTTTTCTAAAAAAATTAATTTACTTTTTAGAATTTGTTGGTTAGTTTTTAATTATTTTTCTTGATAAAATAGTTGCTTTACTTATTTTAAAAGTAGAAAATTTTAATCTGAAATGGGTATGTAATTAGTTGATTTTAATTTAATATTAGTTTAAAACTACTATAAAGGATGGTTGGAACTGATTAAATGTTTGCTTCATGCACTTCTAAAAATAGGAAATCTATTTAAAAATCACATCTGCACATCTTTTACAGAAAGAAAAACAAACAAAACAAAACTAATTGTATGTTTAGCATTTTTTCAAAAGGAATCAGTGAAGACAATAATTGAAAAAACAAACTAGAATGATTCATCTGGAAAACTTAAGAAAAATGAGCTTTCCTTTAAAAATCCTTATTATTTTTGAATTTGGTACTATGGAAGATAGTAAATTTCTCCCTCTATACTTATATTAGGTTACTATATTTTATGTTTAAGATTTTGGGAAAACATTACATTTTTATTGTTAATGTATAAGAGTGAATGCTTTAAACTATCATATTTATTTGAATGTTAATTTGAGGAAATATATATAACATTTTTTTTAAAGCTGTGTTATTTTATAAAGTTCAAATGAAGAAATTTTTTAATACAAGAATTAATCATAATAACAAAAATAAAGTTGAAATAATACAAATTTGTAATTATATTATGTGATAAATATCTTGGATATTAATATGGTATTATATGTAAGGAATAATAAAATATAATAGAGTATCCATCATCCAGCTATAATTAAATTATTTTATCCATTCAGGTCTAGAAGGACTTGCTGGTGTACGGGGATCCCCTGGAGAGGCAGGAATCCCTGGCTTACCAGGAAAACCTTCAGCTTCACGTGGATATTTTTTCACAAGACACAGTCAGACCAGTTCTGTTCCAGAATGCCCATTCAATGCTCCTCCAATGTGGACAGGGTACTCTCTACTGTATCTTCAAGGCAATGAACGAGCTCATGGACAAGATTTGGGTTAGTTTTGAAGAATGTATAAGAAAATTGAAGTTTTTTAATCTGATTTGTAAAAGTGTTACAGCTTATGTTAATTTGAAAATAAACATTCAGTGATATCTGATAACAATTTTAATTTTATGAAAGAAAACAAATCCCTTGGAAATAAGATTAGATTAACTAAAAATGTAACATAAAAAAATTATAAAATAATTTGAAAATTTTAGTCATTTTTCATTTTTAAATTTAAAATATTTTGTAAGTTATCATCGTATTGATCTACAAATTTAGAACCCCTAAAATATTTATTAGTCTATTGTTGATTTTATTAAATTTTTTTAAAATATTTAAAAATATTTTATACTAATACAGTTATTATTTAGTAACTATGCATATGTGAATAAAATACTCTTATTTATTGGGAGAATAATAAATTTTCTTTATTGTGTAATATTTGTAAGGAAATGAATAAATTTTTTCTAATAAATTTATACATTGATAGAAAATTGACTGCAGCATTGGAACTTAAACTGAGGTATCTGACTATCCTTATGAATTTTTAAAAAAAATTGACAATTTTTTTTTGTGATTTTATTTTATAGGCTATCTTATTAGCTTTATAACAATACCAAGTTTATTTTCCATTCACTAGAATGAAAACTACAAATGCTTTAGTAAAAGCAGATGCCATAACTTTACGCAAGATGTTAAACTTTAAAATTCGTTTTACTTGAAAAGCGTTTTTTTTTTTTTTTTTTTGAAAAGCTCAAACGGGGCAGCGATTGCCCAAAAAGTTTTAAAAATAATTTGCTGAATTTTTTTGTGTGTATGTTCTGTATAACAGTAGAAGTATTTTAACCTCCAGATTTGTCAATCACTGTTTAGTTCCTACAAGTTTACAGTTCTTTATGTGAATATAATCACTGTTTTTTTAGCAATTCCATATAACTAAGGTAAAGTGCTCTAGTTTTTGTAATGAAAATTTCTCTTATCCTGATGGTCATCTCAAAAAGGAATAACAAAGTATATATATATAATGCATCAAAATTAAAAAATTGAGAATTTGTTCATTTGCTATTTGTACTAAGCGGGCCCTGTTTATGTAATTTTTTGTCAATTTTTATCCATTTTAGTAGTAATAATTTATTTTTCTCTTCTTAATTTTAGCCTTTTTTCCTTATAATGTACTAAATAAATCTAAAAACCACAAAAAAGATCTCCATATCTCCATTTTTTTTAAAAAAGTTGTCGCAAGTAGTCGGATACCATTGTACATTGAGTAAACATTGTAGGGTAATTGCTAACTTTGTAGCATTCCATTTTTTCTTTGATGAAATAAAAATACTTTCTGCTTGTTTATTAAATTTGCTATTAATTAATTGTAAATTTTGTATTTTATTTTATTCAAACACCTATTTCATTCTTATTATAACTAGTAATTATCCATTTCTTTTTATTGTATGAGCATTGTTTTTATATGAATAATAATTTTTTAGGAACACCTGGTAGCTGTCTTAAACGCTTTAGCACTATGCCATTTATGTTCTGTAATCTTAATAATGTGTGCAATTTGGCCTCAAGAAATGATTTCAGTTACTGGTTGAGTACTCCTGAACCTATGAATATGATGATGACACCAATTGTAGGACAAGATATTCGTAAATATATCAGTAGATGTGCTGTTTGTGAAACTCCCACTCAGGTGAATATTTTACTTTTTGCCTACTGATAATATAATAAATAAAAGAGAAATTATTTGAAATAAAGATTTTATTTAATGTTTTAAATTAAAAGAGGAAAAAAAAAGATTTTGCACAATCTTTAATTTTGTTTTCCCACTCTCTGTATTGCACAACTTTTGTATATATTATATCATTTCAAGAAGTTTAATTTTTTATTTTCATCAATCAGAATTTCTTAAAATTTTAGTGTGTGTGTTCAGGGAGTTTTCATTATTGCACGCATTTTGCATTTGTATATGCTCCAAAAGTTTATATTCAACAATTTTAAAATGGATAATTTTTATTGTGTTTTGCACATTATCACAATGTGTATTATAATAAATTATCATAAGTAAAAAATAACATGTAACAAAATGATTTTCTATTTCCTTTAAAATTAAATCAAATGGTTTTAAGGTTAAGATTAAAAATAAAAGATTTTTGAATATGAAATTTTGTATTTGGAATATGATTTGTGTGTCAAATGGGGCATGCTTACCTCCTCTATCACTTAAATTTTTGTTATATAATTAAATATGAAAGAGAGTTTTGTTGAAAGGAGCATTGTGCTGCCATTCATTGCATATCTCCCAAACCAATGAAAGAAGGACCTTATTGAACTTTGCTTTGAAGCTTTTCACATTCTTTTATTTTAGATATTATAATTGTTTGGAATTTTTGAATCAATGAAGGGAAATTTTGATGTGATGGTGTAGGTAATTTATATATAAATCCCAATTAAAACTGAGAACATTTGGGATAATTATAACTTTTAGGGGAAATTTTAAGATGAATGTTTATTCCTTCACCACCTTCCCTCCTCTTAGTAATAAAAATAAACTGAGAGATGAGTATTATAAATATATATATGTTGATTTATATTACTGTTAAACTGAAAAAATAGTCTTCCTTCCTCCTTTAATTATTAATTTTTCATTTCATCATGTGATATAAAACACTGTTAATATTTTTTGAAATAGGTAATTGCTGTACACAGTCAAACCATGGATATTCCTGATTGTCCAGAAGGATGGGATGGCGTATGGATTGGTTACAGTTTCCTTATGGTAATTTTCAATTCATTCTCAATAAGAATACTGTAAAATGCATGAAGCCTCTAAATTATGATGAATTGGAAATATTAATGCATTCAGAGTATGTAAGGCAGAGGTTTATCTGGAGATATTGCTATTTAACTGAGTGATTTTTTTTATGTATATGTTCATATTTTTAAATAATTTAAATTTACCAAAACTTGTATCATTCATTGAAGTAACTTGTAATATATTACTAAAATATCTTGATATATAAAATGTGTTTGTAATTTTTAATTGTTACTCAATCCTTTAATTTCTGTTGGAAAAAAAAGTATAAATTAGAATTTATCTAAATCGAGTGCTAAATTTTTTTCCTGAAAAGATAGCAAATTCTACACACATATAATGAAAATATTATTATTATTTTAGAACACTGATTCAGGAGCTGAAGGAATTGGACAACCACTTGCATCTCCAGGTTCATGCCTTGAGGACTTCAGACCATTACCATTTATTGAATGTCAAGGTCATGGTCGCTGCAACTATTTCACTACAGCGCAGAGTTTCTGGTTGGCCACTCTTGATAGACCTGACTCATTTGATGTCCCAAGACCAGAAACACTAAAAGCAGGAGATTTGCGAAGAAAAATATCAAGATGTCAAGTGTGCATGAGAAGACATACACCGGTTTTGTTCTTAGGAGGTAGATCTGCCTAATGAATTTATCTTTTATTGTCTTTTTAGAAATGTGTAAGATGTCAGTGTTTGTGATGTTTATTTGTGAACTGAAGCTATTGCTGGATTTGGTGCTAGAAGTGCCTTTGACTTGACATAAAATATATTTTACATTTATAAATTTTTTGAATCTCGGTTCTTTTAAGTGCTCAAGCTGCCAAATAATGAAGAATCTTCATATTTTTTTCTTTTGATGCATGAATTTTATTATCTACTTAACAAATTTTGTGTTGTACTCGTGTATAGTTTATGTGCTGCTATTGGGAAAAAATCTCATATTTTTCCTGAACAATATTGATGTGAAGCAATGTTGTATTTTTACAGTGCAATTTTTATGTTGCTAAGCCTTCTAATATTTCAAATTTTTTCTTCACTTTAGTGCCCAATATTTATTTTCATGAAATGAATGTTATCAAAGTATTTATTTACTGAAACATTACTTTTGATAAGATGCTCTATTGTTGTAATATATGTAAGAAACTTTTAAAAATAAACACTGCCAATATTTTTTGTACTAAGAAGCTTGTATCAAGTTTGTGTGTCTTTATTGTTTGAAAAAATAAAATTTTTTAAAATTATTTTTAGTATTACAAAACTCTAATCTTTTTGCTGTGGATACAATTTTTAACATAATTTAATTGTGACATTCCCCCCCTACATTTTTCATTTTGAAAATGAACTAATTTTGTAAAAGTAAAAACTTTAAAATAAAATTTCTATATAAAAGGTAAGGCTAAAGAATTCAAAGTAAAAACTCAGAATTCTTTTTTAATGTTATGGTTTTAAAACTCATAAAAGAAATATCAGTAAAAATCGACTAAGTGCTCTACAAAAAGCATTTAATTGATTTTTAGAATGAATAAAATGCAATCTAAATTGGATTGTAAAAAAATTCACACACACAAAAAAAGAGTTTAGTATTATTAATGAACAAAGTGGGATTATTCAAGATTTGATTTTGTTTTAAATGAAAGAAAATTTTTACAGGGCTTGTAATTGAATGTTTGTAGCAATCAATTTTTTGTCTTGTTTTTAAATCTTATAAAAAAAAATAAAATTTATCAATTTTATTTTTTTCTTTTAATATTACTTAATGTATTTTTTTTATCACAAGTAACTCGTGATATGGCAAGCCATGATCCAATACCTATACCACTCGGTTACCGCGGCCACCACAAACACTCGGAGGCACTTGCTTATTAAACGCCAAACTTTATCTATTGGGAAAAAAAGTTTATACGATAAAGTTAGTCAAATAAGTGTTTAAGAAACTGAGAGAGAAATCAATAAATATGATTGCTGCGTGATGCTTAGGGGCAGTGGCATAACATAGAATATTAGCCCCCCGGCAAAATCAAGTTTTCGGTCTCCCATGCCGGATCTTACTAAGGATTGAAAATCCATAACCTTCGGGCGCCCCTAGAGTGGGTTGCGGGGGGTGTACGTTACGCTACACATACTTCTCTTATGAGGGGAGGGAGTTGCATTCTTTCAAGTAATTTAAAAAAAAAAATTCAACGTCAATTCCTACTTTATTAGAAAAAACACGCTGGCGCCATCTGTTGCAGCTAATTGTAACTACAAGGAAAATAACGCAGTATAAATTTGAAATGAAAAAATAAAATTTAATTAATGAATTAATATTTGAAAAAACACTACTGTGTTAACATCCAGTGTCATCTGCTACAGGTTTTGAAAAAATGTATTTGAACTAGATTGGGTGAATAGAAATGATTTTATTAGCGATTTAAAATTCCAACAAGATAAATAAATATATAGTGTGAGCTAATAGTAGGAATTGAAAAAGAATGTAGACAAAAGCACCGAGGTGTAATATGTTCGATAAAAATTAAAAATCTGCTGGTCTGTGATGGGGGGTTGAACCCTCCTCCTTGTGTACAGCGATGGTGTGGCTAAGCATCATCCTCTGAGTTCAAGATATTATAAAATGAAGATGAGCACAACGGAACTTTGAATATTAGTAACGTACATCTGTACTGAAAGTGTCTCATGAATAATGAATAAAAGAATTTAGTTACCAAATGAAATGACTCCTCTTCAAAACCATAGTTACCAGTAAAATTCTATGTAATGAGTGACAGCCAGGTCATTTTTCCTCTTATGCGTATACAATCCGGATGCTCACAATTACAATTCTTTAGAACTCAACAATTTATTTTTTGGCTTCCATAATTATTTCCATATTAGATTGAAATATATTTATTTACAAATAAAATTTGGTTACTAAATCCTTTTATTTTAAAGCGCCACAAGTTCTTTTTTATCTTTCGATTCAGTATTTAACTGCGTTTCTGTTTCGATTATAATCACAAAGTTTCCTTTTTCATGCTGTTGAAATGTTATTTATTTCGCTATAAATAGAAATATTGATCAAAACGATTTCAATTGCAAGATGACTGGTTGAGAACATACAATCTAATACACTCATGTCCATAAATTAAGGATAATTCAGAATCACACAGAAATTGAACTCTAAAATAAAAATTTCACCTCTAGAATTATCACACACATCTTGAAGAAGAATATACAAATTATAGGATACCACCAGATCACACGGATAGTACGTCACAATGACGACAGTGTAAGAGAGGGGTATATAAGGAATGGTGGCAAAGAAGTAAAATTGTTAACAAGCGCTTTAAAAGCCTTTCAGGGCAATAACCGCATAGTTATGACACAAAGGAAGCATTTGGATGATTTTTTACGTGGTTGAATTATTGGACGACTGGGATGTGGACGTACCCAGCTGGAAGTATCCGAGGAACTTGAAATCGCCCAGAGTGTCATCTCCAGGCTTTGGTAACGATTCCAAGAAGATGGTAATGTGAGTATATGTTATAGTACAGGTGGCCCCCGAGTTACAACGCCGAATGAGGCCCGGTATTTGACAGTCACTGCCAAAAGAAACAGACGGAGCACAGCATCACACCTGTCTCGTCAGTTCTCTTCAGCTACCGGTACGACAGTTTCAAGGCAGACCTTATACAGACGCTTAGGGCACATTGGTCTATATGCTCGTAGGCTTGTCAGATGCGTTCCACTTACCGCAACTCACTGTCACCTGCGATTAACCTGGAGTAGAGAACATGCATTGTGGCCACCACAACAGTGGTCTTGTGTGATGTTTTCCGACGAGTCCAGGTTTAGTTTGTAGTCCGATTCTCGCCGACTTTAATATGGAGAGCGCCAGGTATCCGTTACCACCAAGAGAACACCATTGAATGACACCGTTATGGTGGTGCAGGATGGCTCGTTTGTGGAGGAATTATTCTTGGTTCCAGAACTGACCTGCATCTTCAGAGTGTAACGATGACAGGCCACATCTATCGGGATGTCATTCTGGAACAACATGTACGTTTGTTTCGGGGCGCCATGGGTGCTGAATTTCTGTTTATGGATGACAACGTCCGTCCTCACCGGGCAAATATTGTAGACGAATGCCTTCAATCGGAGGATATCACCTGTATGGATTGGCCAGCATACTCACCGGACTTGAATCCAATAAACCATGTGTGGGATATGCTTGGTCGACGAATTGCAGCCCGTCAAATCACTCCCACCTGTCTACTGGAACTTGGGAGGACATTGCTCGATGAGTGGTGTAATATTCCCCAAGATCGGATTGATAATTTGGTACTTAGCATGCCTAGGTGTTGGAAGGCCTGTATTGCATCGTCCGGGAGACATACTCCGGATTAACCATCATACTAACCATGTTATACTGTTTGTTGTAGATAAGTTCCTTTTTGAAATTTGCTCCAGGGAGTAAAAATCGCATTTTTTATTAATTATATCAAACATAAAACATCTTTTTTGCTCTTTACCTTTTGTTTAATAAATAGACTTCACAAATAAGTCAAGTTTGTTTTGCTTTTCTATCTCTTTCTTTGTCTGAACTTCATTATTCTTAATTTATGGACATGAGTGTATTACTGTGTCGGATCTTTTTAAAGTGTGATTTGATATATATATATATATATATATATATATATATATATATATATATATATTGTATCACAGTATGCATGCAATGTTATTTTTTAAATATTTTAAAGTGTTTTGTTTTATATCTGAAAGAAGCCAAATATATCATATTTTGGAAGTGATTTTATGATCAGACGGTTAATTAAGAATTCATAAATAAATTTTTGATCAACTAAATAATTATTTTTTCCCACTGACGATTTTATATTTTGGTAAAAGAAATTTTAATCTGAAATAAGATATGATTTTTAAAAATAAATTTAAGTTTTTTTTTTAAATTACTTAGTTAAATATAAATGTATTTATAATATAAATGTGTGTAGAACACCCTCTTTTGGAAAAGCATTTGGATGGGAATATTTTTTTTCTTATTTATCCACAACATTTGAATGCATTAATTTAAAATATGCTGCTCTAAGTAACCAATAAATAATGATAAAAGTGATTTCATCTTTAGCCATCTTGTTCATCTTGTGCAAATCACGTGCATAACACTTAACTGCATCTTTTTTTTGCTAATACTAGCGTAGATATTCCTGAGTAATGGCGGGATCAAAAATTCTTTGGGGGGTCGTTTTTGTGACCTCAATATTTTACGATTTTTGTGCTTACACATGTTAGAGCCCTGTATCATTCATACGGTAGTAACTACGCCCTTGATTATATAATGTGTGTGCGAGTATGTAACTCAACGGTCAGTAAAAAAGTGTTTGGAAAACTTAAAATCCTATTATCAAACAATGCGCCACAGATTACCCATTGTTTTTGTGGAATGAAAATTATTTCAATTTTTGAATCCAGAACAAAAATCTTTGAATGCTAAATCTCTTCCTCTTATATTATTCATTATATTTATTCAAGCGCGTTTGAGTGGCAAAGTTGGTTTGGTGTTGGATTTGTACTCCCAATTTTGAGGGTTCAATCCCGGCCCAAGTCGGTGGATTTTCACGAAGGAAAATATTGTCAGCGTCCGTATTGCATGATTATGCGGCATGTAAAAAATTTCTAGAGTGATTGTTTAGCTTGGGTGCCCTCGGCAAAATTAAAAATATTCTAGCATGGTTTCGCTTTATCAGAGCTCAGGTGCCTCCATCTGAAACTGGGAGTCAAAATTACATTGTGGCAATTGATATTACCTATATGGTGCCACACTAAAAAGTGATACCAGTTCCCGGGGAATGTATAAGGTCTGAAATGGTTGTTTACATAAAGAAAAAAAAGTTTTATTCATGTATGTATGGGAAATTCATAAGGACGATTCTTTATTTGAATTAGAAAGACTGATATATCAAGTATAAATAATTTCTTTAAATATTTCCTTTTGGTTTTTTTTTAAACAGGTTCTTAAAAAAAATTACGTCCCAAGTCTATCTGTGAGAAAAATATTTCATACTACTTCAACATTTGTTTTATATCAGTTTTACGAGAGGAGTTTTCTACGAGAGCGACTTAACAACGATTAATAGCTGAGATTTTAAACTAAGCATCAAAAGAAGTATAGAAACTTCTTTATCAATATATTTTAATTCATTTTTTTATATGTTCATCTGGAAACGCTACTTCAATATTAAACTTCTTGAAACGATGCTTGGCATTTGTTGATATATAAGTTTAAATTAGTTTCAATATGACAGTATATTATGTAAAAATTATTATTGAGTTTTTTTTTTCGAAATTGATTTCTCTATTGTTGCACTGAGAAATATTTATATTTCAACGTTTCGAAGATTAACCATTTCACTTGTAAAATAACGTTGATGCTGCGATGAAGGTAGCTTTCTTATGGTAGCAACTCAGTAGATTTTAACAAAGATAAATATATAATGGAATGAGATGAGTGTGTGTGACCATAGAAAATACATTCTACACTAATATAAACTAAAATAATCGAATAACTGGTTAAAAATTAAAATAATCGAATAACTGGTTAAAAATTAAAATAATCGAATAACTGGTTAAAAATGTTGCCAAGCAGTAGTAAATTGCAATAAGAAGGGCGTTTGCTACACACTTTACTCGTATATTATACAAAACATTCTCTTTAGTATTTTACTTTTTAGAACAGTTTTTACGTTCATTCGCGAACTTAAATACTCGAAAAATAAACTATTATATTAATTTCCTTATTATTTTAATTTTAATTAATTTTTTTAAAAAAAATATTTTTGCGCAGTATTTTATGCTAAACAATTATTTTCATTTCCTCGACAGCTGTCTTCTGTATGAGTAAAAACAAATCTCTTGATTCAATATTTTTTTTTCCTTTTCGCATTTTAATATTCATTAATTATTGTGAAAGTTATATTTATAAATGATTCGGAAAAAAATTAATATAAAGAGCAACATTTAGTTTTCTTTATATAGTAATTTTTAATACTTTTCATTTCTGAAATTAAAAATAAAAAATTCTTCGTATCAACCCTTCTTTGCCCAAAAAGAAGGCGCTACATGTTTTTTTTTTGACACAAATGTCTGATATTAAAACTTGTAGAAATAAAAAAAAAATGCACCAATTCAATTTTTCGAATCGAACAAAATTTTTCCTTGAATCACGAATTAAAAGTTTTGAAGGAATGAATGCATTTCAGTATTAAGAATATTCGGTATATTTTTTAATATATTACAGAATTTTTTGTTGCAAATACCTTAATTTTAGCAAAGCAATATTTTTTTAGAGATCATCATTAAATTTTCTTTATTTGTTTGGCAGTCATTGGAGGGACTGCGGAGCCCAGTGGTCAAGGTATCGGATCATGGCAGGCATGTCATGAGTTCGAGCCCAGTATCACTAAAGACCCGCCGTGTAGGGGAGCGATGCACGTTAAATCTGTCGAGAGCTAAAACGTCCTCCCGTTGGTGTGGTAGTTAGGAGAGGGGGTGCCAGCTCAGGTATTGTCCACGTCACTTGGCCATGGTTCAAAATTACGAGGTCCGTCACCAAAAGCCCTCGTGTAGCTGAACAGTGCGACGTTAATATTCACTCACTCACTTGGCAGTCATAATATTTCAACCAACGTGAACAGCAATATCGCAATCTCCGAAAGTTCCGATCCTGCTGCGGCAAAATTCCAACACATGATGTTAGACGTCCCTTCTTACACGAGGTATAACTCGACTTCTTCTCGAAACGCCAATGTTCGAATACAGCTTCTCTGAATCAGAAATCTACTGCATAATATTTCTTTTTATACAGACACTCCTATCTACATTAGTCAAATGCCCTGAAATTTTTACTGATCCTGACATCTTTAATGTGTAATTTTGATATTTGTTGCATGGCGTAGTAGTTTTAATGGACAACAGTGAACATAATGGATTGGATACGGGTGCGTGTGTATTGATGGGGGGCCGCCTTTCCATAAGGATTACAACAGTAATTTGTATATCGGCCCTGTTGTTGTTTACAAGCAGAGGAATTTCTGGGAGTGCCTCTCACCCCACCGAAAAGGGTGACGCATTTCCCACGCCTGGAAGAAGGCAATGTACCCATAAATACATCATGATATGGGATGTTTTTTGGGAATTTCCCGCGTTTTGGGGGAGTCATGGACCCCGGGAAGATATCCCTCCGCTGACTTCAGACCAATCAGAAAAGCTGATTGTGTTTCGAAAAAGAATCCTCTCCAGAATACAGAGGTAAACCGCCGCGAAATATAAGCGCTTGCACGACGAATTTAGTCACTCTCTGACACAAATTTTATCACCGATTTTGGTCTGACGACCCTTTGACAAATTGCCGAGGTTGGAGACTCCCGAGATGGCACACCATGTTCTCTCTCTCTCAGATCCTAATTCAGTTAAGTGATAATGTATATCTTTAGTAATTAACGTAATTTAAATGTTTTGTAAATAAATTAAGTGTAATTTAAAGAAGGCTTTTAATTTAGTGTCCGTTTTATTTGTCTTTAATGATTAATGTCTAAATTTAAGCTATAGTGTGACGCCAAATGTTAATTTAGAACCTGGGTACTAAAGAACGGATAATAAGAATAAATTAAATTAACTTAAGTTAACCGGGCGTTGCATTAGTATACACTTATATTTACGCATGCACACACGCTTAGTGTGACAGAATAAAAATACTGTCGAACCTCTATATTGCAAATTTTTCTATATAGCGAACTTTTTCCTGGAACCTTGAACATTTCACGATTTTCTTCGTAAAATAACCTCTCTATAGTGAAGTGAATTTTCTATATAGCGAACCTTTTCTTTTGTGATTCAATTTTTGTTCTTCCTTTCTTTAAAGTATTTCTGAAAAAAAAATTTAAGAAATTCTCTCTTTAACACATTTTATGGTGGTCATAATTCTTGAACTGGTTTTATTAGATCCTAACTCGCCGAGAGCAATAGAGTTCTGGACGTTTCATCCAAGAAGTGCAACCTTTAACCTCCATTGCCCAGTTCACTAGACACATCTTCGATATCCTCTTTTACCCTCAGTGGAGTTGTCCCGTGTCCTCATGTTCTAATTATATAATGTATTTTAATATTACTTGTATGCTTTAAATTATAAAATGTCCTTACAATTCATTAATTTTAGTATAAAATTAATTTCTTAATATTGTGAAAATACAATGAATTTCCTTCTTTCTTTCTTTTTTGATGGGTAATATGTATAAAATAAACATACATTAATTTTAAAACAAGTATGAATAATTAATTTTTTAATATGTAGTGTTTATGAATTTAAAATTTGTTTTATGTGGTTTATAAAGTATATTAAAAGATGAAACTCTATATAGCGAATTTTCCATATAACGAACTTTTTCTCGGGATTTAGAGACTTCGTTATATAGAACTCATACTGTATAGTTTTAATGTATAATACTGAAAAGCAACTGTACATACTTATACTATACTGTTCGAAATAATTGGGACAAATGGGTAAAAACGTTTTTTTTCTAAAAACTTAACTTTTGATCATTACATATCTTAAGTAGACTGAAAAATCTTTATATTAGTACGAACTATGTCTTTTAGTAGAAATGACCTCTTGAGCACGTTTTGACATTCACTCCACTAGTGCAGCACACTTGTTCTTGACTTTATCATCGATGAATTACACTTGTACAACGATTTTTATCATTTGTTCTGTTGCTGTGCAACTCATCTTAGCTACGATTCTTAAGAATATGTCATAAGTTCTCAATAGGATTTAGGTCTGGTGAATTATCAGGCCAATCAAGTGCTTGTATTTTAATTTACCTCATAAAAGTATGGACTAATTCCGAAATGTGATAAAGAGCTAAGCCATGTTGAAATGTTTCGTCAAATGTTTCCATGAATTGAGCAATCCTACTGCGTAATTTTCTATGTATTTGACAGAATTCATCATGGCTTTAAGAGGAACTAAGCTTTCGTGCTGTTTGTTGTGAAACAACCCCAAAACGTCTCTTTAGAAGGGTGTTTTACTGTCAGTTGGATATGATCTGGAGAGAGAGAGACAGAGTTTCTCCAGCAAGGTTTCGTACAAATGATAACAAGCGAAATAAGATACCACGAGGAAAGCATTTAGCTCCAAAAATCAACTGTAGAGATATTTATGGTATTATATTTAGGGTAGGGGCATTTTCATATGTGTGACAATCGCGTGAATAATTTGGGCTACAAAACATGTAGACAGTTCCTAAGAATAGTATTCTCTGGTGAACTGAGTCATCTCGAGTGAATATGCGAATCACATCCCCAGAAAGCGCATTATTGATAAAGCTATATATTATCGTAATCATCCACAGTTTCTCCCGAGCTAAGTAGCCAACAGAAGCTACGTAAGCAAGTTTTATGGCTGGATCATTTGAAAGGAATGATTAAGAAATTCAAAGAAACAGTCAGTGATATTTTGCCCTCGCGGAGGATGTAAACCTGTGTTAGAAGAGGTGATAACAGATGTTGTAACTGGTAATCGTCGACAGATCTGGGGGAACCATTGTTGGAATATATATGAGACAGCGTAGAATTTTTCTCGTTACATGTTGCGTACGGCCGTAGGAGATACGCAGAGAATGCACGGTGTCTCTGAGAACGGCGGTCATAGGGATAAATTTCACGATAATTTTGTGTGTGTTATTACGTTTTATTGTAACACTTTTTGCATAGTACAACCATGGGTATCTTAAGGCAAGCATGTCCAACCCGCGGCCCAATGGAAGTTTCTGTCTATATTATTTTAGACATTTGGACGGTTTATTTAGACATTGGACATTTTAGACGGTTGAATCGAAAAAATATCGTGTTTTGACCCACCCCCACCTCTCCCCGTTCAGTCTTTACCGAAATAATTTTTTTCCTTCATTTGACTTCGAAGCAATTGTAATAACAGGTGTTGATGGATGAAGGAAAGCAGATGAGCTTGGGTGTGTTATTTCTCTTTCAACGAGAACTTCGTTGAGAGTGAGTAGTGTATTTAGTTCTATTTGTCAGAGAAATAATTTATGTCTATATTTTTAAGTTCAGATTAGTAGAGTCTTTTTCTTATTTTATTTGGCAATGAAAGAATCCGATGATGTATTTAATGAGTTGCCTCAGGACTGTCGGACCAGCTAGTAGAAATGTAAGATAATTACGGCAGTAGAAAAAAAATGTTTAATATTTTAACCTTCTGAAATTATGTAACTTTTTCATTTTATGATATATATTTAATCACGGTGCAATAATTAATATCATACAATAAGAGACTAAACATTTGGCTATCGGGCAGAAAAAAAACTTTTTTTGATAAACAGTGTAATAATTACAAAGCTGTTCTTCTTTACTTAATTGCTGTTTTGCATTTGAAATAAAAATTTTTGAAAATCTAAATCAATTTTATGCAAACATACTGTAACACAAGTATAGAATGAGAAGATGTTATACGCACATAGTTGTTATACTACGTAATCTCAGATGGCAGCATAAATCTACTGTAGATATAAGAACCTTGTAGGTTAAGAGATATTCTTCCACCAGCAAGTGCAATCGTTCGACTTTCAACTTTGTTGTGATTGTGATCCAGTAAAAGGTAAACTTGGTGTTTTTTGATCATATCAATAATTGAATGTTGATTATATCATATTTTGAATGCTGTACGATAGTAAAATATTTTGAATAATTTTTTTTATTTTGATATGTGCGGCCCACCTCAGTTTAGTAAATTTTTACGTGGCCCACCAACAAATTTGGGTTGGGCACCCCTGTCTTAAGGCATGGTCCTCGGCTTCAATGTAGGGATGGCGATTCTTTCCAAGAAAGATCGATTTTTAAATCGATTCGAATCGTAACCTGATGTGAATCGATTCACAAAAAAATCCAGATGTCAAGAATTGATTTTTAAAAAAGTGATTTTTTTTTCAAATCTGCATTTACAATCAAAATATAAATCCATTTTATGAAAAACTAGAAAGTTACCATAATAAACGATCTCTTATCAGTAAAATCAGCGAATTTTTTAGTTCAGGGTATTCGACCATTACAATTATTTTTATTAACATGTCAAAGTATCAGGTATAAAAGAAGAAATTTATTTCCTAAATGTATTTGCTGCATTAAAAAAGTTTAGAAAATAGATAACATAGCTTATAGTTCCCAATGCTTAATATCTAAACTTTTTAAAAACAACAGTCTGTCAAGTCTGCTGGGATCCAAGTGGTTCCGCTCATCACTTGCGATATTACCAGCAATCGAAAAAAGGCGCTCTCAAGGATCAAATGATCCAACGATATTCATATACATCATGGCTACGCGATGATAAATACAGTTTTTTGTTCTTGCCAGTAAATTAACCCTTTAACCAGCAACAACGTAATATTACGGGTTTTAAAGATAGTACATTCAACTAATTGTAAATAATTTTATGGTTTTTACCAAAGCAGAAGAAATCGAATTTCGATTTTCTAGGATGCAATATCGATTCACTGCTACATATCGATTTAAAAAAATCGATTTATTTAGCCTGAGAAATCGATTCATCGATTAATCGATCTCAGATCGCCATCCCTACCACAACGGGGACCTTGTCCCGTTCTCTTAATAAGATCAAGATTCGAATAATTTCATCGATCAAATGTTTTTCCGGTTGCATTCTCCGAAGAACTAGGAATTTCAGACGATATCTCAACTGGCTACATGTATTGTTGTCGTCCATGTATAGGCCTAGTCAGTGGCGTACACAAGGGGCGTGTCCTAGGGGTCCGGACCCCCCCATAGCCCTTGACTTTTTTTCGATTGGTTATAATCCTATGTATATATTACGTAAAATTTAATTATGTTTACTATTAATAATTAATTTTATTAATTAATGCTAGCTTTTTATTCAATAATTAATTTTGTATTGTTTTTGTTCCCGAAAATCGATAAAATCAAAAGAATATCTTGGGTGGCGTATTGGAGCATGATACCAAAATGGTGGACTTTCGACCCTGGACCCCTCCCTTGAAAAAAGCTTGTGTGCGCTACTGGGTCTGGTGCCTATCACACCGATTCGTGTGATTGTAAGTTATGAGCATTTATTTGTTTTGGGTTATTGTTTGTACGAGTATTTGGCAATGTATGCAATGTACTTTCTACTTTTAAGGGTCTTAGTTGGGGCCTACATTTGTGTAGGGGGACAAGGGTTTATTTTTGAGTAGGGGCCCAGGGCCTCAAGAAAAGTCCTAAGACGTCCCTGCGTACAATGTTATAGATACATCTATTGGTGATTTTTGGAAATAAGTCTTTGAACGGAATCTTATTCTTACGTCATGATTTGTCTCCATACCAAATTTGATACAATTCGGTTATTAGATCAAGCTATAGGTGACTCTGGATAGTGGTTCTTAATCATCTTTTGATACATATATTTACATGTACATATGTATGCACAAACACTCATAAATCATTTTTGCATAGAATATAACATATTTTTTAGTATAATCTGTAATATCTTACAGTCATCTATAACCTTTTCCACCTTCTATATAACTACTTCTATACGTTTTAAACTACTTATCTAATATGATTAAATTCTTTTCTAACTAGATGGTTAAAAAATCTCTCAATAATACATTTTTTATTACAAAATTATGCATGTTGGGTTTCCATGCTATTGTTTAGTTAAAGTATTTGAATATACAAAGGAAAGATTTAATTCTACTGAATTTTGTCAGACGGTCGAATTTTATTTTTGTTTCTGCAATACCACATCTAACAATACTATTCGTATAAAACGAATTATGACAGGGAACCTCATGGGAAAATAATATCACGAGAAAGTTTGTGAGGGTAAAAATTTTATTTCGAGTTTTATTTATCCTTTACAAATATAAAAGAATAATTAAATTTGTTCAACGCCTCTGGTATTGAAAAGCTCCGAGTATCAATAGGAAGAATATAAGAGAAATGTAGTGCATTTGAATAGAAATTTATATTCTCAAAACTCATTTGTGATATAAAAAAGACAGAAGAAAACATTTCATGTGTAGTACTTAATGCATCTGAGTAGTAGAATAAAAAGTTTTGAAAGTCTAGTTATTAAATTTGAGTTTATGAAAGGAAACTGTGTGTAAATTTAATGTTAATACAATTTTTTAACTATATTCCCAGATTTTTATCAAATAGAGAGAGAGAGAGAGAGAGAGAGATAAACCAGGTAATAAAGGGTGTTTTTTTAGAGGTATAGAACTTTAAATTGCAATAAAACCACGATGTATTATTCGATTGAGATGAATTTTTTTTATTCGAAAGATAATCTTGTGGCATTACATTTTAAATATGATTTCTGGCATATGACTGCCACGGCTGGCTCGGATGTAGTCAATCTGGACGTCAATTTTCGATGACTTTTTCAACATTTGTGGCCGTATATCGGCAATAACACGGCGAATGTTGTCTTCCAAATGGTCAAGCGTTTGTGGCTTATCCGCATAGACCAATGACTTTACATAGCCCCCAGAAAATAGTCTAGCGGTGTTAAATCACAAGATCTTGGAGGCCAATTCACAGGTCCGAAACGTGAAATTAGGCTGTCACCAAACGTGTCTTTCAATAAATAGATTGTGGCACGAGCAGCTGTGTGACATGTTGCGCCGTCTTGTTGGAACCACAGCTCCTGGACATCATGATTGTTCAATTCAGGAATGAAAAAGTTAGTAATCATGGCTCTATACCGATCACCATTGACTGTAACGTTGTGGCCTTCATCGTTTTTGAAGAAGGATTCCACCAGCCCATAAAGCGCACCAAACAGTCAGTTTTTCTGGATGTAACGGTATTTTGACATACACTTGTGGATTAGCTTCACTCCAAATGCGGCAGTTTTATTTGTTGACGTAGCCATTCAACCAGAAGTGCGCTTCATCGCTAAACAAAATTCGCTTATGAAAATCGGGAACAACGGCCATCTCGTTTTGGGCCCATTCGACGAATCTACTACTTGCTTGATGATCGTTTGGATGAATTGCCAAACCAAACTGAGAATAAATCACTTGGCAGCTGTTAAATCGGTCGCCATCTTGGAAAGTAATGCCAACTTAAACTTCTATACCTGGAAAAAAAACACTCTTTATATAAAATTAGTTGCTAGATTTTTCGGTTCCTTTCCGTTTCACCGGCGCAAATCTCGTCAAGCTGGTTTTATTGGCGACAAGACACAATATACTGATATAAAAATATTAATAAATGTTAGTTCTCATTGTTCCCCCTTTTTTTCAATCCTAGATTTCTCATAAGAAAAGACTGCGACTTGTTTTTAAAACAGGATGGTAAAAGGTTACCAGCCGGATTATTCCGCTTAGCGTCGGTTGTATTATTTTTGGCGACTTTATCGCCTGAGCCAGCAAAAAGTACCGATTTTTCATATTCACAGAAAATGTAGTAGTAAATGCAGATAATTATGGTTTTTACTCAATTTTCAAATTGTAGAGTTATATTTTAAGGCATTTTTTAGTTCATAGTTATGGGTGTGTTATGAATTTCCTAGTTAAAAAAGGCCTTTAATATTTTGCTAGGAAATGTTTACAATGTATTTCTATACAAACCTTATTTACCAGAGTTATTTAAATGTCTCTTTAATTACAAGAGGAAAAACAAATTCATTTTTATTTAAATATTTTTTTTTGGTTACTTAAAAAGGTATATGATAAAAAATGATTTTTTTGTTATGTATGTCTTTAAAAAAGTTTTTAATTTGTTCAAAACAATTATTTTTATGTAGGGCTTATTGATTTTTCTAGAAGTAAAAATATGTCAAACCTGCTGACAAGCTTTCAAATATGCTTTTCTTGATTTTTCTTTAGAAAGTGTAAAAATATTTATATTTCTCGATCAAAAGGATTGTATGTATGTTTAAATAATCGAAATACTATTATCTTTAGTCAGAAATTTATTCAATTCATTAAATTTATTAGAAAATTTTGAGTTTTCAAGGATAAGCGATTTTACATATCTCTCATTTGTGATTCTCTCCCTCTTCAAAAATAGTTAAGAAAACGGGCTTAAAAGTGAATGAATTTGATAAAGTCAATCCGGTACTTCCGTATTATCGCAAGAATGCCAACGTTCAAAATAACTCGCCAAGTTGACAACCCCGATTTCGCATGAGTTGTACGATCTGAATTGGCATCCATGTACTTCGTTTCATATAATGTCGCCAATACGGCTGCGAGAATACGAAAGTACCATTAATCCTTAATTTTATTTGAGATCAAAATATACCTTGGTTTACCAAAAAGTAGTCAATGAAAACCTTTTTATAGGAATGATTTTATAACACTTAGCCATTTTTTACCATACCTTTTCAACATCCAGAAAGGATGTGAAAACAAAAGCAAAAACAGCAGTTAATGAGCAATTAACCGTCACATTATCATATATTTGCGATTGATTAAAATACAAAATGACTTGGTAAACGGGGGAGAGAAAATTCTTCATTTTTAATGCAACCTGAATAAGTCACATAATAAAGGCTGAATGCAAATTTTTCCCATTTTACAAAACTTTAAGTATAATGGGGAAACAGAAGATATTTTTTAATTTTGAAAATTTTTGCCATTTTATTTAGCTAGGCTTAAGTCAAGTTTTTCAGGACATAGTGATAAAAAAAAAGGTGGGTGGGGGGATTCGGCCCACCCTGATATATCCGAATATTGTTTCTTCTTGTAAGGAAGTCTGGTTACTTACGTATTACCGCAATCGTATTGGCGACATTCTATGAAACGAAGCCCATGATCGCCAATTCAGCACGTACGACACATGCAAAATCGGGTTTGCCGACTTGGCGAGTTATTTTGAACGTTGGCATGGTTGCGATAATACGTAAGTACGAAAATCTGCGGTAATTACTAGAGAATACGGTACTTACGTACTGTCTCAACCTATTAGCGCCATTACATGAAACGAAGCACAAGGAGACCAATTCGGCGTGTACAACACATCCCTAATCGGGGTTGCCAACTTGGCGTGCCTTTTGAACGTTGGCGTTGTTGCTTTAATTCGTAAATACCTAGAATGCTAAATTAAATTACTATTTACTTCGAAAGAATCTGTTTATTTGCGTAGATCTTTCTACACTTGAAAGACGTCCAACCACACACACACACGCAACATTGGTGGCAGCGGTGGGATACCGAAGTGAATGGCTAAGATTGACTTGCAAGAAAAGTAGCAACTTAAAGGTTTGGCGGTCATTCAGTGGCGTAACGTACCCCCCGCATCGTGGAGGGGGCAGGATTCTAAAGGGACCCAAAGCCTGATGTTAATGTTTTGCAATCCTTTGTAAGATACGGCTTGGGGCCCAAAACCTGGCTTTGCAGGGGTGCCCTAATATTCTCCGTTGCGCCACTGTGAGCATTATTAAAGACATGAAAACTAGATAAAAAGAGATAAAAATTGGACAAGAAGAGATAAAATTAGAGCTGAAAGTCTGACGACATAAAATGAAATTTAGCCATTCAAATTAAGTAAAAAAAAATAAAATACCAGGAACTAATAAGAGAGTGAAATTTTCATAACTACCTAATATTGTAACCAAGGAAATCTACAATTAATTTCCTACAAGAAAAAAATGAAACTGAAATTATATCTCAACTGCAAGTAATGAAGAACATTCTTTGAACAGAAGTTGGAGAATTGAAGGAAAGGTGAAAAGAGTAAAAGAAATAGTGAAAGCCATACTGTGTGTGTGTGTGTGCTGAATTGAAGTCAAGAAGACTGAAAACCAGGAAAGTCTACAGCCATATATATAAGTAATAAAAGAAGGAATTCTTTTTAAATTTATTTTTCCATCTTAAATTGATGCTTATTATTTTTCCAACAATTTATTTAAAAAATTGTGCGGACCCCCCTGGGTTTCACCCTGGACACCAAGATTAATTTGAGACAAAGAATCACTAAGAGCCATTTTGTATAATAACTTGTATTTATAATATCAATTCAAATCTCAAAAAACTCTAATAACATATAATATTTCTATGTTACGTCAAACAAAAGGGATTTGTCTTTAATATTAAATTAAGTTACGAATTATGAAATTAATCAATAATTATGCGCAAGATCAAATAAGGTCTACCGAAATAGGAGGTCCGAGAAATACACGTACTCGAATTATTAGCTTTCATTAACTTTAACTAATTTTACTAAACTAACGCTTATTTTAAGCGTAAATAAATTATAGTTACCGCCAGGTATATCAGCTTTCTAGTTCTTTCGTAGAATAACAGCAACAAGGCTTCACTAACGTAATCCAATGGAATCCTCTATATTTAAGGCTACTGCTGCTGGCTCAATATTTTTCATACTTGCTAGCTTACAACGCTCTACTTAAATACCCTGTCTACTTTGCATATTCCGTTCACTTTTTGGAGTTGATTGGAAATATACTCGAATTTATAATCCCCAAAAAGACGCCTAAGAATATTAGTGGAAAGGTTCCGTACACAGATTCGTCACAAAATACTTTAGTATAGTATGTCAATTTTTTAAAATCCTTTTAAAATTTTTTGTTTATGATGTTCTGAAACCTATTACTAGCAAAATAATATATTGGAAGGATTAAAATTAAAAAACCATTGCATAAAATTGGAATTTTTTGTGGACTATTCTGCATATCTAAGATGAATAACAGTGGCATACTAGGCAGAAATTTAACAAAAAGGAGTATTTCTTCAATTTAAAAATAGTTTCTAAAATAATTTTTTTTGGAGAATTAAAGAAACACTGCCTAATATATTTATTAATCAAAAATAAAATAAAATAAGAATTATATTTGGTAAGAAAAAGAAGTTAAAAAGAGTTCGAAATGAGATAAATATCAGACGCTATAAAAGCTGAGAATGGCGCCTGAAAGTCAACACGTACAAAGGCTTAACTGGATTAGATAAGACACACACACACAAAATGAACTTGTTTTTCGCCTTCATTATTGCTGCAGAAAATAGACGAAGTTAATAAAAAAAAGAGCGTATACATAAAAAGAAAATTAAAAGATCCAAAACAATCTGAATGCGAAACTTTTCAGTTCGATGAAGATTTTATAATTTTCCGTTTCTTTGTCTCCTTGTTAATGCGATGTAGCTGTCGCATTCGAAAGTTTCTTGTTTTTTCTCGGTGAAGAATATTGGAGAAGGAATCCAAGTTTATTTTTTCATTTCCTAAGAAAAAAATTCTTACTCCTCTAACTATTGTTTGATGTTCATTAGAACTCAAATAAAATGAAATGGAATTTTTTTCTTTTGCCTTTTCATTCGATTTTGTGAATAGAAAATATAAGAGAAAGACCAAAATATATATCTGAGATTCTGCTTTTTATTATTTTAATGAAGAAGTTTTGTTTCCAAATTCAATGTATTCGTACAAAATGAAAAATTATAAAATTGAGTTTATTTTCGAAGTAATATAATTCTTTAAAGGCTAAACAAGTAAGCAAACAACTTATGCAAATATCGTTGAGAAAAAGTTTATTTAACTGTACATTTGTAAAATAATTTAATAAATTACCAGGAATAACAATTGAATTTAATAAAATACCAGGTGAGAGAGAGACCCAAAAGTCTGTTAACATTTGAAAATTCAATAATTCATGGTATAATGTAGTTAAAGAGGTAAAAATTGACACACATGCTTGAAACGCCACAGGGTTTTATTAAAACTTAAAAAAGTGCAAAAATTGGTCAACAGATGGCACTTTATGCAATAAATAATTAATATAATTAACTTAGCAGCTGAATTTTAACAATAAAAGATGTTTTTTTATTACAAATGTTCGACATGTTGGCCATTATTCGTCTGCGATACCTGTAGTCGGTGTATAATGCTGCTTACCATATCTGTAGATATGGTGAGAACTTGTTGCCTTCGAATCTCTAATGAAGTCGGTCGACATGCAATTTGAGTAAACCCACGACTAATAATCCCACGGATTGAAGTCTGGGGACCTGGGAGGTCAATGCTAGCGGAAGTGGTGACTCAACACATGATCATCACCAAACGATGTGCGCAAGAGATTTTATACATTCTTTTGCTTCGGATTATGAAGCTGAAGTTTCAAATTTTTCCTTCTGATTGTACAGCTTTACTAACAATGCCTTTTCTAGTAAAGTCAAAATGCTTCAGCTGCTGGTGCATTTGATCCCCTTCTGACTAGAGCTAATTTTTTACTCTATTTTGATGCAGCGTCACTGACGTTCTGCTGTCTAGCATCATCTGTTGATCATTTTTTTGGTTACAATAAAACTTACCTCTCTCCCTACATTATTCCGTGAATTATTGAATTTTCAAACTTTAACGGAGTTTCGGGTAACCTGGTATTTTAAGGCAAGATTGTGATGGCTGTATCCGCGTCCTTTGACTAACAAGTCCTCTTGGGAAATCTTTGGTCCTTCGAAACTATTTTATTTGCAACGTATCATCTGAAGAAGAGAACGTGATTATGTAAATTAGGTCTACTATAAATAGTCTAAGCTTTCAAGCCAGAAAGAGAGAGAGAGAGAGGATAGATTACTAGCGAATCAGTGATTAACCAAATTTATAGTATGACGCAGATATTTGATAATTGTAATTATTAAAGGGATGATTGGTAACTAGAGATTTAATAGAGATTAGATTGCTGGGAAGGTAGTGTATTCGAATCTGAAGTAAGTGTACTGGTATTGAAAGACTTCTCATACTTCGCCTACTTCGTTATTTATCTACGTATTGCTTCAATTGGGTGCATCCCTTAGTTTTGATTGGTTGAACTTGTGTTGTTAATTGTGATACAAATAAATTATCTAATTTTTGAACATGACTAATCTTCCTTCCCTTCCTCCCCCATTTTTAGGTGTGGATCCGAGAACCTTACAAGACCAATAAAAATATAAGATTTAACTTAAAAATAAGAAATACACTAGCTTTCACCTGCCACAATTTGACAACATTAATGTTTAAAATAACGTTTTTCCTATTTCTGCTAACTAAGTAGAAGATTTAATGAAAACTTTTAAAAGCTTGAATCTTCAGTTACCTGCAAGAGATCTTTTTAATCAGAGGGTTTCTAAAATGAAGTAAATGCTTTCGTGAATATTTTTTTTTTCGACAATCTTATAGCTAAAGGCCAACTTACTTAAAAGAAACAAGGATCATTTTAATCTTCTTAATTCTCTTTCCAGCTAACCACAACTAGACTCTATTAAAAGAATGTTCATTAAATGATACATTGGTGTTGCTAAATTTAATTACGGCTAAATTTTTCGAAAATTTTTCAAAGAAGTGTTTCGGGCAAGAGTTAATTTATTGAGAGAGAAAACTCATCAAAAAAGTTCATAAAAGAAGTAAAATTTTAATTCGTAACTATAAAATAAAAAATGATATTACTATGAATTGCTTAAAAACGTTTTACAGATCTCATATGTACTATTTAAAAAAATTGATTTATAAAAATTGAAAATAAGCAGAAATATAAATTTGAGTACGAATACAGATGAACACTTCTAATAATGCTTCGTGTTTGAAATTAAGACTTCATCAAAAATGTGGCATTCATCAAACATTACATATGACCGAAATAAGAGGCGGCCCTAAAGTTCGCTAATATTAGAAAATTCAATAATGTAAATAGAGAGGTAAAAATTGTCACATTTACTTGAAATGTCATGGGGATTTATTGAAACAAGAAAAAAAAAACGAGCTTTACAGTAGTCGCATATGATGTGTAACACCTGACATGTTATCGTGGTAAATACGCAATAGTAACTTAAATCCTGAAAAAAATGAATCCAGTATGTTTGGAAATAATTTTCAATGGAATAATTATATCTTTAATGAAAATTTTATTTAGGAGTAATGCAATTTTTTATCAAAAATATTTATTCTTGTTCAATTTGGGGAAGAGTGGATACAATAGACTTATGATAAGTAAAATATGACAAATATACAGAATTGGATTTCGCATTTATTCTGCTCTGGATTTACCCATCTCTGCAAATCACAAAATCATGAAAATTTAATTAGAGCTTGGTAAATGTTTAATTTTTAATCGAGAAAACTTTTTAATCACAATGAAAAATATTATATTGACAAGCGAAATGAATTAATCTTATAAAGTATGAAAAAGATATATATTCGAATAATTCCATATTACTTACTCGTATTTCCTTAAGAATGTTGAACTTTGTCAGACACTTAACAGTAAATATAATTATTAATAAGTAAGTTTATCCTGAGAGAATAAGAATTCTAATCTTGTAAAGACGGCAATCAAACAATTATTACTTCGGTTAGCTCAGCTCAACTTTATTTCATGGGTTTCAAGTTCAAACTAAGCAACATTTAAAAAAAGAAAAAATCACAGTTACACAATTACATTAAAACAGTTAACAGTATTAAAAAATAACGAGCGGTTTGCGCGCACTTCCTCTTCCGAGCTGGCATGCTGACTGGTTAAACACGCATCCACTCGGCGAAAAGAACTCGCCAACCTGGTCGCCAAATATGATGCCAACTTGGCTCTATCGTCAAGATCTCGCCAAGTTCCCATTGACGTCACTTCCTGTTACCCATATCCATCCCTTTTCACGAAATCGCCCCGACAAATATCCAGCAACCGAGAGGAAAGATGTTACACATAAAAATGTAAAAAGGGCCATCAGATGGCGCTTTATATGATAACAAAAGAAATAGTTAGCTTAACAATTTTTAGCAATAAACGACGTTCTTTATTACAAATATTTAACATGTCAACTGTTATTCATCAACAATGCTTTTAGTCGAGAGAGAGAGAGAACAATGTTGAAAATAGCGCTGTGCAGCATATATGTAGGTATAGTAAGAAATTGTAGTCGGATGAGATATCTTTTGGTATATTCCTAATGATGTCGAACAATCACAGTAGACTTCCGATTTTAAGTAACCTCATAGCCAATAATTATTCGGATTGAGGCGGTGGCGTAACGCAGAATATTAAGGCTCCCATTCAAAGTTAGGTTTGAGTCCCAAGCCGGATCTTACACAGGGTGTGTACTAGGAGTCATTCAGGCTTTCGGTCCCCACTAGTGTCCTGGACCCCTCCATGATTGAGATCTGGAGATCTAAGAGGCCAAGCATGATGGAAGTGGCGTCTCAGTTCCCACTGAACGATAAGCGGAAGAGATCTTTTCCCTGTGTAGCAATATGGGCAGGATGCTCAAACGTTGTACCTTCTAGCATGTGCTTATCAGTCTGGATAGGGATTATGCGATTCTGTAACACCTCGCACCCGTCAAGTTGTTAGTTTGCAAAGTAAAACCATGCATTTCCTCGAAAAAAAGGGGTCCTATCATAACTGATGTGGATGACCATTTTTTACACGTTTTTTAGCAATTCAAGCATGTTATTTCAAGCATGTGTATCTATTTTTACCTCTCTACCCACATTATTCCGTGAATTATTGAGTTTTCAAATGTTTACAGATCTTTGAAGCCCAGTGGTTGAATGGTTGCGTATCACGCTTCTATGCCACAGGCCCGGGGTTTAAATCCTGGGCTCGGCAAGGTCCACTCAGCCCTTCATCCTTTCAGAGGGTCGATAAATGAGTACCAAGCTTGATTGGGAACTAAACACTAGGGGTTTCGCATCAGACTGACCTCCTGAACTTAACATCTGCTCATACACTTCAGTACTCAAGGTCATGAAAACTGAGACGGGCATAGTAGGCCTTGGCTCTCATGGGTTGTTGCAGCACTGAGTTTAGTTTGACGGACCTTTGAGTCACCTGGTACTTGTCACATATTATAACACTACTGGCCATTAAAATTGCTACGCCAGGAAGAAATGCAGATAAAAAATGATATTTATTGGAGAAAAATTTTATACTGCAAATAACAAGTGATTAAATTTTCAAGGAATTTGGGTGCATAAATCCTGCGAAATAGATACACAGAACAACCATTTCTGGCAGTAATAACATGACTTATAACTTGACTTTGGCTTTGAGTCAAACAGAGATTGGATAGCATGTGCAGGTACTGAAGGCCTTTCAGCTTCAACTAGATGTCACAACTCATCAATCGAAGTGACTGGCGTATAGTGACGAGCCAGTCACTCGGCAACAATAGATTAGACGTTTTCTGTTGACAAGAGATCTGGTGAACGTGCAGGTCAGGGCAACAGCTGAACATTTTCCATATCAAGGAAGGTACGTATAATACCGGCAATATGCGGTCGTGCATTATCCTGCTGAAACACAGGATTTCGAAAGGCTCGAATGAAGGGTAGAGCCACAGGTCGTAACATACCAGAAATGTAATGTGCACTGTTCAAAGCTTCGTCAATGTGAACAAGAGGCGACCGACAATCCAATAGCACCCCACACTATCTCTCCAGGTGATGGGCCAGTATGACGATGCGGAATGTACGCTGCCAATGTGCGTTCATCACGATGCCGCCAAACACAGATGCGATTATCTTGATGCTGCAAGCAGAACTTGGATTCATCTGAAAAAAGGACGTCTCGCCATTCGTGTGCCCAGATTCGTCTTTGATCACAACATTGAAGTCGCTCCTGCCTGTGCTGCAGCGTCAAGGGTAGAGCAGGCATAGCCCGAACTGAGAGTCCATGCTGCAGCAAACGTCGTCGAATTGTTCGTGCAGACACTTGTTGACTTGCCAACGATCCCAATTCTTGTATCAGGGTTCGTGATGGGGCTGCACAATCCATTAAGGCCATGCGGGTAACATTCTCGGCTGCTAGGGATAGGGGGCCGTTGAGATCCAGCGCGGCGTTCCGTATTACCGTCCTGAACCCATATTCTGCTAACAGTCATTGGATCTCGACCGACGCACGCAGCAATACTGCGATACGATAAACCGTAATCTGGGTA
This sequence comes from Trichonephila clavipes, assembly GCA_019973935.1. Taxonomy (NCBI): domain Eukaryota; kingdom Metazoa; phylum Arthropoda; class Arachnida; order Araneae; family Nephilidae; genus Trichonephila; species Trichonephila clavipes. Next base: position 266,519 of record BMAU01003676.1, on the reverse strand, counting down.
CACTACAATTCGACTCTGATCAAAGTCTGTATCATGTCGCCTTCTTGGTGTAGCAATTTTAATGGCCAGTAAAGTAGTAATGTGATATTGCTGAAAATTTCTGTAAAACGAATTCAATGCATCCATAACTAAAAAAAGGGACTAATGATTCATTCCTTTATTCACTTGTAAAATTTAACCACTTATACTTATGTTTCATCGAATGTCAAACACGATATTAATAAAATACATTCTGATTCAGTCGAATCTACGCTTGACTATTTAATCAGACCTCAAAACGTTGCTCATTTATTGACACTTAAAATTATAGGAAAATAAACTCGGCTTAACAGTTACATAATGCAATATTAGAGCGTGCACATACTATTTTCATGGAAATGGTTGTATTTTTTTTTAAAACAAAAGTAGACGAAAACGCCGATAAGGAATCTTTATGTTAAAAATTAAAAATCTGTTGGTCTATGAGTGGATAGGTCTCGATGCCTGTATCCCGAAAATCAAGTCCCACATGATAGAAGAGTTTTGTTTGTTAACATCGATCCGAGCTGTTAGATTGCAGGCATAAATCTTTAGGTAAGGGATGGGTGAACAGCACTATAACGTTTTGAATGTTGGATGGGAAATGAGTGTGTTGTTGTTGTTACTGATGCCATCTGACTGACGGTGACTGATCGAGGTCCACGATATTCATTGTGGCAAAAGACTAGTTGTGTGCATGCCGTTAGCTGTACATTTGAGCACCATTCAGGCGACGATACAATTTGTCACGGATCCATACCAATTTTGAGGGATAATACACTGGAGGTGGTCAGGGGCCTCCCACCTCTCTTTTCCTTCCACCAACCTCACAAGAGAGCTTGCGGCTCGATGGTTATTTAGAGGGCTCCCCTACCGCATACACACATGCACTATACATTTACAAAAATCCATGCCTTCGGCGGGATTATAACCCATGCCCTACGGCAAAGGACGTCTTAAGGCGTGGGCCAACTGGACCCGGGGCCTCATTTCGTTCTCGACTCTATCTTAATAAGATCATGATCCAGATAATTTTAATGGTCAAATATTATTCCTATACATATTTTCCGAAAAACAGTGAATTACAAACTGCGTGTCAACTGACAAAAGTGGTAAGACCGTATCATTGTGTGATGACCGTTGTTCATGTCTAAGCCTAGGCCTGATACCATTTCCAATCATTCAACTCATTTAGCCGAGTCATTCAACTCATTGTGAGTCTCGTGCACATTTATTTGTTTCAAATTACCGTTTCAATGAGTATTCGACAATTCATGCTGCATACTGTCTACTTTTAAAGATCTCAGGTAGGGCCTACTTTTACATAGGGGTCCTGGGCCTCAAAGAGTCTTAAGGTTTAACTCTAGGTGGGCAGCAAAAAAAAAAAAGAATCAATATTTATAGCGACGTAAGATTATTTCGAATAATACATTATAATAAACATATTTAAAAAAACAAGCAAATTTAATGCGTACATCTTGGCACTGACATCTCTTCTCTGCTACTATTTTTCCTATTTCGGGAGAAACGTATTTTATTTTTTATATATATTGTGTGCCGAAATATATTGGCCGGGCCGCAAAAATATTCATTGTGGGCCGCATGTTTGACATCCCTGCCTAACGGCATATCAGTCACCGTCGCTATCCACTACACCGGATGGGCGTGGTGAGTGTTGCTTTACGCATCAAGCAAGATACCGAATTTAAATTGTTGAAACATGGTCTAATCTGAGAATAGGTTTACTTAAAACAATTTATAATACCTCAGAGTAAACGTCGAAACTTATATGTTCAACTTATCAAGTAATATTCCTCAAAAATTCGTTATAAATCAATTAAGCATGTTTGGACATGAACACTTGACCTTCTTCTAAACGCCAAACCTACTTTACCCACCACTTCGATTTAGCTTCCGTACCATTCTGTTCTAGTGCTACTGGAGACCCGTCGCGTAGAGAAGCCGATGCGTGTTAAATCTGTCATGTCTCAAACTTTTCTTGTTGGCGTGGCAGTTTGGAGATTGTCGGCCAACTCAGGTTTCGTCCTTGTCACTTGACCTACATGCAAAATTACGAGGTCCGGGGCGAATAGCCCCTGTCCTGCTTTATAGGGCGACGTTGAAAGACATACTCACTCCTCACCACTCTAATTTTTTTCATTTTATTCGAGTCCAGCTATGATTAGTATAATTAATGTGATAAATGTTTTTATGACAAAATTAAAATTTCAGAATTCAAAAACAGAAACGTCACACTATGATTCTAAAAACTTGAATTTCACAAAATCTTTTGACGTTATGGAATTTTTTGGTATATATTAAAATGTAAAGAGTGTTTTTTTTCCAGGTATAGAAATTTAAGTTGGCATTACTTTCCAAGATGGCGACCGATTTAACAGCTGTCAAGTGATTTATTCTCAGTTTGGTTTGGCAATTCATCAAAACGATCATCAAGCAAGGCGTAGATTCGTCGAATGGGCCCAAAACGAGATGGCCGTTGTTCCCAATTTTCATAAGCGAATTTTGCTTAGCGATGAAGCGCACTTCTGGTTGAATGGCTACGTCAACAAACAAAACGGCCGCATTTGGAGTGAAGCTAATCCACAAGTGTATGTCGAAATACCGTTACATCCAGAAAAACTGACTGTTTGGTGCGCTTTATGGGCTGGTGGAATCCTTCTTCAAAAACGATGAAGGCCACAACGTTACAGTCAATGGTGATCGGTATAGAGCCATGATTACTTTTTTCATTCCTGAATTGAACAATCATGATGTCCAGGAGATGTGCTTCCAACAAGACAGCGCAACATGTCACACAGCTCGTGCCACAATCGATTTATTGAAAGACACGTTGGGTGACCGCCTAATTTCCCGTTTTGGACCTGTGAATTGACCTCCAAGATCTTGTGATTTAACACCTCTAGACTATTTTCTGTGGGGCTATGTAAAGTCATTGGTCTATGTGGATAAGCCACAAACGCTTGACCATTTGGAAGACAACATTCGCCGTGTTATTGCCGATATACGGCCACAAATGTTGGAAAAAGTCATCGAAAATTAGACGTCCAGATTGGACTACATCCGAGCCAGCCGTGGCAGTCCTATGCCAGAAATCATATTTAAAATGTAATGCCACAAGATTATCTTTCGAATAAAAAAAATTCATGTCAATCGAATAATACATCGTGGTTTTATTGCAATTTAAAGTTCTATACCTCTAAAAAAACACCCTTTATATGAAAAAGAGAAAAAAAGAATCTTATGCAGCATTTTGGTAGCAGACAGGTGTAAATAACTACAATTTTTATTTTAATGAAGCTAAAAATGTATAGAATTCTCCTCGTAATGGTAAAATGTATAGCATTTTGTTCAATACTATCATGTTCTTAAGGTTTATCCACGTTACGGTTTTCGAACTGAAGAACATTAGCTGAAAATATTTATTTGACATAATGCATCGAAACACGAAGCTGGATCTACAAAGAATTTATTTCATTTCAAAAGACGCAGCTTCTGATATTTTATTTATATATCTCGATCTTTTATTCCAAAGCCATCTTCAAAGAATCTTCAAAACAGTTATTGGATCAAACTGTCAAGAGGAGCATTTTGAGTTGAAAAGTAATTGTAAATGTTGGATTTCTACTGAGAAACTTGTATAACCTTCTACAAACCATTTTTAAATTGGTTGAAATAAAACTATTGTTATTTGTTATTCTGCCATAAGTATTACTCAAAAAAAGTTTATTTTTCATTCCTTACCATTTCAAAATCTATTCTGAAAGCATTTTTTATTACTTAACATAGCATACTAGTAAATGTATTATAAGCACAGAAGAAAAGTTTTATCATAATTACACAGTTACCAAGTAGGTATTTCTGTAGGTAGTTAGGTTACCTAGTTATCAAGTAGGTAGGTTTTAATAACACAATAAATATCTATTGCTAGAAATTACACACTTTTTATTCAACAGTTGAAAGTGCTATTAGTGAATTCTTATGCACTATTTAACTGGAAATTTTGAAACATACACTGGTAACATACGCTGGTGTGCAAAATTTAAGCAACAATGTAAAAATTTAGCAGATAGCCATGAAATTGCGGAAGAGGAGGTCTGGAGATCAGTACAGTGAACACGTAAGTCAGTAGAAACGTCATGCGTATGCAAATATCAGGAACCAAACGTGAGAAGCCACGTGAGCGTACGCAAAACGCGTGATGTCGGCGTGCGCTGCTCAACAGTAGAATAAAATGAAGGACGGAGACGCAATTCAACATATTCGTTGCAAGTGCCAGTGAGTCAGTTCGTGAAATATAGCTAGAAGAAATCACCTGGATGACTTCACACGTGGAAGAATGATCGGAAAGCTGGAGGAGGGGGGTACCGTCACCAGTGTAGCTGCAGAGTTCGGAATCAACAAAAGTGTCGTTTCGCGCACTTGGAAAGTGTCGCGGCTTACTGTGGCCAGACGCCTTCACAAAGGGGGCCTATTCGCCCGTCGTCCTGAACGCTGCCTCCAGTTGAAAGTTGCCCACCGTTTACAGCGGTGCAGAGAGCACAAAAACTGGACAACTGATTAATGGAGTCGTGTCCTCTTTACGGATGAGAGTCGGTTCAGTACCAGAAGCGATTCTCAACGCGTTTTGATTTGGAGAGAGATCGGGACACGGTTTTATACCAGTAACATCAAGGAAAGACACCATTACGGTGGTCCTGGAGATCTTGTCTGGGGAGGCATTATGCTGAACGGGCGAACTGAGCTCCACATTTTCGATAGAGGGTCTGTAACCAAGGATCGCTATTGTGAGGAGGTACTTCTTCCCCATGTGCGTCTGTTCCGTGGTGCCATTGGCCCAGACTTCATTTTTATGGATGACAATGCACGGCCACATCAGACTATTGCTGTTGAGGAGCTGCTGGAAAGTGAAGATATCACTCGAATGGATTGGCCAGCGTACTCCCCAGATTTAAATCCCATAGAAAATGTGTGGGATACTTTAGGGAGACGTATTGCGGCACGCTTACATCATCCGGAGCACACCCAACAACTCAAACAGATGCTGATTGAAGAATGGGTACTCCTATCGCAAGAAATGTTGCACCAGCTGGTTCTGAGTATGTGGAGACGGTGCGAAGCAACCATTGGAGTGAGGGGAGGGCATATACCATATTAAGGAACATCTGCTTGTTGTTCTTCCTGTTGGATAGACCATCATGAGTCACGATACTATGCGTTCAATAAAGCTCGTTTTGTTTGATTCCATACCGTATGCATTGTATTCCTTTTTCAGCGCCGATGCTTTCGTCATCCCTTACGTACATAATACTCTCCCTCATTTCTCAATTTCATGTCTCTCAGATGATTTTTCGTGAAGTTATGGCAATAAACCTACCTGTTGCTTAAGTTTTGCACACCAGTGTATGTTTGAAATTCTTTTGTTTCTCAAACTGTGGGGCGCGCCTCCCTCGGGGGCCATGACAACTTTACCAAGGGGGCGCGAGCATATTGAAAAGTAGAACAAAAAATTATGAATTTACTGAAAGTAAACAAACAAAATACATTCTGACATAATAAAAAATAAAATACACATTAGCAATAATACAAAAAATGTATCTCAGTACTACACGATCTATTTTATAATTAATTTAACAATACTAAGTTAAGAACAAGTTTAATAATGACCAGCGGTCTCATGGAATTGTCATATATAAAATTATGTTAAAAAAATAACACTAATCTTGATAATTCGTACGGTTTATAATAAATCCCTTCACTGCGGATTAAAAGTTACGCGATTTGCTTCCCAATGCTAACCGTTTTCCACGTAGACGTGCGTATCTTATGTATTGGGGGAGGGGAGGAGAAAAAGAGATAAATAAGAAAATCCCCTGAAATAAGTAATTCCTTCACAAACACTGTGAAGGTCCTTTTATTGCATTCCAAAGCCTTCGGAATAGTTTTATGAATACCAGTGCACACAAGTTTGGGAAGACGTATATATACGTCCAGAGAAATTAACACTTTGGCTGAGCGAGACGTTTATATACGCCAGTGGCACTTAAGAGGTTAAAGTCGAGCCGTAGCTTTAACATCAAAGTATAGTATCATTAAATTCAATACATTGTTATCGTACGAGGGGGGCGCGATGAAAATTACGATTGAATATTGGGTCGCGAACATTGAAATTTTGAGAAGCATTACTCTAAAGAGTTCTTTTTTCGACTTTTGGATAGAAGAAAATACTGCGTCACACACATTTACATCCTACTGCATAAGGTGCGTTTTAACAGTTTCGAAACAATGTAAAACATTAAAAAACGTAGAAATTTTTATAAGTATTTCATTATCAATTTCTACATTGGAATCGCTATTCATTGTTGTTGTTGTCGTGTGTTTATTACTGGGATACATACGAAAGACGTGAGATAGATGAACAGAACATATAACACAACCCCAGAAGAATACAGATTTTATTACAAACGATGATCCCAGCATATAACAAGAAGAGGTGCGCTGCTGTTCCTTTCGAGACGGGAATCCATTTCAGGTGAAAGACCGACTTCTTTCCCGAAGAAGATACAACCATGTCTTACTCGGGATTCGAACCCGAACCCACTCGATTACAAGCCGAGGGACATAGCCACCATACTTGCTGGGCGACATCGCTATTCATTGACTCCAACAAATCAACAAATTCCTGATCTTCAGTTGCATAGACCGTTGGTGGGGTGTGGTAGTTAGGAGAGGGGGTGCCAGCTCAGGTGTCGTCCACGTCACTTGACCATGGTTCAAAATTACGTCGTCAGTCGCCAAAAGCCCTCGAGTAGCTGAACAGTGCGACGTTAATATTCAATGAATCAATCAATCAATCAATTGTATAGATAGGCAGTCTATCAAAAAAAGTAACATAATCGCTAAAATCTTAAAGTAACCCCTGCGTCGTAGCGTGGGATGAGAAAAGAAAGCAGTTTTCCGTCCTATTCAAAACTCGCACTTTAGGTTGCACTCATGGTTCAAATGCACTTGTGAAGTTTAATAACGCTTTGTGTCCTTTCTCGTCGAAATTTTCTACTTACAAGGTAGAACTTTTTTCTGTTCTGGACAAAAAGGATGTCATTTGAAAAACAAAATCCAATTTTATCAAACACTAACTAATATTTTTTTTTCATTTGTTGAAATAATTCGTGAAATCGGGGTTCATTATTCGCTAAATAGGGCTTTGACCTTCATTTTAATCGGGGAAAGAGTAATTCGTTAAATCGCGAAATTTGTTAAATAGAGTTTCGTTAAATCGGGGTCTGATTGTATATACAGTCTGATCTCTATTTAACGAAGTCTTTAGATACCGAAAAAAAAAAGAGTTCTTTATGTGGACTACGTTCGTTAGAGATTCCTCTTTCAAAATATTCTGATGTTCTTGATCCCAGGATAAAGTTCGCAAAAAAGAGATTCGTAAAATAGTAGTCTGACTGTATATATAGTCTACTACCTGGTATAACCGTTCTTCGTACGGGTGAATTGAAAAATTAAACAATACAGATTGAAGGATAAAGCAGTTTTTAATGAGTTAATTTTACGTGAATTGCAAATTAAACAAAAAAAAAAAGAAGCTTTTTGCATATTTTTAGGCTGAACAAAAAGACCATATTTTTTAAATTTTAAGTCTGTAGGTCTAATAGCTGATAAAAAAGATTTTTTTTAATATTTATAGCGTCCTGTAACTCTTTTGGGTCAATTTTTGAAAACACTTTCCTAAGCTGATCTCTGCTCAGCGAGAGTAACACATTGTTACAAATTTTGTGTAATGAACGCTTAAAATAGTGTAAATAATTTATATCTGGATGAGTAATACGTTAATAATAGCAACATTCGCAAGCAACGTCGTTCCTTACATTATAATGGCAATTCAATGGACACATAGCGAAATGGTTGCGATAGAGCCAAATTGGCATAATTTTTGGCGACCATGTTGACAACCTGGCGATTGATTGAACGGTGCAGAAGTTGATATGCTGTAGCGCCACTTGGTGGGGAGCTGCAACAAAGAGGATAGAACAAAAACTTTCTCCATAAAAAAATGCATATACATGCCAATTTTCATAGTGATTGGTTGAACGGTGTTCAAGTGAAGCGAGGTCATATATACAAACATCCATTTATATATATATATATATATATATATATATATATATATATATATATATATATATATATATATATATATATATATTACATTTCAGATATCTTTGAAGGATCTAGCATAATTTACATAGATAATATAAATAAATTTCTTTGAACAATAAGAAAGAAATTCATGTTAAGAACAAAATCCTTATTTAAAAATTAATACACCCGGAAATACTTTCCGCCTCGAAGAAACAAACTAATGTATAGTTAACCGAGACAGTGAGAAAAATCCCTTTTGAAGTGTAGTAGATCCTTTTAAACCATTATCGGGTACAGACCAAATGCCAGAATAACATAATTTAATTGATTGAAAATGAAAGTAGTTCTATTTTCGTCCTCTTTGTGTTTCCTTTACTCTATTGGAGCGTGCACCAAGTTCTATCTTTCTGGAAAAAAGTTGTATTAATAACTAAGTAATTACATTATCAATCCATAATTCAAAAGCGTTTTCATCTGTATTTGAGCAAAATTATTTTTACGTTTATTCTTTGGTTTATCGACAATGCAAATGATAATTTCTGGGATAGATGTTAAAAGTGATTATTTATTTAAACTTTAAGTGACGAAAGAGAGAGAAAAAAATTAATGGAAATGAAATATTATTTATTATTAAATGCAATATCTTACTAATGAAAACTTTCAATGAAAATTTTAATTAGTCTTTTATGCGTAATCATAAAGGATTTGTGGTTACTTGTAAATACTAAGTGGAATGTGTAACTAATTTAATTTTGTTCATATTATCCTGAAAGGATTCAGAGAGGAATTAATTTCATAATAAAAATTCCTTTCGATGTATTTATTTGGAAAATATGAATCTACATAAAATTAATGCAGTAAAATATTTTACAAAAATAAATAAAATCTGTATTTACGTAATAGCGCAACAATACCAACGTTCAAGACAATTCGTCAAGTTGGCAACTCCGATTTCGTATATGTCTTACGCTCTGAATCGGCAACATGAGCTTCGTTTCATATAATGTCACCAATACGGTTGCGGAAATACTTAAGTACCGGATTTGATTGATTGATTGAATATTAACGTCGCGCTGTTTAGCTACACGAGGGCTTTTGGCGACGGACCACGTAATTTTGAACCATGGTCAAGTGACGTGGATGACACCTGAGCTGGCACCCCCCTCTCCTAACTACCACACCACACCATCGGGAGGACGTTTCAGCTCTCGACAGATTTAGTGTGCATCGCTGCCCTACACGGCGGGTCTTCTTCTTGGTACTGGGCTCGAACTCGCGACAAGGTAAGCCACGATCCGATACCTATACTACTTGGCTACCACGACGTCAGTACCGGATAATCAATACGAAATAAAATTTTAATCTTTAAAGTATTAATTCAATAAATAATTTAAAATATTGATATTTACTTAATGCAGAGGTGATAATATACCACCGACCAAATTCACTAAAAAAAAAACCCATCTAGACCGCCTTATAACAAAGACCATTGTTAGGGTAAGAACAGGTCATTTCAGAGGAATGAAAATTTTGATAGGGTTAATAGAAAAACTTATAGGAATTGTGATAAATGTTCACAGATATAGAGTTAACACCTGCTTATATTTTTGACTGTCTTGCTATTCTTGCTGCTCTTCAAGAAATAGGGTTCTTGTTTTCGTCAACAAACCTCTATGTGGATAATATTGAACAGATTGCCAGAACATTCATGTGGACCCATTTTGATTTCGATCCCATCATAGACACAACATCCTCATAAAAAAACATCGCCAAATCACCATCGCATGCGTGAGCAAGATTATTGTTTTTTTACATGTGTGGTAACAGTTTTCGGCAGCATATTGTGGCATTTGGCAACATCTTTTCATTTGACGTGATTTGGCCGATAGTCTCTCTATATAAAAATGAATGTGTATCTGTCTGTACTCGATAGATTCAAAAATCATACATCCAATCGCAGCGAAAATTTAAGAAATTATTACGTATATCCCAGGGAAGGTTTTTGAAAATTGTTTGGATCCTAGCTGGGCACACTGCTTGGCGACAAAATTTTTGGCACCAACTAACATTGTCAACCACCCGATTTTTCGTTTTCGTCCATGATGTCATTTTTTGAAACACGGGTTTTTGGCGCCATTTGGCGAAAAAAAATGGCACCAAAAATAGCAGTGTGCCCAGCTAGGATTTTACCTGAAAATTATTTTTAAAATCAGAGTTGGGGTTCTAGGTGCTCCCGAACAAATATCCCAAAAATATCGAAATAAAATTTAATTGTATATTTACAAGCACTACTAAGATAAAATTCACCATCAATCATCAAACATCATTCATTTCATGATGATATTTAATTCTCGCGATATAACTCTTCATCAGATCCTCGTGATATTTCTGCACGTGTATTTAAACAAAAATTAAAATCTTTTATAGATTTAAAATATTTTAAATTCATAAATTATGTTTCCTTTACGATTTCAAGAAATTAATTTAAATTACAAAAAAACAGCATTAATGCGTTTGACGTTCAATTTTTCGCCAGCAAATTCTAATAAATACAAAAATGCAGTCAAAAAACTTTTGCAACTATTAATACGAGAATAAATTATTAATACGTGAATAAATACAAATATTATTCATTTCCAGCTGAAGAAAATAATTGGAAATACATTTTATTTAACCCCACAATTATGCCACCAAAGCGAATTGCCATTGGTCGATCTACAAATCAAGCAAAAAGGAGAAGAGAAGAACGAGCTTCAGAAACAAGTGAGCAGAGAAAAACTACGCAAGAAAGAGATCGAGATCACACTGCTCTTGCTCGATCATTAAAAACGAGTGAACAGAGGCAAGCAAGGTAGCAAAGGAATCAAATTCGCAGGACTCAGACAAGACGAATGATACTTGCTGATTTGAATTTATGTGGTTTCAATTACAATCCCCTTTATAATAGTCTTCATCCAAGTGTAATTATTAGAAAAATGGATAAAAAGTGTACGTATATTGTAGTGCTCAAAAATTTAAAAATGAAACACCATGTATGTACTATGCAGTTGGAAAAGTAAAGTTACCAGACTTGCGTTCACCACCTAAACCATTATTAACTTAAGAGTATCAGGTGAAACAAATCAATTAAACTTTTTTTGAAAAATATACGCAAGTACAATTCATTATTCCAAATGACATCGTTCGGAGCAATGAATATCGTTAGCGCAAATTATATGCCAACATTTAAAGTACAAGAGCAAATCTATCACCATGCTGGATCACTACAACCCTTGCCAAATGCTGATCACAAATATCTTCAGATGTATTTTATGGGAAGTACTGACGAACAAATCAACAGACGGTGTCAACTGAATATGAGTACTAAACGAGAGATTGTCTCTGAATTACAAAATTTGTTTGAACAACATAATAAATAAATTAAATTATTTAAAACCGACATTGAACAAATGCCATCTGACGATTACAAAGTAATAATAAAGACATATATAAAACACCTATTGGTCAACATCGAATACAATTCAACGCACCAACGATCGATTTAGTGGCAATTGTCATAGTTGGTGAAGAATTTAATTCTCGCAATATATTCTTCATCGTAGAAATGGTGACGTCCAGCAAGTATCAGAAGCGCATCGCTCATATGATGCATTACAATACACCATTCTATTTTAGCAAGGAGAGGAGGGATATCATTTTAATATTACTATGATAAATCCTAAAACTAATGTGGACCTTAACTAAAAGGTCAGTGCTATGAATTATTATGCATATCAAACGATGATTCGTGAGAATGCTGATAATCATATATTGAAATGTAGACAATTATTTCATCAATATATTGTTGACATGTATGCAAAAATAGAAAGTGAAAGACTCCTCTACATACGACTAAATCAAGTCAAGTTGGATTCTGAAGAGTAGATCCATTTACGTGATGCAGTTGTAAATGATGACAATCTCAGTGAATTGGGAAAAATGGTCATTTTACCATCCACATTTACAGGCAGCCCAAGACACATGCACAAGATGCAATGACGTATGTTCGTGCATATGGTCGTCCAGATATTTTCATCACATTTACATGCAACTCAGCAAGGGCTGAAATAAAGGAACTTTTATTAACTGGACAATCACCATCAGATCGTCATGATATTTCTGCACGTGTATTTAAACAAAAATTAAAATCTTTAACAGATTTTATTGTCAAACACCATGCTTTTGGAGAGACGCTCTGTTGGAAGTATTCCATTGAATGGCAAAAAAGAGGCTTACCATATGAGCATATTTTAATATGGAGGATGGAAAAGATAACACCAAACTGAATTGATGAAATCATCTCTGCAGAAATACCAGACATTAAAATTCATAAAGACTTGCATGATATTGTTCTCATGGGGCTCACTAAATAATAATTCACCATGCATGTCAGAGGGAAAGTGCACAAAACGGTATGCTAGGGACTTATTTGCTGAAACTATAACAGGCAATGATGGATATCCCCCTCTATCGACGACGATCTACCGAAGATGGTGGAAAATCCATTAAACTAAAAGTACTCAACAATACTATTGATGTTGATAATCGTTGGGGTAGTACCATATTCTCCATTACTTCTAAAAACGTATAACGCACACGTAAATGTTGAGTACAGTAATTCAGTGAAAGCTATAAAATATATTTGCAAATATGTGAACAATGGAAGCGATATGGCTCTGTTAGGAGCGGAAAATACAACTGCATCTGACGATGAAGTCACCCAATATCAACTGGGACGCTACATAAGTAGCGATGAAGCTGTATGGCTTATTTTATAATTTTCCATTCATGAGAGATATTAAACGATTGTTCATTTAGCAGTACATCTTGAAAATGGACAGCGTGTGTATTTTACATCAGAAAATGTACGTGCAAGAGCAATGTCACCACCGCCAACAGCATTAACTGAATTTTTCACATTATGTAGAAATGATACCTTTGTAAGGACACTATTTTACTCTGAAGTACCAACTTATTTTACGTGGAATACATAAACAAGAACATTTCAGCGTCGTAATCAAGGTAGAGCAGTACCAGGACACCTAAATTTATATTCCACAGATGCATTCGGTCGTCTGTACACTGTACTTCCAAAATACGCAGAATGCTTTTACCTAAGATTATTGTTAATCAATATTCGTGGACCAACATCTTTCCAAGAATTAAAAACAGTCAATGAACATGTGTGTTCTAAATTTCGTGAGGCTTGCCAGAAATTAAATCTCTTAGAAAACGATGCTCATTGGGATATTTCACTCGCTGATGCTTCTAATACAGCTCAACCACAGCATATACGTACAGTACTTTCCATCATACTAACTACATGTTTTCCGGCTAATCCAGAGGATCTTTGGGGAAAACATAAAGACTATATGAGTGAAGACATTTTAAATCGCTTGCGTAGAATAAATGCTAATCCCAACAATCAATTTACATCAAATATATACAATGAAGCATTGATTTTAATTGAGGATGTATGTTTGATAATAGCCAACAAATCACGGACAGAATTGGAAATGATAGCTCCAAATAGATATGGTAATGACATTTTCGATCGTGATATACAGCGAGAAACGCATTTCGATGTTAATGAATTACAAACATTTGTTCGAATTAATCCGCTAAAATTGGTATTAGAACAACGAACAGCATATGACACAGTTATAAATGCAATATCTAACAAGAGTTGTGGTTTATATTTCTTAGATGCACTTGGAGAAACCGGCAAAACTTTTCTTATTTCAATTATTCTGGCAACTATAAAATCACAAAATAATATAACACTTGCTATTGCGTCATCTGTTATTGCAGCAAATTTTTTGGACGGTGGTCGAACAGCACATTCAGCTCTGAAATTGCCATTAAATATGCAGGTAATTAAAACTCCAACATGTAATATTACCAAATATTCTGGGACGGGAAAAGTACTAAGATCGTGTCAGCTTATAATATAGGATGAATGCACCATGGCACGCAAGAAATCATTGGAAGCACTCAATCGCACATTAAAAGACTTGAGAGGAAATTAGCAGCTCTTTGGTGGTGTACTCATTTTGCTAGCTGGTGATTTTCGACAAATTCTACCAGTTATACCACGTTCAACACCTGCAGAAATTGAATGCATGCTTCAAATCATCAGTGTTATGGCGGCATGTGGAGAAAATATCTTTAAAGACCAATATGCGTGTTCAATTACAACAAGATGAATCTTCTGAACGATTTGCAAAATAATTGTTAGATAATGGTAAAATGGAAATGGACGAATCCACACACTGTATTACATTACCAGAAAACTTTATTCACATTGTAAAATCCACTGATGAATTGATTGCCAAAGTTTTTCCAAATTTATCGCAGAATTATAAATAATAATCAATGGGTTAGTGGACATGCTATATTGGCAGCCAAAAACATTGATGTGAATTTAATAAACTGCACAATTCAAAATGAAATACCTGATGAAGAAACAACATATCAATCCATAGATACTGTTGTCAATCACGATCAATCAGTTAATTATCCAAAAGAAATTTTAAATTCATTGGATCTACCATTAATGCTACCGTATATTTTATCTTTGAAAATTGGTTCCCCAATCATCCTTCTACGAAATATAAATCCACCACGACTATGTAATGGGACTAAGCTATCAGTAAAAAAATTAGTGAATAACATAATTGAGGCAACCATTTTAAATGGAAAACACCAAGGGGTGTTTTCCATTTAAAATGGTTTTCCATTAAAATTTTTTAAACATGTAATACCACCCCGCATTCCCATGATACCAACGGAAACTCCATTTGAATTCAAACTCTACAGTTTCATGTAACATTACTGACTGTACTGACTAAAGGCTGTACTGACTAGCCTTTGCAATAACCATTAACAAAGCACATGGACAATAATTGCAAGTATGTGGATTAAATTTGATAAATCCGTGCTTCTCACATGGACAGCTGAACGTTGGGTGTTCACGGATTGGAAAACCATCAAACTTATTTGTTCTTGCACCAGACAGGAAAACAAAAAAATATTGTATATTTACAAGCACTACTAAGATAAAGTTCCCCATCAATCATCAAATATCATTCATTTCATGATGACGTTTAATAATTACAAAATTATTTTTCAATTGAAATTCGTTTGCAATATTGTTTAATTTCACAAGTGAAGAAGCATGTTTATTCTACCATCAACTATGTATATCTATGTTTTGTACATATGTTATAACATTCAAATGACATAAATGTAGGGATAAATTTATTGTTAACTTTCATTTTGATGTATTGTATACATTTGATCATTAATAAATTATGTTTGAGGTATCAAAACTGCCTTTTTATTCAAACACAGCACCGTGTGAACGGGTACAGCTAGTATAATATGTACGCAACATATGTTTATTTATTTCTGTTAATTAGCGTGTAATGATGTTGCATTTAAGGCTATTACTTATTCCCGACAGTTTTTGCTCAGATTTATAATTATTTAAATGAAGAATATCTGAGTATCAAGTCAAGAGATAAGTTAAAGTATAGAGAATGGTAAATTGTTAAAGTAAATTCCTGTCTTCATAAGATAAATTAAAAGTTTACAAAAAAACACACCTTGAATAAATTTATAATAATACATGAATTAAGTATTATTTTAAATAAATGAATACACATTCCTACTTTACAATGACAGGAGAGAAAGGATGAGGAGAAATAACAGAAGCTTTACATTATTCTGACGCATTTTCCTTCAACATTTTTGTATCGACTGCATCCGTGTATCACTAGATTCATCTAGTATCTGGTCATCACCAGCTGTAGTTACATATATGGAATCTGGTTCGTGCTACATGTATGCAATGCTTAATTTTGGTAATTAAATTTGCCATAAAACACGAGAGAGTTCAACAAATTCTCCTTTCTATTAAATTTTTCAGAACTTTCCATTGAAATTTCTTGGATTTGTAGATCATGAAATGAAGTAGTAATTTCTTATTGGATTTCTTTTGAAGGAACCATTCTCTAAACTAAAAAGGGCATAGGTAAGTATTCCCTTATACAGGATGTATCATCACAACGGTTACACATTTTCAGGATAGATAGAGAACTCCTATACGATGGGAAATCACTTAGGAATGCATGGTCGGAAACGATTTCCTGGGGCGATAGGGAAGACAAAACACAAAAAAGACAGGACACGAATAAAAGGAGAAAACATGTTTATTAGCTTATGTACAGCCAAAAATTTAAAAAAAAAAGAACATTAAAGGGACAATAAGGGTGCATGTTGGAGTGATAGGGATGTGTAGTGGTTCATATATAAGCTAGTAAAAGCCTCCGGACTGAAGTGATCATTTTGGTCTAGAATCCATAGGTCGCGGCTTCTATCCTTCTCAGCTGTATGCCATTAGTATGCAGGATCCACCAGACGGTCATATGAGAAATACCGACATTGGCGAAAGCTTACCTATTGCTTACAAGATTGTTCTGTACCAGATCTAGAACAGTCTCCTCTTTATTTGCTGTTCTTACTCATTGCTCACGTTCCTGTGTGTCCACGATGTAGGATTCATTGTCGGTTAATCTCTAGTGTGAAGCGTACAAAGAAGGCGTGGCTCGGAGTTTACTTCTTGGAGTAACGTTGGACGTACAACCACTGTGCTACTCATCTATTGCAATCTTTGGCCCCATGTGCCAGATGTATATCAGCGAGCTCAGCTTTCGTGTAACATTCTATTCTACTACTACTTTGTTGGCAGACGAAAGGAAGCTTCATAGTGAGCGAGGCAGAAAAAACCGCCCCACCATGTGAAACTTCGGTTTATGTAGCGCCATCTTTCGCGTACACCAACCAGAGACCTCAGCATTTTTTCTGTACAAAGAATAATAAGCTTGCTTTCCACGCTTATTCTCGCCGTATTATTCTTGTGTTTTGTGTCGTAACTACTCACAAGGAAAGTGTTTTCGACCATACATTTCTATGTGATTTCCCATAGGAAGGTGTTCGTTTAAGTGTACTCTATCTGTCCTAAAAATTTGTAACCGTTTTACTAATATACCCTGTATATTCCTATCACTTAATAACTTTTGTATTTGATTCTGAAGGCATATCTAATTAATGATGTTACAATGTGGATGAGTTGTCTGTTTTGAGCTTCTCCTTATTTTACATTGAACCCCCCACCTTTTTCTTTTGAACTGAAAATCTTAATTATTCACCAGAGATTGACTTACCTGAAGTTTTTCTTTAAACACAGAGAGATATATCATTATTTTTAAAGCTAAACAAGTAAGATAAAAAAAATTTTAAAGTCAAATCCTACTTTGGTCAACAAAGAAAATTTCATTTTAGTTACTTTTTTATTAAATAGTTACAATTAATATAAATATGTATATACAAATGACAGAGTCACAATATTAAGTGACAAAAATAGAAAGCGATTTTCCTTGCAAATTCTCATTTCCCTTTCTATATATGTGGTGTCGGACCAATTTTATTTACTATTTATTCATTAGTTAAATTTAATTATTCTAATAAAATAGTACAGTAAAAAGAAATCACATCCTCAGAAATTAGGCCGTACCTAACCCACGACCTTTGGATTAGATGTCCAACGCGCTATCCATTGCATTACATAGACACAACGAATGCATTTCCCCTCTATATATGCTTTTGAACTATTATTTTTGTTTGTTACTATTTATTCATTAAACTTAATTAATGAATTAATATTTGAAAAAAAAACTGTATTAACATCAAGTGCCACCCACTACAGGTTTTAAAAAATGTATTTCAACTTGAATGGATGAATAAAAAGTATTTTATTAACGATTGAAAATTTGAACAGAGGGAGAGAGTGAACATATAGTAGGAATTGAAAAATAGATTTATAGAGAGATTTAACACTACCAAAGAGCTATAATAATAGTACTATTTAAATGTATTTATTGTTGTTTTCAGATAAAAATATAAATATTATACAATTACATGCTCATTAAGGAGACCGTATTATATCTACATTTGGAAAACAAAGGTAAGTATAACTTATAAAAATTACTTCTCATATTAATACAATCCAATTATTTATTCACGATCTCGGTATATTCTTAATGAAATGTCAAAGGATATTTTTAAACAATGCAATTTTCTTTGGACGAAACCATTCAATTTTTATTTTTTGTCAGCTTGGAAAGTTAAAAGAGGAAAATAATCGCACCAAAGAAAAAATTTTTAATTGTAAAAAGGCTAAACTTCACAATAAATTCAGACATGATTCCGAAATATAGGAAAGCAAAACTATTTGAAAAGAAAGGAACAGAAATAAATTGTTTCTAAATCGGTATAATCTATATTAGCTCACGGTTTGGGCATAAAACTCAGCTGGGGATTAACAAGACTAACTTTGCTGATGAAAGAACTTTTTCCAACAGTAGAAAAAAAAATCTAACTATTACTTCGAGTAATCTTCTCATATTCAAAGAAACAACAACGAGATAATGTAATAAAGCTTTGCAAGATTTTACAAATTAGCATTTATACATTCCCTTAGAAGATATTGAATTAAGTATTGATGTAATATGAAAAGAAGTGAGTGGAATATGAAAAGAAATGACCCTTAAAAGATTATCAAACTGTTGAAAAAAAACTGTGAAAGAAATATTTTTATAATATTTTTGGAATTTTTTAAAAAAAGATAGCTTCATGAGAGAGACACACGGAGAAGAAAAGAATTATCGTTCCTGTAATTGGTAATGATCATGTTCGAAAATACGCTCATGCCCATAAATTAAAAATAATGCAAGTTCAGGCAAAGAAAGAGTCAGAAGCAAAACAAATATGACTTTTTTTGTAAAGCCTTTTTATTAAACAAAAGGTTAAGAGCAAAAGAGATGCTATATGTTTGATATCATTAATAAAAATTGCGATTTTTGCTCCCTGAAGCAAGTTACAGAAACAACAACAGCAACTTCCCCTCCCTCCTATTTACAAAAATCAATATTACACGCTTGGTATGATGGTTAATATATATTATGTCTCCCAGAAGATGCAATTCAGTCCGTACAACGCCTAGGCATGTTGAGTATGTAATTATTAATCTGATCTTGGGGAATTTACACCACTCATCAAGCAATGCTCTCCGTAGTTTCGGTAGACATGTAGCAGGTGGTTGATGGGCTTCAGTTCGTCGGCCAAGTATGTCCCACTCATGCTCTACTGCCATCTAGTTCAATAAGAATTCTTACATGTCCATACGGGTGATATCCTCCGATTGATGGCATTCGTTTACAATGTTTGCACGGTGAGGACGGGAGTTGTTATCCATAAACACAAATTCTGCACTCATTGCGCCACAAAACAATCGTATATGTTGTTCCTGAATGACCTCCCGAAAGATTTGGCTCGTCATGGTTCCATTTTGAACATGGAGCTCGGTTCTGGAATCCAAAATAAATCCCCTCTCCTAAACGAGCATTATTGCACCAAATATACGGTGCGGTGTAATAATGTTTTCTTGGAGGTAACGGGTACCTGGCACTCTCCATATGAAAGTCTGGCGAGAATCAGACTGCAAGCTAAACCTGGACTCGTTGGAATACACCACATAAGCCTACTGTTGCGGTGTCTACAATGTATGCTCTTTACTCCCGGCTAACCGCAGGTGACAGTTCGTTGCAGTAAGTGGAACACACATATAGGCCAATCTACCCTAAGCTCTGTACACGGTCTGGCTTAAAACTGTCGTGCCAGTGGCTGAAGAGTGCTAACGAGACAAATCAGGTGCTGTGCTCCATTTATTTCTTTTGGCAGTAACTGTCAAAATAAACCGACTCTCATTCAGCGTTGTAACTCGGTGGCGGCCTGTGCAGTAACATCTACTCACATTACCATCATCTTGGAATTGTTGCCAAAGTCTATAGATGACACTCTGCGTGATTCCAAGTTCCTCGAATACTTCCAACAGCTGGTACGCCCACATTCCAGATGGCCGATAATTCTATCACGTAAAAAATCATTCAAATGCGTCCTTTGTGTCCGAAACATGTGGTTATTGCTCTGAAAGGCTTATAAAGCACTTGCGAGCAATTTTACTTTTTTACATGTATTCCTTATATATCCTCCTCTTACACTCTCGTCATTGAAATGCACTGCGGTTTCTGTGTATCTGGTGGGTTCCTGCAATATTCATATGATTCTTGAAGATGTGTGTAGTCATTTTACGGATGATATAATTATTTTAGAGTTCGATTTCCGTGTGACTTTGAATTATCCTTAATTTATGGACATGAGTGTAGTTTAAAATCAGTTGATTCTAGTAAATTGATGTTTAAAAAAAAGTTTTATTAAACAATGAAGAATGGAAATTGATCGAATTTTCGAACGATTACAGGAAGAAAAAAGAGTGACAAATGAACCTCGGTATTGAGCAAGAGGTTTTACTCAAAACGTGATATTAAACATGAAAAAGAACATTTTTTCTTAAAATTGATCTTATTTGAACTAATGGGCTGAATTAAATTTAACAAAATAAATTCTGCTTACATAAACATCAGTGTTTTAAGTTGGAACATTAAATATAGTTTTCTAGTTGATGAAATGCATAGAGATGAATTTTGAGATGTTTATACAAAAAGAATATAAAAAAACCGGAAATTTTTTATTTTTATCCAGTATTTATATCTTTCCAAATCATTTTCATTTAGATATTCTTTATAACTAAATATATTAATTTAGAATTTAGATCAATAAAATACGCTTATAAGCAAGCGGGAGACTCACATCTTAGTTAATATTCTAAAATCTTTTTGCAAGTGAGGGAAGGGGGAGTAAGAAAACGTTGCCATTTTTTGGAGTATTTGGCACACTTAATCAGCTCACTATTTTCCAGTAAAGGATTTTTTCCCGATCATTTCGCAATATTATCTTGCAATTGTTTATTGACAAATTTTAAAATATCCCGATTCTTTAATGGCGATAGTAATTTTGGTACTGGTCATGGTAAAGTGTACTTCTCAGCATATATTTAACTTGCACCTTTCCAAACTTTGTGACTTCAATGTTGGCGGTGAGTAGTGGTGAACATATCTCCCCCCCCTTCAAATTAAATAAAGAAAGAAAATACCTGAAGGTGTTAAACTGCATGTGTGGCTCTTAAAACCCCAATTGAACTTCTAATTTTTTTCAATTTGTTTCCAGTGAAGTTATTTTAACATTATTTTATAATTTCATTGATTTGATTTTGTAATTTTTTCATTGTTTCAATTTTATAACTTCATTATTTTGTTTAATTGTTTGATTTTGTAACTTAATCGTGTGCGTCTGATTTTATAACTTCATCGGTTTGTTTCATATCTTTTGTAATTTGTCCTTTATATTGTTTGTTTTACTTACTTCTTTAAACCCCATGAGATAATTGGGGCGCACGGGTATTATTTTATAGTTTTCGATTAAAAAAAAGAATATACTTCTTTTTTCGTATGCATAAATTTTAAAATTTTTTTATGTCACGCGTATTACTGATAGCGTTATTATAGTATATGATATCAATATTATGATATTGAAGATGCTAATACAGGATGTTGCCGAATTTCACCGACAAATTCAGAGGGGTGATAGTAGGCAGCATGGGGTGGCAAATCAACATAGAATGTGGGGTAGCAAACCACGTTTTTCTATGAAAATTACGATAATAGCTGTCGTCAGGAGGACATTGAACCAGACAAGGGGATTTGGAGCACCATGGTAGGGTTAAAGAAAGATACAAGTATGCAAATTTCTCATTTCTCCTGGAGTTACAGCAGAGAGTAGTTGCTCTTTCGCACCAGAACGTGTGGTTCACCCACGATTTACAGTACCCTTCAGTACATTTTCAATTCACGTCAGTGCTACACATCTCGGTAGATGCATTAGGCCATTGTGGACTTGTTGTTTTGCATCCATGCATCCCGGATCTCAATCCCTTGGATTTATTTTTCTGAGGCCCCTTGAAATTGCTTGTGTATGAGAAGACAGTTGCTACAGTGGAGGATCTCGTGGCATGCATCATCGTTGCTTCAGCGTACATCCCTAGCACACCGGATTTATTTGAAGACAGAAGACAATACTTCGTCCATCAGTGTCGACTGTGCTATGCTCTACGTGGCCGTAACTTCGAACAATTTCTGTGAAAATCACTTGTCGTTGCATTTCTGATCAAGATATGACGCATTGTTTGCATGCTTTTTAAGTCTAATAAATGTATTCCTTACCTCTTATTGTTCCTTTTCATTCTACTTGACATCACACCCTTCATAACTGTTTTTCTGCATTATTCCGACCAAGCGTGGTTTGCGACACCATGTTCCATGGTGATTTGTCGTCTCCATGTTGTTTATTATCACCTCTCTGAATTGTCGGTCGAATTCGGCAACAACTTGTAAATGAAAGAATGTCCAAGAATGAATCAATGCAATTAATAATAGTATTTTTTAAAAATCTAGTTGAAACTTTTTCAAAAAGCTTATTCCCATTTCTTTCAAAGATAGCACGAATTTCTTTTATACTATCCAAATAATATAATCTATGTTTTGTGACCAAAAAAGGATAATAGAGTGCTGTTGTTTGTTGAAAATACCGATGGTTAGAATTATACACTATCCTGCTCAGTAATCTATGAAACTTTTGTGACGCACGGGAAAAGGTTGTAAAAAAAGAGTTCAAATTTGAATCAAGAATAATAAAGAAGGACCAAAAAATGTGTTAGAGTCGTTAAATTTATTCAATTACAGAATATGATTAATATGTGCTCTATTGACATCCATAACGTGTTGAAAGATCATTATAACGTTTTCAATGGTAGCGCAAAGCAACTTACGGTTAGCCACATGGCGTATAATGCTAGCTTTCAAATCAGGTAAAGCCCTATTCACAAAGCGGTCTGAAATCCCCACAACCAGAAATCCCGTTTAAGTCGGATGATCCAGAAGGCTATCGGAATCTGATGAAACTTGTTAGAAAGAGTGCTGTTAATGTGATTGCTCCTCCTTGAAAACGATAGTGGTTTGCAAACATTGTCGTTCCTAAAAGGTTTAACGATGACAAATGAAAAATTCTCTAAGAGTTCAAATTTTATGGATTTGCATACTAAAAGAGTGCTCAAAATGTGGTGTCCAATTGCAGAAATCTCTGCCCCACGGTCCATAAAGCATACATTCCAAATTTCATCAAAATACGACAAGCAGAACAGGTTCTATAGGCTTAGAACAGTTAAATTTATTACAACCACCCAGTAATCAGAATATGAGTGTCGTCTCTCGAAAAACAAATATGTGCTGGTAGTTCACCTATTGACATCCATAACGTGCCTTTATGAAAGATCATTATAACGTTTTTTGTACAATGGTAGCTGTGTACTGAGTGAGTAAATAAATTAAATTGTGAAAAAAATTAAAATTTATATACATATTTAACGATTTTTCTGTAACAGCTTATATACATGCTTAGAGTAAATTTATTAGTTAATTTTTTTTATTTTCAAAATATATATTAGTAATTTATTTCAATCAAAATACTTAAATATCTTTGAATTCAACTTAAATATTTGTAATATGCAATATATTTTAACAATTAAATACACTTATAGTTTTTTAAAAATATACTGCCCTTCAAAAGTTGGTATAACCTGTTTTTGTGTCTAATTTGAAAATGAATGAATACATAAACAAGAAATTGGAAGGAAATGGCCACTAAAAAGTTAACTATTGAATGCAATACAGAAATTTGAATAAGTTTAATACAAACATGATTTAGAACAAAAAAGTCCTCTTGGCATAAAAGTCCATTATAGGAGAAAACAGTAGATATTTTTATGGGAAAACATTGCAAAAATGGGTTCTAAAAATCCATTTTCCCACCGCTACTGGCAATGCATTTGCGTCATCGACTTTCCCAGCTGCCAATTAAATTCTGGACACCGAATTGGGAAGTGACGATCAGATACGGAATAATCTTTGAACCAGTCCATGAAAAAAACTTGAGTGAGTGTTTATTAAAGTCACACGGAAAAGCAACACGATGGCTTTTAGTAGCGGACCTTGTAATTTTGAACCCCGGTCAAATGATAAGAATGACGCCTGAGCTGGAATCCCTTCCTCAAACTACCCCATCACATCAATGGGATAATGTTTGAGGTCCAACAGATGTAACGTGCACCCTCCCCTTTACATCGTGGTTCTACATTGACAATCGGTTCGATTTCACCAACCACGAGCTCGTGACCGAAACCGCTAACCTAACGTGACTATGAAAAAGACTTAACGCAGCGACATTTCTACCAAGTTAGTCCTAAAATGTTCCAATATCGGATTCAGTTCTGGAAATCGAATTGACCATTCCCTTCTCTCTATTCCTTGATGCTCAAGAAAGTCTTCAATATGCACAGCTCGACGAGGTCGCATGTTATCATCCATCAGAATGAATTAATTACCAATAGTTAATTATAATTAAAAGAATTAATATTCAATTTAGTTAATTTTTATTTATTTTTAAGGAACATCTCTTTAATTCATCGTTGATTTATTAATGCCTTTGAGGGTAGTTTGCATAAAGGTCATGGACAAAGCGAATATGCAGTATAAATATTTTATTCGAATATTTTTTTATTATAACAATTTTTTTAATACCGAATAGGAGTTTGGTATCAAGATTTTAATTTACTCTTCACATATAATATTTTATTTCATTTGATCGATGTATTTACTTGTTAATCATATTTCAGTGTAGTTAATCACATTATTCTTACACTCCCTGGCGTTGTAACGAAACAAAGGAATCTTATTAAAAGCAATAATGATGATGATAAGCATGGTTGCATCTGTACATTATCGGCCTAATTATCAGAATGCGTTACTTCTTCTGGGGTGCTAATTTGATATAGGAGTGGTACGCGCCAAGTTGTTGTTTATGTTTGCAAAGGTGGGTGATAACATTACAAAAAGGGGATCTTGATATTTTTATCGTGTGATAATGTTGTTGCCATGGGGATAACGTATATTAGAGTTAATTTTTGTTGCTTTTTTTTCAGAGGTAACCCTATTAATATCACACGATTTTAACTCGATTTCTTTAAAAATTTAACCATTTCCATTGCATTTGTTCTTTTAGTTATGTTTTGTGCTATTTTCAAATATGGATATTTCTAATATCATTGGTGAGTACCAGGATATTTTTTTAAAAATAACGAGTCCTGTGCTTTTAATTATTGCTATAAATCAAGCATTTCTACTTTATTTTACATTTCAATAACACTTTTTTAATTCCTACTAATAGCTCACACTCTCTATATATTTATTTATCTTCGTGGAATTTTCAATCGTTTATGAAATACATTTTAAAGCGCTCGACTGAGCTAAAATTTTATATACATGATTTTATTTTGGATGACAATACAATAATTTAATTATAATTAATAAAAATTAATTGACTAAAACTAATTATTTAAAGAATTATAAATACAACCACGTTGGCATCATTATTGGCGACTTGAGTCAAAACTTGAAAAGGTTTTTTTCTCACGTGTTAAAGCATTCAGTTGAACTGAAATTTTATAGACACGATTGTTTTGGATGACAATACGATACTTTAATAACAATTAATATAAATTAATTACCACTTAATGTTGCGATTCTGTCATATGTTTATACATATTTGTATTAATTGTAACTATTTAAGGAAACGTAGCTAAAATAAATTTTTCTTTGTTGATCTAAGTAGGAATTGACTTAAATTTTTTTTTATATTCTTGTTTGAATGTTTCTTGCTCAATGAAATTCATTGAAGGAACTCGTAGTTATTGGAATATTGCAAGTTATCAGCATTTATTAATTGATATTAATTATTAATTTTAATACATATTATGCAATTATTTTATTTATAATATAATATAATATAATAGTTTTTTATTCTATTTATTTACAATAATTACTTTTTATTTTACTTTTTTATAAATATTACAAATGTTATTTATTTATAATTATTATTATTATATTATATGAATATTGTTATATATAATAATTATATTATACGAATATTATTACGTATAATAATTATATTATATGAATATTATTATAAATAAAAATTATATTATATTAATATTATTATATATTATAATTATTTATTATATAAAATTATAGGAATATATTATCATTATCATAATTATTATTATATTATATTATATGAAAATAATATATTTCATATTATTAATATGCTTTTTTATATTGATATTCATTATTGAATGATATTGTTTGTTTGTTTTAAATCTATTCTTATATTTTTCTTTGAAATATATTTCAAAACAGTATTTTTCTGACGATTTCTTACCTCTAGGCCGCCATCTTGGATTCCACGTAACTCGACAACAACCGCTGCTTGGCGCGATTAAGGAACCGTGCCAAACAGCGCTTGGCGCTAGCACTCCTATATCAATTTTAGTTCCTTTGTGGAGTAACGCATTCTGATAATTAGGGCTGATGATATATATAAACTGCTCCATTCATTATAAATTACACGAATTAGGAGTTTAACGGGAAATAAGATACTATGCCAGGAACTATGTATATAACTTCATGCTGTAAATTACTGGAACCATGTAGGCGTAACGCAGACAAAAGTTTATTGCCCTTTTCATTCATCGGATTGAACAAAAATCTCAAGAAAATGAGTTTTTAGTTTAAATTGTTTGCGTTCTTTTGCTTGTGAGATTCCAACATTTCAAGAAGGTGGAATAATTTTCGTTAATATTCCACTTTAAAGTTAAATTCTCATCTAAAGTGCAAATCATCCATAATATTCGAATTAATCCCAAAAGACTGCCTTGAAATTAAGGATTCATTCCATTCTCTTCGGAAAGGAGAATGTTTCTTTTGTTTTTTTAGTTCTTGATTGTAAGAAACTATGTTATTTTTCATAGTTACTTTCTGTTTATCCTCTCGTTTTGCGTAAATTCGTCTTCAATTGTTTTAAAGGTTACTTTCGTCACCGTTCGGGGACTGAATAATGATAATTAAGTTTCGAATGATGGGCGTAGGTCAGAATAACATTTTCTCATAGTGATAAAATAATAAGAGAATTAAAGGGAAACACAGCTAAGGGAAAATTTATGGTCTTTTCCTAGATTGCTATGGAAGTTTCTCATCTTAATTTCGTAATCGAGTATGAATTCAGAGCTCATGAATATTGATTATGGCATGTTAATCAAAGTAGACATCTTCTAATATCACATTCATTAACTCTAATGTTGCATTACATTTTACTTATTTATTTAAAATGCCAAAAGCTATATTGGTCTGTCCTAAATTATGTAAATATATATATATATTTTATTTCTAATGGGCTGTGGATTGGTGTTTTAACACTACAGATCTAGTATATTCTCCATGAGCTGGTATCTCTTTTTTTTAATGCGGCACCATGTAGGCGGATACCAATCGCCGCAGGTAATTTTGACGCCCAGTTTCCTCCCCAGAGGAAGGAACCTGAGCACTGTCGATGCGCACCTGTACCAGGATTTAATATTGCCCAGAGAATCCAAGCCAATGAGACACTCTAGGGAACTTTTACATGCCGAATAGTCATACGGCATGGTCACTGCGGATTTTCTGCATCATGAAAATTCACCGACTTGGACCAGGGTCGAACCCGCAACCTTGGGTGCGGAAAGCCAGCGACAAACCAACCACGCTACCCAACTGGAAATTATATAAATATGTATATACTATAATTGGAATAATAGGAGGGTTAAAAAATTATTCAATTCCTACTGTTAACTCACACACTCTCTATATATTTATTTATTTATCTTGGTGGAATTTTCAATCGTTAATAAAATACATTTTAAAAAGCTCAATTGAGCTGAAATTTTATGTACATGATTATTTTGGATGACAATACAATAATTTAATTATCATTGATAAAAATTAATTGATTAAAACTAATTTTTTAAAGAATTACAAATACAGCCACGTTGGCATCATTTTTGGCGCCATAGCGACCCTTTTGGTGACTTGTGTCAAAACTTGAAAACGTTTTTTTTCTCGCGTTTTAAAGCATTCAATTGAACTGAAATTTTATATACACGATTGTTTTGGGTGGAAATACGATAATTTAATGATAGTTAATAAAAATTATATCCGCTTAATGTTGTGATTCTGTCCTATGTATATACATATATATATTAATTGTAACTATTTAATAAAAAGTAGTTAAAATAAAATTTTCTTTGTTAATCTAAGTAGGAATTGACTTAAAATATTTTTTATTTTATATTACTTGTTTTTTATATTAAAAGTAGCAGCGTTATTTCAGGTGCTGTTGTAAAGAATATAGCAAGGAATAAATCTTTACCGAAAACGCACTCATTCAACCAGTGGCGTAACGGAGAACATTTGGGCCCCCCTGCAAAGTCAGGTTTTGGGCCCCCACGTTGAATTTTACAAAGGGTAGGCACTTGTGTCAGTCAGGCTTTGGGCCCCTTTAGAACCCTGGCCCCCCACGATGTGGGGTTGGGGGGGTGTACGTTACGCCACTGCACTCAACACACGCACTCACGCATGAGAGAGAGAAAGAGAGAGATATATCTTTTTTTGTTAAATCAAAAATGCAACTACTTCTACTAATAATACAAGTGAATGAACAGTTTGAGGACCAGAGTATTGTTGCTTATCCTCCAGATGACGTATTAAGAACGAGAAATTTCAATTAACAGAAATCGAATCTGATTTTGTCAGATTACTTTGATTATTCGAAAGTTTAGTTTGTGGATTTATGTTTACTGTGTTATTGTCTGAAAGTGGACATGTAATAAAGCGCTGAAGGAATAAGGATGGTTAAATGTCGAAAGGTCGCCAAACATTTTAATTAGAATGTCAATATTCGAGGATGTTGACAACAGTGATTAGAGAGAGAGAGAGCCTGACTGTACGTCACAAAGTCTCGCTGGGTGGAGTGGAGCAGTTTTCAGTGGGTGGTGAGTCTGTCAATAGAGCTTTAATGGCCAAAAGTATTCGTCTCGTGAAATCCGTTTGTATCTGTGCTACATATTTTTCGATGGCCTGAAGTAAAATTCCGAGCTTTAATATAAAAAGCGAAGCTTTCGTGGATACAATACTGTGCACACCCAACTCTTTTTTTACACGATTTTGAAGCAACACGGTACACGAATTTAAGGTATCCGAACACGTTCCGAGCACTTTTTAACAAAATAACATATTTAAACATTATACAGGCTTTTTAGGACTCAATACCAATAAATACTAATATTTAATTATCAATATTTAAAATAAGTTGCCTAAATTTCACAGAAATCACAATTATAAGTGAAATTTTAGCAACATTTTTGTAAAACTTCAAAGCAATTAAAGAAAAAAGTAATAAAATTATATTAGTAAAAGTATTACCAAAACAATCCAGATGCCTTTATCTAGAGAATGTACTAAAATTTTTTAATGTTTTATTAAAATTTGAAAATTTCAGACTTCTCATTGAGTAAACATTATAAGAAAAATCACATTCTTTATGAGACCATTATTTAAATAACAAGCCCTAACTCAAAAAATATTCGTACTATAAGAAATATTTTAGTACATTCTCTAGAAAACAGCCTAAATATCAGGTTCAAAAAGGTTTATAGAAATACATTTGTAATATTTTGAGTAATCAGACTCGCCATGATAGATTTCGAGTAATTTAAATGCCCACTTCTGGTAGATCAAAGACCCACTTCCGGTTTTTCTAACTTAATAAAGTTGATTGTAGCTTGGCCTCTAGGTAGAGTAGAAACAAAAAAAATACGTTTCGTAAAGCCAAAAGATGGCTCTGTTCAATAAAAGAGAAAAAAAAAATATCTGTCTTGACCGAATTTGGTCATTTTCAACGTGTTCGGATACCTTAAGGTACCCGACTGCGTTCGGAACCGTGATTTTAAAAAGGTATATAAATGGATAATTTTCATGGTATTTAGTGTCACTTAGATTAGAATACACGTATAAAATTGTTTTAAGGATATTTTGATAAAAATTTTTTATTTAAATACAATATTTTGGCAAAAAATTAACTTAGAATAACCTCTTTTCAAAATGTTCTCCTTTTTTGAAAAATACTTCTATTATAATAATAGTTTGCTTGCATATGGCTGAAACCTCTTTTCAGAGGCTCAACTATGAGTTTTGAAAAATTTACATTATTTTCAGAGTTATAACCATTTGAAATAATTATCGGTGTTTTTTTTTCTTAAAATTTCTCCCCTCTGTTGTCGTAAAACATGGATAAACCCACTTCTAAGTTATGTATTTCAAAAATTCTAGTTGAGCCTCTATATAGAGATCTAAGCTATATACAGACAAAATATTATTATAATACAAGCATTTTTCACAAAAGGAGAATATTTTGAAAATGGGTCATTCTATGTTCATTTTTTGTCAAAATATTGTACTCAAATAATTTTTTATTGTAATACACTATTCTTAAAACAATTTTATATACATTTTTAATCTAAGTGACACTAAATATCATAAATATTTTCCATTTATACGCTTTTGCAAAATCACGGTTCCGAACGTAGTTGGATACCTTAACGAAATTTTCTTTGCCGGAATTTTTTGTTCTAGCAAGAATTCCAAAAAATTTGGAGAGTAATGCCCTTTGGATGAGGACGATTTGAACGAGTTTATTACAGTTTGTGTTAATAAAGAAGTTGATATTAGGGAAGTCAAAGATGAAGTTCAACTATTGACAGCTGATTTAATTAACGAGGATCTGTAATCGAGGATTTGCAACAAATATAGAACAACATTTTATTGCTCTTGATCATGACATAGAGCGTGCATTAAAATTTCGATGTAATTTTGTGGAGCAGGTTACTAAATATTATATAATCAACTTGAGATACCAAAAACATAGCCACTTATAAGACTTTGTAACAACAAAAAACCAACAGAGGACGTTAATAATGAACGAATTTTTTTTCCCATTTGAATCAAAACCGTAAGTTTTTCTAGACCACATATCTGACACATATACTAATGATAGTACTTTTGATCCATTTTGTAATAAACGTGCATGCTTGTTATCAATTAAAGAGAAATACTTGTTAGTTAGTAGTTTTATTCCTATTTGCAATTTGAATTTTTATACTCATATATTGTATGTACTTAGAGAATAAATTTACACTGTAAGCTAATTTTTTAATTTTTTTCTAAAAAAAATTGTTTTTGTTTTATTTCATTCCTACTATTATAATCCACACTCTCCTTATATATATTTATTTATATATCATGTTCAAATATATATTTATATGCCTAGTTCAAATTTTCAATTGTAAATAAAATACTTTTTATTCATCCACTCAAGTTCAAATACATTTTTTTTAACTTGCCGTGGATGACACTTGATGTTAATATAGTTTTTTCAAATATTAATTCATTAATTAATGTATAAATAGCAACAAACAAAAATAATAGTCCAACATCTTACATAAAAAGGAAAATGGAAAATTGCTTTCTATTTTGCCACTTAATATTGGGATTCTGTCATATGTAAAAACATATTTATATTAATTGTAATTATTTAATAAAAAGTATCTAAAATAAAATTTTTTGTTAACCTAAGTAGGAATTGATTAGAAAAAATTATTTTTTTTGAGTTACTTGTAAATACGTAACACGGATTTTATTCTAACTTTTTTTATTTTTTTTTTTTGGAAAATATTTAGAGATTTTTCATCTTGCACGATTTTTTAAAATTGGGGAACCTATCTCCAAATTTACCATCTGTCGCATATATTTTTTTACCCGATTTTTTTGCATGGTTTTGTAAGAAGCGTGTCTACCATGTAAAAAGAGAGTTGGGTGTATTATCATAGCTGATGTTTATAAAGAAATGGGATCTGCAATAACCATATATATCAAATCTATTCTTTCGCTCTGAAGTGAGATATACGTTGTCGAAATAGTGTTTTCTATTAGTAGTTAAGTCTTCTATAATTGCTTTCTGTACATTCTTTCACTATCGTTTATTTTAATTCAATGCGAACGTTAATTTTTATGGTTTAGCTGCAGTCTCAACTTTTCTGAATTTTTAAGTTGAAATATTTGATAACGGAAAACTATGACGCAAGTAGCAGTAAACACATCTCATATACAGTCGATGCTATATATAATGAAGTCGCTAAGTTCTTAAAAAGTTCGTTATATGGAAAGTTCGTACATAGAGCTTCATCTTTTGATTTTCATTATAAACCACATAAAACAAATTTTAAATTCATAAATACAATAAAAAAAGTAATTATTCACTTATTTTAGTGAAGTAACATATATTTATTTTATATACCTTACCTATCAAAAAAAAAAAAAAAAAAAAAGAAAAACTACAAGGAAAGTTTCTCGACGCCTTTATCCACTTCCTGACGAATCAATTTGTTTGTTTGATGTTCGAGCTCTTTTGACATTTTAGAGCTACAAGAAACGAAGTTACCAGTACTACAGATTAACACTACAAATGAATAGAGACTAGTTCAAAGACAAGGGGACACAAGACAACTCCACTAAGGGTGAAAGTTGATATAGAAGATGTTTCCAGTGAACTGGACAATGGGGACTAAAGGTTGCACTTCTTGGATAAAACACCTAAATTTCTATTGCTCTCGGCCAGTTAGGCACCTAATAAGACCAGTTCAAGATTTATGACTACCATAAAATGTGTTACAAGAGAGAACAACTTGAAATGTCCAGAAATACTTCAAAAAATAGGGGGGGGGAATTGAATCACAAGAGAAAAAGTTCGTTGTATAGAAGAAAATGCGCTTCGTTATTGGGAGGTTATTTTACGAAGAAAATCGTGAAATGTTCTTGGTTTCAAGAAAAAGTTGTGACCGTGGTAGCCGAGTGGTTCAGGTATCGGATCGTGGCTTGCTTTGTCACGAGTTCGAGCCCAGTATCACTAAAGATCCGCCGTTTAGGGCAGCGATGCACGTTAAATCTGTCGAGAGCTGAAACGTCCTCCCGTTGGTGTGGTGTGGTAGTCAGGAGAGGGGGTGCCGGCTCAGGTGTCGTCCACGTCACTTGACCATGGTTCAAAATTACGTGGTCCGTCGCCAAAAGCCCTCGTGTATCTGAACAGTGCGACGTTAATATTCATTCAATCAATTTCAGGAAAAAGTTCGTAATATAGAGGTACGTTATATGGAGGTTCGACTGTAATTAAATTAGCTCAAGTTAGGACTGAGCAAAAGTCTGCGAAGAGGAAGGGGATTAAAATACTGAAAATTTATTTCAGATTCACTAATTTACCAAAGATTTGTGTTTTACCATCTTTTGATCGAAAAAGAATGTGAATTATTAATGTCTCGAGATATTGCAACGGGATGTTAAGAGTGGAATTTTCATTTAGCTTCATTTATACACAATTGCGAATATTTTTAAATATTTTACGTGTGATTTATATTACGGAATTCTACATTCCATTTTTCAAAAGATACAACACTGCACTCGATTTGTACAAACATATTTTATTTCTTTTTCAAATCACTGAACGCATCCATTCTTTTTTTTAAAAATTTTACTATTGGAACTTGCAATAAGACTAATTGCAAGTTCCTCCATTAAACCATGTTTTCATATTTTAGAGAAGTATGTTTTGTTTATGAGGTGTATGAAAAATTCAATATTTCTAAATAATGCTATATTTATTTCGATATATATTAGATTTCGTTATTGAAAAGTTTAGCCAGGAATAGTTCTTTTCTTGTAAAATCTCTTCATAAATATCATTATTACTTTATTCTTGATTGGCTAACTCTGGAAACGTATTCATATGATTGCATTATTCATTCTTTCTCTCTCTCACTGATAAAACATTCATAAGATTTTAATGCATCTGTATTCAATTTACCGAAACAACTAGTACTGTTTAAGCTGTTTAAAATGAAAATTATAAACGCTCAATATGCGTTTTAATTCGCTATAAGATGGTAATGTAAAAAATGTGTATGTGAAAGTTATGTAAGAAAATTTAATTATAATATACAGAGTGTCTGAACTTAAAGTATCCAAAAGTTATGGCTTATTATTACGGAACTTCTCATCAGAATGTAATAAACTGTTATAGACTCCTACAAAATGAAAATCAGGACTTCTACAATATGAATCACGTACACGATCAACAGTGTCTTCTATCACGAAAACTTAAAGATACTTGTCAGTTTGAGATACCAAAGTACCCGTCTCCTTTAAAGTTCTTTCCTATTGGTGGATAGATTTTGATGTCGGAGCGTCGACGTTCCATTCTGTTCTAACATGTCGCTGTACACGCGTGACTGATTTAAATTCCGTTAACCAAAGTATGAACT
The DNA here is from genome assembly GCA_019973935.1 of Trichonephila clavipes. Taxonomy (NCBI): domain Eukaryota; kingdom Metazoa; phylum Arthropoda; class Arachnida; order Araneae; family Nephilidae; genus Trichonephila; species Trichonephila clavipes. The sequence continues at coordinate 231,925 of BMAU01003676.1, read as the reverse complement.
GCACCTTTTTCTCTCACGACCACATCTTTACTAATGAAGTCAGTGTAAAAAGTTAATCGTCTACGATTGCCGAATAATGTGCGCAAGTGCAGCCAATCGGACTAGACCCAAAAAATCTCAGTCCAATCCCTGAATGAACACTTTATTACATTCTGATGAGCAGTAGCGCACACAGGAATTTTTCAAGGGGGCGGGGTCGAAAGTTCCCATTCTTGTATCATGCTCCTTTTGATTTTGTTGATTTTCGGGAACAAAGCACAGTAAATAACTAATTATTGAATAAATAATTAGCATTAATTAATAAAATTAATCATTTATAACAAGTACTTAATTAAATTTTACGTACTATGTACTTAGAATAATAATCAATCGGAAAAAATATCATGGGCTTTGGGGGGAGGGGACCGGATACCCTCCCCCCCTTTGTGTGCGCAACTGCTGATGAGTAGTTCCGTAATTATAAGCCATAACTTTTGGATACTTTAAGCTTAGACACCCTGTGTAATGCTTGGTATTTTAAATAGGCTGCAATTTGACACAAAAATAATTCAAACATTTTCCCTGCTTTTAAGAAGAAACGTTTTTATAACCTAATTTACTCATTTCAAAAAGAATTTCAAATTTTGAAAGATAAAAAGAAAAGTATGGATTCAATTTTTTTAATATGAAACAAGCAAGTTTAATATATAAAGGTAAATATAAAGTTTAATTAGTTTTTAATGCATTTTTCCTGGATTCTATAATTTAAATAGTATATTTCTTCCAGTCTTGAGATTCATTTTGTACCACTCATTTAAAAAATAAATATAATGGTCTTTGTAATGATATTCTTAAGAATAATCTCTGAATGATTATTTTATTGTACAAGTTAAAAAATGTAATGGAAATTAATGTTCTTTTGACATCGGTAAAACATTAAATTAAGAGAAATTATTTCGCAAATTGACCCTATTTTTATAGTCTGAATATCCGATAATGCCTTATCTACAAAATTCCAATTCTATTTTATAAAGTATGTGGATGACAAAATTTACACTTTTTTTTTAAAAAGCTCGAAAACAGGAAATTGAAAGAAACAGGAAATTCAACCAGGCACAATGATTTATTACACAATGATTTTAACTGTATTCACGTATATATTCAGGCGTTTTTAAGTTGTGCTTTTTTTCTATGAAATTATACAGAGTGTTTTTTTTCCAGGTATAGAAGTTTAAGTTGGCATTACTTTCCAAGATGGCGACCGATTTAACAGCTGTCAAGGATTTATTCTCAGTTTGGTTTGGCAATTCATCATGAATAGACTCACGCCTGAACAACGCTTTCAAATTGTGCAATTTTATTTCGAAAAATAATGGTCGATTTTCATAAGCGAATTTTGTTTAGCGATGAAGCGCACTTCTGGTTGAATGGCTACGTCAACAAACAAAACTGCCGCATTTGGAGTGAAGCTAATCCACAAGTGTATGTCGAAACACCGTTACATCCAGAAAACTGACTGTTTGGCGCGCTTTATGGGCTGGTGGAATCATTGGTCCGTTCAAAAACGATGAAGGCCACAACGTTACAGTCAATGGTGATCGGTATAGAGCCATGATTACTAACTTGAACAATCATTGTCCAGGAGCTGAATTGAACAATCATGATGTCCACCGGAGCCTGTGGGCCTCCTTGTGAACAAGACGGGCGCAACATGTCTATGCACAAGCTCGTGCCACAATCGATTTATTGAATACGGCCACAAATGTTGGAAAAAGTCACGAAAATTGACGTCCAGTTGGACTACATCCGAGCCGCCATGGCATTTCACGTTTTGAATAAAAAAAATTCATGTGAATAATACATCGTTGTTTTATTGCAATTTAAAGATACCTCTAAAAACACCCTTTATTTGACACCGCTAAACTATTTAAATTCCCTGGGGGCTATTGCAAATCTATGACTAATAAGACCACAAAAGCTTGACCAGAATAAAGGACAATTGCTTCACTTTAAATCTAATTTAGCCGTGTTATTGCAATATACGGAGATTTCCACAAATTGTTAGTTCGAAATGACGCAAATTAGTTGCCAATATAACTTGAAACACTACTCTTGTGTGATTCTGTCTACTTAATGCCCTAAACGAGCGCTACTGGCCAAGGGTATTTGGTATTACCAGTCAAGCAGTACTGCATCAAACAGCAACAATCTATGTGGGATATATGAGAGCTGTGTCCATGAAGACGCATTGAAATTTGGTTTTGATGTACCAGAAGATTTTAACCGGTGGTAGAGGTCAGAGTTCCTTTTAACAGGGCTTTTGAGCTAAAGGATGAAATGAATGTGAATTTTCAACAAAATGGCAAATAAGATTTTGATATTGAGTATAAGACAGTGTTTCTCAAACTTTCAATATTTGGGACCCAATATTCAATCATAAATTTCCATTTCGTTCCCCTCTTCCGTACAATAACAATGTATTGAATTCAATAATACTATACTTTTGACATTAAAAGCTACAATACGACTTTATGCCACCGGTGTATATAAATGCCTCATTAAGCGGTAAAACGTATGTTGTGGCTGGGAAACTTTAGCTGATTGAACGACAGCAAGATTTATTAAATTACACATGTTTGGCAGAAAAAATGCATTGTATTGTGCATTTGTGTACAAAAGGAAAAAAACACAATTTGTGCATATGAGAAAAAGAATAAGAAAGGTTTTTTCTTCAAAAAATCATTTTCATGAGGGTATGGTTTCCAGGCATGGAGTCAATGAGGCTATTAATCCCGAGTTGGGGTATTCTGTCCCACTCTTCCAGAAGGGTTCTTTCCAGTTCTTGGAGAGTTTGTGGGGGTGGTTGGTGGCCAGCAACCTCTTCCTAGAGCGTCCAAACGTGCTTATTTGATTCATGTATGGAGAACTGCTGGCCATTCCATTCGTACGGAAAAAGGAAATCCTCCACTCCTGGTTAGCAATGATGATTATCGTCCATTAAAATGAAGTCATCTCCAATTGCTGCAGCGTAAGGGACTACAATAGGGTTTGAGGATCTCATCACTATATGGTGAGCAGTCAGAGGTCCATCTCGAATGATGTAGAGGTCTGTGCGCCCGTCACTTGAAGATGCCACCATACACCAACTCCCCACCGTCAAATCTGACAGTTTCGTTTATAGATGAAAATACGCCTTTGACTCATCAGAAAAAGAACATTGCTCCATTCATTTCTCCTCCAGTTCACATGCTCTGCTGTCCACTCCCGCAGTCGCGAATGCCCCTTGATGTTAGTCTAACACATACCATCGGTCGGTGAGCATTACTGGAGCCGGTTTCGACAGTCTGAGTTGAAACCGTGGTGCCAGTAGCCGAGCAAAGGTGTTGTTGGAGAAGAGTAGCGTTCATATTTCGGTGTCTCCGAGCCGTTAACACTAAATAACGATCTTCATTGGGGCTTTGTCCTGGTCATCGGCCTACCAGTCTCCAAGAAACGGTTCCAGATCCTGAAATCACACTTTGTGACACGTGGCTTGCGCTAAGGCTTGAGTTTGGCCCCCTTCTAACCTACCAACAACTCTCCAAGCTTGGTTAAATGACTTCGCTGAGACATCGTATTCCTCCAAACAGCAGTCACTGAATGCTGATCATCCTTTCTTCATTTCAGTTGAAAGTCACATTTCATTTCGCTGCCGCTGAAGCGACGTTTTTGATGTCGAACTCAAATTTAGCAATCACAAAAATCGTTTGTGCCTTCCATTTTCGTGGAAAAAAAAAAAAAAATTTCGCTGATATCATTTTATAGCGAATCATGAAATCGACAGTTAAAAGGATTTTGACAGTGAAGGATTAATTATTTCAGGGAAGGTTTTTAATTCCGTTTTCCAAATTATCCAGATAAGTGTTAATTTTTTATAAGAATTAATTATAAACCGTACAAATGATCAAGCGTGGTAACTTTTATAAGAATTTTTTAGGGGCGGGGTAACTCTACTAAGGGGGCGCGAACACACTAAAAAGTTGAAAATAAAAGATTACTTTAAAAAATTGTTGATTTACTAAAAGTAAACAAACAAAATGCATTCTGATATGACAAAAAGTAGAGAATACACATTTACACTAATATAATACACTTATAAATGCATCAGTACTGTACAATATATTTGATAATTAATTCGACAATCCTAAGTTAAGAACAAGTAAATAATTACCGGTGACTCCATGGTCTTGTCATGTATAAAATTATATACAAAAATTAACACTTGCTAATTTGTATGGTTTATAATTAATCCCTTAAATGCCGATAAAAAGTTACGCGATTCGCTCCCCCCTCTACGTTTTCCACGTAGGCATGCGAATGTGATGTATCGGGGAGGGGGGAAGAAGAAATAAGTAAGCAAATCATCCTAAATAAGTTCATCCTTCGCAAACACTATCAAGGTCCTTTTATTGCATTTCAAAGCCTTCGGAATAATTTTATAGATAACAATGCACAGAAAAGATCGTACTTTGGACGTCTGAACATATACGTCCGAGAAAAATAACACTTTAGTTGAGTGAGACGTTTATATACGCCGGTGGCACTTACTAGGTTTAAATCCTATTTTAGCTTTAGCATCAAAGTATGGTATTATTGAATTCAATACTTTGCTATTGTATGGAGGGCGAGAATGAGAAAATATACTTACTTCAACAAGTGACACGATTTTTGAATTTCAAAGAAAATTTTACTCATGTAAAGTTCACGTTGTAAAAGGGAATCTGAATTACTCAAGGGACTGAAAAGTGATGATGGATAGCAACAATTTTCAAGTGTCCTCCTTTAAAGATCTGTCCAAAAAAATTGAATACTATTTTCCATTCCTGTCAGCAGAACTCTACTATTGTATGAAAGATCCATTTTCTTGACGGTCCGTTCGTCGTCAGTTTTCCTCCTGCTTTCTTTTTAAAAAGGAATTTTGTGAATTGCAATCGGACGGTTAATTGAAAATGAAATTTAATGACATGATTTTAATCAAATTCTGAATTTCCACAGAAAGTCAGTATATATCCAACAGTTCATAGAAAATCAATTAATATATTGCTGCAGTTATCAACACCGTACATGTTGGCACATGTGTTTTTTTTAACAAGTATTAGGAGTATCAAGATCTATATCCTCCCCTTTCAATGGAAGATGAAATCTGCCAATGTATATCGAAAATCGGAACCCGAATGCATCATTTATGTTCCAATAATTATACGCAGAATTCATACTAATATTTATTACACACTGTTATCCTAAAGAAATTAATTATTTATTTATACCTAATTATATTTACAGATGTTGTAATCGCGCGCAGTTGCATTTTTGTTTTGTTTGAAACAAATGATTAAAAGGATGGTCATTATTGTTTCTATCAATTATCTTTAATAAAAATATTATGAAGGAATAATGCTCTATATAGACGCAAGGGTTTTGTAGAACTTGAACTCAGAATTAGTTTATTCTGAACAATTCCCGTGAATGATTTGGCCACCCAGATTGCCAGACGTGAATTCCATGGAACTTGTATGGCATATATTAGAAATGTCAGTTGGTACTCATAATCCAACTCCAGCAACGCTTATACAAGTAGGGACGTCCGTAGAAGCAGTATGACCGAATATTTCTCATGGGAACTTCTGACGAATTGTTAATGCCACTTCGAATTGCTTTACTTCACCTTTCAAAAAAGGTGTCCTACTCCATATTAAGAGGTGGAGATGTCCCATGATATTTAATATTTGAATTGTAACAACCTACTATAGGTTGCTGGTGTTTGGGGGTTCGAGCAAAGATCAGCCATAACAAGTTTTGAACTCAAATTGATTTTTCCCTTTTTCTTAATCAACTCAATTAAAGGTAGGAAAAACACTTAGTAAATAACTGGAAGCCCAATCGCATGGCTTAAAATTACTAACATATAAATATAATTTACTCTTGTAGCACTCTTGACTTCTACACTAGAATTCACTTTAAATATCTTTCTTAATTCCAATCGTAAATATAGTTCATAATTTTAATCACTTTTAGTCTCAAATTATCATCTATCGATCATCCAACGACTAACATCGCGTACCTAGATGCCAATGTTTAAATAGAATAAATTTGAATAAATCAAGTCTTCTTCTTCGAGGGAACGTTTTCAACAGAACTTACAGTTAATAATTTTATCCTAAGAAGATTAATGGAAGGTTTGCAGGTAGACCCGTTACAGAATGATAATAATAATAAATCAAAGGAATGATGAATAGACTAAACATATTTTACAAATCTCGCTCTCTCTCTCTCTTTCTATATATATATATATATAGGCATAATGTTTTTCTATGAATATCATAACACTGGAAAATCCTTTTAAAAAGATTTATCTAAATCAGAATATGACTGTTAGGAAAGAACAGATTTTAGTATTGCTATAAGTTTATTATTATTTTAGTTGCTTTATTTTACTTTTTTTACTTTATATTAAAAAAAACCCTTCTATTCTTAGAGTTTATCTTTCAAAATTTTAAATGTATTTTACAGCTGAAGGTTTTTTTTACCTAACAAAAATGTGTCTTAGAATGTAAAATAACAGAGAATTGATTTTTTAAGTAATCTCTAATGGAGATTTTAACATCAAAAGATTCTTCTTTTATCAAAAGAGTTATATAAGATCTTAATGTATTTTATTTCATAAAAAACTACGACTTTAATTCAAGAAAAATATTTTATATACAGCCTCTATTTAAAAAATATTCCGTCTTTTTTTTGTCTAAATTTCTATCAGTATTAATTTTGAATTTTTTTTTATTCAAGCACCTAATAAAAGACGACAAAAGTAATTTACAATTATTTTTTTCGGTGCAGCACGCACGTTTCTTCAATATATTTGTTTCAGTTACTGTATATTTTTTCCAGTTTTTATTCACTGAAAAATATCTAAGTTAAAGTAAGCCTTATCTAAAACTACAATGCATTTTATTTGTGTATTTTTACTTTTACAAAAAATGCATATAAATCTACTGAGAAATGGTTTAGAAAAAAGTTTTGGATACACAGAGCTTTTTGTATTTTAGCAATTATTGATTTATGCGAAAGTTAAATTCATAAAGAAGATTCAATGTTTGATTTGGGAGGCCTGATATCGAGCATCATCCATTACTTTAAATATTTCTTTTCCATATTTTTCTTTTTCGTTAAAAAGGTCCTCGAAAAAAATTGGCGCCCCAAGTCTTCCCACTGAGACAAATATTTGACAAGTACATTAAAGCTTGTTCCATTTCAATTTTACGAATGGAGGTTTCTCTTTGAACGACTTTATGGCGACTCGTAACTGAAACTTTTTCCTAGTTTTTCTTTTGAAAATGTAGACATTTCAATATTAAAAATATTTGTTATGTTTCCCTGTATTTTTTTGCAACATTTTTCTAACTAGAGTTATATATTTTTTACTCGTAATAAATTTAATTTTAATGTATTTTGTTTGTTTTAGGTAATCAAATAGAGCATATTAGCATATTGGTTTACATTGTTATACATATTTAAAGTATTTTCTGCACTTTAAAATCAGATGTTTCATTTTACAAAATAAAATCTTCGTAGTTTTACTTTAGTAACTTAATAACTTTAAATTTATTCAATTCCTACTCTATTAGTTCACTCTCTCCCTATATATACATATACATATATATATATATATATATATATATATATATATATATATATATATATATATATATATATATATATATATATATATATATATATCATGATTTTGGAGACAGAATCAGATTAAAAGTTAGAAAAAGGGACGGTCTTTATTCAACCAATTCTACATCTGTTCTGATACCGAGAGAGGAGGAAAAAGCACGCCATGGTGGGGTTTCAAGTGGATAACACTTGAAAAACATATGGTAAGTATCGCTGCTTTGAAGAAGGTGCTTGCAAGTTAATGCTGACATATGTTGACTATTAAATCTAACGATCTGGAATTAGACATGTTTATTGGCTAGACCATATGTTCGGAAGAAGTAAATGGGTGATTAATTTGATACTTGACGATGGGGACTGAGACAGATGAGTTAAGTGCTAGATAGGGAATTTAATTTTTAATCTAATTTAATTATCCTTACATTTGCCCCCCAATTTTAAAAGGGAGTCATGGCGTGATTTTTTCTCTCTTTACAAACTTAATCAATTCTCAACAAACACAAAACAATACATAACATGATTTAGAAAGACATATTACACACAGTAGAAATATTAAGCAACAGGAATACTAAAATCAAAATGCAATACTATAAACGAAACTATAACAGCAAACACAGTAAGGACACTTCCAACATATCAATTGATAAACATGAATTTCCATACATATAATTGAAGATTAGCTTGTTTAAATCTATTCGACATCCAGAAAAAGAGCTCGCGTTTCCTCCTATTCCTTCATAATAATAGATTCGTATTATAGCTGGTAGATATTTTCAAAAAAATTATGTTGGAAAATAATATATCAAACAATAAGATAGTAAATATAAAAATACATGAAATCATACAAATATTAAAATAATAATTTTGTATAAAAATCTACTCTGGCGCCATCGTAGTAATACCTTATATTGTTACACACATTTTGCATATATGAAATACATTTTTTAAAAAGATAAAAAAATATAGACACTAATAAAATGAAATTATTAATAATATGAAAACGGTGTATAACACACAACTTATATGCACTATCCAACACAATAAACAATATTTTATTTCACATGCGTTATAAAATATAAAAATTATAAGAATATAGGAATAAAAGAATACAAGAATATAAGAGCACTTTTTTATTATTTTGAGTCGGAAAAGTGGACTCACTTCAATAATAACTTTTAGTATTTCTGAAATTTTTTCGCAATATTCATTGTAACTTATTATCGCATGCAATATTTAGAATCTTTCATTAACTTTCTAAAAATACGTTTCATAGACAAAAATTCTTGAGTTTCTCTTGCATCACACATTCACTAATAAAACTGTATCACCTTACTTAATTTTGAACACATCTCTCTGAGAAATCTGCGTCATCAACTCACAGATGTTCAGGGATGCTGATAAGAAACAATGAGAGGTGTACATATCAAACTAAACAAGTTTGTCCTCTTAATGTTTCGAGACATATACAAAATTATAATAATTATATTCTCCCTTATCCACTGTATAATATCCAAAAATAAGCTTCAAGTTATTAAATTAATTTTAATTTTAGATAAGGAAAATTTTAAGAAATAGTGAATCCTGATATATGGCCGGTATATCAAAACACACAATTTCAAAATAAAAAAAAAAAAAAAAAATTAAATGACATGCAATAAGACTACTGCTGAATAAAATAATTAACAAAACAATTGAATTCAATGGAGAAAAAAGAATACAACTTTACTTTTGTTTCTTATAACAATCAATATCTCTAGTATTAGTTCTCTCATTAGTCATTTTTCTAAAAACTTAATTTATATCTTTCACTTTAAAACACCAATTTCTATCATAACTCTTAACTCATTCGACATCTTAAGATAAAATTATGAGAAGTATATTAAAATTTCTAAAAATTTTGTATGACAAAACCTATAAACTTTGTTTTCTCAATTAAAATATGAAGAATATCTCATTTAACACAACTATATTATAAAAATTAAATACCATATCATATCATATATTATTTTTTTTCGCAAAGTTCTGTTCAACAAAACTCAGTTACTTCAATGTTACTAAAATTGGAAATATATAATCTAACTGACCTCCACTTTGCAACGTCAGAAACCCTTGGTGAACCGTAATCCAGATGCTGTTGTCACTTTCTTTCACTAGTAAAATTTTATTTATTTATTTACTTATTTTTCCATGTAGAAACTTCACTATTTCACAGTATTACCGTGCAGACTTTCCGGCGAAGAAGATTTTTTTTTCTGGCAGTGTTGGTCCTTCCATCATTGTATCACTGGAACTAAATCGCAATGCCATTCGAAGAAGAACATATTTTATTATTATTATTATTCTGGGGGAAGGGATTGGACGCCTTTCATCACTGAGTTTGGGAATTCACGCTTCTCTTTTTGTTTTGTTTCTTTTTTCGTCATTCGAAAGTTGGTTCTTTCATGGCAAACTTGCTGGTCTCTTCAGCAACGGTAGAAATAACGTTCGGCGGTAAACACTGCATTCTTCTCGGGGTTTAAGAGCGATGTTCTTCCAGGGAATAATAGTGCGTGTTTTTTTTCCCGTATCATTTTTTATTCCGGCAATCCGACGTCTTCAGCATATTGGCATATGGTGCATTCGGTGTTCCGTCAAATTCTCCATATCAGTTATTATGGTCGCTGGCTTTAGTTTTTATATTAAAATTATTTTATAAAAAAGATTAGTTTTTTACGTTAAGATTTGAAATCCATTCGCAGATAAGAAATCCTGCCGGCTTTAATTCTGTCATGATTTTGGAGACAGAATCAGATTAAAAGTTAGAAAAAGGGACGGTCTTTATTCAACCAATTCTACATCTGTTCTGATACCGAGAGAGGAGGAAAAAGCACACCATGGTGGGGGTTTCAAGTGGATAACACTTGAAAAACATATGGTAAGTATCGCTGCTTTGAAGAAGGTGCTTGCAAGTTAATGCTGACATATGTTGACTATTAAATCTAACGATCTGGAATTAGACATGTTTATTGGCTTGGCCATATGTTCGGAAGAAGTAAATGGGTGATTGGTTTGATACTTGACGATGGGGACTGAGACAGATGAGTTAAGTGCTAGATAGGGAATTTAATTTTTAATCTAATTTAATTATCCTTACACACACACACACATATATATATACATACATATATCTTGTTCAAATTTTCATTCGTTAATAAAATACTTTCTATTCATTCATTCAAGTTCAAATGCCTTTTTTAAAAATTGTAGTGAATGACACTTGATGTTAATACAGTTTTTTCAAATATGAATTCATTTATTAAATTAAAAAAATGAATAAATAGTAACAAACAAAAATAATAGTCCAATAGCATATATAGAAAGGAAAATCATTTGTTGTGTCCCTGTCGCGCAATGCAAAGCGTGTTGGACTTTTAATATGAAGGTCGTGGGTTTGAATCCCACCTGAGATGGCCTAATTTCTGAAAATGCGATTATTTTTTACTATACTATTTTATTAGAATATTATAAATCCTGTGTATAACACCTATACATTCAAGCTCCAATTTTTAATATTTACGTATATTCACCGTATAACGCGCATACCCTTTTTTACGAAGTAACCTTTTTTACGCACACAATGCTATTATATTTTGCAGTCATTTATTCGAGGTAATATTCCAAGCTTTAGAAAAAAATAATATACTTCTAGAACTACAATTCTTTAAACTCTCAATGGATGCCATTCCTTTTAAATAAGCAGTATTTCAATCTATGTTGAAGTCTAATTTTTTTCCCTATGCTCATCTTTTTTTATTTTTAAAGCTGTCATTTTTATACCCGGCGTATAACGCGCTCCCGTAAATTTCGATCTGATTCTTTGTGTTAAAAGTGCGCGTTATTCGCCGTATTTTACGGTAATTAAATTTAATTAATGAATAAATAGTAACAAACAAACAAAAATAGTCTAACACCCTACATAGAAAGGAAAATTGAAAATTGCTGGAAAAATCGCTTTCTATTTTGCCACTTAACCCGCAATCACTCGCGCGGGGTGTTCTGTACACCCCAGCAACAAGAAAATCCTCCCAGGATTCTAAAAAAAATGCGCAGAACCACGATTTTTATGTAGCTGCACATTTATGTCATTGAACCTTCAGTCCTGATGTAATCCCTCTTTCTCGAACGATTGGAATGGAATGACTTTCAAAAGTTTATCTGGGGGGCTGAGAACTCCCGCGAGAAGTTGAGCATATGTATGCAGTCTGTTCTGAATGTTTGGAAAATGATTAAAATATTATTTTTCTACTTTCTACTATCATTATGTCATTAATTATAAAGTATATTTATTACTGGTACATAAATTTTACTGATTTATGAAAAACTATAAAATTATGTGTTTTAAAATGAAAATTTTGTATGTTGAGTTTAAATTAATGTTACTCTCAATTGTATGCAATAAATTTAATAATTTTATTTGTATAATACAAGAAACATCTTGTACTTTATAAATATGTATCATAATGACTTAATTTTATTTTCATAATTAAATAAACGTGTTAAAAGTTTGGGGTGTTCTCTACACCCCGCGAGTAACGACGATTAGCAAAAACAGGCTCGAGTGACCACGGGTTAATATTGTGATTCTGTCATATGTTTATACATACTTATATTCATTGTAACTATTTAATTAAAAGTAACTAAAATAAAATTTTCCTTTACTGACCTAAGTAGAAATTGATTTTAAAACTTTTTTTATGTTACTTGTTTAAAGCCTTAAAAATTGAATTGTTTCGATATTTGTAGTAATCGCTTAGATATTTGAATGAAGAAAATATTTGTCCTTATTTTACTGATCACAGATCAACTGATCAGTAAATACTGATTAGCAATTCGTACAGTTTGGATTTCTTGTTTTCATTAGCATATGGTTATTAACTAAATTTTTAAGAAATATTTTGGAAAAAAATGTAAGAGAATAAAGTTTATCACCACAGACAATACTTACAAGCACTTAATTATTTCACAATTACTTAAATGTATGTGGAAGTTTTCTCGATTTTATTTTTTACTCAAAAATATTACATTCAAACTCAGCAAGGAAAAAATGTTATTTCAATGGGTTGTTAATAAATATAGTAATGCCTCGACTTCCGCTACCCCGATTTCTGACTACACGAATACAGAGTTGCGCGATTTTAAAATCCCATCGATTTGTTCCTTGTCTGTGGAAAAAAAATTGTAAAATTGGTAATGTAATTGAAGAAGTTGTTGATCTTGCTAGGCAAATAAATTTAGAAGTGGATAGTGATGACATTCAAGAACTGCTGGATTCCCATAATCAGAAGCTGACAGTTGATGAACTCATAGAAATGCATAAGGAAGAACAAAAAGACACTGAAAAACTTGAGTCTTTAGACCTAGTTCAATCAGAAGATCAAACGTCGGTTAGGACTTTGACAGAAAGCCTCAGTTTAATTGGAAAAGAGTTACGCATATATTTATATGCGAAATAATAACCTCACTTACGCTGTTATCACTCAGTCCCACCTATCGCGTAAGTTCGGGGTTTGGCTGTATGTAATACTGATGGCATAATAATACAAATCGTAAGAAAAATATTCATATTTCGGACGTCAGTTAAAATAAAAAACAATACTTTATAACTACATGTAATGAAGCTTGCAAGAATTTTGCTTCATAGATGATAACCCATGGTAAGAAACGACTGTTGATTCTAATCTATCGATTTCAAAAGAATGTGCTATAGCACAGGGAATTGTTTATTTAAACTGAAGCAATGTAAGTAGTTCATCATGTTTGTTTAATTTAATCAGATTGACAGGCTTGAGCCCTTTGTTTGTAAAAAAAAATTCAAATATTTGAGCCTTGCTTGCTTGAAAATTTTATAGGATACTCTGTTTTATAATAAATATAAATTACTTTAGATTTCAGCATTACATTGGTTATTTAATGATTTTTACGAGTAAAAATCTTCAACAGTAATTTATAGTTATGTAGTTTGTGATAAAATATATTTTAGTTCGATTCTGAACAAATTAAATTTTTTCTTCAGTGTATAAAATTGAAGAAATCACGATTTTCTTTCATTATACTTATTTTTAACATAATTTCCATACCCATTTTTTTGTCAGTTTTCATCAAGTTTAAAATTTATCTTGAATGAGCTAAGTTGAAAGGATTTTGTCTTCTGTTTTTGTTTCAAATTTCCTGAAAATTATTACTACGAAAACTAAGAATAATAAAAATTATATAAAGAATACGTTAAGTATAATATTGTCAAAGAAATTTAACAAAAATGTTTTCTATAAATTAAACTACATGTGTGTGAGTTTTGTAAACAAAGATAAAAAATAATTAGATTTCAAACCAAAAAAAAAATTTTTAATAATAAATTTCTTCTGAGGAATTCAAGCACAAAGAAAAAAAACCATGATAGAATTTTTGATAAAAAAATAATATTTGGTAAACAATTTAATAAAGAATCGAACTTAGATAAATATCAGACGATATAAAAGAACTGAAAATGGTGCCTCAAAGTCAGCACCTAAAAAGGTGTAAGTGAATTAGGACACAGAAGAAAGAAAAAGAAAACCCTTGTTTTTTGCCTTCATTATTGCCACAGAAAATAAACGAAAAAGATAAAAAAAAATCTATAACTTAAAAAGAAAGGGGAAAGATTTTTAGCGAACAATCTAATGTAAGACTTCAGCTTGATGGAGATTTTATAATTTTTTTTATTTTCTAACCGCCATGTTCACTCCATGAAGTTGTCGTAATTGAAAGTTTCTATTTTCTCAGGAGAAGGTATTAAAGAAACAAAGCAAGAGTTATTTTTTCGATGTAGAAATGTGAAGCTTTTTGACTTTACCGTGAAGTTCGTTAGAATTTCAGTTAAATGCAAGAAAAAAAAATCTTCGCAAATTTTATTCGCAGCATTTTTTTCATGTGAAAAAAACGGATAAAATAAAGAGAAGAGATATTATTTGATTCGGCATTATATTATTTTTTTATGGAAACAACTTTTTTGAACCTCAATACGCGTGACTGTAAAATTTTAAAACTGTGTTCATAATAAAAACAGAATCATGTTTTTTGGCTTTTGATACATAAAATATCAATAAAGCTGCTATCAGGTAAAAAAATTCTGAAATACAACTGTGTATAAACTTACTATGTTTACAAATATATTATTATCAAATGCTGTAATAAAAGAAGATAGCCATATGGATATATTTACATAGCAGTAATAGTATATGTTAGCATAAAAATATTTTACATCAAGAAATAAATGAGTTCTTAAATATTGAAAACAAATTCATCAAACAACGAAATTAAATTTTAAAAATTAAATGAAAGGGAAATATATTTCTCTCTTAAGGGGAAATTTGCAATGGTTTATTCTTAAATTTTAAGTTCAAGTAATTATAATAGAAAATGTCAACTAATAACATGCAAAACCTAACACACACATATGAGCTCGAATATTCAGTTATTGTTTGAGATCTTTAAGCAAATGTTTCTAAAAGGATACTAAGATTTTTTCTTGAAAAACCCTGTAACGATGCGCAAATTTATTTAACTAACTAATAAAAACAGAGATCATTAATCTTCTTAAAACGTGTCCAAGTTTTTTTACTAACTGGATAAGATTTATTCAAATAAAGATTTTAAAAAGAGCTATAGAAGGGACTGAATTAAACTACAGATAAACGGATGATTTTTGTTTTATCTTTAAGTTCTCGGTTGAAAAAATTATGAAAGAAACAAAAAAAAAAAAAAAAAAAAAAAAAAGGAAAGAAACTATTCACAGTTGTTACTTGACATCTTTAAGCATCACAAATGTTTTGTTTTTTAAAAATGATATTTAAGTATGTTTGAAAACAAATGTTTTTGAGAAAGCCCTTAATTAAATGCAAATTTACTTAATTAAACAATAAAAACTAAGTTCATTAATCCTTTAAATATGTTAAAGTTGACTAAGTAGATAATGTTTATTCAAAGAAAAGTTTTAAAAACATGCACAGTTTTATCTGCATTATACAGAATACGGTTAAATATAGTACACTTACTTTAATATATATATATATATATATATATATATATATATATATATATATATATATATCTTTAAAGTTTCGATACGAATGGGAATAAAATTAGATTTAAATTAACTTCAAAATTGTTGATAATAATTGTTTCAAATTTTAGAATGCACTTGATATACGATGGAAAGTCAAAAATAAAGGGGCTTTTGCAATTTCTTTTTCCAAGGTTTGGCATCAAAATGTTTCCAAGGTTTGAATGAGGGCTAGTCGGCAACACTTCTATCCAACGTGTCACTCGTCTTCCTTCGTAGTCATTGGAGTATAGCAGACCGCTCAATATGACACCTCTATTATCGATCTGCACCAAAGAGGAAAGAACAACAACGCTAGATGTTTTTGAGAAATGGAAGGCGAAGCATGTTATGGCATAGCAAACATATCTAGTTTGTTAATGTGGCTTGAAGTGGACGGGCCTTGCTAAGAGAGTCTCCTGATTGGTTGGTAGGATGTGGCAAGGAGGCGTGGCTACTGGAATAGTTTGGGTCGTATCTGTGGTTTCGGCTGGAAAGTTCGGATGTGAGCTGTAAGGCCTTGCTGTGATTAGTCGATGGCACTCGGAGAGTAGGCACTCAATTGGCTGCACTGAAGCGTTGAAACATTGCAATAGGGAGAAGAGGAAAGAAGGGCAATGATTTGCCTTTTGTTTGTGGAAGGTGGGATACGTTAGCTCCAGGGCAGCCAACAGAGAGCTTTCTCACTTGCAGTCACCACCCAATCGCAATGCTCCCTCTTCACATCTCAGTCGTTCCCGCCAAATTCATCTGGACTTTTCCCCTCAGGAGACTGCACCCTAGACTCTGACGTCATCCCTCAATTTCACCCATGAAACTCATATTTTCCATTCAGGTCTCTCCACTCATCAAGCTCCAACACATTTCAGATAAGGGAAGGAGGATAAGCCCTCATCCATATCCCCCTTGACGTTAATAGAATCGAAAAAAATATACGTGAGCTGGATATTGGTCATCTCTTTCATCACTATACCCTCAACGACTCTCAGTGGGTGACGTCGATAGACTGTCCGGTCTTTCGTCGTTACATAAAGAAGTCGTCTCCCACACCTCAATGCCTACGAGGAAATCGAGTGACACGTTGTATAGAAGTGTTGCCAATCACCCTTCGTTCAACGATGGATACTGGCACTGTTGCCAAACCTTGGAAAGAAAAATTGCTAAAGTTCCTGTACTTTTTGATTTATCCTCTTTATATTAAAACGTTATAAGAGAAGATTACAGATGAATTAGAAAACTTTTCAAATTTTTTCACCTCTGTTAAAGCAATTTATATACAGAAATGATTACGAAAAAAAAAATACGAAAAAACATTAAACTTTTCGAAATAATCTTTTGAATTCAAAATCATAGTAAAAAATAAATAGGGAAATGTTTCTAACCATGTGAATGATTCAAAATCGTTCTTAATCATGAGTTTATTTTGACTATAATTATTTATATTATAGGGTTATTAAAATTTTCAAATTTCCTATATTAATGGTATTTTTAGGTTTCTAATTTTAGTAGTCCCAACATGCTGTCTCTATATTTTAATCTGCGTAAGACCAAATTCTCCAAGTTGGCTGTACCTGAAAATTGTTCTTTGGTTTATTGGATAGAGACACAAAATGTTCCCAACTTTTAATTTGACTTTTAAAATTGACATTTTTTTGTGATAAAGTTTTCAAATAAGTTGAAAGATGTATATGTTTTTTTGTTTAATATTTTGTCTGACATTTTCTAAAGCCCTATCAGCCAAATATTTTAATTTTCCCAGTCTATATGACTGAATTTATTCACTGAAATTCTTTGATATATTTTAAAAAAGATATTAAAAAACAATAACATGAAAAAGTGTAACCATTTTGCAACTACTCTTAGAAATGGTTTTTATTAAGAAATATATAATAAATCTAAAAATATTTAATAACATCCATTATTATTGTGAGATAAGACATTATTTAGAAAATATTGTGTTTATTTTTTATTTTGTGGGTTTATTATTAGTAAGTAGTGAAGTGAGTTTAATGATATTTTGCATTTAATGACTATATTTAACGCTATGATAACAACTGAATAAGTACTATAACAATAAAAAAATATTATTCCAATAATGACATCAGATACTGAAGGAAAAGTTTTTTGATTATTTGAAGATTCTTGTTTATATTAAGGAAATATTAATCACGAAAATAGAAACAATAGAACCACATCTTGCATAAATATAAAAGAAGTACTTGAAAAAATTTTTTAAACTTTTTTTTGTGTTAAGAATTTCACGCTAATGTAAAGAATACAGAAATAGAAAAATAGAAATATTGAAACTGAATTCTAAATTATATTGTAATGAAGAAAAAATTGAGGTTTTCAAAGAAAAAAATATATTTATTTATTGATAATCTCACATTGTGTTTAAGATGCATTATTAATAAGAATCAGAAGATCTGATAAAACTCATAATGATATGGCTCAAAAACACATAAAAGAAAATTTTTTTATGAAGATTTTCACTAAGGTTCCTTTCTATTAACTATTTTGAATTATAATAAAGATTCCTTCCTTCTCCAAAATTCAGAAAATTGTATTCAAATGAAAGCTGCTGGCGAGCATCAGAAAAAATAACGAAGAGTTTTGAGAACGATTGAGCTTTTTAAAAAATATGTTTGCTTTTTTTGTGATATGATACCCCACAAAGAAATAATTGAATTAGATATAAAAATAATTCTCATTTTAAAATTGACGAGTATAATTTTCAAATTGTTGACGGTTTCACTTATTTTGGCTCGGAAATTAATAATAGAAGCGTTTGTACTACTGAAATCCAAAAGAGAATTACCATGGCTAATAGATGTTTTAATGGAATACGGAAATATATGAAATCAAAAGAAACAAAAAGGTTCTATTGTATAAATTGTATAAAAGTCTTTTACGATCAGTATTAACTTATGCATGTGAAACTTGGTCCATGTCTCCAGCAGATGAGAACATAAGTATCTACGAAAGGAAAATTTTAAGATTTATTTTTGAAGGAATTCAGGAAAATGGAACGTGGCGAAGAAGATCGAATTTCGAGCTCTATCAATCATATAAAGAACCTGACGTTGTTTAGGCTGTTTGCAGTAAAAGTACAAGAGCTTGAACTAAATGCGAAGCACATTTTCAGACAGAAAAATGCCTCAATTTCAATGGAAATTTGTAGAATTACAGCTCGTATTTCTGTTAACAATATAGTGTTTTTAAAAATTTAAAAATATTCCATAAATACTTTCTTTTTCATTTTAATACGGGAAGATATAGCCCATTTAACATTACGGTATAGGAGAAAAAACGCGAAACAGATTTTATACCAGACAAAATGAATCAACTCTATTAAAAAAGGGTAGTATGATAAAAATGCTGCTTTCTAAAGGATAATGAAGCTAGAATATCATATTAATTTTCATTTCTTTTATATAAGAAAAATGTTCCAAATTCGGATCCTATTCTTTAACATTAACTGAAAACAGCCTTAACTTCATCAAAATACAACGAATTAAATGGGTAGGTCACGTTGTCAGAATGGACGAAGACCGCACCACTAAAAAAGTCTTCAATGCCCAACCAATTGACACACGAAGAAAGGGCAGGCCAAATCTTAGATGGATTGATGACCTAGAAAAAGATCTCTTAGTTTTGAGAACTAAAAATTGAAGAACACCAGCAGGGGAAGAAGGTTAGCCAGGAAAAGGCTTCTTGAGAAGGCCAAGGCCCACTTTGGGTTGTCAAGCCACTGAAAATGGAAGATAAAAACATCTAAAAAATAAGACAAAAATAGAATTTAGCTAAAATTATCATAAGTTTTTTTGCTTTTTCAATTGGATTATATTGCATTCATACAAATTAAATAATGTAGATTTGATAAGAAAGGCAAGAATTCCAAATCTACATTTACGGAATCAAAATCATTGGTGGAAAAAGCCTTATTTACTAAACACACATTTCCAATTTATTCTCAAATTATATTCATAAATAAAAGTTCGGAAATCGGAGTATTTTATTATAAAGCATGTTGAAATTTAAAACATGTATTAAAAGTAGTAGAAAGAAAAAAAATAAATAGAAATTGCCCATCTTTCCTTCTTGCTGCTGCTGGGCTGAATGGTATTATATTGATGCATGTAAAACTTTTTTTTTATCCCTTACAAAATTTAGAAAAGTCGCGTCGTCTATCCAGTATAGTGGTTAGTGACGCTGTCTGCTGCGTTGAAGGTCTGAGTTCAAATATTCGTCGAGCCGCAAATCCTGCCGTGAGGTCGGGGGAAGCTCTCTGACCACCTCCCAGAGTATTCTCTCACAAAATTGGGGATGGAACTGTGTCACAAAACATTCTGTCGCCTGCATGGTGCTCAAAGCTGTGGATAACGCTGTGCCAAGATGAATTTCGTGGGCCTCAATCTAACACCGTCGAACAGGTGGCATAATCTATAACAGAAAAGTTGCTGACCATATAGGATAGTGATTTCTGAACTCTGTAGCATATTTTGAATAATTTGTAACACATTAAAAAATTCTATGCATCAAATTTAATTAAAAGTAGTTGATTTATGTGAATCATTAATATTCATTTTTTGTTATTGTGTAGAACTCTATACCATACTACTTATAAATATTAAATTGAAGCAATTTTAATAAAATTACCCTACTAACAGATTAATTCATTTTCATTTTTGCTTTTACTACAGTTAAAGTTACCTTAAAAACACCAACGAAACAAGCTGAAAGTGATATCTTTTTAGCATAAATATAAATTGAGATGATTATTATTTAATTAGTTTAATTAATTTGTTCTAGTTACTGGAGAGTGTTACAATATTTTTTTTTGTTTTTTTTGGGAAAATAAAACCGAGGAAATTAGAAAAATATGTTAAATGATTCCCAAAAGAATACAGGTAAAATAAAATCTATACATGTTTTAAAATTATTCAAATACACTGCTCAAAACAATTAAAGGATATTGTAAGTTTTATATAAAATAAAGATATAAGGGAAATTTTTTTTTGCCGAAAATGGAAGAAGAGAATCACAAATGCAAATTTTTCTGATTTTCAAACTGTGGAGTATGCTAATTTTGAGTTCGACGTCAAAAACGTCGCTTCAGCGGCAGCGAATGAAATTTGACTTTCAACTGAAATGAAGACAAGGATAATCGGCATTCAGTGACTGCTGTGTTTCGACGAGTACGATGTCTCAGCGAAGTCATTTACTTATATGATACGAAGTCATTTACTTATATTACATTATTACTTTTTTACTTATATTAGAGCAAGGATTGCTGTGATGACACATACTATTTTTGAAGCAAGAACATGTTTTACTATTACACATTTTTTTACACGAACACTTTTTAAATCCTTGTCTAGTGCCGTAATTTTGAGCTGTTACAAACAAATAGAAGCGTTATGTCAATACTTGGAACTTATTCAACGGAAACTATTTCTGGCTCACATACACTAAACTAAGATCTGGAGTACAATTATTTTATTTGCTCATCTCTCGTTCTTAATCTGAAAAATCCTTGCCCAAAGCAGCTATAAACTATTCAAAGTTGACTAAAAGCAGCTAGAGCCGGTCCAAAGAGCTTTCGAGAGTCGTATTTCATACTTTAACAATCAAGTAACCGTTATTCTATAGAATACCTAGTTAAATCGTAGAATTCAATAATTTTATGTACTTTAACTGACTTTTCTAGTTATTTTATGAAATAGCTAGTTGTCCTATGAAATAACGGATTTCACACTTTAAGGGTAACATATATATACATAAGAGCTAAGGATTGCTTTGAAGTTGCTTATGGATTGCTGAATTTGGCAATAACGTATTTGCTGTTCTTTGTTTAGAGGAATGATCTATGTATGTTAGGTTTTTTTTTATCATAACTAATAATGAATCCCCAAGGAATATAAATATCCATTATAATATTTCGGATTTCGCTCACAGTACAGTAAACAAAAGGGAAAAAGTTGTTAGTCTTCCGAACCAGCCTTAATCCAGCACTGTTGTATGATAATTAATATGTAATCGGCTGTCAGAGGGAGATAAAGCGTGTTTGTATATAAGAAATTGACTTGGAATTCTTTTTTTAAGTAAGATAATTAGTTTTATAACTACGCATTAATTATTACGAAAGACGATAAAAAATGTTTTGATCTTAAATAAGATAAAACACACATTCGACTAATTTTGCGATTGGATGTAATGCCGAGTTCGTATTAACACTTTCGTTTAAAAGCGATGAAAAATAATTTTTGAATTTTTTTTAACTACACTGCTCACAAAACAATTAAAGGATATTGTAAGTTTTACATAAAATAAAGATATAAGCGAAATTTTTTTTGCCGAAAATGGCAGAAGATAATCACAAATGCAAATTTTTCTGATTTTCAAACTGTGGAGTATGCTAATTTTGAGTTCGACGTCAAAAACGTCGCTTCAGCGGCAGCGAATGAAATTTGACTTTCAACTGAAATGAAGACAAGGATGGTCGGCATTCAGTGACTGCTTTGTTTGGATGAATACGATGTCTCAGCGAAGTCATTTAACCGATTCAGAAGCTTGGAGAGTTGTTGGTAGGTTAGAAGGGAGCCAAACTCAAGCCGAAGTAGCGCAAGCCATTGGAGTGTCACAAAGTGTGATTTCCAGGATCTGGAACCGTTTTTTGGAGACTGAAAGTGCAGGCCGAAGACCAGGACAAGGTCGTAGACGTGCAACAACGCCCAATGAAGAACGTGTTTTAGTGTTAACGGTTCGGAGACACCGAAATATGAACGCTACTCTTCTCCAACAACACCTTCGCTCGGCTACTGGCACCATGGTTTCAACTCAGACTGTCCGAAACCGGTTCCATGGTGTAGGTATGTATGCTCGACGAACGGTGGTATGTGTTAGATTAACATGAAGGCATCATCGCGACCGCAGGGAGTGAGCAACAGAGCATGTGAACTGGAGGAAAAAGGAATGGAGCAATGTTCTTTTTTTCTGACGAGTCCCATTTTTTTGTCCATCCAGATAATAGGCGTATTTTCATCTGGAGGGACCGTGGCAGTAGGAATAATCCTGCGTTCGTGCACAAAAATATCAGATTTTGCGGTGGAGGAGTGTTGGTGTATGGTGGCATCTCCATTGACGGGCGCACAGACCTCTACATCATTCGAGATGGACCTCTGACTGATCGCCGATATAGGGATGAGATCCTCAGACCTATTGTAGTCCCTTACGCTGCAGCAATCGGAGATGACTTCATTTTAATGGACGATAACAGCAGGCCACATCGTTCTAACCTCGTGGAGGGTTCCCTTTTCGAGGAAGGAATCGTACGAATGGAATGGCCAGCGTGTTCTCCAGACATGAATCCAATAGAGCACGTTTGGGACGCTCTAGGAAGACGAGTTGCTGGCCACCAACAACCCTCACAAACTCTCCAAGAACTGGAAAGAGCTCTTCTGGAAGAGTGGGACAGAATACCCCAACTCGTGAATAATAGCCTCATTGACTCCATGCCTCAAAGATGCTCAACGTTGCTGGCCGTCCGTGGAAACCATACCCCCTACTGAAAATGATTTCTTTTGAAGAAAAAACCTTCTCTTTTTCTTTTTTTCTCATATGCACAAATTGTGTTTTTTTCCCCTTTTGTACACAAATGCTCAATAAAATGCATTTTTTTCTGCCATACATGTGTAATTTATTCTCATATAACCTACTACGTCTGTCGACCATATATCAATCAGCTAAAAAGTTTCCCAGCCACAAGATCCACCTAAAACCGCACTATCCTTTAATTATTTTGAGCAGTGTAGTACACATATTAATTTTATGATTATCTCTCTCTAAAATAACTATTAAATAACACAGCAGCTTTTCATTTTCGATATCAAATAATTCTCATCGTCTCTGTAAAATTGAATACTTTACTACAATTTTGTGTGTTTATGTTTCCAAAGCAGATATACTCTTTTATCTCAAATTTAATTGGAACATTATCTTTATTCGAAACGATAAACTAATATCACACACACACAAAAATGTTTGGCAAATAATTACTTGTCCTTCATTTTTTATTCAGAATAAAGGCAATAATCGATAATTAAGAATATGCCCAGAGAACTCTGTAAAAGCTACCTAAAATTCCTTTCAGACTCTAAAATCAATATAATAAATTAACATATTTATAATTTAACCTTTTGAGTGGTAATGATGTATATATACGTCAGCGAGAAGTTGTTTATAAGGTGGCATGAACGTATATATAAGTTCCGTGTTTTTAGTCTCAAGTGGGATAAGGCCGTTTACGTACATCAGCCTCTGAAGTTTTGGAGGGAGGTAGGGCCAGCTATTGGCAGCAAATAGTACTAATTTTAGCCTTGCACCTTAAGTAGAAGCGCAGCAGCAAATAATTTTCCGAGAGCTTGTGAGTTTACTATAATCCAAGTTGGCGGCATGTCGTCGAAAACGAGTGGTTACACCTGAAAAACCCAGAAAAGGTCAGGTACCAGATACATGTGCACAGAATGCGACAAAGGTCTTTGTGTGTGGTTTTGAAACTTACCATTCAGTTTAATTAAATTTTCAAAATGATTTATTTGCTGGTCTTGCCTAAAAGCAGGATGTGCTATAAGTGAAATAAATTACTGCTTTAATATTTTTAAAGTATATTCACTTATCCTGAATGAAAAAAAACCATTTTTTTCCCGGAAGTGTCTAAAAAACTCACTGCAGGGAGTCAATAACCGGAAAATTAACCTACTGATCAAAGACTAAATAGTTATTACCTACCCTCTTCAATGGGTATTTCATGATATATGCTGTATAACTATTTATTTTTTTAATTAAAGTTATTTATATCTAAGTCATATCATTAAGATTTCGATTGTATTTAAAAGAATTCCTATAGACCTCATCTTTTGATTTAAAAAGGAAAAGACTTGAATTTCTATAACGGGGAAGTATATTTATCTTTTATTCCCCCCCCTTCGTGACCCTCTTGGGAGTCGATTACTGTAAAACTCATCCACAGCGGATCTTTAATCAAAATTTGGTCTAATAGTTCAGAAACGGGAATTTTTAAAATGTACTGAGCCTTCTCCCCTCATCCTTGGGAGCCGATTTCCACTTAACCCATTCTTAGTAGATCTTACTCAACAAAAGAAGCATATCTGCCAAGTTTCAAATACGTAGGTCTAATAGTTCAAAATGGGAATTTTTGTCTATAATGCACCTTCAACCCCCATAAAGAGTCGATTTTCGCAAATCCGTTCTTAGCAGCCTGTACTTAATAAAAGAAGTTTGCCTGCCAAACTTCAAATTTGTAGATCTCACAGTTCCGAAGATCTCATGATGAATGAGTGAGTGTGAGAAAGTCGTTCTTTTATCCTATATACCGAGAAATATAACATCAACCAACGTTTTTTTTTTGTCAGAATCGAAACCGATTAAACAATCTTGTAAAAATTTTTGAATGCGAATGCATGATAGACACATAAACTCTTGACTATACTGCTGATTTTGATATGCGTTATTTAAAGTATATAATTTCCAAATCATAAAAATTATTTAATAAACCTGAAAATCAGATAAGTTAAAAAAATAATCAAAATATGGGAGGGGGATGTAACATATGGTTATTAAAATTGTTATAAACTTGGTATTTTTAAAATTTGGAGGCAATGAATCGAATTTACGTTGAAGAAAAAAATAGTATGCTTCAAACTCCTGCTTCAAGGAAATGAGAAATCACATTATTCAAATAATTAATCTCTAATTGCGCAAATTTACTTATTTCAAACTACCTTTCTTTGTAAAATAGTTTTAAATTGTAATTTCGTATTCTTCTTTGTAGAAGAATAACATTAGAACGCGCCATAAACTCTCTAATAATAGTGAGAAAAGTGAAAAAGTGATAATAAACATAAAAACTAACTGCACGGCACGGAATTCTCTCCAGAAAATATCATCAATCATATCAAAATGTCAGAAAAGTCCTAAAAGTGGTTTCACAAAATGAAAAAAATTGCTCAGGGTTTTCCACGAAAGAAAATACTTAAACTTTGTTAAATAACATAACCTGATATCAATCACTGTCTAATTATTTTCAGCAGAATAATTTAGGAATTAAGCACCATCATTTTTTTCTGTAAAAGACGAAATGCTTAATGCTAATTTATAATTTAGTGGCAGTAAATTATGTGTATAGCTTAATTATATTTATTTGTACACTTAAGTTTTTTATTCTGTTCTGTTACCCGTCCACTTACCCACTTCACATAGCACTTAGTATATGAATATATATAACTGTAATAATTCACTTAACTTTTCTCTCAAGGGATTGAAATTCATAATGGTCTTGAACCCTCTAAGTCTTCGCGTAATAATTAATTTCTAGTTTACCTGCCTAACGAGAAATAACCACAACCTTATTTTTCTCAAACTAAAACTTCAGTGTTTTGTTCATTAAGGATGATGCAATCTTGCAACACCCGCAAATCTGGAGCAATCAGAAAAGCCTTTACCGAAAATCATATGATTTTAACAGCTTCCAGTTGACCATTACTATAAAAGGACGAGATCTCTAGAGCAAACAGAAAAAAGTTTTTGCGACTGTCTTAAATGTGGGCGTGTTTGTCTATTTGTGTTTGTGCTGTACTTTTATGCCACTGTCTTAAACGTTTGTTCATCTATGAAAATGTGGATGTTTAACTTACAAAAACCTCCTCATCCTTTCCACGATCACAAGAACCTTTCAAAAAGCTCATCTTAATACTAAAATGCTCTAAGCCAAATCCGAAATATGACATAGGGTAAACTTAGTAAATATGGGAGCCAAAACACTTAATTTAAAATTACTACACTAAAGCACTTAACATTATTTTTCCAAAATCAAGATACATCAAACTTTAGAGTATGTTCTTTCTAATGGTACATAAAAAAAACCTCTAGATCTTGTTGCTATGTGTATAAAAAAGCTACAAAACAAATTCTGCAATTGCTCATATTTGTCTAATATTTTAAGTAATATGGGCACAACTGCCAGAAATAAGGGCAGGCTGCATTATGAAAAATATAAGAGAAACCGTCACCTCTCTACATTAACCTTTTCAAAAAAATGTAGTTTTACACAAATTACATGTTTGGAAAATGATAAGAAATAAAATTAAACCTTTGTTATTGAACAAATTGTATCACAAAACAGTCAATTTTTCTCTATAAATTAAGAATAATTTAAAGGTGAAAAGCAGATAAACTTTCAAATTAACACAAATTATTACAAACTTAAAGGAAAAATTTAATGAAGTCTTGCACTTGTATCAGTCGCTACATTCATTGCAATAGAAGGAGTCACCCTCTAACTCGATACATTCTTCATGGAACCAGGATGAACAAAAGCCACAACATTGCACAAAACCATGTCTTTGATTTTCATCATAATAGTTAACACCTCAAACAGAACAAATGCAAGATCATTGTGTTTGCTGATACCCATTGTTGCTTTGCGTTTTGCCAATACACCTTCTATACAATCTCTGTTGGCAACTCTCTACTTCATAGAAGCTAAAACTTCTATGTAGTTCAGCTGTTTTGTAACAATTTTACCGCTCACGATTTCTGCAGGTTGTTTTCAGTTTTCGAATTCGACTCAACTCCTCCCAAAAGGATGTTGCTGACTACAAGAATTCAGTATTGACAGCAGATGACCCATGTGCTGCTGTAAATTGGCCTAAGTTATTATAAGGAAGATGTTTATGGAAGGAAGATGACCTCAAAAGACATGTAGGATGAAAGGATGGACCGAGTAGAGTTGAAAGCATTACTTCACCAAATTTTGGTACTGACCATATTAACCTTAATCTTACTGGCCATATTTGCTCTTGTGAAATTAATCAGTAATTGCCATTACTGTTGTCGAAAGGAGGAAGAACGAAACCACCCCTTCTCGCCAACAGATACTTACATTCATCTAAGTTTGCAGACAATTAAAAGTTTTATGTAAAATTAATTAATTTTGCGTGTTAATTCTTAAGTAAGATAACTGAAATGTAACAAGCCCAATTTAAACTATTAGGTAGGTATTTTGTGCGTCTGTTTGAACCGCACAACAACACAACAAATCACACATTCGCCATGACGCTTGAGCATTATCAACGCTACAATGCGAATGCACCAACTCAAAACCATTACGTGTAGTATTGGTATGTGCTTAAATGGGCCCATATTACCTGAGTGCCCATATTTGCCAAGTTTACCTTAGACATACATAAATTTTTGATGTCTAATTTGAATCAATAGTTCGATTGTATTACAGAACATTTTTATATCCCTAATCTCTTGATGTAAAAAGGACAGGACACTTGAATTTTTAAAATTGAATAGAATTATCTCCCTTCAAAGTAGATTTCACCAAAACTCATTTTAGGTGGATTTCTGCTAAAACAATAAACAGACTAGCCAAATTTCCCGTCTGTCGGTCTAGTTCAAAAACCAGAATTTTTATCTATAATACCCGCTGCAACTCCTCTAAGGATTCAATTTCTGAAATACTCGTTCTTAAGGTATACGACTACGCTCGGAACCGTGATTTTGCAAAGCACATAAATGGATAATTTTCATGATATTTAGTGTCACTTAGATTAGAATATATGCATATAATTATGTTAAGGACATTTTGACAAAAAAAAATTTATTTAAATATATTTTGGCAAAAAAAATAACTTAGAAAAATCTTTTTTCCAAATGTTCTCCTTTTGTGAAAAATGCTTCTATTAGAATAATATTTTGCCTGTATATAGCTCAGACCTCTGTTCAGAAGCTCAACTAGAATTTTTGAAATATATAACTTAGAAGTGGGTTTATTCATATTTTACAACAACAGAGGGGAGCAAATTTAAGAAAAAAACCGCCAATAATTATTTCAATTGGTGATAACTCTGAAAATAATGTGAATTTTTCAAAATTTCTAGTTGAGACTCTGTAGAGAGGTCTAAGCTATATACAGACAAAATATTATTTCAATAGAGCCATTTTTAACAAAAGGAAAACATTTGGAAAAAGATTATTCTAAGTTAATTTTTTGCCTAAATATTATATTTAAATAAATTTCTTTTGTCAAAATGTCCTTAAAACAATTTTATGCATGTATTCTAATCTGAGTGATACTAAATATCATGAAAATTATCCATTTATGCGCTTTTTTTTAAAATCACGGTTCCGAACGTAATCGGATACCTTAATGGAACTTATTCAATAAAAGATACATCCATACCAAATGTCAAGTCTGTAGATCTAGTAGTTTGGGAGATCTCATGATGTGTGTGTAAGTCGCTTTTCACCTTTACATATAAGTATTAGTTTATGTTTTTTCCAAGAGTTTCCTCAAATTAAAATACAGAGAAAATTAATTTAATTAACATACTGTATCATGCGCCCAAATATACTTAAGAAATTTTTATGACCACATTGAATTCTAAATATTGCATCAAATTTATCAGGGGAATACAGTTCCTGTTGAAATTAATCCAAAGAAAAAAATATTTTGTTTTAACCAAACCATTCATCGAAAATTCATTTCAATTCAAATAGCTATCTGTGCTAAAGAAACATACGAACGCATATTTTATTACAGCACGGGGAAAAATTATCTTTAAAATGCAGTGGTCTCCGGAGCAATTAAACGAACACAGAACAAAAGTTGGGACAGAGATAATTGAATCGGTTGGAACTGAAATGCAGTTCTATTTTTGTTCTTATTATTGCTTTAACTTTATTGGATCGTATGTCCGATGTCTATTATTCTAGAAAAAGAATGTTTTATCGTAATTGCATTATCAATACATTATTCAAGAGTATTTAAGTACGTATTTATACAAGTGTTGTTTTTCTGTCTGAATTTGCTGCTTTATGGATAATTCATCTCATGATTCCTGGGATAGATATTTAAATAATTCTATGTGTAAGTGTTAAAAGAAAAAGTAACTTCAGAAGAATATAAATTTCAATGTACTGTAAAGAGAATTAGATAATTAAATTACAGTTTGCAATAACGAAATCAAATGTGTTTTAGGGCGATATTAACTAATGGTAATTAATTCTAGCATGTCTTATTGTTTATGAATGTTAGATGAAATCTCACCTGTTTTATGCATATGCTTTTCAAAAATTATAGAAATTTTAAAATATATTTTATGAAATTATGGGAGGCATATACAGTTTTGAATGACATAAAGCAAACAGAAAATAACAAAAAAATTGATTTGATTTTTTATTTGATATTAAGAACTGAATACTAAATTAACTCTCCGGTATTTAAAAAAATAATTGAGCATTGTAATCGCAAATGCACTCACAAAAGTTTTGAGAGAATGAGTAGTTATTATTGTCGAACTTAGGCAACATGAGAATTATTGGTGCAGACCCTAGTAATTTTGAACCTCGGTCAAATGACGAGGATGACACCTGAACTGACCCCCCTTCAAACTAGCATTTCAACCGGAGGATTTTTAAACCTCGACTGATTTAACGTGCATCAATTCTTCTACTCTGTAGGTCTCTAGTGGTACAAGGGCTCGAACTCATGACACACCGGATGGTTGCGGCAACCTTGTGGTTGATGTCATAGACTCGTTGTTGGCGCGTCAAGGGCTGGAGCCTATTGCCACTGAAGTCCTGCCCTGTATTGGGGCTGATGTACTGATGTACTCTCTGTCGAGAGTCCATCTGGCGTGGTGTGGAAGTTAGAAGGGTGAGGTGCCAGCTTAGGCGTCATCTTCATCACTTGACCATGGTTCAAAACTACGAGGTCCGTCGTAAATACCAATAAAAATTTTATAAAAACAAATTTTAAATTTTAATAGCTAGACATTTTCTTACAATAAATACAGATATACTGTATGACCCCACTTAACGCTGTTTCGGTTTAACGCTCTTTTTTTTAATATTGGGATTCCCCAAAATTGCACGCAGCGTTAGGCTTCCCGATATCCGAAGCAGTTTATCTGTGTTTCATCTTTCCTGTGGTGTTGTACGAACGTACTTTTATCGTTTCAAACATTTGTTGACGTTATTGTGAGAATAAATTTAGATAATACAACGATTTCTACAGTGACAAATATTAGCATTTTTAGTTTTTATCATGGTTGATAGTAAAAACCACGAAAATAAAGCTACAAGAAAAAGCATTTCACTAGAAACTAAAATCCAAGGGATTAGAAGATTAGACACATTGGTCCTGCATTGAATTTGGCAAATTCAGCACAATAAGGACCATTCTTAAGAATAAAGAAAAAATACTGCTATCGGCAACTGTAACTACAACAAGCTCTGTTACTAGAATTACCCGTTCTAGAATTATTACAATATATGAAACGGATGATAGACTTTCTATATCGATTGATGACGAAATTGAACGCAATAGGTCTTTAAGTCACTCTACCTTCTTGATAAAAAGACAGAAAATTGGAAATACAGAAGAGAGACTTAATGATCTGAAATGTAAACATATTCACTTAGAATTTTATTATTTTTATATGTATATTCATTTATTATGCTTCTATATTTGTAAGAAATATATTTTTGTTTTATTGTTATAAAAACATAATTGATAAATTTAATGGCAAAATAACAGATCAATTTTCCACCCATCTTCCCCTAACCCCATTATTTACATGATGACCTCGTTTAACGCTGTTTTATATTACGCTCTACTTAAATGGAACGTATACCCCGCGTTAAGCGGGATCTTACTGTACATATATACACATGGAAAAATAATCAAAAAGCTCTATCATAAATAACATGAACGTTCTGTGAAACATTACATTTTAAGTACGATATAAACATGCATTAAAGATTACGATAAATGAAATACATTAAATTAATGAAGATCCATAAAAAAGAGAGAGATGTTATCGGTTCGAATCCTGTGTATTCTTAACATTTCTGAGAACTAAAGAGAAAGGATCAGGTCTAATATAAATAAAATTTTATTAATAGTATTATTTAGAACACTCCTTATCATTAAAATTGTGTTAAAATGCTTTCGAATTTAGCATACTTTTGTTGTTTTTTTTTCTAATGATAATATATACGTTTGAAAAATAAATATCAAGTCGTGTCCTTTTCGATTCTTTTTCCCATTAATTCAATTCTTGTTCATTTATAAAATATTTTATACTTGATAATGCCATGCTCTTTTCTTAAAATAAATGAATAAATAAATAAATAAAATTCTTTTAATAATATTACTGAAAACTATTTCAAAAAGGCTGCATATCTCTAGAAAACACTAGACACGATTTAGTAATTATTTGAAAGAGAAAATCACTTGAAAAATAAACGAAAGTGATTTTTTTTCTCTTTCAATTGGAAAAATCTTTAGTATCTCACGTTTCGAACATAAAACTCAATTGGGAGATTAACACAAGAGTAATTTCTTGCTTGTGAAAGAATTATCTACAGCAACAAAAAAGGTTATTCTAATAATTCTTCCATATAATCCTTTCGAATCCCAAAGAATAAGTGCAAAGACAGTGTAATAATATATCACATGAACATATAAATTTACACTTATCCATTCTCTTAGAAGATGAAGAATCAAGTATTGATGTGATATGAAAAGAGGTGTTTGAACCTGCTCTTGGAAGGACTCCAACGACTGTAGAAAATCTACTGAGAGCACTCCAATGTTAAAGTAATTGCCTTAAACCTTTCTTAGTTCTTTTTAAGAGCCATTCATCACTTCCTGAAAGAAATAAAATATCATTCTGTTCTGTTAATGATGATGTGTGAGAATGTTCGCGAAGGAGTTGACTCTTCGGCAAACACAATCTGGAGAAAAAGTGCTATTTATTAAATAGAGAAGATTGGAAATTGATGGCATCGTCGTACGATCACAAGCTATATAATTGAGAATGAGAAAGTAAATATGTTCGAAGGCAAAACTATCTGTTCGAATTTGTTTCCAGAGAGAAAATGTAAAACTTAGCAAGGGACGAAAAGGATTTTAATTTAGAATTATTTGAATAATGCTCTGAGAGTAAAATTTTAGGAACTAAAATGGTGTGCTTATAGGAACTCGGTTGCCAGAAGACAGAAAATAAATCTAGTTATTTAGATGATTAATATTTAAATGGACTTTCTTGGTATATGTTTGAATAACATTGTCATTAAATTGGAGAGTAAAACTGTGTACATATATATTTGATAATTTTATCTTTTTTAATCTTGTGTATTTCAAAAATTTATTCTTAAGAGGAGTTGGAAAGCTCTCTCTCTATATATATACTGACAATGTTAAATTGGCTGTGTACGATTAAACTTGTCTAAGCCCCAAGTCCTTGCTTTAGCGTAGTTGGAAGTTAAGAGAATCAGGTGCTAGCTCAGGAATCATTCTTGTCACTTGACCATGGTTCAAAATTCAATAATCATGTTAATAAAGCTATTAATGTATTTCCTAATGAACATAATTTATAAAGATGTAATTTTTGAAAGTCAGTATTAAGTTATCTATTATTACTTTTGATCTTTTTAAGCAAATCTGGTATAAAACGCATCTCTGATTTAAATTCTATTTTTTGTGGTTGTAACCTATACAGTTAAGGTATTTTTAGAAAACCTCTGCATGTCCACTATATCCTAATTCATTCTAAAAATGTCTGTAATGCTTTTAAGAACTCATCCTGTTTTCTTCGCAAGTTGTCTGTTTTTCTTTTCTCTTTTCTCGTTCGTGTTTGAAATAAGTATTCCTTTTTACTGTTTACGTGCTTGCTTCGAGTAAGTCTTTTGTTACCAGTTTTAAGTTATTTCCCCTCACAGATTTGGGACGAAACTTCGGTAATTGAATCCCACGTAAGAGGTTCGGTTCGGAATAGAATTTTTTTCTAGGAATAAAGCAGTAAGAACATTTAAAGAAAATAGTTGAGAAATATTTATGGTGTTTTCAGACTGGAGAACGTAGGTTTTTATATAAATTGAATAGTAAAGGAAATAAACCGCATGTATTAAAAACACCGATTATGATATGTTTGGTAAAGATGACATAATTGCAAAGATTCTTATAGTACAATCATCTGATGAAGATGTCATCATCAGTTTTATTGTGTGTCTTAAATATTACTGCATATCCACTAAAAAGGAAGAATAACGATAGTAAAAACATTAAGAAAATATGTTTTATAAATAAATAAATAAAAAAACTGAATACCTAATCACGGAATTTAGGAAGGATTTCAAGTAATTTTACCACGGTTTATTTTTTTGGTTTACATTTGGGGCTTTGAATGTGTGTGTGTATGTTTTTTTGTCGAAAAGTGAGTGTGAAGAGTAAGTTCTATAAAACTTGGTAAGAAACTTTAAAAAGATGCAAAAGGGGTTTTGGTATATAGTGTCCAATTTTGATCCAGAAATTTTGCAAATTAAATCATTTAGATGCAGCAATTTGGAATCTAAAATGCATCATATAGAAATGCATTGAATTTCACTGTATTTAACTATGAAATTTATTGTTTCTTATTTTAATCCATTTTAGTTCATTTATATAGGATAAAATTAATTTTTAAAAACAATTTGAATTTTTTGTAAAAGGTTCAATGGTCTCAAAAAGTTAAAGTACAGACAGCATTTTGTAATTCAATTTGAAAATAAACGAACATAAAATCATAGAATTATGCTTCGAAGAGTTGTTTCTTGAATTTCATTCAATCTTAACATCAAGCATGATTTACAAATAAAGAATTATATATTTTGAAAATGCCCATTGAATAGTAAGAAAACTGTAGATGTTTTTATAAAATTGAAAGCGTGCACAAGTATTAATTAGTAAATTAATGCGCCTCGCATTGCTTAAAAAGCACTGGTGTCCTCATATTGCCAATGAAACTTTTGTACACTAGAAATGGAAGTAATGTCCGAACGTGGAGCTCCTTTTACGACTTTAGAGAAGGATGGAAAATTACCTGTCTACTGATATGTACTTCCAAAGATGCTTTATTGGCTTAAAGGCTGGATATCGAGCTAGATATTATTTCCTTAGCTCAGTACTTCTCAAACTTTCAATACACATGACCCTCTATTTAATCATCATTTTCATCGCGCCCCCTCCACACAATAACAATGTATTGAATTAAATAATACTATACTTTGACACTAAAGCTTCAATACGACTTTAACCTCTTATGTGCCACCGACGTATATAAATGTCTCGCTCAGTCAAAGTATTAATTTAATTTTCTGAACGCATATACAAGGTGATCAGAATTAAAACACTCCTACTCTGAGCTCTCTATACATCGAACTACTCAGTGTAGAGGCTCCAAAATTGTTAAACATACTATTCAAGACATGGGGAAACGGATAACGCGAAAAAATAGTTCCATAAACACCGATAGATGGCGCTGTACACCGGATAATCTGAAAAAAAGGAAAGAATTATCACAAAAAACAAAAACAAAACACATGCAATATGTAATTTTCCTTTTTGATTTCTATTGCTGATATGAAAAAAAAGAAGATAAAAAAAATGAAGAAACTTAAACTGTCATTGTTATTGAAGTTTCGCCCTGTAAGCACAAAAATTTGCATAAACCCTTGGTTTGCAGCTATGTTCTTGGCATAAAAAGGGATGAAACTGGGAAAATGTCATTCTTATCATTGATGGCTGTCACGCTTCCAGAACGCGCTTTGCTTGTGAAGCTGTTTTATGAAAGCAAAGGAAATGCTGCAGCTGCACTTCGGGAGTTTCGTCGACTTAAAAATTTACGCAAAGGACCATTACTTCCACAAGCTCTAAAGAGAATGATCGCTCGATTCGAGAAAACTGGATATCTTGGTGTTCAGCCGGGTCGATGTCGTTGAAGATGTTGCCACCGCTATTGTTGATCAATCAATGGATAACGTCATAGGCTGTAGTAGTGCCCGTGCAGTATCACGACACTTGGGTGTTCCCTACAGCACAGTGTGGAATGTACTAAGAAAAGTGGTGCATTTTTTCCCGTACAAAATTCGTCACAATCAGCAGTTGATGGCCAACGACAGGGAGAAGCGACTGACCTTTTCATTGACATTCCTGGCTAGAGTTGAAGTGGATGCATCATGGCCGTGAAAAATTCTATGGAGTGACGAAGCGCATTTCCATCTAAGTGGAACAGTCAATACCCATAACTGTCGCATTTGGGACACGGAAAACCCTCGCACCATCCAAGAAATTCCACTTCACTCACCGAAAGTTACAGTCTGGTGTGGATTCACAGCCACATTCATTCTTGGACCTTTCTTTTTCGAAGAGACTACTCGCAATGGCACTGTGACTTGCACCGTGACGGCCAGGAGGTACAAAAACATGCTTGAAAATTTTGTTGCGCACCAAATGTTACAACACCAATGTCTTGATTCAATTACCTTCATGCAAGATGGAGCGCCTCCACACATTGGACTCTGTGTGCAGAAGTTTCTTCGGCAACATTTTACTAATAATAGAGTGATTAGTCGTGTGTTTCCGACAGCATGGCCACCTCGTTCTCCAGATCTTAATCCCTGTGACTTTTGGCTGTGGGGATATATAAAAAATCTTGTTTATCGAGGACGTCCGATAACCTTGGCAGATTTGAAGGACAGTATCCCTCTGCATGTGAGAAGCATCTCTGTCGACCAATTACAATCAGCAGTTGAACAAACTCTCCACAGACTGCAGATTTTACATCTTGAAGAAGGGAACCATATTGAGCAGCATTCCCTGCATCGATAAGATATGAATGTTTGGTGCGATCGAATAAAATGTGTTACAAATGTGTATTTTGTGTCTTTTTAGTATATTCTCTGTTACACAGCGCCATCTAGCGGTGTTTCTGGAACTAATATTTTTTTTCGCTAAATCCTTTTCTCCATGTCTCGAATAGTATGTTCAACAATTTTGGAGCCTCTACACTGAGTAGTTCGATGTATAGAGAGCTCAGAGTAGGGGTGTTTTAATTCTGATCACCTTGTATACGTCTTTCCGAAGTATGATCTTTTCCATAAAATTATTCCTAAGGCTTTGGAATGCAATAAAAAGGACCTTGACCGTGTCTGAGAAGGATTCACTTACTTCAGAGGATTTGCTCATTTATTCCTTTTCTTCTCCCACTTCCCCTAAAAAGACATAAAAATAGGCTCGTCTACGTGGAAAACGGTGGCAGTGGGGAGCGAACCACGTAACTTTTAATCGGCAGTTAAGGAATTAATTATAAACCGAACAAATTATCAGTATAAGTGTTAATACAAGCCCATGGGGTCACTGATAATTATCAAATTTGTTCTTAACTACGTATTGTTAAACAATAATAAAATACATTGTACAGTACGGATACATTTATAAATGTATTATATCAGTGTAAATGTGTATCTTATATTTTATTATATCAGAAAGTATTTTGTTTGTTTACTTTCAGTAAATTAATTTTTTGAATAATCTTTTGTTTTCGACTTTTCAATAGGCTCGCGCCCCCCTCGTAGAGTTATCACGCCCCCAAGGGGGTGCGCCCCTCAGTTTGAGAAACACTGCCTTAGCTCCATTAGTTCTAAACTTTGTTCCATATCGTGATATTTGACGCTGTCGTTTGTGTGGTGGGGAAGTTAGGAGTATATAAAAGCGCTTTGAGAGAGAGAGAGAAGAAACTTAAATTTCAATTATTTAAAATAGTTTCTTCATATTTGGCGATTATTTTTTTTTATTTTACTTAGAGGTATTTATTTGAGTATTATTACGTTAAATGTTTTATTAAAAATATCATCTTGTAACAAATGGTTTTATTTATTTATTTTTATAATAACTGCTAGATGGCGCTACCAGACAGTGTACTTGCATGGTTTCCCTCTGGTGGGAAACGGGTAGTTGAGTCATTAAGATTGCGGGTATTCTGGTGGAAGCATCACGTGGAAATCCTTCCCTATGTTGTTCCTTATTTTATATATATATCCTAGAACTGTATAGATGTATCTATGTACAGTAAATAAAATGTATTTAGCCCTGAGATGAATTAATCTCATCAAATGATCTATCAATTCATCCCAGTGGGTTATAGTGTTTATTTTGAAGCTCAAATATTATACTAATATCGAGAATAATTTTGAGATAACTGTCAAAGAGAAGTAAACAATAAGTTCACTTTAAATATTTTGAAAATTACTAAAAAGAGATTACATCAATAATCAGAGCTTAAAGAAATATTGAAAATGCTGTGTGAAAATTTATATTTGGCATATTTTCAAGGAAACAGTGATTGAATTGAACATTAAGCTTTACATACTAGACTAAAATTGCTAAATTCAGAAGAATTCCTTATAAGAAAAAGCTGTAAGTTTTATATTATAGGAAATGAAACGGATATTTCTCAAATGCTGATTACTCAGAAATATTTTATTAAAATTTAGTTCAAAAGTTAATTAAATTAATTAATTAAAAATAACTTAAAAGCCACATACACACACACACATGTAAAATTTTATGTAAAATCAATTTTTGCTTCTTTCACAAAATTTAATAATGTTATATTCCTATTACTTTACAAATCGACATGTATATTTAACTTTGTACTGTTGTTGGCTTAGTTTTATTTAGCTTTAAATGTGATCTATTACGTTAAAATTTAATTGAATTGAAAATACTTCTTATAACTCATTCAATAAACGAACGCAATTTCTATCAATTTAATGAAGTTTTTTAGATAAATGTTCGTTTTCTTATATAGTCAGTATCATGCCATTAAATAAAAAAGAATTTTCATTTTAGAAATTGTATGTTGAAGCTATATTTATGATAACATCAACAAAAATACATTTTTAATAATTTTTCCTTACATTTAGCTCCTCTAGAAAGATATTAATACTGAAAAAATACTTTGCACAGAACGTGACAAGAAAGACGTACGTGTAGGAAAAAAAGATTGTTTTTACTATGCATATATATCATTAATTGTAGAAAAACATGCTAAAAGTTGCGCTAAAACTAATGAATTTCCAAAATTTCCTCAGTTTCAATTTAGTTAAAAGATAAAAGCTTACTCTATATAATATGCAATGACAGTTCCCTGTTTTGCCGAAGAACAAAATGCTAAAAGCAACTCATTATCGATTCATAAGTTCATCGAATTCAAATTTCCACTTTATGTCGCTACTGAAAATTCTCTACTTAGAAGTTTTTGTTTTATGAATATAGAATCATCAATTTTCACTATTAAAACTCTTAGACAAAAACTGATGAGTGTATCAGAAGAAGAAAATTTTCTTTTATGTGTAAAGGGTGTTTTTTAGAGGTATAGAACTTTAAATTGCAATAAAACAACGATGTATTATTCGATTGACATGAATTTTTTTTATTCGAAAGACAATCTTGTGGCATTACATTTTAAATATGATTTCTGGCATATGACTGACACGGCTGGCTCGGATGTAGTCCAATCTGGACGTCCAATTTTCGATGACTTTTTCCAACATTTGTGGCCGTATATCGGCAATAACACGGCGAATGCTGTCTTCCAAATGGTCAAGCGTTTGTGGCTTATCCGCATAGACCAATGACTTTACACAGCCCCACAGAAAATAGTCTAGTGGTGTTAAATCACAAGATCTTGGAGGCCAATACGTTGTGGCCTTCATCGTTTTTGAAGAAGGATTCCACCAGCCCATAAAGCGCACCAAACAGTCAGTTTTTCTGGATGTAACGGTGTTTCGACATACACTTGTGGATTAGCTTCACTCCAAATGCGGCAGTTTTGTTTGTTGACGTAGCCATTCAACCAGAAGTGCGCTTCATCTCTAAACAAAATTCGCTTATAAAAATTGGGAACAACGGCCATCTCGTTTTGGGCCCCTTCGACGAATCTACGCCTTGCTTGATGATCGTTTTGATGAATTGCCAAACCAAACTGAGAATAAATCACTTGACAGCTGTTAAATCGGTCGCCATCTTGGAAAGTAATGCCAACTTAAACTTCTATACCTGAAAAAAAACACACTCTTTATATTACTATAAAGTGACAATACGACATTGATAACATATGATACAAAATGATATTTGTTTAATATTTCAATGTGGATATTCTGTTAAAAGCTGGTTATTAAACTGATTCACTAATTAAAACAGAATGGATGCTACTTTATACTGTACACACACACGCACACGCATGCATGAGCACGCATATACACAAGCTCAGAGATTTCTGATATTGTTGATTTCTTTCTTCTCACATTACTTTAAATATATTTATTTTAAGTATTTTAATTATAAACCGGAAAATTTAAAACAATTTGGGAAATTGTGAAAAAATTCCTTTGGAAATATATATTATGCAGCGTTTCTCAAACTGTAGGGCGCGTCCCCCTAGGGGGCGTGGTAACTCTACGAGGGCGACGCGAGCATATTGAAAAGTCAAAAACAACGGATAAGTTTAAAAAAAATATTAATTTACTGAAAGTAAACAAACGAAATACATTCTGGCATTATGAAAAATAAAATATGCATTTATACTCTGATATAATACTTTTATAAATTTATCATGTTCTGCACAATCTATTTCATAATTACTTTAACAATTCTAAGTTAAGAACAAGTTTTTTTTTAATAATTACCAGTGACCCTATGTGTGGGCTTCTTATATATCAAATTTCATACATGAAATTCAACACTTATCTTGATAATTTGAACGGCATATACTTAACCCTTTAACTGATGATTAAAAGTTACGCGATTCGATCCCTAATGCCTCTGTTTTCCAGGAAGACGCGCGTATGTGATGTATTGGGGGAGGGGACGAAAGGAATAAATGAGCAAATCCTCTGAAATAAGTCAATCCTTCGCAAACACTATCAAGGTTCTTTTATTGCCTTCCAAAGCCTTCGGAAGAATTTTATGGATAGCAGTGCACAGAAAAGATCGTACTTAAGAAAGACGTATTTATACATCCGGGGCAAATAGCGCTTTGGCTTAGTGAGACATTTATATACACCGATGACATAAGAAGTTAAAGTCATATTGTAGCCTTAAGGGGACTTGGCACCCTTTGAGCAAACTTCTTTATTTACGTATTTAAAAATTATATTTTAACATTTTATACAATGTTTCTATTCAAGAAAATGTTACCAGATGAAAATTTTCATATATTATTCACACAATTTTAAAATTTAAATTTTTTGAAGAAAATTGGGAAAATTTTAAAATCCTACTCCTTTTGTAAAAATTAATTTTTGTTGACCTGAAATTTTTTTATAATATTCTTATGGATGTTCTTAACAACTTTAGGGATCGATTTTAGAATAACTTCATTCGTTTTTGAGAGAAAAAATAAAATGTTGATATACAGGCTAAAAATCAACGAAAAAGCCAACATGTTTTACATTTTATTTTTTTTTAAAAAGTATTCAGTTTATAGCAAAACGGATCTCTAATGTTGTTACATGCTTTATTTTTAACACGCAGGAAAAAAATGGAAGTGATTGGTAAATAATTGTCGAAGGAGTAGCATTTTGAATGCACTAAGGTTTCGAAAAACACAAACTGAGAAAAACAGGTTTAAAGTTTATAATTCTGAAAAAATAATTATTATAAGCTTAATTAAACTTAAAATACCACTTTAAGATATTATTTATACGTTTTTCTTTACAATAATTGAATTTTCATATGTTTTCAATCCACACATTTTTATAAATGATCAATTTTTAGAGAGTACTAATTGCACAAGAAAACTCAAGAAAAACTTTAAAAAAATTTTTTATTTCTGTTACGACAGAAATTTTAGCTGTTTTTCTTCTTATAATATTAAAGTATTACATTTGTATGAAAAATGTATCAGGAATAAGAACTGAAATTATATAAAATTATTAATATAAAATGCCTTAATTTAAAAATTTTACAAGCACACATTTCACAAGGAAGAAAAATTACATTGTTGTATTGCCTCGGAAATATTCTGCTTTTAATACTACACATTCTTTTTTATAGTTATTATTTCTATTTCTAAAATAGATTTTTTTTTATCATAAAGCATTTTTTAGCTTTTTTTTTTTTTTTTTTTTCTGAAAAGGGTGTGTGGCTTTATTGCCTAATTTGTTTTCAAATGAAGTTTTATGCAACTTCTAACTTTCCGACATGCACAAGTGATATATCAATCGAAAGATAATAATGCAAAGAATAAGATTAAATGAAAATAAAAAAAAACGATAGGTTTGTGATTTTTAGGGTACCAAGTCCTCTTAACGTAAAAGTATAGTATTATTGAAATCAATGCATTGTTTTTTGTATGTTGGGGAGTATTGAAAATTAGGATTGAATATTAGGTAGCAAATATTAAAAGTTTGAGAAGCACTAATATTGAGCATTTTTTTTTACTTAGAAACTTTCGAATGATATCTGAATTTTAAAATTCTGTATACTTTAAGCTTGATGTTTTTAATAATATGTATTAAGAAAGTTATAATAGTACAGTATGGAATATTTTTATTGGTCTTGCTGAATTACACTAATATAATGCACATAAACTTCAGTTTAGTGTTACTTAGTATTATTTCACATGCATAATAAGTTTTAAATATAAGTCCATGCTGTTAAATAAGCACGAAAAAAAAATGCGAACAGATATTTTAATCTGAATGTGAATCTTACATTCCTTGTTACAAATTTATTGTAAGTTTAATTCACTTCGACATATTAAAAATGCAACACTAAGAAAGAGTTGCTGAAAAATTATGGAAATTTCTAGGGAGTCGCATTTCACCGAATATTGCAAATGTTATGAAAGTCGCAGCTATTCGCGAACATTGAGCAGGATACTAACCTTTTAACTACTAAGTAGTACCTAACCTCATCGCAAGAGCCAGTGATCCGTAAGACAGCAGTTCTCAAACTGTGGGGCGCGTCCCCCTAGAGGGGCGTGATAACCCTAGGATTCCTTAAAGGATCCCCTAGGATCCTTTTAGGTTCCCTAGGATTCCCTTTTCAAGATGAAGTCTTGAAAAGTCGAAAACAAAAAATTATTTTTTTTAAAGGAAATTATCAATTTATTGAAAGTAAACAATCAAAATACAATCTGACATAATAAAAAAATTATATAAGAACAACATTTACATTGATATAATACACTTATAAATGCACCAGCTTTGCACACAAGGTATTTTAAAATTAATTTAGCAATACTAAGTTAAGACCAAGTTTTATAATTACCAGTGACCCCACGGGCTTGTCATATATAAAATTACGTGCAAAAATTATCCCTTATCTTCAAAATTTGTTCGTTTTATAATTGATTCCTTAACTGCTGATGAAAAGTTACGTGATTCACTCCCCAATGCCACCATTTTACACGTATGCACGGGGGTTGATTGATTGTTGATTGAATATTAACATTGCACTGTTCAGCAACACGAGGGCTTTTGGCGACAGACCACGTAATTTTGAACCATGGTCAAGTGACATGGACGACACCTGAGCTGGCACCCCCTCTCCTAACTACCACACCACACCAATGGGAGGACGTTTCAGCTCTCGACAGATTTAACGTGCATCGCTGCCCTACACGGCGGGTCTTTAATGGTACTGGGATCGAACTCGTGACCAAGCAAGCCACGATCCGATACCTGTACCACTCGGCTACCGCGGCCCGTATTGGGGGAGGAGAAGAGATCGAATAAAAGCAAATCCTTCG
Organism: Trichonephila clavipes; assembly: GCA_019973935.1. NCBI lineage: Eukaryota > Metazoa > Arthropoda > Arachnida > Araneae > Nephilidae > Trichonephila > Trichonephila clavipes. Next base: position 188,443 of record BMAU01003676.1, on the reverse strand, counting down.
TAAAAAAATGTCAAGCTCATTTTATTAAATTTCAAAGCCTTCGGAATAATTGTATAGATAGCAGTGAACAAAAAAACCCCCTTACTTCAGAAAGACGTATATATACGTCTGAGACAATTTACGCACAGGCTGAGTGAAGCGTTTATATACCTCGGTGGAACTTAAGAGGTTAATGACGTATTGTAACTTTAGCGTCAAAGTATAGTATTATTGTATTCAATACATTGTTATTGTATGGAGAGAGGGGGGGCGATGAAAATTATTGTTGAATATTGGGTCGCAAGTATTGAAAGTTTGAGAAACACTGCTGTAAGATGTTCAAAGGCTTTTCTGGACACTATTATTCTCTGATCTACCACTAATCGAATGCGCCCTAAGACGAAATGTGGCAACTGGTTGAGAGAGCATGGACTGTTACCAGTACTCTCATTGACTCTCTATCTAGATGTACTGCTTTGTGTATCGCTAGCCACGGTAGTCCTACAACCTTTTCAACTGGCATTGTTCTCGCTCTGTGTTATGAGTATCATTTCAAATTAAATGTTATTTATTGTTCGTTACTGATACACTTTTTGATTTCTTTACCTTCTGGACATATCTTATTGCTTACGGTTTTTGTGTATCACACAGTATGTGTTCATATAGTTAAAAAGAAAACTTTAATATTTTTTTCTGAAAAAATATTAATTACAAATCATCGAGCAAGATATTCGCTAAAATCTATTGAAAGTTAAATTCGAAAGTCATCGAAAAAAAATGTGCTCTAATACTTTTTAAACGGCCCTCAAGATTTAATTTAAAGATGTATTATTATTATTATTATTATTTTAAAATTATTTTTTAAAAATCATTTCTTAAAAATTATTTTTTAAAGTTATTATTTTTGAAATTATTATTTTTAAAATTATTATTTTTAAAATTATTATTTTTAAAATTAATAACTTTAAAAATAATAACTTTAAAAATAATAACTTTAAAAATAATAATTTTAAAAATAATAATTTTAAAAATAATAACTTTAAAAATAACTTTAAAAATAATAACTTTAAAAATAATGATTTTTAAGAAATGATTTTTAAAAATAATAATTAAAAAAATTTTTTTTTTTTTAAATAATAATTTAAAATTATTATTTTTGAAATTATTTCTTAAAATTTTTTATTTTTTAAAATTATTATATTTTAAATACATACTTTTTTTAAAAATGTAATTTTTTAATTATACTCATTTAAGGGTTATTCATTAATAACAGCAACTGCATCATTATTTAGATTATATTTTGAATATTTTATTCCTCCGTAGTTTCCAACTTTAAATATTTTTGTGTTATTTTCTGCTATACAAAACTATCTTAGAAAAATTAAAGTTATAGAGTATTTAAGAAAAAAAGTTAAGTTAAATTTGAGTTCTAAAATATTGTGGAAATTGAAATATTTTTCCAAACGAGTTTTTTTGTTGTTATTTTAAGTATTTGATGTTCCAAGTAAGAGAGTTAGATTTATGTAAAGTATAAGTTGAGATCCAACAAAATTTGCTTTAATTTTATTGCTTATTGCTCACATATTGCTTTAGTCGGACGAATGACAAAATTTTTACGCTATATATATATGCATTATTTTTCAAAAAAATAAAAAAAATATTTGTTATAACCAGTTTTCAAAACTAATTTTAAGCAGACTTCGATTTTCTTTACAATTTCATAGAAATCGAAACATAGTTATTTTTATTCAGTTTCCTGTTTCTAATGAACATAGAAGGTTTTATGAAGGCCCTGAGAAATGAAAGCAATGTATTTTAATCGCAGAAGTTTCTGAAGAAACATGTTTTTTTTCTGCTTATTTCTCATTCCTAAAGAATTAAGGCTGGAGTTCATTTGGAACTTCTTGCGGAACCAAGAGATAAATACTGCCTTCACCTTGTATTTATCTAATATTTGTCTTATCTTTATCGCTTCTAGTCTTTTCAGGCTTCAAGAATCCCAGAGGAAACATCTCAGATAAATAGAAGTTACTAGATAGCGAAATCAAAATTTCATTGAACAATCTTTTTTTTAAAAAAAACTTTCCTTCCGCATTTTTTAAATGGCTTTTTGCGTTTTAATTGATGAAAAAAGAGATTTATGTTTAACCGTAATACTTTTTTCTTTTATGGAATGATATTACGTCTAAGTTTCCGCATCAAAATCTAAACGATTTGAGAAGGAAAAGTTTTTGATGGAGAATAGAAAAAGTTTTTTTTTGAATGAAAGAAATGATTTCTTTGTTATAAAAAAACTGTTTGAGCATATTGCAAAAAATAAGAACAAGGTTTATTTTGTTATACAAACTATTGATGTACAGTAGAAATTGTTTTTGTGAGGTCCTTTTTTATGCGATTTGTTTCGTGCAATTTTATTTTTATACGATTTCTTTGTGCGATCTTTTTTTTTTTATGCGATGTATAAATTTCAACGCTTTTGGCGCAACTGCAATGTTTTCTATCAATGTACATACATACACTTCAAGACGCTCTGTTCATTGGTTATGAGCAGCCTCTCGACAATGCACGTTCCATTGCTTTCTCTCAACGCATTAGCAGCACGCACTTCATTGAAGACGAAACTTTAAATGACTGTGGCATTATCAGTAATTTGATAGATTATGAAGACGGATATGAAGAACCGAATTCTTTGAGAGCGGATACAATATATGCTGGGATCCAGCTTTCCAACAAACTGGAAAAGCATTTTCTTAAAATAGATACCAATTCCGAAAGGAGTTTGAAATTTCAAAAAGTGCTTCGATCATGCATTTCTGGTTATCATGCGATTCACAAGCTACTGACCACCCGACCTTCGTCACAAACACTTATCTCTTACTTTATGATGCTAAGAAATAAATCAATTGAAATTATTTCTTCAGGTGATGAAAGCGATTTTGGACTAATTCATCACAGGAATATGAGTGTTTTGCATTAGGATGTGTAGCAATGAATTATGTATGAGAATTTTTAAAACTTCTCCATGTATACAATGAGAAATTAAATGTTTTTAAACTGTTTCCATGTAAAATTTAATTATTTATTTCGTTTGGAAATACTTTCTCATAAATTTCGTAAATAATTGACATATTTTTTAACTGCAACTTTTTTTATGCGATCCCTCTCCACCGCATAAAAACAGTTTTCTGTAGTATTTCGACAAAATTGTTTGTTATATGTAAGTATTTACGAAACTTTCGAATACATTTTTTTGTGTGATTTCTTTTACGCGGTCCCAATCTACCGCACAAAAACAGGTTTTACTGCAAATGTCATTTGCAAAAAAGAAAAAAAGAAGGAAAGAAATTGAATTGATTTTATATACTGATATAAATGCAATCAAGTGTCATTTTACTCAGCTGATTTTGATGTCATTCTTCATACAATAACTCACATTTATAAACTCAACTTAATACATAGCCATATCTGCTTTCTCTGAATCGATTACATCATCGTTTGGAGTCGAATCCGGCCAACATTAATTATTAATAAAAGCTTTCAAATAAATTTTGTTTGACTTTCTTTTGTACCTTCAATTTTAGCGTGTTTTTGGCAGATAAGCATAGAGAGTCAAAAAGAAACCATTGAAATGTTGATGCCGAGAAATCCATAAAATATTTTACTTTTTCATATTTTTCACAAAGAAATACCAAAAAAAAAATTTTTTTTTTGTCTGAAATTTTAGTTCGTAGCAATCATAAGGACTCAAAAAATAGGCACATAGAGATTTCCCAAGAAGGAATTTAAGTATGAGACATCGGAACGAGATTTATTAAATTGGCATTTGAAAGAACTTGCTATTGAGGGCGAGCTGTGTCTGCCAAAAATAGATAGGATTTGTAAGTTATTTTTCTTTCATAAAACATAAAATTAATTAACCCCACAAGAAGATTAGGGGATTGTTTAGATATCATAATAAATCAAGAGTGCATATAAATTACAGAGTTCGCTTAGAACTATATATTATGGTATGTTAGTGCTTTTTTGATTCAAAATCAAATTAAGCGCACAGTTATAACTAAACTACATCGATTGTGTTTTATACTAAGAACAAATAAAACAATACATTAATTTTTTCCATACTGCGTTTATCCCTTAAGCATAAAATTACATTTGAAAATATATTTCATTTAAGGTATCCGACTACGTTCGGAATCGTGATTTTGCAAAAGCGTATAAATGGATAATATTAGTATATTTAGTGTCACTTAGATTAGAAAATGTATTTAAAATTGTTTTAAGAATATTATTACAATAAAAAATTATTTAAGTACAATATTTTGATAAAAAATGAACATAGAATGACTCATTTTCAAAATATTCTCCTTTTGTGAAAAATGCTTCTCTTATAATAATATTTTACCTGTATATAGCTTTTTGAAATACATAACTTAGAAGTGGGTTTAACTATGTTTTACGACAAAAGAGGGGAGAAATTTTAAGAAAAAAACACCGATAATTATTTCAATTGGTTGTAACTCTGAAAATAATGTGAATTTTTTAAAAAAAATAGTTGAGCCTCTGTACAGAGGTCTGAGCTACATACAGGCAAACTATTATTATAATAGAAGCATTTTTTCACAAAAGGAGAGCATTTTGAATAAAGGTTATTCTAAGTTAATTTTTTACCTAAATATTGTATTTAAATAATTTTTTTACCAAAATGTCCTTAAAACAATTTTATGTGTGTATTCTAATCTAAGTGACACTAAATATCATGAAAATTTTCCATTTATGTGCCTTTTTAAAATCACGGTTCCGAACGTAGTCGGATACCTTAACATATAAATACTAAAGCCGTAACATAAGCCGTTTTATTTGTACTGCATTTAGATATAACCTAATCTGTAATCAGATCTATTTCTATAAAATGGTTTAAATAATATCAAGTGATTAATGAATGTGAATATATAACTTATGTTACCTTTTTATACTTGGATAACACTGAATTTGACAAGTAGTGGTGAAAGGAATTGTATGAAAAGAATTAACAAATGAATCATGAGAAGGAGTTAAGAAACAATTATTCTAAAAAAAATTGAGAATTGAATTTATAAAACAAAAAAAAAGCACGCAGTAAAGTGAGTTGAAAATAAAAATATTCAGCATTTTTTTAATTGTTTTTTCTATAATGGTTGTGTTGGCTTATTCACATTAAGTTGCACTTGAGCGAAAATATTTCATTATATATGTAAAGCAAACACTAAAAAAATTACATTTTATATCTTCTTTTATAAACGAAGTATGATTAAAAAATGGGACTTGGCTTCTTGATTTTAGCTTCCAAATACATTCTAAAACTAAGTTTTGAAATAACTGATTTTTTTAAAAAAAATGAAACCAAATCAATCCTTCCAAAAACAGTTAAGAAAAAAATACAATTTTTTTTCGGTTTTAATCAATAAATAAAGGTAAAGTATACGAAAATAAAATTATTTTTTCTATGAACATAAAGCGATTTTGCTTATTGTCTTAAAAATTTCTGTCAGAAAACAAAAGAAAAAAAATAACGTTTTTTAAAATAAAATGCAAATTATTTGAATAAAAAATAACTATAGATTACATAATTCTTTGAAACCATTCCAGTTTTATAAGCATTCAGTGTTCATTAATATGACATAGCATCATTTCTCTCTCTCTCTCTCTCTCTCCCTCCATCATTACTTCTATTAAGAAAGGAAAGGATGATAATATTCACGAAAGGTTTTGCAAGACCATTCGTTTCTATCTCTGAGGCTTGTGATGTGAAGTATATTTAATGAGTAATATCAAGCAATTCTGTACCAAATTTGTGTGATAGCCAATGATTAGACCATAGTCCAGCAATGTAGTGATTTTGATGAGATCTGTAGGGGGAATTGATTGCATAAGCAATTGAATTGGTCTCTGGCTCGTTAGTAAGACATGCATTTTAACTCGCTTTTGACGATGAAAATGGATTTCGAAACTTCCTTAATGACCTCTGACGATATCTTCTACAAGATTAAATTGCTAAGTGAACTTATTATTGTTTTATAATACTTTACTGATATTGAAAATGATGCAGTCTCGTGTGTTTCATACATTGGAAAATTTCGCAAATTGCATATGTGATATACTGTGAAAATAATTTAAAGGGGCCGGCACGTCCATAGGAAAAATGTTAAATTGCATAAGTTTATGTATCTTTTTCTCAGAAACTACTTATTTCTCATGGATAACATTTTCACAGTAGGTTATGCGTACTATTAATAACACTTTAACGAAGGGTTTTGTCTTTTTTTTAAAAATTAAATTAATTATGAATTTTTTAAAAATTGCTCAATTTTACCACCTAAAATTTAGTTTTAAAAGGATTTAGCTGAAACGTATTGCAAGATATATCTAATTCTCTCCATTAAAATGTGTAAACATGTTAAAAGTCTACTCACAGAAAGTTATAGAATTATATGATAAGTGATTTTTGAGAAAAAGGTGAATAAAGTGAAAAATATTACATTTTGAGAGAACTGGCGTTAAAGTAAAATTTGTAATTTTTGATCATTTACTTTTTTTAGTACTTTCCAGCACCCTATGAAGCATTTTTTTACTCTCTGATCATACAAAAGACTCTTCTAATTTTCTTTTTTTCATTATTTTTAACAATTTTGCCTTTTGGGGATTTCAAGATACTTTTGTTGGGCTACACGAATCCTACTTGCATCAATTTTTTGAAGCATGGAACACAGTTATAACTTGTTCAATATCAGAATGTTTTAAGATCCTTAATTTTGCTACATGACTCATATTGAACAGTACAATAGCCATATTTATCCCTAATATATTTTAGAGTTTTTAATTCCACAAATGTAGATCTTGAAAACACTGACCATAGAGTGTTATTAACTGACACATTTGGGTTCCGAGTCCTTCCATGTAAACATTTTCTTAATAATATAGGTTCACCTATATCTCTAAAAATTTGCTTCATTTAATTCATTATCGTATATAGCACGTGGATATGTGTTTATGATCTTAGTGGCTTTTTTTACATTCAGCTTCTGTCTTTTGAAACTTGCTCCACGCATTTATACCCCATGTTGATGACTCTCGTTTGAAGACAGAAGATGAAAATAAACAGCCCAAACAGCAGTTTTCATGCTGTGTAGATCATTGATATTATTTCTGATAGCCATACTATAATATATCGTTGAAATTTTGATATTAAGATGTCGGTGAGTTGGTTACGACCACTTAGGCTTCTTCCATAACTTAAATTTTTCTCTCTGTTTCGCTTTTAAGACCATATATACTTTTGCATAAGCCCAATTCAGTCAAATTTTCCCACTTTAACATCATAAATTCGCGCTCATCAGAAACTTATTTAAGGGGAAATGCGGGTGCTCCTAGCAGTGCTCATTTGATGCGCTTCAAGGAGTAGCTTCATTTAAAAAAACAAATAAAAATACTTCTAATTATCGTATTTCCTCATATCATATACTATTTTAAACAGAAATATTTGAGCTTTTACAAAATTTTAAAAAAGTGAAAAGCGATAATTTTAAAAAATTCGTATGCTGGATCCTCTTAACATGAAGCTGAGGGGGATTGAAATATTCTTTTGTGTTAAGGCTGTTTTCGTCGTATGTACGAGAGGGTGAACTTAACTCGAAGCACATTTTTAGAAAGAAAATAGTTCTCAATTTTTATAAAAATTGGTGACATTGTAAGTCATGCATTAGTTTAGAATATAGTACTTTTAAAATTTCAAACTATTTCATAAATATTTAAGTTTTTCCTTTTAATATGTAAAGGGATAATTCATTTAACATTACGGTATGGGAGAAAAAAATTTTAAAAAATTTTATAAAAGAAAAAAATCTGTCAAAACTCGGATAAAAAGGAGTAATATGATAAAATAAGTGATTCTCTCTACAGGATAAGGAAGCCAACATATAATATTAATGTTTGAGTACTTTTATATCTGAACAAATATTCCGAATTTGGGTCCTATTCCTTAATATTAACCGAAGACAGCCTTAAACGAACTTCGTGTTAAAGGATGTTGCAAATATATATATATATATATATATATATATATATATATATATATATGCATTAAAATTAAGTTTATTAGACTACATTTTATTTACATAAATATGTATTTATGAATGTGTTTAATGAAAATCAATGGAACAAAACATTAACGAGAACTTAATGAAATGTAATGCAAAATTTTCAAGTTATGTGAAAAACAAAATATTTATTGAGTTTTTAGAAAATAATCTGATATTTCCTTTTGCATCATCTTTTTTAATTCCTACTATTATGGTTCACGCTCTCTTCCTATATATATATATAAATATATATCTTATTCAAATTTTCAATCGTTACTAAATTACTTTTTATTCATCCACTCAAGTTCAAATACATTTTTTTAAAACTTGTAGTGGATGAAAATTGATGTTAATACAGTTTATTCAAATATTAATTCATTAAATAAATTTAATCAATGAATAAATAGTTCGAAAAAAAATAATAGTCCCACACTATATGTTGGAAAACAGCTCACTGTGTCTCTTTAGCGCAATGGATAGCGCGTTGGACTTCTAATCCAAAGGTCGCGGGTTCGAATCCCACCTGAGATGGCCAAATTTCGGAGAATGTAATTTATGAAGGAATAAATAGTAACAAATAAAAATAATAGATCAAAACCACATATACCGTAAAATCCGGCGTATAACGCGCACCTATCCTTTCAAGCTGCATTTGTTTAATTTTAAGGTCTATTCGCCGTATAACGCACGCCCCCTTTTTTACAAAGAATCCTGCAATGTGTAAATGAGCAATGCAATTACGTTTTAAACCCACTTATTCGAGGCATTAACCCAGAATTTTGAAAAAATAGTATATTTCTGGAAAAACAACCCTTTAAGTTCATAAGGTATGACATTTCTTTCAAAAATAAAAAGTATTCCGATCTTTGTAGAAGTCAGTTTTTTTTATGCACATCTCTTCTTTTCTTTTTGAAGCTATCATCTTTATACCCGGCGTAGAACGCACACCTATAAATTTTGATCTTATTTTTTGTGTTATAAGTGTGCGTTATACGCCGGATTTTTCGGTATATAGAAAGGAAAATAGCTTTCTTTTATTTACAGTGAATATTATAATTCTCTCTCACTGACTGTGAATATTAACGGCGCACTGTTCAGCTACACGATGGCTTTTGGCGACGAATCTCGTAATTTTGAGCCACAGTCAAGTGACGAGGACGACACCTGAGCTGGCACCCCACTCTCCGAACTACTACTTTACACCAACGGGAGAACGTATGAGTTCTCGACAGATTTAACGTGCATCTCTCACCTACACGGCGGGTCTTTAGTGGTACTGGGCTCGAACTCGTGACAAGCCAGCCGCAATCCAATACCTTGACCACTAGGCTACCCCGGCCTCAAAGTGATCATCCTTATAATTCTGTCATATGTATATACATATTCATATTAATTGTAGTTATTTAATAAAAAGTAACTAAAATATAAAATTTTCTTTGTTGATCTAAGTAGGAATTGATTTAAAAATTGTTTTTTTTTCAAAAATTACTTGTTTAGCATTTGCTATATGTCGTCCATTTTGTTATTCACTTCACCATTGGAATGTGCATCTAAACAACTGCGCTTTCTTTTTTTCATGTTCAACATTTCGGATGACGTGGGATTAGAAACTGTTTTATTCATTTCATTTTCGTCATTCGAATCTGCATCAATGCTATTTTATGAGTTTTGAAAAATTCCAAAAAGTCTTAGTTTGCCATAATGTTGGGGTTGTATGCACATTATCATCATCTACTACAACGAATTCTTCAGATGTCACAGTAGAACAGTTCAGTAATATAGAAACATATCAATAATACAGTGGCGTTTGCAGGGGTGGAGAATGAAAGTAGCTTAGATAAACAAAATTGTCTCATGTCACAGGCTATTCCGAGGGTATTTCAAAGCTAAGTTACCCTCCTTTCTGCAAAACATGTGAAACGACCTCTCTTTCATTTCACACCCACTGGTGTCCTCCGTATTTTGTTCAATCCCAAAAAGGAATTTTTTAGTGTCAAGCGTTTTTCGTTTCGTGCTAAGAGAGAAAAAGGAAAAAAAGAGGGGGGGGGGAGGAAAATATACATAGTAGCGTTAAACCGGAAACGTTGTATTATTTTGTGTTAACCGATATTTCGTCTAAAGCGTTTCGCATTAAACGTATTTTACTTTATTTCAGTTCTTTCTTTGCAAAATTACGGTTAAATTTGTCCATCAAAAACCTGTTTGTCTTTTTCTGTCGTTTGTTCTGACATATTTTTACAGTATTCAAAAAATGTTTTTAATTGTATGTTATGAAAAATACCTAAATTCACTTTCCCTAAATAAATAAGAGATAAGAGTATCAGATATACTTAGAATTTAATGATCTGGAATTTTATAAAATTATTATTGTCTTGATTCCGACACGTTAATTTTTAATATTATTATTATAATTTTTAAATCAACTCTAAACTCTGAAACTAACATTAGGCACAAAAATCACTGTCGATTGAGATAGTTTCTTAAATATTATACTCTATTTGAAGCTCAAATTTTTAATTCATATTTTGCAAGACAAAACTTCGGAAATTTTACAGGTGAAACTAAAATTTAATTGGAGGTTTTATATGTATTACAATTTCGAAATTTATTTTAATTACACATAGAATGTAGAGATAATTTTTGTTTTTTGAATTATAAGATTATTTTAAAAATAAGTTTATATATATATGTATATATATATATATATATATATATATATATATATATATATATATATATATATATATATATATATAAAATTCAATATATAATTATATACATATACATACACATATATATATAAAAACATATAGTTATATACCTAAGATAACTAAAATTAGGAAGAAGGCACAGTAGTATAATGACAAACTCCTGGCCTTAGGAACCAGGATTGCAGGTTTAAACAAGTTTTGCGGCCAGCCAACCTTCACCTGTAATTTGTCATACTATGTACCAAGAGGAAAGGAAATAATTATATATGTAGAATTTAAATATTAAAAAATCATTAAACTAACATATGAACAAAAACATATGAACAAAAACATAACCTACTAATTCGGAGAGTAAACGATGGCCAAGAGTGCATCAACAAGTAATGTGCTCCCGCCAAGTACGAGGGGTGAAAGCAGAACCGCATAAAATTAATTGCGATACGATATTAAGAAAATTATATATATACTTTTAAAAATCATAAAAATAATAATCATATCAAAATTAGTGTAAAATATAGAAGAAACGTAAAAAATATATATTAAAAAAATTTTTTTAAGCATGTGGTGACATCTATTTAATAATTGTAGAATAAATTAGATATTGTATAAATTTAAAAAAATCAATACAAAACATAATAACATTAAATAATTACAGTAATACAAATTGTATCATTAAAAACCATTATAAATATAATTACAAAGAAAGTTAGCAGGATATCCATGGTCAATACAGTGATAAATTTTTTTTTAAGATTTAAAAAAATATTAGCTTTATCGTTAACTAATACATTATTGCGATAAATATAGTTAAAAATAATATTTCTACATATAGTTATTGATAACTTAGAATTCCTGTAAGGTACTTTGATGATATTAAAATTAAAGGCATCTCTTTTATCATAAATATTACTATGTAGTTTCAAATCCTTAATATTCAGTGTTACATCTAGGTAATTTGTTTTGATTGGATTATTATTAATTTTAACTAAGTTTAAGTAAGCCGGATAAAAATTAATAATGGGATTTAAATTATCATTTTTACCAAAAATAATTATATAAATCATCAATATATCTAAAATATAGTAGTCATTATTAATAATATAATTATATTCATAAAAATGTAAATAAAGATTAGCCAAACTATTACTAGCTGGGCCCCCTTGTGGGAGTCCTTTCTCTTGTTTATATAAAGAACCCTTAAAAAATTGATGTAATTTTCTTTTAAGACAAAATCTATGAGAGTTTTAAATTTGTTAAAATTAATATTAAGGTTATACATACTGTGGTTTTCTAAAATTACTTTAATAATATCATATACATCAATGGAATTGAAAAGATCTTCAAAGTCATAACTATGAACTGAATAAATATTTTTATTATTAAAAAAATCTATAATCTCTTTTTACTATTTTTAATTATAGCTTTATTACATTGCTGATTAATAAAGTTTTGTATAATATTATGAAGTAATTTGCCTGCAGTAGTAATATATGTTCTAAAACCGTTTGTCACCACATATATTGTCACCACATATATTGTCACCATATATATATGTTATGTTACCGAGGCTTTTCACTGTACCATAAAAATAGAAATTGAAAACATTTTAATGATGTTTATTACAATTAAATTTGAATAAAATAACAAGGTTGTGTTGATTAGAATTTGAATTTAGAAAAAAAAGGTCCAACAGTTCAACATTTAACTAAAAATTCAACAATACCAGAATAATAACCTCTCTTTAATACGTCTACAATACTCAATAATATATTTACAAAATAGACATTTTAAATGTTTTAAGAGGTTTGAGGTAAAAGTTTACTTTAGGAAAACTGTGATTATGAAGAAGCATATAAAGATTTTTTCCAATATTTAGTGTCAGTTGAACTAGAATATACATATAAAATTGTTTTAAGATTGTTCTAATAAGACAAAATGTTTAAATGCAATTTTTGGCAAAAAATGAAGATAGTTTGACACATTTTTAATCCATCCTCTTTTTACGTTAAATGCTTCTATAATAATAATATTTTGCCTATATATAGCTAGGACTTCTCCATAGAGCCTAAATTAGGAATTTTGAAAATTTCACATGATTTTCAGAGTTAACATCAATTGAAATAATAGCCGGTATTTTTTCCTAACATTGCTTTACTCCGATATATTAAAATGTGAATGAACTCACTTTTAAATTACATATTTCAAAAAATCATAGACTGTTTTGAATATATATATATATCATTCTTTCTTCATTTTTTTGTCAAAAAATGCATTTAAATAATATTTTTTATTATAATAATAATATTCTTAAAATATTTTTATATGTTTATTCTAATTCAAGTGACTCTAGCATAAACAAGATTTATTCATTTAAACACTTGTGCAAACTCACGATTCCGAGCGTAGTCAGCTTAATGTTCGATTTTCAGTATTTTTTACGTTATTCTTAAAATCGAATAAATATGTGCTTCTCATAATTCTCTTTAAATAATTGTAATCAACTGTTATCAACTCCTTAACTGCCATCGCCGTATATATCCATTTCGCTCAACCGGCGCGTTAAATGCCATGGACGTATATATACGTCCTTCAAAATGCGATTATTTTCTTTGCGTTGCTATTAGTAAAGATATTACGAAGATTTTGGAAAGTAAATAAAATAGCCTGAACAGTGTTTGAGAAGTATTTACTTTTTTCAGACAACAATTTGTTAATTTGTCTTTTCTTTGTTCTCTAATATGCGCTCACATATGTGAAAAACAGTGGCAATGGGAAGTGACTTTAATCTGCAGTTAAGGGTTAAAATACATGAATTGTAACTTAAATGGAAAAATACTAATTCCTTTATAATATAGCTTTTCAATGAATAACTGGTATATTTATCAGAATTTCTATTTGCGAAGGGGAACTAAATATTTGTGTTCTATTTAAACCTTGCATTAATTTTACAGCTAAAAGTTCCAAAACTCTAGAATGTGCTGCTAAATTAAACGGTTCATGCTCTCTATTTATCGATGATATCCGAGTATTTCCAGAAAGAAGGATGAGTTTCAGAAGTATTCCGGTTTAATGGTAAGTATGTAATATACTCCTCATCCAAATTGCTAGTCATCCGTAATATTCCAATTTATCCCAAAATATTTTGACTTGCTTTAAAGAATTATTCCACTTTCATCGCCAAATAGCTTATTTTTCTCTTACTATTTCCATCGTGGTGTGAAATTAATTTTCTTTTTAAGCAATTTATGTGCTCATTTTGCTTGATTTTATCTTATAATGCTTTCCACTGTTTACTTTTGCCATCGTTAGGAAAAGGACAGATGAATCAAGTTCTGCTTAATATGCATGGATTGGAATAGAATTTTTCCTCAAGACAAATTTATCAGAAGAAAAAGGGTAAACGCATTGACGTAAATTTATGGTCTCCCAGATTGCTGCAGGAATGATCGTTTTAACTTTGTCGTCGAACATGAACTAAGAGCTTATAAATATTGATTTGATATGTTTAGGATAAATGACATCATTGCTGTTCATTCATGAATGTAATTGGTTCTTTAGAAAGATAAGACACGAATAATGTTATAGAAATGCACACAATATTTGGGGATAAAAAATTTTAAAATTAATCATATGGCACTTATACATAAAATGATTTATGCAGTCACCTTATTGGTTTAATAATGAATGTAAGTATATATGAATAAGACAGTGGTATAATCGGAATAAATTTAAATAACTTTCATTGGAGTAAAAAAATAAATAAATAAAATTTTTTTTAAAAAATCACACAAAAGAAAACTAAGTTTAGAAATAATATTAAGAAATACCTTGAAGAACAAGAAAACACGAGGAAAAAATTAACTAGTATTGCATTTCAGTCATTTTTCTAATATAGGTTAGCACTTTTCTGCGACTTCGTTTTTATAATGCAGTAATACCTCAACTTACGCAAACCCGGAGTTTCGCGATTATCAAATTTCGTTGTTTGAGCGCTGGTTGTGGGAATAACTCACTCCTCGCTTCCTGCTTAGTGAGTTTAGTGATTGAAGAAGTTGTCGATTTTGCCAAGCAAATAAATTTAGAAGGGGATGTTGATGACGTTCAAGAACTGCTGGATTCCCACAACCAGCAGCTGACAACTGATGAGCCAATAGAAATGTACGACCAACAGCAAGACGTTGAAGAACTTGAATCTGTAGACCCTGTTCAATCAAAAGATTGAGTGATGGTCGTGAATTTGACAGAAGGCCTCAGTTTAATTGAAAAAGGGTTTCACAAATTTAAGAAAATATAGACCGAACGAAGACTGTAATTTTTTCAACAGAACGAGGAACAACAACAGAATACACTCATGTCCATAAATTAAGGATAATAAAGTTCAGGCAAAGAAAGAGACAGAAACAAAACAAATTTGACTTATTTGTAAAGTCTATTTATTAAACAAAAGGTAAAGAGCAAAAAATATGCTATATGTTTGACATAATTAATAAAAATAGCGATTTTTACTCCCTGGAGCAAATTTAAAAAAAAGAACCTATTTACAAAAAACAGTATAACATGGTTAGTATGATGGTTAATACGGATTATGTCTCCCGGACGATGCAATACAGGCCTTACAACGCCTAGGCATGCGGAGTATCAGATTATCAATCTGATCTTGGGAAATATTACACCACTCATCAAGCAATGCCCTCCAAACTTCCGGTAGACAGGTGGGAGGGGGTTGACGGGCTGCAATTCGTCGGCCAAGCATATCTCACACATGCTCTATTGAATTAGAGTCCAGTGAGTATGCTGGCCAATCCATACGGGTGATATCCTACGATTGAAGGCATTCGTCTACAATGTTTGCACGGTGAGGACGGGCGTTGTCATCCATAAACAGAAATTCAGCACCCATGGCGCCCCGAAAAAAACGCACATGTAGTTCCAGAATGACATCCCGATAGATGTGGCCTGTCATCGTTACACTCTGAACGTGCAGGTCAGTTCTAGAACCAAGAATAATTCCTCCCCAAACGAGCCATCCTGCACCACCGTAACGGTGGTGTTGGTCGTTCGTTCGTTCAATGGTGTTCTCTTGGTGGTAACGGGCACCTGGCGCTCTCCATATTAAAGTCTGGCGAGAATCAGACTGCAAACTAAACCTGGACCTGGTGTTCTGGTGTTCACAATGCATTCTCTCTACTCAGGTTAATCGCAGGCGACTGTGAGTTGCGGTAAGTGGAACACATCTGACAGGCCTACGAGCATATAGACCAATGCGCTATAAGCGTCTGTACACGGTCTGCCTTGAAACTGTCATACCGGTAGCTGAAGAGAGCTGACGAGACAGGTCTGATGCTGTGCTCCATCTGTTTCTTTTGGCAGTAACTGCCAAATATATACCGGTCCTCATTCGGCATTGTATCTCGGGGTCGACCTGTGCTGTAACATCTACTCACATTGCCATCATCTTGGAATAGTTGCCAAAGCCTAGAGATGTCACTCTGGGCGATTCCAAGTTCCTCAGATACTTCTAGCTGGGTACGTCCACATTCCAGTCGTCCAATAATTCTACCACGTAAAAAATCATCCAAATGCTTCGTTGTGCCATAAGTATGCGGTTATTGCACTGAAAGGCTTTTAAAACGCTTGTGAACAATTTTACTTCTTTGCCACCAATCCTTATATACCCCTCTCTTACACTCTCGTCATTGTGACGTACTATCCGCGCCATCTGGTGGTTTCCTGTAACTTGCATATTCTTCTTCAAGATGTGTGTGATAATTCTACAGGTGAAAATTTTGTTTTAGAGTTTAATTTCTGTGTGATTCTGAATTACACAGGTCTGCAAAAAACACTTTTTTAAAATTGTTTTGATTTTATTAACTGATCTTTATTTAGTTATTTGCGCTGATTTCAAAAATGACATAGGTTTTTTTTTCTATCACGTAAGGCTTGCCTACAAAATAAAGGTAAAATATTTGAAAAAAGTACAAAAAAACGAAAATATTGGATTTGTTTTTATTATTTTAACATAAACTAAAAGAAAGAAAAACAAATATATATAGCTTAAATAAGAATAATAGTGATACACATGTATTGAAAAAATGCTATTATAAGTCTTTGTAAAACCGTTTTCTTTTCCCATCGAAGCTTCTTTTAGTACTTTTTCGGCTGTGTTCTTGTGAATTTTCCCGTTTTAATATCCAACAGTAGTCTTCCATCATGTTTACATTCCAACGACCTTGGTATCTGCTCTCCATTTCTTTTATATCCTGATGGAAACGTTATCCTTGTTCTTCACTTACACAGCCCCAAGAGTTTCTGGAAAATAGTCCAGATGTGAGTGGAGGAAATGGACTTTGACACTCATGTGGCAGCCCAATATTTTGTAGTTTTGTAACAATTCAGCAACCAGAGCTTTGTAGTTTGAATCTTTTTTGTTTCCAAGAAAGCCTGTTACAACAAGTTTAAATGAATTCCAGGCATTTTTTTCTTTCATTTCTTTTTTAGTGACAAAAGTTTCATCTTTTAAAAGTTTTCTTATATCAGGCCCAATAAAGATACCCTCTTTCAGCTTAGCATCGGATAGACCAGGAAACTGTTCACAAAGATACTTGAAACACTCTCCTTCTTTGTCTGATGCTTTCACAAACTGTTTCATTAGCCCGAATTTTATATAAAGTGGTGGAAACAAGATCTTCTTAGGATCTACTAAACTTTGCCTTTCAACATTCTTAACTCCAGGAACAAGAGCCTTTCTGATTGGCTACGTCTGCTTTACGTAGTGTTGTTTCCTGTCACGGCTCTCCTATTCACAGAGGAAACATAGAAACTTTGTGTAACCACTTTGTTGACCTAGTAACATAGAAATAACTTTCAAATCACCACAAATGGTCCATTTATGGTCAGAGTAGCTGAGCTTATTAAGAATAAACTCAAGATTTTAGTAGTATTCTTTCAAATGGTCTGAGTGTCCAACAGGCACAGAAGCATATCGGTTGCCATTGTGAAGAAGTACAGCTTTCAAACTCCTTTTTGACGAATCGATAAAAAGTCTCCATTCCTCTGGTTTATACATAATTTTGAACATTTCCAAAATTGCAGGTATATTGTTGCAGAAAACTAGGTCCCCCTCTTGTGTAAAAAAAGGGACAAATTCCTTTTCTCTAAATCGGTACCACGAAAATGAAACACCGGAGTTTAACAAATGTCTTTCTTTAAGTCTAGACCCTAAAACTTCCGCTGTATCCTTTGGGAGGCCCAGATCTGGTACTAAGTCGTTCAAATCTGACTGAGAGAAAAGTTCAGGGTCATTTGTATCTGAATCGTAGCCATCATCACTGTCGCTGCTAATATGTGATATTTAGTCTAAATCGTCTAAAATATTGTCCAGGGTATCCGGAGGTGAAGGAATAGGCAAGTCAGGTCCATGAGGTACAGGGCGAATAGCCGGACGTATGATGGTTGGGTATGAAATGTCCTTCCTGTTTTTTAAATTGAAACCTTGCACTGAACAAGAACAAAAATAACAGTCATCACTGTGATTTTTAGACTCTCTCCAAATCATGGGTACTGCAAAACGAAATGACTTCTTACCTTTAAACCATTGTCTCAGTTCTTCAACACACACAGAACACACTACATGGGGCGCCCAAGATATATCTTGGTCCCCTAATTTAATACCAAAGTATGCAAAATACACCTTCTGAACAAAATTAGAAATGTTCCTTTGTTGCTTCTTGACGGTATAAGACCCACAAATATAACAGAAACAGTTAGGAGAGTTAACACATCCTCTTGTAGCCATTTCTTTTAAATACCGTAGCACAAAACTGTTTGATGTTTACACCACAGTGGCTAGCTCCACACTGAGTCACTGACTGCAACCAAGTTCACGGCGCACGACGCCTAGCAGCCAGTAGGATTGGGGAGGGGGCAGACAGAATGAGACATATCTCGTTCCAGTAGGAACTGGTATTCCGAGTTTAGATTAATTGTCATAGCAAATAAATAGAATAAAACTGTGTTTGTAAATAATATACATTGTTTAGTAACCTATTCACCATAAAAGATCCATAATTCAGACTAAATTCACCAATTATATTGGCTATAATATTGAAAAATCGTACGCATACTGGACCTGAAACCCCCTGAAAATAAGAAAATTTCAGATGAAATTTGTGACTTATCTAAGGGTGATGGAATTTTTTCACTATTTTTCCCGTAATCAGTACAAAAAATATAGTTAAACCCACTAGTTAAATATACAACAATTTTTTCATCGCAGACCTGTGTTATCATTAGTTTATGGACTTGAATGTATTAGCATGCTGCGAGGAAATTTTGCTTGAAGAAAAAAGGTTTAGGGGCATGCAGGATACGTTGTTAAAAATTTTATGAATCCTTCTATATCAAAAAAAAATCGGTTTGCGATGTTGCATTGTGTTATCTAAGATTTTACAATAAACATTTTTTTCTGAATTATTATTTTTTTTTCATTTACGGTCCCAACTAAAAATAATTTATATGTATTTGCATGTGAAATTAAACCCTGACTTACACAATTATCACTCAGTCCTACCTATCGCATAAGTTTGGAGCATTACAGTATTTTTTTTTCAAAATGGTGTATTTTTTACTTCACTTTTTGCATTTTAAATTTTATTTGAAATATAACAATACAATTACGTTAAGCTTTTTTAACTGTATGATTATAAGAGGGAAACATATGGGTGTTGAATACTTAAAAAATATTGAAACACTTCATAATTGAAGAAGAATGTGAAGCATTTTTATGAGAAGAAATTCACATTTCTTGACATGTTCATCCCTCCCCCAATGTTTATAAACGATACAACTCAAAACCCAGGGGTTAAGTTCTTCACTGTATACCGAGATATTAATAGGAATTGTTTAAACAATTTTTAATTTCAAAAATAGCAGGTAGTTATTAAATATTTTTTTTCCAATGGGGATGTGGCTATTGTGTGTGTGTGTGTGAATATGTAAAATAAAACTATTCTCTCAAGTCACTAATATTCCTTTCTAATATGCTTTATATATAATTATTAAATACTTCTTTAAAACATTTCTATTTTGAATTTAATAAAGACTGAACAAAATTTAAAGATTATAGAATTTTGTGCCTTATGTTCCTTTAAGGTATCCGAATACGTTAGGAATCATGATTTTAAAATCGCATAAATGGATAACTTTCATAATATTTAGTGTCACTTGGATTAGAATAAATGTATAAAATTGTTTTAAGGACATTTTGACAAAAATATATTTAAATACAATATTTTGGCAAAAAATTAACTTAGAATAACCTTTTTTCAAAATGTTCTCCTTTTACAAAAATGCTTCTAAATATTTTGCTTATATAAAGTAAAGACTTCTCTTTCCATAGAGTCTAAACTATGTTTTTTTTGAAAAATTCTTAAAATTTCTCCCCTTTGTTGTCGTAAAACTTAGATAAGCCCAATTCTAAGATATATATTTCAAAAATTTTATTTGAGCCTCGGTACAGAGGTTTAAGCTATATACAGGCAAAATATTATTATAATAGAAGCATTTTTCGCAGAAGGAGAATATTTTGAAAATGGGTCATTCAATGTTCATTTTTTGTCAAAATATTGTACTTAAATAATTTTTATTTTTAATAATATTCTTAAAACAATTTTATATACATTTTCTAATATAAGTGACACTAAATATCATAAATATTATCCATTTATACACTTTTACAAAATCACGGTTCCGAACGTAGTCGGATACCTTAAGTTGATGGCAGTTGAAAAATATTTAACAATTATTTATTTTAAACTTTTGTTTTCTTTCATGATCATATGATGATTATATTCTGTCTTAAATAACATAATATTAATCAAGAATTTCATAATCATATTTATAATAATTTTAATTGTATCTTGAAACACACACACACATACACACATAGCATGTCGTTGATTTAACCATTCATAGTAAGAAAAATTTGGATATATTGTTTAACTGCTTATCACTACACTTTTCTCCGTCCTTTCGGAGTGTCGTGGCGGTCAGAGGAAGTTACAGGTAGGATAACTGATGTGAAGGCTGCGTAAGAAGCATTGTGATACTCATTATCTGGAGTCTCGAGATGCTAGAGTTTTCAAACAAATCTGGAAGCGAGTCTGAGAGTCAGTCTGAGAATTGTCTGGAAGAGTTTCTTGGAATGTGTCGGTTTCTCTTTTTCGTGTCATTTTGAAGGTGGAATATGTCACATCTTCAAAGGAGATACGTGATGCAGAATCATTTCTGTTTAGACGTAGACGGGAATACTATTCGGCCATTGGTCCTTGTCACCTCTTTCGCGGTGGACTTTGAAGCTGGAGATTGGTGTGGGAACTTCTCCGCACTTTTTTTCTGTCGGCTTTAGCAATGGGAAGCCAAAGGTTAACTTACGCTTGAACTTACGTTTTGGTATTGTCCTGTCTTGGGTACTTTCCAAAGCGAAACTAAGTGACCGTTTGGAAGTCAGTCCTTTGTCGGAGACAACCGCAACTTTTTAAATAAAAAAATCATGTAAATTTGATTTTAGTTTTATTTTAAAAATATTTTTATTTAGTGTACACTCTAATTTTGCATAAAGAATACTTTAAATATTTTTTATGAACATCGTATGTTTCAAATCGGGGACGAATGTGATGTAGTATATTAGGAATAAGGTAATATATAATGCTGTTAGAGAGAGGATAATTCTTTTCCTTAAATTTATATATACAAAAATCCATTTACATTTCAGTTTAAGAAAAGTTTGTCAAATATGTTTAATTTTTAATACATTTTATCTCGAAGAATTTCATCATAAATATTTCAAACTTGAAAAATGTCTAAATCTATAGCAAAAGGGATTTTACTTTTCACGCATACGTCCATATTATAGAAGAGACATTGTAACAAATAACTTTTGCACTGCATATAAAGAAAGCATTTTTCGTTCAGTGTCGAAGTCGAAAAACCTATATCTTAAGAATTTAGATATATTTTGTGCTGCAGCAAGAAGTTTCTTTAGTAAGAACTTGTCTAAAAGATAAATGTGCGCAATAATGAAACCTGACAGGGCTGCGTTTTGTCAAGAAACTTAATGCTAAAAACTACTTAGCTATCGATTCACTTCCTATGAACAACAGGACGAGAAACCTTTTTTACACTGTTGTTTATCAAATCTACGTAAATACAACGTCATGAATTAGTAAACAATGCATGCATTTTCCATAAATAATATTAAATAAACACCTCTGCTGTCTAATTTAAAGAGACATTTCTCTGTTCCTTAACATTTTTTTTTCTGAAACTGATTCTCCCTTTTTTTATTTAAATTTCTTCGACGGTTATTGTAACAAGAAAATGATTCAATTTCCTCAACCGAATTTAGATATTAATGTAGGAATCCAAGTTATTAAATTTATAGGTTTATAGAGAAAAGGTGCATTAACTCTGTTTATGCATTCATTTTGAATAATTTTATAATAAAGGTCAATTTTTGAAATGAATGTATCGATTACATGCAGCTATAAATATTTAACTGAAAGTAATTTATCAATAAAAATTATCGATAAATCAAAGGAAGCTCAAAATGTTGTTTACATTTTTTATACAAGTTCTATCTAAGCTGTAGTTCATTTTACGCCATACATTCTGAAGCATATACGAATTTATAAACGTAATATTTAGCTGTCAAAAAGGGTGTTTTACTGAAAATTCTTTATCTATTTCAATATTAAACGTATTAATAAATTATTACTGTTAACTGTGCTTTTACTACTATTAAAGTATCCGACAACGTTTGTAAACATGGTTTTGCAAAAGCGGACTAACGAATATTTTTAAAAATATTTAATGTAACTTAGATTAGAATATGCGTATAAAATTGTTTCAAGAATATTTTTACAATAAAAATAATCATTTAAATGCAATATTTTGACAAAAAATGAACTTAGAATTGCCCTCTTTCAAAACATTCTCCTTTTATGTGTGAAAAATGCTTCTAATAATAAATATGCTGCTAATAATAATATTTTGCTTATATATAGCTAAGACTTCTTAATAGGTCGCCCAACCGGTATAGTGGTTAGCGACGCTGACTGTTATGACGTAGGGACTGGGTTAGAATCCCGCAAATGACATGGATGTTTGTAAATGTATAGTGTCTGCGTGGTATAGGGGTACTCTAAATAGCCGTTGAGCACAAGTCCTCTCGTGAGGTTGGTGGAAGGCCTTTGACCACCCCCAGAGTGCTCTCCCTCTAAATTGGGGCGGAATCGAGCCAAATCGTACTGTCACCTGTATGGTGCTCAAAGCTACGGCTAACGACAGGCGTCACTTAGCCCTTTACCATGATGGATTTCGTGGGCCTCGATCTGGCCTTTGCTGATCAGGTGGAATTGGTAACAACAACTTCTTAAGAGGATCTAAACTACAACTTTTGAAAAATTCACATTGTTTTCAGAGTTACTACCAATGAAAATAATTATCAGTATTTTTCTTTTAAAATATTTCTCCACTCTGATGTATTAAAATATCCACTTCTAAATTATATATTTCAAAAGTCCTAGTTCAGGCTCTGTACAGAGGACTGAGCTACATATATAGGCAAAAAATTATTACAGAAGCATTTTCCGTAAAAAAAGAATATTTGCAAAATAAATAATTATATGTTCAATTTTTGCCGAAGTATAGTACTTAAATCATTTTCAATTCTAATAATAATCTTTAAAAAATTTCATACGTGTATTCTAAGCTAAGTGACCCTAAATATTAAAAAAAAAAATTTTCTCTTTTGTACGCATTTGAATAAATCACGGTTCCGAACGTAGTCGGATACCTTAACTGTGCTTTTAATTGTTCAAAACATCTTGCTTTCTTTGTTCCTTGGGAACACACCCGCATAAATGTGTTAAATCTTTTTTTTAAAAAATTTTTGTTTGATTGAATACGATATTAAGGAGTTGCTTTTGTATTACAAACAGTTAACTACTGGTATGTAATATATTTTCATTTCATATAATTCTTTTTAGTTTAGAATAACAAATTTCATTCGCATGACTTTAAGATATTTATTGTATTATTAGATTTATACCATTTGTATATATTTCTTTATATTCATTTTGCTTCATTGACTCATCCGCAAACTGGGGAATGTCTGCTACAATTTCACTAAACAGAGATGAAATGTAAAAATGTAAATTTAATTTTTCTTTTGAAATAGAATAAGATAAAATAAGTTGCTTCCATCGATTTATGATGTTTATGAATAATTTCTGAATACCTAGAAGGTAGTTTCACAAGAAAATTGAATTTTTGAAATGTGAAAGCTTTAAGTTATTGATTTGTTTATTTAAGTTTCTTCAATACATTCATTATTTTCAGAAAGCTTATCAACTAAAGCATACGAACTCGAGTAAATATTGAACGCGAATACGATGAAAGAATATAAATACAGATAGCGTAAATTCAAAATATTTGAACTTTTCTTAAAGGGAATATTTAATCAACGAAGCATAAATATTACTATGTAGGTATATATAAATATTCGTAGTGTATATATGAATATTAATTCTTTCCAATAATTAATTTTGAAAATTTAACTATTGTAAATTCTAAAATCACACACACACACACACACATGTTACCGTTAAAGTGAATTATTCAGCTATTTCATAGAATAACTAGGTATTTCGTGAAATAACTAGTCAGTTAAAGTATATAGTAGGTGAAACATTTCATATTTATCTAGTTATTCTACGAAATATACGAATGATAGACCGTTAAAGTGAAAAATAAACAATTTTAAAGTTATTTTATAGATTAATTGATCATAAATAATTAAAATCTCCTGAAAAATATATTTTATCCCTATTGCGGATGATTAATTGACAAATAATAAGGAAAAACAGATGATATAATTTATTATTACTCATATTGATTTGAACAGAAAGGGAAAAAAAGACTATGTTGCAAAAATATTTATATTTAAATATAATAAAAAACCTGCTGGGAAGAAAAAACTGTTGCTTCATAGAAACATTGTGTACACCTTTTCAAACAAAAGTAAAAGAGAAGATTAATTTAAATTTTATGAAATACCTTTATTTTATTTTTCATTATTTATATTAGAGCAAGGATTGCTGTGATGACACATACTATTTTTGAAGCAAGCACATGTTTTACTATTACACATTTTTTTTACACGAACACTTTTTAAATCCTTGTCTAGTGCCGTAATTTTGAGCTGTTACAAACAAATAGAAACGTTATGTCAATACTCGGAACTTATTCAACGGAAACTATTTCTGGCTCACATACACTAAAGTAAGATCTGGATTACAATTATTTTATTTCCTCATCTCTCGTTCTTAATCTGAAAAATCCTTGCCCAAAGCAGCTATAATCTATTCAAAGTTGACTAAAAGCAGCTAGAGCCGGTCCAAAGAGCTTTCGAGAGTCGTATTTCATACTTTAACAATTAAGTAATCGTTATTCTATAGAATACCTAGTTAAATCGTAGAATTCAATAATTTTATGTACTTTAACTGACTTCTCTAGTTATTTTATGAAATAGCTAGTTGTCCTATGAAATAACGGATTTCACATTTTAAGGGTAACATATATATACATAAAAGCTAGACTGCTTTGAAGTTGCTTATGGATTGCTGAATTTGGCAATAACGTGTTTGCTGTTCTTTGTTTAGAGGAATGATCTATGTATGTTAGGTTTTTTTTATCATAACTAATAATGAATCCCCAAGGAATAATTATCCATTATTATATTTCGGATTTCACTCAGAGTACAGTAAACAAAAGGGAAAAAGTTGTTAGTCTTCCGAACCAGCCTTAATCTAGCACTGTTGTATGATAATTAATATGTAATCGGCTGTCAGAGGGAGATAAAGCGTGTTTGTATATAAGAAATTGACTTGGAATTCTTTTTTTAAGTAAGATAATTAGTTTTATAACTACGCATTAATTATTACGAAAGACGATAAAATATGTTTTGATCTTAAATAAGATAAAACACACATTCGACTAATTTTGCGATTGGATGTATTGCCGAGTTCGTATTAACACTTTCGTTTAAAAGCGATGAAAAATAATTTTTGAATTTTTTTAACTACACTGCTCAAAACAATTAAAGGATATTGTAAGTTTTACATAAAATAAAGATATAAGCGAAATTTTTTTTGCCGAAAATGGCAGGAGATAATCACAAATGCAAATTTTTATGATTTTCAAACTGTGGAGTATGCTAATTTTGAGTTCGACGTCAAAAACGTCGCTTCAGCGGCAGCGAATGAAATTTGACTTTCAGCTGAAATGAAGACAAGGATGATCGGCATTCAGTGACTGCTTTGTTTCGACGAGTACGATGTCTCAGCGAAGTCATTTAACCGATTCAGAAGCTTGGAGAGTTGTTGGTAGGTTAGAAGGGGGCAAACTCAAGCCGAAGTAGCGCAAGCCATTGGAGTGTCACAAGTGTGATTTCCAGGATCTGGAACCGTTTTTTGGAGACTGGAAGTGCAGGCCAATGACCAGGACAAGGTCAACAACGCCCAATGAAGTTCGGTTTTTAGTGTTAATGGCTTGGAAACACCGAAATATGAACGCTACTCTTCTCCAACAACGCCTTCGCTCGGCTACTGGCACCACGGTTTCAACTCAGACTGTCCGAAACCGGCTCCATAGTGTAGGTCTGTATGCTCACCGACCGATGGTATGTGTTAGACTAACATGAAGGCATCGTCGCGACCGCAGGGAGTGGGCAAAAGAGCATGTGAACTGGAGGAGAAATGAATGGAGCAATTTTCTTTTTTCTGACGAGTCCCGTTTTTCTGTTCATCCGGATAATAGGCGTATTTTCATCTTGAGGGACCGTGGCAGTAGGAATAATCCTGCGATCGTGCACGAAAGGGCCAGATTTGGCGGGGGAGTGTTGGTGTATGGTGGCATCTCCATTGACGGGCGCACAGACCTCTACAACATTCGAGATGGACCTCTGACTGCTCGCCGATATAGGGATGAGATCCTCATACCTATTGTAGTCCCTTACGCTGCAGCAATTGGAGATGACTTAATTTTAATGGACGATAACTGCAGGCCACATCGTGCTAACCTAGTGGAGGATTTCCTTTTCGAGGAAGGAATCGTACGAATGGAATGGCCAGCATGTTCTCCAGACATGAATCCGATAGAGCACGTTTGGGACGCTCTAGGAAGATGAGTTGCTGGCCACCAACCACCCCCACAAACTCTCCAAGAACTGGAAAGAGCTCTTCTGGAAGAGTGGGACAGAATACCCCAACTCGTGATTAATAGACTCATTGACTCCATGTCTCATAGGTGCTCAACGTTGCTGGCCGTCCGTGGAAACCATACCCCCTACTGAAAATGATTTCCTTTAGAAAACACCTTTTCTTATTCTTTTTTTCTCATGTGCACAAATTGTGTTTTTTTTCTTTTGTACACAAATGCGTAATAAAATGCATTTTTTCCTGCCAAACATGTGCAATTTATTCTTATACAACCTACTACGTCTATCGCCCATGTATCAATCAGCTAAAAAGTTTCCCAGCCACAAGATCCACCTAAAACCACAATATCCTTTAATTATTTTGAGCAGTGTATATGCTTACACGCATCGAACAAATTTTTTTTTATTTAAAATGATATCAATTAGTAATTCAATGAGAAAGCATTTATAATACTAATGTTATGGTGAAAGCATTTATAAAACACCTTTTTAATTGATTTTCCTTAAATGCATGAAGTCCAGATTTTAGTACAATAGATGAAAATAAACTTCAGTATATCCATAAAAACATCGGGAGTAAATTAAATTCAGCATGATGTGATTGATAATGACATAAGAAAATGACACCGGTACAAGATAATCGGATGACGAGATTTATTATTTGTCTATCTTAGGTAAATGATGAGCCCCAAAATCATTTGCACAAGGGGTCAGATAATGCATTATTGGTTTTATATATATAAAGAGAAATTCAGACTTTTGTCTTTGCTTGTATGTTGGAAATTGATAGTTTGAGTATTATTATCTGGTTGAATTATATCTTTAAGTAAATTTTATTATAGGTTTCCTAATAATTCTTGTCTTGAACTTTGGAATTTGAAAGCTTTCAATCTGTTGAGAATAAATAAATAAAAAAAAACTTTGAAGCCTTCTAACTTTAAATTTATCTAATAAGTATATAATCGATCGATCAAGTAATATCTTTTTTATATCTCTTAATGAAATTCATTATAAATCAAAATAATCTTTTTTGAGTTACTGTTTCAGCATGCTTGGTTTGTAGTATTCTAATTGACAAAGATGTTGTTATAGTAATCTTAGAGGTTCTATTAAGAGAAGTGTATAAGGAATTCGGGGCATAATTCTACAATAAGGCATCTTACATGACAATTAAATAAAATTAAAGAGCTAAGAGTTGAATATGGTTTTCTCCATATGTTCAAACACTACTCATATGGAGAGAACCAGGGACCCACTACCAGCCTACCAATGGTCGATAAATCGACCATTAGGATTGCGGTAGCTTGATGGTTTGGGCAGGCATCACATTGGATATGGCCGCACACATCTCTATATCTTTGCAAGAGGCACTATGACTATTGTGAGGCATAGGGATGCGATCTTGAAGCCCTGTGTTCACCTTTTTGAGGGTGCAGTTGCCCCTGATTTTATTTTAATGGATGACAACGTGAGACATATCTCATTTGGTCGACAAATTTGTGGAAAGTGAGGATATTCGCCGAATGTATTTACCAATCAGGTTTTCAGACCATATCCGTATAGAGCAGGGGGGGATGAACCTTTATAGATCAACATGCCACTTTTTCTGAAGAAGGGTTTAATGAGGTAAAGACGGGCCGTCAAAATATTTTGACTTGTAATTATTGGGAAAACAATAAAACTAAGTACTAAACACAAAACTCTATTTACTACAAAAAATACATTTTGAACTGTATAGTTATAAATGTTTTAATTATACGTGTAGTTCAAATTAAAGTAACATTAGTGCGACTTCTGTTGCTGCAGATTTTTCATGACAAATAACTTATATTAGAATTGTAAGATGTTACTTTTTGTAGAATTTATGCTGAATTGGGGTCATATGCCAAACGGTTTCAAAGCAATTAATCATTTTTGCTGTGGTTCACACTTTTTTGAGAAGAGGGTGTGTGATTTGTTTCAAAATACCGTTTTGCAGATGATGTTCTGCATACCACTATTCCAGAACACAAAACACACACCACTCTTTGTCACCTTCACTAATAATGCCATGTTTTTTGGTCTTCCAAATTTGAAATTCTCTGTTACACTTTCGAGCTAGCGCTTTTTGTTCCTTTGTATGTTAAATAATAGTTTAAAACGTAAATATGACACAGATAAACCTTAAAATAGAGTATGGCTATGTCTATGCCATGCCGAAAATTGGCTATGTCATGCGTAGACAAGCTTTACATCATAAGCAATTGTAATTTACTAAGACAATAACGAACGAGTACGCGCCCCACCTCCGATCACCCTCGCTTGTTTGTATTCCTTCATAGTGAGAATATTGTGTCACGTGCCATAAATGGCACGCGTGCCACGAGTTCGCCATCCCTGGCATAGATCATATATGGGACGCTCTGGGAAAAGCACCCCGAGAAAGCTTGAAAACAGTGTTGCTGAACGAGGGAGATTAATTGCTTCAAGAACTTTCATAAATTCCCTTATTTCTGGTATAAAATCACGGTACGAAGCCTGTTTATCCAATTTTTTTGTTGTATTCTGCAACTCTTTTCCAACCAAATCCAAGAAGTGAAGTGTGAAAGAAAGATGCAAATTAGGAAGCTTTTGAACATCAGAAGTTAGAGTAAGTGGAATGGCAATTTGAGGAATGAAAACATGATCCGTGGTTCAAGCGTGAAGAAGTTTTGGATAACGCGACGTGGCGACGAATAGAAGTTATACGTGATAGAGATCCATTGAGTCAAGGTGCATACCATTGCACTCGAGTTATTGCGAGGTCTCATCTAGGATAGTTATGATCGTTACTTAAACTACGGTAAGGTAGGATTGACTATTTAATATGAAGATATGTAATAGTATGGGAATCGTGTTTAGGTGAGTCAGTTATTGATAGTGGACCGAGTTAGGTTAATTCAGCATTATATAAATTGGGAGTTTTGCCACCGTAGATTCTCTCACATATATTACTATAATCTCATTTGTTAAAAGTTTAAGTTCAAAATCTCAATAAAGATATATTAAGATTATGTATTCATCTAGTTTTTCCGTTAATCCTACACCTCTAGCTCACGCTGATAATCAAAGAGATGTTCACCCGAGAGGAGGATATTACAATGTATGGGTATTGTAAAACTGTTGAATTATTATTCTTATTTTTTATATTATATTAACCCTTTATACATAGCAAAGTTTATTAAAATCTGTCCAGTAGTTTTAAAGAGATAATCGATAAAATCTAAATACTCCTAATTTTGTACAGAAGTGCAGTGTAGAATTCTGGCTCAGTTCTTTGGAAATATTATTCCCTTTAAAAGTATCATATTTGGTTAGTTAATAAAGAAATCTAATGAGAATATCTTATTCGAAAATCGTTTTTTCTCTTTCTGAAAATAGAGCCATTGTAAAAAATTCTTTGTTTGAAAAATGTTCTCAATAATAATGATATTTAAATATACAAAAAAATTTCAGATGCATCATATAAAATTTAGTTGTAATGTTAAACAAATGGAGTAATTTTTATCTTGTCTCTTAATTTGTATTTGTGTGTTAATTATAAGGATTTATAAGGGAAGAGATTTTTTAACTTTTTACTTTAAATGGCAGGCTTATTGTAGCTTTGCACGTTTATGAATATCTGCACGGGTATTATCGTTTTTATATCTCTACACATTGATATTCATAATAAAGTTTTATTCGTAATTTTTGAAAATTTTAACCGATTATGATTTTATTGAATTTGCTTTTTCTTATTCAGAATCATTGCTTTTCTGTGGAATTTTTGGTCTATTCGTAAGCATTCATATGTTTTGAATTGCTAGCTACCTTCTCTGCTGTTCCATTTTATTAGTTTTGTCAGTTTTTGTAACTGATTTAATTATTTTGTATTTTGTTTTTTGTCGACATCTATCCACTTTGACTCCTCTTTTCCTAAGGAATTTTATTTTTAAATTTATTTTTAAAGCTTTTTAATTCCTGTTATAAGTCCTGGAGAACGACTTTTCCCACCAAATTTCGGTATAGTACAGCTTACCATCAGGTAAATTAGGGATCACAAGTAAATTCTATTTATAAATTCACAATAGCTCTTTATACTAATTTTATGTTAGCATAAATAGCTATTATTATTAGATTAGATTTACTTTATTAATAAACCTGGAGTCCAGTTTCTTATAATTTCTACAGCGCACGTTCGTGCCCACATTTAAAATTAAAATTAGGGGTCTAATTCTATTTCTACTGAAGATTTGTCATGCGGATTAATGAGGTTTGCTGCGCATGAATTGGAACTGAGCGTTGTAACATTATCGCAACACGCAGCTGCAAAATCAGCTTTCCTATGCTGATAATACACTGAAGTGCCACTGAATTAAGGATAACAAGGGCTATGCATATTGTGTAGCTCTGCGCATCTTTTAAATATATGCAAGTGAGGGCGCTGTGGTAACTGCATATACAGCGTGTACTGTGGTTGCTCTGAAGTATTTTAATGTTTTTATTTTTTATTGCTCTTTTATTTTATTCACTTACCACTTCCCCTCTTAATTCAATTTTTTTCTCCGATCAGGCAATTTTCTCATAAAGTCCAAAAGCTCACTAATCAATAGGAATCATCCCTTTTTAACCGTCGGAACTTTGCCACTTACCATTGGTTCCCCCTCCTAGACCACACCTCCTCAACCCCCCACAAGGCCCACTCAGTTCCAGATATGGAGTAGAGGAGTTTGACAAGACTCGAGTCTCCTGCGATGTCAAGCAGTTCTGAATTATTGTAGTTGTTGGAATTGCCAGTATGGGTAAACTGCCTGGCCAAGACGCCTTTGATCGCAGACAAATCGTAGGTGCACCACGCATGGGCAGTTCAATTTCCGAAATCGTCAGACAGCCAGGATTTTCATGGTTGACAGTGTCAAAAGTATATGCCAAGAATAGATGGATGGTGGACAAAAAAACAAGCGATCGGGCAAACTGCAAAGAACAATTAACCTTGACAATGTGTGGTAGAGATAGCTCAGGAGTATTGTACGTAACCAGTGAAGCCAAACATTAGCTCAATTACCAATTTAAATTGCTTACGCTGTAAGATGTACTTATTTTAAAATACTTCAGCATTAAGATGAAGAATAGTGCTTTTAAATTATACTAAAATTCTACAAAGGAAAAATTATAACAAAGGATATAATGAAATAGAATTCTAAATGAGTTTAAGGATATAATGACAAATTTTAAAAAATGAGTGCTAATATATCCTTTATGCTCAGTTTTTTAAGCTGAATCTTTAAAATATTAATGAGACAGAATAACAGATTAAAATGTATTGTTTTTTTCAAATGTGTGTCTATGAAATTTAAGAAAAAGAAAAAAAAAACCCGTCGAAATGTGTTTACTTTTAAATCACTGAATGAATTTATTGTTTATCAAAATTATCTATTTTTCATTGAATACAAATATGTTTATACAACAATGCAATAAGCAAAATCCAATTGCACATAGTTTTGAAGGAGGGCTAATCAATTGAAAATAAATTTTAAACAAATAACACAGCAATTAAAATAAATAATACAAGATAAAATGTATTAATGGGGATCTTATTTCATTATTGAAGACTCTGGGGGCTCATTTTCATGATCACAATTCAACATCTATAAAGCAAGCAAGCGATACAATTTGGAAGTTTCGAATAATTAATTCTAACAACAATTTCCAATTGCATTTGAAGTTAGTGATATGAAACCAATTTACGGCTTCAGAGGACACCTGAGCAGTACGGTTCCAAATTTGATGGTCAGTGATTTGACGATGGTGCAGCAAGGTAGAGATGTTGATGAGTTCTGTTGAGGAAATCGATGTCTCGAGTATTGGGCACACATTTTATCTCGCTTTTGACGTTGAAAATGGATTTTGAAGCTCTCTCTTAATGATGTCTCACGAACCCGGTGCTGGATTAATTCGTAAGTGAACGTATTACATTTGCATCTTTACATTAAATAGAAGGTAATATTGTAGCTGATAAGGTCAGGTCGTTAATGCATTAGATATCCTCTCAAATTAGGTATGCGGCGTATTTCAAATTAAAAATGATTCCTGATAGAGTGCAAAGAAATTTCGTATTCTTCACTTGGAATTATTCTTAAATTTCATTAATCATTAGAAAATAATTTAAGTTGCTAGTGCTTTCCAATTGAAAAGCTGGCTCCAGTCATTCAGCCTGGACCTATACATCACGTAAAACTTTTGCAATAACTTTTTTTTACGATACAATGTTGAGAATTCTCAGATTTGGAGAACGTGTGAATTTATTATAGTTCTATATTATTTATTTAGTGAATTCTTTAGATTTTTAGAATTATTCCATTCCTACAATTAGTCCACCCTCTCCTATATATATATATATATATATATATATATATATATATATCTTCAAATTTTCAATCGTTAATAAAATAACTTTTTAAAACTTGTAGTAGATGACACTTGATATTAATATACAGTTTTTTTCAAATATTAATTCATTAATTAAATTAAAAAATGAATAAATAATAACAAACAAAAATAATAGTCCAACAGCATATATAGAAAGGAAAACCGTTCGTTGTGTCCCTGTAATGCAATGGGTAGCGCGTTGGACATCTAATTCAAAGGTCGAGGGTTCGAATCCCACATTGGGAGGCTTAATTTCTGAGAATGTGTGTGTGATTTCTTTTTTTACTATACTATTTAATTAGAATAATTAAATTTAATGAATGAATAAATAGTAAATAAAATTGGTCCAACACCACATATATAGAAAGGGAAATGAAAATTTGCAAGGAAAATCATTTTCTACGTTGCCACTTAATGTTGCGATTCTGTCATACATATTAATTGTAAATATTTAATAAAAATTAACTAAAATGAAGTTTTTCTTTGTTGACCTGAATAAGAATTGATTTATATATATATATATATATATATATATATATATATATATATATATATATATATATATATATATATATATATATATTGCTTGTTTTTCAAATCACAAATAACGCTTTTACTTTCAGAAATTATTTCAAGATATCACATAATGAAATCGTTAATTTAGATATTTGACTGCGTGATTTTTTTGTTCATGTATAAACATGTATCTTCAATGATATAAATGCAAAAAAATGATGCCCAATTCATGTTATTTTTATTTCTTAAATATTTGCTGAAACTGAGTAATTGCTTTGAGAAAAAGTTAATTAACAAGACATATGCACAATTTAAAGGAGACTCTTAATCAATACCAATTTTTGTTCTCGTATAAAAATTTAATTGCATAGTGGGATTATATGAGACTTGAGAGACATTGCCTTTTTTTAACAGCTCCTCGTTGGATATATTATTCAATGTTACTTTTGTAGCTACATTACACATAAAATATTGTTGGCATATGCTTGTATCAGACTTATTACAAAATAAAGTTAAACATTTTAGGATAAAACTTCATAGATTCTTTCCAAATACAGTAGGACCTCTATATAATGAAGTCGCTAAATCCCGAAAAAAAGTTCGTTATATAGAGGTTTATCTTTCAAATTTCATTATAAACCACATAAAACAAATTTTAAATTCCTAAACATTATATATTAAAAAAGTAATTATTCACGCCTATATTTGTAAATTAATAATATTTATTTTATATACCTTACTTATCAAAAAGAATGAAAAGAAAGAAAGAAAAACTGCAAGGAAAGTTTCTTGACGCCTTTATCCTTGTCCTGAAGAATTAATTATTTTTCTTTGATGCTCAAGCACTTACGTTTTGACATTTTCGAGCTACAAGAAACGAAGATACTAGTACGACTGGTCAATACTACAAATGAATGGAGACTAGTTCAAGGACACGAGACTTCAGTGAGGGTGAAAGAGGATATCGAAGATATTTCCAGTGAACTGAACGGGGGGTTAAAGGTTGTACTTCTTGGATGAAACGCCCAGAATTCTATTGCTCTTGGCAAGCTAGGCACCTAATAAAACAAGTTCAAGATTTATGAACACCTTAAAGTGTGTTAAAAAAAGAACAACTCGAAATTCCCAGAAATACTTTAAAAATAGGGAGAGGAAAATTTGAATAACAAGATAAAAAGTTCTTTATATAGAAAATGCACTTCACTATTGAGAGGTTATTTTATGAACAAAATCGTGAAATGTTCTTGGTTCCAGGAAAAAATTCGTACTATAGAGGTTCGTTATATGCAGGTTCGACTGTAATTAAAATTTTAAAAAATACTAAGATTTGAATGAATAAAAATATACAGTTATAAATTTGAAGTAAATTTTTAAAAATTTCTTGTCTACTTTGTAATTTTTCCTGCTTTGTGATGAAAATTGAACTCAATTACATTGATGTGAAACTCAATTTGAATGACGTTTGGATGAAAATTAAGTTAAATAGCATTACAACGTAAATTCAACGTGCATATTATATTATTATATTTTAATTCAATCGCTTTAGAGGGAAATTTGGAAATCAATCAACATATCAATAAGAGCACACGTTATCCCCATATTTATTCCTAAAACCTAATTTTTATGAGAAATTAATGTTTTAAAGAGTATCAAGATTTATGAAGCCAGTTTTAGGATACACGAGTTAAATTTCGTGCAAATAAATGATGAAAAAAAAATTTCCTTTCTTTTCCCTTTTTAATAAATCATTTCCATGAATCAACGTTAGACAAATGATAAAATTATTTTTTGAAAGATACATTTACGCATATTTTTTGTTTCGAATGATCTTTTCCTTGATTAATTTTTAAAAATATGCGCAGGGAAGAATTATTAGTTAAATTCTATTGATTCTTCAATGCCACTTTATAATAAATGAAATAACAATTTACAGAGGGCAGCAAAAGATGAAAGTCACTGGACAGGTGAAGCTCATAGAGATATGTGCGAGTAAATTGTCTGCTATGCGTCGCATTTGATGAATGCGATACAAAGGAAGGAACTGGTTGATGCTGCAATAATACGAGTATTACTCTGAAATTTTTGCGATGCTCCTATAGGCTTTTGAAGTTATACTTAAATATTTTTAGGGGTGTTAAAAGTAGTCTCCTCCAACATCAATGCACTTTTGCAGAAAAATTTTCTACAGATTAATTACCTCAAATTATTCATATCTTGGAATTAATGGAAGAAATGCATTTATTACCACATTAATTTTTTTTTCTGAATGAAAACGACGTCCACGTAAGTTATTTTTTAGATTTAAAAAATTACCAAAAGTCACAAATAGAGAGAGAGAGCTAGATCCAGAAAATAAGGTGAATGTTATATTTTTTCAATTTTTTTTGTTTAAGAAACTTAACTGTTAATCCGGCTGTATGGGAAAATGTATTGTCATGGTGAATAGTCCTCTAACATTAACTCCTTGGAGAATTTCTGGAAGACATTTAGTAGTATACCAGTTTGCTGTTACTGTCTTCTGTCATTCAAACTTGATGGCTTTGACAACTCCGTACTTTAGAATAAAACGGCATGCATTATTTTTTTCATTGCTCGTTGTCTTTTCACCATTGTTGGCGTGGGATCATCTTCAAAGACCACTGGCGTAGCTAGTTCTGAGTGGGCCCTGTTTCGAAATTCCTTAAGGGGCCCTTTTTTAGATATGAGAACCCTGTTAGTTGGACTGTAGTTACACATATTGGGGCCCCTGTAGCTTGAGGGCCCCGTATCATTGATACGGATGTAGCTACCCCCTATCAAAGACCCATACTTTACTTTCCTGACCTGTTGGAACGTCAAAAAAAAACGGCATGTACGTTGCATCACCCGTTACAATTTTAGAAATGAGACGGTGTACCCATAAATTAACAATTTAAGGGTTTCTTTACGGATTCTGACACTCTCCTCTTTTTTAGCTCAGTTAGATTAGTCATTAACATTTTTCGTATGGTAGACACATTATCCAGGATTACTGCCGACCGCGGCCTTCCTGCGTGTCCTTCATCCTGAAAAGAATTGCGACGACTGCAAAATTCTTTAAACCACTTGAATACAGTAGAATGATATGGAGATTCATAACCAAATGCTAATTGCAGCCGTTGAAAGCATTCCTCTTGATTTAATCCAGCTTTTAAAATCACAGAAAATCATAACACGATAATGTTCTCGCATCGTTTTCTCTTCTGTCTATAAATTTTATTCTACGCTAAACAACTTGAAGTCAGTAAAAAGTCGTCTGCTGCGTTAAAATGCTTTGTATTTTCAAATGAAAACCACTAATTTGTTTCGTAACTTTTCGTCTGTGCGTATCTCAAAAATTTCAGAATTACCCTCGTAGTCCCATTTCTTAGGAAAATAAATCTGGTTTATTGGAGCTGTTTATCATTTGAGAGGAAAAGTGTTATGACTGAGACTTCTGTTCTTGGCCAACTAAAGCAATGACGGGTTCATGTAGTGTTATTTGATTGGATTCAGAATGGGCTGATTGATACGTCCACCGTAACAGCCATTTACGATCCTCTACAATATACCTGGTGAGGCGAAGATGGCTGGAAGTAAAGAATGTTAAAACGGTCAAGGTGCACTAGTGTAGCCAAAGACACACATCAGTGAACAAGCATTCCAAGGTGCCCAGGTGTTTTTCAGGCCATCGGCGCTCCTTGATCATTCACCCACATAGAAAATCTGGGATGTGATTTGTTGTCGTTTATGAGTATTACTTCCGGTAACGAAGGGCAAAATGTAGTTAAAAGTTATCAGCAAATGGTCGTACATCTGCCAAAATATTGACGCTAACTTAGCGCCACGACGTGTCGTGTTGCTACCTGTATTTCCACCCATGATGCACCTAATGATTACATGCATTGTTATACAGAGGGTGATCGGTTAACGAACAAATTGGTTAACGAACGCTTTCACGAAAGATTTTTGTGTTCGGATAACGAACACTTTCAAGAAAGATTTTTTGTGTTTGGACAACGAACACATATTCGGAGGTGATCAGAGAGACACTCCTGAAATTATGGATGAAATTTTGACAACTGCTAGAGATCTGGAATTGGAGGGGAACGAGTATGACATAGAAGAGCTCATAATGGGACATGAAGATGAACTGACGATAGAAGAACTCCAAGAAATTTTGAATGAAGAACACCAAGAAACACAGCGAAATGTGTCTCCTTCTGAACAAGAGGAAGACGAAAGAGGACCAATGCCGACATCTGCCATTAAAGATCTTTTGAAGAAGTAGGAGGGTGTCAGAGCAATGGTCTTAGAATGGTACCCAAACCAAGGATATGTCAGTAGGGTTGGGGATCTTTACAACGACGATGCTATTAATTACTTCTGGAAAATCCTGAAACAGAGAGAAAAGCAATCGACATTGGACATGTTCTTCAACGACCCATAAGCAAAAAATGAAAAGGACTGATTAATGTGCAAGACTATATATGTATGTATTATTTTTTTTAAACTTACAAAGAAATTATACATTTTTTAAAATTTAATTTTTACGGTCTCCAGAACGAATTAATCGATTTCACATAGAAGCTGTGGTTAATCGATGATCGGTTAACGAACAATTCGGATAGCGAACAATTTGGATTGCAAACATAGTCTTGGAACGGATTATGTTCGTTAACCGATCACCCACTGTATCTGATTGAATAAAAGATTTATTGTTCAGTAGTGCTTTTCTTTGATTTTTGTCCCTTTCAACGCGCTTATTCGTAGTGTTGCTTTTTAGCTGTTATGCTCTTAGTATAATTCTGAGGCCTAAGAAACAGTAATCTTAAATTAACTTTACCATCCTATAGATATTTTCTATACGCTTTTTATAGAGTTAACATCCCATTTTAATTGTCTTAAACTTGTCATAAGTATACAAATCTAAGACAGTAAATATAATTATACATAATTTATAATGATTTAAGACCTTTACTGGCTTCAAGTCATAAATTACATAATAAATATTCTATATAGATGAGATTTGAACGAAATCTTTTAGAGGGAAATATCGATTGTGTATAAATTATCCTTTAATGCATTTATCTAAAGGCAGAGTTCAAAGTTTATCTTTAGTTTTCATTTGTAGACTAATGAAAACTTCCTAAGAATTTGTGGAATTGCAAAAAGTACATATGAGAGCAATTTGTGCATCATTTAATGATGAAAGATCTGTATCTCAATTAGACAAACATTTCATCGAATGAAATCCCTTTCAGAGAAATGATTTCCGGATGGCTAAATAATTGGTTGGAAGGGAATGAATACATTGGAATTTCCAGGAAAAATTACTGGAGAGAAATGATCCCCTTTGCTTTTTATAAAAGCGTGCGTTTCACTTGACATATATTGAATATCTAACTTTTCAATAAAATTGGAGCATTAGTTTTTGTAAGGGATTTGAGTTAAAAAACACTTTTTACTATAATTGCAAAAAAACTTTATTGAATTCTATCCTAAGAATTATAAGTAAATAAATATTAAAAAGTAGGTTTTAAAGGGATAAAATTACGTAACCTGTTATTTCACCAAAGTTCTTGTTTTTCAATACCTGCTATATTACTTCACTCTCTCCCTATATATATATTCATATATACATACCTTGCTCAAGTTTTAAATCGTTTGTAGAATATTTTTTAGTCAACCACACAAGTTCAAATACATTTTTTAAAACTTGTAGTATATGACACTTGATGTGTTATGTAATACAGTTTTTCCAAATACTAATAGGCCGCGGTAGCCGAGTGGTATAGGTATCGGACTGTGGCTTGCTTTGTCACAGGTTCGAGCCCAGTACCACTAAAGACCCGCCGTGTAGGGCAGCGATGCACGTTAAATCTGTCGAGAGCTGAAACGTCCTCCCGTTGGTGTGGTGTGGTAGTTAGGAGAGGGGGTGCCAGCTCAGGTGTCGTCCACGTCACTTGACCATGGTTCAAAATTACGTGGTCCGTCGCCAAAAGCCCTCGTGTAGCTGAACAGTGCGACGTTAATATTCAATCAATCAATCAATCCAAATACTAATTCCTTATTAAAAAAACTTAATGAATAAAGAGTAACAAACAAAAATATTAGTCCAACACCATATAGAAAAAGGAAAATCATTGGTTGTGTCCCTGTTACTCAATGCATAGCGCGTTGGACTTCTCATTCAAAGGTCGTGGGTTCAAATGCCACCTTGGGGTGGGGCTTAATTTCTATAAGAGTATGATTTCTTATTTTATTATACTATTTCATTAGAATAATTACATTTAATTAATGAATAAACACAGTAACGAACAAAACAAAAAATAGTTGAACACCCTATATAGAAAGGAAAATGGAAAATGGGAAGAAAAAATCGCATTCTATTTTGTTACTTAATATTGTGAAACTGTCATATGTATATACATATTTATATTAACTGTAACTATTTAATAAAAAGTAATTAAAATAAAATTTTTCTTTGTATAACTTGTTTTTAAATAATATTTTAAAGTGGAAATCTTTACTTGTTTTATGAAAAAAGGAGCTAAAATGCAAAAAAATTTTCTTTTGCTAAAATTAATACTGTTTCTTATGAATTATGATTATTTATTAATTTACATGATATAGTTCCAAGAGAATGAAAGAGAAAAGATAAATAACTGTGTGAAAGTTAAAACACATAGTATAATTTTCTCAATTTTATTTTGAAAATTTATATATCTAGTTTCATTGGTATTATCAACAGTATGAAATGAAAAATAAGCGTATTTTTCTTCTTCACACAATGTAAAGAATCTGTATCCTTCTCTCTCTCTCTCTTATTTTAGTTCTTATCCCTATTAATTCCCTGCATATTTTTACTTTTGAATAATAAGTAAAAATTTTATCTTTTTTATTTTTTATTATTTGTAGACTTTTTCGATAAAAGCTTTTTCTTATGCATTGCAATACATCCGAAAAATTTCGAAGTATTAGGTAAGAATTACTTGTCGTGACAAAATAATCAAAGATTAAATACCTGTTTAGATAAAAGTTCAATTTAAGAAAATATTGAAATTCACTTTAAAAAAAACACCAATAAGATAATGGTCTATCTCTTCAGCCGTTGTACTCTTATTTAGAATTGCAATATTCTAATAGAAAGTTATTAGAAAGGCGTAAAATATATATAGCTAGGAATATAACTGTTGCAATACACACAATCACAGTGGTACTACAATGGGTTTCAGAGTTTCTTAAAAGTAGATCAATTCTATATATATCAAAGAGAGATGACTGATTACCTAACTGACTTAGCTGTCAAAAGAAATTCCACTTTAGATCATCATAATCCATTGCTATCAACTGTTGT
Organism: Trichonephila clavipes; assembly: GCA_019973935.1. NCBI lineage: Eukaryota > Metazoa > Arthropoda > Arachnida > Araneae > Nephilidae > Trichonephila > Trichonephila clavipes. The sequence goes on along the minus strand of BMAU01003676.1, from coordinate 147,064 downwards.
GGAAGGCAACAGTGTTGCATTACGCGCGCGCGATTCTAATAAATCTTTCTTGGTATCCAGATACTGTTAAGATTCAGTTCAAAATGCTATTGAATATAATTCGTGTTCAACGTGCGTAACATCAGGTAGGTCAGGGAAATCAATTTTGATGGGCAGTGGCATAACGTGCACCTCCGCATCGCGGTGGGGTGGGGAAGACTCTAGGGGGCCCGAAGCCAGACCCTAGGTTCCTACGCAAAAGTAGGCCCTGGGCCTCTACGAATATGTCGGCCCCATCTATGATCCTTTAAAGTGTACAGCACATAGCATAAGTTGCCAAATATAAAAACAATAACCCGAAATAAGCAAATGTGCATGATTTACAATCGCACAAACCGGCTCGACCAACTGCCTTCTTTTGACTGAAGGAGCAATGAGGGTGTATGGTGGTAGGCCTAGGCCTATACATGCACGGTGGTCATCACATGTAGCCAGTTGATATAACATCCGAAATTCCCAGTTTTCTGCGAAAATACAATATAAAATATCATTTGATTGTTGAAATAATTCAAATTACGATCTTATTAAGGCTGAGTTGAGAACGAGACGATGACCCCATAATAGTGGATGTCCTGGGTCCAGGCCCAGTTGACCCACGCCTTAAGGCCGTCCCTGTTAATGTAATTGTATATACTTATCTCACTTACCATCAGACCTTCAGAACAGTTTCACCGATAGATTTGAAATTTGTCATATCTGCTAAGAACTAGTTTTTCGGCTATAGACTCCTAACGGAGTTTGTGGAAGATTACGGGGACATAAAAGATAAATATATATTCATTTTAGCAATACATATAACAACAGCATTAAATACCCATCAAAGCATGTGAATTAGGTCAATTAATTTATAAGTTACATAAAAAGATATCACACACACGCACGCACGCACGCACACACACACACACGCGCGCGCGCGCGCGCACACACACACACGCACACACATTTTGAGAGAGAGTTATTCTTGAATCCTTTTTTCTATTCAAAGAATCCCTATTTCTACTCTTATTAATTTTCATAATTCAAAGACTGAATATAAATGTAAAACAGTTTTTTTCCCTTTTTTCAATTAGAAATATGGAAAAAAGGCACTGCTTCAATTATTAAATACGACGAATAAGCATGTTTTATGTATGCAAATAATTAAAAGCACAGGTATTGCTTTTTTAATCTTTTAGCATAGTTATTAGAATTTACGTATGTACTTGTTCGGACTTAGAATTTTCATAATAAAACTGTAATGTAAGCATTTCCTTTGCATTTTGGTAACGTTTTTGAGGATAGTCCTATTTGCGAAATTGACTACCCCATGTTTCGTGATACTCAGCTTTTGATTTATGCATGAGCGTAAAGAGCTGAACATTTTAGATTTTATGCTTACCACTTGAGATATTGCCCCAGTTGTTTTATGATCGTTATAAAATTTCAAGTCATAGTGCTTAGAAATGACAACGACAAGTTCATGTATTAGAAATTTACACTAAAATATTTTAAAAGCTAGAGGAATTCATAAAATTGATGAAGCAATATCAGTCTTTATCATTAAAGATTTTATAGTTTTTTCCAGATTAGGGTTACTTGGAAAAGAGTAATTTAAGGGATTCATATTATTTTAAAAATACACGTTTGTACATTACATTGACTTTTTTTGAATAGAAAATTTCTTTTTTTGTAAATCTTTACTCTTTTTTTTATCGATTTATTTTCAAATACAGAACAGAAATTCCAAGTTTCAATGGTTATTTTATGGTTCAAGAGGTGAAAAGGCATATTTCAATCAGGGAATAGCAAGTTTTAACGCATCTTGGCTCACACATAAAATAGCGATATGTATTTTGATTACATTTGAAGGAAAATTATTTGTATATAACATAAATGATCGTGTTTATTATTTTTAGGATAAAATTGCATTGAAAACTTTTAATTACTGCATGTTTCGATAAACTGCCAAGGATGAATTTCTGTATTCGATTAACAAATTTCATAATATTCAACTTGTCAATATAGTAGAGACTATAACTTTTTTTTATATTTACTGTTAGACCATAAGAGTTTTAAAGTTTTCTTACGATCCTAATAAAACTTTAAATAGTTGTATCTTGAAACGACGCACATAAATTCCTGCTCGAACATTTTACTCTAGAATTATTCTAGTTACATAAACGCTTTATTCACACGGTTTATAAATTTGCTTGCATCTTGACCATTAAGAATATATTCATTTCCGAAGATAAAAGTATGTTAAGATAGTAAAATTTTATAATAAAATAGTTGAATTGTTCGGTGCAAACGTAAAAAAGAAAAGATACATTTTCAATTTTTTTTTATTTATGTTTCTTAGAAAGCCAGTTAAAGATAAATAAAAATTTCTAAGAAATATCCTACTTGTAACTGATCTATCCGCGAACCTGTATATAATCCTCTTGAGTTAAATTTATTTCTTTTTAATTGTTGCTCGTTTGAAAACTTTCTCCCGAAGAAGAAGACTTGATTCATGCAAATAAGTGGTTCTATTTAAGCATTGACTTTTAGGTACGTGAAGTTAGTTGAATGCTAGTCGAGAGTTACTCGACGATTTTTTTCTGGATATAATCAATTATTGCTAATTGACGATTAAGTTATAAGATAGAGTTTAATGATAACGAATAGTGGTTGTACAACAAATAACAGAATTACGGTGAATTAGACCGTAGAAATCCAAAGTGTTCTAAGAGTAAGTGAATTAGATTATACTCCAATATTGAATATCCTCTTTGCCGTGTGATTGCTCTTAAGTTGTTGTTGTTGCTTATGCCACCTGATCAGCATTAACATCAGATCAAGGTCCACGAAATTCATCGAGGCTAAGGGCTAGATTCTTATGCCAGTCGTTACCCTTGGCTTTGAGCACAATGTAAGTGACAGTACGATTTGGCTCAGTTCCACCCCAATTTTGAGGGAGAACACCCTGAGGGTGGTCAGGGGTCCCCACCTCTCTTTCCTTTCCACCAGCCTCACGAGAGGACATGCGGCTCGACGTCTATTTAGAGTAACCACATGCCGCGAAGGCACTATATATTTACAAACATCCATGCCTTCTCCAGGATTCAAACCCAGGCCCTACGGCACCGCAGTCAGCGTCACTAACCACTATACCGAATGTGCGGTATTGCTCTTATAATTAGTAGTGTTGTGCATTTCCTACCTTGAGTTGTTCGATTTAAGTTAGAGAAATAATAAATTGGAATTTTAATTGGTTATGGTTGTGTGCTTCTTATATACTCGAACCCCCAAACACCAATAACCTCAACGAGGTTATTGGTGTTTGGGGTAACAGGGATGGCACGGCTAGCTAGTATACATTATTACTTATTTACAGACATCACAGCACAGAAAAACTATAACACGCAAAGGAATAGGTATCGCATTACATTAGTGACCTTCAAACCATCTGGCTGCAGACATGTACCGGTCCGTGGATTAAATGGTATTGGACCACCCAATGAACATTAAAGAGTTTCTGTTCTTCAATTGCTACTATTAGCTCACAATCTCTATATATTTATTTATTTATATATTTATTTATTTATCTTGGTGGAATTTTCAATCGTTAATAAAATACATTTTAAAGCACTCAATTGAGCTGAAATTTTACACTGGTGTGCAAAACCTAAGCAACAGGTGGGTTTATTGCCATAACTTCACGAAAAATCATCTGAGAGACATGAAATTCAGAAATGAGGGAGAGTATTATGTACGTAAAGGATGACGAAAGCATCGGCGCTGAAAAAGGAATATAATGCATACGGTATGGAATCAAACAAAAACAAGCTTCATTGAACGCATAGTATCGTGACTCATGATGGTCTATCCAACAGGAAGAACAACAAGCAGATGTTCCTTAATATGGTTTTTTCTCTCCCCTCACTGCAATGGTTGCTTCGCACCGTCTCCGCATACTCAGAACCAGTTGGTGTAACATTTCTTGCGGTAGGAGTGCCCATTCTTCAATCAGCATCTGTTTGAGTTGCTGGGTGTTCTCCGGATGATATAAGCGTGCTGCAATACGTCTCCCCAAAGCATCTCACACATGTTCGATGGGATTTAAATCTGGGGAGTACGCTGGCCAAACCATTCGAGTGATATCTTCACTTTCCAGCAACTCCTCAACAGCAAGAGTCTGATGTGGCCGTGCATTGTCATCCATAAAAATGAAGTCTGGGCTAATGGCACCTCGGCACAGACGCACATGGGGAAGAAGTACCTCCTCACAATAGCGATCCCCGGTTACAGACCCTCTATCGAAAATGTGGAGCTCAGTTCGCCCGTTTAGAATAATGCCTCCCCAGACAAGAACTCCAGGACCACCGTAATGGTGTCTTTCCTTGATGTTACTGGTATAAAACCGTGTCCCGATCTCTCTCCAAATCAAAACGCGTTGAGAATCGCTTCTGGTACTGAACCAACTCTCATCCGTAAAGAGGACACGACTCCATTGACAGTTGTCCAGTTTTTGTGCTCTCTGCACCACTGTAAACGGTGGCGTCGGTGGTCAACTTTCAATGGGAGGCAGTGTTCAGGACGGTGGGCGAATAGGCCCCCTTTGTGAAGGCGTCTGGCCACAGTAAACCGCGACACTTGTCGCCCCGTTGCTGTAGAGAGTAGCTGAGCAATGACGCTTGCTGACTGCCGTCGGCCTCTTTTCGCCTGCAGGATGATATATCGGTCATCCCCTGCAGTTGTCGTCCTCGGGAGGCCACCACCAATCTTTCTAACAGCTGTACCTGTGGTTTGGAACGCTTTCCGAGCGCGCGAAACGACACTTTTGTTGATTCCGAACTCTGAAGCTACACTGGTGACGGTACGCCCCTCCTCCAGCTTTCCGATCATTCTTCCACGTGTGAAGTCGTCCAGGTGATTTCTTCTAGCCATATTTCATGAACTGACTCACTGACACTTGCAGCGAATATGTTGAATTGCGTCTGCGTCCTTCATTTTATTTTACTCTTGAACAGCACGCGCCGACATCACGCGTTTTGCGTACGCTCACGTCGCTTCTGACGTTTCGTTCCTGATATTTGCATACACATGACGTTTCTACTGACTTACGTGTTCACTGTACTGCTCTCTAGACCTCCTTCTCTGCAAATTCATGGTTATCTGCTTAATTTTTACAATGTTGCTTAAGTTTTGCACACCAGTGTATATACAGGTTTATTTTGAATGACAATACAATAATATATTAATAATTAATAAAAATTAATTCATTAAAACTAATTATTTAAAGAATTACAAATACAACCACCTTGGCATCATTTTTGGCGACTTGTGTGAAAACTTGAAAAGTTTTTTTTTCTCACCTGTTAAAGTATTCAGTTGAACTAAAATTTATATACACGATTGTTTTGGATGACAATACTCTACTTTAATGATAATTTTAATTACCCCTTAATGTCGTGATTCCGTCATATGTATATGCATATTTATATTAATTGTAACTATTTAATAAAAAGTAGCTAAAATAAAATTTTCTTTGTTTATGTAAGTAGGAATTGACTTAAATTTTTTTTATATTACTTGTATTTATACTATGGTGTATTTTTCTCGGGTTTGTGGGGCTTTCACGGAAATCACTTTATTTTCTACGTTAAATAATTTTACATTCATTTTTGGTAAAACTATATTTTATTTTGAAGGCATATTTAAGTGCAATTAAACTGAAATTATTAAATCTAAACAATCCGAAATATAAACAATCAACGTCCCCCCTCACATATACTCAGCGGACCGCGGTACAATTATCAAACATTAGCCAGGACACGATTAAAAGGCTGAGTTGCATTGTATTACAGGACTATATCTAACAGCCTTGCTACTGTTAATCCCAGGATTAGGATTAGACTGCCATTTTGGCTGCTGATAATCTTGGGACAAATATTGGAATGAAAGTCTTTCTCCGAGTCCACTAGAAGGCGTTGTTGGATGCGTTACATTTCTTTTTTGTATGCATTGTATGATTCTAGATTGGAAAAATATCCAGATTGATTCTAGATTAATTAATTATTTCCACAGATTGTGCATTCTAAAATTACAATAATTTATCAAATGCACCTCAAGATCAAAAATTAAAATAGATCTTGAATAAATTGTTTCTAACATACAGTTAAATTAGTTCTTATCATTTATATTAATATAGCCTCCAGGTTAATTACATACCAATTTATCTCATTCAAGAATACCATGGAACGAATTACAAATCCCAATGAAGAGTTACACTGTAGACAGAAATGGATTCTTGCCAAATTGCTCCTCACAGATTTATTAAAGCCATCAATAAAATGGAGCAAAGAAATACATTTTAATTCTTTCTTTCTGCAGATACACACAGCTAACTTCCTGTTTTTTAGTTACTCTTAATTGCTTACTAGCAGAAATAGCTTTATTTTGCCTTTACTTCTGATTTCTCTATCAAGAACCTCATTTTTGAATAAAAACTCTGTAATAACTAACTTTATTAAAATAATGAAATCCATTTAATTTCTTTGAATTCCACTGTGAGTACAATCTTCTGGAATTATTTCTGTGTAAATAAATGATATTTTGTAAACATCAAATTGAGTAACTTCTCATTCATTTATTTTGAAGATTTTTCTTATTGCACTCTTTTTCTGATTGGATTTTTAAAAGTTAACCTACCTAGACGGAAGGGAGTAGGAGGTAGATACAATCAAACTAATTTAATCCTTCTTATTCGATCTAAGTCAAAAATTACTTTCCACTTGTTAGGATTCATTTTTAATTTTTGTGTCTCAATGCATTTTATACTACAATTTTCATATTTATTTTGATGTGTTGTTGAGAATATTTGAATTTATTTATTTTTTCATATACAGCCTTTGACAATAAAGTTTGGTGAATAGTCCTGTAACATTAAAGTAGATGAAATATTAAGGAAAGTTATACCTTACTGTCCTTCGAAATAGTCACCTCCGATAACTATGCACCGCTGGGATCTGCTACACATGTCATGGAAATTTTGCAAGAAGTCTTTTTTTTAAAATGGTGTTCAAAAGCCTCGTCACGTTTCGTTGAATGTCAGAAATATCGTCAAATAACTTACCTTTCAAAGCGAGTTTGAATCGTCGGAGTAAGAAGAAGTCTGGAGAATTAAGATCTGGAGAGAATGGTGGATGTTCAATTTGCACCCCTCCTTTTTTGCCAGGAAGTCTTTGACAATATTGGCTGTGTGAGGGCGAGCATTGTCTTGAAAAAATACATAAACCATGTTGTACGTACTGGGGTCGTACCATGCGTAGACGTTTTATGAAATGGGTCAAAATTTCAATGCATCTTGCAGCATTCATCGTCCAGATATCATGCACACTGTTAATCGACGATCTTCCGTGATTAATTTAATCACCTTCTCAATGCTTTCGTCACTAACGGAGGACACTGACCTTTTGCTACAGAGGTTGTCAAAAACACTTCCCGGCCTTCTCGAAAACGGGGGAATTAACCGTCCACTTACTTCAGGGACAGTGTTTGATCTTCATAAATACATACCAGCATCGAATAAGTTTCTGTCGGTGTCTTTCAAGGCTTAAAGTAAAACTTGAACTTGATATTTTGTTCGTTTATTTTCGAGTTCTCAGTTAAGAAACAATGCACTAAACAAGTACCTTGTAAAACAAGTCTTACACGGAATACAAACTGAGCAAGGGTGGTGGCAGATGATCAACACCTGCCACTACGCATGTGAAGCGTTTTGTTTCGCCAGTGTTGCCAGATCAGCCATTCTGACTTCGTGACTTTATTGCCAGAGGTTGTATACAGGGTGTAATTAAATTATGCGGCAAAACTTTAAGGGGTGATAGTATACATAAAGACAAACAATAATAAATAGGAAACTTAGGGTCCCAAACGTCTTTCGAAGGAGATAGGTGCCATTAAAGTTTTGGGTTGGTCTGAAATTTAAAGTGATTATAAAAAACGGAAAAATGGGTTTAATTCGTTAGCGGTTTTCGCTAAAATTATCCTTTTTGGCAGTATTTTCTTGAAAAACAAATTTTAAAGACAAATCTTAAAAAATGTCGATAGAGGGAGCCCCCTCAAAATTGGGGTGAAACCGAGCTAAATCGTTTTGTCACCTGATGGTGCTCAAAGCTACGGATAACGACAGACGTCACTTAGTCCTTTGCCACGATGAATTTCATGGGCCTTGATCTGGCCTCTGCCGATTAGGTGGCATTACTAACAACAGCAATAACATTGAGACATTTGTTATACCGCTTGATAAGCTCCAAAGAATACTCCAGGAAAAACCGAGAGCTTTGTATAAAATAAGAACGTTTAACGTTTAACGAAACAGCAGGTGAACGCGCAAGGCACCAATGCACCATTGGGTAGAGGTCGACCACGACCAAACGGATGTATTCGGAAAAAGTGGCCTGGACTTCTCAGATCTGGCATTCTTTTTTTGGATGACAATTTGTGATCCCACTTGGCGACGGCAATGTATATTCATACTGCAACTCTTGGTTGGGACTACCTACATCCTCCTCCATATGATCCTGATCTACCATCATGTGACTTTCCTCTGTTTCCGGTTTTAAAGAAAGAATCTCACCAGAAAACGCTTTGGAAGCAACGCTGAAGTCAAGCAAGTCATTAAACGCTTCTTCCGTACGCAAAGCCCTCAGTTTTTCATGGAGGGCTTTTTGAAGCTTATCAAGCGGTATGACAAATGGATTAATGCACTTGTACTTATGTGGAAAAATAAAGTATGTCTTATCTTTAATGTATCACTCTATGTTTTGACTTTCATACACAATTTTGACTACAGTCGACAGGGAATCTTTCTTTCCGACTTACTCTCGCGTATAATATTCTGCTTAGATATATCTACGCACACAAAATATAGAGAGCATAGAAAATACTCAGAAAAATTTCTTCAAGGTATTGAACTGTTTCCCACCAGCCTGAGGTATTACAGCAAGCAATGCATTTAAGAATCATGCCTTTGTGCCGTTTCATTAAATTTTAATTTACCCATTTACTTGATGTAACTTCAAGCGGGATTGATCGCGGACTACTTTAATTCTTTCCAATTGCTCACCGTTCAATTTCTGTATACACGAGGGAAATTGAGGTGCTTTATTTTGTTTGTTGTATTGACAGCAGTGGTGTACACATTAACCCTCGACTCTTTCACAGCCCATATGACACATGGTACGACAAACATTGTGTTATTAAACACTTTAATAGGATCATTGACTGTCTACAATTTGCACCACAGTTACAATTCTGTTTTCCTTTGCAATGTAGAGGTTTCTCCGTTCAATTCAATTATTCACTACGTGGTAATGACCCCAATTCGCCCATTCAGATTCAGTCTTTTTCCTAACATTCTAGTTTTGATACACTTTCACTATAGTTGTTCGTGAACATTTCCCAAAGACGTCGATTTTGTTCCATACACCTGAGCTCCTAAAATCCCACGGAATGTGCACTTTCCTTACTATGATTTGTCAATATATGTTATTGCTAATGCCACCTGTCTGAAGTCATCAGATCGAGAGCCTCGAAATTCATCGTGCCAAAGGCTAGATGTACGCCTGTCGTTAGCTATAACTTTGAGAACCATATTGCGCAGACAGTACGATTTAGCTCGGTTCCCCACCAGTTTTGAGTTAGAACACCGTGGAGATAGTCAGGTGCCTCTCACCTCTCTTTCCCTTCCCCCAACATCACTAGATTATTTATGGTTCGACGGCTATTTAGAGTACCCCAATGCCGTAAATGCACTTTTCATTTACAAACATCTTTATCTTCTCCGGGATTTGAACCCAGGCCCAACAGCATAGTAGTCCGCGTCACTAGCCTCTATACTAACTGCCTTTGGCTAATCTGTATTTTTAAGACTTTTAAATATATTTTCAAACCAAGATATAATAATGTAGCATGAAATAAGTCGATATCTTTAATCCTTTTATTTTTACTCAGTTATATCAATTCCGCTATACTTGCAAAATAAAATCAATATGATTTAAAGTACAAGAGTTAAATAAGGAGCTTTTAATATTTATTTTTTTCATATTACATTTATTCTAAATACAATGATTTAAAAGAAAGTATTATATTAGTCACTACAGTAACAGAAAATAATTTTGATTAATTGCAAGTACAAAAAAAAAACACATCTTTCATTCAGAAAAAAGCTAATTATCTCACACGAATAAATACAAAATAAAAAACACGACCAATGATTAATTTTACTAAAAAGTTTTAAACTATCAATGGATTTTAATAATTATCTTGGGTCACTTGTAGTTAAAAACAAATCACCCCTATTGAAAATTCTTCATTTATGCAGCATTTTCCTTTGTTTATAAAGCAAAACAAAGATCTTATCTCAAATGGAGATATTATTTTGCATAAAATATTAAATAATCCTCTCATTAAAATATTAAACAATAATTACACAACATAAAATAACACCTGAATTGGAATTTATTTTTAATTGCTAATGGTTAAGTATTTTTCTTTAACATTAATGGAATAATAAAGGAATTATAATCTCTGTGCCACTAAGTTGGTTTAATGCAGTTAATGAAATTCGAAAAGATTTAATAAAATTTATTTTGATGTACTCTAAAATGAAGCAGGTGTTGCCCTGAATACGATGAATTAATATGTAGATAATATTAGTTCTTGATAAGGAATATAATAATTGAAAATTTGAAAGGGAAATAAGCTAATTAGCGCATAACAATGAAAATATAATTAACTCAAAACTTGAAATACCAGTGTAAATAGGAAAATTAATGTTTAAACACTTATTTATTTATCTATTGTTGTGATATTTTAGAATTTAAATATTTCAGGAAAGTACCCTAATAAGCAATTAAAGTGAATGGAATTATGCTTTTTTCTTATTTACTAGTTTCAGACATTTTAAGAGTCAAGAATAAACTTTGGAAATTTTCCTTTTTAACGATAAGTGCACAAAATAATCCTCCCCCGAAATGCAAATCTCCGTAATATTCGAATTAATCCCGAAGGACTAGCCAGTATAGTTAGAGATTCGTTCCATTTTCTTCACAAAATTGCTTTCTTTTTCTTTTTAAACTCTGCATGCTTGGAATAGGCTTTCTTTCCAAACTACTTTATGCTTCTGTACTCACTTTGCGTAAATTCATCTTCTAATGCAGTATCTTAAGGTTACTTTCGTCATCGTTTTGGGACCGAGCAACGGTAATCAAGTTCCCCTTAATAGGCGTGGATTGAACTGGAATTACCTTACTGGAATAAAATTATGAGAAAACTAAAAGCAACAACAATCCAGACTATTGCGGAAAATTTATATTTTCCAAGGGTTTGTAGTTTCTTTCGCTCTACTCTCAGAATTGAGAATTATCAGAGATTTTATAAATAACAGTTACTTTTTATTATACAGTGAAATACGTTTAACAACGCTTAAGACGAAATGTCGGTTAATACAAATAAATACAACGGTCAACTACTTTTCATGCACCTTTTTCTTTAAACTCGAAAAGAAGATCGCTTAACACGAAAACATTTCCCTTCTGGAAATGAACAAAATACGGAAAACAACAGCCGGATTGGACTGTCTAATGTACCATCAGAAGAACTCATTGTAGTAGGAGATGATAATGTGTGTTCAGTCCAAATTATGGCAGACAAAGACATTTATGAGTTTTCTCAAAGCTCAAGTAGTATAATTGATGCAGATTGCGACGACGAAAATGAAATGAATGATGAAGTTCCTGTTTCCACGTCATCCGAAATGAGGAAAATCGAGAAGAATATATTCAGTTATTTAGACGTACATTCTAATAGTGAAACGAATTACATAATGGTCGACATCGAATAATTTGTTGACAATTTGATGCTAAAAAAGCAATACAAAGAAAAGTACAGAGTATTTTCGAAAAACTCTATAAATGTTTTATTTTTCCAAAAAACTTGAAAATTTTGTATTAAACTTTTGAATGTTTTTGTTTCATTGATTTTTATAAAATACATGCATATATACACATCTAAATAAATAAAATATATTCTAATAAACTTACTTTTTTGAATATGCGGCGTTTTTTTTGCAATATCGCTTAACGCGAAATTCTTTTAACGTGAACAAATGCTTCAGTCCCCCTCAATTTCATGTTAAGCGATCTTCACTGTATATGGATAGTTGATATAATAGGATGTTGCATTCAAAATCAAGAACGGAGTTTCTAACTCTACTTAACAGATACCATGACGAATATGCTGAATATATCCAAGACACATAATAAAAATATAATAAATTAATCGTTTAGATATAGCTTTGAAATAAAATAAATATTATACATAAAATTAATATTATGAAATAGTCTTAAAAATTAAATATAAATATAATATGCTTTGAAAACGAAGTACCTATTTCTGCGCTTCATTTTTACATTTACCTTGGCGACTTTCGCGATGTTTTTCGCAGCAATCGGAGAAATTGGAGATAAAACAATTAAAGTGAGTAATCACCAACTTTTAGATAATGAAATGAGTGGCAAAATGTGGTAACAGAACAATTTCAAGCGAAGAAGGTTAGATTTTTTTTATCTAACGTCTAGTGTTGTGTTCAATTATGTGGAGAGTTTAATGAGACTCATTAAATCACAGCTACCAAGGGAGACTTGATATTTGTCAATAATAATGAGGTGTAACAGGAGTGCAACAGCTTCTAAGCAGTCTTGTGAACTTTACACGTCCACGGAGCAATTTAAGACAGTGGTTCTTACTTTCGATCGCCACGCCAACCCCTTTTATGTATCTTATGTATCAGCTTAACGTCGTGAACCCCTCACCCTCCAAATTTTGTGCTCCCCTCTCTCTTCCTGACCCAACACATGACAGAATGACTTAAAAGTTCCTCAATAGTCCAGATTGCTTCTGCTATTTATATGCAGACCTTTTTAATGCTTTTTTCTTTTAATAAAACTGTAAACCTCTAATTACATCTGTATCAAAAACTTTAAAATGTTGCAAAATACTAGTTTAAAATAAATAAATGATTTTTTTTCTTTATTTCTAACTGGGTGCAGTCTGGTGATTTACCATTGCAAACCTAGTACATTCCCGGAATCTGGCATCTCTTTTTAGTGCGGCACCCTATAGGCGGAGGTAATTTAATGAGACTTGTTTGGAAACATGGAATTCAGTTCTAGTTTAACCGTTTAAAGAAGGAGATTCATGCTATTATAATCACATTTTCATCTCCATATATGCCTGCGAGTCATTCTTTTCAAGATCGCCGCAGGTAATTTTGACACCTAGTTTCCTCCCTAGAGGAAGGTACCTGAGCTCTGACGATGCGAACCTGTACTAGGTTTTAATTTTGCCGAGAACATTCAAGCCAAACAGATACTCTAGGTCAGGGATGATGAACCAGTGGCACGCGTGCCATTGACGGCACGCGTCACAATATTTTGGGCACGCCACCGATCAAAATGGTTTGTGTTTTAGTCTAAAATAACAAAGTTCACTATGAAGTTTTCCTCATAAAGGAATCTCTCATTCACGTTTTTGTCGCCAAACTGTATGTTTTCAGAAAAAAATATAATAACAAGAAACTACAAGTACTTCTTAAACTTGAAAAAAAAATATCAAAGATTTAGATATAAATGAGAAACCAGACGAAGAAAAAGGTATTGAAGAATTTATTTTGGTAATTGTGACTCTTCTATCAAGGAATTGTCAGCGAGATATTCTCAGTTCAAACAATTATCGGAAACGCTCAAGTTTATTATGGGCCGTGATTGACTTCATTTGATAAACTAAACTTGTCCCAGTTCAACTGGTTGGAAATTGAAGAATTTGAAATGCAATTGATTAATTTCCAGTGTAGTTCAATAAGGACTCAAAAATTTATTGAAACAAGGAAAAAGGTGAAATTGATATATAGTGAAAATGCCAGTAATAAAAGTTGTTTGGAAACATGGAATTCAGTTCTAGTTACATTTAACCGTTTAAAGAAGGAGATTCATGCTATTATAATCACATTTTCATCTCCATATATGCCTGCGAGTCATTCTTTTCAGAGATGAATAAAATTAAAGACTCACTTGGAAACCGTTTTACACATGACTCCAATTTAGCATGCATTTTACTAAAAGTAACATCTTACAATCCTAATATAAGTTACGTGCCATCTCATCTCCAACAACAGAAGTCACACTAATGTTACTTTACTCGTGTAACTAAAATATTTACTACTATACAGTACAAAATGTATTTTTTTCGTAGAAAATAAAGGGTTTTGAGTTTGGTTAGTAATTGGTTTTATTATTTTCGCGAAAATTACAAGTCTAAGTTATTTGACGACACGTCTATAACTCATTAAACATTTCTTTAGGAAAAATGGCACGTCGATCCATAAAAATTCGCCACCCCTGCTCTAGGAACACAAATAAATAAACAATACAGGTGCCAGTCGCTAAGGAAATTGAGATGGATGCAATCGTTATGGTATTGGCGCGCTGTGTGAATTCAGTTCTTAATCTTTCAACATGTGTTTTTACTGTATATTTTTTGAAAATATTACATTTTATTAATGGTTATGTAGTTACAAACAATAAAAAAATTGAATTAATATTCGTGATTGAACTATATATTATAGTGAATATTTTTATTAGGCACAATTTAGTGATTTAGTCTAGGATGACACATCTTTCAATTTTTCTACGAGGTCTTTCAGCGTTTGTAACATTACATGAGACCTTCGTAAGCCCCCTGGAATAGTGCTGCGTGTCCCCAGGAGTCCATGGACCACAGTTTAAGAACTGCTGGTTTAAAAGATTGTTTCTAAAAGTCTACTTGAGAGAAAATAATTTATAAAGTTCATAAAAAATAAAATTAAAAATTATGCAGACGTATTATATGTCCTTTTTTAGAGCAATTATGTATTCTTTTTGGTCAAAACATAGATTACAATTTATTTTAGAATTTAATAATGCTATGTAACAGAACTTAAAACAAAGCAAGATATTCTTGTTGTCGCAGAATTTTTGATTTGCGCAGGATTTTATATTTATATGCATAAAAATAATCTCAATAAAATACAAAAAAAAGGAAAGTTCAAATTTATTTCAGATTATTGATCGTGGAAATAGGAATATTTAAAAGTATTTTCACATGTTAGTCTTTTTGCACACATGTTAGGCTACTTATTAGCGAATAATAAAATTCCATTGATAGATAAAGGAAAAGAAGGTGAGCTTTTATGTAAGATAAGAATATTTTACTTAATTTTTGAATTGCAAAACTGTGTTCGATACAGAGAATTGATGGTTTTATTCTACTTTAATACGTTCAAATTTGCATAAGACATTATAATTTGTGTGTGAATGTATTGTATTTATAATAGTATAACTTTTTTTAAAAATTATTATTTGCGTTACAACTAAATTAAATTTCTTAAATAAGGATATATTAACTGTAAAAATATAAAATGAGGTATCGGTGGATACCCAATTAGGATGTTTTGGAATACTTAATAAGACTTATCTGTATTTTTTTCTAAAAAGTATTACTGCTCAAAAAATTTTAGTGTAGAACTTCTTTAAGCATTTAAATACACAACTTTCAAAAATGTATAAGAAATAACAACAGAAAATGGTCAAAGACTCTTGCTGATTTACAAAGCACTTAATGCAGAAAGCCCTGTCACGCAAGGGCAGGAAAAGTAAATACGTCACGAAATTCTCTAACACACGACAGCAAGTAACGTATTTTTATCTACCTGTCACAGCAAAGTCTATTTACATAGGATGTTGGATATCTTTTTAAGATCTTAGCAGATAAGTGTGTAACATAAAATTTTATTACTTCCTTAAAAATTACGGGTAAAATATTAAAATATTTCCTTTATTTTGGTAGTCGTTATCTAAATAAACTCGTATTTACACAGTTCAATTAACTTGAAAGTTACAAAAAAATACAGTTTCCTTATTGTTATTCTCACATATCAAAGAAAAATATTGCGCAAATTTGATGTATTTTATATGTTAAAAATCGATTAGCAACTTTATTTGATTTTAAGATTTTACAAATATTCTATATGCAGGAAAAGATAAGTTAAAGAGAAAAGTATAAATTTTAGTAAAATAACATATTACATAGCAAAATAAATAAATAAATAAAAAATAACAAAAATAAATAAATAAAAGTAAAAAATTTCTTGATAAGTTTATGATGGAAAATATTGCAATTTCATTCATTGTCTGAAAAGTAGAACTGTAAATATTTCTTGAAATTTTGGAGATTGAATCAGTTAAAAGGAAATTTTCCGTCGATAAAATTCAAATTACTTCAATGTGTATTTTAAAGTATCGAAAAATTTGCTGTACAATTTTTTTGGTATGAACTAAATTTCCTATTTAATGCCTCGTAATTATTTTTACTGATACATTTCGCCAATTTATATAATGTCTTCATGTTTTTCCTTTCATACTTTGCGTCTCTTAAATGTTTTGCAAATATTGGATTCAAATAAATAAATTTTAATTCACGAGAAGGCATATTACAATATGCGTCAAACTGCATATACATTGTGAGTATATGTGTTTACAATTCTTTCATCTGTATCAAAATATATATCTATACACAAAAACAATTTTTTCCCTTTATATTATGCAAAAGTTTCAGCAAATATACTTTGATTATTTTTTTCTTCAATTTAAGCCAAAATAAAGAGCATGAATTCATTGTAATATTATCGCTGAAATACAAGTACAAGTGTTTTCGCCTCAGCCATCATATCTTTTTTTCACACGCCAGATAAACATGTTTTAATTTTATTTACGCGCGCGCGCGTGTACTTAAATTATTGTGCAATAGGGTGGATCACGGTTATACAAAGAACAAATATTATCAATTGGAACCTGTCTACGTGGGATTGATATCCTATAGTACAGAGATTAGAAGCATAATCATCAAAAAAATTATTTCAAAATTTAATATTGCCATAAAGGGGTTGAATTTTCGAAATAAAAAAAAATGGAAAAATACTGAATTTTGGTTAGGTGATTTTAGACTCAAAATAATTATTTTTCTTTTCTATAAATAACCAAACGAGATAATACTGGTGAGTATGAGTATTGAATAATACAAATTACATTGCAACATTTTACTACCCAGCTCTCCTTGGGCACGCGCAAAAATTTTTCAAAGGAGGTCGAACTTCCCGAGTTGGAAGTCCACCATTCTCGTATCATACCTCGAAACGCCGCCAAGTATATTCTTTTGATTCTGTTGATTTTAGGAACAAAAAACAGTAAAAAATAAATTATTGAACCCATAATAAGCATTAATCAATTAAATAAAAATTGTTAATAACAAATACTTAATTATATATATAAATTTTTACGAACTATATACATAGGATTATAATCAATCGAAAAAAATCAAGGGCGTTGAGGGTGGGGGGTTCAGACCCGCGGACCCCTTGTGTACGCCATTGCAGCTGCCCCTTCCTGACCGTCGATTTCCGCAGTCCGATCCAATCTGTTTTCTGTCTTCCGCTTTATTGTGTGTTTAAATTCGACTATAGGTTTTTATTTTCTTAAAAGTTTTATACTAAGGAAACGATTAAATGTTTGTGTGTGTACCTATTTTTTTTCTTGTAACTATTTTGTATGTGCCCTCTCTCATTGCAATTAATATTAATAAGTACTAAAATGTTTTGTCATTGGGACTTTTTATCATTGAAAAAAACCAAATTACTTAAACTTCATTCAACATGTGGTAATATTTGACATGAAAAATTAATTTTTTATTTTATTTCACTCTTCATTTATATGCCAGAGAACATCTTTTCCTGCAAAGGTAGGTTTTGAAATTCTGAAAATGTTTATTTTTTCGATCCACCTTATTGTGCAATTTTTTTTTTTGGAAAATAGCCACAGATGGATATTTCAAATATAATTTGGCGTTTATAAATATTAATCTATGAATTTTTTACCAACATTAATTACGAACACTGATAATATTTATATAAATTTTACTTTTTTAAATGACAAAAATATTCATTTTATATAAATAGAAAAAGAGTTTCCGACATAGGAATACATTCTGATAGTTCAAAATTGAAATTTTGACTGAGTTAAAGAGAAAAACCATTAACAAGATGAAACGATTCATCATAATTCGAATTCCGGACGTTAGTTATAGCCAACGAGTAAAATTCTCGGATTATTCTTATATCAACGAATATTTCAATGATAAAACATCTTTTAAGCAATCTTAATATGGAAGGCGAGATTGATTGATTTTCACTGGTGATGGCGTCACCTTTTTTAGTACCAGCGATGAAAATAGGATTCAGCCTGTCTTTTGAGACAGCAGTTTAATTTGGCACTGTGAGATTAATAGAGGAGCGAAAAAATGACATTGGTCGAAGGGTGATCATTTGTCTGTCTCGCTTGAATTATTAACTCCGAAATCATTCGTACAGCATCGGTTTCTCATGCATGTAGATAAATTAAAGCTTTATCCTTTGCGTGCATGAGGTTGACTAATAATCTGGGAAAATTATATGGCTGTATTAAATCTGTGAACCAATTTGATATTCATGAGATAATGATTCATATTTTTGAATCTGAAATTTTGAGAATTGAAATTTTTTATAATAATTTAAGGCCTGTTACGTGAATTTAGCAGTCTGCGGATGATAAAGTAAAGTAGCCAAATCTTAATAGACGAGGATGGTTTTCGGTCTAGTAAGTTTTCGAAATGGAAAGATTTGGAATTACCAAGAATGATGCATAAGAAATCTGCCGGAACTTAAAACTACATTCCCTCTCATTTGTTGAGAATTAGTCATGTGATCTTGGCTCAAAATTACGAGTGAGTGAACGCATACTAACGTCGCAATTGAAACAACAGGAGAGCTTTTGGGTGAGGGAGTGAATATTAACGTCGCACTGTTCAGCTACACAAGGGCTTTTGGCATTGGACCTCCTAATTTTGAACCATGAACAAGTGGAACAACACCTGAGCTAGCACCCCCTTTTCTAACTACCACACCAACGGGAGGACGTTTGAGCTCTCTACAGATTTAACGTGCATCGCTCCCCTACACGGTGGGTATTTAGTGGTACTGGGCTCAAATTCATGACACGCCAGCCCCGATCTGATATCTTGACCACTAGGCTACATCGGCCCAAGAAGGGCTATTGGAAATGACCTCGCAATATTGAAACGCTTTCAAATGACGAAGCCCATACCTCAGCTAACATATCACTCTCCTAATTTTTACACCAACGATATGTATTTGAGCCACGACAGGTCCTCTACATGGCGGGTCTTGAGTGAAATCGGGATGCAAATCCGTGACTTGATAAAGTCAACCACGAATTCGTAATTATGACCACTAAGCTACCGCGAGGTTACCTTAAAATTAGGAAGCGTACTGTTCAGTAAGCGAACTTTTAAATCAGACATCGGAACAAGTAGTTCGAAAACTGAACGAATACTTTGAGGAGTCCCACCCGGTATAGTGGTGAGGGACGCTGACTGCTGAGCCGTTGGGTCTGGGTTTGAATTCCGGAGGAGTTTGCATAGATGTTTATAAATGTATAGTGCCTTTTGCGGCATGGGGATACTCTAAATAGACGCTGCGCCGCAAATCCTCTCGTGAGGTTTTGCTGGATGGTGTAGAGTTCACTGTCTATCCCGAGGTCCTATCCCTCAAAATTGAGGTGGGACCGAGCAAAATCGTACTGTCACCTGTATGGCTAATTACAGGAGTACATCTAGCCTTCTGTCGTGGTGAGTTTCGTTCTTTTATCTTGATTATCATTTACAGTTATGTTGTGACGAATTTTCTTCATTGATATATTGAAATACTTATTTTCGCAAAAAGATCCAGCTGTTATATTTAAGGGGTTTATGGTTAAATTATTAACAAGTTTCTTTGAACAATTAATAATCAAAATTAATTAAATTTGTGGGTCGGTTTACTTAAGATGACTCGAAAACGAAATAAATATAAATAACTAATTTCTTATGTTGCGATCGTCTAATTGAAAGAACCCGGCTAGAAGAGAGGATGGCTATTGAGGCTCAAAGTCCTTATGTTGGTGTGTTGCAGGAATTCGGAGAGTGAAGTGCCAGCTCAGATGTCTTCCCCTTCACTTGACCGTAGCTCAAAAGTACGACGTCCATCGCTAAAAGTCTTTTTTTTTGTAGTTTCTGATTGCAGCGGGAACATCCGATCAACAAACCAACGTTGAAGAAAAATATTTCCGCACTGACCTCTTGAATCTTTAAACCGCCGTAGTGCCCCTTGTTATATCCTGAATATATTTTAGTTCCTTTAACCTCTGTACTGTTCCTATGATTTCCTTTGATTCCTTTATCCCTATTCTTTGCCATTTCCAACTATTCTTAAATGATAATAAAGCTGATTTGCATATATATAACGGTTCCTCTCACAATGTAAGTTCTCATCGTAAGTAAACCCAGAGATTGCTAGAGGAAAATGTGCGTAAAAACTTATTAGGTGATTCGTTGCCTATAGCAAACAAAATACTCTGGATTTAAATTGATTCAAAATTGATCAAATCTCATTTGTGTTTAGGCTATTCAGTCTTGAGTTCTTTCGCAGTGGATCGTAAATTGGAGCCTAAAATTATTTCCTTAAATAATTATGTATTACTTGATGATAAGAAGTAAAAAAAATTACCTATTTTAAATTTTACCCAACATCCAATAAATTTTCTCACATTTAGCTGCAATTTTTGCGTTTCCGTTAATCTTAGTATTTTTTCAATTCCTATAATATTAATTCACTCTCTCCCTATATATATATATATATATATATATATATATATATATATATATATATATATATATATATATATATATATATATATGTGTGTGTGTGTGTGTGTATACAGGGTGTAACTCAATTCCATGACAAAACTTTAAGGGGTGATAGTACACATCAAGACAAACAATAGTAAATAAGAAACTTAGAGTCCCAAACGTTTTCCGGAGATAGGTGTCATTAAAGTTTAGGGTCCTAAATTTCAATTGATTATAAAAAACGGAAAAATGGGTCAATTCATTAGTGGTTTTCACTAAAATTATTCTTTTCGTCAGTATTTTCTTGAAAAATAAGTTTTAAAGATAAATCTAAAAAAATGTTGATAGAGGGCGCTTTTGACCTGGAGTAACGAACAACTATTTTTTACCATTATATTTTGAATCACATTAAATGCTTTCAAAAGTTTAGACTTAAAATTAAATTTTGAGCTTAAAATTTGAATCTTTGGGGGTGGTAAAGTAGTGCATACTCAACTGTGTTCAGGAGGAGAAATTTGAACTCACCTCCTCCCCTGAACACAGTTCAGTTATTCACGATCTTCGATGCTCGGTCGTAGACTAGACAGCAACTACTACACACTAAACATAAAATAAACGAGAGAGGGACGACAAAATTAAATAAAGTTATTCATAACAGACAACAATTTCTCCCTGCAAAATACTTGATTATGCAAGTGACCCGATTTGCATGCAAAGTGGATGCAAGGATTTAACTGTATGGGGCTAACTGTATGTAAGGATGTAAAGTTCCATTGCAAAGTGTTGCAACTAACATGGTTCCACATGACGAAAAACCTGCACATTTAAGCGCAGATGTGCGAAGTGCATTGGATACAGCATATCGAGGGCGATGGACTGGAAGGGGGTGGTCCAGTAAATTGGCCGGCACGCTCGCCTGACCTCTCCTGCCTAGACTTCTTCCTCTGGGGCCATATGAAAAGTCTTGTTAACACAAACCTCGTCGACTCCGACGAGACCCTGTCTGCAAGGATTGCTGTCGTGGCAGGCGATATCTGGGAGATGCTCGGGGTATTTGCTAATATTCGACAGTCCCTCCACCGGCGGTGTGAGGCCTGCATCTTTGCTGGTGGGCGCTCTTTCGAGCAGTTTTTGTGATTCTACAAGAAAATCTAGCACATACCATTTTCTACGTGTCATTCATTCAACCATCATTCATACGCGCTACGTGCGTACATCAAATTGTTTCTTTTTATTTTCAGCAGAGAAGTTACTCATGTCTATTATGAATAATTTTTTAAAATTTTGTCATCCCTCTCTCGTTTGTTTTATGTGTAGGAGGTAGTCGTTGCTGCCTGGTCTACTACACCAAGTCCTACGACACCAAGATCGGGAATAACTGAACTCTGTTCAGAGGGAAGGTAGTTTCAAATTTCACCTCCTGAACAGAATTTCGTTTTCGCTACTTAACCACCCCAACGAATCAGATTTAGAGCTCAAAATTTAAATTTAAGTCTAAGCTTTTGAAAGCATTTAATGTGATACAAAAAATAACGGTAAAAGGTAGCTGTTCGTTACTCCAAAGTCTAAGGTGCCCTCTATCGACAATTTTTGAGCTTTATCTTTAAAACTTACTTTTCAAGAAAATACTGACAAAAAGAATAATTTTAGGGAAAACCGCTAACGAATCGACCCATTTTTCCATTTTTTTATAATCATTTGAAATTTCGGACCCTAAACTTTAACGGCACCTATCTCCTTCGGAAGAGATTTGGGACCCTAAGTTTCCTATTTACTTTTGTTTGTCTTGATCTGTACTATCACCCCTTAAAGATTTGCCACAGAGTTTAGTTACACCCTGTATATGAATATATATGTTGTTCAAATTTTCAATCGTTAATAAAATATACTTTCTATTCATCCATTCAAATTCAAATACATTTTTTAAACTTGTAGTAGGTGATACTTGTTGTTAATACATAATACAGTTTTTTCAAAATTTTATTCATTCCTTAAATTAAAAAAGGAATAAATAGAAAACAAAAACAATAGTCTAACAGCATATATAGAAAGGAAAATTGTTCGTTGTGTCCCTGTAGCGCAAGGTATAGTCTTGTTTCTGAGGTGGTGATTTCTTTTTTACTCTATATTTTATAAGAAAATTATATTTAATTTATGAATAAATAGTAAAAAACAAACAAAAATATTCCAACACCCTATTTAGAAAGGAAAATAGAAAATTGCAAGTAAATTAGCTTTCTATTTTGTCACTTACTAGTGTGATTCTGTTATATGTATATGTATATACATATATATATGATATTAATTATAAATATTTAATAAAAAGTAACTAAAATAAAATTTTCTTTGTTTACTTAAGTAGGAATTGTCGTAATTTTTTATACGACTTCTTTATATGTATGTATTGTTGCTACCTTATATAAATGTCCTTTATTGACCGTTATAAATGTTTATACAAATATTTATGGTATAAGTTGCTTTTAATTAAAACCTACATTGAAAAATTTTGTTGATGAAGTTCGTAATTTGAAACTCTTGTTAATAAGGACGATACTCGAGTCAATACATCCCTCTCCTAACAACTTCACCACGCGGAAAATTTGAGAACCAGTTTAATTTAACGTATATTAGCTCGTATACTATTCCACAAGAAATTACTTGGAGAAAATAGGGAGTCGAATTCTTTACTCGACTTAAGCATCGCTGACGATATAGTTAGAAAACTTAACCACTAGACTATCGAACTCTTAGGAACATTTAGGAAAACTTTGTCAAAATTATGCCTATATCTTTTATGTACACACGATTGGAAAACTTGGAAATTTTTGATGCAGAATTTGTCAAGTAATTCAGATATGCATTTTGGGAAGAAAAGCTGTAAATATTGAAGCTAAGCAAAGTGAGGCTTTCATGTATTTAAATTAATGGTTCTGACTCACTTGAATGCTTTTATTTAAATTAGCTTGCAGTTACATCAAATTTTTTTTTATCAATTGTTCGGTAACTTTATGAAATTATTTGTGTTCAATAAAGAAAAGAAAAAGAAAAGGAAAGGACATCTCAAATGAAAAGTTGAAGGTATCCGTGTCTACCCTAAATTCATGATTTTTTTAAAAAAAAGTGATAATTTTTTTATACTTTTATTTTATATGTCATCGAATTAGCTTTATAAAAATACCAAGCGTTTTGTTTTACATTCACTAGAACAAAAACTAAAAATGTTTTAGCAAAAGCAGATACATAATTTTACATAAGATGTCAAGCCTTTTACTCGAAATGTGTTTTTTACGCAAAGCTCAAACGGGGACAGCGATTGCACAAAAAGTTTTTAAAATAATTTGCTGAAATTTTTTGTGTATGTTCTGTATAACTGTAGAAGTGTTTTAACCCTTAGACTTATCAATCACTGTTTTATTACAAAATTTATAGTTCCTTATATCAATATAATCACTGTTCTTTAAGCAATTTCGTATAATAACTAAGACAAAGTGCTCTAGTTTTTGTAAAAATTAAAATATAGCTTATTCTGAAAATTATTTCAAAGAGGAATAGCAAAGTAATACATCAAAATTGAAAAAATTAGCATTTGTTTATTTTCTACTTGTATAGAGCGTGCCCCGTTTACGTAATTTTTTGTCAGTTTTTACCCATTTTCCCCCCATTTTAGTAGTAATAATTTATTTTTCTCTTCTTAATTTTAGCCTTTTTTCATAAAATGTTATAAATAAATCTAAAAATTACAAAAAAATCTCCATATTCCCTTTTTTTAAAAAAAGTTGTCGCAAGTAGTCGCATACGTTAAAGACGCTGGAAGAAAAATTCCGGCTAGCATAGCCCTTGAAGAACCAGCCCGCATGCTCTTGCTGGAACACTTTACGTTCCAGGAAGGGGGGGGGGACAACTTATTTTTTTTGCAATTTTTTTTCAACGTCATTTGTAACGATAGTGTAAACAACCAGAAGAATGTAATATTTGAAGATAAAAATATTTCGGGTTTTAAAGGGACAAGAGTGTCTAACCCACACAATCGTGAAAGCTGGGTCTTAAAAGTGATAATTAATGAGAAAAATTCGTCTTTGAATAACTGTTAAATGATACTTACAAATGATTGAAAATCTTACAGGATTAAAAAAGTATTCCTTAAAAAAAATAATACTTTTCAAAGGAATATTACAAACTTTTTCATTGAAAAGCGTTGATTAAAATAAAAACAAATCCAAGTTAATTTAGTATTTTTTATTGAAATTTAAGCATTTTAACTTATAGCAAAATGAAAAAAATCTATTTTTATATATTTATTTTAGGGTTGAAAGAGATATCATAAAAATCTTTTAATGGCCTATGTGTGTAAACATAATTTGCTTTAAATAATATAAATTTAGGATTACTTATTATTCATACTTATACACACACACAGGAAGTCAATACATGCGTATACACTTCCTAACAATGACATTCTGACAGCAAGTATAACAGCAAACAACATTAATGCGAAAACCCATTGCTTTAAAAAGTGATTTTACAATAAAATTTCTCATAATTCTTTAAAAGTGATGATATAAATTCAGCTACATGGTTTTATACAAATTAAGGTGCAAAATCGATTAGTTATGATTAGGCCATGATTTAACGACGCAATCTTTCTTGTTTACATATTTTCACTATCTTTTGACATTGAAAATAGGTTTTAAAATAAATATAAATGTCTGACTTCAGTAAACATGTGTGTAGGAGTAAATAGTTAAGTGAAGATAATACATTGTTACAGATCTATGCTAAATTGAGGGGGTTGTTGGAAAGCTAAAATCTAATTTTTTTTTGACAATTTGAGATTTTTACATTTTTAAACTGTGTAGACTTTAATGTTTCTAAAAATACCTTACTTTAACCTCTTGGGTAATTAGAAGCCTTTAAAACCTATTTTTAAATAATCGTTGAAACTGGGAAACATTTGAATGGCAAAAAATGTGAACAAAGTACTTCGTTTTTGCTGAAAAAAGTTGAACGCCTAATATAAATCAAAACATGTTTCCGTTTTTGTAAATTGAGCCTTTTATTTTTTTATTTCTTAGCCTATTAGAAGTCTCACTGTATACATTAAAATCAATTTCTCTCAAAATGTAAATTTTGATGTTCGATGTACCTTTTTTGAGACATTATTGTTCACAGGTATGCAAATTTTTTATGATATATTTATATTGACTGATAATATATAATCAAATTAACCTTTTGTAAAAAACACCAAAAATTGATTTTTTACAAATTTTTTATGTGAATAATGGGTCAAATTTCTCAATGTTTGATGAAATATTTCATAAATTACAGAAAAATTCAAAATTTGCTAAAATCTCATTTCAGTATTATGAGAAAGGTATACTTTAATTGCATGAAAAATTTCAAACCTGTACGTATAACACATTTTGAGAAAAGGTACATCAAATACAGCCAATTTAACATTATCGGTATAGAGTTTCATACTTCTCTTAAATTTATTTGAATCGTTTGGTTTTAACATTAAAAAATTGAATATGCCTTAAGTAATAAGTATATAACATACTTCAGAAATATTCATGAAAAATGTAAAGCAAAATTTATTTGTATTTTCTTTTAACTGTTCGTATGAATATATTATTTACCAGAAACAAGCGCGTTATAAAAGCGACATAAAACTTGATTTCTATAATATAAACATAGACTACACTATGATTGTATTGCATATTGTATGAATTTTATTTTCCAATATGTAATATTTGAAAGAACTTCAAAACTTATGACAGTAGACCATACTTTTACTGGAGTAAAAATAAATATAAAAATAAAAATAATAAAATAAATAAAAATAAATATATTACTTATAATATTTGTTGTTTTATCGCAGCAGGATTAATGTATATTATTATTAATAATTCAAAAGACACTAATGGATTAATTAACTTTTTTTTACTTTATTTCGTATATTATTATATAATTCTTTTAAAAATATATTTAAGTTTGCGTGATAAGTGGATGGATAGCTAGCAAAAATACATTAGTAAATGGTCCTTTAAGAACGGTCTTTTCTGTCAAATTTAGATTTGAATGTTTTCTAACAGTCGCAGACAACTACTTGAGAATTTAGATTAAGAATCTTAGGACATGGGGAATCAGAAAATTTTAATGTTGCTTATCCTTTCTCTTCATAATCAAATTTAACAGTTCATATTTTTCTGATATTACATACACACTCAATAAATCTCTTATTCGTAGAACTGAAAATAATTATTTATTAGATCGTAAGAGTTTTGGGACACTTATTCACAATATTAGGAAGCTTATTCTTTAAACCAGTGTAATCCAAAAATGTTAGAACAGAATTTTGCGAAATAAGAATATGTGTTGTGTTGTTAGTTATGTCACCTGATCGACAGTAACATCACAGATCATTCATCGCGGCTAAGGGCTAGGTTTTTACGCCTTAGATTTGAGCAGCATGCAAGTAACAGTACCATTTTACTCAGTTCCACCCCAATTTTGAGGGATAACACCTGGAGGGGGTCAGGGCCTCCCAACTCTCTTCCCCTTCTACCAACGTCACAAGAGGACTTACGTCTTGACGGCTATTTAGAGTACTCCCATACCTTGAAGGCACTATATATTTACAAACATCCATGCATTCTCCGGGATTCGAACCCAGGCCATGCGGCACCGCAGTCAGCATCACTAACTGGATATCGAATGAGCGGTATAGTGGTTAGTTATATAAAAATTAGATGTTGACAGAGTTAAAAGGGAAAAATGGTATACGAAAAGAAAAAAAATATTTTCTTTAAAAACTACCTATAATTATATTAATTAAAGTTATCTATCGATCTGTTTAGTATTGTAATTATGATCTCCCCCGTGAACCATTGACCCCATCAAACCAGCTGACAAGAAAGTTTTAAAATCTATTTATGGAATTTTTTGATGACTTTACAATGCTTATTTTACATTACACTCTTGTTTTGTTAAGTTATCTATTTTAATAAAACCATAAAAATGTATAGAAGTGGGAAAATATTTAAAAAAAAAAAACTGGATGGGAGATGTATTTTTTAAAATGTATTTTGTTTTGACTTTTATTAACGTTAAATTTTGAGCTTACACAAGGCTATTGATGCCCTCGGTGAAATGACGAGGAAGACATCTGAGTTGGTATCCCACTGTACAAACTCGCACACCACACCAATATTAGGGCTTTGAGACTGGGCAGTTATAACGTAGATGCTCTGAGATTGTAAGACTCGAACCTTTGATTCGACAATGCCATCCAGGAAATTGGGGTTGTGATTACTCAGCTACATCGGTTACATTTTTAAGTGGGAATACTACAAGATCTTTTATTTTTGATGTTTTGAAATTTTTCCAATATGTTTTATGAACATAAATATATTTACGAATTATACCTTTTGATCAGAGAGAGGACTTCATTCTAATAAAAAATAAATATTACAAGTATAAAATTTACTTAAATTCTGTGTCAGAGAAATCTTAAAAATTGTAATTACTTTTGTAAGGAAATAAAAAACATAATAAATATATACGAAATTATCTAGGAAAAAGCTTTAAGAATGTTCATGTATTTTATTTCATAAGTTGAAGAGAGTTAATAGTCAGGTTAAGAGGACACAAATTGATCAAAAAATCAAATCTAATTTTCTTAGCCTAAATTATTTTTCATATACTTTTCTATACTCTCACAAAATTGGAAAGCTCTAAGTTTAAAAAACGCAGAGTTGTGATATTTTTTGCATTTGTTTTTATTCACATCCCAATGACAAATCAAAACTTTAAATTGACTTATCTCAGAAAGATAAGATAACTATAGTTTGTCTTCATTTAAAATGTTAAGGCTTTTTTTCTATCGTGCCTAATATTTGGAAATTTTTTTCACTTCTTGCTAATAGTACATGGAATAAAAGTTGGTATGCATTTTTCAATCAAAACAATACTTATTTTTTACAAAATAATTGAATTTAGAATTAATACATTTTTTAAGGAATTTTCAATAAGCATTCATGAAAAGTATTGGACGAATAACAATCATGTTGTCACCAAACCCATACCAACTTTTGTTATACATAGTTTGATGAACCTGTAAATCACAAATTTCATATATGCACGTCAATTTTTGTGGGGGAGGGATAGCATTTTAAAATCACTTCTTAAGTTTCAAGTTTTTTCCTTTAAAAATTAAATGGTTAGCTTTGTATGAAATTTTGTGCACAAAATCTGTTTTACGTCAGATATACACATAAAAGGCAACCAAAAAGAATTATGAAAATTATTAAGTTAAAAATGTGTGCAAATCGCACCATAACACCACCTGTTGTAAAAGGTTTTTTTAAAAATTAATAATGTTACGCTAAATTAGCACACTCAGATTTCAATCTCTATATGTATTTTTCCATATTAAACCTCTGATGATTTCGAAAATAAATTTGATTTAACATAAAAACACTTTTTGCGCTTTGCATGACGATCTGATGAAATTAAAACTCAAATCTGTGGCCCACTGTTTTTTTACGGAGGATTCATACACAGAAATAAGTTCCCATTAAGGCTGTTTTCAGTTAATGTTAAATAATAGGACCCAAATTAAGTACATTTTTTCAGGTATAAAAGAAATGAAAAAATTATTATTATATATATATATTCTGGCATCACTATTCTTTAGAGAACAACATATTTTATCATTCACCACTTTTTTGACAGAGCTGAACCATTTCTTGTGGTATAAAATGTGTTTCGCGTTTTTTCTCCTATACCGTAATGTTAAATGAGCTGTCCTTTCACGTGTTGAAATGAAAAAAATAATATTCATGAAACATTTTGAAATTTTAGAAACGCTATATTGTTAGTAGAGGTATGAGTTATAATGTTGCAAATTTTCATGAAAATTGAGGCATTTTTATGTCTGAAAATGTGCTCCGCGTTTAGTTCAGGTTCTCGTACTTTTGCCGAAAATAGCCTTAAGATATGGTTTTCTGTTCATCACTCTGTTATTTTTACGATCTGGTCAAAGTCCTCTGAAAAATGCTATTAAATCAAATATTTCATGCACACACACACAAAGAATTTTAATAACGAAATTCAAACTTTGAAGAGAAAAAAGTAAAATTCACACAGATTTCCTGTTTAATGATAAACGAATGTGAGAAATATTTCAAATTCAATACATAAATCATCCGTATCATTTCAATTAATCCCCTAATGATATTTTTTTAACATTTGGGACTCGCACCACTATCTTCTTAAAATCAACCTTCATCCAGTTTTCTTCCCAATCTTCGTGTGTAAAATAACCTTTTTTAAACAGATTTCTGTTTACGCACACCCTTTGCGTAAATTCGTTTTCTGACAGTCTTCAAAGGTTACTTTCGTTATATCCTTTGGGGACCAAACAACGGTAATCAAGTTTCACGTAACAGGCGTGGTTCGGAATAGAATTTCCCCGAAGGAGAAAAGATGCAAGTGAAAAAAAAAAGCCAAAGAGAAAATTTATGATCAAATTCTTGACTGCTGTGAAGGCTTTTATTTTAATTTCGTAGTGGAATATAAGTCACACTTATGAAAATTGATTGCAGTATGTTTTGGGTCTGTGACATCATGCAATTTAACATCCACCTATTTAATTAAAGCTTTTATATCAGTGCAGCAGCTAATCAGAATTAAATGTTCCAACAGATGTGAAAGAACGTATTAAAATACCTGTTAAAATATTTAAAATAAAAAATCCTAAGACATTTTAAATGAGTCTCCGAAGTAATGAATACTTTGAAAATCTGAATACTAATGAATACTTTGAAAATCTGAATGCCAATGAATACTTTGAAAATCTGAATGCCAATGAATACTTCGAAAATCTGAACACCAATGAATACTTTGAAAATCTGAATACCAATGAATACTTTGAAAATATAAATATAAATAATATTATTAAAATCTACCAAATAATGCCAAATGATGGATTGAATAGAGAATAAAGAATAAGAAATCAATATATGAAGACAAGTCAATTGGTTAAAATGGAAAACTATTGTATTTTCTTAGGCTGTCTCTGACTTAAGGCAGTGAAGAAGGATTATACATGCTACACGGAATTCTAACCTTCCCATTGAACAGAAAATTATACGTAATAGTACAAGAACCAATTAATAATGAACCGTGATTAAAAAACATTTAAGCTTAAAATTTGCAAATGTAAAGAAATAATGCGCTATTAATCAATTAAACTAATTTGATTGAAAATCTTCTATATGTATAAAAATGGATGTTTGCAAAAATGACCTTGCTTCACTCCAACACTATTCAGCATATCACTATGAAAATTGGTGTGTATATGTATTTTTTTAAAGAAAGTTTTTGTGCTTTTTCTTTGTTGCAGCTCCTACTAGGTGGTGCTACAGCATATCAACTTCTGCGCCGTTCAATCAATCGCCAAGTTGCCAACAGGGTTACCAAAAATGATGCCAACTTGGCTCTATCACCAACATTTCTTTCTGTTTCCATTGAATCGCCATTATAATGCAAGAAACGGTGTTGCTTGCAAATATTACAAATTTAATATAAAATAAACACAACAAAAATAATATTAACGTTTTGCATACCTAGATATAAATTATTTACACTATTTTAAGCATTCATTACACAAAATGTGTGACAATGTTACTTTTGCTGAGCAGAGATCAGCTTAGGAAGGGGTTTTCAAAACCCGACCCACAAAGGAGTTACTGGGCGTTATAACGAAAAAAAAAATCCTTTTTATCAACTACTAGGTCTACAGATTTAAATTGAACAAATATGATTTTTTGTTCAGCTAAGATTTGCAAAAAGCTTTTTTGAAGTGATAACTTCTATTGGCGCGATTTGCAGGAAAGTGAAATTGACTGAACGCTACGCTCGGGAATGTAATGCTCATTTGGCATTTTTCGCCTTCAGTCGGACATACACACCCCTAAAAAGGAAAGAAGGAACGTTTCTCCCCGCCACTCTGAAACGGGATAGTCTGTCCCCCCACAAATACGCCGTAAAAGTAAAGTTCCTAGCTTCGATCTAAGTGGAGCTCCCCCCCCGCGCCCTCTTTCTACAACAAATGAATGCGGGATACTTCTAATCCTAGTTGAAGCATGAAAATGAAACGCAATATTTTAAAAAAATAGGTTTAGAGAGAAAGAGGAATCCTATACTAAAATTAAACATAAAATGTAGAAAAAGGACAAATTTTTATAGAACTATAACAAGTAAATAGTATAATTATCATATTAGCAATATTGCAGTGATCTTAAGAATAAAAATCTATTTTCGTAAGCGAATCGGAATAGCAATGAACAAATAGTTCTATTAATCACATTACTTAAATATATACTTTGAATCTAAACAGAAAATTAAAACAATTAAAAATTTAAAATAACAAAATTAAGTATACAGGTATTAAGAATAAGTTACATTATAAATAATTTAAATACAACAAAACAAAATATAGTTAAGAAGACTTTCCTAGCAACAGCACCGGATATATTTGTACAAAACTGCCATACAATGACAAAGAGCTAGTATAAGCCAGAGTTATGTGATATAAATCTTCTGATTAAATCCTTTTTTAAAGGTTTTAACCTAGATTACTCTCTTCCCAATCAACTACCTGTCTTACTATCCCTTTGCTTAAATTAATTCATGGGTATAATTGAATATTGCCCAGCCAGTATGGTGGCTATGTCCCTCGGTTTGTAACCGAGTGGGTTCGGGTTCAAATCCCGAGTAAGACATGATTGTATCTTCTTCGGGAAAGAAGTAGGTCTTTTCGCCGGAAATGGATTCCCGTCTCGAAAGGAAAAAAATAGCACACACCTCTTTTTGTTATATGCTGGGATCATCGTTTGTAATAAAATCTGTATTCTTCTGTGGTTGTGTTATATGTTTCTGTTCATCTCATGTCTTTCGTATGTATCCCAGTAATAAACACACGACAACAACAACAAATGAATATTGTTAAATTACAATCAAAATTCATAAAGCCGGATCTGGTCTTCCGAGTAAATTGCATAGGATTTTAAGTGGGAATTTTAATGTAGATTTTTCAAAAGCCTTTAGTTGATTTTTTAAAAATCAAAGTTCAATTTAACTATGTCAAATGATCCAAATGAAAGCACAAGGAAGTACGGAACAACACTTGACGGAATTTTTTGTATAGATATTTAAAAAATTTTTGTATCTAAAGCAGAGGGGCACACAAACTTTTTAAAATGAGGGGCCAAAAATTTAATAGGATCATATCGAAGGGCAAAGTATTACGCGATGGTAAATAGGTTATATACGTGAAAACACTGTTTTATGACAATACGCATTTATCACAATTATTACTTACTTATTTTACTCATGTACACATTATACAGTTGATAAATGGATGAAACACAAACACTTTCGGAATGATTAAAATACTTTAGCTCAATAAAAAAAAGATTTATGCTAAGAATGTGGCAATCTTGAAATTATATAACAGAGAAAATGTTTTGCTAATTATACAGAGAACACAATTTAAATTTTGAAAACACAATTAGTATTTAAAATTAAAAAATTTAATAAATTGGCTGGGACTGAATATTTGAATTTATTGATTTTACGTCGGGGTTAAGAATTGTTGTGGTAAACGTAGAACAGAAGAAAGGTTCTCATCTGCTATTCTGTTTCTTATTTTTCATTTGTGTAAATTCATTAGTGAGAAAGTTTGCTCACAAACGTAAGTACTGCCAAAGAACGTGGCACATGCAGCATTTTGCTTTAAGCGCAAAAAATCCTTGGGTAAGCTTTTATTAAATTCTAACATCGGTTTTTCTTTGAATTGATTTTTGATAACATCAGAATTCTGTAAATCAGTTAAGGCTAACTGCATACTCTCATCCACTAGATTTATATCAACAGAAATTGGAGAAGAAAATACATCAATTTTTGTTTGGCACTTTTTTAAATAAAAAATCTTTTAAATCTACCGATCACACACACATCAAATGCATTGCGCAAAATTTGAATTTGTTCCTTATACTGCATCTTCATATGTGGAAATTTTTCATGCATTTTTTGGCAGTAGGGAAAGTGTGCACAATTTTTAATTTTCAGCTGTTTTTGAAATAAACATAATTTTTGTTTAATTGCCTTTACGTTATTTATCAATTGAAAAATAATTGATTTTTTTCCCTTGTAGTTTTGTGTTCAAGTCATTCAAATGCCCTGTTATGTCTGTGAGAAGAGCCAAATCACACTGAAGACTTGCTTTTTTTAACCTTCTAGTATTTCTACCACAGTCACTTGGAAATGTAACAATTTCATCAAATAGTTAAATAAAACGCTTAAGGGTAACTCCTAGGCTGATCCATCTGACTTCTGTGTAATAAAGAATATCAGAAGGCAAATCATCAAAATCTTTCAAAATTTCTTTAAATTGCTTATATTTGAGGGCATTACTACGAATAATAAATTATTTGCTATAATACTGTTTTAGTATACGAATTTTCCTGTTTAATTATAGCAAAGGTCAATTCTATTTTAGATTTCTCTTCCTTATAATATAAATTCGCGGGCTAACTTTAAAGACTTTGAGGGTCAAAATTGGCCCGCGGGCCTTAGGTTGTGCATCCCTGATCTAAAGTATTTGTAACCTATTGTAGCTAGTATAAACCTATTGTTTCTCCTTCTTAGAATACAATTAGTTCCCAATTATGATTGTATATTTCGCTCAAAAATATTACTTTATGAGTACAGACATATGTGAATAAATAATTTTATAGGACAATACCAATATCTCCTCTAATCCCTGAAATAACATTACAAAATTTGCAGTTATCACTTCCATCGTGTGGTCATAAGCACACACACTTTTTTATAGATATTCAAATAAAATTTTGAATCCAAGGGATTTATAACCTATTTCAGCTACCATAAACCTATTGTTTCCTTCTTAAAATACAATTAATTCCCAAAATATTTCGCACAAAAATATTACTTTATGAGTACAGGCATATGAATAAATTATTTTATAGGATAATACTAATATCCCCTTGTTTTTTATTCACCCAATTTCTAAAATAACATTAAAAAATTGAAGTTATCACTTCTATCGTATGGTCATAAGCACACACATTTTTTTTCTTTTTTTGTGCTTT
The DNA here is from genome assembly GCA_019973935.1 of Trichonephila clavipes. NCBI lineage: Eukaryota > Metazoa > Arthropoda > Arachnida > Araneae > Nephilidae > Trichonephila > Trichonephila clavipes. Next base: position 112,010 of record BMAU01003676.1, on the reverse strand, counting down.
AATTTTCAATTAATCTTTATCCTTCAATCTGTATTGTTTAATTTTTCAATTCACCTGTGCGAAGAATGGGTATACCAGCTAGTATATTACATAAATGCAAATAGTAGCATAAAGATACTATGAAGAAGAGCAAACACATATTCGATAACTTTCATAAAGAGAAAAATGGGAACTGGAAACTATATAAGAATATGTGTTCTACATAAGTGTACTCCTTCGTGATAACAGAAAGCTGTCGATAACTATGGTTCCATCTGTATAAAAAGTTTGAAACTAATAGAAATTAAAAAAAAAAAGTAAATGTAGAATTTTTAGGGGGAGAAGAAGGTAAAAATTATATAAAATTCTATTATTTAGATTATTTTTATTTTTTATATGTATTTTTAATTACTATTCCAAATGAGTGACAAATCTACTTCAAAATCTCTTAAATGATTTCACACTTTTTCGCAATTTTAAAATGCTATATTAAGCAGAAATAAATATTATTCTATTTCTCTATAAAGGTAAAAATGAAAACATTACATTTACAGAGTATCATTTTCTTGTAATTATTTGAATTGAATTGTAGGTGTATTGAGATTAATATTTGGAATTTTAATATTTTACAAGGCATAGAAAAACATTTAGAAATTTTTATGAAAGCGTTATGCGACAATTCGAGAAGATAATGTAAAGGGTGTTTTTTGAGAGGTATAGAACTTTAAATTGCAATAAAACAACGATGTATTATTCGATTGACATGAAATTTTTTTATTCGAAAGATAATCTTGTGGCGTTACATTTTAAATATGATTTCTGCCATAGGACTGCCACGGCTGGCTCGGATATTGTCCAATCTGGACGTCCAATCTTCGATGACTTTTTCCAACATTTGTGGCCGTATATCGGCAATAACACGGCGAATGTTGTCTTCCAAATGGTCAAGCGTTTGTGGCTTATCCGCATAGACCAATGACTTTACATAGCCCCACAGAAAATAGTCTAGCGGTGTTAAATCACAAGATCTCGGAGGCCTATTCACAGGTCCAAAACGTGAAATTAGGCGGTCACCAAAAGTGTCTTTCAATAAATCGATTGTGGCACGAGCTGTGTGACATGTTGCGCCGTCTTGTTGGAACCACAGCTCCTGGACGTCATGATTGTTCAATTTAGAATGAAAAAGTTAGTAATCATCGCTCTATACCGATCACCATTGACTGTAACGTTGTGGCCTTCATCGTTTTTGAAGAAGGATTCCACCAGCCCATAAAGCGCACCAAACAGTCAGTTTTTCTGGATATGGTGTTTCGACATACACTTGTGGATTAGCTTCACTCCAAATGCGGCAGTTTTGTTTGTTGACGTAGCCATTCAACCAGAAGTGCGCTTCATCGCTAAACAAAATTCGCTTATGAAAATCGGAAACAACGGCAATCTCGTTTTGGGCCCATTCGACGAATCTACGCCTGGCTTGATGATCGTTTTGATGAATTGCCAAACCAAACTGAGAATAAATCACTTGACAGCTGTTAAATCGGTTGCCATCTTGGAAAGTAATGCCAACTTAAACTTCTATACCTGGAAAAAAAACACTCTTTACTTAAAATGATACACTTGTCTAGTGTAGATTCGATTTTCTCTCATTTTGTGTTTAAAATTCAAATTTAAAAAGTCATTTTCAGCTTATCCGTTTAAATTGCTATTAAATATTTAAAATGGCCAATTTTATTAATTTATTACGTTAATAAATCAAACTTTGTGAGTGTTATTCGTCTGAACAGGAAAAGAAGAAGAAAAAAAGGGTTCTATAGTTTATATGAAAAACGTTTAACATCCTTGTTACACTAATTTGTTTGAAATAAATGTGTGTTTGACTTTAAGGTAAATTAAATTATAGATAATTTAATTATGGATATTTTCTGGTCAATAAATTAAAAATTTGAGCGTCTTTTAATAGAGTTAGGTAAAAAGACGCGAATTTTATTAATTTTCTTTTTGAGAAAACGAAATTGCTCACATAAAAATTTCGCTGTAAAAATTAAAAAGAAATATGTGTATTACGAAAGTACCTGCATTATCCAGTTTTGAAAAACACGCATCTTAAAAATCCATTAAAAATTTATGCTAGAGGGAGGATTTTCTACAGTAATCAGTTTAGCTAATACATAATAATGTGAAGTCACAAGAGCCGTGTTTTGCACACAAAAAAAAAAGGTTAAAGACAGTTTAGTTATCGATTTTTCAGCTGTTTTGAAATTCGAGGCTAACTTTAAAGAGTGAGATGTAAAGAGTAATGAAATTATTGCACTTGTACAAAAACTTATGATGTAAAATTTCATAATACACTGCATTAATAATTAATAGAGTAATTAATGGGAATGAAATGTGTACTTGAAATTAAGCTTCTAATTCAGACCATTTAAACTAAAATTTCGTTTAAATGACGTACATAATATAGCTGAATAACTAGGAATAATATGAATTCTTTTAGTTTTGAATTGATACATATAGAGTGAAAAATTTCATTTCGAATTTGTGTTAGACATTAAATTACAGGATATTAAATTAATTACTTTTTTGCTGCTTAGTGCTAATTATCTTTTTGTTGATCCTAATGTTTCAATGCTAAGTATACTTTTTATTTAAAGATTAATTGTTCAATTGTTGAGAAAAAGCATGTTAAGGTATCCGACTACGTTCGGAACCGTGATTTTGCAAAAACGTATAAATGGATATTTATGATATTTAGTGTCACTTAGATTAAAAAATGTATACAAAATTGCATTAAGAATAATATTACAATAAAAAATTATTTAAGTACAATATTTTGACAAAAAATTAACATAGAATGACCCATTTTCAAAACATTCTCTTTTTGTGAAAAATGCTTCTATTATAATAATAGTTTGCCTGTATATAGCTGAGACCTCTCTACAGAGGCTGAACTAGAATTTTTGAAATATACAGCTTAGAGAAGTGGGTTTATCCATATTTTACAACAACAGAGGGAAGAAATTTTAAGAAAAAAACGCCGATAATTATTTCAATTGGTGGTAACTCTGAAAATAATGTGAATTTTTCAATAATCCTAGTTCAGACTCTCTGGAGAAGTCTTTACTTTGTATAAGGGAAATATTATTTTAGAAGCTTTTTTTATAAAAGGAGAACATTTTGAAAAAAGATTATTATAAGTTAATTTTTGCCAAAATATAGTATTTGAGTAACTTTTTTTGTCAAAATATTTTTAAAACATTTCTATACATGTATTCTAATATAAGTGACACTAAATATCACGAAAATTATCCATTAATGCGCTTTTTTTAAAATCACTGTTCCGAACGTAGTCGGATACTTTATAACAAATTTCGCGACTTTTACACTACTATTAAAATGTACTTGATAAATCATTAGAATATTTCATACTCATTATAAGGCATTTAAAATTTAAGATATAAAAATTATTTACGAAGAAATACATATATAAACACACATATTCCATTTTTAAATATCTCTTTGTACGAATTCTTATTTTTGTTAATTTTCTTTTTTTTTATTCTAAATTTTTTTTAGTTATTTTTTTAATTCACTATGGGGGGGGAGTCCAACTGCTATTGAGAAATTATACAACTGTTCATACTCATGCTCAAATTGTAAAACTGTAACTTACATGTATTATGTAGTTATATTTTTTTCAATATATTGTAAGCAGGAACAAAATAAAATTCGTTATCTTCTCCGCATTATAATAAATTTATTACAGCATCATGAAAAACCTTTTTTATGTATGTAAATAAAAGTAAATTGAAAAATCTTGCATATTTGTTGCAATATTTTGGTTGATAGGGATTTGTAAAGAATGCAAAATTTGTTTGGGGAAAAGAAACCTATAAATATTTTTATCTGAACATAAAAAATTTATGAAAAATGCCTAGTTTTGAGATGTTTGCACATAGCTGAATTCAGAATGATGCGAAAATTGAATTTTTAAAAGATACTATTACAATCGAACAACATATTGATTGGTTTATTCAAGCTTATTTCTTTAATATACACAGGCTTTTTCTTGATGGCCTATGGGTAAGTGTTAAGTGAAAACGCTGCCCGAAAAAATTCCATCATTGAAAAATGCAAAATGTTTCAATTTATTGATTTTAATCAGTAAATATGATTGTTATTGTACAATGTCAATTGCATTCCAAAACCTTCGGAATAATTTTATGGATAACAGTACACCGAAAAGATCGTACTTCGGACAGACGTATATGTACGACCGGGGAAATTAACGCTTTAGCTGAGCGAGACGTTTATATACAACGGTGTCACTTAACAGGTTTAAGACGTATTGTAGCTTTAACATCAAAGTATAGTATTATTAAATTCAATACATTGTTATTGTATGCAGGGGGCGCTATGAAAATTATGATTGAGTATTGGGTCGCGAATATTGAAAGTTTGAGAAGCACTGTATTAATGTTATAGAAGCTTTTTAATGATATAAACAATTAAGTTTTTATAAAATATTGAATTGTGAAATTGGCTGTGAGATTCAATTTTATTTTTATTTTATCATTTTATATGTTTTTGTAATATTATTTTTGTATCAATTTTGCTTACAGCTAAACCATGTTTATTTCCCGAAATTATTGTAAATAGATTTGGACTTAAAATGAGCTGAGTTTTCTGTTTTTTACCCTTTATAAATTTTCTCTAAAAAATGATGTTTTTAACTTTGTTTATCCATAAAAAAAAACTAAATTTTAAATACAGTATGAAATATATTACAGAAGTAGTTAATTATACGAAAACAGAACTAATAGGACAGCCTATATTTAGTTTTTATTTAATGAAACTTAATAAGACAGTGACTCTTTGTGGTACCACTATTATAGTATAATTAATAGAAAAATTAATTTATAATTAAAGAAAAAGAATTTTGAGATAAGAATATAAAATTTAAATTTTAAATTACACATAAATATCTAGGTTATAAAATGTTAGTCTTAGAAATTTTTAATTCATCAGACAATTTTTTTATTGAGTTGATTTTTTTGAACAAATAAACAGAAAATTGAAATAAATATTTTGAAATGTAGTGAAAAATATCGGTTTTTTCCCCTCTATTTTGAATTTCCGTCCCATTACTTCACAAAGACGCATTTGTATAATTTGGGGCCTGTTTATTTAAAAACTGCTCTCATTTTATAATAATTCGCTTGGGGCTGGCACCCGAAAGGGCCCGGACAAGCCGGACTTTACCAAATTTTCTGGTTATAAATTTCAATTCGCTAGTGTCAAGGGAGCCTGTAGATCTTAAGCGTCCAGGTCCCAAAATGAGCTTAAACTGGCACTTATTGAAACATATATTTTAGATAATTGCTGGGTTAAGCGGACAATATGTTCCCTTAAAAGATTACGGAAATTGATCTGATGTAGCTGCGGATGATATATACCGGGTCACAGTCTTTCTCCAATTATCCAATAAATGCATTCGATAAACAATAAATCGAAAGAACAAGCACGCCAAGGTAACAGTGCAGAAAGACGGGTAAAGAAGACATGAAAATTCCCTACCATGTACACATATCATGTATTAACTCATTAGAATATGACCCCCTGTGCAAAGAAGGAAGATAGCATGGCTCAGATCCTCAGAGACATAGCTCTGGCTGATTATTGCACTACCAATCCGTACTGGTAGGGGTTGTGAAAAGAGCAATTACCAAGTTATTTTTGTGTGCAACTAAATATTACAACAATCCATAATGTATAGGGCAGGACCAGTATGGTTATGCATTTCTCCACGATGTCTCCAAACTATAATTCAACTATCGTGGGAGTGCTGATAGATACAGGATTTTTCTGAAAGTACATGGTATTATTTGGTTGTTCATGTTCTTTGTTCAACAAAAACATTACGAAACGCAAGAGCGTGGTTTTGAAACAAACGCAATCACAGCAATGGACAGCTCGCGGAAATTACATGATAATGTAAACGAAATCGAATGGCAGACACCAATAGCTGTGCAACATACTGTGTTTGTTGTGATATGGTTCTAGATGTGGGGGCAGAGTGATTCATCACTTCTGTATGCGTAATATGCCCTTGTGGTCCAACGAAACCCGTGCAATAGATGTCCGTCAGTCCTTCTCGTTTGCATTCAACGGCTTCATGTCCACAGCACTGTTTTATGGTAACGTACTGCTCGATCGGAGATCCTATGAAAGGATAATCTACACTCTCTGTAGACAATAGCTCATCCACGATTGAACTCAGAAACATACTTGAGTAAACACTTGCATTCTAAAGAAATACCGAAATTTCTATCACAAAACAACTGCCTGAAAGAAATTCCGATACTCCAAAATAGTATTGTGATGTCTTTATGTAGCGTTCGAGGAGAGTTTTAAGGGTATAGAAAATGTGTTATTGCACTAAAATGTCAATCATTTTTAAATTATGTAAAAGATGAAAACTTTTTACTTCTTCAAATTTAGAGTTGAATTTTGAGTGGGCAGGAGTGTATTTTGATCCTCTTAAAATTTCGAACAAATAGTAAACATATTGAGTCTGATTTGAAAAATTTGGATATTAACTTTAATACTACGATTAATATTCCTCACAATCATGCAAAATCTATTGTAATTATTTAAAGCAAACTTTTAGGTCATATAGATAGCTTTAAAATAGGATATTTCTGGAAAATATGCAGGACAAATAAAACATAAGAAATAAGTATCTTAGTGAAAACCTAATTCTTTTCCTGACATCATCCATCATCTTCTGTATTGGAATACATTAGAGTCTTTGATATCTCAAAACCTTAATACAAAACTTTGGTAAACTGGATAAAGAATAAAAAATAATAGTTCTTGTTGATTTACAAAGTACACAATCTAAAAATTCAAGACACGCAACATCAGAATAAAAAGTAAAAAAAAAAAAAGAATTCTCTCAGAATTCTTTCACGCGTAACAGCACCTAACATATTTTTATTTAATCTCAGAAAGCTCATTTTAAAACTGCTTGAAATGGTTTTTTAGAAGAGAAATGAGAATCGAAGCAATCTTTGATTCTGATTAAAAATTCATTTCTTGTTCAAAAATTTTGAACTAAAAAATATATTTTAAAATCAAATTCTTTAAATAAGGAAAGAACTAAAGTGCGGCATGATATATAAAATAAAGGGTGTTTTTTTAGAGGTATAGAACTTTAAATTGCAATAAAACAACGATTCGATTGATATGAATTTTTTTTTATTCGAAAGATAATCTTGTGGCATTACATTTTAAATATGATTTCTGGCATAGGACTCCCATCGGCTGGCTCGGATGTAGTCCAATCAAAGCCACTCATGAGAAGTCATGCGCCTGCTATCCCATTGGTTCCTGCCACCGATTTCCACGCCCACCATCACCAGCCAAGGAGCAAAACCAAGCCGATTTTAAAACAAGATAGAGGACTGAGGGATTGACGTTATCCCAGTTCCTTATAAAATGTAACCATCTGTAACCATCTTGTAACTATTTAATAAAAAGTAGCTAAAATAAAAAATTTTCTTTGTTGATCTAAGTAGGAATTGCTTAATTTTTTTATATTACTTGTTTGCATTATATTAGCTCTATATACGTACCAAATTTTATAAAAATCTGTCCAGCAGTTCTAGAGGTAATCAACAAAATATAAAAATTCTTTTAATTTTGAACATAAGAGTATAAAAATAAAATCACTGCATTTTATACAAAACCACATATACGACTGATAAATATTTATATTTCATGCCATTAAGTTACGAAATACAAATAAAGCTCAGATTATTTTTATATGAACGAATATTTTAGTTATAAAACATCTTTTAAGCAATCTTTATATGGAAGATAAAATGGATTGCTTTTCCCTGACGATGACGTCACTTTTTGTGGCCGCGATGAAAATAGGAGATTCAGCCTGTCTTTTCAGACAGCAGTTTAATTAAGCACCGTGAGATTAATAGCAGAGTAAGAAAATGACACTGGTATACAAGGGCGATCATTTGTCCGTCTCCCTTGAATTATGAACCTCGAAATCATTTGTACAGGGGTTCAGGTAATGTATTATCTCTGGTATATGCATCTAGATAAATCAGGGCTTTTGGCGTTGCTTACTTGAGGCAAATAAATTGAGTAGGAGCATTATCTGATTAATTCTTGAAGTGATTTGTTCTAAATCTGACAATTACATATGTACTTTTAATCTGAAACTTTGAGAAATTCGATTTGTGGTGATTTCTGTCAGTTTAGAGGAGATTATAACTTTATATAGTGTACAGGATTAATGAATTCAAAATTAAACTTTGAAGATATCTCATCACTTTTTGTTATGCATTCTCTAATGAAAATTTTCCCACATTGTAATAAATGTTTGAAATTACAATTTTAAATTAGCTTAACATTTTTAAGCGATGTATATTTTGGCATACTAAAATGATTTGTACCATGTTGCTTTTGTATATTGCTTGATAATGTTAACTATTGAATTACTTGATTTCAATTGAGCTTAAAAGCACGCTACAAACAAAATGAAAAATTGAAACTTTTTAAAAAATTTATTTACTGCGTTGGCTCATTTTAACACGCTTTTATTAGCTTTACCTGTATGTAATGAAATCTTTGAACTCGACTTCTACCCACTTTAAAAGGTAAGATTAATTCGAAATTTTGCACACTTGTCAAGTACCGATGACAATGCAATAATTTAATAATTTTGTTCTATTGTCCTGATCAGGATCATCTCAGGATTAACAATTTCCCATTAATTAACATTTTTTTAGCGACTAATTTCAGATTAATGATTAAGTTACAACCGAAAGCGAAAATGCTCATGTTTAATACAAATACAACAAACAAACCAACAAAAAATGTGTTCTTTATATGAAAAAGGGGAGGATGCGTCAGCAATTTGCCATAATATAAACAAGTGCCCAGTTTTTCTGAAAATGGAATAATTATAAAAGCGTTTTTCTTTTAGCTTTCTTAAACTATAATTTATTTGTTGTAACAAATATGTATTAGTGTAACAGAACAAAAGCATACAGTATATTTACAGGCAACTATGCATACACTATACAGCTTAACTGTATAACACTATACAATGGAGGTTGGCAAAACGCAGCTCTTCGTACTCCTTTCTATATGTATAACAAATAATTATATCTTCTTTGAAAGAATTTTTCCCTTTTCTTTTTTTTTTCTCTTATAGTTATCTCTTGAAAAGATGTACCATATCTGCGTATACATTTAAATATTTGACTGGCCTAAAATTCCTGTATTAAACTGTTTTCCATGAACTAAGTTAACTGACAATCAATGAAAAGATTTGAAATAATTCTTTGTGTAATATAATCTTAAAGTAAAAATTCAATTTATTAGTAAAATTGGTAAGATTAAAATGATTTCCAGCAACGTTTACTGTTTGTATATAGACAATCATGAATGGACAAGAGATACAATTACCCCCCAGAAAAAAACAGAAGTGGCAAAAACAGATTCCGTATTTTGTATGAGGTGTTTGAGGGTAAACAAAAAGAGCGTTGAAATGATTTTAATGTACGAAAAAAACCGAAATCAATTTTAACTATCAAAGCAAACATGAAATTCCAGAATAAAGTGGCCACGGTATTATTGGAATGGAAATCTTTTCACGAAGCTTAAATTTTACATTATGATATTTAAAGTGGTTGTTCTTGAGGTGAATCCCAAAAATAAAGAAGCATGTTCAATATTCTTAGTTCTTAAAGGAGAGGAAAATCTTTTACCCTATTGTTCTAAATTAAAGTCACAAACATAAATCTATGAAAACTGATGAACTATTAACTGTGTTGCCACGAAATTTGGCAGAGGGACAAATTACAATGTCAGTAAGAATATAGCAGCATAACAATATGAAAAAGATTTAAATTGGGAATTAATTTCATATCAAAGAGTGTAAAATCACTAATCAGAGATGAAGCCTTTACTTGTACCTCGGGAAAAGTCTGTTTAATATGGTGTGACCACTGTGAACTTCTATACAAGTGACACAACGAGCTGCCATACTGTTTATGAGGGTTTCAATAAGTATTTGGGGCAACAAATCTCATTTTACCCCAAACAGGACTTTTAATTCCTGGAGGTCCTGGGAGAGGAGTTACGCTGAGAAATGGCTTTTCCTAGAGCATCCTAAACATATTCAATGGAATTGTGATCTGGAGACCTGAGGGTCAAAGCATACGGCGAATATACACTCTTTCATGAAATTCATAAGCAATGTGAGTTCTGTGTGTGGTCGAACATTATCGTTCAATGTTAAAATCAATCAATCGTCTAAATCGTTCAATCATTAAAAATGTAATCCGGGTTCCCATCGCCCTCAGAAAAACTTCACATAGGCTTCTAGGATCTCATTCCTATAGCGCTGCGATGTGACAGTATCCGCATCGAAAACGTACAGTGGTGTACGACTACCTAACATTATGGTACCACACGCAAGGATTCCTTTGCCACCAAATCTGTCGATTTTTGTTAAGTAGGAAGAATGAAAGCGGGCTCGATTTTCTCTTTAGGTGAAGACTCTACGAGAATCACTTTGTCTGGTACATTTTGACTCATCACTGAAAAGAACACGATTTCCTTCTTGTGATGTCCACGACTGATGTTTACCGCTCCACAGTATCCGGTCTGTCCTGCTGGATGCAGTCATAGGGATGCACCAGACTGGACGCCGAGCGTTAAGACCAGTCCCTACAAGACGGCTGTCGACTGTTTTCCTGGAAAATTTTTCTTCCAGACACAGCAGTAAGATCACGGGCAAGATTAGGAACCGTTGTCTGCCTATGTCGTTGTGCGCTTAGTGCCAAGAAGCGATCTTGTGCAGATATCGATGCTCTGTGGTGAACTTGGTCGAACTTCTTGATGACAGTACCACTTATTTGGAATTGATTCCATAACCGGGAGAACACTTTCGAGCCACTTCCGCTTGAGACTAGACAGTTTTAAGTTTGCCAAAAACTTTCCATCTCAAGGAATCATCTATACGATTATGAGAAGTCATTCTCACTGCAAACAGACTAACCTGTTTGTTGTAATGCAATACCCACAAATTTGGAGGGAAAATTTCCATATGCTTGAACGGTATCAATCTAGTAGTTCTGCAAAAACTAACAATAAACAATATCCTTTCCTAAACAGAAGGTTGATATTGTACTATCCATTTTTCAAAATATATAAAATACAAGTTGTATCAATTTTACTGGAGTCATTTTTAAATTGTAAAGAAACGCATGTTTGTGACCTTTATTTTGGACATAAGTGTACTTAGTAAAACTGTTGAAGTATCATAAAAATATTAATTTGTGCACTACAGTCTTGACTGTGATCATTACGCACGCGTATTCATATAAATGGTTCTTTGATACTTTACAGTTCTTTTGTTTCACTTACTACGTGATTCTTCTTTTTCAGAAGTTTACCAGTTTACCGACACTTGTGTCTGTGTGTGTGTTCTACATAGTAATTAAACATATTATATACAGTATGTGTGCGAAACAATGCGCATAAAGCTTATTTTTTCTTTGGATTTCACATACAACTTTTAATTAATTCATTATATATGAATTGTTTTTGATTATTTGCTGTTTTTACATGCGTATATATATACACTCTGTCGCAAAAAAATATATGCACCCAGAAGAAATTGAGCTACATTCACGAAATTTGGTATGCATGTAGTGTATATGAAAATAAACAAATGATTAAAAATTCAGAACAAAATATCATTTTATTAAGCGGTTACAGCTTGCAAAAGGTTAAAAATCAGTAAGTAGTAAAGCCACCTCTGGCAGCTATACAAGCCGAAATTCGGCGTGGCATCGATTCAATTAGATCACTTATGACCCCCTGTGGAAGATCCTGCCATAGTCTTTGCATCTGCGCAGTTAATTCTCCTGTATCTCGGGACGGCTGCAGTTGCCTTCCCAGCGCGTCCCAGACATGCTCTATTGGTGACCTGGCAGGCCATGGTAGGACATCATATCCTTGAAGACATTGTTGGGAGAGTCGCGCAGTATGTGGAGGAGCATTATCCTGTTGATAAATGGCACCTGGGCGACTTGATAGCATGGGTAACACAATCGGCGTTAAAATATCGTCCACGTATCTGCGAGCTGTCAAAGTGCCTTGAAGGACCACTAAAGATGATCGTGTGTCCCAAGAAATTGCTCCCCACACTGTCACACCTTGTGAAATTGCTGTATGCCGCTCGACAATAAATGCCGGATCGGACCGCTGGCCGGTGCGCCTCCAGACACGTGTGTGGTGGTCATCAGCACTGAGACTGAATCGGGATTCATCACTGAAGATGACACGTCTCCAGTCTGTTACACTCCAAGTTGCCGGTCTGGTCGGCAAAAATCCAGTCGACACTGCCTATGATGTGGGGTCAGTGGTAAGCGTCTTAGCGGACGTCGACTCCTCAAAATTTCTTCTTCCAACTTCGGTCAGTCGTCTCCTTATGGTTTCTCTTGATGGCACTGGATGTCTGGAAGGAGGTAAGTGGCGTTGAATCGATGCTAGCGACGTTGTTGGTGTCGAAGTGGCCACTCTTCTGATTGCACGATCCTCGCGATCATTTGTGTTCCTGGGACGTCCTGACCCTCCGCGACGGTACACTCTACCTTCTGTGATCCACTGTTGCCAACACCGAGCAACTACCATATCGCTCCGACCGAGGGGGCGGCCGATACGTCTATTCGACCCACCTGCTTCTCTGAGGCCTATTATACGGCCCCTCTCAAAGTCCGTCAGCTGCTCGCCGGTTACGTCTTAGAGGCATCCTAAGTCTCAATATCGTCTATCAAAGTCATCAGATTCGTTTGGATAGCCGTACGGCGCTCGTACTCATGCTTTTAAACTCTCCCAGTTGCGCAACTAATATGCGCATAGCACACTTAGCCTTGTCTCATTGGCTTCGAAATTTTAATCATTTGCATATCTCTTACCAGACTACATTCTTGCCGAGTTTCGTGATTGTAGCTTGATTTCTTCTGGGTGCATATATTTTTTTGCGACAGAGTGTATATATATAATTATACATACATACATATATATATATATATATATATATATATTTATAAAGTCAGCGACAGCTTTTGGAAAACATAATGGTTTTCCATTTTGGTGAATTAACTTTTATTCAAATGTTGTCTTTTTTTTTGTTGTTGTTCTCGATTTTAGAATTTAAGCTTCCTTTGATTTGCAGCATATTTAATCATTCCATGATTATTGTATTTTGTTTTATATTATATATACAATCATTACAATTTTTTTAATCTTATTTATCTATTTTACATGCCGTTGAACTTTTATTGTAATTTCAAGATTTCTATGGGGATGCGTAAAAATGTTGTTATAAAGTTTTGAACTTTATTTTCATATTAATTACATTATATTAAATTAGGCTTTTATTTGAACTTATTAATCAGGAATAAAAATTTTAAATGGTGTTTTGATGCTGGCAGGAAATAGAATCTACATATTAAAAATGTAATGTATTCAAAATTTCGAATACATAAAAATTATTTTTAAAATGAAGAGCACTAAAATTACTCACGAAAATGCTTCGAAACAAAGTAACGTTCTGTTATTGTTTTTATAGTAAAAATTGTATTTAAGTTATTTATATTAAGCTACAATTATATAAATTAAGTCAGTAAAGAGAGAAAATTTATATTTCTCTTCTTTTTATTTATGTTAAATGTTAGAAAAATAAAAATATGAAAAAAATTAACGCTCATTCTAGTCGAGTTTAATAAATACACATTTCAACTAAAAGAACCTTTATTAAGTCCATGAGAGAATTTATTTTAACCTGAGTCTTCGAAGTATTTAGCATAATAGGAATAAGCGTGACCTTCTTCCAAGTAAAATTAAAAAGACGCAGTGTAAATTAGTTATATGAAGAGCACTGCTCTAATTAATCGTTTGAATATAATTTCTCTTTTTTAGTATTTAATTAAGCACATTTATTTAAATTCTCTATTTTTGTTTGCTAAAATCTTATTAAAAGACGGACGCATTTAAAAAAACATCTATCACATTATGTGTATTTAATCAAATACATCTTTTGAGTGTGTGTTTTACATTGATTCATTATGAATGATTTAATTTTTCATTCTAATCATTATCATGTTCTTCCTTCAACAGCTATGAGAAGTAAACACTGTAATCTGGATTCTCATAAGTGTAATGCTGAAAAACGACTCAGCAGTAATATTTTTCATTTATTTTAAAATTACTCACTGGAATCAATGCTTTTTAAGGGACATTTTAAAGAGACTGAACTAGATGTGATATCTAATGATTACACCGTGATCCAACCAAGTAACGATCCTGATGAGGTCTATTAAGGAATCTATTACATAAGCAATTTCTTTGATCTCAGGAATATTAGGAAGACGTGCATTTTATCTCGCTTTCGACGTTGAAAATGGATTCCGAAGCTTCCGTAATGATGTCTGAAGAAACTTGTGTAAGATTAAATTGTTAAGGGAACTTATCACCCTCATTGTATCTTTTATGCATTACGAAAATCAATATTAATATGCCATTAAGCAGATTTAACATAAACACAAATAATGTGTATGATACATCTCAATAATATAGTCAGAATATCTCAAGATTGTAGAACAATTTAGCCTCTCCCTCACTTTCATTTGTAAGTAATTATGAAAAAAATATTCCAGTCATTTCCCTTTAAATAATCTTATTTGAAATAATCAAAAATGAAATGAAATTAAAGAGGGAAAAGAATCCAGTTTGAACTTATAAAGTTATTAGATATTTATGTAAAGGTACTAACTAGAAAAAAGTTTTTTATATTAAAGTACTAAATGCGTGTTCTATTTGGTTATATTTGTGAAATGTTGTTTTAAAAAAGAAATACTTCTAGTTACATCATAAAAGTATGTCTGGATTCTAAGTATTTAATTTAATTTTGTTTTTACAGCCTGTATTTTAAAAAGATATATACATTTAATAAAAAGTTATTATATTAATGAGAAAACTCTTTGTACGTCTTCAAAACTCAGTTCTCTCCCAATAATTTAAGTTTTTCAAATTTTTATATATGTTTAACTATAGTTAAGCTCAAAGTGTAACAATAGTTAATTATAAATAAATTAATATGAATATAATTATAGTTAAACTTATAGCTATATTACTTATACTTGTTACTATCATTATTACAATTATTACTTAGTAGTTACATATATATATATATATATATATATATATATATTATATCTTTATTATAGTAATTACTTAGTAATAATTATATTGCTATTGTTATTAGTTAGTTCAAAGTTTAAAGTACAAATGAAAACAAAAATAATTCTGTTTTTATTCCAAATGCTGTTGTTCTGTAAAAGATAATTACTTTTATAAAATCCTGAGAATATATATATATATATATATATATATATATATGAATATATTTCTGAGATAAATTTTAAATTAAATATGCCGAAATTGAATTGGGCATTTACTAATTCCATTTATTTATAATATACATGAATTCTTTTTTATTCGCTTTCTGTGTAGAAAATAGATTGAAATCCTTGCCTTCTCAATGTATTTGGTTCAATTTTTTGTAAATGTTATGAGAAAACAAATACTATAAAAATATTGTTGCAAATGTAATTATTATTTTCCAGTGGCTTTACCAATTGCGGTAATTTTAATGTGTGCTATATAATATACTTTTCTTCAAAAGAAAGAATATTAAATTTCTGTATTTGGGGATAATCCTGATAAGCCTTTATCGACAATGACGTATTTCGATGTCAATTTTTGTTTTTCAGTCCTAAAATATCATGATAATTTAGTATATTTTATTTCAATTGAATATTTTTCCTAATAAAAGATGTTATTTTTCTGGAAAAAATTATACTTTACAAAATAATTCTAATGTAAAAGAGAATAAAGCTAGATGCTTTCTATAATTTAAGAGGATTAAACATTCGACTGTTTCTCGAATATTGCATTTATAAATATTTATGCAAAAAATTGCATTTTTAGAGTTTAGTTTTATAATTCAATCTCGCATTATTATTCTTTCATCTTTTTTAAAGCTGACAAAAGTTTTCATTAGTGCTCGGGGATAAAAAATATACTCCTCGATATAGTTTGTAGTTCATTGAATGTATATAGACTAACAGTAGTTAAAGAGTAATATTTTTGTAATAAAAATATTTTGACAATTTAAAAAACACAGAATTTTTATTTAACCTTTAAAAAATGAAATATTACTAAAAAGGATATCTCATTATCACTTTAAATAGTTTTTACTTTGAATTTTTTCTGTTTTTATTTAAGTATATTATTCCTTTTTATAAAAATGCTGATAATTGTATGACTAATTCAGAAACCAGTGTATTTAAAAAAAATCTTATTCATCTATAATTTAATTTTACAATAAAAGAAAAAAATATTACAAGAATTTGGATGCTTATACCAGAGCTTTTGAAACATGTTAAGATAAAACATTTCATTTTAAAATTTATTGTAAATTTATTAATAAATCCAACGAAAAAAAAGACTAAATAATTAAACAATATAAAAATATTCTAACACACACACCCTCATGCCCTCCCCCACACCACTGGTCTAAAAAATGATAGTATTAACAATTTTATATTGGTCCTCCAGCTGTTTTCCTGATAACCTCTGTTTTACAAGGAAAAGATCAAATGGTTAGGATCAATTTAAGAAATATTGTGTCATTTGTTCATAGTAGATACTTTCAGTTCGCAGTCCAGACACTTTGTCTCATAATATACCAAAATGTTTTCCTCAGGGTTCAAGCCTTTGCTCTGGTCCCATGACAAAACAGTGACATTTTAAAACCCTTCTTGGGTGGATTTAGATGCAATTCAGGAAATATATCCTTCTGAACTATCCAGTAAACCTCAATGAATAAAGTTCTAAGCGGTACCAGATGATCATATAACACAGCTTGATATTGGGCAGAATCTATACGTCCCGAAATTCGCTGTAAATCGCGCAATCCATTATGTTTACAGGCTTCCCAAACCATTGCTCGGTTTCCTCCTGTTTGTCGATTACACCATTGTTTTGGTTTCCTTCCTTGAGTTAGTCCAATGTTATTCGCAGCCATCGGAACTGGCAAAGTTAAATTTCTATTCATTAGTAAATGTAATTTGTTTCTATTCATTATTGTACGAAATTATATTTTGAACCCATTTCAGTCTATCTCTTTGCCGATGCTTCAATAAGTTTGACATTTTCTTCCTTAAATTCTTTTTGCGTGAGTACTTGATTTAAGAATCTTCCAAACTGTGTTGTGAGAAGGTTTCTCTGCTGACACGCATAGGAATTTCACGAGTTGAAATACATTTTTAAAATTAATAGTGGAAAACTGGTGGATCATTTTGAGTTGTCGATAATCTATTCCTTTTCAAATCATTTTATTTTTATATGAGAGCTTCATTAAGGTGTCCGACTACGCTCGAAACCCTGATTTTGTAAAAGCGTATAAACGAATATTTCTTTTAATATTTAATGTTTTTTGGATTAAAATACACGTATAAAATTGCTTTAAGAATATTATTACAATAAAAAATTATTTAAATGCAATATTTTGGAAAAGATAGACTTGGAATTACCTTTTTCAAAACATTCTCCTTGTATGAAAAATGCGTCTATAATAATAATATTTTGCTTATATATAGCCAAGACTTCTCTAGAAAGCCTGAACTAGGGTTTTAGAAAAATTCACATAATTTTAAGATTTATTACCAATTGAAATCATTACCAGTGTTTTCCACTTTGATGTACTAAAATATGAATAAATCCACTTCTAACTTATATAGTTCCAAAATCCTAATTCAGGCTCTGTAAAGAGGTTTACACTATACTTATGCAAAATATTATTAATATAGAAGCCTTTTCCATAAACGGAGAATGTTCTGAAAATGCGTAATTTTATGTTCATTTTTTGCCAAAATGTTGCTTTTAAATAATTTTTATTGTAAAAATAGTCTTAAAATAATTTTATACTTGTATTTTAATTTAAGTGGTGTATTAAAAATATTCGCTTGTGCGCTTTTGCAAAATTGTGGTTCCGAATGTAGTTGGATACCTTAACCTGGGTATTTCTCTTTCAGATTTATCGGAACCCTTATAAAATAACACTTTAGTCTCCTCACACTTAGTTTTAACTCCTTACCCAACAAAGCTAAAACTTGCATCTTTATTTCGTAGTTAATACTTTCTCGAAATACTCTTACACATGCGTTTTATAATGTGATACATAATATGCAACTTATCTCAGGTCTTATAATTTCTAAGGTCTTGAAACATATTATTAATTTTCTTAGAAAATTGTACATTTTACTTAAATTTAAAATTTTTAAGGTTGCAGTAAGAGTACAGAAAGCATTTAACAAACAATGTTGAATACATACGCTAAAATTTGCATGTTATGTCTTCAGAAAAGCACCCATTCGCTTGTGGTTTTAAAAATTTTTAAGGCTCTGTAGCTTAATCAAAGTATTTGAAACAAAGGAATATTTTAGAAAAAAAAACGCAGTTAAATTTCTGTTGAATTTTGATTCATTTACTATAAGCTATGCATTGACTAATAATTGTAAAGTTATCTCCTTAAATAAATATCGATATAAATAGAATTTTCTGATCTAAAATAGAATACTGTTACCTCCAAAATTAAGTTTCTTAGTTTATAGCAAGAGATAGTTTTTGAATAAATGGAACAAATGTATTCTCATCAATTGCTACATTTAAGTTTAAAGAAAAAAATTATATTTTTAAGCATTTTTGTTACAAAGGTTCAAGCTATAATTCGCGGCTCTATAAGAACACAAAAACGTATAAATCATCACATATTTTTTTCTGAGTGAAAGGAATAGAGAATCTTATTTTCCTATTAATATGCAAATGAAATGTTAATCAGGTTATACCCCAAAACAATATCTTTTTTATTAAACTACTTTACATTTTTACTTAATGAAATTTACTATATCGGATGTCAGTTTCATTAAAGATGAATTCCCTTGTGTGTGGATATATATATATAATTAAGATTATCCCTCTTTTCATACATATTAATACGATATTAATGCCTTTTTTCATGTATTCAAAGGAATCATAAAATGAAAAAAAAACTTGAAAATTCTATAACTAAATATATGATTGAAAATACTAGGATATTACGCGTGAAGAGTATTTTCTTGACGATAATTTTAATTTTTCAAAACTCTAACGTGTGCCTAAATTTTATGTTTCTGTTTTTTAGGTAAATATTCTTCATAATTTTATTTTACAAATGCCAGGCCATTGACCATCAGGTCATTAGGCAACGGGCTCTCCAATACCTTTTTATAATGCAGTTAAGATCATTCAGTGCAGAGCACTCGTCCAAATGAGCGGACGTCATGTCTTGTCCAGTGTCACACAAAACGCAGATAGGTGAAGTCACTAAGTTAAAACGAAACAGATGAGCACAAAGGCAGTCATGTCCGGTTAAAAGTCTAAATTTAGCCACAGCAGCAGCACGAGGAGAACTTGGAATACCGTGGGATTTCTTACATAGTGTACTCCAAGGCTTATCACGAGCAACACGAGAAGCTGTAAGGCGAAATGATTCCTTAAAAATCCTTTTAATTTCCAGTTTGGCAGAATGAAGTGTCAGGTCTTTGCGAAAGTTCTGAAGGATACCCGTTCCCTTTTTTGCCAAAAGTCTGCCCTCTCATTTCCCCAAAGACCACAGTGGGATGGTACCCATTGAAAGACGATCTTTCCTTTTATCTTTCCCAGAAGTTCTCTACAGTTCTGTACACGTAAACAATTATTCTCATTATAGTTGGACAAAGCCTGAAGGGCAAAAGTAGAATCTGAAAGAATTACAGCTCTTTCAATGGGGGGGAGACGAACAGCAAGTTGCTGAAGGGCTATATGTATAGCTTCAACCTCACCATCAAAGTGAGTTGTCAAAGGGCCGGCGTTTAAATAGAAGAAGAGGTGACTAAAAACACCAATGCCAGCGCCTTGGGCAAAAATATTCTTCATAAAAAAACTATGCCAAAATATTAAAGAAGTTAACAAGGCATCGTGTAGTAACCTTGTGACGGGTCCTATTTAGGCCCCCTCTTAGGGAAAAATATTTCTTTAATTATTTTTTGAATGTAAAACCTTCTTCAGTAAAGAGAACTTGATTTTATGCTAGTTTGAAAGATATTTAAACTCTAGCAAAATTAGGATTTTATTAAAGTGAAATTAGTGAAGTGACTATCGGAAGCCTTTGGTGTTTTTGAAAAGAATCTTTAGACCAGAATATCTATTTGACATGGGCAAGACCTGACAAGTGTTGTTACAAAAGATCGCAAGCAGTTAAATGCATAATGATTTGTATTAGTAATTTAGGGTAGCCATTTAATTTGACTGCTCCTTCGTCTTATAACATTACTTGATAGAAAACTGATAGAACCAAATAACCTTAGTTATTTTTTATAACAGTGTCTATTCATTCGGTGTCCCAAACTTTACCAACGACCACAGGGTCGTGACAACCTAGCAAGTACTGGCCGAATCTAGATAGATTGTGGTCTTAAATTTATTTTCACCAAATATTTCGTATGAAAATCTATGATTATTGCAGGACGTTAAATTTAATAAGGCCTCACATTTCCTTTTGTACCTTGAAGTAGTGTTTCAGAAACAAAAAACTTCACCCTACACCATATCAGTCTTTAAAGCTTTGTTGTATTGTCCACACAGCAACCGCCACTATTTTCTAAGACTACTTCAAGGAAATTAGCACTTAAACTCATGATTTTCTAGCTATGGAACATTATATTAACGTTAGGTAAAGGGTGGGCCATTGTTTTGGTTCGAGAGACACATTTTCAAGAAGAGGATACCAAAGGCTTCACCTTTTTAAAATGAATGCATTCATTAGTTAACTTTGCATTTCAGAAAAAGGTTTGAATTGTATCATATAAAAATCAATAAATGTGTTAAATAAAATAGTGGCAGTTTTATTCAATTTATTTATAGTGTTAATTTAATATATTTAGCTACAAGGGCTTTAAATTTTAGAATAAGTTTGATGAGATGTGAATGTACTATATCATTCTTTTCTAAGCTTCTTTTGGAAATCGGGGGAGATCGCTTGTCGAAATTCTTATCTCAGCCTGCAAGTTAATGTTACCCAACTGCATTTGTATTTCCTTCATGTTAGAAAAGCTGTGCTCACAAATATATGTTGACTCAAATATAGAGAACATTTGTTGTGTGTCTATTTGATTTTCTAATCATCTTGGCAGCAGCAAAAAAGCTCTTTGCTGGCCGCTATTTCCTATCACTGAATTATGCTACCACGATGGCATTATAAAATAGTAAAAATTAAAGAAAACTATAAATGTAATGTTTGAGTGTTTGATATAAATTCATAAAATTCAAAAGATAGTTTAAGATCAGTGATTCCTTAAAAAGTTAGAATTTTATGAAATCCTTTCCTTTCACGATTATGATAGCAATTTACGCATTGTACGGATTCTTAAATTGTCAACTTTTACTTTTTTATTTTTATATAAAAAAGACAAAAAAGTGAATTCTTATTTTTTCACGAAATTTAAATAATTGATAAAAATTTATTCTAAAACGAGATCAGAAAAATTGAATGCAGTTCAGGCTTAGTAAAGTTTGTTTAAATTTATGTTCTGTACCGAAATTTGGATCCCACTGTTAGTATTTTGTTTTAATTTTATATTTTCATTTTTTTCAGTGATAAACTGCTTTTGCATAAGTTCCTAAAACATGATTAAAAAAGGTTATGTTTTAGTAAAAGCCTAAAAAAAGAAAAGAAAATTTTGTTTTCGTAAGAGAGTAGAAATAGATTTCTTTAAATAATTTTCAAGTAATATTTTGACTTCTTCCTTTTTTATGTAGTAGAGTTAAACAGTGGCCATGGTAGCGAATCAGAGTTATTTCCGTCAAATCGTTGGCTTGAGTCCTGAACACATCGAAAATTCATCGTGTAGAAGACTGGTGATTGTTAAATCTGTCGAGTGTTAAAGTCATGACTTCCTATGGCAGGAATGGGCATTAAGTCCATTGCGATCGACCAGTGAATCACGAATTTATTTTAGGAGGACCACCTATACTAAGATCTAAGACGCGCATACTAAAAGAAACATTTACGGAGCACCAACACCAGTTAGACTGTAGAATCACCTCTTTAGAATAGATGCAACTACTGGTATAAGACAAAATAATAGGAACACCTGTGAAAAAATGAAGTTCCTTTATTACATAGGAATTGGGCCACATTTGGCTTGAAAGGCAACTTCCATTCGATGTGGGAATAACAAATAAAGGTCTTGAACAAATTTCATCGGAATTCACACTTCTTCCTTGTGCAGAGCCGTCTCCAGTACAAACAGCGTGCGTGGAGAGGGAAACCGAGCATGGACTTCATTTTCTAAGAATTCCCATTAACATTCAATGATGATCAAATCAGGTGACTAGCGACTCTACGTTAGATGTTTTACTTCCTCGTCATGCTTCTGTAATCACGTTTAAACACAGCAGAACGTGTGAACAGGAGCGTTGTCATCTTGGAACACAGGACGTTCTCCCTGAAAGAGAGTCTGAAGTATAGGGTGAAGGTCCTCTACGGAAATGCTTCGATAAGGGTTGTCTGGGATCATCTCCCTCAAGAACAATGGGAGGCTCTAATCCACGAAAATATATTGCACCCCTACAACATCACAAAACTTCCTATATGTTTCACGGTTGGAACCGGGCAGTCTCTGCTTCTGTCCGTGTTTGCCAGATGAACACACATCGGGTGGTCTGGAATAATGTAAATAATGATTCATCAGACCAGATTACGTTCCCATTGCAATTGTGTCCAGTTTAGGTGGTCTCGGCATTGCTCTAATCTCATTATAAAATTTCACACCGAAACTAATGCTTTTGGAATAGCTACTCTGCCATCAATGTTCGCAGCATGCAGCTACCGTTGAATTGTTTTCATGGATACGGGGTTCTGAAGGCTGGTATTCATCTCGGACGTTATCTGCGGCAATGTAGTCTTGCGCTTTTGGGAGGCTATCCTCTTCAACACCCGTCTTTCACGGTTTTTCAACTTCAGTTTTCGCCTGTTGTTGTGATTCACAGAAGACACTTTACTCAAGTGGTCCTTGAAACACCTACAAGGTTGGCTGTTCTGAATATGGGCGCTCCAACGAGGCGAACTATAAATATCATTCCTCTTTTCTCGTCGGAGAGGTCGAGCATTTTCAGGCTTTGCTAAGAACAGAATTTTCTCATGTAACTCTCGTACTGTCAAATACTTGATCGATTACGTTCCTTTCGCCGCCACTAGGTTGGCGCACTGTAGCGGAATTTTATTGGACGGTCGAAGAACGACTTATTTTTAAATGGGTGTTCCTATTATTTTGTCTATACCTCTATGTTTATTTAAGCAAATGATTCAATGGATGTGTTGATGACATATGTAACTTTATTGGACGCGCATGAGGACGCTTAATACGTTCATTGCCTTTGCAGTGTGAAAAAAAGCTACCACTGTGAGGCCAGCCGTATAAATGAATTTTTCTACTCGCATCGACTAAAGAGGAGAATAAATGTTTATAATCAGCTTTTCGAGCGATTGCACTGGATTGGATATGGAGACATCATCCCACATCCCGTACTTCCACAGGATTGGGTTCTTGTGTTGATGTCATGTCCCACACTGAAGTGGGACTCAGCAGCGAATAAATTAAGTACAAACGTCGGTTTCAGAATCATCGGTTCACGTGCGCTCTTTGTTTGTTTAATTCAATACATCCACGTTCCACAGTCTAGCAGTCACTCACAGTTGTTCAAGCATTCAACTTGACCATTTTGTGTTACTTGTGTTCTTGTAGTAAAAAGAGTAATCTGCCATACACAGTGCGGCAAATAAGTTTTAAGACTCTGTGCGTAAAAAGAAATGGAAGCAAGAAATTAACTCCTGTTTTAGTTTTTTATTCAAAATAAGACCCTCAGCTTCAATGCACTTGTTATAGTGATTTATTAAGGAATCGAATGCCTGTTGTAAATCACTTTGTGCTTTGCTTGTAAAGCATGCGTCGAAGCTAATTGTAAGGTCGAAATATCCTCAAAATAGCACCCTTTTAATTTTATTTTAAGTTTTGGGAACAAGGAGCAGCTACAGGATGCTAAATCAGGTGAATACGGTGGATGGTTAAACACACAGACATTATTTTTTGCCAAAAAACGACGAACAACAAGGGAGGTGGGGCTGGGTGCATTGTCGTGTAACAAACACCAACTGCTTTCAGTCCAATATTCTGGACTAATGCGCCGAATTCTGGCCATCAAATGCTTTAAAACAGCTAAGTAGTGTCGACCTGTAATTGTTTGTCCAGTTTGAAAAAATTCTTTGGGGATAATATCCTTCGCATCGAAGAATGTAATAAGCATTGTTTTGATTTTGGATGGAATTTTCCTGTTTTTTTTGGATTTTGGTGATTTTTCTCACTTCCATTCAGCACTTTGTCGTTTTGTTTCAAGGTCATATTGGAAACACAGGTTTCTTCATCTGTAACAATAGACTTCAAGAAGTTCGGATCGTTTTCAGGGGCTGAAATGATGCCTCTTGCAATGTGCACTTCTCATTCCTTTTTGTTCAGGGGATAGAGTGTGTGAAACAAATTTAGCGCAAACTTTTGTTTTGCCCAAATCTTCATGCAAGATGGTTCGAATTGTTTCCTTCTTGATGTTTAAAGAGTCTGCCGTCATTCTTAATGACACACAGCGATCGTTTGCCCTGAAATTTCGTACTTTCTCAATAATTTCAGGTGTTTATGATGAAATTGGTCTTCCACTATGATGATCCTCTTCTACCACATCTCTTCCATCCAAAAAACGTTTGTGCCATGCACAAACGTTTGATCTACTTAAACAACAGTCACCGTAAACTTGTTTCATGAGTTGGTATGTTTCCGAAGCGCTTTTACCAAGATTTGCGTAAAATTTGTTTACAGCTTTTTTTCCATCTTAAAAAATCAACATGAAAAAATTCACTTCTGTAATTAACGCTCGTCTTCTCTCAGCTACTTAACCAAATGCCATCAAATTGTTCGCAGTGTGTCAGAAGACCATGGACGTTATAATGCATGCACATTTGCAATCATGGCGCCTATATAGCCTGCACTCTGGGACAAGTCTTAAAACTTATTTGCCATACTGTGTACATTAAAAGAAAAATACTATGTCAGAAACAAGGATTAAGCAAGTAAAACATGCAATTTTATTACAGAATGGTCCCACTTACGCCACTGGGTTGACAGCAACACCTTACAAACATTAGAAATAGCCCGTACCTTCGAAAAGTCCTCTCACTTTTGTTATATGGCGTGGAAGTTTAGAGGGTGGGGTGCCAGTTCAGCTGTTATTTTCGTCCATTGTGAATACGGTTAAAAAAATAATTTGAGGCCCTTCGTCAATAACCCAACTGTTACTTCATAATATGCCAGTTATAAATAATCAATGAACTGTTTCTCTTTATCTTATAGTATTTATTGAATATATTTTGTTGAGATGAAAATAAATTATATATTACAACAATTATAACACTTTTTCGTAGATGAGATTGAACAAAATTGGTTTATTTCACCTGCTTTGCAAATCACTTTCAATACTTTAAATTTCCTTTACTCAATAAAATTGGTTCTGTTTTTTCATTCAATAATTTATGAATATTTTATGTGCGATTGAAGGAGAAAACCTTTTTTTCCTATCAGTTCTGTTAAAAAGAAACATAAAGGCAATAACATGAATAGACACAAAAGCAATATATGCCACTAAACTAATACTACAATAGTATGAAAAAGTCATGAGGTTTACGACCAGAAGCTGCAATTTCGAATATTGCTTCCATCATAGAGTATTATAAAAATAAGGGAGGTTAGGGCATCTATAATAGAATGGGTGCTGTAAATTCTCCGATGTAATAATAAAGACGCTGATAAGGAAGGGGAAAATTTTTCTTTCTGGTTAACAATGTTTATTATTATGATTTTTCTTTTAAAACTACTCTTTTTATTTTGTTTTTTCAAATTCAAACTTCAATGCTTAAGTGACACAACGCAAAAAATATATAATTCAATTTCTCAGATAGAAATAATATCCCCATATAAATATATATACTAAACAAAAGTCATAAATAATAAATATTTGAGTTTTATCACCAACAAAAATATTCAAAATGCTTTAGTAAAAATAGGTTGCGTATTCGGAGTTTAGAATATTATAGGACATTTTCTTCTCGTTAATAATGGTTCATACTTTTTTCCTAATTCATATAAAATCCTATTTGATAACGTTAAAAGTTGTCTGCCTCAAATCTGTAGTTGCTGTATGAATTATGTGGCCAATTTGACCGAGAAGTCGTGTTTTTTTCATACAATTAGCCTTAACAACCACCATTCTCTTTCTGTCAATTTTCACCTCACTTCTCTCTTGTGATCGTTTGAAATTAGTATTTTATGAATGTGGTTATGATTTTCAATATTGCAGCTCAAGAAACAACAATAGTGGTAGCGATTACTGATATTTTTTCAAGATACGCTTTAACAATTTATTCTTTCTGAAAGCAAGTCTGTGAAGCTGGAACTTTATACCATATAAAAACAAGTACTCTAACTTTTGCTATGTATCTAAAAGTAAATCGATATACATACTACGTGCAAGCACATGTATATCATTAATAGGAAATACTTTCATAAGACTATGAGCATTAAATAACTGTTTTATTATTTTTGATAACCATTGCGTTGACATTAAAATTTTGACTTCACAACAAACTAATATAACACAAAAACACAGAATATTAAGTAATATTTAATAGGGCAATCTTTTTCATAAACAGTGGGTTTTCAATTTTTAAAGCCTGAAGGTCATTTTAGAGTGTACTGCTCCAGTTTTAATGTTTCGAAAATAAGATACAGTTTTTATGTGTTCTAATAATTTGAGAGAGCACTTTTTTATTTAAAGACATTCATTGCTTTTCTTTTTGCCTAAAGGTAAGATTAATAATTCTGTTCTTATTACTTTTTTAAGTACCCATTTAATAATAAAAATGGTTTCCTAAAATGATTAATTTCATTAATACAAAAAATAAAAGCTCAAATTAATCAAAAATTTCTAAAAAAAAGGAAAAACAAATGAGGTTAAAACAACGGAACTTAAAATCACATTGTATATGAAAATAAAACTAAGCCGAAGACTGAAGGTGATGAATCTGAATTTAATTTTCATAACGTATTTATGTATTACTGTTTTCATAAGGACTTTTTTCATGAATGTGCAGCCTTATAAATACAATTTTCGCGAAAAAAAATATTTTGAGTTTTATTATTTTTGCAAATCGTTATTGGTACAAATAATTTTACACGCACGTACACTAGTAATTCTTTAATTTAATATTACTTTTTGAGTTTAGTCTGGCGCTGAAGTAATTGTAAATCTCTACAATTGGAAAACGAACAAATAAACAAAACAAAATGATTTGGGTCAAGCTGACTAGATTCTCTTAAACAACTTTTAAGAATAAATCAACAAAATAAGCATCTCGGTGTGGCACTAGAATAATATTTTTGATAACATCATCTCACTATAAACTTCTTTTTACAAGCAAACTTCATATTTAATATTTTTTTAAATCACAAAATATAATGTTGTTGCCAAACGATTTTTCATGAGATAGATGCATAAATATATTAAAATGACAAGCTAAAAAAATTGATTAATTAAATTAAACTCACTTGGAACTAGAGTTCACGATTCTTAACACTGGGTATTGATCAAATAAATGACAATTTTTTTTTTTAATTTTACATGAACTATAGTCACAAAGAAAGAAAAAAATTACTAGACTGAGAAGGAACAATAGTATTTCCTGGTATCTTTTTATGGAAATAAAACGGCTGAAAGAATTTTCTAGATCCAAACTTCAAAATATTTTTTAAATCACGAAATATAATGTTGTTGCCAAACGATTTTCATGAGATAGATGCATAAATATATTAAAATGACAAGCTAAAAAATCACTTGGAACTTTTTTTTGAAGTCACAAAGAAAGAAAAAAATTACTAGACTGAGAAGGAACAATATAAACATAAAAAAACGGCTGAAAGAATTTTCTAGAAAAGGAGAATACGGGGAATAATATAAACATAAAACTCATACTTTTTTTAATGAAATATAATGACCAGATTAAAGTAAACTTATTACTCGTCGTGTTTGCTGACAGACGATAATTAGTTTTATTTCGATAAGTGAAATATGAATCGTAATCGTAAGAATCTAAGAGATCGTAATTGTGCTGTGTGGAATCAAGATTCTATGAATATGCAGGTATTTCATTAATCTAGAAATTATATTTTTAGTAAAGGGTGTTTTTTTAGAGGTATAGAACTTTAAATTGCAATAAAACAACGATGTATTATTCGATTGACATGAATTTTTTTTTATTCGAAAGATAATCTTGTGGCATTACATTTTAAATATGATTTCTGGCATAGGACTGCCACGGCTGGCTCGGATGTAGTCCAATCAGGACGTCCAATTTTCGATGACTTTTTCCAACATTTGTGGCCGTATATCGGCAATAACAATATAACTGCGAATGTTGTCTTCCAAATGGTCAAGCATTTGTGGCTTATCCGCATAGACCAATGACTTTACATAGCCCCCCAGAAAATAGTCTAGCGGTGTTAAATCACAAGATCTTGGAGGCCAATTCACAGGTTCAAAACGTGAAATTAGGCGGTCACCCAACGTGTCTTTCAATAAATCGATTGTGGCACGAGCTGTGTGACATGTTGCGCCATCTTGTTAGAACCACAGCTCCTGGACATCATGATTGTTCAATTCAGGAATGAAAAAGTTAGTAATCATGGCTCTATACCGATCACCATTGACTGTAACGCTGTGGCCTTCATCGTTTTTGAAGAAGTACGGACCAATGATTCCACCAACCCATAAAGCGCTCCAAACAGTCAGTTTTTCTGGATGTAACGGTGTTTCGACATACACTTGTGGATTAGCTTCACTCCAAAAGCGGCAGTTTTGTTTGTTGACGTAGCCATTCAACCAGAAGTGCGCTTCATCGCTAAACAAAATTCGCTTATGAAAATCGGGAACAACGGCAATCTCGTTTTGCGCCCATTTGACGAATCTACGCCTTTCTTGATGATCGTTTTGATGAATTGCTAAACCAAACTGAGAATAAATCACTTGACAGCTGTTAAATCGGTCGCCATCTTGGAAAGTAATGCCAACTTAAACTTCTATACCTGGAAAAAGAACACTCTTTATTTAAAGAAAATAAATACTCCTGCATTAATGGATCATCTGTAAGTAAACATTTATTAATCTGTTGTTTTACCAAAACAAAAAAAACAAAAAAAAACTTCTAGAGCATTTTTGTGAAAATTGGTATAATTTTTCTTTTAAAATTTGGATAGTTGTTCTTTTTTTCAGAAAAAAAGTAATATTTATTTGTATTAAAATTATTATGGTTTTATTTTGTCAATTATATGCACATACGCTCTTACAGCTTGCATTAACCTAAGTCATTAGTTGAGAATTTCAGTATAATGCGAACATTTAAAAACTATTTTCTATTTATTTGTTTTCAAAAATTTTTAATTATTATTTTTTTGCTCCTGATATTTCAAGTAATTTTGAACAAGATTGGTTGTTTTGTCTTAGGATGTATGCATATTTAATTTGAAGCTAATAAATTAAATAAATGCAATGTGTAGCATTTTTTAAACAATATTTAGTTGAAAACATATGGAAATAATTTTAGAAGCATTTATATCATTTTCTGTACGTTTAAAACAAAAGTAATGTCCCCCGAAATAATGAATTCAATGAAGAAAGAAATATTTTAACCTACAATCATAATATATATTACCTAAAATGTAACTTTTTTTCACTAAACAAATTTTGATTTTTGTAACTTTCTTAATTTTTAATGACAGTTGAATGTATCTTAAAATAATATTAACAATTCTTAAATTATGTGATCTTAATAGTTATGTTTAAACTATTTATTGAATGATTGAAATGTTTACACAAAAATAATTCACTAGAACATTATGTGTATGCGCTGGACAATCTCTGTTATTTACATATCGCTTTCATTGAGCTTAATATTGTAGGAATATTGTCATCAATTAAGTAGAACTGAAAGACTTAAAATTGTTAAAAATAATAAATTAACTTCCTTAGTTAACTAAAGTATTCCGAGGAATTAATGTCAAAAGAACACTTTTCCGTTTCGCAGGTTCAAGCGATAATGTCACCAAAAATGATAGGACCGACACCAAACGGAATATTCCCATTGGTAACATTTTACAACAACATTTTCAAGACAAATCGCGGTCATTTCTTATTAATAACAATTTTTTTCTAATAATACATGAAAGATGGATGAAAAACCAATGATAACTGAAATAGAATAACATTTTTTTACGTATACATTGTATGCTGTTGCCAATAAAGCCTGCTTGACGGGAATTGCACCGGCGAAACGGAAAATAATTTTAAAGTAATTTCAAATGACTTCAACATTTTATTCTATATGAATAAATTAATAAACTGATAAATTTTCTACATGGTGTTATAAATTTTTAACAGAACATCCGACCATTATTTAGATTTATTTTTTAAATTCCTAAGAATTTGTTGTAGTGAATCTCGTGTGTCGACTTCAACTTCGTAGCCTCGTTGCTTATGATCAAAATTGTTGGGTTAATTTTATTTATAAATAGGATTTAAATACAGCGAGGTGGTTAAATAACATAACTCCTGTGAGTTAAAATGGATAAAGAAATAAAACTGAAAAAAATAGAATTCTTGAAGACTTAAGATTTATTATTTTATTTTATTAATTACGTGATTTTTAGTTAAATATGATCAAGTGGTCAGTGAAGCGAGACCCCCAGTGTTTAAGTCCCCAAGCAAGCTTGGTACTCATTTATCGACCGACTTTAGTAGAGATGAAAGGTTGAGTTGACCTTACCCAGCACGGGATAAATATAAGATTAATGATACATTTTTTATAAATTAGAATTAAACAGTAAAAATTAGATGAATTTATTTTTAGGAAAACTCTTTTGTGAATAAAAATTGTACTCGTCCAATTCATATGTTTAAGCTTCAGGATAGATAATGCAGTAAATTTTGTTACAATTTATAGAATAATATGTTGCATATTTTTATACTGAAAAGGATAATAGAGTGTGTATATAGTATTTGTTTGTGAATATTTTTATTTATTAGCATGCTTCGCGATGTCAAGCGTTTTTGTAACTTTTACAAAATTTGAGTTCAGGCACTTTAAAAAAAATTATTCTTAATCAAAATTTAATTTTTAAGGAAAATATGTAAAAGCATTTGAGTTACTAATATAAAGGGATTATTTACCAATACTAGGGAAAGTCAAAAGGTAAAGAGACTTTTGAAATTTCTCTTTCTAAGTTTTGGCAGCAGTGCTATTATCCAGCGCTGAATGAGGGATAGTTAGCAACATTTCTATACAAATGTCACTCGACTTTCCTCGTAATCGCAGGGTTGTAGCAGACCGTTCAACAAGACAGCTCTATTGTCGATCTGCACCAAGAAAGAAAGGACAGTGATTCGCTTTGTGGGAACCCCCCTGGGTTCCACCCTGGACACTAAGATTAATTTGAGGCAAAGAATGACCAGAAGCCATTTGAATAATAATAACTTATATTTATTCACTTGGTTCAAATATCAAAAATTCTAATGACAAATAGTAAGCTATATGTCTACGTCAAAAAGGGATTTACTTTTAATATTAAATTAAATTACGAAATATGAAATTAATCAATAACTACGCGCAATATCCAAAAGGTTTACCGGAATAGGAGGTCTGAGAAATACACGCAACTTGGATTATTAGCTTTCATTAACTTAAACTAATTTTATTAAACTAACGCTTGTGGTAAGCGGTATTAAACTAGAATATATCACCTGGTAGTACTTACGATCTCTTCAGGTATATTAACCTCCTAAGATTCCTTCACTGAATCCTAACAGCACTGATCCACTATCGTAATCCAATTGAATCCCATAAACTTTGTCATTACTGCTGCTGGCTCAATAGCCTTCTTCTCCGCTAACTTACAACGCTCTCCTTAAATACTTTATCTACTTTACATATCCCATTTTCTCCTTTTAAAGTTAGTTAATTGGAAATATAGGCGAATTTACAAACCCCAATGACGCCTAAGAATATTAGTGGAAAGGTTCCGTAAAGATTCGTCACAGCTTTTTGTCTGTGGAATGTGTGAAACCTGCTGAAGTTATTCGCCGCATGCAAGCGCAGTATGATGACAACAGTTTATGTCGAAGCAAGATCTACGGATGCATACAGTGCTTCAAACAGGGTAGAACTTCTTTTTTGTGATGACGAAAGATGAGGTAGTCGATCGATGTCAACCATTTGGGGTCGTCGTCGTTGAGGTTTTTGTGATGGAATGGAAGTTTAGTGTCCAGCGCAGGTATCACACCTCCTTGAAGCGAATCACTTCCCTCCTTTCAAACCTTGGTGCAGATCAGCAATGGGGATGATGAACGGTCTTCGACACCAGTGGTCTTCAAACTTTTTCAGTCCGTCGCCAAAAGCTCTAGTGTAGCTGAACAGTGCGACGTTAATATTCAATGCATCAATCCATCAAACTTTTTAAACTCACGGAACCCCTGTAACTTGGAGAGGCTTTCGTAGAACCCCTAGAGCTAGAAAGTATTTCTGAGGAACCCCATACCCCATACACATATACTTCGATACAATATATCTCAAAATAATATTTAAAGTAGGTTACATGTTATAGACACTTTATGTAAAGGCAATTTAAAAAAGGAACTGCATTTATTATTAAAAACTTCTAATGTAATTTTTATAAAAACATAATTATTCATTAATAATATTAATTTATGATTCAAGTGTCGCCTATCCATGCTTTGTATTTTGTAACTAGGCTATGTGCTGCCTTTTTTTTCACGTGAAGTCTAGCTCTATTAAAATTAAAGGCAATCGCATTATATATATTCTGAGTTTAATTTGTTTTTAAGAAATATATTTCACTTAAATACAATATTCTGAATGGTATTAAAGTGTTTATAGCTGTGTGAAAAATTCCATTTATTTTGCATGAAAGAGAGAGAGTTTGCAACCTAAAATTTAGAAGCTGTTCTTACTTAAATTTAGATTTTAACATCAACTCTGTTGATATGATGTTCCCTTTCTTTCATCATATATTTTATCTTACGTAAATTTAAAAAGGTGCATTTTTTCATTAGAAAGCTATTTAGTTTTCCAAGACATTGTGTGTTAGCTAACGAGTATAAAATTATCTCGTGGAACCCAAGATAGTAAATAATAGAATACTCACAATCTAGTAGGCAGTATATATATCAAGATAAAACGCGCGCGCGTTTTATTATAATCTTATTCTATAATAAAAGTTTAAAAAATGCTGCAAAACAAAGTTATTATATATAAATAAAACTAGTTTTAATGAATAGGAGGGGTGAGTTTTAGAGATACTTGTAACTTATAAACTTCATAGAGAAAAAGAGACCATTTTGCATATATATTTATTTCTTTTTATTACTCGTGGAACCTCTGGGTATGCCTTGTGGAATCACGGGGTTCCATGGAACACAGTTTGAAGACCACTGTGTTCTACACTCTTAACAATTACAAGAGAAGACGAGTGGCACGTAGCATAGAAGTGTTTGCAAGGGCGCCCCCTCGGGTGCCCTTCTCCTTGATTATCAGCGTGAGCTAGAGGTGTAGGAATAAAGGAAGAACTACGAACTGTCATGATTTTAATATGACTTTATTAAGATCTTAAACTTTTAACAAATTAGATAATAATAATGTGAGAGAATCTACGCTGGCTAAACACACAATATATATATATATATATTTAATACCGAAATAACGTAACCCCGACGACTATCAATAACTAACTCGCTTAAACTCAATTCCAATATTATAACAGATCCGAATATTAAATAGTCACTCCTACCTTTAATGTAGTCTGAAGTAGCGATCACAATAATCCTAGATGAAGTTGCGTATTTACTCGAGTGCAATGGTATGCACCTTGACTTAAGGGCTCTCTATCACGTATAACTTCTGATTACTGTCACTTAATGTTTCCAAAACCTCTTCACCCTTGAATCACGGATTATCTTTAAACGCTTACTCTAATTTGCATTTAAACTTTAATTTGCATCTTTCCTTCACGCTTCACTTCTTGGGTTTGGTTGGAATAGAGTTGCCATTAATTCTGGCCCCAAAGAACGCAAAGGACATGTTAATGAAAAGACGCGTGATCCTGTCACATGTTGTCTACTACCCCTCATTTAGTGCTGTATCCTAGAACTGTTGTCAAACCTTAGAAAGAGAAATTTCAAAATTCCCTTTATTTTTTTTACTTCCCCTCGTAAGTTCAGTTCATAATATTATTTCTAATAACTTAGTATGAACGTTTAGTCAAATCTATCTCCGTCAAATGTTTCTATAAAAAATTGATGATGGAAATATTAATATAATTTTGTAAGCCCTTCAATAGTCAATTTCCGGCAAAATTTTTTCAAGTACCTCTCACACATTTTATTTTACAAAGAATGTTTTCTTTTATTTTGGTTCCAATTAATTTATATAATGCTGAGCTGTAATGATTATTAGTTAGGAAAAAATAAAAATTGCTCATTTGCTATAAATCGGCTATTATAATCGATTAATTTTTGTTTGCCTGTGTTGATTTAGAAGTACTTACAAACGAATATTTATTTGTCATAGAATACAATAAATGTACCATACATTCTAAATCATAAAACCTGCAGGAATTGAAAAAAAGCAATATAAATATCAGAAAACGACAATTTAAATATTGGGGGAAAACGAATAAAGGAAGGAAAGCTTATTTTAAAATAGCTAACTGGATATTTTCAAATTTTTTTTATTTTAAGGTGTTAAGTTTTTATCTAACACAGTTGTGACACGAATATCATGAGTATCAAAAATCAATTTAAGGCAAAGGAAAAAAAGTTGAAATAAAATAATCATCAAAGAAAGCAATAAAAGAAAAGAAAGACAGAGAGGGGAAGTGAGGAGAGTTCAAGAACTTTTATATCGATTACCAATTTTTGGGTGTAAATTTATTTTAGGGGTATTATCTTTATCAAAAGAGATTACTATATTGATCCGAAAGGTTTTGTTTACATTCCCCCTTTTTTTACTGTTTAGTGACTCCAGTGTAAATAATACATTTTTTACTTTGGTTTTATCCCTTCTGGAGCTGTGGGATGGACAAAGTATATTTTATGGAGTTAAAGACACCGCTTGAGTTGTTTGAAAATGCATAAATCAGGCGTAATTAAGTATTCAAGCAGTTATCAAACAGCCTTGAGAGAACAAAATCTATAATTTTCGTTTATTACTTGTTATATTTAATATTTTTCTTTTATTATTATAAAATCAAACTTTTGGGAATTGCTTCTCACAAAAATGAAATGTGTTACATTCCACCGGATGTTTCATTTGGAGAAAAATACTCTAATATGACTTTCTCGCCACACACACACACATTCTAATGTGACTAAATTTATTTTGTTTCCAGTTAATGTAATTCGGCTTATAAGAAAATGAGCTATTGGTTGCAAAACCATAATTTAACCAAGATCAAATAATGAGGTCATTGGTTTGGTTTGAATTTTTTTAGCGACACATTTATAAGAAAAACAATGACGACATTTAATAGACCTCGTAAGTTTGATCTTCGGTCAAGTGACGAGGGCGACACCTGAGCTTGTACTCCATTCTCTAAACTTCCGCACCACGCCAACATAAGGACTTCTATAAATACATAAGGACATCTATAAATTTACAACATAAGAACATCTATAAATTTAACGTTGATTAGCCCTTCCTCATTTCAGACTTCAGTGACACTAAGACTCATAGCCACGATTTGACAACGCCGACTGTCGACCGCTTGGCTAACGCAGCCATAACGAGGTCAGAAGTTCAAACCTCACTCTTCTTAATTATATGACACTCCATAGCATTTTTTGTTGTAACAAATACCACCTGATCTGCATACGCCAGATAAAGCCCACAAAATTCATGAAGGCAATGGGCTAAGTGACGCCTTGTCGTTAGCCGTAACTTTGAGCACCATACAGGTGACGGTACGATTTGGCCCGTTTCTACTCCAATTTTGAGGGAGAACACTTTGAGGTTGTGGTCAGAGGGGCCTCCTACCTCTCTTCCACTTCCATCAACCTCACCAAAAGACTTGCGGCTCGACGGCTATTTAGAGTACCCCCATGCCGCGAAGGTACTTACTTTTACAAACATCCTTGCCTTCGTCGGGATTTGAACCCAGACCCTACGCATAGTAGTCAGCATCGCTAACCACTATACTGGACCTAACTTCACACACATAACTCACACTTCACATACCACTAACTTCACATAGAGTCTGAAGAAGCAACTATTTTTTGCACGGTTTTGAGTAAAAGTCGAGGTTCTATCCCTCATTCCGCTCTTCATTTTCTACCATTTGAGCGAATTTCTAGTGGACATCGCAACCTAGTGGTCATGTTCACGGACTCGTGATAGGCATGTCATGAGTTTGAGTCCTATTGCAACTGAATACCTACCGTGCAGAAAGAATGATACCCGTTAAAATCTGTTGGGACCCCTCACGAGGAGAGTTGGTGGGGTGCGGAAGTTAGGAGACTGGGGTGCTCGGATGTAACTCTCATCACTTGACCGTAGCTCAAAATTTTAAGGTTCATTGGCAATAGTCCTCATGGTACTGTTTGTAAGACATTAATAAACAATCATTCACTAATTGCAATTTCTGATTTGAACAGAAATGTAGTATTGCATTTGATGTTGCTTTACATTATGTGAATCTGAACTTTGAGAGTTAATTTCAGTTATATTCGCTGCATTTTTATTCATTTAAAATTAAATTCGTGTATTTTCAAAAACAAAAAGGAAACAAAATAATAACCTGGAAAATATCTGATGATTGCAATATCCATGAGCTTTTGCTCAAGATTGATTTCTTGAAATTAATAATTTACTTTCCAAATTACGCGTGATTACGAATCATTACAAACTTCACGCCTATGAAATCAAGCAATGCTAAAATTTGCAAAATTGTATTTGATCAAGAGTTGACACATTTAATAGAATTAAGTTGACATATTTAACATTTAAGTCTATTAAGTTTCTTAAAATACTTTCGATTGTCTTATTTATTCAAAAAGTAATTTTAAATAGATAAAAATATCAGTATTCTCTGATAGCATTTCTCGTGTTATTTTTATTGAAATGCATGAAGAAAAATTCTAGAAATTTATATACTAACTGTTTTTTAAAATCTGAACTTTTAAAAATAATTTTTTAAAAATTAATTTTATGTTTATAAAAATAAATGGTACTTTTTTTTAATTTTCGAATTTCATCATTTTCTGAACACAACCATGAAAACGAAATTAAAGATTTTAGAATTTAGTTATATATAATTAAAAAAAGAGTCATTTCAGTAGAATTTAAATAAGTTTATTTAGGTGTTTCAACTAATATTTTTAAATAAAAATTTGAATGAAATGTTCTTCTATGCTTAGAATATTAAACAATGTATTTGGACATATAATAATAAGTTTAAAATAAGTATTTTTTAAAAATAAGAATCATTTCTTTTTTTATTCGATTTTACAATACTGCATGCAATACAGATTCAAAGTTTCTCTTCAAATGAAATGTATTTTCTGATACAGTTTTTTCTTTTCGAGCAATGGTTTAATTTTCATTGCCATTAAAAATGTTTTCAGACTAAAATGTAGTTATAATTAAAGAATTAACAAAGTAATTCACATTTCAGTAAATATTTTGCATATTGAAAGTCAAAGTCAAGAAAGTTTGCAAACCTTTATTGTAACTTGAAAGGAAAAAAATGTTATGAATTGGAATGATTTTTTTAGGAATAAAGTTTATAAATATTTTAGAGATAACATATATTCAATAATTTAAAATAATTCCCCTACGTAATGTACAGGTAAAATTATCATTTTTTAAATTTCATTAGATCAGTGCTGTATATTTTCCGTATGTTGCAAAACTTGCTGATCAAATGCAGTTTTTTAAATTTCAAACTCTATTGAGAATGGACACAAATTGCGTCACAATTTGAACGTAATTACTTTCTAGTATCACTTTTTGTGGTTTTCAAAGAAATTATAAAAAAATAATCTAAAAATCGTTATGAGATAAATTTGTAGTACACTTTTGTTTCCTGCAATGGATATTTTAAGACGTAGGCCAAGTGGGCCTGGACCTAAAGCCTCGGCCTTGGTAAGGGGCTTCATATTGTTTTCAACTCGATTTGACTAAGACCATGATTTAAATAATTTTATAAGTCAAATGTTATTCCTGAGCACATACTGTCCATCGTTCGTGTCTATGCCTAGACCTTCTATCATACATCACCACACACCATCATTTAGGTAAAAGGTGGAAACCCTTCGATTCGATTTGTGCCTACAGTTGTGAGATTGTTTGTCACACACATTTATTTATTATGGGTTGCTGTTCGTATGAGTATTTGACAATGTATTTTAGGGGGCCTTGGGCATCAAGATATCTTAAGACATCACATTTCTAGCGTATTATTATATTTTCCTGTGTGGGGGAACTTTAAGAGTTGAACCGCTACAATATTGCCCAGCATCATTGGTGATAGAAAAGTGGAAAATGTTAATAATTTCAACCCTGAGTCGTTACGGGTGGATTGGTCAATGAAGTTTTATTCAAAAAATATTTGTTTAAGATGAAAACACTAAAACATGTAAGGGGGTGCCCCACATCTACATTATCCTCGCGACATAGATTTGTGGGAAGGATTGAAGAGGCAGCCATATCGCTTCTCTTAATATCTTTTTATTAAGATCTTAACTTAAACAATATACAATAGTAATAATATTCAATTCAAGTGAACCTGGAGTGAAGAGACACACTATTTGTGTTACCAAATAATCACTTAACCGACCACTACATCTAACTCTACCGACTATTTTTAACTTCAGTAATTACACAGTTCTTAATAACTTAATTTAACAGTCTTACCACTATATTTTGGGTAAACAGCAATTCGCTTGATTCTAACTGACGTGGCTTTTATCCTTGTGGAATGGTATCCACCTTTAGCTTGATCGCACAGGTATGGATAGATTAAATCTTGAACTCGGGATTTCCTCTCACTTAAACTTAGGTGTTTGTCAATACATGCGTCGTATATTTGCTTCTCATAGCCACCCTGCGTACACTAAATTTAATTTCTACACTATTTATAAGATTCCTAATTTGAATATTCACTCTTCTCTTTTCGAGTTGGTTGGAAAGAATTTCCA
The DNA here is from genome assembly GCA_019973935.1 of Trichonephila clavipes. Lineage (NCBI taxonomy): Eukaryota > Metazoa > Arthropoda > Arachnida > Araneae > Nephilidae > Trichonephila > Trichonephila clavipes. The sequence goes on along the minus strand of BMAU01003676.1, from coordinate 72,431 downwards.
TTCTGACCCCAAAGAAACCCAAGAGGACATTTAGTTGAAATCGCAATGAGCCCGTCACAAACATACATTAAGTTTAAAAATGTCTTATTTTTAAATTACTTACCAATTGATTTTACGACTGATTTTAAGAATGCGAATTTTCGGTGATGGGAATGGAAAATTATAAATTCGTGTCCCAATTCCTTAAGGATCAACGTGTAAAATATCGGGGTCTGTTGTAATGTTTTCAAAAGAGACTCAAGTTTTAACCCTGGTGTAATGTGGAAGCTAAAATTATGAGACACATTCATCTTAACCATTAGTTAACCATTAAAAAGTCTGTTCCAATTGTAAAAGAGATCGATTAGGAGCTAAGCTTAAAATATCATTTGAAATGAATGCATATTACAATTCGAATTTTTTTCTGCATTTATTTTGAAAAGAATAATTAACGCTGTTTTTATTTTTAATTATTGAGCTTTTAGTCACGAAGTAGTTTGCTTGTATCCCTATGAACTTAATTCAAATACATATCACAATACCATAGTTCCCATGTCGTAACAACTTGGGATATCCATTAAACGTAATGATGTTCTAATCTTGCTAATATTATTCCAAAACATTTATTTTGTGGAATGAAATCCAGAATCTACAATTCTTTCACTGCAAGAGTACAAATACATAAAATTGAAAAATAATTTTAATTTATCATAAAATCTGTGTTTTCTTTTTAAAAAAAAGTTATGTTAAATTAATCTGGAACTCTGTGCCTTTTCAAGCCCTATGTACCAAGGCAGTGAATAATAACTTTTGAGTACCTTACCGCCGATAATAATTTCCATTGATAAAATTACCTTAAAGAATCTGTATAATGTAAGAACAATAACTTTGTTCACAATTCAAACAGTTTATTTTCAACAGTGAATTTCATGACATATAAAAGCACTCTATGTCATGAAATTTAAAATGTTGAAAATATTTTACTTTTGATTCAATTTCTTATTCAATAGAACACTAAAGCATTCTTTTATGATGCTCTCTATCTCACTATTTTCTCTACTGGAGTTCTTACTATTTAGATTATTCAATATCTCTGAATTTTTTAAGCATCAATATTTTCATGTAGTTATATTTTTGCAGTTTTAACAAATGCTATACGCATTTGTAAAGCATTTTTTATAATGCTATAAATATTAATAAACATCATGACACTTTCGACCTTGAGGCTAATATTGCTTGAAGTTTAAAAAGAAGTCCCTCTGGAAGCTATGAGAAAAAAATGAATAATATGTTGACACATCATGTTTTGCTTTCACAAATCGTTAAAAAATAGTGTATTTTAATGTGTTGATTGCAATTTAATACCTATCTTTCCTGCATAGAAACATAAATATGGTTTATGTGTAACGAGACGAATGATTTATATGTAACAATAGAATTTATGTTGGCAATATGGTTCATATATATATAGTTTATATATATATAGTAATGGAACACTTTTTCTCATTTTGAAAATATCACAGTTTTATGCTTTATATTTGAAAATTGTAGGTGAAAACAACATGAAATACATAGCATTTAAACAAATTAAAATTTAAAATTGATGCACGGCAATATCATTTTTTACCTTCTTTTAATTTTTCACCATTCCCAGAACGCACTGAGCGTTCATTCCCCGATTCCGGAAAACCCGAAACCAGCAAAAGTAGGATGGAGGTGGGCGGGTGCAGATTTCCTTATTCCCGGAATATCTGGGAGAAGAATCATTCGCAGCCGGGATTTCGAACGGGAAACACCGACTACGTTTGCCTGCCGACGGAACTGTTCTCACGGCTCTTTCATCTTTCAAGTTTCTGCGTAGAAAAATTCGGGACTTTTAGTTTTTGTTCGCTTGTTATTCACGTTGGAGACTGAATTGGAATAAAAAAAATTCGATAGAAAGTTGAAAATGTTGTTTTAAGAATCTAATCGAATTTCGAACGAACTGACACCTGTATATCTCAGAATTCAAAAACTGATTTAATATTTCATTTTTAGGACATTTTTGATTAAAAATCAAAAACAAAGTCATCTCTAACGAATTTCTTTTACTTACTTTTGATTTGAAAAATCTGGTTGATATTTGATAAGGCTCATTCGTTTCGAGAAAGAAATCTAAAAGTTGAGATGGAGGTTCTTGAAAAGGTCTGGATTTGGATTCTTTTGTGTGTAATTGTGGCTTTAAGATTGGATGCGACGGATTCCTTACCAGAATGCACTCGCGATGGAAACAACTCAAAAGTTGAATGGCGAATGGAGAAGCAGACAACTCAACTCTACTTGAATTCATCAACTGTGAGTATATATTTTTTAAACTAATTATTCTAAAGGGGAAAAAACTATTATTTTATGACTATTATTAAATAAAATATTTAGGCATTAACAACTAAATTGTCGTAGAAGTCTGTTGTAAAAGTTAGGGAAAATTAAAATTAAAAAAAAAAGAAAGAAAAGTTTGGTAAAAATAAGTGTTTAAAAACATATGCTAAAATATACCTCGATCCTTAACAATTATTTTACGATTAAAAATAATTATCGCCAAATAAGTTATAAAAATGTGGTGAAAACTTTAAAAATGTTTAAAAACTTTGATTTGGAAAGAAAGAAATGTAACATTGATTGGTATAATTGGCAAGATATTTATTAACAGCCATAATCACAAATAACGGATTTTTTTAGGGATAAGAAATAATGAAACATTTTTATTTTGCAGGTATTTTTTTAATTTGAAATGCAGTAAAACGTCTATAAATAATCGACTCCTTTATACTGCTTTTATCTTTCACTTTTTAAACTGGCTTGAAATATAGCCACTTCGTCAGTTTATTTGCTTTAAGTCAGATAAGGCCTTTTTCTGCATTAAATTTAATCCATTACTTTTTGAAATCTTATTAATAGTTCTACAACAAGTTTATTGTTTTTTAATATTATTTAACTCGCTTAAATTCTTTTATTCTTAAACCAAAAAATGATATTTTTTCCCTATGGGTTCTAATTTTTCAGATTAAAAAGTTAAAATAAAGCCTTATTCTTGAGAAATTTGAACAAAATGTTAAATATTTTTTTATATAAATATGATTATAATTTTATTAGCATATATGTTTGAAACATGCAAAGGCTGTCAAATGTGCTATACAAGTAGCTATTTTAGACATTTACATTATTTAATGTTTCGAAATAGAAATTCTAGGTTCTTTTAACGGAAAGCAATGAAATTTACGTATTGGTTAATGACGCTAAATTTTATATTTACCAACTGAAATTATTAGCGTTCAAATGTAGATGAATAAAAATTACTTATTCTAAGAATTTTTACATTTTAAATTTATCATAAATTATGATTTTAAAACTATTACCAATTTATTATTTTTAATCAATGATTTATATTTTTGAGAAAATGTCTTATATATAGATTTAAGGTTTAGCGGCTGTGTGTGTAGAATCTTGAAAAGTTAACTTATAAAGAGAAAATGTATTTCAATTCCTTAAGGTATCCGATTACTTGAGACAACTTTTTTTTAAAAAAATGAGACATTGAGTTTTTTGTGGTTTTTAGATTTATTTACTATGTTTTAAGAAAAAAAAAGTCTAAAATTTTTTAAAGAAGAGAAAATAAATTATTTCTACTAAAATCGGAAAAAATGGGTAAAAATTGACAAAAAATTACATAAATGGAGCCCATTTATGTAATTTTACAAAATTACATAAATGGAGCTCTGTACAAATAGTAAATGAACCAATTCTCACCTTTTCAATTTTAATATATCACTTTACTATTCCTTTTTCAAACGACACCTTTAGGATATGAGATATTTTGATTTTTACAAAAACTAGAGTACTTTATCTAAGTTATTGTACGAAATTGCATTAAAAAAAAGTGATTATACTCACATAAGAAACTGTAAATTTTGTAGCAAAACAGTGATTGATAAATCTGAAGAGGTTAAAGCACTTCTATTATACAAACATACACAAAAAATTTCAAATAATTATTTTAAAAACTTTTTGACCAATCACTGTCTCCGTTTGAGTTTTTCGAAAAAAAAAACACATTTCGAGTAAAACGCATTTTAAAGCTTAACATCTTATGTAAAATTATAGCATCTGCTTTTGCTAAAACACTTGTAGTTTTTGTTCTACTGAATGTAAAATAATAAACTTGTTATTTTTATAAAGCTAATAAAATGGCATATAAAATAAAATAATAAAAAATTGTCAATTTTTTTAAAAAAAAAATATGGTTTTAGGGTAGTTGGATACCTTAAGACAAACCGTTCACTTCGAACAGATTTTTTGTTAATCCTCAGATTAAACATTTTGCGTAAATTCATATAAAATCTTGAAATATGATCTATAAAACCTCATTTAAATAGAATAGTAGAAGTATTTTTTTTTAAAAAAACTAAATGGCACACACACAATTCCTTTTTTACATACTTGGAAATGAAGAATACAATTTTTTCTTCAAGCGAAATTTTCGACTATTGGAGTTTTTCAAGGTTCAGATACTTTTATAAAAAGCTGAAAAATAATTGTCTCATGAAAAATGTCAGTTAACAAAAAATAATGATTGAAGAAATTTCTAATACTCACAAATGCAGTAAAAAATATAACTTGTAAATTTATCAATACTTAAACAAAAATAGTTCTTCGGCAAATGATTAATCTTAATTATTATCAAGCGCATTTTTAAAATTCTTTACACAAAAAATTCTTATGTATAAAACTAAAGGAAATTTCATGTCTTATATACAGTTGTGTTAACATAATTTCTTCAAAGAAGCTTAGTTTAAAAAAGATTGGAGAGTCATTTATCTTAAGTCTTACAACAAACTTTATGAATAATTCAACTGGGTCGCGTGCCAACTCATTTCCGCTATATAATATTAATGCTGCTCTAGGAATGATGTTCCTATTCAAAAGTGTGAATTATTAAAAATGTTTATCCTGCAGAACATCTACATATTTGCTATCTTATAAACAAATATTTTAATACAAAGCTCTTAGCTTTTTGATAACTTTTTGGGACTTTTAAGATAGTAACATTTATTTTAAGGTTTTTAAAAAAGCAAGAGATAGATGTAGTGAACATACATATATCTAATTCTGCTATAAAATTGTATATAATATTCCCCTAAAATTAAAGTATTCCTTCCTTGAAGAGTGTCTTTCTTATCTTTCTGTAATAATATTTATTCGTCACTAAAACTTGTAAGCATATACCATGAAATTTGTTAACATTCTTTTCAAAAATGCACATTTATGTAAAGTGGATGGGCTCTTGAAGTTTCGAAAATTGAGTAATGAGAAAAGGGAAGTTTATCATTTAAAATCTTTTGAATGAAAGAAATTTCTCCATGAAGGATTTGAACTTCCATTTTAAAGAAAATTTACCTTAGAAGAATTTCTTCATTAAGTTTAAATTATAAAATAAAAAAAAGTAATAATTTATCTAGAGTAGAAATTAGTCTGTTAAAATGCATCTAAAAATTATACACGTATTTTTTGCTATGTAATTTTTTGTATGTAATTTTTTGATAAGTCATAAATATGTATATATATATATATATTGTAAATCATTATTGACATAATTATTATTCCATAGAAAGGTTGAAAATAAAACTCTTAACATTATTAATATCATTTTAATCGATATTAATTAATCATAATTTTGATAATATTTCAAATTAATAAATTTGCTTCAGTAAGTTTTTTCTAATATTCAGAGTTTGAAACTTGGTTTTAGGTCACTGATTCCCACAATTATTTTTTTTGTTCTTTTATTAAAGTAGTGATCAAAGTATTTTTAAATGTTTTGCTATGTACTTGTTTCATATTTAATAATGGATTAATAGGATATACCCCCATTATAATCCTTAGGATTTCACCTAAGAGTATAAACATAAGGGGGCACAAAAATCAATTTTCATATTTCTGTATTTATGAATACCAAAGCTTCAATTTATAATCTTTGACATTACATAGATTTTTTTCTCTCTCTCTAATATATAAAAACAAGGGGATATTTAAATTTTTTTATTATTACAAGAAATAATCGAGGTAGAAAGTTTTTAGTTGTCATTTTTAAAACTTCTCTGCACAATCACCTTTCAGATTTATGCCATCCTCTCAGCGTTTCTAAGACTTTCCGAAGCACGCCATTTTAAAATGCAGCAGATAGAACCGAAACCCTCTTGAATGATTTCATTTTCGTTATCCAATCTCCAATTCCTCCGATGTTTCAATGATTTTTTTTTTGGGGGGGGGGGGTTAGGAAAAGGAAAAAGTCGCTTGGGACGAGAGTCGAAAAATTGAAAGTATGGGGAAAACATTGTTTTGATTCCTCAATCCACCTCAAAATGGGCGAGTATGTGCATTTTCGACAAGGAGATGGACGTCTTTTGAGGTCATACCTTCTCCAGGTAGTTTGTTGAGATAATAACTTATTAATACCCAAAAACATAAAAAATCTTCTCTGTAGTTTATCTCCACTTTAGCATTTATGAGGGGAGGTGAATCTCTGAGATACTTATATTTGCTTATCTCTTGATCAGGATTATATTGATAGATCGAAGATTCACCCGCAATCAGGTGCCCCTAATTTGTTTCATGTTGTTTCAATGTCTCTTAACATTTTTGCAGTGTTTGCTTTCAAAAAGGAGTCAGTAATCTTAGAACTTAGTATCGTGTTTATTCCTTTGTTATGTGCAACTTTACGTGAATAAATTTCAACACACTGCAATAGCTAAGATTAATCTCACTCATGATAGTTGGATAGTTGCTCTTCGGTCTAATTAGATAATATCCTCCGTTTTCTTAACTGTACCAGAATTGTCCGAGAGTTAAGTTCTACTCTGGTTCGTCCATGAAGGACAAGCGACCATATTGAAAATTCCATTTTCACTTCAAAGCAGTATGTGCACTGTAACCTTTCTAAAGGAACTTAATCACCCAGCGAGCCTCTATTTTCTTCATATTGCGGGTTGCTTCAATCAAGGCTTCCTGGAACTAAGTGAATCAATATCAATTACTGTAATTTGAAATATATACATAAGGATCAATTAATATGCATAGTAAATTTTACCAGATACCAAGTCACTCAAGTAGTAAAATCAAGTTCAATAGGTATTAAAACGACATTTGTAGCAAAAAATCCTGTAAAACAGATTGTACGCTATAGTATTCAATATGATCACCAATTTATAGAGTTTAATTTATATTTATTTCTTTATTTTTTTCAAAGATTAATTTTTTACATAGAATATAAAGTACAAATAAATTATACACTAAAATGTTTAAAATATTCTTTGTATAATTCTTTTTGCTTCCTTTTTATGAGGATGACTGTATTTTTATGATAATGGGATCCCAGATCAAGCAGATCACAGGGTTTTCGCTCTTGATCCAGAATCGTACTGAAAAACACTTTTTAAATGTTTCAGCTTTTATTCAAGCCATACTTCTTGTTTGCCATATTTTGTTTAATTTACTTACACTCATGCTTGAACATAAATCCAAGGGTAAGAAATCCTAGATGAAAACTTTGTTTTATGAAACAATTTCCACTACCAAAGCGAATGACATTTAAAACACTGGTTTAAGGTATCCGACTACGTTCGGAACCGTGGTTTTGCAAAAATGTATAACTAGATAGTATTTATATTTAGTGTCACTTAGATTATAGAAAACGTATATAAAATTGCTTTAAGAATGGTATTACAATTAAAAAATATTTAAGTACAATATTTTGACAAAAAATGAACATAGAATGATCCATTTTCAAAATATTCTCATTTGTGAAAAAATGCTTCTATTATAATAATATTTTGTCTGTATATAGCTCAGATCTCTGTACAGAGGCTCAACTAGAATTTTTGAAATGTACAACTTAGAAGTGGGTTTATCTGTGTTTTATGTTAACAGAGGGGAGATATTTTAAGAAAAAAAACGCCAATAATTATTTCAATGGGTTGTAACTCTGAAAATAATGTGAATTTTTCAAAAATCATAGTTGAGCTTCTGTACAGATGTCTGAGCTATATTCAGGCAAAATATTTTTATAATAGAAGCATTTTTCACAAAAGGAGATCATTTTGAAAAAAGGTTATTCGAAGTTAATTTTTTGCCGAAATATTGTATTTAAATAATCTTTTTGTCAAAATGTCCTTAAAACAATTTTATACATGTATTCTAATTTAAGTGATACTAAGTATCATGAAAGTTATCCATTAATGCGCTTTTTTTAAAATCACGGTTCCGAACGTAGTCGGATACCTTAACACAGAAAACTCTAAAATACAGTTTAAAATCTTAGTCTTCTGTACAAAATTGTCGATTTCCGGAGTGTGATTTCGCGCCCATCCTGCCAAATCAACCCTCTACTTAAAAGGAGTACTTAGGCAAATTCAGTATTGTTGTTTAAAGTGATTTCATTTGCATCCATCCATTACCTTGTTGAGACCCTTTGGATGGACAGGCTAATGTAATTCCTTGCAGGGGATCGATAATGGTGGATGGAATATCTCTTCGTCATTTGGTGAATGGAAAGTGGTTCATTCGGTAAATGCTCACTCAAGTATTAAAACAATGACTCGGGGATCGTCGAACAATTCTGCTTGAATGGACTTTCATCGAAACGAAAGTGTCGCTTGCTTATTTTCATAGCAAGAGGGTGTGGTTCGTTTGGAAAGAAATGTCGTATCCTGTCTTTTTTTTACTTGGGAAACTTTCGCGGAAAGCTCCATAAATAGATGTAGTGTATCACTCGCTTAAATAGATCGGACAGTTTGTTAATCAGTTTATTGCTGTCGGAAAAATGCAGTAGACGTTTATAAAAAGAAATTTCACTTAGTTTGTAAGTTTAAAAATTAAGGTAAAAAAGAGTATGCAATCATTTTAAGATAAAATAGTAGAATAGTCATGAAAGATAAACTAAATTTTTATTCAAAAAATTTGAATGCTCTTTAATTGCGGATATCTGGTACATTGTATAGATGTTTTCGTTTACTAAATAAACGACTACGTTCGAAACTGTGAGTTTATAAAAGCGTACATATATGGATAATTTTTTAATATTTAGTGGAATTTGAATTAGAATATACAAACAATTATTTATTTTCTTTTTTTGGGGGGGGGAGTGAAGAAAGAATGACATATTTTCAAAATATTGTCCTTTTATGAAAATGTTTCTACAATATATTGCATATATATAGCTAAGACTTATGTACCGGTATTGAACTAAAATGTGTTCGAAATATATAATTCAGAAGTATATTTATTATATCAGAATAGAGAAATTTTGACAAAAGACACCCGTTATTATTTCAATTGATCGTAACTTTGAAAATAATATAAAATTTAAAAAAAAGTTTAGTGTGTAAACCCTGTATAGATTTCCTAGTTATATATAGACAAAATATTATTATAAGAAAAACATTTTTCATAAAAGTGTAATGCTTCGAAAATTTGTTATTCTCTCTTCATTACTTGCCAAAAAAATTGCATATATATATATATACATATACACATTTCAATTCAACTTATAGTAAATATCAAAGTATTATACACTTTTCAAAATTGCGATTTCAAACACAGTCATCTTAAAGGAGAAATGTTATTTTCAAGCAATTGATGCAATATACGTTGCAAAAAACAAAACAATATAAACACGTATTAAATTCATTATTAAAAAACCACGAAGTTTTCATGGGCACAGTCCATAACTAAGATATATTGACTAATGGCAATACAAGATCGAGGACGTATGTATATTATATGTTACAGTTAAAGTGTGAAATCCATTTTTCCATAGAATAACTAATTCATGAAATAACTAGACAAATCAGTTAAAGTATATGATATTTTTGAATTCTACACTTTAGCTAGGTATTCTATAGAATAACGATTATTTGATCATTAAAGTATGAAATACGGCCTTTGGCTCGAGTTTCAAAGTAGATACTCAAAAATCCTTGGAGAGATTAAAAGGGGGGGAGAGGAAATAGGATTATTGCAACGAAATTATATGTGCAGAAAGCTCATAGGGATATCAATGGAATCAGGTAGGTACGAATGACCAAGGTGGTATAGGATTTGAAATATAAAGGAAATAGCCCGGTAGAGGGGGGGAAGCACTGGGGGTTACATCCCTGGGTTTCGGGATCTGAACGTTAATTTAGTCGTTCCCCTAAATATCAACCCCACAGCATCAAAACAGTGACACCATAGAATTAACATGGGGAAATTATATTTTAGTGCTGAAGCACTCCCTAGGCCTAATAGACTAGAATTGAATGGCTTGATGTATAGGTCTCGACGAGTGTAACCTGTGGTTCAAATCCCAGATCCAAGACACAAATACAAGCCAAGATATTGTCGATTAAAATAAGTGAAAAAAATTAAAATAGTTTAAAACGATTAAATAAAATAGAAAGAATGACCCTATGAGCAAGAAAATTGGTGTAAGTATACAATAGATGAAGAGGAATCGAATGTCTCATCTCGAAATGGACTGAAAGATTCAGGTGTCGAGCTATTGGCAAAAAAGCTGCCCAGGAGGGGGAATACACCTGTGGAGTCACGCCCCAGGGTTTCGGGATCTGAACATTAATTTAGTCAATCCCCCAAATATCAACCCTATACGATCAAAAAAGAGGTACCATAGGAGTAACATGGGGAAACGATATTTAGTGTGCAAGCCCTCCCCTGCCTATTTATTATATACTTTAACTGACTTGTCTAGTTATTTCATGAAATACCTACTAATTCTATGAAATAACTGAATTATACTTTTTAACAGTACGATATACACTCACAGAAGAAAAAAAATGGGAAAACGTTGTTCTTGATTAATTGTTTATTTACGCCGTCTTTTGAATCAAGGACAATATCTGAGATGATATTCCACTCTCCGTGCATAATCCAATCTACTTGACATGTTTTTAATGGCATCAGCACTGAAATCCGCTGCTAGCAAGGAATAAGGCTTATCTTTAATTTATAAAGCACGATCTCTCGGTTACCGTAAATGCACCATTGTTTTGGAATGTATGTTAACTCTTTAACCGGCCTAGCTCAAGGGTACTCAATCTTTTTTCCCGCCAGGCCACATACATGTAATAGATATTTCACTGGGATAGTAACGAGAGGATGTGGGGGGTGAAGGATAAACACTGTAAGACCAAAATAACACTGGACAAAGCAAAATGAATCAATTATTAAATGTTAATCAGTTATTAAATGTTTATTTAAAAATTTGAGTACTTTTTGAAAAATCGTAAAAAAAAGGTTTTTGGTATTTTATTTTTAAATTACTGTTTTTAAAAGAGAAAAGCCTGAACTTTTTTAGTGCAGAATATTGATTCATTAACATGAAAGAAAATTCATACGGAACGATTTAGAAATCATTTTCATGAAAATGCACCAATTTTGAATCGTTTTAGAAAAAAACATAGAAAAATAAAAAATATCATTATTTTTTTTTAAAAAAATTATACCATATCGTGGCGAAATAAATGATCTTTCCAATTATGTAATATTTTTTGTCTGAGTTTGATAAAAAAAGTGGGATGGTGTTTTAAAACGGTCGAAAAATCGGAACTTTTTTAAGCTCAATCCGATAAGCTGCTTGGCAGAATAAAAAGCCAATAGGGGTAAAACAATTATGTGTTTTAAGGTTTTTAATTAATATTTTTGTAACTAATTATAATATCGAAATATATGACATGCACTGTCATCCAAACTAAATGTGTATTCAAAATTTCAGCTCAATCGGTGGAAAACATCAGCTTCAAAATTGAATTGCAAGATTCCACCCGAACAAACTGCATTGCAAGTTAAATAAAAGCTTGTAAGAACAAATTACATTGCAAGTTAAGTAAAAACTTGTGTAAAAAGTATGCACATTAATGCCATCAGTTAAAAATATTCTTTTCATTTCTCTAAAATATTCTGAATTTCATAAAAAGTTTTACATTTGGATAATATTTATAGCTTAATATAAGTATTTTTCACATTTGTAAAAACATTTAGTAGTTTTTTTTTAGATTTCGTTTAGTAACGAAAATATTTAACTTCGCTCATTATTGTACAGAATATCATTATTTGGAAAATATATCCCTAGTGTAAGAACAATGATCCAATATGAAGAGGTGAAATCCTCTTATACTCTAAGAAAATTTTTAAAGTATGAATATTCCTTTTTCCTCTACTGAAAGAGAATATAATGATAGGTTTAAATATTTTGCTAGCAAAATTATGATAAAATACACCATTCCAAAAATGAACCAAATTCAAAGGAGGCTGGATTTCTTAGGAGTTCAGCATTTTTTTTTTTAAAAATACAGATCAATATTTTACTTTTCATAAAAAACATTGATATAAATGTCCAATGGTTATAATTTTTTTAAAATAAAAAAAAATGAGAAATCTCTTTATAATACTTTAAAGGATACTAAATACACCTGAATATAACCTTCGCAAGACTATAGTATATTTATTATTTTAAGCAGCTAAAATTTCTTGCAAAATGGAAAATGTTAAGGAAAGTAAAGCATGAAACAATTGAATCAATACATGAAAACATGAAAACAATCAATTAAAACAATATTTTAACTTCGGAAAGAATTTGTTACATTGTAAACCCGTTTACAGTAATGATACAGAATTAGTTTCTCTTATACATTCACGAGGCTACATAAAATTTAAATACAGAGAAACTTTGTTAAGCAAAAGTTTACATTATTACTTTTAAAGCCATCATGTTTCATTGAATTGATAGCAAGAATTCTTTGCTTCGAAAATGAATCTCTTCTAATGATTATTTTTGACTAATTACATCCTCAAGGAATTCATTTTAGAAGAAATATTTTCTGCAATTACCAGGTAAAACTGTTCAAACATTTGTTTAAAAAGAATTATCCCAAATCGGCCCAATTTATCAAAATTTACTAAATATATGTTAATTAAAAATCGAATTCTTCCTTTTTCGTATCAACTTTTCCACATTTTGACAAGTAAAATGCTCAAGGAAAACTTTAAACCTTTGTCCCTGAAGCCTGTTATATGATTGTATCGGATCTCTGTGCATTTAAGATTGCTAGAGGCATATTTTGAATCTCAAGCTGATTAGTCTTGTCAACAATTATTTATTTTCTTACAGCCAAATCTGGATCAAGATGAAAATTTGAAGGATATAAATTAGATTTAAATTTATATTTCGCATACGTTAATTCATTCACTTCAAGATATAATCTCGTTGATAAAATTACTTCTTCCCGGTATTCGAATTATGGAGGATGCTTTTAACATTTTTCTCAGAAGAAATTACCTGATGCAGTTTCGACAAAACTAATTGTGTAATGAGATGTCATAAATGCAAATGGATTCTAAAATTAGAATCAACCGCTTTTAGAAAATATGTCAAAAGTGTTATTGAAATTATTTATTGTAATATAATATTGCAATATATAATACACAAGAAAATTCTAAAATTATTTGATAAGTAATAGAGTTTGATTAAGGTATATTTGATAGAACATATAACCATAAGAAATTTTTTACATATACACTGCTGGACAATTGCTAAGGACGGATCACAAATTGCTATATAGCATAACATTAAGCGAGACATGAGGCCTAGTAGGATAAAATATAGTTGCCACACTGTTCAGACATTAGAATAAAGAATATTTAATGTTCTGAAAAGTACAAAAGCTGTGAAACATCTGAAAGAAAAAAAAAAAATGTTAATTTGATCTGCGTACGGAGAAATGGAACAATGTATTTAAAAGTCAGAAGGCACCTTAAAGAAAGGTATCAGTACGGGATATGTCCACCGTGGAGTGTGATGCAACATTCCACACGTCGTACCATACTTTGCACAACATTATCCAGCAGCTGTTGAGGCAATTTATCCCATTCCTCTGTGAGTGCACGGATGAGGATGTTCTTGTTTGTCGGAGGATAGTTTCGACCAGCAACTTGCCTCCCCAAAGCATCCCACACATTTTCAATGGGGTTTAGATCTGGAGAACGCGCTGGCCATACGAGACGTTGAATACCCTCGCTGTCTAGACAATCCTGAACAGCGAGTGTTCGATGACTTGTTGCGTTGTCGTCCATAAAAACAAATTTATCACCGACAGCACCACGGAAGAGACGAACATGAGGAAGTAGAACTTCATCAATGTATCGTTGGCCCGTCATAGTCCCATTCGCAACCACATGTAGGCGCGTGCGGCCATTGATCATGATGCCGGCCCACACCATGATACTGCATGTCGGATATCGGTCCTTTTCCTGGATATTTTCTGGACGATAAGCAGTATCACTCTCGCGCCCGATCAGTTGGCGTCTACAATCCGATGACAGACTGAACCTACTCTCATCTGAGAATAGTACGCATGCCCAGTCCTCTTCAGTCCAATTGTGATGCTCACGACACCATTGCAAACGGGCAGTACGGTGCTGTCTGGTCAATGGGACACACACAACAGGTCTGCGTGCGTATAGTCCTTCTCCCCTCAAACGTCTGGCAACAGTTTTTCGGGAGATCTGCTTTCCTGAAGGTAGCAAGAAACTGATTTGCACCTGCTGAGCCGGGGTGCGCCTTTTCCTTTTTGCTGAAAGGACGATATATCTGTCTTCTGCAGGCGTCGTACTTCTAACACGACCTCCCCGTGCCGTCTACTACACATTCCAGTAGTTTTAAATGACTTCCACAGCCGTGAAACAACGCTGTGAGCGATGTCGAACTCCCTGGCAACATCTGTTATTTTTCGCCCTTCTCTTCGATCTTTCCAATAATTCGGCCACGCATAAAATCATCTATGTGATGTCGGGAAGACATGCCAAAATTTTTAAGTTCGTCTATTAAATCTTTCCTGTAAAACTTTGACTTGAAACAACAACTGTCCACACGCGTCAAAACCTTTAAAGCTCTTATGAACGCTATCACGTGAAGAAGAGACGTGGAAAAAAAATTTGCATACTCATACTTCTTCTTACTAATATCCCGCACTTATTCTAATTTTCCACATTTTGCTTCCTTTCATTTTGTGGTTGCTATGGATGATAGTGTTATCCGTCCTTAGCAATTGTCCAGCAGTGTATATAGAAGAAAAGCGATTAACTTATTCACCCACTCACTCATCATGTGACCTTCGGAACTCTTAGACTTACAAACATGAAATTTGTAGGTATGTTTCTTTTGTTCGGACTAAGAAAGGGTTTTGAGAAAATTGACTCTCAAAAGGGGTTGTGGGGCGTTATAGACAAAAATCCTTTTTTAAAACTATTACACCTACAGACTTGAAATTTGGTAGTTATGTTTCTTTTTATGAGAAGAAGTCCTCTTATCCTTTTATCTTCCGATGGTACTTCTAAGTACCACTCACTTTGAAATTACATAGAACAATCATTTTTTCGAATATTTTGACGATACTTAGTAGAAATATTCTTTGGTCCACTCTTTCATGATATATGGAAGCATGGGTTCTTTGATGATTATTTTAGTGGGGAAGGCAAATAGTTTTACAGCAGAAGTTGCATTTTCAGCTAACGTTTGGATCGTATTGCGAAGATTAACATTTTTGTTCCGAAAAAGTAGTTAATGTCAAAAGGTGTCTTATTTTTTTTTTTTCATGTTGAGGGAAAACTTAGAAAACGACATGATTATTCATTTCAGGGGAACAGTGTATGTAATTAATTCTACAATTGAATAACTTGGTAGTACTTATAAGTACCAATAGCACACTGGGTGTTGGAGCAAGAACTTAGTTTTTTTTCGCCCTTGTAGCTTATTTTTAATTTTTTTTGGTTCTGTTGAAGCGTCATCGCTACACTGTTCTAGATTTATGCTTTTATTAGCGTTTCTATTTGCTTAACTGATTTATTATGCTTTTTTAAAGTTTTTTATTTTAATGTTTTCAAAGAATTTGTAACTTTGAATCCGAGCTTGTACTCTTTTTTTACCCCACAATTAAATGAAATATGTATTCGTATTTAAAAAATTATATAGCATCATTTTAGTTCCTTTATGTGTAGCAGAGTTTTAACAATAGTTGAAGATTTTTAAAGTGTTAATATTATTTTTAATATTATTTATTTTATCACTTAGAGATTCTGTAAAAAATAAGCTTAGTCTTCAAGAGTCTTTGGATTTATTATAGAACCTATCATCTGAGATCAGTGTTGTACTAACAGAGGATTTTTCTGATGAAGTCCCAGCAAATCTGCTGAAGTTTTCGTTGGATTCTTAAGATGATGATCAAGAGACTGAACTCAAAGTGTAGTAGTTCATGTTAAGAAAATACAGCATTTCTTAACCCCGGATGTAAAGCATTAAAAAATATTCAATCGAAACTTTACTCAAAATGCACAACGTGTAATGAACTTCTGGGTACTAATGAAAATAAAACTTCTTCTTTGAATGTCATCAAATTAAGTTTACACGTAAAAAAAGTAAATAAATTTTAAAAATTTAATAATCTTTAAAAATAAATGCTGTAAAATATTAGTATTATCTGTGGTTATTTAGCATTTTTAAGAGTTAAAACTGGGTTAAAAAAGTCATTCGGTCTTTTCGTATTGTCAGAATATTTGAGACTTTTGTGTGCTGACGGTACTTAATTAATTAGCCCATACGAATTAAATTGCTCAAAGTTGAGTATTTTATTTATGTACATCCCTTAATTTTCAATGCAGTGATCCAGAAAAAAAATATTGCATGAAAAAATTTGCAGTAAATCATAATGCGGTAGATAAAGGGTTAAAATGGTTTTAGGAAAAATTAACTCCAAGGAAATGGTTCACGGGGGCAAAGAAGATAAATATACTTCCACTTTAAAAGTTCAAGTGCTGTCTCTTTTGAATCGAGAGGTGAGGACTACAAGAATATTTTTTTCAATACAATCGAAAGCATAATGCTAAAACTAAGATAAGAATAACTTAAAAACAATACATATAGCCGTAAAACTTCATGAAATATCCAGCGAAGCAGGTAGGTAATACACTGCAGGACAATTGCTAAAGACGGATAACCCTATCATCCATAGCAACCACAAAATAAAAGGAAGCAAAATGTGGAAAATTAGAATAAGTGCGGGATATTAGTAAGAAGAAGTATGAGTATGCAATTTTTTTTTCCAAGTCTGTTCATCACGTGATAGCGTTCATAAGAGCTTTAAAGGTTTTGACGCGTGTTGACAGTTGTTGTTTCAAGTCAAAGTTTTACAGGAAAGATTTAATAGACGAACTTAACATTTTTGGCATGTCTTTCCGACATCACACAGATGATTTTATGCGTGGCCGAATTATTGGAAAGATCGAAGAAGGGCGAAAAATAACAGATGTTGCCAGGAGTTCGACATCGCTCACAGCGTTGTTTCACGGCTGTGGAAGTCATTTAAAACTACTGGAATGTGTAATAGACGGCACGGGGGAGGTCGTGTTAGAAGTACGACGCCTGCAGAAGACAGATATAACGTCCTATCAGCAAAAAGGAACAGGCGCACCGCAGCTCAGCAGGTGGCAAATCAGTTTCTTGCTGCCTCAGGAAAGCAGATCTCTCGAAAAACTGTTGCCAGATGTTTGAGAGGAGGAGGACTATACGCACGCAGACCTGTTGTGTGTGTCCCATTGACCAGACAGCACCGTACTGCCCGTTTGCAATGGTGTCGTGAGCATCACAATTGGACTGAATAGGACTGGGCATGCGTACTATTCTCAGAAGAGAGTAGGTTCAGTCTGTCATCGGATTGTAGACGCCAAATGATCTGGCGCGAGAGTGGTACTGCTTATCGTCCAGAAAATATCCAGGAAAAGGACCGATATCCGACATGCAGTATCATGGTGTGGGCCGGCATCATGATCAATGGCCGCACGCGCCTACATGTGGTTGCGAATGGGACTATGACGGGCCAACGATACATTGATGAAGTTCTACTTCCTCATGTTCGTCTTTTCCGTGGCGCTGTCGGTGATAAATTTGTTTTTATGGACGACAACGCAACATGTCATCGAACACTCGCTGTTCAGGATTGTCTAGACAGCGAGGGTATTCAACGTCTCGTATGGCCAGCGCGTTCTCCAGATCTAAACCCCATTGAAAATGTGTGGGATGCTTTGGGGAGGCAAGTTGCTGGTCGAAACTATCCTCCGACAAACAAGAACATCCTCATCCGTGCACTCACAGAGGAATGGGATAAATTGCCTCAACAGCTGCTGGATAATGTTGTGCAAAGTATGGTACGACGTGTGGAATGTTGCATCACATTCCACGGTGGACATATCCCGTACTGATACCTTTCTTAAAGGTGCCTTCTGACTTTTAGATTCATTGTTCCATTTCTCCGTACGCAGATCAAATGAACATTTTTTTTCTTTCAGATGTTTCACAGCTTTTGTACTTTCCAGAATAATAAATATTCTTTATTCTAATGTCTGAACAGTGTGGCAACTATATTTTATCCTACTAGGCCTCATGTCTCGCTTAATGTTATGCTACATAGCAATTTGTGATCCGTCCTTAGCAATTGTCCAGCAGTGTAGATAGTATGCATATAATGAAAGTCAATACTCTATAATTTTTATGATAAGCAGTATAACAGTTAAACAGGCTGTTTCTGAGGAATTCTTAATTAATATTTATGTAAATTTAAATGCGTGTATATGTACTGCAATTATTTCATTTTAAAAGATTTAAAAACTTATGATTTTGATACAAGAAACACACATTCACACTCACACAGACTTACGAGAGGGAAAAAAAGGAAGAATGAACATAATGCTAATTAATTTCCTGAGTAAGGCAAATGTGAAAACAATATTATAAATATTTCTAGTATAAGAGACACTTGGATCAGTTTCAGAAAAAAAAATTAAAGGTTAAACTCAAATATTCTTCAGTAATCAAATTTGCTTCCCAGGGGTAAAAAAATTTAATATTGCAACAACATAGATTGAAATTTTTCCTCCCAACAATTATATACTTTTTAAATTTAAGAGTGAAAAAAAAAGGAAAACAGTCATTACATTATTAAAACATGGAATCTCAAATGTAACAATCTTTGACAACATACTCTTTATTTCATAGTGAGCTTCTCTGTAGATAATCCCGCCTTCCCGTCATAAAAGTTGGAAATGCAAACCTAATTATTCCTTTCGCAACTTTACGAAGATAAATGGGGATTTAGTGAAACACATGCAACTTTTTCTTCTCACGTATGTCAACCAAGTTGGCAAAAGGTTTGTAATTAGCTTCGTCTCGATTGTTAGGAAGAATTAAAGGATTTTCACACTTTAAGTTTTAAAGTGAATAACAAAAGATCGTGGTGAGAAAATGACATGCTATAAGCTGACATGTATGCGCTTAATGTAATTGTAAAATGAATATTGTATGTGTGTGGGTGGAAAAAGATTTTCTTTTACGAATTTTTTTCCCTTTGAAATTGCTTGTCTTAAGGTGAGGAAATATGTTATGTTGTAAAAATAAGGTTAAATATATAAAAAATATCTTATTTATAAAAATAAAAATATGCCCCCTAAGTGGTTTATCAACTATGGGATGTAATTATGATAATGATTAAATCATGAACTTCAATCTATCTGCTCTATTCCTTAATTGAATTGATGCATTTAAGGAGTGATATATATTTAAAAAAAAATGCCATTTTATGTCATCTTAGCATTTAATGAATGTTTAAGCTGGAATTTTCTTTTCAGTCTTTACAATATTTTTGCCATTGGAAAACATATTGAAAACTTTGCTGACGAAATAGCTGCCATTTCCTTAGCCATATACTAGATAGAGCAGAGTGAAAAGGAAAGTGCGTTTTTTTGTTGATTCCAAGGTTGCAATTATGACCTTAACAATTCCCAACCACTGTGAATGCGAGATTTCCAGGATATGCAGGGTGAAAATAAATTGTTAAATATAATTGTGATCCACTGCATTTTATTGCAGTTGATCCTAATTCGTTGCAAGGTATTTGGAAATGAGAGGGCAGATATATGTTGGCCAAAAGCAAATCCCAAATGACGCAATCAGATCCTTCTGTATATGGCGGAATGTAAAGCGTTTTATATACCGTACTATTAGATTGCTCAGCCTGTATATAGAGAGGGTTTCGGGGGAATAAAAGTTCCTTTCTGAATAAGTAAACAAGAATTTCTGGTTCCTTGCTTAGAGCAGTCAGCGTGGTCTATTTTAGACTTATCATGACATTTTGCAGGATTACCTGTATAGTGGTGCCTCCTTGTGCAAGTCGTAAGCAACAAAGAACCGAAAGGAAGGATCATTACGACTGGTCCGTATATGGATTTTTTTCATCTCATTCGTCTAAGGCTGACCCGAAGGTAACCAGTTCAAATAACACTGCACCCAAGCAGCACTGAGGGTCACCAAGGGACATCGCCTGTCAACAGTCTGTCGATGAAGTGGTGACCCAGAAATTGAACACTAGGTAGTAGCTCAGCCTAATGATACCGGTTGATTATCCATTATAATTCCATAGAATGTTTAACTAAGACATTCTCAATAAATCACGACTAGGGATTCCAAACGGCAACGGTGCACGCGTCAACTATCCCCGCCATCTGAACAATATATTGTCCACAACTTCCACGGGAAAACGTTCCAACGACACTCAAACTTTCTGGAGATGTATAACAATTGCAGTAATTGGCTGGAAATACAACCCTCTCTTAGTATCGCTCAGAAAGTCAAACTGAGTAAACAACTTCCTTCTCTAGGAAGGGGGTTATGCAGCGGCGTGTCTTTCTACCAGTCTCAACAACGAAGAGCAGGAATAAAGGCCCTTAATAACTGTCCCGAATAGGGATCCTTTTCATCTCAGTCGTCTAAGTTTTGCACAGCGTAGCTGCAGACTGGTTGGTCGGTGGATCAAATAAATACCCCTGGCAAGGTCAACATCTTGTTACCGAACCTGTATAGAATGGGAATTGCAGATTCAAATTCCTGCCGACTCTGACACCTTGATATACATATGACTGAGGATAACCTTAATACATGCCCTGCTATTTTAAACTTTATTTCTTTGGATGTTGTTAACTGTGCCTTTGACGACTATTTTGTTCGTTCTACATTGTATTGGGCTGCTTGTCGACTTACGACCGAAAGGTCGGTGACGAACATAGGATAAAAAAAGTTTTTTAATGAATATTTTTTTCTTTAAATAAACAAAGATATAACACAAATAGCTTAAGTTATTTACATGCAAGCAAATTCTTTTGTTGGAACCTACTACGATATCAAAAAATTGAATTAAGTTTAAAATAATTAAATTTATATGAAAATGAAAGCTCTAATTACAAATTAAAATTTACATTAACGACAAACAGCTTAAGTTTAAATAATGTGCAGACCACTTGTCAATTTTCAGGAAAGTAATACTTTTTTTTTAATTAGCACCCGCTTTTATTTTTTAATACCAAAAAATGTATGGCGCCACTGAAGACAAGCCATGTAGGGAGAGCCGATGCGCATTAAATCTGCCGAGATTCAAAGTCCTCCTGTTGGCGTGGCATAGTAGTTTGCAGGAGGAGGGGGTGCCAGCTCAGGTGTCGTCCTCGTCACTTGAGGGAAGTTCAAAGTTACAAGGTTCGTCACCCATAGTCTTCATGCTGCCTTTGTAGTGCAACGTTAATATAAATCACACTCACATATCTAAAAAATGTAAATCTTTTGCTCAAGTTTCTTTGAAACAATATTTTTCTTTTGTTTAACATTATCATGTGTTTTTGTTTTCTAAATGCAAGAAAACACCATCTTTTATTTTTTAAAAAATAATTTAGAATTAAAGGAATATATTTAAAAAGTATATTTGTCACTATATTGATTGCAATACAATTTAAAATGATATTCAATAGATTAGAAATTGGAAAATGCATTAAATATTTGATTTTTCAGTTTGATCGTTTTTACTACTACTGTTTAAACGCAAAATATTTAAAATGTTTATTTAGGGAATTTAAATAGTTTGGGGTACACACACAATGTTGTTATGCCTTTTAAATAGGCATTACAAAATTGTGCCAATGGATACAATTTTGTTCATTCTTAACTATACCAATGGCAAATATAAAGAAAAATTAAAAAGACTTATTCTAGTTAAAAAAGTACATTTTTCTTGACAGATTCCTTTTGAATCGACCTGAAAACAACACACTCAAAACTTTTGAAATCATTGCGAATGTACACATAGGGTTTTGCAATTGCATGAGATTTGATTCAGTCTACTGGAGAAATTCTTGCTAAATTTAAATGGAATCTAATGAAATATTTCGATAAGACATTTATATTTATAAAAATATTTTTAAAAAATACTATTATTACCTAAATTAATTCATTTCTGAGTTATACTGAAGCCCTGTATGGTTCGAACATTAAAAACATATTATCTTTTAGAATATATTTTCGATCAGACAGGAATTTTTAGATACTCACGTTGTTCATTAAAATCGTATGATTTATGTAAGTCACTTTTAAGGTAGGCACTTTTAGTTAGTTACTTTTAATGTTACTTTAACTGTATGCTCAAAATACTGTAGTCTTTAAAAAATAGCGACGAGAATGTTTCGTAATTTTTTGAAAACAATTATCTAAAAATCTTTAAATTTAAATAGTATGCAAAATGTCTATGCTATTTTTTATTGCTTTTGCTATATGTATACAATTATATTATTTTTTGGGCGTTTTCATAAAAATAATATTTTTTGTTTTCTAAATCTCTTTGTGTATTATCTTCCATAGGGATTAAAATACAAACTTACATTAAATATAGAAATATTCTCGTTTTTTTTTTATAAAAAAATACCTTAACAGGCTTTGCTTCAAGAATTATGTGTATTTCAACAGTCTTGTATTATATTTTGCATACATTCTTTCCACTTAATTTTTTATGAGCAATATGAGAATATATATAATTATAATGACATCATATGGTTTAGTATAGTTAAAACGGTTTCATTTAAAGAAAATATTTGCTCTTTTTACCAATAATGTAATTCCTGTTGACTCATATACTAATTCTCAAATGATCATTGTTCTGAATAGTCCTGAAAAGTTGTGCATTTTATTTAAATTTCAAGATCTCACACTATTTTAGATTTGAGCATTTTGAAGCAATTTTCTGCTTCTACTTTTAGAATATAATATAAATTAAAACAATTAAACTTAACTTATTACCTTATTTTATTTTTATCTTGTAAAAATCAAATTTATTTTTTACTCATTTTCTATAATTGGACTAAAAGCTTTTCAAATTTTTTAAAAATAAAATTTTGTAAAATTTTTTTAAAAAATTAGTATATTTAAAGTTTTAATGGTTAAAACTCTCTTATTTAAAACAATTTAAAGGTAAGTAGGGAGGGGGGATATTTTTGCATATTTGTACTATTTTGTCCTACTCAGTAAAAAAGAAAATTTTATTTAATTTTATTATACAAAAAATGAATTTAATTCTTCAAATCAATTAGAGTTTTTTGTTAAAATAACTCAAAGTTAGTTACTGAAAATTATTTCCGTGGAATTTACTAAAATTAATCTGTGAAAGCTTATAATTTTACTTGTATATTATTTGGATTTTATTCAACTCATTTGACTAAATAAAACATCAACAAAATCCCAACGTTTTATTTCACAGCTTCCCCCAAATAAAAACTCTTTCACCAGAGATTCTTTACATAAACATTTGAAATTCCACGGTGCCCAACCACGCTTTAATCCCCCTATATATTTCAAGGCTTCCAGAATCTCCCAGAAATCTCTTTCAGAAAACAATAATTCATCAAGCTTTGCTCACCTAAAACATTTGATTTATTTTCCTCACACTCACCCGTGCAGTGTAATCTTGGAAAATTCAAAGCACTTCTTAAAAGACGATCAGCACCCAGCCTATTTTTCTTCCACATAAAAGCCTCTTTCGCTTCTAAACGACAGAATCATTGCATGCCAGCAAGGTATTATCGTTTCCCGTCCGCTTCCTTGTCGTCGTTTGTCGTCTTTGTGGGCAACGTGGCGTCATCCCTGCGCAATGTATCCCAATGTTCTTTCCACTGTCAGGTTGACATTAACCCGACAAACACGAAGTGACAAGGCACCCTTCATAAAAATTGATTTTATGTCACTGGAGCAGGAAGATGGGCTTTTCCTAATGGATATTCATATTTTGTAAAGCACGATTCGGCAATAGGCCCGCTTCGTTCCATCTAAGCATGAATGATTTATTAAGTGTAAAACTGGGAAGTAAAATGGAAAACGTGGAATGCATTTCTTTTTTTGGGAATGTGAGATATGTAACCCGACATTTGTGCCGTTGTTTCAAAGTTTAAGATTTTGGTGTTGAAAAATTGCTGAGTTTGTTTCCAGAGATTTCTGGGATACTTCCTTACGTAAAATTATTACTTGAATCTTAAAATAATGTAGCGAAACATTTTAGAATGAATTGAATTTTCCGGTTAATGGTATATGTAAATATTATCAACTTTTATGAAAGCTTAATGTGTTAAGAAAAATTTATATACACAAATGTTTACACGTGCTTGTTCAGTAAAATAGCAGTTTAGAGAGGAAAAAAGCAGTATTAATTGCAGAAATGCAAATTTTTTTTAGAAGTAGCTTAAATATACTTAAATTTGAGGATAAAATTGTAGAACTCTACTCTCGTATATTAAAATAAAAAAATTCTCATTTGGTATTTCCTTTCAAGGTTATTTCTGATTTTTTTTTAAAAAAACAAGATTATCGATATTATGCAAGAAATATAACGAGAAATTAAATAATATCATTAAATGAAAATGATACTTTTGTAATAACCCATTGTCATGGAAGAGAATGAATTAAAAATAATTAGATTATATAAAAGACATTAATAATGAGTAAATATATTCTGTTATAAAAGTAATGAGTAAATATATTCTACGATGATATGAGTAAATATATTCTAGGATAACATCATCACAGAAAATATATTTTATTTTATTCATATAAATTTATTTGTATCGTGGAGCAAAATGCGTCGAAACGTGTGTTACAACACTAATATATTTCTTCAAAATATTAATTTTTACTGGTTAATAACGGAATAAAGATTTGCATAAGAATAACAGGAATTTTTATTTGTAATTTTAACTTATATCAATATTTACTGAGTTGATTTATAACACAAAATATAAATAAATATAGCCTTCGTCTCTACTGTAAAAACCGGCTTATGACGCTCACATACATTTTGAAGCTACAATTTTTAATTGTTAAGTATATTTGTCGTACACCCTTTTTTTTTACTAAGAAACCTGAAATGTACGTGCGCAATGCTCTTATGTTTTGAAGTAATTTATTCGAGGTACTATTCAAAGCATTAAAAAAAAATAATATACTTCTAGAACTACAGCCTTATAAATTCATCAGGCATGTAATTTCTTTTCAATATACAGTATTTCGATCTGTATAGAAGTTTCATATTTTTCTAGGTTCATCTTTTATTTATTTTTTATTTCTAAAGCTTTGATTTTTATACCCGGCGTATAAATAATGAATTTCAATCTTTCTTTTTTTGTGTTAAAAGGGCACGTTATACGCCAAATTTTACGGTGATTGTATAAATAATGTTTTTTTGTTTATAATGCAAAATAAAACAGAAATTCAAATTGTTTTATTCGTATTAATATCAGTTATTAAAATTTGAAATATTTTAATTAAATTTTAAAATAATAAATGTGGAATACTTTTTTCAAGTTTTCCTTTATACATTTCTTACAAAAATGATGGCCTCAACGAATTTACGCAAATATTTCTACCGAAAACTTTCGTTAAACAAGATGTTCATAACCTAAAATATAGTAGAAAACTAAGAAAGAATTCATACATCAAATCAACGTTCATAACGTCAAAAACCAGAAAGAAAATAAAGATACGTACTAAGATAGGGATTTCACAAACAGAAGTTTTTCATTCGCTGCCTCAGTTGTAACAAGCAATTGTTTGTCCAGCCTTGGTTTTGAGTAAAATTGTTATTTGAAAATGCCATAACAGTGTGGTTTACCCGAATCTGTATGACCTGGTGAATTCTCAGGTAACTTAAATCCGGGTAAACACAAAAAATCTCAAGGCTGTAGAATGCTAGAAAATTGCTATTTGCAACTATATAAAAGAATTTACCAAACAATGCAAAATATACTTCATCGAGGTGATCTCATTGCACGTAGACTAACGGAGTGCTTGCCCTTATGATACTGTGCAACCATGAACACTTTCAGGTATGGACCAATTTGTTTCGAGCATAGGACCTCAGCCTTGGTAGGGGACCTTGTTTCGTTCTCGATTTGTCCTCAATAAGATCGTGATCTGAATAAAGTATTCGTCTTCAAATGTTAATTCCGGACATCTCTGAAGAACTTGAAATTTCGAACTATATGCCAACTGGCAGCAATTGAAATATTGCATTATGTCATGTCCGTTGTCCTGTCTAGGGTTAAGACATCATACACCGTCATTTAGTCAAAATACGGCAGTTGGTCGAGTCGGTTTGTGCTTAGGTTTGTGAGATTGTAGTCACGGCCATTTATTCGTCACTGGTTACCGTTCTTACAACTATTTGACAACGTACGCTATACACTGTCTACTTAATAGGGTCGCAGTTAAAAGAGCTTACTGAGAAGAGTTCTGGTTTAGTCATGATCATGACATCCGATATGTTCTGGTACGAGGGAAAAGGGCTTTAGGAATAATTCCACATTCATTCTTAAAAGATCACAGTACAGAGAGGAAAGTGGATAGTATGGGCTAGAATTAGTATAGGTGGAAGTGCGGACCTAGATATGATTCGGAATGGCAAATTGACGTCCTCAAAATATCTCTTGGTGATAACCGAGATTTCATGTCGTACCTCACACTGAAGCTATTGAAGATTCTTTTCTTTTAATGCATGATTTCCTACAGTTCGAACACGCTTGAAGGTCAAACAGTACAGTGTATAGTGTAGCTAGAATAAAATGCTGACTTAAATCCGTTCCAGTGTGTTTGGAATACACTTATTTAGACTCCGTTTATTGTCAAGGACTTAGAGGTTGCTCTTCTTGAAGAGTGGATCAATACAGCTCATAGTCTTATCGATAACCTCATTGCATACATAAAGATTACAGTTTTAGCTGTTAAAATGAGTGAATGAGTATTTGTTAACGTAAGGGCTAATAGCGATGGACCCCGTAATTTTTTAATCACAGTCAAAGTGACGAGAATGACACCTGATCTGGCACTCTCTTTTTAAACTTCCATATAATTCTTGCATGCGAATTTTTCAAGCCTCGGTAGATTTTACATGCCTCTGCATGAAAGAATTTGTGAGATGAGAAAATTAATGAAAATATATTAAAATTAATTTCATTAACTCATTTTTTAAAAGACTTTTGATTATCCACACAATACTCTTGAATTACGTATTGTGGTATGTTGTGGGTGTAATATTCTGGGAAATCAGAATAAATTTCTGAAAGCAAATGTTTTTAATAATGTCACGCGTAATTAATAGGACTTTGCATTATGTAAATTAACAAAGAGAATAATGCATGCAAAAGCATTTCTTGGTACACATGAATCAGGAAAGGTTTTAAATCCAGAAAATACACACACCCACGTATTTCAAACACCCACGCATATAACTTTTAATTTTCTTTCTGTGGGATCGATTCACTTGGAGTATAAACATCAGTTATCATAATCTTTCAGAGAAATAATCATTAAAAGAATACAAAAGAGAAATTTATTCCTCGTTCTTGATATTTTGGCCTTTTTCTGAAACGATAAAAAATATATTACATGCGAGCAAGAAATTATCTAGTCTGTCATTGTGAAATTAATTATTACACTTGAATTCTAATGAATATATAATCAAGACCATTAAATATTATTTTGAGGTTGTGGAGAATTTATATTAAAAATATTTTTACTTGGAATACTTAATATATTTGAATTAGTTGCAAAAAGGATAGGATATCTAGAAATATTCACGATTTATTATTTTATTTTGGACCAATCTGGAAAGTCCCAAAATTCGTCGAAATGTAAGGGTGTATTTCATGTACAGTCGACACTCGATAATTCGAAGTTGAAGGGACCAATGAAAAACTTTGACTTTTCAAGAGGGTAAGAAAAATCTCCCAAAATATACGAAAGCGAAATTTTTTTCTTACACATTTAAATTTAAAACTATGTATAACAAAAAACAATTGTACATATATATAAAACTATTTTAAAGTGTTTTAAAAAGTACATATCATGCAGTAAAAATACTAAACACACACACACAAGTTAAAAGCCCTGTATTAAAAGAATACATACTGTACATAATTTTTTTTTTGGCGAAAAAAATCTCTGTAACCTTTTTTGTTTTATGACGTTCAATCGAACTTTGTCAATAGATTTTTCTAGAATAAATGACACTTGAAAAACGTTCACCTCAACACGATTTTGAAAGAAAAAGCAGCGTAGTTTGCTTAATGACACTTTAGATTCTGTCAGAGTTATAGGAGTCAGAGGGTCATCAAAGGGACAACGGTACATGGGAGACAAACAGAGACAATACAACACAAAACATGTAAGCTCCAAACGCGTTTACTACAGGATTCTACATGATAGTGAGAGCTTGAATTGCCTAGAGTTTTATTAGATCACTTTGAATTATCGCGTGTTGTATTCTAGCCGACTACAGATTTTACTTCGAAATATTGAGTGTTCCAAAACGTATTGTTTTAGTACGAAACATCAACTGTTTTTCTAAGGGCTGAACAACATATAATTCGAGTTAGTGAGAGGTTCGTAGTGACGAGAGAGGGTGCCAGCATAAGCTCGTAAAACCAATATTTAAATTACAAATTTCCCGTTTATTAACTAAATTTATAGTTTTTACTTTTTTGGATTAATAACGCATTTTATTTTTAATTGTTAACATGAATTTTGTCTTAGCCTAATAAAATTAAATTTTGAAAGAATATTAAGTATATTATAAGTCATCTTTAATATATTTAAAAATAATTTTAACTATCATCAACTAATTATTCTTTTTCAAAAAAAAATTACCATGCAATTAATATTTTCTATGCTCAAACTTTTCAGTTGTATAAAGTTGCATCAGTTGATTTTGAAATTGCGTTAGTTGAGAGCAACTAAAAATCTATTACGTATTAACCCCTTAACTGCTGGTTAAAATTTACTTGATTCGTTTCCCAGTGTCAACGTTTTTCACATAAGCGCGCGCATGCTGTCACTGGAGAACAAAGAAAATACATAAATAAGCAAATTTTTCTCTGAAATAAGAAAGTCCTCCACAAACACTGTCAAGGTCATTTTATTGTACTCCAAGGCATTCAGTATAGTTATACTGTTACCAACGCAAGTAAAATGATCGTATTTTGGTAAGACGTATAAATACGTCTGGTGGTATTTAACACAAAGTTTGAGCAAGATGTATATATACGCCTGGGGCAGTTAAGGGATTTTAAATGCTACTAATACGCTTATTTGCTACTAATACGCTTATTACGTTCAATGCTTGAACAGGTTTAATTAAGTATGAAAAGAAAGTTATGGCAATTCAGTTAGACTTTAAGGCATTGATCGAAATAGTTTTAAAGCAACTTGTAGAAAAAAGAAAACAAATATATATATATACACATTTGAATTTATTTGAATAAAGATTTATTGTACCTGATTGCATGAATAAGTAAGGGTAACTATTGCATCATCCATTGTCAGATGCAAATGCATTCATGCATACCATATTTTTTCTCTTCAAAACTCTTAATTAATTATGCTTGATAAATTCTAAATGCATGCGATTCGTAGTCTCGAAACAACATTTGAAAGCAATTAATCACATCGAAAAGGAACTTTCGACAATACTTTTGTGATATCACGCACGCGCATTTATAGTTCAAAACTACATTTAACAATCGACTTCTATTCGAGCTTTTATCGGCGGAAAATTTTCTATGTGAAAGGATCTGTTATCAGAACTCTCCTGGGTTCACTTTGCAGTGCTTCATTCTACAAAACAAAGCTGCAATGTCTTCAGTCATCGGTAAAACTTCCATCGCTGATTCCACCCTTGCCTGCTTCAGCCATTTGTTCTGCAGAACTCTGCAAGCAGCCGCCATAGATTAAATAAATGTTTATTGCATCGAAAACAAAAGGATTTGGAATATCGACTGGGTATGAAAGGGCGGAGTCGAGCGCGAAACCTCGTTCCCGATTTTCCAAAACAAGCGAAGAGAGATAAACTTTTGAATGATGTCTTCGGTTTTGTTCCTATCTTGGAAGATCTGGTGTCGAGGATTTATGGGATAAATGTTTCGGAAAGGACTCGGGACACAGCAATTTGTCTCTCGGGGAAAAATTGTTAACGGACTTCTACTGCGAAGAGTGGCTGTCTGGAAGGTTTATAAGTGGCCGCCTACAAATTGACGCGGAGTAAAGAATGTTTTGTAATTCAATCACAAAATGGTTCTTCCTAGAGAGGATGGGCATTGGTTGCGCAAGGTTGTGACCTCACTCAATCATCATTTACTTTGAAAGACAGTAATTCGTGTCGAACGATGAGCAGTTGAGTGATATTTTTATTCTTTGTTTATTTATTTATTTTTTTGCAATATACTCTATCTTTCCTACTCCAGAAAAAAAGTGAAAAGGTGTAATACAAATGGAACGTTAGAAGTTAAGTGACTTTGGAAAAAAGTTATTGTGGCATTAAAGTTTGGGAACATGCCATTACTTGCCCCTTGTTTGATTGATTCAGATCTAATAATTTTGAAAAAGAAAGTAAAACAATTATTAAATGGAGACTATTGAGAAAAGTGTTTATTTTAGACACATAAATATCATTTTAGTATTGGGGTTTTATTTTCACTTTCATTGCACATTGATTTATTAATATGGAGATTAAATAAAAAAATGGATGATACTGTTGAATGAAATACATTCATTGTGTATGTAATTAGTTTTCTCTATATGCAGGAGAAAAAATCGTATTAATTAATCTGATTTTTCTAATCGTTACATTATTTTTTTTCTAAATTTTCGATTTTAAACAGTCTTTTTGTTCTATTTTTAAAAAAATTACAATCAGTTAACAACACTGGCGTAGCTAGTTCTGAGTGGGCCCCGTTTCAAAACTCCTTCCGAGCCCTTCTTTAGAAAAGAAAGCCCTGTTAGAGGTACTGTAGTTACATATGTTGGGGCCCCTGTAGCTTGGGGATTATTGATACGGCTGATACAGTGGTAGCTACGCCTCTGGTTAACAATTTAAGAGCTAACACTCGGTATTTTTTTCAAAAATATCCATTATATTATAAAATATCTATTAAACTACATTTTGTTTTTTTTACAACGCTCTTAATGTATTTCATTGATATTCCTGCTTATACTGCATAACCAAATTAAATTTAAGGAATGCAAACATACAGGGGTTTATCATAAACACACTTAAGTTTATAATAAATAAACTCGTGAGTTCATTAATGGTGAAACATGTATTAAAATGTAAAGAAACCCATAAGAGCGAAAACAGAAAAATCTAGTTTTTAAAAATCTTAACGGTATTAAATTAATTTTTATTTTATTGTTAGATCAACAACCAAAAAAATTATTAAAGATGATAGCTGGTTAAATTCTCATTTAGCTAATATTTACACATTGAATGAAGCTCGTTTACTTAAACCATGAGTCTTAATTAAGTAAAAAAGACTTTAAAAAGGCGAGCTATTCTAGTAAATAAAAAACGGAGACAAAAAACATATAGGAAAAAATGACGTTTTAGAAAATGAAAGAAGCATCTATAAATTTTTTTTCATTGCGATTCTCTTTTTTTTTAGTTTAAGTGAAATATTAATTGTAATTAAACATTAGAATATGATTACTAAAATGAAGGGGAAAACACCTTTTAAGTTTCATATGCCATCAAAATGCAGGTATTAAAATACTTATTTAAAATTCGTAGATATTAATAAAGATTAAAGAAGATTTTAGGTAAGAATTTTAATATAAAGTTTAATAAAAACGAATAATAAAATTGAAAATCATTTTAATTATTCGGAGTTTAAATTGGATGTTTTTTAGGAGCAA
The DNA here is from genome assembly GCA_019973935.1 of Trichonephila clavipes. NCBI lineage: Eukaryota > Metazoa > Arthropoda > Arachnida > Araneae > Nephilidae > Trichonephila > Trichonephila clavipes. The sequence continues at coordinate 40,279 of BMAU01003676.1, read as the reverse complement.
ATAAGAAAAAAATATACATTTCTCTATATAAGAAGTATACTTCTATAGAAATACATTGCTTTTCTTATTGAAAGCGTTATACAAATATGTTTTTAATTAAGATTCTTAAGCTTTAAATAATAACAGGAGTAATATACAATAACAATAACTTTTAAATTGATGACGGTATGCAATAAAAAATACTTCAGCATATTTTTTGGAAAATAAAAAAAAAATGAAAACACAGCAATAAAATATATATATATATATTTCATTATAAAACTATATAATTAAAATAAGAAAACAAAGGATAATTAAAATCGAAAAATGAATTTATTAAAGAATTAATGAATTCCGTCTTGAGAAAATGTTAATAACAGTGGCAATATATTGTACTTGTTTTTAATAAAGTATTTAGGTGCGTTACCTAGTTCTCTAATACAATAGTCTTAATACATTTTCAACTCTTGGCGCCCTTTTTAACCGGCTTTTATAAGTTTCACTTGCATGTAACGGAATCTTTGAACTCGATTTTTACCCACTTTTAAAGGTCAGATTAATTCGAAATTTTGCACACTTGTCAAGGACCGATGACAATACAATAATTTCATAATTTTGTTCCATTGTCCTGATCAGAATCTTTAGGAATAACGATTTCCAGATTTGGTCACTAATTTTAGATTTGGCGACGAAAAGATTAAGGAGAAGCCCTAAAGCGAATAGGCTTGTGGTTAATACAATAAAACAAAAAAGTGTTCTTTATGGGAGAAAGGGTAGGGTAGGTGAGTCAGCAATTTCTTACCATTATTTTAACAATTGTCCAGTTTTTCTAAAAACTGAAATAAAAAAAGACACGTGCATGTGAAAAAAAATTTATATTCTAACTGCTAAATATTTTTTACTTTTATAAAGCATTACGTTTAGAAGTGATGATACGAATTAACATTATAGCATTGCGTTTAAAAGGTGATAACACGATTGACATTGAATATTTCTTCTTAACTCACTTTTATTAGTTTGACCTGCATCTATAGCGACAGAATCTTTGAAATATAACGATAAGAGACTCATCCGTGGCCCATAAACGGAGAGAATAAATTAACACTTCAGACCCGGTAACTACTACCCATTGAAGAGAAAGACTGATTCCAGCAGCCAAAGTAATTCTGGCTCCAAATGTCAAACTCAAGGATAAATTCAACAATGAATAAATGATAGTTTTAAAAACACGCTTTCATTGTAGATCGAAATCATAGATCTAAAAAAATGAAAAATAAATTATAGTTTAAAAAAAACTAAAAAACACGCTTTTATAGTGAATCGAACTAAAAAGTAAAAAAAAAAAATTCTTAATATAAGAATAAAATGATTAACGAGAAAATTAATGTCATTGTGGTAAATGCGTGGGGTACTTTGTATTGCATTTTTACACTAACTCAGCATTTCGGAATAGAACTAGTAAGAAATTATAACAATTAATATAGAGCACCCCACGCTTTTACCCCAATGATATTAATTTTCTCGTGAATCATTTTATTCTTATATTACGAATTATTTTTTTTAACTTTTTAGTTCGATTCACTATAAAAGCGTGTTTTTTGTTTTTTTAAACTATAATTTATTGAAAACTTAATTTTCCCCTGCCTGAATGAAATTATGACTGAATAAATATAAAAGTTAAACTTTCAGAAAATTCCATGGAGCCCCTTCCCAGAAACCGCGGTTTCCCGAGCCTCGTGGAGCTTCTACAAAGAAACCTTGTGTTCTTAGGGCGCACACACAGTTAGGGAATCCTCTCTAGTCAGTAAAGGACCTTGAATACCTATTGCTAAAGAGCTTCGTTTTAAGGTTTTTAAAATACGGGCCGAATTTTTTTCATTTTGTCGAACTGATTGAGGGAAATCATAGCAATTATTGTGCACGTCAAAAGTATAAAGTTTCGAAAACCCTTAAGAACTTCATTCTTGCCATTTAAGAAAAGTTAACAAATTTAGTTGTCATCCATCCAAAGCCCAATTCGAAATTAACGAAACCGACTCGTTAAAGCAAGAGATCTAACTTCAATCTCATATAAACTAAACATATCAGAATTTAATAAATAAAATATATTTTCAAGAGCTTTTAAGTATTAAAAATTATGCAATAAATATATTAGTATTATTTAAAAAAATATTCTGTTATGTTTTATTTTGAATTTATCATAAAATTTCCTTTAAAATAATGGGATAAATTTAATTAAAACTTTTTTTACTTCAAACGTGCCGAAGAAAATGTCTTTCGGTGCATTTGAGGGGCTCATTAATAATTTTAATTAGAGAAAGCTCGATTTTTTTTCCGAATATTGATAAAAAAAATAATAATTGTACAATTGTTTGTTATTTATGAATATAATTTTGAATTTTGCTTTATTTATTCCTTGACAAATTCCCATACAAAGAAAATTTATTGCAACAAGAGTCTTTTTCACAACAGGATGCTTTACATGGAAATATGTAAGAAAATTCAAAGTTCATCTAAAAGACAGCGTAGTTCTTTATTTCAGTAAACAATTATTCTTCGTATCTAAAATGCATTATTGAAGAAAAAATTGAGTCAAGAATGTTGTTTAAAGTGATCGAAGCTTAATCAAAGGGAGTTTAATGAATAAATGTTGCCTGTTTTGCTTTGTATCGCCTCATCAATATCGACATTAAGTAAAGAGAGAGCTGTTTTAGAGTTATGATGAAAAGAAGAAAAGACGAAATTTAAGTGTTAGAAAATTAATAATATTCAGTTAAATTCAAACATATACTTTTTTAAAAATGTTTTCGATCAAAGTTTGTGAAATATCTTTATGCCTTCAAAAATCTTTTGTTTTAGTAATATATAATATGGGGAAATGACTACAACCTTAGGATGATATAAATGATTTATAAAGCAATGAAGGATAAATAATTAGATACATTAAACACCAAAGGAGAACGTCTTTTTCCTATGTCTAGTGCTTAACTTTTCTAAGCGTCTGCCTCAGTGATTTCCCGTGCAGTGCCTTGTCGGGCACTATTGGCGGGGTGTGACGTCAGTGGAGATTATTCCACTCGACGTAACAGGGGAAGGGGATGCGACAGTGTACATATCCAACCATACTATAATGGAGTTTATGCAATATACCGGGTGTTTCAAAAGTCACGCACATCCACATGGTAATCCTTGTTGCTTTAAAACCAAAAAGGTTGGTTGAGATTTCTTTCACTAGATGGCAACATGGACCCCATCAGAAGACGTTTTGAACGTATCAGGCATCAGTTTCAAAATACTCGTCAGTTTTAGTCAGTTGAGCACAGCGGGAGGTGCAGGATGTTTTCTCAATGGCAAATAGCCATCGTGGAATTTTATTTCACTATGAAATCTCATTGCCGTGTGATAAACGCATTTCAGCAGAAATATACAAGTGAAACAGCACCAAATGCATCAATGATAACACTTTTAGTGTAACGGTTGCGTGACACAGGATCGGTTGCGGACTGGAGGCAATAGGGTAGAGCGTTCATAATGAAAACGAAAGTGTTAGATGTGGAGACCGATTTACAAAGAAGTCTATTGAAAAGACCACCCGTCTACTTAAACATCATTACGAAATTCATATCCTTGCTGAAAGTGATGAAAGGTACGCTTGGTTGCAGCAAGACGGCGCAATTAGTCAGACATCACGGGACAGTATGGAAGTTTTAACTGAATTTTTCGATGATCACGTCATTTCCAAAGGACTTTGGCCAACTCGTTTACCGGACTTGTCAATTCAGGATTTTTTTTTCTTTGGGGATATCTGAAAAATGTCACCTTCAGGAATAATTCCCATACGTTTGATGAACTTAAGAGTAACATCCGTCATACAATATTGGACATTAATTCTCGTGCTCCTCGTAAAGTGCCAATTAAAGCCAGTCGGTAAGCCCTATACCGGCCATTTTAGGAACCTGTTTCTAAGATATTGTTAAATATAAAAACTTCAAATTTTTTGGCTGTATAATAATCAGGCTTTTTTATTTAAATAATGGTAAAATATTTCAAATATATTGTTTACTTTTTTCAAAAAAAATCATCGTAAGAGTATCGCTTTGAAATTTGTGAAAATTGTCATTTTTTTACGATAACTGCTTCTGAGCAAAATATTTTAGGAAAATCTCCAAGAAAGTAGCTCCATTATATATAGTTACATATTATTTATGTGCAGTAAAAATTGCAAGTAGTTTCATTCATTATTTTCTATGAAAAAGGTACACGCACTTTGAAAACAATCATTTTGAGATAACTGCATTTTAAGTGTAAAAAGGCACTTAATTACAAAAATAATGAATTACAACATGTATTTGCCCTATTTTATTAAACATTCGTATCTTCTTAATTTTTAAACATAAAATATGAAACAAAAAAGCATTAAAATGTTCAGAAAATACATATATAGTAATTTCCAGTTTTTGTTCAACGAGACTTTTTTTAGCATTTTGCATCATTTTTCACAAATTATGTAACAATCTGTGAAGAATTTTTAACTTCAATGCATTATAAATATCAAATTTAACCTTATAACATCATAAATATAATGTAAGCATGTATCAATATGTAAAAGTCATGATTTGGGAATACGTGATTTTACGACGTTAGAAAAATTTAATTATGGATTTGTATGTTTCCATTCAAACACAATTTCTAAAAGTTTCAAAATTCAAAATTTTCTCTAAACTGTACAAAGGATTTCTAAAAAAATCAAAAATAAGACTGTTTTTATGTTTTTAAATATGAAATTGGTGTATTTTTATGCATGTAACAAACTTCTCACAACGACAAAAAGCAATACACATCTGCGTTGCTGTTAGTTACCTATTACTGAAAAACTTTTGAATTATTAAAGCTTAAAAACTTGTCTGAACAATAAATAAACATTAATGTTTGTAATTAAGTGAAATATTTAAAATATATTGTTCAGTTTTCTCAAAGAAACATATAACAAAAATATCACTATAAATTTTTAAAATTTTTTTTATTTTTGTCACAATATGTGGACTCCAGTCAAATATTTTGGGAATATCCCCAAAAAACTCACATGAATATATATATAGTTACATATAAGTAACATGAGGGGAAAAAATTCATTACATTCATACAGTATATTCTGAGAAAAACATGAATACAGTTTTAAAAAAACATCATTTTTGAGAAAATTGAATTTTCACTATAAAGTGCCACTTTATGACAAAAAATAATGAATTACAACATGTATTTGTCCCATTTTATTGAACATTAGCATCTTTGTAATTTATTTTGCATAAAATAGTAAACAAAAATAGTCTTAAATTGCCCAGAACAGCATTTTTCATTTTTTAATTTCTAAACATAACAATTTTCTCAAATTTTGTATCAATTTTTAAAGAATTTGTAGCTTTCATGCATTACGGATATAAAATTTGAGCAGAAAGAATCATAAATATAATGTGAAAATGTATCAATTTGTTTTTGGTCAATATGGTGTGAATTTAAGATGGTATTTAAAAATACCGGATTATACGTTTCGTAAGTTTTTCTTAGGTTTTCGTAACATTATAATTAGGTTTTGTTCTTGCAGACAGTTTCTAAGTTTTAAACTTCAAAAGTTACTCTAAACTGGACAAATGATTTCTAAAACAGACAAAATAAAACAGTTTTTATGTTTTTAAACATGAAATTTATGTATTTTTATGTATGTAACAAGCTTCTCGCAAAGACAACAAACATCACATTTAATGTATCATCTCATACCTTTATCTCAGAAATTGTTAAACATAAAGACTTAAGATTTTGACTACATGTATTAATTATACACTTATATTTATACTGAAGTGAAATTTTAAAAATACATTAATAATTTTTTTTTCAAAAACAAACTTTTAGTTGAGCGAGCAAATGTGATTATTACGAATTTATTGAAAATTGTCATTTTTGTTATGCTATCTGCTTAAAAATATTTCAAAAATGTCACTTCAATATACACAATTGCATTTAAGAAACATAGTACATGCATACATTTAATTTACAAAATTTAAAAAATTATTTAGAAAACAATTTTTATTAAAAAAACCTTACCTTGTAAAAGTATAATCCTTTTTTCCCCCATGACACAGATTATCTTCCTTATGCCTTATGTAGTTTTTAAATTAAGATTTATTACAAGTATATTTCTCACCTGGTCACAATCATATCTTAATTTTGTTTCTTTTAACACTTTACTTAAACACGCGAAGATTTAGTAATAATTAAGAATAACTAATTAAAAATGAATTTCAACTAAAGAAAAAAGACATAAATTTTAGTAAAAAATGACTACATTTTAAGTATAACAATTACTAAAACCCACATGAAAATCTGAAATTGCCTCCAAAGGTTTTTAGCAAATCTAACAGTTGCAGTTAAACAATTATCTAAAGTTAATTTGGGTATTAAAAAATTAAAATTAATCGAGGCTTTGCAACTTTCCCCAAGTTTTAAAAAGACAATGTTTACATTTCTATCTGTCAAAATGGGCGTGGTAAATCAGCTGATTAATTTTTAAAAATCATTTTAAAATACTTCTAATTCATATAATGGCTTGTATGGTATATCATTGGAAAGGTCTTGATTTGGAGATTTTACAAATATCAAAAACTCAAAATTGATTTCTGAAAGGTTTTCACCCGACTGACTGCTCTTAATCTGGTAAAAAGAGTTCGATTGTATGTCCAGGAAAACGGACATCATTTTGAACATTTACTGTTATTTTACCATGTCTGACACCTAAAATAAAAATAATTATTCAACCTTTGTTTGTCCTTTATTCTGTTTGTTAATATAATTAATCTGTTTTTAAAACTCAACCACAAAGTTTGTGACTTTTGAACACCCGGTACAACGTTTCTAAATTTTTTTTGTTAGACACTTAAGAATTTTTTACATTTTCTAAAGTTTTAGGAAAGTTCTTATTACAATTCATTGAAATATTTGTTGAATTTTCAAAAGAGCTTTATTGTTCGAGAAAATAAAGCTATAAAAAAGCTTACATTTAATTTCAAAATTAAGTGTGTGTAGTTCTAGAAAAAGATATGTACGACAATTTTATTATTTTTTAAATAACCTCGTTTTATATAATGTTATTTTCTGTATGAATAAACAAAATTATACATGTAAGTTGCTTAAAATATGTTTTTCTAAAATGAAATAGGTATATATTAGCTAAATGTAAAATAAAATGTTTAAAGTATGATTCTAATAATAAATTTAATGACGAAATAAAGATTACATATAACAAATGTTTAAATTCTACTTTGAATTTCGATCAAATCAAAAGCTTCATAAAACAAATTATATATTTAAAATAAATTCACAAACGTATTTTATTTTTAGAGTGTCCTGTCCTTTTTCAATAAGTATATCTTAAAACAAAAATATAAATTTTTTGTTTAAATAGCAAGCGAATTTTAAAAGGTTACATAAAGAAATTTGTTCCCCTACCAACCAGAAATCATGAAATAATAATTTTTTTAAAGATGTATTGAACATCTCAACAGCATGTTCTACTATTATAAGAGGATAGGTTTGTAATAGGACATAAAGAAATAATTATTAGAAAGCATAGAAAAATTTTATTAGAGATTTTATCAAAGTCAAATCCGTTAATTCATTTGAAATATGTATATTTTTATAGTTAACTTCTCACGTTGGATTTTCAATTATTTTCTCATGCTCTATTTAGTTTTGTTTGGAATGGGTTAGAAACATGCGGTTTGGTACAATAATTAACTTTCATAGCACAAGTAAAGACAATCTTAATAAGTCTTCGAAAGGGAAACCTTGAGGATTTTCGAATCTTTGGTATATTTCTAAGCTATAATGAAATATTTTTTAACTCTCGATATATTCTGTTAAGAGTTTAAAAGATGGAAACAAAAATATTATGTGTGCCCTCTACAATCTTCTTCTAAGCTTCTAAATTTTCAGATTCTAAAATTTACTTGATGAGTCATTTTATAATACGAATTTCTCCAAACTATAAACTAAAAAACAAATTAGAATCGTTTCTTGAATCAAAAACGATTGATTATGAATTAGTTACACAGAGACTTTCAAAGGAAAAGCAAGCTGATTTCTGGAAGAAATTAAAACCAATGAAAAATAAATGTTTTTGCATTTTTTTGTTCATTTAATAAAATTTTAACTTACCAATATTGTTACATGCTTATAAATTAAGTACATTTTTTATTTGTACCCAGAATATATTTCCATTTTCTTAAAAATATATTCGAATCTCTTAATATTTTAAAAACATTGGGAACATTCAGAACATTGGGTTTAACTCATCCATTTCAAAATTGTAACAGCCTTCAATATGGAACAATGAAAATCAAGCAAACGTTAACTGCCGGGAAGAATTTCTTTCGTCATTTTTAGGCCCTCGAATAGTTTTACAATTGTTATGGCGAACGGGCTTAGCTTTTCAATCTGGAAAGCTTATCAACCTCCTGGATGGAACATGGGATACTTAGTAAACACCATGTAACGTCTACAATCTGTCCATTTTCTTTTCAGACCATAGAACCAAGTAAGATAATATAATGCAAGATATTTACTTAAGAAATAGTTTTAAAGATAGGAAAAAGCTCTGAAAGAGAAGCATAACTCTTATTCTTATAAAGTTACCCCACGAGACCCTTAAGACATCAAAGGAATAATATCAAAACTAAGAAAGAAAAGAGGGACGAGATTGAATTCTAACGAAATACCATTTGTCCCCAATGACATTCTGTGCACGATCCACATTTCTCCGGTTGGAGTTTTCACAGATGAGAGAAAGATGAAGATGATGCTACCGAGATATCACGTGACGTTAACTCGATTGAATTGCCCGTGTTACTCAATCCTCCCTATTCAGGCCCGAACAGAAGTAGTAAAGAAAAAGTAAAATATTTTGAAGATCCACCGCAGACAAAGAACACGAGAACACATGCCCCTTACAGGGGAGATCTCAATTTTCTGGGCGTTTTCAATCATGGAAAATCACGAAGAAGAAAATTGGTTACTTTGGAAAATGGTATTACTTCGACAAGCAAAAAAGATCAAGAGGGAAAACTCATGGCGTCAAAAACAGTATTACTTTAATGGTAGGAACTGGATACTTATGACAGGGTATTAAGTTTCCCCTCATACTATTATTATTATTATTATTATCATTACTATATTAACTTTTGAAAGTACTTTTACAGAAAGCTCAGCTCTCCGTTGATGATAATATACTCGCAGCTTGTTTTAGCGCGTGACTTGTTCTAAAAAAGAAGCTTAATGTGGTGCTAGTTTTTTGAATTTGATTTCTAGTTAAGTTAGAAAATTTACAGGTAATCATATAAAAGTTATTTGAGAAAGAAAGCTACTGAGCCTTGCGTGTATTCTCTTCATAGACATATTCAATTTTAAATAATTGAAATAAGGAAAATAAAATTTAGTTCTTAATTTGATAAAATAGTGAAAAAAGATAAAAACATTTTTTTCTTGGTTACTGGGGAATTTTTTTAGCATTATACTTCAAACAAATTAAAAACTCATACAATAAAATCTTGTTAGTAAAAGTGGTAAATATATCATACTAAAAATTAAATGTTTATTGGTAATTATAAATACCGTTCATTTATTCATAATACTTTTTATTAATTTTGAAAAAAATAATTGATTAATTCATTTTATTCAAATAAACTTTAATAATTTATGAACAAAATATTTCTAAAAAGACTTCCTTTGTGTTTTGTTGGTACAATAGCCACGTAACAGCCGCAGCCAAGACGTCTTGATCATTAACTCATGGTCGACGTGTCCTGAGTTTAAGCACCAATACCGCTGAAAACTCAACGTGTAGAAAGGGCCTATTGACGTTAAATCTGTCTAGAATCAGAGTTCTTTCGTTGGCTTGATGTGGAAATTCAGAGAGGGGATGTCAGCTCCGGTGTCATCCTCGTCACTTGACCAAAGTTCAAAATTTCGAGGTCCATCCCTATAGTCTGAGTGTTACTTCATAGTGAAACGTCAATAAGCACATTCATTTTTTCACATCAAACAAACAATAAAAAATACATTTTGAAAAAACTATGAGCTCATACTGTACTTACTAAACTTTAAGGTTTCTTTAATTCTAACGTAAAAATTATTCAACTTATTTGACAGGTTTAAAATTTTGAAAATTACGAAGAAAGGCATGCTTCAAAATCAACCATAAGTTTAAGAAATTTTATTAATTTTGAAGTTATTTTCGCTTATTGAAAGGATAGTTGTTGAATAACAAAATATTTATTTATTTAAAAATCAATAAAAAGAAATATTCGAAATTTAAAAAAAAATTACCTTATTTTTTCTCACAATATAAATACCTAGAAAAACTATTTCTATAATAATTAGAGTGACCACACAATCCAAAACAATGACAAAAAATAAAAGATCTTTTCCTTTCCTCTTCTAATCTTTAAATAGATCTTAAGATTATCACAATCATAAGAAAAGAAAATACACAACGCCGCATTTTCATTTTTACAATTGACTTTCGACCGAGCAATTCTTCAAAACGTCATTTCTTCAAAGTAAGGAGAAAAAAGTAAAATAAAACGCCACATCACCAAAAAGTGTCGTTGTATACCCATACACAAAGAATTTACAATTCCGGACTCTGCTCCAAATAGCGAAAAACGTAGGCGATAGAAAAAGAAAGAGAAAGAAACAGCTTTTTCAGCATAAAAAATAACTCCTGAAAGCTTTTTACAAATCAAGTACGGCGAGAAAGAAAACACGCCTCTCGAGAATTGCTAACTCGTAATACATTGGAAAAACATGAATAAGATGTGATCTGGCGGCAAACGCTTACTTGACGGGAAAGGGGGAAGAGCACGGAGATTTATAATGTGCAATAACTAACTCTTTCTCAACCCACCCCTCTCTTACAAATGATAATGAGCCTTTCCTAAATACAGCATAAATCAGTAGCATAATAGTAGCTTTCATTAAGCTTTGGAAGCTTTCATTAATGGAGAGGATTTGTTAACGGAAATATAAACTAATAGCACCTGTAGATATAGAACATTAAATCATTAAAATTTTTTTTTGAATGCGTATTAGATGCTATTATCCATTTTAAATAATTGCAAGATTATTGGTTTTATTACTGAGCCTATCTTGGGAAACTACCCATTAGCATTTTTTTAAATGCAATTCTATATGGGTATTAAAATTATCCATGATTAAACTTTGTGCACAGTGATGATTTTATTTTAGTAGAACTAAAATTTACTATTTAAAAATCAGGCCATTAGATTTAAGAAGAAATAAATGTGTAATATTATTATTTTCTAAATAAAAAATAAAGAGAAAATTAAATACATCGAAGATATAATGTATATCTATAATAAATTAAAGTTTAAAAAAATAGTAACTAAAAAAAACACGCTTTTAGAGTTAATCGCAATAAAAAGTAAAAAAAATAATTCTTAATATAAGAATAAAATGATTAAAGAGAAGATTAATTTCATTGTGGTAAAAGCGTGGGGTGTTTTATATCAATTGTTATAATTTCTTACTAGTTCTATAATAACTAGTAAACGAAAATATTGATTTACAATTATTATTCAAAAATTAATTACGTTAAACACAGTTTCATTAACATCACGTTGAAATGTCTTTTAGAAATACTTATAATTCTTCGAGCTATTAAAAATTTTGTTTTTATTCATTTATCTTTAAATATCTTCTTGAAATTTAAAATTGAAAACTATTACTTTTAACAATTCCTACTCATACCTAAACATTAAATTAAAAATGTGATGCGTGCATTTTTGAGCTGTATTATTAATAGCATAAGAAAAACGGTTTGAAGTTCTATGTTATTCGAAAAGTACACATTCAAAATAAATTTCATCTGAAATTCAAAGAAACAATTGAAATAAATAATGTCTCGGATATGTAATTTTTCATACACGGTGAAACATTAATGTAAGATATTGTAGCCTTTTAAGTAAAATTTAAATTTCTTCTTTTCTAAGAAAAAGCATTGTAAATAAAGCAGAAAACCTTTAAAAATACAACGTTACTCAACATAAAAAGAACTTAGACGATAGAAAATAATCACGTTTAAGCAATGTTTGATACTAATGCTATATATTTGCTTTCATACTATTTATTCTGTAATTTTTTTGTGTGTAAATTTAGCTTTTTTTGTGTTTTCCGTTTCCTTAAAAATATATATATTAATGTCTTACCAAAAAGAGAAGTTCAAACACACAATAGCATTGGGAATATTTACATTAGAATTATTTACTGGAAAGAAATATAATTGCCATATGTCTTAATTATGACTTTAATTTAATTTTGATGATTTTCATTATATTTGCTTTAGGGATATTGAAGAATGCATGCATTTATTCAGGTAACAATTTTTTAGGTTACAGATTAAAATAGAAATTACAGCTTTTGTAACCAAAAATCAACTAACTAAAATAAAAGTTTATTTTGGAAACAATTCAGGGGAAAAAATATACTCAAAAGAAGAATTTTTAAAAAAATCAACACATTTAAAATTTTAAAATTTTAATTAATAAAGCGAGATACTAAAGCATATTTTCATGTTAAAACACAATTTTTTACTTGTATTTTTCGATAAGACTGAACAGTTGTACAGAATATGTTTAATCAAAGGCTTGGTTCTTAATTTTTACGAAGCATTAAAAAAATGTACAACAAAATAAATAAATAAAAATCTTTATACCCACAATGAATATGTATAGCTGCCATTCCAACTCTTAAGTAGGTTTCGAAAACTATGAAATCAACATTCTACCCAGAAAAGCATTCTAGTACAGTAATACCCCGAACTTACGTGATAGATGGAACTAAGTGATAACTACGGAAGTCGAATTCGCGTAAGGTGGAGTATGAGTTCGCATATAAATACAGTGGGGGATCGGTTAACGAACACTTTCATGAAAGATTTTTGTGTTCGGATATAACGAACACTTTCAAGAAAGATTTTTTGTGTTTGGACAACGAACACATATTCGGAGGTGATCAGAGAGACACTCCTGAAATTATGGATGAAATTTTGACAACTGCTAGAGATCTGGAATTGCAGGTGAACGAGGATGACATAGAAGAACTCATAATGAGACATGAAGATGAACTGACGATAGAAGAATTCCAAGAAATTTTGAATGAAGAACACCAAGAAACACAGGGAAATGTGTCTCCTTCTGAACAAGAGGAAGACGAAAGAGGACCAATGCCGACATCTGCCATTAAAGATCTTTTGAAGAAGTAGGAGGGTGTCAGAGCAATGGTCTTAGAATGGTACCCAAACCAAGCATATGTCAGTAGGGTTGGGGATCTTTACAACGACGATGCTATTAATTACTTCCGGAAAATCCTGAAAAAGAGAGAAAAGCAATCGACATTGGACACGTTCTTCAACGCCCCATAAGTAAAAAATGCCAAGGACTGATTAATATGCAAGACTATATGTATGCATTATTTTTTTAAAAAACTTACTAAGAAATTATACATTTTTTAAAATTTAATTTTTAGGATCTCCAGAACGAATTAATCGATTTCACATAAGAGTCTATGGTAAATCGATGATCGGTTAACGAACAATTCGGATAGCGAACATAGTCTTGGAACGGATTATGTTCGTTAACCGATCACCCACGTACATAGAATTTGTTTTTAGTTGGGGTCGGATACAAAAAAAAAATAATAGTTTAGAAGAAAAAAAACGAAATAATCACAAATACAAAATCGCAAACCGAAGTTGTTTTTAAGTAGAAGGTATCACAAAATCTAACAAAGTAGTCTGCCAACTCAAAGATTTTTTTTCTCCCTTAAAATTTCCTCGTAGCATGCTGATAATTCTTTTATCCTTGTTTTATTGAAAAAATATGCTCTTTTTGATATATTTTCTAAAATTTGTTACCTTTTTCCAATTTTAAACTGAGACCTGTCAAATTCCCAATCCATCATTCGAACTTCTGACTGAACTGGGTCTAAAGACTTTATTTCTCTCTCTGGCTTCTACTTCGTCTCACTGACACAGCGTCTCTCAAATCTACGTAGATATAATACGCATAGCAAACACGATATAACTACTATAACATGTAATAACAAACACACACTTCGTAAATTATAAATAAATATAGCAAAATAAATTACTATTGCTAAGAGTTGATTCCCAGCGATACACTCGAACATGTACATTTGCTAAGCAGGAAGCGAGTAATGAGTAATCGAATTGCATAGTGCTCAGACAAAATACGAATCGATGATGTTTGAAAATTACGTAACTCCAGATTTGCGTAAGTTGTGGTATTACTGTACTGTCAGTCAACACATTCCATATGATTTCATATTTTATACTATCCTTAGATATCCTTAGAAAAATTCAAAGCTGAATCATGAAAAAGTTGTTCATTATATAATCTAAAGCAATGCTTCTCAAACTTTCAATATTTGCGACCCAATTTTGAATCATAATTTTCATCACGCCCCCTCCCCTCCTCTCCATACGATAATGTATTGAACGCAATAATAATGTACTTTGCCGGTAAAGCTACAATGCGATTTTAATTATAAACCGTAAAAATTATCAAGATATTTTAAGTTTTGCATATATTTTTATATATTACAATCCCATGACTTCACTCAGTAGCATAACGTAGACCCCCGTAACCCCTTCACCGCGGGTGGCAAAATTCTAGAGTTCCCAGAGCCTGACTGACGCCAAGCATGCCTTGGGGCCAAAACCTGACCTTGTAAGGGGCCCTGATATTCTCTGTTACGCCCCTGGGGTCACTGATAATTATAAAACTTATTCTTAACTTAGTATTACTTAGTTAATTATCAAATACGTTGCGCAGTACTTACATTTATAAATGTATAGCATCAGTGTAAATTTGTATTTTGATTTTTATTGCGTCAGAACGTATTTAACTTTGCTTCCTTATAGTAAATTAAAAGTATTTTTCAATAATCTTTGGCTTTCGACTTTTCTATTTGTGCTCCCCATGTAGGTAGGTTTATTACGTCCCCTAGAGAGGTGTACCCCACATTTTGAGAAACCGTGATCTAAAAAGTCTTATTTTAGCTGAGAATTAAAATGAACCATCAATAAATTTCGCACAAAAGTATTGAATATTTATTAACTACATAATGGAAAGAACACCTGAAAGGATTATTACATACATTGGTTCGTGCACTAACTTTAATAAAAACGTTATAAAACAAATGCTAAACTCTTGACAGCTAGTTCCAAATCTTAAAAATGTATATTTTTATGTATGTGCTGTCGTGAGATAGAATAAAGTGGTACCCATATCTTCCTCATGAATTTTGCATTCAATGAATATTTCTGGAGAATATATTCTTGTGAAAATGTACTCCATGGGAACCTTAACTTTATTTTCACTCGATATCTTTGTATTTCTCAAAAAAGATCTCCAAACGGAATCTTCTGCCAAACTCGAAGACAGCGCCGCCGCATTCACAAAACGCTAAAGCACTATTTTTTAGAACTTTTCTAGGACAACCTATCATTCATCCCACCCCCTTTTGAAATTTTAGGAGTGGATAGATATTTACCAAACTCTTGAGACATACAACTTATTTTTGCTATCATCAACTAAAGAATGGGCTCATGAAAATCTGCTTTTTTTTAACGTTACTGGACCCACACCAAAACAGGATTAAGTTTCTTTTTTCCCGCTTTTTCTTCTTCTTTCGAACTTTTTTTATTTATTATTTTCTTTTCTATTCACTTTGTTCCGAATGAAAGCTTTTGTTTGCACACGTGGTAGAAAAATATCTTTAGATATTTTTCGAACTTTCCTGGGAAAAAGGGAAGAAAAAAAATGTTATTTTTTTTCTTTTATTGAAAGTTAATTCACAGGAAAAAATAAGCTTACAGCTGTTCACGACTAAGATAAACTCTTAAGTTAAGAAGTATTTTTTTTCGTTGTTTAGTGAAAAATGCCGTTATTATATAGGATTTATAAGGTAGATCCTGAAACTGACAGCCAGTATAATATTACGGAAGTTAATTCCCTTAATCTACGTACACAGAAAAGCTGTTTTTAGTTCTTTTGCTTTTTCGAGATTTTTAAAAAATTTGTAATGTGTATTTTTTTTATAAACGCATATAAAAGAAAGCATTACGTCTGATTTTTTAAAAAAAATCTCGTACGTAGTTATTTATGAAACTTTCAAATTCAGATGCAATTTTCAGAAAATTTTATTTTCAAGTGTTTATTAAAAAAATATGAGAGTTCACTTTTAATACATAACTCAATAATTGTTTGCGATTTGATTGTAAAAACATTAATTTTTTTGGATAAATAGTTCTTTGTTAAGACTACACTGTACCCTTTTCCATATATTTTTTGAGACAGTAATAGTAAAAGTATTTTGTTTTATTTTCCTTTTATGTTATTAAGTTAATTCTGAAAGTAAAGAGTTAGTTTGGCAAGCCATTTTCTTAGAATTTTAAAAAATTAAGAATATTTGAAGTTTTTTAAAACTGTTTTAAAATACACAATTTTTTGAATTTTTTAAATTATTTTAAGAGAATACTTTTTAATTATGTTTCTTAGATTGTTGGAAACAAAAATTAATATGGAATTGAAAATCCGTTTTATATTTTCGATTTTTAATAATTATTTTCATAACTAAACATGGAAAAAACACGAAATTTTTAAATATTAACTTTAACATTTTTAAAAAAAATAACCAGCCATGTCAAACTTAAATCCATAATAAATTTTATAGAACATATTTATTAAATTATCTGCAAAAAATTTCAAGACTATCTAGAACTTAAAAAAAAGGTTAAGGGAATAGAAAACACTAATATCTTCAAAATGAAAAATCAGAGAAAATCATTAAAGTTTGTAAGGTTTCACAAAGGTTTTGAAACGCAAAGCATTTATGTGTACAAAATAATAAGGATACTAACTTAAGCTAAAAAAATCCCGAGGTTTATACGTAAAATTTAATTTTTTTCAGTTTTAAATTGATTTAGCTAAGCAAGTTTGAGTTTTTGTTGCGAAACTTTTAAATAGTAAAATATAGTACTATAATATACATATATATGTTTACTATAATGTAGTTTGATACAACATGGAAATATTCAGTTTTATCTGCAATACTTGTATTCTCTGAAATCTAATTATTGTATCAAATTAGGGATGGCTTTAATTATAGATGCATCATATTCAGTAGTGTATTCCATGTCTTCAAAATATTATTTCTCATAGAAACCTGGAAGTCTATTGACAGGAGATAATTAACAAAAAAATCTTCTACGTTATAGGAACTGTTTGCAAAAACAGATATTAATATTGTAGATTCGTTTTAGGAAAGTAACTATGAGAATTCAAAAAACTCAAACCATAGGCAAAAAAAATGATTCTTGTAAAGAAAATTGAAGTTAATAAATATTTCACACTAAAAGAGCTTATTGCTCTCAAAAATATTTTTATTTAATTAGATTTAAGAATGAAAAAATTCTGTAAAAGAAACCGAAACTAAAACCTAAGCTCAGAACAATTCAAATATTTCAAAAACTAATTAATTATTAGATCTGAAATTTGGGAACAAGAAAACACAAGAAAAAGCAAAATAAAATATTAAAAGCGATCGATACTTTTATAATTTGTGGGTAATAGTGTAGCCTCAAGTAGCGAAAAAGAATAAAATTTTGTTTGTATACCTAAGTTTGGCAGTTAAAAAAGATATCTGAAACGCGCGATTTCAAGATGTGGAATTATTGGAAAATTATAATTCTACTTTTGTTAAAAAAATGAAATCAAAATGTTCAAATTGGCTTAGCTTTGTGTGTATTGAGATGTTCTATCTTAATGGCTCGCTTTTGAGTGAAGCATCAGAATCTGAATAATATAAAAAGTTCAACTTTTTTTTTATACTTTTATTTCTTAAAAAAAGATATTTTCAATACTTATTAAAGGTATTAAAACTTAAGTAAGAGTAGTAGTTAGATCGAAGTAATAGTTGGATGGATAGCTGCAGTTTTATTCTAAATGACATTTTTATATATAAAAACAGAATTCGAATAAAATTAAGGAAATACAAGGAATTTAAAATTTATATTTACGAGCATTATTTTGTATATACAGTGGGGACCTCTATGTAACGAAGTCGCTAAGTCCCGAAAAAAGTTCGTTACATATAAAATTCGTTTTATAGAGAGGTTCAACTTTCAATTTTCTTTATAAACCACATAAAACAAATTTTGAATTCAAAAGCACTATGTACTAAAACTAAAGAAGTTATTCGCACCTTTTTGCAAATTAATATATATTTAATTTATATATCTTACCCACAAAAAAAAAGAAAAGAAAAACTGCAAGGAAAGTTCCTTGACGCCTTCATCCACTTCCTGAGGAATTAAATGTTTTTCTTTGGTCCTCCAGCACTTACGTTTTTACATTTTCGAGCTACAAGAAACGAAGCTACAAGTATGACTGATCAACACTAGAAATGAACGGACACGGGGATATGAGACAACTCCACTGAGGATGTAAGGAGACATCAAAAATATATCGCAGTGAAATGGACAATGGGGGCTTAGATTGCACTTTTTGCATGAAACGCCCGGAATTCTATTGCTCTCGGCGAGTTAGACATCTAATAAAACCAGTTCAAGTTTTATGACCACCATAAAATGTGCTAAAAGAGAGAATAACTTGAAATGTCCAGAAGTACTTTAAAAATAGGGAGGGGAAAAATTGAATAACACGATAAAATGTTCGTTATATAGAAATTGCACTTCGTTAAGGGGAGGTTATTTTACGAAGAAAATCGTGAAATGTTCTTGGTTTCAGGAAAAAGTTCGCTATGTAGAAAATTGGAAATATGGAGGTTCGATTGTACTTCGAAATTTATTATATTTTTAATTCTTAAATCGTCTAAAATTTTAGGGATTTTTCGAGAAATGACAAACACGATTTTGAAGATAACATTCAATAATCCTCAAAATATATAAACATAATTATGTAAATAATTGCCACTTTTTATGTAATAAGTTGAGTTAGCAAAATATTTAAAAATAAATAATATTCGAAATTATATTGGTGTTAAATGTCATCACTAAATCTCATTTTAGTATCGGATTATTCAGTTTTCCTTTTAATTCAAAATTAGTTATTTATCACTCAATTTTGCCAGGTATTTAAGAAATAAATTCATAACTATAAATAATATCTGAAATTACAATGCACATTTTTTGGAAATAAGTGATAAATGGATTTCTCTCACTTTTAGTTTTTTAATCCTAAAATATATCGGCTCTAAAATTTCCAGTCATTTGTTACTTAAAACTAAGAAGAAATAACTTATAACATTCATAATTGCAATTTTATCAACTTCTGAATAAAGAAACATTAATAACTAATGATGAAAACCTTCACAAAGTATAAAGATAAAATCAAAATGTTTTCTTTTCCTTCTTAGAGTTCAGAAAATTCCTTGAATTTTTCAGGAAATACTACAGATTTTCAGCTACTTCGAACCAGAAGGAAGTATGATTTATTTATTCCTGAAACTATTTTGGGTAATATCCATCTGTAGAAGATGTGAAGGAAAAGTACTTCTAAGGGGAAAAAATGCAATTATTGTGTGTATAATTTATTGTTTAAATGAAAGTTTTCAACTTAGTTTGCCTTTCATCTATCAAATCTAAGAGTTCTAATTTTTCTCTCTTCTAAGAAGCCTTTCTATGGAGTATCGGAGATTTAATCTTGTATCGATCAAACCATATTCATTAGCTGGCGTTGAGAAACTATGTAAGGAATTAAAAAAAAAAGGATTTGTGAATTTCGGTAGTCTTTTATTTAATACTTTGTTAGAATCTAATATGCCAGACAGTGAAAAAGTAATATTTATATACATACATGTATATGTTTTGCTTGATTACTATTGGTAGTTTTCGAATTGTTCTCAAACTGGCAAATCTGAGATAAATAGCATCAGAAATGCATGCATAAATACATTTTTTCTTTAGAATATGTTTGAATAAGTAGCTATTATGAAAGAGCTTTTCTACTAATACAAAACATTTGTGACAGAATTTCTTTGCATTTTGTAAATATCATTAAAATTTTTTAACACAATTCTTAAAGTGAATACGTTTTAATAATAAGCACATAATCGAGTGTCATTTAACCATAAATTTTGAATCCCATTTAACCCAGTTTTAACCATAAATTTTGAATTATAATGTTAAAGGATGAATACATTTTTAACTTATACTTCAAATCATAACTTATGTTACCTAATTAAACTATGTTTTATGTAACTATTTTTATTCGATTGATATAATTCGGATTTATTACAAAATAATGTAATTAAATACAATTTAATAAAATAAAAGTTTTTCTTTTATTAATTGTATATTATTCGTGAAAGATTGAGGTAAATTTCCCCTATAGAGCATGTGTTGTTACTAT
Organism: Trichonephila clavipes; assembly: GCA_019973935.1. NCBI lineage: Eukaryota > Metazoa > Arthropoda > Arachnida > Araneae > Nephilidae > Trichonephila > Trichonephila clavipes. Next base: position 19,778 of record BMAU01003676.1, on the reverse strand, counting down.
TCACAAGCAATATAGAGCTTTCAAAAATAAGTTAACAAGCCCATTTAAAGTAAATGTTTATTCTGGAAATAAAAAAATCTATACAATGTAGGAAGGCCAGATACATATTACTTCTCATCATAGTCACTATACTTACCGAGGCATTTGATTCATCGGTACAGCAAACTATCGAAACTACCATCATAGAAATCAATGTCAAGGTTGTGCAACCACGTCAAGACGGCTTGCTGAATCTCAGCATTGGTTCTGAAGTGCTGATCTCCTAATTGGGGAAATCACTTGGTACGAGGTCTGGAAAGCAAGGAGGGGGCTCCAATGCCTTCCACCGATAACGTTCTTTCTTCATCTCTCACATCTGTTATGCTTTTGTCAAATTCCGTGTCGCAAAATCACGCCTGTCTCCGTGTTATAACACTTGTAGCGTACGCTTCTACCAATTGCTGATGGATTTTAGCAGCAGAATTTTTCTTTAAATTAGAAAATTGTGTCTTATTAAAATATCGGTCCATGTTTCCGTCAACACAGCCATCTTCTAACCGAGATTTAGTCATGTTACTGGAGAACCAGCTCCATCTACCGGCACCGTTTGAATGTTGTGATCTTCTTCGCTTTCGTCAGAGGGCGTTTTAGTCATATGGGTGTTTTTCACACCCGTCAGAGGTTTTATTGCCTGACACTTTTTGAAACCCCTACTTATCAAAATTAAGCTCCTGATTTAAATAAAAAAAATTCATGCATTTTTCACAGAAATATTTACCTATGAAATAAATTCATCCATTCGTATTGCAGTGAAATGATAAGCAATTTCACATGATCTCAACATAATATAATATAAGTAATGGTAAAGATTCATAATCTCAATTTTAAATCAAACAACATTAGGAGTCATTGTGTTTTGAATTATAAATTGAATAAGATTTGTATTAATTTCTTGTTCAAGTTTTTTTTATTGTTAGTGTAAATTGAAAAGGTTTTTTATGTTATGTTTATTTAACCTCCTCTCTTTTTCGGTCGTACGTTCACTATGTTCAGGCTGCTACTGTTTAGCTCCTTTTTGTTTCTCTATCGTTAGCACTGTTTCCCCCGAATTTTTTCAATTTTTTGTTATCAGATTAGTTGTATAAATGGCAATAGTTATACAGTGCATACCGTTAAGCATTCATGTAGGAAAAATGACAAACTTACAGGGAAAATAATATTACTTTTATTAAAGTTACAAAGTTAATCCTAAATGTTAAAAAAATATTAGAACTATTAATTTTAATAACATTTTCTGGCTTAAAATTGCGAAATTCATAAGAAAATGCAATGAAAAAATGGGACATTTCTTTGATCGAATTCTGGAAAAAATGAAACTTTTAAGGGGTTAAATATTATAAAGGAAATTAAATGAAATTCTTACAAAAAGAAATATCTTAAATTTGTATAAATTTAACTAAATGCATTTAATATAAATTTAATCATTTACTATTAAAATTGAGAGCTATATCATAGCTTAAAATTGTTTATCTTCTAATTATATCTGCTCTATTTTATTGTACTAAGATTCTGAAACTTTTCTGGACCAAACTTCGTTATAAAAATAGCTACATTTGTAATAACAAACAGAAAGTAAGAAAATAACAATAGCATTGAAAGAAATAGTGAAAAACACAATTAAACTTATCCATATATAAAGCAAATTCATTTTTAACGAAATTGGGTACAAATTTCATTTATTAATTTCTTTTAAACTGAAATATAATCAGATATACGAGTAGGATGAATTCAAAGACTATTTACATCGATAACTATACTGTTTCATTTTGCTTGTTCTTTTAACTCCGTAAGTGCCTAAGGAGAGCTATAAAATCCCCCCCCCCAGGGCCACCGTTTTTCTCACACGTGTGTGTTGGCGGAAAAGGGGAAATTAGGGGATTAGGGGTTATTAGGGGAAAAGAAAAGAGGCGCGTGTTTTTTAACCTAAAAAAATTGCTTACTTTCACATTAAAAAAGAAAAGTATAAAATAAGAACATGAAAATACAGAAATTAATGTCTAGAGAGTTACAATATAATAATAAAAATAACTACAAATTATCTGTTGTGTGATATATTCTGAATCAAAGTTGAATACAAACAACGTCATACTCAGTGCATTGACAGCGCGATTCACGGCGTATTTTTTTTCTTGCGCTAATACACTATTACAAAAGACAAGCGAAAATGAGAGCAAATGATCGTTAGAAAAAACAAACGAAAAAAAGAAAAAACTACTTAGCTATGAATTTTACCTTCCTGGAATAAAGCTTTTCAAATTCCTTCCACACCTTTTCTTCGAAATAAGCAAATTCTTTGCAAACGTTGTCAATGTAGTTTTATTGTATTCCAAAGCCGAGGGACGAGTTTTAAACACAGCAGCACAATGGAAAAAGTCATTTTTTGGAAGGATGAGTATACACGTCCGGGGCACTAAACGTACCAGCTAAGCAGGACGTGTATACACGCCCGCAGCACGCAAGGGGTTAAAACATAGATGTTAGAGACCCAAAAACTGTAACGTGTGAAAAGTATTATAATAAATCAGCATTTGTAAAAACTAAAGTTAATTCTAAAAATAAAATTTATACAAAAATTCAAGAGTGATGGAGAAAGGACATAAAACTAACATATTTTCCTCGAATTCAAAAAAAGAAAGCATATTTTACAAACAGAAGTAATTCGCAAACATTTTTGCCCCTTTACTAACATATTATTGTATATGTGTTGATAATTTATTTTCAACTCATATAAAATAGTGCGGATAATTTAATGACGCATGCTTCCGGCTGATCCCTCGGATAAATCAAAATCCACACTTCTACCGAAACTTTTTCCATTGAAGAATGAATTGTTATATGCATGCACGTCAATTGATATTGGCAGCAGATACTCTTCAGAAATGGTGCATAGTGGACAAAAAGATAATGAAGCGAACCCTCTTCGAAATTGACTCTCTGCTGTGGAAGTAGAGATCTTATCCCTTCGAGAGAATTCAGAAATACTCCCCAGATAATTCTCAGATATTCCTTTACCATATCTTACCGTAGTTTGTGATGTTATTATCAATGTTCTTGTATTTCTCTCCTACCATGATTGCCTTACTAATCCGGTCCAACAGAAGAACTCAATAAAAGGCGTTATCTGGGAGCTTTGTAAGGGAAAGTTGGCGATGAGGATGAGATGCTTGGCTTAGAAGAATAATCGCTGGAATTATTCTTAAGGAAAAGAGTAGAAGTTTGTATTCAGTCACTTAGTGGATGTGTTTTTATGTTTTGTTGGGTGTTGACGAGATAAGAGAACGAATTTTAGATAAATATAGACTTTTCCCAATATCTATATTCCAATAGAATGAATTTTTTTAACAAAAAAAACTTTCACAGGATATTTTAGTTATATTCATGGTTTGATTGAAAAGATATTTAAGTAGAGCGGTCTTGTTTCTTAAAGAATTACTTAATTAGAAATCAAAGGCACATTGTAATTCAAATCAAAGCTGTTTTTACCTAAAGTTGAAGAATATAATTTATACACTGAACACTATTTTGAATAGGAAGAAATATTCCAAGACTATATAACATATATTGACTTAATTATCTGACAGAAAACTGTATAATTTAATATAATGCAAGTTTTCGCTTACATGAAATGTTTTTCCTGATGTAAAAATGCATTCAATATTTCCATATTAATTCATTATTTTATTTTTTCCCATAATGCTAACTTGATAAGTTCTTTCCTCTTCTTTCTCGATACTGAATGATTTTTTATTGTTGCCAATCAAAAAAGGAAAATTTGTATTTGCAGAAAAAAAATAAAAATCTGATGAGCTATAAAATTTTTTATACACACATGTTATTTACCGAAATATTGATAGCTTTCCTATAATGCCTTTATACAATGAATGTGGTATTCATTTGATAACTTTTTAGAAATTAATATTCTTCGATATGAAATTTGGTGTTGGAAACATTAAATTTATTACATATTATTTTCATTTTAAAATCTCAGATTTGATTCCATGAGTTTTTTAAAAAAGACGTGTACATAAATATTAATTCAGAGTGGATATGTTTTATGAAGTAATTTTATCCGTATTCGATCTATCATAGAGACAAGGATTAAAAAAACCAAATACTGTTTAAAAAGTATTAGTAATTAGTTTTTTATTAGTAATTAAGCTCTACTTTATAAAATGGCAATTCGTTGAACATGCTTAAACATTTTATACGTTCTGTACAAAAGTAATTTGCCAGAACTTTATAATGAGGATTGTTTTTAAAATGGAAACAACGCTTTTTTCATGTTACAGCTGAAATAATCATTAGATCCTTTAAACTATAGTTATCATACGATATTTTTTGACATTTCAAGTGCTTGAAAGTCATGATTTCTACTTTTTTATCTTTTATTATTTAGCCTGAATATTGAAACTCAAAAGTTCTTGATAAAAGTTGTTTTATGTGAGTTGTATTTTAAAGAATAACTAGAAACGAATAATAATTTGAATTTAAAATATTTTAGTTACATTTACATGACTTTATTTTAAAAGGAGAAATTTAACTGTTGTAACAATAAAAAAAGCTTATAATCGTTAACTTAAAAAGAACTTTTTTCACATATTGTCAAGTTAGTTTCAAATATTTAAGATATAATTTTACTTTAAATGCATGTTAAATAATTATTTCATAACCTGATCTTTCAATGGAATTAGTGTCATTTATGATTGATAAGTATGAAAAAGTTTGGGAAATTATGAGGAAAAGAGAAAAGTTAGTTTCTTATAAAAAAAGGTACTTTATTAGAAGTAGATGAAAAAAAGTCGAAGTTTTTTTATGTTTGAAAGAAATATGATTGATTATAGAATAACAACTATTGTGAAGATTCCTAACATTTTAAAGTTAAACTTATTTTTTATAAAGTTACAGATGCTTATTAAAACTTTGACTGCAATTTATTTCTTATATTTCAAACACTTTTCAAAGTTGTTTAAAAAAAACTTGTTTTTTTTTTCAAAATATTTCTTTTCTCGAATTTTTAGTTTTTTATATATTTTTTTCACCATCATGAAATATGATATTAATGTATAGTAACACACTCATTAGTGAAATATTGAAAATTTTTAAGAAGAATTTGCTCACTTTTTCTGTTATTTAAATTTGATGTCACAAATACACTTTTCTAAAGTTATTAAAATCCTGAATTCTTTAAAGGAATCTATTAAATGAAACTAATTTTATTAACGAAATATACTTGTAAATTTTTTTTCTGTGATTATTTTTCATTATTTTTGTTAAGGTATCCGACTACCCTAAAACCATGATTTTTTTCAAAAATTGGCAAAATTTTTTATGATTTTATTTTATAGACCATTTTATTAACTTAATAACAATACCAAGTACTTTATTTTCCCTCCACTAGAACAAAAACTACAAGCGTTTTAGTAAAAGCAAATGCCATAACTTTACACAAGATGTCAAACTTTAAAATGAGTTTTACTCGAAACGTGTTTTTTTCGAAAAACTCAAACGGGGAGCGCGATTGCTCAAAAAGTTTTGAATATAATTAGCTGAAATTTTTTGCTTATGTTCTGCATAACAGTAGAAGTGTTTTGATCTTCAGATTTATAAATCACTGTTTTATTTCAAAATTTGCAGTTCTTTATGTGAATATAATCAATGTTTTTTTAAGAAATTTCGTATAATGACTTAGATAAAGTGCTCTAGTTTTTGTAAAAATTAAAATATCTCTTATCGTGAAGGTCACTTCAAACAGGAATAACAAAGTAACACATCAAAATTGAAAAATTGAGAATTTGTTCATAAAATCTTTGTAGAGAGCCGGCCCCGTTTATGTAATTTTTCGTACATTTTTACTAGTTTTTTCCCATTTTAATAATAATAATTTTTTTTCTTTTACCAAATTTAGGATTTTTACCTTAAAATATACTATATAAATATAAAAATCACAAAAAGATCTCCATATTTCCTTTTTTTCAAAAAAAAGTTGTCGCAAGTAGTCGGATACTTAAACAAAACTTAGCTTTTTTTAATGAAATAAAAAGTTAAGATGTCTTTTCATTCAGTACTGAATTTAGAAAAATATTTTTTTTAACGTTACTGAATGCCCAAAGCACTTTTATATATTTTCCTCTTAGTATTATCTTTCAATATATTCATTTTTGTATTCTGTCTGTATTCTGTTTCAATAAAGAAACATGTCTGAACAAACATATCAAAAAACGACAACATTTTATTTTCAATTTTCCTTTGAAATTTATAATCAATGTGTATTCAATAGTAGCATTTTCAAAGTTGTAATCATTATATCTTCAATAGTAGCATTTCCAACTTTTTTTATTAAATAGATGAGGAGTGCATTTTGTGCTTTTACTGAATAGTTAAATTTCACTTTTTCTTTAAATAAATAAAAATTGACAGTTTTATAAAATGAAAATAAATATTGCCTGACAACTGCATTATTAAATTGTTTAAAAATGAACTCGGTGTATGTTCGTGCCCATTATTTAATTACTTGCTTTCAATGCTTTTAAAATTCCCCGTCTCAAAGTGCCTGAATGATTAATGAAGTTTCTAAGAGTACAATAGCTTATAATCGACTTCATCATTAAGTTGGAACGCTTCTCTTTGATGGTTTTCAAAAGATAGAAAATTCAATACAAAAATCACGTTATTTAACTTTCAAAAGACGACATAGTCACTGAAATAAGTCTAAGAATGTTACAAATTATTATTCTTGAAAAATATGTAGTTCTAAATCCTTCTTTAAAACATAGAATACACACAGTGTGTATTCTATTAATTAAATGAACAGAAAGTTATATTTTTGTTATCTGGTTATACTTTAGTCCCTTAAAAGAAATTACTTGTATCTCATTTAATTTAGTATTAGAGTTTTTAAATCCTTAACATTAAAACTAGGCCTAAGTGTTAAGTAATAAAATGTTTCCTCGTCAGAATAATAGACAACAAGCATGTAACACAAAAAAATTAAGTAACATTTAAGGTATAAAATAACTGGAAAGCATCTTTCATTCCTAAAAATAATACATTCGAGCAGAGAATCTCTCTCTCTACCTCATAAATATACATTAACATATATATAAACATGCAACTTGGAAACAAATTATTATTTGTTTTAATTAACTTTAATTAATTTCTCTGCCTTTTGAAAAAGTGATTAATTGGAACTGAAAGATGTTAAATTTATATAAAACTCTGTTAAATTTAATGAATTCCCGATGGATAAAAATTCCTATCGCTCAGTTTTACAGTGTTTTTATTCGTAAATAATCCATTTCATAAAGAATCCATATGAATATAGTGTAATAACTTATCTTTATAAATTTTTACTTCACTTATGAAAATGTCAATAAACATGATTTAGGAATACATGTATATATTCCTAAAACTGTATATGCTATAACGAAAGATAAATATTCCTGAAATATAAGTATCTTGTTTTATTATTAATAACTTTATCAGTTTAATATTAGAAAGAATTTAAGAATAATGTTTAATTTTCAGAATATGTTTAACTCTTTCATTATATAGCTTTACGAGTTTTGAAACAACTATCGAATTATTCCATCAGAAATTTTAGAATATCATGTAAAATACATTGAATGTATTTTTTTCAATGTTGTTTTTTGAGTGGTAGTTTCTTTCTTTTATTTTGGTACTTATAATTTTCATATCATCTCTTTTTTCTGAGATATAAGACTCAAAATGGCAAACGAAGATCGACAAATAAAACTGTTTCCAGATTTTTAGCTTATTTTCGAAACAATATTCATTCTCTTTTGAGTAATCTCTAACCATAGATTGCATGATAAGTGAAGAATTTTCTTAATACATCTAAGGTATTTGATGTTTTACAGTAAGCAAATAAAAAGATGTTTTTCATCTTTATATTACACTATTAATCAAATTAAAATGGGGAAATGCTAACCTGTCATCTATAAGTAAATCAAACGGGATACCTATTATAATGACAATACAAGCAAGGAGTCAATATAAAAATCTACTAAAAATTACTTTAGATTATCATTTTGAAAAATGCATCAATTGTAAAATGTTCTGACGAAACAAATGCAAACAAAAATCTAAAGTAATTTCTGAACTCTTCTAGGAAGTCTCCACTTTCCAAAAGAAAAAAAAAAACGGAATAAATGATAAGAAAGGATTATCTCACATGTACTTGCCTTTCTTAAAACATCTTTTTTACTGAGATGAAAATCGTTTGATAAATGTGCAGTACCTTTAAATAACTCTAACCTCTCTGTTGTAATGAATAAAATATTGCACAATAGTTAGGAGAAAAATGAAGTCTGTTATACAGGCTGTGGCGGTATTCTTCATTAGTGCTAATTAATATTTAACTGAATTCTTTTGCAATATTTAAATTTTAAGAGATTAAATGCCTATAGTTTAAATAAATTAAATTTTAATTCCAAGTTTTGAAAATAAAGTACTGGTTTTATATATGTATACTAGTTTGAAAACAAGAACAGAAAAATTTGTATTCTTTTGAATATTGAAAATAATTGTATTGTTTATATACTTTTATTCTATTTTTTCAGACAGTTCAGGTCGGAAATGCAGTTTGAAAGAATCTTTTTCATAGTTATTTCGTAAATTAGAATGCATTTTACTGAAATTAGAGCTGATTTTGTTCTCGTCATAGCCACGTAACTGAGTTAAATTAATGGCGCAAACTTTCAAATTATATATTAAATAAAACTTTTTCATGTCTTCTGTATTGTTGAGTGCTTAAAGAGTTTGTACCAAATATTTTTGGAGATGTTCAATAAAAGATAAATTTTAGGATACATATACCTGTATATATATATATATATATATATATATATATATATATATATATATATATATATATATATATATATATATATATATATATATCATATATATATATCATATATCATATATATATCATATATATATATATCATATATCATATACAGGGTGTTTCAGCTAAGATGGTACAAACTTCTAGGAGAGGTAGGGGACCACAAGACGACTCGAAGTATATAGGCAATGCTGGGTCGGAAATGCTTTCCTAAGGCTCCACGCGCCGACAAAATTTAGGGTGCAAAACTTCAACTGGTCTTAAAAACGGGAAAAATTGTCGAAACGCTTTGGGTTTTGGTCAAAATTATTGTTATTATTTATTATTTCATAAAAAGAATTCTGAGCAATATTGCTGCTAAAACATCGCTAGAGGGCGCTTTAGACTTTGGAACGCTGGGAAAAAAGAATTTGCAATATTTTTTAAAGTTTTTTGATGGCTTTCATAAGTTGAAACTTTAACTTGAATTTTGATACCAGATTTGGTATCCTCCGGGGAAAATTGATGTAAAAAATCGAACATTGTTCAGGGCACTTAAAGCACAAACGGTGCTAAAAAGCGAGCCAAATGTTGGATTTCGGTGCTTGCTGACTAATTTGTTCAAGACAAATTTTGACATTGTTGCCAAATTTAAAACCAGAGGTGCTTCAGACAAGTAAAAATGCATTTCCGACCGACCTAGACGACTCGGAATAACATAAGAAAGTTTGTCCGAAAATGCCTTCCTGAAGCAGTAAGACCATCGAAAGCCTGATACGTAGCCCAGGAATTGCAAGTGTCGTGGCAGTGAATAAAGCGAGCAGGGTTCTCGGCGAAAATTTTAGCGAGAGAGTGTTAAAGGCAGAATATGCAAATTTCACCGTCGAGAGTCGAATTAGCCGCCAGAGGGACAGAACGATAAGAAGGAGTCCGCTGGAAGGAAGCTTTATTTCCATCGCACACAGACTGGCTGTACGATGGCAGAGTACACGAACGCAGAGAAAGCAGATATGATTCTGGATACGGGGCCACAGATTGCAATGGTCGAGCCGCTCAGAGGTTGTACACCGAAAGGCATCCTGTCAGGCGGACTCCTGCTCATACCATGTTTGCTCGCCTACACCAGCAATTATGTGAGACCGGTTCATTCCAGAAGGCAGCACGTAATCGAGATCGGATGGCACGTACCGAATTGAACGAGGAAATTGTACTAGATATGGTAGAGACCACTCCCAGTTTAAGTACACGAGGTATCGCTAATGAAATCGGGATTTCATACAGTAGCGTTTGGAGGATCCTCGATGATAGTGCCCTGCATCCATTTCACTACCAGCGCGTCCAGTCACTAAAAGAATGTGACTTTGTACCTCGTCAGGCCTTTTCACAGTGGTACTTGCAGCAACGAATTGCAAATCCCTTTTTTGCAGCATCCGTGTTGTTCACAGATGAGGCGTCTTTTTCGAGAGAGGGTATTTTCAACACCCATAACAGCCACTCGTGGGCAGCAGCGAACCCACATGTAACACGTACTCGGGCTGCACAGGATCGTTTCCTGGTTAACGTATGGGCTGGCATTCTAGGGGGACCATCTAATAGGACCCTACATTCTGCCTGATCGCCTGACTGGTCCACGCTACTTGATATTCTTGGAACAAGTTTTGCCAGAGTTATTGGACAGCGCACACTTTACCGCTGCGACTCGTACTTCCATGTGGTTCCAGCAAGATGGAGCCCCCACACATTTCAGTATTTCTGTTCGGAATCACTTGGATGCAACATGTGGTGAACGATGGATTGGCCGTGGAGGTCCAGTGCATTGGCCTCCCCGATCGCCAGACCTTTCCTGTCTGGATTATTTCTTCTAGGGGCAAATGAAATCCTTGGTGTACGAAACACCCATAAACACCGCCGAGGAACTTGTATCACGCCTAAGTGCAGCAGCCGGGGAAATACGAAACACTCCAGAAATGTTATCGAATGTTCGACGCTCCATGAAGCCTGCATCACATGCGATGGGCGTCAGTTCGAACACCTCCTTTGACAGCAGTTTTTCCTTCTTTTCTTTACTTTTTCTTTTATGATTACGCGTAGCAGTTAGTAAACAGCTTTTTTTCCTCCTATTTTGAGTCTTTCCTTGTGTGTTTTACTTCTTGTGATTTGGTACTTGTGTTTTTTACCCTCTTTTACTAAAATTTTTTGCTATAAAATTACTTTTTTGCAACACAGACCAACTCGAATCTCATTTAGGAGGAAAAATTGCTAGTAATTATTCGGCTTACTCCCAACCACAAAATTATCCAAATGAGTTTCCAAGTTGCAATCCCGTTGGTGTGGTGTGGTAGTTAGGAGAGGGGGGTGCCAGCTCAGGTGTCGTCCACGTCACTTGACCATGGTTCAAAATTACGTGGTCCGTCGCCAAAAGCCCTCGTGTAGCTGAACAGTGCGACGTTAATATTAACTAACTAACTATCCAAGTTGCAATGTCTGAAAGCGCCCTCTGGCTTTGATTAATGGCTACCAAGTCAAAATTTATTTTGAACAAATTAGTCAGTAACGGAATGCTTTTCGCGCAAACCGCACCGAAATCCAACATTTTGCTCGCTTTTTAGCACCGTTTGTGCTTTAAGTGCCCTGAACAATGTTCGATTTTTTACATCAATTTTCCCCGGAGGATACCAAATCTGGTATCAAAATTCAAGTTAAAGTTTCAACTTATGAAAGCCATCAAAAACTTTAAAAAAATATTGCAAATTCTTTTTCCCAGCGTTCCAAAGTCTAAAGCGCCCTCTAGCGATGTTTTAGCAGCAATATTGCTCAGAATTTTTTATGAAATAATAAATAATAACAATAATTTTGACCAAAACCCAAAGCGTTTCGACAATTTTTCCCGTTTTTAAGACCAGTTGAAGTTTTGCACCCTAAATTTTGTCGGCGCGTGGAGCCTTAGGAAAGCATTTCCGACCCAGCATTGCCTATATACTTCGAGTCGTCTTGTGGTCCCCTACCTCTCCTAGAAGTTTGTAACATCTTAGCTGAAACACCCTGTATATATCATATATATATATATATCATATATATATATATATATATATATATATATATATATATATCATGTTTTGGAGAAATTCTTGGATTGACAGGAGAAATGCAACGGGCAGCCGTTTGTTCTATTATATTTTATTTCAACATTCAGTAAAACAGTGTGCACTCCAAGCCACGACAAAAACGAGAGCTCTTTCAGTGTTGATCAGCAGCGAGTGAGTCCTCAGTACACGTGTCTTCTTTAAGTCCGGCGAAAGTAGAAGTCAAAGTTCCTATGCGGGAAGTGGGTTGAGTTGTCCTGGTAGGAAGTTTATCCCAACTGACACTTGTGGGGCTGGGGATTCATCACACACACACACACACACACACACACACACACACACACACACACACACACACACACACACACACACGCACGCACGCACGCACGCACGCACGCACGCACGCACGCACGCACGCACGCACGCACACGCACAAACCCGCACAAACAACATATACCCAACTCTCTTTTTACACGATAGATTCGTACTTTAGAAAACCGTGCAAGAAAATGGTGGGAAAAATGCATCCAACACGGATGCATTTAACACTAAATTTGGGGATATATGTTCCACTATTTTTTAAAAAATCTTATACGATTAAAAATCTCTTAATATGTTCCCAAGAAACACGTGAAAAAAAAGTAATAATAAAATCCATGTTACATATTTATAAGATTAAAATTTTTTTTTTTTATTTAATTTTAATAGAAATTAAAATTTGTGTTCAGTAAAATCTAACAAATTAATGCAGTAAAAAATTAAGTCTATTGCATACAACATATAAAAATTCAAACTGAAATTAGGAATAAAACTATTGACTAGAGCAACTATTCATCGCTACTTAATAAAAAGCGTGCATGTTTATTGCGAACTGGATCAAAAGTGCTATCCTCAATAGACGTGTAATATTTGTCTGGCACAAATGTTGATTTGTGCCAGAATCATTTGAAAACAAATGAAGAAGTTCGTTTGTTATTAAGAGCCTCTTACGGTTTTCTGCTGTTTTTACAGTTATACGCGGTTATTGATATCCTGCTACACAAATTTACGTAGAAATTTTAATGCATGCTCTATGCTCTTATAAGCAATAAAATTTTCCATACTTGTAGCAAATTTTATGCCCTGGCGAAATAAATCAGCTGTTAATAGCTGAACTTCGCCTTCGATTTCACCAGCATTGACTTCTTTATTATCATAAACTGTTACTAATTCATTTAAATCATCCTCTTTCAAAAATTCATGATAGAACAAAAAATTCATGCCCTCCCCAAAAAAGAATCCTTAAATTCGTGTACCGTGTTGTTTCAAAATCACGTAAAAAAAAGAATCGGATCTATCTATCTATCTATCTATCTATCTATTTTTGTCTCTCTCTCTCTCTCTCTATATATATATATATATATGTGTGTGTGTATTATACAAATGCTTTTTTTTTATTTATAATGAAAGATTATGGACAGTTGTTAACAAAGTTCATCACACACACACAATCTACCTTGTACCTTCACCGAAAGCCGGTATCTCTATTTAGTGCGGTGCCATATTGGCGGATACCAATCACCTCAGGTAATTTTGACGCCCAATATATATATATATATATATATATATATATATATATATATATATATATATATATATATATATATATATATATATATATATATATATATAATCCAATATAAGAGTTTTTTAATATATAATCATATACATATACATACACATATATATAAATTTAAACACACATATACATATACATATAGACAAAAATATAAAAATAATCATATAGTTATAAACCTAAGATAACTAAAAGTAGGAAGTAGGCACACAGTATAAAGACAAATTCCTGGCCTTAGGAACCAGGATTGCAGGTTTAAACAAGTTTTGCGGCGCCAACCTTCACCTGTAATTTGTCATACTATGTACCAAGAGGAAAGGAAAGAGTTCTATACGTAAAATTTAAATATTAAGTCATTAAACAAGAATATATGAACATAAACATAACCTACTAAAACGGATTTATAACGATGGCCAAGAGTGCAGTATCGTGTTCCCGCCAAATAGGGAGAGCAGAACCGCATAAAGTTACTTGCGATACGATATAAGAAACGATTAATTGCGATACGATATACGATAATAATAAATATATATATACTTTTAAAAATCATAAATATAAAAATAAAAATCATAAAATTAGCGTAAATTATAAAGAAACTCTGAAAAATATATATTAAAGATTTAAAAAAGCAAGCATGTGGCGCCATCTATTTAATAATTGTAGGATAAATTAGATATTGTCTAAATTAAAAAAATTACAAAACATAATAACAGTAAATAATTACATTAATACAAATTGTATCATAAAAAAATCATTATAAATATAGTTACAAAGAAAATTAGCAGGGTATCCATGTTCAATACAGTGATTAAAAAATTTTTAAGATTTAAAAATATTAGCTTTATCGCTAACTAATACTTTATTGCGATAAATATAGTTAAAAATAATATTTCTATATATAGATACTGATAAATTAGAATTCCAGTAAGGCACTTTGATGATATTAAAATTAAAGGCATCTCTTTTATCATAAATATTAGTATGTAGTTTCAAATCCTTAATATACAGAGATACATCTAGGTAATTTGTTTTGATTGATTATTATTAATTTTAACTAAGTTTAAGTAGGACGGATAAAAATTAATAATAGGATTTAAATTATCATTTTTACCAAAAATAATTAAATCATCAATATATCTAAAAATGTAGTAGTCTTTATTAATAACATAACTATATTCATAAAAAATGTAAATAAAGATTAGCCAAACTATTACTAGCTGGGCCCCCTTGTGGGAGTCCTTTCTCTTGTTTATATAAAGAACCATTAAAACTGATATAATTTTTTTTAAGACAAAATCTATGAGAGTTTTAAATTTGTTAAAATTAATATTAAGGTTATACATACTGTGGTTTTCTAAAATTACTTTAATAATATCATATAAATCAATGGAATTGAAAAGATCTTCAAAGTTATAACTATGAACTGAATAAATATTTTTTATCATTAAAAAATCTATAATCTCTTTACTATTTTTAATTATAGCTTTATTACATTGCTGATTAATAAAGTTTTGTATTATATTATGAAGTAATTTGCCTGCAGTAGTAATATATGTTCTAAAACCATTTGTCACAGTTCTAAATTTAACCGGACTTTTATGGAATTTTGGAGTTAAAAAAATATATGGATACTTAATTTTAGGAATACAATAACCTAATTTTTTATAAATAGCAATAATACGATTACTAATTTCATTATGTGACAAATCTAATTTTTTAAAAGAACCATTATTAAGAAAGTGATCATAAAGAATATATATATGCATATATATATATATGTATATATGGAGTGAGAGAGTAATATATTATTATGTATATTGATTTAAGAACTCTGAAATGTCATATAATCTGTTCTTAATTTTAGGGTACGATTTTCATGTATGTTCTTAGATTTATTTCAATTATCCTTTCATATATTTAAAACCTTCTACGGTTATTTTGAACTTATCTTTTTGCCATTTTCAAAGTTCTACTCGATTTTTTATTAAAAATTTTTCGGTGATTGCAATATATATTTTTAAATCGTAAATTGCTTTATTTATACATATTTATAGATTTTTTAGCATGACATTACATTTTTCTCATTTTGTTTTGAGACTTCTACCATACACTTTTAATTTATTAAATTAATATTTTAGTGCACCTCTTTAATGATTTAGTTTACCGAATAATTATTGTTAATGCGCATGTTATATTAAACAAAAACCCATTACTTTAACTTCTAAACAGCATACATTTTTTATCGCATGTCTAGAATTTTGAATCTCTTTTATATTTATGACATAAACCCTATAGCTACAGAAGTTTAATACTAAATGCCTTTGGAGTCAATACACGTATAGGAATCGTTGTTTACTGCGAAACGTGATGGGCATTTTAAAATACCTGCACTGTACGACGTGTAGCAATATCTAGCTTTTTGCCAAATGCCTGGATTCTTTCGCCACACTGTCGTCTTGTCTATTACGGCATGCAAACTTTTTTTCATTCTAAAAACAGAAAATATTTTGTTTGAAAAGAATGTTTGCACCTTTTTATGATTTCACAAATGGTTTTAATTTCTCAATAATATGATTTATGTTATTTTTATATATGTTAGAGACTCTATCAAAACAGCTTTGCACCTAATTTTGTTTTCAATGAGTTGCATATTAGCAATTAAGCTTTTGTAGACACGGCAAGTCCCCAAATGTGAGACCCATCTCAGTGATGGGCAGCATCTGGTGATGAATCTCGCAACCAAATTTGAACTCTTTAATTAATTCAATTCAAGCTATCATTGGATGCTGAATTATATTGCCATGATTTAATTCTGCCGAGAGTACCAGAGCCAAGTTGATACTCAAAAAGATCTTTTAATCATATGACATCCAGATAATCTATCTACCCTGCCGGAGTCGAACCTGCAACCTTAGGCTTACTCACTAGAGCCGACTTCTTCGTTTTTGAATGTAGAATACTATATTTAATTTTTGTTTAGAACAATTTTTCTCCTGCTTTTAATTGTGGATTAATTATATCGGTATTTTGCTTTTAAATTTTGGACAAATGCTGGAAAGCTCCATAACAGTTTTATGACAACAAAAGTATTATTTTTTTAAAATTTAAAGCTCACATTTAAAAACATAGATGCCAGCGAATTTCTAATATATTTTTGTCCTTAAACCTTCTTTTATAATGAAAAAAATGGAGTTGAATTAGATTTAATGTTAATAATTATTTACATTACAGTGTAAACACATGTGGAACAACTATATAAAGGGTAAACCAATCCTAATTTATTGGATTCTATCTGGTTGAAATGTTGAGAGATCTTTTTCAAAAAACCATAAAATGCTGTTCCAAGAGATGGGTTTTTATTTGCATTCGAATAACTTTTTCACAGAAATGAATTATAAATTTTGCTTTATGGCTTATTTATATTAACAATTGTCTTACTATTTTATTAAATGTTCCGTAAATTAACAGCGTCTCTCCATAATTTTCTCCAAACACTTTTTTCGATTAATTATTATAATTCAATTTCGAAGTTTTGAATGAAGTAATTCTCTGATAATTTATTCTTCAAACTAGAAACCACTAGACTATTTGGGTTTTATCTATGAAACTTTCCATGTAACTAATACATTTTCCTTTTTTCTTTAATTTCTATTCTCTTTTAATTTCATCTATCTCACACTGAAAAACGTGAACACACATTTAAATAGTAATTCAAATTTTATTCGTTTAACTTTAAAGATACTTTAAAGAGACCGAGACTTAAAAAAATGTTAAGCACATAGATAAAACATTGCTTCGTTTATACACAAAATATCCAAATATAGGAAAAACATTTTTATTAAAACAAAACATTGTCAACATTTATCTATTAACTACAATTTTATCTTTTGCTATCTATGTGATACAGCGAGTGTACAAATGACGAGACCGATTTAAAAAGTTCATGTTTTCGAAACTACTGCATTTTTTCAATAAGCAATACATGAATGCAAAGTGAAAGATACCAAGTTCCCCTTTGAATGGTCAACGGTACATTCAAGATCGCTGCGACTGAAACTCAAAAAATGGCGCCAATGATAGTGAAGGTTTTTTTGCGTTTTAGAGTATGTACGAGTTTTCCGTTGTTTCGATGCAACTTGATTTAGAAATCGCTGCACTATCCAACAAGAGCATCTTGAGATGGTATCATCGATTTTAAAAAACAGGCTGCTTGTGTATAAAGAAAAGCAGCGGGCCAAGAGCCTCAGAAGTAGCAGTGGAGGAGTGAGGTAGAGTTTGTTTGATGTTCACGGAAGTCCGTTTGTCAACTTGAATATCCCAGAATATAGTATGGCAAATTTTACGAAGAAAATTAAATTTCAAGAAGGTATAATTTGAAATTGAAACATCAAACAACACATGACGACAAGCAAACATTTATGCAGCATTATGAAACGATGATAGAGTGATGCTACAAAATGTATGAACCGGATATTGGACGTATGATGTGCAAAACAAGAGGGTCACACATCAAACACTAGTAAAATAAGAAGAAAACTTGGTATATTTTCTGTACATTCATGTATCACTTATTGTAATATGTACAGTAATTTCAGCGCCAACGTGTTTTTTTAAAAACTCTGTTTATCATTTGTACTTATCCTATACTTTTAAACATGTATCTACAAAAAAGACTTTTATAATTGCAAATATAAATTTTTATCTTCGATTACCTTATCTATTATAGGCTAATGTGTATTTGGATTTCTCGCGCTTTCAGTAAATATTAGTTAATTAGTTTTCCAAGAAGTGTTCTGTTCTTTCGATATACATTTTCACTTAGTATCCACTCAGAAGATTGAATTCCCTTATACAGAAACCAGGCGTGAGTCTGCTCGTAGTAAAAATAGACCAGATGGCAGCTTGTCAATAAAAGTTTTTTGATTAAATACGGTAGAATAATTCTCTCAAGGCTCATTTGTTTAGTTGGGTTTATATTCCGATAAAAACTTTTGACACATTTTATTTCTTCTTTTTCAGGAAAACTTTTAATCCAATAATTAATTCTTAAACTTTGGGTATGAGAGAGATTTAATCGGGAAATTTAATTTTTGATTTTTTTATTTCTATTTTCTTCTGATGATAATTTAGATATTACTTTTTGTAATATTTACTAAGAGAAGTAAGGTAGCCAAATACAGATATGATGAATTATCTAAGAGAAATTACACTCATAATAGTATATAACGCTAATACAATGAAAGATGAAATGCAGTTTATATATATATATATATATATATATATATATATATATATATAATTGATTTATCGTATTTCAGATAAATGCAAAAACAGTACATTTTTTATTTTTTATTAATTAGGGGGGTTCTGGAAAGGAATGCCATTTTTCCATAATTTTGTGTCAAAAGATGCTACAAAAATTTTTGAAACATATATTCAACAAAATTAAGTTTATTAGAGTAGCCTCTCGTTTTGTACTTGCGCGCACATATATATGTAAACACGCATAGATTTAATAAAAATCAATACAATAAAAACATTAATAAGTGCTTTATGAAATTTAACACAAAATATTTTTTATAAAAAAACAAACCTTGGCATTTGAGTTTTTGATAAAATAAATCGGATATGTTTCTTTGTGTTGCAACAAATTGTAAGAACATGCTCGATATCGTCCTGTTTGTTATTCGTTTCACCTTTGGAATGTGCGTCTAAAATAACTGTGCAAACTTTTTGTGACATTCCTCATTTCGAATGATGTGGAATAGGAGCTGCATCATCTATTTCATTTTCATCGTCGGAATCTGCATCAACGATATGTTTGGAGCTGTGAACAAACTCGAAAATCTTTTCTGCTATAATTGGAGCTGTACATAGATTATCAACATAATCTACTGCACAATGAATTCTTTAGATAATACAATAGAACAGTCCTAACCAGCTGGTGTTTCCTGCATGGTTCATTCCCAAAATGCATAAAGCAAAAATATATAGTAGTTTGTCGGGACCAAGTGTTGTATATTGTTTAGTGTTAATCGTTATTTCGCCTTAAGCCAGTGTTTCTCTAACTTCTTGATACTTGGTGACCCAATTTTTCAAATCATAATTTTCATCGCACCCCCTTCATACAATAACAATGTATTGAATACAATAATAATATACTTTGATGTAAAAGCTACACATGCTGAGCTTTAAT